>CM056782.1:15000000-16250000 GCA_029852875.1 Mythimna loreyi | reverse complement strand
GCTCTTGCGTCCGTTTTCATTTTGCAGGTAAAGGCAAACGTTTGTGTACCTTTGTGTTATAAATAGAGTCGTTTAAAGGCGTCTGTGGTATTTGCGTCAATGTGACTGCCGTTCGTGGTTGTATTTTGAGAGCTGCCTTCGGAATGGACGCAGATTGTGGTTGGTTAGTTGCAGTTAAATGAATTGTTTATCTGAACGCTTTTTTGTGTTTGTTTTGTTTTTGTCTGACAAGTATATTTTGGTGATGTCTTTTCGTTTACCCTTAAATTTCTCAAAAGCGAGAAACGTTTCGGGACGTTTTCGTAACGGAGAACAGTTTCTGTAAAGGTGGGTCTACGCTAGAGGCGCACACGAGCAGGGCACGATCTGAGTTCAAAATCGTGTAGTATCGCTTGAGCTCGGCTCCTCTAGACAACAATAATGTACGAGCATAGTTGGTATATCTTGGAAAAATCTATCTTTTTATCTTAAAACAGATTGAAAAAAAAAAAATGCAGATTATACTATGGGTTCTGGGCTCGACCAATTGGTGGGTCAAGTGGGGAACACCTACACCGTATACTCCATCGTGTCCTTCGGGTTTCCACCCACTGGAGACACCCTGACTCCCATTTTCTTTATCTGAATCCTAAACAGCCTCCTGAACTGGCCATGTCCGGAATAGAACTGCGTCAGGCGGAAAGTGAGGACGCCGTCGCGTCGTCTCTCAAACCACTCCTCAAATGTAAAAATATTTTTTCATTTATGGTACATTTCTAAAATTTTGCAATTTCCTAGGTGTGCCTTGAACACAAAAAGTTTGCGGAACACTGGCTCTAGAGTTGGTCCAAACTATAATAATTTGAGCTCGGTTCGTGCTTGGCTTCTCCAGCTTAGACTCAAATTAGGTTCGCCTGATGAATACAGTTGATTTAAATTTTAATTTGGTAATTTATAGCGTGATCAATAAGGTATTCAGATATTTTAACAGGATTGGTAAATGAGGAAAGAAAAAAATAGGCATAAAAAGCCATCTAGTGCGAGGTCTGTGCCCAACGGCAGGCATATTCCAAATGACAGACCCTTAAGACAAAACGAAGAAATAAAACTGCAAAAACATTCCTCCTTTTTGACGACTCTGACAGAGCATTTTTTTCTTTGATTCTTTTTTTAAATCTCCGAAGGAATTTTTGTTTTATTTATTTTTTTATTATTTGGCTGTGAATAGTCGGCCGGTGACATCGTCCTTCCATTGAGTCTAGACTTAGGTTGTATTATTTCTAAGGAATGTGATTTCTTATTTTGATTTTCGGTATGTGCATATATTTGGAGGGTAAAAGTCTGGAGGGCGTTGATATTATCGGCTAATAATATGTATAAAGAGGCAAAAAGAGAAATATTTATCAAATTCAATGAAGCGATGGTAATACGTAAGTAGGTATGTAGGTACCTAAGTTGAAATATTTTTCTAAACTAATGCTACTTATAAAAAAGATATTTTATCATTTATTTTTGTAAGGTGTAAGCTCGGTATATCTCGAAAATTCTTTTATTGATAGAAAGCTGAGTGCCTTATACTTAGATTATAAAACAAAATGCAGATAGACCGCGCGGAACACGAAAGTGAAGCCAACAAAATAAATACAAATAGAAAAACGAATACACTCTCGCGTCAGTACGGCACGAAGCGTCGCATCGTAAGTACGTCACTGAAGGTCAAGGACATATTTTCGAGAATAATGCCGCCTTGCGTGTTCAAACATTGCAAAAATTGTTCCCAAAAACAAGATGGAATATCTTTTCATATGAAAATATTAATTATTTGTTTATTTAGCCATTATTTTACGTGATTACTTTTAGTGAAATCTTGGAACACAAAACCTCAACAAAATCTGTCAGTGTTGTTAGTTTATTTTGAAACATTTACCCTTAATTTGGGAAATTTGTTTAGAATATTGGAAACAAGATTATCAATTTAAAAAATATTTATTTCGATAAAAGTGTTTTGTTTGTTTCGCCTTTTGGTTGGTATGTTTGACGTATGTGTGTTTGTTTGTATGTGCCTTAATTACTAAAACTATTGAATTTTTTGTCTCTAATAATAATTATGTAATAATATTGAAACATAGTAATTATGACAGCCTCCGTGGCGTAGCGGTAGTGAACGCGACCGCTGCGCAGGAGGGGGGGGGGGTTCGATCCCCACTCAAAGCAAATATTTGTATGCATGAATCCGAGGAAAGGCCAAAGGTCAATGGAAAGGGCTTTGCTCGGAGTTTCTTTGCGTGATCGAATCAAAAATGAAGATATCCACAAGAGAACTAAAGTGCGACATAGCTCGAAGAATCGCCAAACTTAAGTGGCAGTGGGCAGGGTACACTGCTCTCATAACAGATGGCCGTTGGGGCCGAAAGGTTCTGGATTAGCAACCGCGTACTGGAAGACACAGCGTTGGAAGGCCTCCTACGAGGTGTACCAATGACCTGGTGAAGGTTGCAGGAATCCGATGGATGCCAGATGCACGGAATGGGTCATTTCGGCGACACTTGGGGGAGACCTATGTCCAGCCGTGGACTTCTATCGGTTGAAATGATGATGATGATTTTGAGTATTTGCTTTGGTCTGGTTGATCCCGGTTCCCATACGAACATCTAATGGCAGTCTTTACGGCTTGTTGGAGCTCTCAAAAGTCCTACAATTGGTCTAACTGCAATGGTTCGATATCTACCCACCTAAAAAAAATTACCAATTGAATAAATAACACCATTTTCATTTTATTTGCATTTTTTTTTCAAACATTTTCATACAAACCTTGTCCTGAAAATATTACAAACACAACAATAAACATTCACTTAAATAGGTGCAGCGTTCTTAAGATATGTGCGTACATACATTTCGGAAATTGAATTTTATTAATATACAATGTGTTAAAAATTAATTGCAAGAACTTCGTCCGCTTACCCACTATCGTAAAACAAACACGTAAAAAAAAATTTTTAAGCACTTATATTTTTTTTTTTTGCAAATACATTTTATTTATAATCCTAAGTAAGTACTTACCTTTCTTGCAGTTAATTTTTTAACACCTAATAGATAGATAATGAAATAATATGGGTAATTTTGTTATTATCCTGGCAACCGTAACGCACACCGAGGAAACGTATGTTTACAGTGCTGTCACGCACACATGTCTGCAAGCGTGGCTTCACTTTCGTGTTCCGTGCGGTCTATCTGCATTTTGTTTTATAATCTAAGGCCTTATACTACTTATAAAAAAAAAAACTCTGTTCCAGTGTGTTTAGGTCTTGGGAGCGACGCTGCGGTAAGAATCTAGTTACTAAACTAATTGATTTTTTGGTAAGATTTTTACTGACTCAAAATCCACTCCAGTTCTTTCTTTGACTACACTCCAGGGTCCCGCCTGTGGCCTCACTATTCTTCCTGACTGTAAAATGTTTTCAAAATCTGTAAATGCAATAAGTCATTACTCATAACCAGAAGAACAGTCAGTCTTCTAAGATACTGTGCTTTCAGAAACGTGTGACTTTCAGTGGTCCTTTGCCTTCTAGAAACTCACCGACACCTTCCTTTACAGAAATTCACCGCGGCTCTAGTGGGTATGAACCCTGCTGGGTTCCTACGGTTTGCTTCATCTTTTAAGGCGCTGTTGACGACTTGGGCTCATTTTAGGGTTACTGGACAGCTGGATGACGAGCTACTCATTGCCCATCGTCCGTAAGCCCGCGCTTATAGTGGCCGGTTGTTATCCTGCGACTCTGGGGTGCTTCCTGTAGCGGGAGCTGGGGCATGAAGATGTTGCTTGCTACAGTACCCTTATTACCTCATCTAAAAAGCTATAAAATATCATAACTTGTGTAGTGTATACACGCTCTCCATCCCTCTCCTATAGAGGAGGCTTAAGTCCTAGCAGTTAGAACATTATAAGCCTGATAATGCTTGTAATGATACACCCACACAAGCACACAGTGAGGCCAGAGGGTTCATAATTATTATTACATAAAATACGCGAACGAGCGATTCGCTTCGTTGTGTGGGAGGAAGTGCTAAACGCCTACTGCGCCACAAAATAATCCCCTCAAAAGAAAAACACATTTATGTATTTTCCATAGTAACAGTAGAATTCTTGTAATGAGTCCTACAATGCGAGAACTCTAAAGTGGTTGGCTTGTTACTCATTACGAAGCTCTACAGCCGATAATTCAATATTACAATTCTTTTGATATTGGCTTGAAGCAATCAATTTATGAAAATAGTCACCATCTCTCTCGGGGAATAGATTAACATATTTTTTTCTAAATTGGCGAGGAATATTCAGATTTCCCTCCAATTTTCTCGTGGAGGACACTCTATTGAAATTCACGTTGATATTGAATATTGCTATCCGCCGGTTGTTGGCACGATTGCATATAATATAACGGTTTTTGTTTGTGTATTGTTTTTAAGATGGCTATACTTTCAAACTCGCTTTGTTGAATATTAATTAAGTTTCTGTTTCAGTTCCATAGTTATTTTTCGATCAAACTTGACATTGTTTTTTAGACATTTTCTGTTAGAATGTGGCTTTATTGGAATCGTGTTCTTTCTTATTTTTTTTTTTTATTGTGGACAGGTTTCCGTTTGATCACGTTCTCACCTGATGGTAAGAGATGATGTGGTTGACGATGGAGCACGGTTGCCTAGGAGATTATAGCTATTAGGAAACACAGACTCTGGCAGGGAATTCCACTCCTTAACTGTAGGTACGCATAATTAATGTATTCCCAGCGTTTTGTACGTAAGGGTGGGATCGCAACGCCTTACGTAGTCATCATCATTTCAGTCGACAGACATCCACCGTTGGACATGGGCCTCCCCCAAGTTTCGTACAAAACGACCGGTCCTATGCATGCGGGACCCTCACCTGGGACCCTCATCAGTTCACCTTATAGGAAGCCTTCCAACGTTGCGTCTTTCAGTACGTTATCGCCACTCTCAGAACCTTTCATCCTGACCATCTGTTCTACGAGCAATATGCCCTGCTCACTCACCACTTCAGTTTGGCGATTCTTCGGGCTATGTACTATGGACTTGGTTCTCCTGCGGATATCTTCATTTCTAATGCGAGCTCCAAGCATAGCCCTTTCAATACTCAACATTTTATTGCAATCCATTTGTGTACAAAGATGGTGTTTAAAATTGCCACAGATCAATATGGACCCTGTCGGGCACAGCAAAAATTAGGAGAGAGCAATGCGGCTAAGTAGCAATTTATGGTATTCAATAGTTTTGTAGATCTAATAAGTTCAATAATTTTGTATGTTGTAATGTATGTAATAATTTTTTATGTTTGTGTATACATTAGATTATATCACATATTTTATGACTTCATCGCTTAAATTATCTGTAGGTATATATATTATTTCTGTATATGAGTAGGTAAATTATGTAAGGTAATTTTCCATTGCTCTTTGTGTGACTTGCCTTCTGAGGACCATTGTAAGCGACCATGTTTCAGTATCATATATCGTCACAGGCAACACACACAAATTTAATTAAAGAAAAACAATTTTAGTGTGATTGTTTGTTTGTACGTGTATGTTAATTACTATCTGTCAAGTAATTAGTAAGCAAACAACTAATTAGAAAGCTAACGTTGTGAAGTTGAGTCTAGCTCTCAGATGCTCAAAGCTGTTCTCAAAGTTTAGTATTGCATTGGCATCTCGAATGATACCGAGTAAAACTAAGTTTTTTGTGTTAAATCAGTTAAATTAATGATTAATTTTCATTGTACATTATGGCATTTTACGAATGATATCTCCGTTTGTCACTTAAAGGTTTTTTGGGAGAAAACGAATTGTTGATTGGTCGGAAAAAAAAGTGTTACACCCACTCCAAGTAACGTGGGGCAAGGGGAAGAAGGTAGTTGTTTTTTTTTTTAGGAAATTTCACACCTGATCGACACAGAGTCACTAGAGCGCTGACTCGTT
Source organism: Mythimna loreyi (assembly GCA_029852875.1). Lineage (NCBI taxonomy): Eukaryota > Metazoa > Arthropoda > Insecta > Lepidoptera > Noctuidae > Mythimna > Mythimna loreyi. The sequence continues at coordinate 16,244,034 of CM056782.1, read as the reverse complement.
CACCGTCCAAAAAATTAGTACGTTTCCGGATGAAAACGATGTGAAGGAATACTTCGACGCCTAAGAGTAAGTATTTATGTGTTTTGATTACGTTTAGTATAAATACGAGTAATTAGTTCAGTTAATATAAAATGCTATACTTGTGAAATTCGTCGTCGGGCACAATGACTGACAGACTGATCAACACACAGTCTAAACCGCTGATCGTGAAGAGCTGAAACTTGGAGGGTAAGTTCTTTGTAAGACGTAGACATTCGATAAGAAAGGGTTTTTCGAAATTGTAGCTCGAAGGGAGTAAAAAAAGACACAAACGACATTGATATAAGCATATTTTTACAGACATAAATCACTTATTTTTAACGGTCTTCTAACACAGAAAACCAACCATATTACGGAATAGGCATTAATTAATTATTTCAGTCTTTAATCGAAAAGGGTGTTCATCCCAATACTTCTGTGAATCGGAAATATTTAATTAATTGTATTGGACGTGTACTAATGTGTTTTTCAAATAATTATAAACAGATTGAAGCGTATTATTGGTTGTAAGTGAGAAAAAGAACAAAAATTAAATTATTGTCATCAGAATTAGAGCATTCATTAATCAGAATTATTAGAGAGCAATGATGGCCAAGTGGTAACGGCCCCGACATGCGAGTTTTAGGTCACGGGTTGAAACTCAGCCAGACGCATTACTTTGTGTAATTTAATTCATCAGCACTGCTCTCAAAACGGTGAAGGAATTGTGAGGAAACCAGCATGTCCTAGAACCAAAAATTCGAAGACATATGACTTCCACAAACCCGCACTGGGCCCGCGTGGTGGATTATGGCCCAATCCCTCTCCTGATGAGGCCTGTCTCCCAATAGTGGGAACATTAGAGGTTGACTATGATGATGATGAAGTATCACTCTAGACAAAGTTTACCAATCTTTTCTTTGACTTTCCGTCCTTTATTCCATGCTAATAACGCTTTGAATAACGTGCGCCACATCCGTATCCTTCTTATAAGCATGCAAAGAGAAACTATGTATTCGCTTTCAAGTTCTGAGTTACTGCAGGTGCCAGTTTCAAACTTCTTGTAATGTGTGGAGGTATAGGTACTTACTCATTTTTTACTCCATTTTCGTTACTCCACAAATCTATCTTCTTAACATTATAATCTCAATTAAGTATAAGCAACATAAAATCTTTTTAATGGACTATAAGGAGGGTTCCCTGTTTTTTTTTTATGGTGTGCAAAGTCATCCAATGCCGAATCCCGCTTTTAGGCGGAGCGGTTACTCGCTCCGCCTAAAAGCGAGATGACACTGTTACCAGTGTCAGACTTTTACTGACTAAACACACCACCCCGTCCCTTCTTTGCCCTCCGCACTGGGGTCAAGCTTTCCTTTCAGAAAGAGACCCTGGGCCCCAGTAGGCTTCGACCCTTTTGCAGAGTCCCTGCGAAGGGTAACTTGTGCTTTTCGCGTGTATCTCGTACGTATTTTTTTGCATTCTAAAAACCTCTGAACGGATAGGTTAGTCTTACTCATCTGCTGGTTCATAAACTTCAGCAGAATTCATATTTAGTAATAATTTTTAGTATGATTTATTTTATTTTATAAGGGAAAACAATCATTTGTATACTATGTCTTACATCTAAATACATATAAAATGTGCTAAAGTACAATTCTCTACGTTTCCACATCTTAAAATAAGATTACATCAATTAAACGTGTCTAAGGCAAATCTTATTACAAATTATTCAAGTCTGAACGTGAAACTGCAACATTTTTACAATACCTACTTTTTTTTATTTATTTTGACTTAAGGTAAAAATGTCAATCGTTACTTCAATTATAAGAGAATCGCGAAATTGCAGACAACTTTAATTATTTTACAACCGTCGAAATGATCAAGCGATGTTTTATTTATGTATTTTGCAAAACTCTTTTATAAACTACATTATGGATCTATTTACACTTTGCTTGTTTTCCCGATTTTCCACTGCCATTTAAAAGGCGGTCACCCAAGAAAATCTTTTAATAGGAAAATCGTAGTTCGAACAAGTCTTGCGTGAGTTGTTGACAAGTTGATTGATAGTAAAAGACTAAAGTTTGCCGATACGAGCGCCGGCAAACGGTCAGCTGGAGGATAGGCAATTAAATTGTCTAGACTCAAGTACATGTCAGCGAAGTCTATCACGACCCTAAAACACATTAATCTTTCTAGAAAAAATGAGATGTCAAAAGTTTCGTGTTTAAAGAATATTTTTAGCATCAAAATAATTATTTTTTATCGCGCATGTAATCTGTAATGCAAAGTGTGGCGAGCTTCACGATTTGTTACTGAGAGGGGTAACAGATGGCGCTACTTGTTACGTCCGCAGCTGAAATATTGTTATCTAACAACTTTTTTATGACTGTGTTTATGAAAATGTTCAGCTTTTTGTGCTAAACATTGTACCAGCAGTGTACTAACCCTATAAAGGTCTTTGTTTAAAATACAGTTTTCTTTTAAAAAATAGGAATAGGCCAACTGGAAAAAAGATAAGATTTTTTTTTAAGGATCGTTGTTTTATGTTGACAGAATTTATTACCTACAAGTTTTTTATTATTAGGTTTATCAATGTAAGGTCTGAGGTTCTCACTAAATCTGTTGCCGCTAAGTAATTTTGAAATGAGCGAAAATTTTCTTTTCTCTTCTAGAAAAGAGTAGCCTTGCAGTGTGAAATTTTGGACTGATTAATTTTGGACTGCTTGTGGATTATTCGAAAGATTGTGTTTAGTTAGTAGAAGTCTGGCGCGACAGATACTAAACATCTACTTTTATATACCTACAAGAAAGTTGAGAATGCTGGCATAAAAAGGCGTCATGCCGTTTTCCGTCAGTGCATTCGAGTTTTAGGTGCCTACTGCCAAGGAATGCTAAATAATCAAGGAACAACTCCTGTGTGCAAAATAAATGCCTTTTCTTTCTTTTTTTCAAATTAAGAAAGGCAAAGAGAGAAGAAGCTGCTTGTATATAATAATTATTTGACTTGCACAGTTAACAATCAAATATTGGTTCGTTGATGTGATAATGTGCACTGTGTCAATTCATTAACATATGCTAATAATTAAGAGCTAAGCCGTGTCTCAGCATATGATTGACTTGATTTATATTCCTCCTGTCTATGTCGCAGGTATATTGTCAATATGGCATTGATGTGATTACCTAAATTATTAGGCAGGATATTGATAACGATGTAGAAGATGTTTATACTTCATCTGTTTAGGTCCTTAAGTAAATGTAAACAATATTCACTTTTGTCTTTTATTTTCGTTTGTCACACAAGTATTTTTGTTCCTTTTTAATACTGTTTTTTTTTGTGTGGATCGAAGTAAATGTTTTTTCTTTCTTTCTTTCTTATGGTGCCGCTTAGAGGATGCCTATGTCTTGCTGAAATTATGATGTGTTGACATCAAAGTGTTTTTTTATGGCTAATGATAAGAATCCATAGATTTATATGGGTTAAGATAGCCTATAGAATAAGAATTAGAATACAAAGGTTGCCGACAGCACGAAGAATCATCAAACTTAAGTGACAATTTGCAGGGCACATTGCAGACAGAACTATACAGGCAGAATATTTGGAGCTATGATTTTTTTTTATTATTGTGGCGGATGAAGGTTACAATAAGATAATTGTAAACATAATTACCTAGTCCTCACTTGTAAAGTTACCAACTGTCAATATGACATGTCATCGATGGACGATATTAAATAACTTAACCCTGTTCATTCTGACAGTATAGCAACGACATGTATAATAGCAAGTAATCCACTTAGTTAACCCGTGTTAGCCGATGTGTTTACCAACTAGTTATACAATTTAGTGGTTAATAAAATTGTAGTTGATCCAATTATTTGGTACCGACCGGGCGGCGTTGGAACAACACAGGGTCGGTGTATAGAATATTAAAGACTGTCGGTTTAGATTTACATAGGTACCTTGTGTTTGTAGGACTTCGACTCAATTGGGATTTGAGGGTTACTTACCTACTGTTATCCTCTTGTGTTGCTTGGTTAGCACATATACAAGTGTATAGACAGTGTGTCTTAGACTAAGAAGAGTCCGTGGTAGAGGAAACCTTTAAACTTTTGAGCCCAATCAAATGCCGGCGTTCCTACACCTTCCTACACCTTTATACCTGTAAAATGCCCGTAAACATCAATAAGTTTACAGGTATGATTATTTTCAGGTATAAGTTTTTTCGATACAATCTACAGCCTACCATAATTATATACGACTTCATGACTCAGAAGTCTCTTCATTAACTAATATACCTAATTCATAATTTATATAAAATAACAGCAGTCAACACCCAGTAACGCCCAATCATTTAAAAGGAGGAAAACACCAAAACCACAGAATATTAAAAAAAAATCTTTTCCAAGCAAAAATACTTGTAACTTGAAATACATTCCGTTAATGTGATTAAGTCAATCTTCAAAGACCTTCATTTCGTGAAAGAAATCCTTTTTATTGTATTTCATATCGAAAAGTAATATTTTTATAAGTACATTTTGCTTTTGTACCGTTTCCTTGTAATTTAATTATGAAGTTAATTATTCCGAGATGAATTAATTAAGCTTAGCACTGTTTGGGTAGGTTTAGATGAGTTTGTATTAATTATGGCCGACTAGAATAGTCGCGATTCCTTTAATTACCTTAACAGCTTATTTTAGGCTTAAGATTATATTATTAAATTATCTTTCGTTAAACTATTTATTCTTGGATTTTCACAAATATCTACGATACATTTTAAGATCATCAATATTACTTTTGTTGAATTCGTTACTAATTATTTTAAATTATATCTACATCTACACTAATATAATAAAGAGGTAAAGTTGTTTTTTTTGTTTTTATGTTTTTTTGTTTGTAGGGGGTAATCTCTGGAACTACTGGTCCGATTGGAATAATTTTAGCAACAATAGAAAGCTGCTTTACTCCTGAGTGACATAGGCTATATTTTATGTACGCGGGCGAAGCCGCTGACAAAAGCTAGTAATTTATAAAGTAACGTAACGAAAGATGGGCTTTCATTGTACACACCAATGTGAACAACGTTTACTATGAGACCAACCCGAAATCACGAAAAAAAGTTTTTTTTTGTGATTTTTTGATAGATCTCATCATCATCATCATCAGCCTTTCAATGTTCCCACTGCTGGGACACAGGCCTCCTCTCTAGGAGAGGGAATGGGCCATAATCCACCACGCGGGCCCAGTGCGGATTGGTGGATTGGTCTAGAATCTAAAAAAGTGTAAAGTAAACTTAGTAATGAATAATGGTTCCGGTGTAGTAGTAGCTACACTGCCCCGGACAGGCAAGGCAGTCCAAATACAAATGTATGTGTGTGGCCTTTTATTTTTTGACAACTTTACAAAATAGTTAGATATCATATTATAATGAAGTGTAATAATATGTATGCTCTCTTATATTATTTAGTATATACACTACTTTATACCTAATATGCTGAATTAGCAATATACTTCATAAGCCACATATTCATGTAACATCGATTGCACTCATTAAATAGTACTAGAAGCATGTGGTTGTTTCCTTGAGACCACCTCTTAGGAACCCCAACATTACAATAAAGTTTGTTTGTATTATTGTTTTTGTGCATCATCATCATCCTAGCGGTATTAGTCCCGGTTGCCAACCTTGGCTTTCACCTCGGTGCCCGGGGTCCGCTTTCTTGCTGAGACGCCTCCACATTGCTCGGTCTTTCGCGAAAATTATTGTTTTTGTGCATGTTGGTTCGTTACTCTTTCACGCAGAAACTGCTGAAGGGATTGGACGATTTGGCATATGAGTAGACTATTTAGTCCTAGGTTCTCCTAGGATAAAATGGTATCCCTTGTAATGTTATTATTATAAGAACAACTAACACTAACTAATAACTGTTAGGTATATTAGTACATGTATCCTTTTTTATGTCTACATCTCTTAATCTCTTTTTTTTCCAATTCTCCTTTCGCAGCTGTGCAGGAAGAGATTTCTATAGAAATAAGCATCACTTATGTACTTATTCTTTTGTTTCTGTATTTTTTTCTCTTAATATCTAGTGTGTACATGAATAAATAAATAACTATTCCTTTGGGATAATTTCCTACTATCACTCGCTAGAGATATTTTATTCTATAAAATGTATAGTTGGATCTCGAAAGTTATCGCTGAAAGCGATTTTTTTACCGACAATCTTCGGATGGATATGAAAGAATAAGTTATTAACTCATATTTTCAACAAATCTTTCGAGCCTACCGCAAAAATATACCTATCTTTTTACACAGAATTCAGAGTGCAGAGAGGGTTAAGAGAACTGAGTTTACTTAGGGTTATTTGTACCCCTCCGTTCAGGCATTGTCAACTAAAGGAAATTGAATGACCCTTCTAACTATTGTGATAAACTCCCTTTGTTACTAGTTTCAATGTATGGATTTATATGCATAGTTGAGTAGTCGGTATTCCTAGGGGCGAAGCGAAAAGTTCTTACATCGTGGGTCGCTGAATGTCTTGAGGATATTTCGAATGATTTTCTGAAGTTATTGACCCATCAATTTGCGAGTATATGCTTATGTATGGCTAGTTTTTGTTATTGGTTCGAAGCGAATAACAGTTACTTTTATCAGTCGTGAAAATTAGTATACAAAGTTAATACGACTGGGCTTTCCTTAAAGAGGATCGTTGTACGCACCAACATGAACTACTTTTACTATGAGATCAATCCATAAGTCGCGGAAAAAACCCGTTGTTCCATAGATTTATATTCACATAACTCGAGACATAACTTCTCTTTTTTCGCATTGCCTTCAAAAATTGTGTTGGACTGCGTTAGATGAAGCACAAACCTCAAACCATGCTCAACGTTCACGTCAACCGAAGTGAGAAAGGCCCCTCTAAAATTTAACTGCCTATAAACGTAATATTTTCTTACAAACAAGTTTTGTTTTCTACAAACTGAAAGGTCAACTATAACTCTGAAAAATACAAGAAAAAACATACGAATGATGCTAAAATAACAGCACATCTGTCGCCTATTCATCAGTATTGAACCGGCGTCCCAAATTACATCACTATCAAAGATAGTTACAAATTACAATCAACAGATTAGGTATACATGGCTCAAATTAATTTCGGCCTGCTTGGTTTCTAATAACAGTTGTGATGGACAGGAAGCTACGGAACGGGACCCTACAGTGAGCGTGCCCCGACACGCTCTTGGTCGGTTTCATTAATTGCATGTATCTGTATGCCAAATAAACATGATTTCTTGCGAAAACTGCAAAGACAACTATGTCTCTGGACAATTTAAGAAAAAAAATATACAAATAAGGCTAAAATAACCGCACATCTGTCGCATATTCATCAGTACTGAACCAGCGTCCCAAATTACAGCACTATTAAAGATAGTTACAAATTACAATCAACAGATTAGGTATACATGGCTCAAATTAATTCCGGCCTGCTTGGTTTCTAATAACAGTTGTGATGGACAGGAAGCTACGGAACGGAACCCTACAGTGAGCGTGGCTTGACACGCTCTTGGTCGGTTTCATTAATTGCATGTATCTGTATGCCAAATAAACATGATTTCTTGCGAAAACTGCAAAGACAACTATGTCTCTGGACAATTTAAGAAAAAAATATACAAATAAGGCTAAAGTAACCGCACATCTGTCGCATATTCACCAGTACTGAACCAGCGTCCCAAATTACAGCACTATTAAAGATAGTTACAAATTACAATCAACAGATTAGGTATACATGGCTCAAATTGATTCCGGCCTGCTTGGTTTCTAATAACAGTTGTGATGGACAGGAAGCTACGGAACGGGACCCTACAGTGAGCGTGGCCCGACACGCTCTTGGTCGGTTTTATTAATTGCATGTATCTGTATGCCCAATAAACATGATTTCTTTCTAAAAACTGTAATGCCAACTATGTCTCTGGCCAATATAAGAAATAAAAAGTCAAATAAGTTTGAAATAACAGCGCATCTGTCGCCTATTCATCAGGACAGCGTTCCAAATTACAGCACTATCAAAGATAGTTACAAATTACAATCAACAGATTAGGTATACATGGCTCAAATTAATTCCGGCCTGCTTGGTTTCTAACAACAGTTAGGCGACACCTGTTCCCGTCTGTATTATGTAGGTAACAACTTACATAAGCTTGGCTTTTAACTCAAAGGCGCAACTTTGGCAGCCATATTGAAGCAACAGGTATATCATGTACTTACATTATTCTATTAGATCTATCTAAGGTACGCTTTAAGTGATAAAATTAGGGTACATTTTAGTAAGGGACGATAATGTAGAATTTCGGTTTTGGGGGTTTACTTCGGCTTATATATTTTTCATATTGATTCTTGGAAAGATTTGTAGATTTAGGATCCTGCTCAAGAATTTTCTAAGAAGTAAGACGATGTAACATATCTTTTACTTGAAAACTTAGTTTTTATATGTCGTGGCCAGATCATAAACATTGATCACTTATGGCCAAGTAAAACTGGCCAGATCGTTTTAAACGTTTGACGACATTTCAAACCTCGCTTAACCTACTTTCTATAGACATTTTATTACTTCCTAAAATCCTACACCAATGATATTTATTTATTTTATAAATATTAGGAAAACTTACAGCTACTAACAACATGTTTATTATATACTTATTGCTTTCAGTTTTGTATACATAAATATTAAGTCTCTTTCGCATCCGCGTGCGTCACTGCGGGGTGCCAACTGAGAAGTAGCTCTGAGTATCTGACGCCCAGCAAATACTGAGGTGTTCACCCTTTCGGTACGGATACTCTGTGCTTTTGTTTTTTTTTTACGACGTTGCCAAAATATCCCTCCTCTGACCAATGACAGGGCCACAAGTACACAAGTAGGTAGACAAGTAAAACGGCTTTTAGCAAAAAAGTAATAAAATTGAAAACTCCTAAACAATAAATTTATCAATAGATCCGCATTAAGCCTACACTTTGAGGGCTAGCTTTGAAACACAGCCTTTAACAATGTTCTTATTTAGTCAAAAACAAGGTCGACTGAAACGATCTCCTACAATTTGGCCCATAAACGTATTATTTTACATGAAGGCGGCATAACGGCTGAAAGCCTTCAAAATGTAATAGGTGCGCAGTGCTTTTATATAACCCATTTTTCCTTTGTGCTCGGGCGGTTTCCCCTTAACTTGTAAATTAAGTAATAAGTGGTCTTCGGTGCCTAAGTAAAGGAACATATACGGTAGTGCCTTCTTGATGTAGCCTAACGGGGTGTGCTGGCTTTCTGCGTTTGGGTTTGGGAGTAATCTTCATTTGGTTTCATTGCGTAGATTTATTTAACGCAGTATGTAGCTCCTTCAGATTTCTGCATAAATTTCGTTCGTAAACTTGTCTAATGTGATCAGACAAGTTGAGACGAGTATATTCGGCGGCAAATAAGTTGAACCGATTTCTATGTTTACGTCTAGCCTCCCTTTTCGATTGAGACCCGAAACCCTTAAAAAAATCAAAGCAGAACTGTCGTAACTAGTAAAATTGCCTTGTTTATACATGTAGTCGATGACGGACTGAAGGAAACAGGGATTAGGATTTATATCATGATGAGAGATAAAGAGGATCATGATGATATGATGATGGAACCGAATAACGAAAGTAAAAAGTGTGGAAAAAATATAAAAATGTTTTATTCATTAACAAAGTTGGTTCAACAACATTGAAATTGAAAAAAAAAGCTTTATATGATTCAACTCGGCTGTATTTTTTTTGTAAAAGGTTTTTTCTTTTTGAGGAACCGTAAAAAATACAAAACAATAAGCAAAAGCGTAAAAGACTGAAAGCACACGGGAAGGAAGGGTCCACGCGCGATAAGTATAAACTTGTTTTCATCCCGATATAAGTTTCTCGATCCTCTTTCGAAGTTACAAAATCTATCGGAAGTTCCGAACTTTCAGAATCAGAATCGAACATCTGTAACATCTTTGGTTTTAAAAACCAAATTAACCCTCAAGATTTATTTTTTACTAGCTTTTCCCAGCGGCTTCGCCCGCGTGCATAAAATATAGCCTGTGTCACTCAGGAGTAAAGCAGCTTTATACTGTTGCTTAATTTTTTCCAATCGGACCAGTAGTTCCAGAGATTACCCCTACAAACAAAAAAACAAACTTTACCTCTTTATTATATTAGTGTAGATTACAGATAACTGGATAGGTTAAAGTTCATGTGGTAACGGCCCTGACTTACGAGTTGTAAGTCGCGGGTTCAAACCTAGCCAGGCGCATTATTTTGTCTAATTTATTTCATCACCACTGCTCTCAAAACGGTGAAGGAAAACATCGTGAGGAAACCGGCATGTCCTAGGATCAAAAATTAAAAGTCATGTGACATCCACCAACCAGCACCCGCGTGGTGGATTGCGGCCCATTTCCTCTCCTAGAGAGGAGACTTGAATCCCAACAGTGAGAACATTATAAGATTAATGCTTGGATAGGTTATTCATGTTTGTCCACTATGAGATAGTGGATTTGATGGTAAGCGAATGATGTGGCCAAAAATATAGCACTCTTATTGAAGTAACCTGTTCAATCTTGGCTTAAAGACCTCTAGGTTGTAGCATGGTTGTAGCTATCAGGAAACACAGACCGGGAGTTGAACTCCTTACCAGTACGCACAATGAATGTATTCCCAAAACGCTTTGTACGTACCTATATGAGATGTCCACCTCGTACTTACTGAACCATGTAAGGTGCGTTGGGGTAATAACGAAAAAAATTTAATATTGGACATAATTATGTATTTCGCTATATTTTTAATGCTAGCCACATGGTGTGCCGCACATTATGTTCCGCCCCGCCGCACAAAGTGGCTAGCTTTAAAAAATCTTGCCAAATAAGTGGGATTATTTATTTGTTCTTACCCCAGAGCCGATTTTACCCCAATATACGATATTTCAGGTATCGACTATAAATAAATACATGTATCTAGTGTATTAGGATGTAGGCCCAGACTGTGACACATTTGAGGCTCTTAGGTTTAGACATGTATGTCTAAGTAAGATGTTTACCGTAGTAAATATGTTATTTTAGTGTACCTACTTGTTGCTGTCCTTAGTACACACAATCTTGTTTTAGGTAGACACTATTTAGTATCACATTTTGTATTACATGTGGGTAGATGGAAAGGGGGAGGGCGACCAAAGAAAAGATGTATGGATTGATGTGTGACATGAAAGAAAGATGTGACAGGACAGAGTAAAAGAGAAAATGTAACTATGAAGATAAAACCGAAATAACAAATTTAAGAGGTTTGCTTTCTCTCACTAAAAGAGGTAATTCAGTTTTTCACTTATTGCTTGTTTTTCACTTTAGTGTCAGGACCACAGCCTGAGTTTCAGTTACGGAGGTGTCTTAATTATCCAGGTTCCTTTTAACCAGAATTTCACAGTATTATAAAGCTGAAGAGTTGTAGGTATGCAGAAGGTTTGTATGCGGTAATCTCAAGAACCACCGGTTTGTAGAGGCTCAACTGCAGGGCCGAAACCTAATGGGGCTTTGGTCTGGTTTCTGAAAGGAAAGTCCGACCCCGTTATGAAGGCTGAGGAGGAATGAGGTGGGTCGTTTAGTCAGTAAGTGTCTGACACTATTTCCCGTTCCGCCCAAGGGATTCGTCATTAGATGATTTTTCCCACTATAAAAAAAGAGAACTTTTTTTTTTACTGATTATAAGTTTGCGCTTGACCCTTGACCGCTATCTCACCTGATGGAAAGCGACGATGCGGCCGATGATGGAGCGCGGTTACCTAGAAGTAACCTATTCACTCTTGACTTAAAGATTCCAGGATTGTAGCCATCAGGAAACATAGACTCCGGCAAGGAATTCCACTCCTTGGCGGTACACACAATGAAAGTGTTGCCAGAAATACTGGTACGATAAAAATATATATATATTAGTGTTAAAATATCTTAAACTTTTGAGCCCCAAGCGAATGCCGGCTTTCGCGCTACTATTATCTTTCTATTATGTCTCTACAAAACTCGAAAGGCTAAAATAATACTGTAGGTAACCAATTATTGTGTCGAAGGTCGTTATTTTTTTGTATCTACTGAAACAAGTTAACAACACCTGAATATTTTCCCTGTAACTAAAAGTCTTTGTAAGAAGATATTTGGCCACCTAATACCCCAGATCTCCAAATTGGCTTTTAAAGACATTGGCTTAAAAAACATCCTATTTTTAAACAAGGATTACAAGTTTCTCCTTAAAGTTTGCATAAGCGTAATTATTCTTGACTTTCTTCCATCGCATTTTGCCGAAAGGTCGAAAATATTTGGCCATTTTAAAGGCTGTATAAAAGTGTCATCTAATATAATCAAAGAGCTTATAAAGACGTTAGCGGGCCACTGAAAGCAATTTTCGTAGTAATTACCTGCGGAAGCAATTGGAGTATATTTTCTTAAATTCTTTGTAAAAACGCTGAAAAAAACGGTAGTTTGAAAAGTGTTCGTCGGGCTTTATGATTATATTAGTACGTTAAAATGCTAATTTTAGTAATTATTGTAAAACGTGGCATGGAGTAATTAGAAACTAGCTTTTGTCCGCGGCTTCGCCCGCGTATATAAAATATAGCCAATGTCACTCAGGAGTAAAGCAGCTTTCTAGTGTTGCAAATTTTTTTCCAATCGGACCAGTAGTTCCAGAGATTACCTCCTACAATCAAAAAAACAAACTTTACCTCTTTATTATATTAGTGTAGATTAGTACGTTAAAATGCTAATTTTAGTAATTATTGTAAAACGTGGCGTGGACTAATTAGAAACTTGTTTTATTCAGATGTGTTTAACTTTCAGCTGTTTGTTTAAATTATAGTGGCTTAGTATTAATCTAATAAAATATTTCGATACAACAAAAAAATATATGACAACTACACTCGAATACTAAAAAAATGCATACATAAGGCTCAGCAGATTAATAGTTTAAACTATATTAATAAGGCCAAAAACACAAGCAAAGCTTCCTGGGACTTGATTAAAACAAACACAATTAATATGACAAGTAACTCTGAAGTTGACACCGTTAATGCTAACGGTAAACTCTATGACAATCCAAACGAAATATGTGACCTATTTAATGACTTTTATATATCCCAAACAAAGACGACCAAGTCCGCTCAAAATAACTTGCAATATGACGTAAAAATAATGACTCCTCAAAATCCTAAAAGCATTTTCCTGACACCAGTAGATGAATCAGACGTTTATAAGATAATTCACAGTCTAAAAAACACTGGATATGACGACCTAAGCACTAAGGTGCTAAAAAAATGTGCAAGGAGTTTAGTGACCCCCTTAGCATATATTATAAACCTGTCTTTAACAGAAGGAGTATTCCCAACACGCCTGAAAAAATCAATTGTCAAACCTCTTTATAAGAAAGGTGGAAAAACGGACATGAGCAATTATCGTCCAATAACCCTAATATCAATTCTATCCAAAATATTTGAAAAAGTTATGTGTATAAAAATAGAAAACTTTTTAACAGCATGTGATATTCTTAAAAAAGAACAATTCGGTTTTAGGAAAGGCAGTTCCACTGCTTTAGCATGTTTTACGCTAGTAAAATATATAACAGAAGGTTTAAATAAAAAATCTAAGATAAGTTGCGTGTTCTTAGACATGACAAAAGCCTTTGACTTTGTCTGCCATAAAACACTATTATCAAAGCTTGAGCACTATGGAATCCGCGGTAACGCCAACGACTGGATCAAAAGTTACCTTTCTGGAAGAATCCAATGCGTGGAAGTAACAAAAACCCATCAAAATGTAAAAAAAACCTATAGGTCGGAATATAAAGTAAATAATTATGGCACTCCACAGGGAGGAATCTTATCCCCACCGCTCTTTTTGGTTTACATCAATGACATTCTAGAGGCGATAGGCAAGGATTGCGTACTATTTGCTGATGACACGACTATAATGCTCAAGAGTGATACTGACAAAAATTTAGAAAGTGAAATCATTCAGGCTTTGGAAAATGCTATCAATTGGCTTGACAAAAATAACTTAAAAATAAATATGACTAAAACAAACATTATACAATTCCAGACATACAATTCAAACATAAATAAACTTGACATTCATTATAATAATTCTCACTTGACAACTGTTGATAATTGTGTTTATTTGGGTATTACGATAGACAAGCACTGCAATTGGAAGGCACATATAGATAAAATTATTACAAAAATTGATCGTTTCGTATATGTTTTAAAAAGAATTAGACAAACGGTTAACTGTGAAACTGCAATGCTGGCTTACCATGGCTATGTATCATCCGTTCTTAGATACGGTATTATAATATGGGGTAACTCAGTAGACTTTGAAAGAGTTTTTAGAGCTCAAAAAAAATGTATTCGAGCGATTTGTGGAGCTCACTTTTTAGACAGCTGTAAGCCACTATTTCAAAAACTTAAAGTCCTTCCTCTACCATGTTTATATATTTTTGAAATATGTGTTTTTGTTAAGAAAAACTATAATCTATTTGAGACGAGCACTGACAGGCCAAACAGCCGATCACGGCATAAGGACAGACTTCGACTGCCACCAACAAGGCTAAAATTATTTAAGAAAAATGTGTACTGCATGTCGATTATTATTTACAATCGTTTACCTAATAGTTTACAAGACTTACCGCTGACAATGTTTAAAAAAAAACTTTTCAATATGTTATTATTTAAAAAATATTATAGTGTAAAAGACTATTTAGAAGACAAGTCAATAGAACCTGTAAATTGCTAGTGAGATTAATTAACACCACTGACTGTAAATATATTTGCACGCCATGCTGTGGCAGGATATGTGGAATCCTATATAATGTAACACCTTATGTACCATATTCTAGCAAATAAATGTTTTTGATTTGATTTGAAAAAAACAAGTACTTGAGTTATGAGTTTACATGTGGATGGATGGAGAGAGAGAGGGAGGCCAAAGAAAACAAGAATGGATTGTGTGAGGAGTGATATGAAAGAAAAGGAAATTAGTGATAGCGTGGCGAGTGATAGGACAGAATGAAAAAAAATACGTGTTGCGCTGACCTCAAATTAAATGGGACGTGGGCAATAAGATTTATTTTATAATTGTGTATATGTATAAAAGGAGAAACCTTCTACTATTACTAAGTTAGAAGAGAGCAGTGGTGGCCGAGTGGTAATGGCCCCGACTTACGAGTCGTAGGTCGTGGGTTCAAACCCAGCCAGGCGCATTACTTTGTTTAATTTATTTTATCACCACTGCTCTCAAAACGGTGAAGGAAAACATCGTGAGGAAACCGGCATATCCTAGAACCAAAAATTCGAATACATGTGACATCCACCAATCCGCACTGGGCCCGCGTGTTGGATTATGACCCATTCCCTCCTAGAGAGAGGAGGCCTGTGTCCCTGCAGTGGGAACATTAAAAGGCTGATGATGATGATGACTACTAAGTTAATTTTAAACAACAATGGAAAAATATTATGCCTATCTATATATTTGTACCCGTTAGCTGTTAGTAATTCTTTGTTTGTCTCTACTAATTACTCTGTCCGCTGGAGAAAACCATTTTTTTTTATTTTATCGCAATTATACAGATCGACGCTGTGGGGGAAAAGTCCCCAAAACAAAGACTTTATATACAGTATAGAAATGTATAATAATTACAACAGCAAAAGTTTTCTATTTTCCAATTCGGTTGTTCGTTAAAATCGTTTCATGTTCGAATAAGTCTATAGAAATAAAAAATGTTATTACTCTAATGTTAGATCTTTACCTAAACATAAAGGTTTGTTAGTGTGTACGTTTGTTATTTCTTTACACTCAAACTGCTGAACGGATTGGGATGAAAATATTGGGATGTCGGATACTGTTATCTCTTAATAACGACCCTCCCTAGCTTCGAACGGGTACTGATTTTGAATATATTATTCAAGTATTATACACATAAACCTTCCTCTTGAATCACTCTATCTATTAAAAAAACCGCATCAAAATCCGTTGCGTACTTTTAAAGATCTAAGCATACATAGGGACAGCGGTACGCAACTTTGTTTTATACTATGTAAAGAAGTATGTTTCCTTAAGTTGTAATAATTTTTCAGTACCACGCGGGCAAAGCGACTAGTAGAAGCTTGTACAATTATAAGTTTTATTACTATTTTTTACATGTGAATCGGTTGCCATGCGAATGGTATTTTATAACATTAGTTAGTCGTAGTTTAATTTAGCATTCAGATTCTAACAAAGGACTTTGCGAGAAGCGTCCGAAATGCTTTCGGAGCATTTCTCGGGTAATTAAATTTATCACTACATTTATTATTTGGAATCTTAGCTCTACGAACAATGGAGAAAAGGCTGCTTTTCTCACGTGGGCGGTACGTTGAAACTACAATAAGATATTGTATTATTCTCTGTTTGGCAGCATTGTTAGTTAGAGTATACCTATAGGCGAAATTGAAGGAAAAAGGGGAAATGTAAATTCTACAAAATTATTATTTTCTGGTTTGAATATAAGCAAAATTCTAAGCTATTTATTTCCTGTGTCAGGCGACAGATTTTTTTTCAGTTATTTTGATAATTTCATTTATCGACTCATTTGGTAATGTACTAAATATGATTAATAATTAAGAACTATTACTAAATTTAATTAATTAAGCCCCAAAAGGACACTGGTGTCCGCACACCTATATTGTCTTTCAATTGAGTCTATATTTACAGTATTCGAAAGGCGACCTGCAATTAACGGTGCAAAATTTTAGAACAACTTAAAAAATGGTTGTAATGATATATTACTATTAGCAGGTAGTAGCAGGGCTTCTGCGTCGGTGGGGGGGGACGTGAGGATGCCCTCTCTCTCCCGGTTTTGGCCATTTCCTTCTCTTTTAGTATACAACATGTCCTTAACCAGGGCTGGATGCAAGAGGTCGCCGAAGCAACTTGTTTTAACAAGGACTTGGTGGTAGAGGGCAGAGTGAAGCAGATATTCGCCGTATGCGGCGTATGCTCCCTTGTAGCCTTATAGAACGTTGCGCACAATGGAGCTTGATGATACCTGGCGGCTTATTTTTGTTGAATGTGACACAGGTGCATCCCAAAACATCGGTCAGAAACTACATCAGGGGGAAAGTAAAGACACAGGGGTACCCCCTTTATACTCAAAGAAGGTACATGCTGAAATAGGAATCTTTTTGACGCCGCACTGGTTTTT
Organism: Mythimna loreyi; assembly: GCA_029852875.1. Classification (NCBI taxonomy): domain Eukaryota; kingdom Metazoa; phylum Arthropoda; class Insecta; order Lepidoptera; family Noctuidae; genus Mythimna; species Mythimna loreyi. The sequence goes on along the minus strand of CM056782.1, from coordinate 16,226,752 downwards.
TCTCTCTTTCCTTTTTTTATTTTATTTTATTAATAAGTTATTTATGGATTAAATTAGTTAACCTTTTTTTTGCCTTGTGTGAGTCACTAACAAATGTTTTCTTTCTTTAAAAAGAAAGAAAGAAAAACATTTGCTAGTGATTATTTGTTAGTGATACAGGTTTTGAAAAGGTATCGTATTACATATACATAGTTTTTGTCATCTTCATTATAACGTATTACATATTATACCCCACATAACTCACATAGCAACATTTTCATGATAATGTAAAACGTAACATAATATTTAATACGTTTTCTCTGTAGCAAAAATATGTCACAGGAATATATTACAGCAAAATACCTGAAATTAATTGATTGCTATATTAATTGATACGGAGGGTCGGGAGCCTTTTAACAAAACTTTTCATATAATGTCACCCACGCAAATATTCTCTTGGTTTACTGATGAAATTATTTGCTGTAAAGCTGGGTACAGACTGGTGTAACGTAACATGCAATGTAACACGCAATGGAAGCTCGTGCAAAACTGCTTATTTGCCGTCCACATTGATGCAATGTATCATGTAATGTAACATAATTCCGCGCGCTCCGCCTTTGGCGCCCCTCCAGTCAAGAGTGAAGGGCAAGAAGTTTATAAAAGGCTTTCGAGGCGCATGTGAGTTTATCGGACGTTCTTGAAGTCTATTTTATTGTTATATTATTTTTGAAATTATTGTGATAACATAAGTGTCATATAATTATTAAATTTAATCACATAAAAAGTGCAACAATGAAGATGTTTTTATTTATGAAGACACCCCTCCTCATACATGCATATATAATTTACTGGCGTATTAATAAAAGTTTCTTTTTTGCTTTGTATTTCTGACTTTTGTTAAATATTTTATTGTTTAATCTAGATCATCTAAGGCCTATGCTGCCTAGAGACCGTTCTGTGTCACACAGTGACACAGAAAATGAGCAAAATTGAGAAACCGGATTTTGATTAAACCTCTTTCGTTCATGATTTATGTATATATAAGCATAAAATCTAAATATAAATAATTAATCATAAATTAAATAAAAAAAAAATCTTGTTTGACCCGAGTTTTTCAATTTCACTAAATGACATTGTGTAAAAAATCGATCTTTTTCTATTTGGAAGACGTTGCACATATTCGATTCGTGCGCGTGTTGCGTGTTGCGTCCACACTTAGAAATGTTCCCTCGAAGATACAGTATATGTTACACTACAACAGTCTGAACCTGGCTTTACAAAAGGTGATTAAAAAGCGCTTCAAAAAAGGTCTCCATTAGCTTCCTAGATAAAAATTCTAGAGATTTTCTACTGTCAAAAGTTAAAGGGAACTTTGAAGTGAGCCATTCATCTCCACGACATTTTAAGTGCTTACTTAAGTGGCCCGGCTGGATGGTGAAACCGTGTTTAATTTTAGTTGGTGTCAAGTATCAAAAATATGCTGCCGTTGTGTATGTGACCATATAGGTAAAGAGAAAGAAATATGAAAGTATACTAGATAAACAGCAATATAAAACAAATGACTGATTATGACAGCACGTTTGGCTCCATGGTTAAAAGTCTGGTTACATTGCATGTTATGCATTCAGGTTCAAACATGTAGCGATGACGCAACGTGCTGCAGCAAGGAAACGGACGTGGAAATTGGCACCGAGCAACGTTAATGCAACGCGCTGCGTTGTTCGGTAAGTCGGGTAAGTAATTCCTATTGACTTGTGAGCATAATATAAAAAAAAACTTACTTTGGATGTACGAGGAACAAAATGTTAAGTTCCGTGGATTTCCTTTGAAAAGGGAGGAGCCTTTGACCAGACAGGTGTTATGTCAGGTGGGCAACTGCTCGTTAGATGATTTCGGGCTGTTGTATCTGTTTAAATCGTGCGTAGAAATTTAATTAGGCCTTGTAGGATATCGTAGTTCCTTTGTCTCTACATAATAAAATTACTTAATTGGAATAAAACATGAAAACAATGTAAAAAAGATCTGTGCTATGCTCAAAGGACGGTTATCTAAAAATAAGCCGTGATATTTAAAACAAAATAAAAATAACGTAGCGCTGGTATTTTTATAGGCCCTGTGATGTCACACTGATGTTACACAGGCTAAAGAAAATAGATAAATGTAGATTAAACGCCTTGGGGAGTATCTACTGACGTAACACGGAGTCTATTTTAAACTTAGATCTTTTGTTTTGGCTGAGGAATAGAGACAAAGAGACTATTTTCAAATACTTGTTCATTTCTAAGTAGGTATTTAGAAGTGAGCAATTGTCCTTAAAGGCAGGTCCCTTTAAGGACAATTCTGTACCTATGTATTTATATGTACCGAAAAGTGGTGGTGTTACTTTGGCCCTGGGGTAAAACTATGGACAAGCCAAATAACCAATAGGAACATGATTAACTCTGTTTACTGTGTTTTTATTGCGTTGCAAGGCCTCCCACAAGATGGACTGATGTCCGGGTCAAGGTTGCTGGAATCCGATGGATGCGAGACGCACAGGACCGGTCGTTGTGGCGACGTTTAGTTTTTCGGATTAGTAGACGAGTTAGAATTTCTTATTTTCAAATTCGTACTAAAAAGCCTTCAAATATACCTAATAAAAACGTCATCAATAATATTTTCTAGACTAGTCATTATTGTAACCGCTATTTGACTCCTTAAAGGAAATAAGCAGTCAAAGAGTATCCTTATAGGCATTTTTCTCCTTAAATAGGGTTCGAATATCTACATGAATTGTCATTTTCCAATATCCCCAAAACCCTTTACCGTAGGTCTTATCACCGTTACAATGAGCTATTTATTCAAAATACGACCCTCAAAGTCAGGTAACCTTACAATTGAAAATATAAAATTCTAATAAAGACGTCTTTATTACGTTTTTATTCTCTGATTCATAAATAAGCTAGGTATTACAGGGCGAAGCTTTACGTAAGTCACGGAATGATTCATTATTGTGAATTACGAATCCTTCAAAGTAGATAGATAGATTAAACTTTATTGTAGACCAAAAAGTAACAGAACTTATACAAAAACTTAAATCTGTGGGTACAATAGCGGTCTTATCGCTGACAGTGATATCAACCAGACAAACTTAGGATGGTGTACTACTAGTGAATTAATCAATCTATAAATATATAACAAAACGCATAGCTAACCCTGTTACACCCTTTAATTGATAAGTATTTTTTACTAACCATTGGACCTGTGTTGTCTTTTTAAATCATCATTAAATAGTATAAAACAAAGTTGCTTATGGCCTATGTATGCTTATATCTTTAAAAGTACGCAACGGATTTTGATGCTTTTCTTAATAGATAGAGTGATTCAAGAGGAAGGTTTATGTGTATAATACATGCATAATATATTCAATATCAGTACCCGTGCGAAGCTGGGTCGTGTCGCTAGTAAAATCATAAAATAATCTCAAAGTAATCTATTTTTGTAGAGTTGTCGAAGATATCCATCATTTGTTATTGGAATGTTTTTTGTTGAATGTTCGATATGAGGCTGATAGGAGTAACTTATTCAAGGCTTTGAAGTTGAACAAGAACATTATAGGCGCATTCCATCAAATATTGAGTAAGGCGACTTCCGATGATGCCAGAAAGTTGTTCAACTTCATGGCCCAGATTCATTGATCTCTTTTGATGCAATAAGTGTTAGGGTACCTACGATTTTTTTTTATGGTAGGTAAAAATCATCGAATGACGAATCCCACTCTTGTGCGGAGCGGGAAACAGTGTCAGACTCTTACTGACTAAACAACCTACTCCGTGCCTTCCTTGCCTTATTCTCAGAGTCCCGGTGTAACGCTTTCGCACAAACGCTCAGCTCCGGGAGGTAGGGTACCTACGATGGGACTGACAAACGCTGTGCGTTATAAAAGTCCCTAATTTTTTAAGAAATAAAAAAAAATACTTTTATGAAAAGACGTAAAGATTACTTTAAAGGGTTTTGAAGGACTCTTTTTTATTTTAATTTTCAAATATCATTAATGACAAGCCTCAAGTCTGCTATTTACAATAGTGTCATAACTGTCTATAATTGATTTCATAATTACTGATTTTGACATGTTCGGTAGGAATAACTAATATAATGGCGTCATTATGACTTTCCAATGACTAACCACTGACATTCCATTGAAATCTATCAAAATCCATAAATAAGTATCTGACATAATGTGGTAATCAGCTAAAATATTTACGGTTCCTTTGATAAGTGCCCTACCATTAGAATGTTCCTTCTGGAGCCGAGGGTTGGTCGTCAATGGATGATTTTCACCTACCATAAAAAAAAACCATTAGAATATTATTAAAAAAATCGTTACATTCATATGGTTTAGTAAACTAGAACAATAAACCTATGTTAGTACCTACACACCTATTGTGCAGTCATTGTTTTTAATTCATTATGAGACAGCCCGTACCCTATTTTTATTACGAGACTACTGACCGACCAATGACCAGCCATTTTGAAGTAAGAGATTACGAACTTTTAGCACAATGACAATGGGATCGTATTACAATGACGACAATATTATATAAATATCAGACTACTGTTATGTCAATAAATGCAATTTGCGGATGTTTTTACTGTTAAAATCTGTTATTGGCATTTATTTTTTTAAAACCTTTATTTTTATAGAGCAGTGGTGGCCGAGTGGTAAGACTTCAACTTACGAGTTGTAGATCGCGGGTTCGAGCCCAACCAGGTGCATTACTTTGTGTAATTTATTTCATCATCACTGCTTTCAAAATGGTGAGGGAAAACATTGCGAGGAAACAGGTATATCCTAGAACCAAAAACTCGAAGACGTACTCACGTATCAACCTGTACTAGGCCCGCGTGGTTGTTTACGGCCCATTCATTCATTCCTATTGAGGAGATCTGAATCTCAGTAGAGGGAACATTAAAAGGCTGATGCTATGCCTATGCTAAATATGCTGTATGCATCACGGGCGCAACCGCTTGAGCTTCAAGTGAACGCCGGCATTCGCACACCTATTGTTTTTCTATTATGTATTATGTGACTGGCCTGTCAGTCTAGTAGTTATATATAGTGACCCTGACTGCTATGCGGGAGGTCGTGGGTTCGATTCCCACTCAGGACAAATGTTTGTGTGATGAGCACGATCATTTGTTCTGTGTCTGGGTGTAATTTATGTATAATATGTATGTATTTATAGCATAAGATCCCGATATAAAACGACCTTCACCGAGATGTTTATTTGATGAAACGTATTTTATATGTAATTTAATATGTCAATAAATAAATTGCATATGGGTTGCCTAACAAATTTAAGTCAAGGGTATTTTTAATTAATAATTGAAAAAAAATTTTTTTTAAACGTTCCACCGGTGTGATTATTAGATAAACTATATACCAATCGAAAGTATGAAGCCCATAGAACATGCAAACGTTAGGTTGCCCTTTTTATTCCGGTCACAACTATCGGGTAGCCAGGTATAAACAGGTAAATCTACACTAGCATTTTGCAACGGTCTGCTTATTGAATTGAACCTTAATAAAAATTAAAGATTATTTAATTATAAACACGGTGGTATAGGGTTGCCTGCGAAAAATCAGTCCCTAATTCCGGTAGTCGAATTTTAAAAAGTAAAATATTGCTGCGGGTGAATGTCTGCGACTGAGAGGTCTTAACCAACCATCCCATGCGATAGAAGAGGACATAGCATAGCAGCTGATTAAGCTCCGCCCATTTAAAGAAAGAGAGTGCGCATGCTACTTGTGCTTGAAAATGAAAAGGATAGCGATAGACGCGTATATGCTGCGCATCATTTTGGAGTATATTGTTGCTATAGATACAAGTGAAAAAACGTGCTCCTATTTATTGTTGGAAAACATGGCCAAAAAGTGTTTTTTGTGTGATTCGGATGACGAAATAATAGATTTTAATGATGAAACTTTGAAAATTCCATACCACCATGCTGGATATCATTACTTCAAAAAATTTTACGAACTATTTTCGTGAATTCCATGTGGCTTCATGCAACGGATCCCATATGCATGAAACTTCAGCCTGAGAACTGCGGTTGGTTCTTTGATGAATTTTTAAAACCAGTAGGATTCATTGGGGATCATTCACCCTTAAAGATTCAAGATATTGTCGAAAGATTTGAAACGGAGTGTAATGACCAAGAAGATTCAGAAGCTGAAGATCTAAGTTATATGTCCGATGACGCGGATCCTGAATAATTAAAAAAAAAAAATGTATTTTTAATTTTTAACAATACATACAAGTTTATTTTTAATTGTCGTTTTTTATTTTGTCTTCTAATAATAAAGACAAAATTTCCAAGATTAGTAATATATATGTATTACTATAACCTTCTTCTTCACTAAATTTGTATACTTTAGTGTCACATAAAAAAAAAAACATAAATAATTAATTGATTGAAAAATAAAAAATTTAATGACTATTTCTCTATTCTAATAATAAAATACTCCAAAATGATGCGCAGCGTATACGCGTCTATCGCTATCCTTTTCATTTTCAAGCACAAGTAGCATGCGCACTCTCTTTCTTTAAATGGGCGGAGCTTAATCAGCTGCTATGCTATGTCCTCTTCTATCGCATGGGATGGTTGGTTAAGACCTCTCAGTCGCAGACATTCACCCGCAGCGATATTTTACTTTTTAAAATTCGACAACCGGAATTAGGGACTGATTTTTCGCAGGCAACCCTATACCACCGTGTTTATAATTAAATAATCTTTAATTTTTATTAAGGTTCAATTCAATAAGCAGACCGTTGCAAAATGCTAGTGTAGATTTACCTGTTTATACCTGGCTACCCGATAGTTGTGACCGGAATAAAAAGGGCAACCTAACGTTTGCATGTTCTATGGGCTTCATACTTTCGATTGGTGTATAGTTTATCTAATAATCACACCGGTGGAATGTTTAAAAAAAATTTTTTTTTCAATTATTAATTAAAAATACCCTTGACTTAAATTTGTTAGGCAACCCATATGCAATTTATTTATTGACATATTAAATTACATATAAAATACGTTTCATCAAATAAACATCTCGGTGAAGGTCGTTTTATATCGGGATCTTAGACTATTAGAAATATATCGGTTTAAAGAAATTTATTTCTCAAAAAGAACATACATAGTCCACTTAAATATGAGAAACTTAGAATTAAAAAACTTAAGTAAAAAAAAAAGGTCGTTCGAACAATCGAGTACAAAATGTAGGTAGAGGTACATTACTGTTGCTTATCTAAATATAACTTTAACCTATTTTTGAACACATTAATAGATGAAGAATCCCTTACTTCTTTTGGTAATTTATTATAAATCTGCGCTCCCTCAAACTGAATAGTTCTTCTTCCGTATAAAGTTCTTACTGTGGGTAGTTCTATACTATCCCTATTCCTTGCGTTGTAGTGGTATTTTTTACGTTTAAAAATGACTTGTGACTTGTGTATTTTGTTCATTAGAATTTTTTTAATTAATATGCATGTGTGGTATGTGTATAATTTTTGTAGGTTAAATAGTTTAGTTTTAGCGTAAAGTTCTTTTGTAGGTGTTAAGTAATTGTAATTGAATAAAGTTTTAATTGCCTTATTTTGAGATATTTGGAGGTCATGTAGATGTGTGATAGCAACTTGTCCCCATATTTGAATTAAATAGTCCAAGTGCGGTTTGATGAGTGTGTTATAAATCGTGTAACGCAAATGAAATGGCACACATTTAGCGATATTTCGCAGAGCTCCAGTTAATGGTATCAATTTATTTCTTATGTAATCAATGTGTGGTCTAAACGTAAGTCTGCTATCCAAGATCAGGCCTAAATATTTCTCATGGTTCGATCTTAAAAGCTGTTGGCCATCTACTACAAGAGGAGGAAAATCAGGAATCTTTTTGTTTTTAGGAGAAAATATTATGTACGCCGTTTTGTTTACATTAATAGTTAGTAAGTTACGCTTAAGCCACGCATTTAAGATGTTAAGGTCTTGTTGTGCTTCAGCGATAACCTCAAGCATGGAGTTCCCAAAATAAAAAAGGCACGTATCATCTGCGTACAGTGAGATATGTCCCGCTAAACCAATATTACTTATGTTATTTATATAAATTAAGAAAAGCAATGGGCCTAAAACTGATCCCTGCGGTACTCCGCATACTATTTCTGCAGGTGTGCTTTCAAAATTATCAATTTTTACTATCTGACGTCTGTTTGTGAGATAAGACTCGAATATTTTGTAGGCTTTGGCAGTGATCCCAATGCTTTTTAGCTTTTGTAATAGTATAGAGTGACTTATCGTGTCAAATGCTTTTTTGAGATCAATGAAAATACCTAAAACTAGTTGCTTTTTGTCAATATTAGTTTTTATTTTAGTTACTAAATCTATTGTTGCTGCAAGTGTATTAGAATGTGGTCTAAATCCATACTGGTGTTCATATAAAAAATCTATTGCTTTTAAGTAGTTAAATAGGCGTTTATATAATACCTTTTCAAATATTTTGGAAATAACAGGCAAGACTGAAATAGGCCGGTAATTACCGGGATCAGTTTTAGTTCCAGCTTTATAAATAGGTGTCACCTTGGCTATCTTAAGAGTGTCTGGGAAAACACCATTTTTCAGACACTCGTTAATACAGTTAGCAAGATTATGAGCTATTTGAGGTCCGATACACTTAAGAGCTTTTGTGGTTATACCGTCTATGCCACAACTGGTGTTATTGTCTAAATTATTTATAATATTATTGATTTCGTCTTTAGAACAAGGATCGAGTTCCGATAGATTAAGGTTCTGACTATTCTTAGGTATATACACCGTTAAATCTTGATCGTTTTAATCCCTTGGAGGATCAATTCAGTACATGAAACACTATCGATTGGTAAAGTTAGAATAAAAAAACAAAGTACTTTTTTTTAAAACTCGAATTAATTTACGCATGTTCTAAATTGATTTCTTTAAGTAAACGTCACCTGGGCGAGTTCAATGACCTGTAGGTAGTTAGTACGCAACGACCGACAACTACCTACAAGGTCAATGACTCGTTTACTTAAAGAAATTAATTTCGTAAATGCGTATATCAATAAGAGATTAAGAAAAAAAGCACTTTATTTTTTTATTTTATCTACACAAATCGATAGTGTTTCATGTACTGGATCGACCCTCTTCGGGATTAAAACGACTAAAATTTAACGGTGTTTGTGTGTGTAGTGTATGTTTAGTTTGTTTGTATGTTATGGGCTAATATAGAACCGATTGTCGCAAAATAATGATTAAAACTGTTACAAATTTCTGTACCATTTGTTAAGATAGTATTATTTACAATTAACTTTGGGGGAGCACAGTTAGATGTAATTTTATTTTTAGCTAAAGTGTTAATGAGTTTCCACATCTTCTTAGGGTTTTTTTTGCATTTATCAAAAGCATCATAATAGTATTTCTTCTTTTCTTTGCATATCGACTTTTTTACTTTATCCTTTGCAACTGTTACCTTGGATTTTAATAGTTCGCTATTTGGGTCTATTAGATAATTATGCCATAGTTGATTTCTTTCAGCAATGTTGTTAATTATAGACTTATTAATCCAGTCCTTCTGAGGTAAATTAAGGATTTTGGTTTTAGAAATCTTAGCATGTTCAATATGCTCTTTTATGTATGTTGCAAGTGTGTTGTAGCTATTGTCTCCCTGTGGTAGTTTTCCCTTTTGTATATTGTCAGAAAGTTCCTTGTAGTTGATTGCTTGATAATGTTTTTTTTGCAGTAATGATTGTTTATATTTATTTATTCCTATGTATATTTGCTTGTGATCAGATAAAGTAGACTCGACTAGTGCCATATGTATGCTAGCATCATTAATATTTAATATAAGTATGTTTATCAGTTGTCTAGTACCCATAACACAAGCTCTACTTAGCTTGGGACTAGATGGCGTTGTGTGATAGTTGTGGACATATTATTATGTATCTAATTACGGTATTCAAAAGTTTAAGCAATATATTGTCTCTACAAACCTTTACCATTTTAATACCTACAATTCAGTGAATATCTACATCATCTTCACCTGTCCCTTCTCTGATAACGTCTGGCAAGCGTGTACTAACATCGTCTTTTGGCAAATAGCCCAGTTAATTAAGCTGCTACCCTAAATCCATACATCACTTAGGAAGCAAGTTTAATTTCTAACATGTTCTTTGTTCAAGAATCAGCCTTGTAAACTCAGTTCAACGATAAGGCTTTTGTTTATAATTGGTGAGCTTTATCAGATGGGGGAGCGAACTGCTTCATTTATGAATTTTAGAGGGTCACAACAATTTCTTGACAAAGGCCAGGCTGTCTTTCTTGTTCACGCACCACCGATCAGCTCAGGGTGGCTTGGGACAACAGTCATTAATACCTTGGAGCAATTTGGCCTCATTTATTCAACACCAAGTAAAATTCTGTCGTGTACACTGAGATTTACGATGAAGTCATTACGTTTTATGGGCCATAATTGATAGAGATAACATCTCATGGCTACTGAAATTGCAAAGTGCTGTTTCAAGCACGTTGAACTCAAAAGACGCGCATTAGTGTAAAGAAAAATAGCCTGTATTAACATAAACGACTGGCGTCGTGGTTATTAATTACAAAATTTTATAGTAGGGCGACACGCGAAAGTTCTTTTATGTTAACACAAATATTTCTTTTTGGGGCGTTAATATCGAGCTTGGTGATTTGGTTTCGTAATAACGATCACGTTATGTAATTAAGTCCTTAAATATTATATAGTTTATTTTTTTACATTTTGTTCAAAAATGTACCTTATAATGTTTTTGTTATTAAACCTTAAATTTGCTTACTTTCTACTTGTTTATAGGTCCTTTTGGTTTTGAACTAAAAATTGTTTGTCCATTCAAAAATAATGTAAATATCATAATTACGCTTGAAGTTGAGAGTAAAGTTTCTGAATTTTCGTTTATTAGTAAACTAGCTTTTGCCTGCGGCTTCGCCCGCGTGGTATTGGGGTTGGGGTTGGGGTTTCCGGGATAAAAAGTAGCCTATGTCCTATTCCAAAGTATATCCTATGCCTGTGCCAAATTTTATCCAGATCCGTCCAGCCGTTTTGGCGTGATTGAGTAACAAACATTCAAACATCGTTACTTTCGCATTTATGATATTAGTAAGACTAGCGCCCCGCCCCAGCTTCGCACGGGTACTGATATTGAATATATTTATGCATGTATTATGCACATAAACCTTCATCTTGAATCATTCTATCTATTAAAAAAACGCATCAAAATCCGTTGCGTAGTTTTAATTAAAGATTTAAGCATATATAGGGACAGGCGACTTTATTTTATACTATGTAATGATTACAAAGGTAATATAATATTGTTTATAGATATACGGAGCAGCGTTTGAACTCAAACCTTACATAACTTCGTTGAAAAGGGAGAATCCACCCACATAACGGCTGTAGTGTCTGGCCGGGCAACTGCCCTGTAGTTGATTTCGGATTGTTGTACCTATACGTTCTCATCGTACGAAGAACTCTAATACTGCGATGCAGGATTTTATATAGAATATTTTTTATACCGCAATATATGTCTTCCTCGTTGAGATATTTTTTAATGCCATGCGGGCAAAGCGGTTTTTGTGTACTGTGTGTGTGAATTCGATAAAAAGAAGGTCCTATCCCAAATACCAATTGCGTCATCATTGTCCTCTGAACAGATAATTTGTTGCGAATTTTTGCCTACGTCGGGGCCCCTTTTGCTACAGGGGCCTCTTATCATTACGGCAGTAGCTACGCCTCTGAGATTGCTCCAATAATTTCAATAGCTATAGATTATTATTCGATGATGTTCAGCACGTCTTGTCAGTGTACACGTAATTATATTCCTGATCCTTTCAATTTTGCCTTGATCCTGCAGCTAAGACGGGTAAGTTAGTAGATACAGGAAATTGAACAAAGTGTCAAATGTAATAATCTCTGCCTATTTACATACAACATTATGAGGTATCACGCGATTGTCTTTGATTGATTACTTATTGATTACTTTTGTAGAATTAATGATTTTTATCACTGAAACTTTTTGGCAGTTTCTAAAATATAACAATTACGAGTATTTCTTATGAAGAAAAAATCTGCTGATTCGCTTTTACTACGGATCGGACGGTCGGAAGACAAACTACCTGGTCATCGTCCGCAAGCATCGTCTACGGTAGCCGGACCATCTCCGGCTATCGTACCGGCCGGATCGGGATCTCTGCGGCGATTGGGGCGAAAGAACCGTCGTCTCATGCGTTCTTTGCTAGCAGTACTACTTCGCAGAAGGAGGCAACCGCCTACCACTCCTCCTCGCTTCGGACCGTAAGAAGTCAAAATTCTATGACCTTCAAACATGAGAAATACGCAAGCGCGCATACCCACTACCCTAATAGACTTGAAACGTCATAATTTTACGGTCCTGCTGATGATGCTACTTTTCTTTTTGCGAGAGAACAGACCAATATTTTTCGGATTTAATTATTATTTTGTTAGAGTTCAAGTGCTGGTCAAGGCGTGTTTGGAAATATGCGGAACCGAGAGTAAAATCCCACATATCTCCGTTGATAAGGGAGGATCCTCCGACGAGACAGGTGTTATTGTCTGGTGGGCTACTGCCCGATAGTTGACTTCGGGCTGTCGTATATGTTCTAATCGCGCGGAGAACTTTCATTGCGCGATGCAGGATTCCTGTAGTTCTTGTGTGGCGCCATAGATGGCGCTTCACATGTTATATGTTTGACAACATCGTCTTAGTAGGAATTAACTACTTACTCGCGTATTATTTGGAGTTGCGGTTACATAAGAGGTAGGTTTTTTTTTTTTTTTTATGGTAGGTGAAAATCATCCAATGACGAAACCCGCTCTTGGGCGGAGCGGGAGACTAGTGTCAGACTCTTACTGACTAAAAAACCTACCCCGAACCTTCCTTGCCCTATTCCTGGAGTCGAGGTAACAGTTTCCCACCACCCTCTAGACTCCAGGAGGCTTCGACCCTGAAGGGCCCCTGCAGTTTGCTGACAACTCCTTGAGGCGCGCGGGAACGGTGCGCGCCGTTGACGACTAGGACTCGGTCTTACAGACGACCGGACGGCGAGCTACCCATTGCTCACCGTCCGCGAGCCAGTGTCTACGGTGGCCGGATATCGGCAGGATCGCGGCGGCGACGGCTACGGCGAGTACGCCGTTGCCTTTGCCTTATGCGGTCGGCCTCCTCCTTTACGAGCATTACTGCTTCGCAGAAGGAGGCGACCGCCTGCCATTCCTCTTCGCTGCGGACCATGGCCTGAACCAGGGCCCGGCGCGAGAGGTCGCCGCCGCCGATCACCCCCACGAGGACACGGCGATGCTCTTCCCAAGCAGGGCACACCTCCACCGTGTGCTCCACCGTACATAAGAGGTAGGTAAGAGTCGATTCCGTTTAGAGAGAACCGTAATGAAATTATCCTCTTGAACGGGCGTTGGTTTGGCCCTATGAGATAATATATCTTTGTCTCAGTTTTGTGTTTTCATCACGCATTTGCCAATTTTTCAGTAGTAGTCAGTTTTGTTTTAGTTGGGAAATCGCCTGATGACTTTGATTTTACTGACTAAAACCACACTTGTGCCTTTCAGTTACTCTAAGCATTCTAGACTGACTTTAAGTCCTAGGACTAATAAGTTTCCTTTTCAGAAAATCCCCGTGGCCCTGGCGAGCGTCGGTCGGTCCAAAAGCAGTGTTTGTGAGCTGTGACCACAACTTCCATCATAAATCTTTTGTAAACCTGGATTCAGACTTGGGATCAGTAATGGTCCAGTGAGAGCAGTACTGGCTAACGGGGCCTTGCCCACTTAGGGCTAAAGCTGCGTTAAGTGAGAACAGGCGCGGATGTCAGCGCGGGCACCCGTTGTATATAGTCACGCGTGTGTTGTTTGCGGAAACCAGATTATTACCTGCACTGTATCGCTAGTTCAACTTTAACAGTGTGCATGTAGTCATATCGATGGAGAATTTCAATGTATTATTATGTAGTAAAAGCGGCGCGGGGCGCGGCTGCCCGCGGCAAGACCCCGCGCGTTGATCCCGGGCGGACAACTTTTGAGGATTGTGCGGGCTCCTGCTTTACGTAGTGCTGGCTTTTAAAGTGTAAGCCTAAGTCTCAGCAGTTGGAACATTATAAGGCTGTTAGCTTATGCTTATCCATGCTTAGGAATACGGCATAAGGAACATTGGATAATTGTAAAAGCCCGTAGATTATCTCGTCCAAAACCGGTTTAGTGGTCAGTTAGGTCTCTCAAACATAAATCTACATTCCAAGTCTCCTCGCTGCATCAGTCCAACTCAGTTTGTGTTAACATGCGTCACTTAGGCACGTGTCACTCTCATTAAACTTGTACGTCGCACCGTGCTAATATATTTATGGGTAGCAAGGTAATTTGTTACGCAAAGAGCACTACAGCATTAATGCCTCCTTGGCTTAAGAGCGCCAACTTTATACGTAGAAAGTTCGCGAACTTATGATTAATGATACTAAGTGTGTTTGGTCCACAAGTGATAGTTGGACTCGTGTGGGATTAAGACTTGATGGTGTGTTGATTTTGAGGTGGAGTGTTATGTTAAAGCCGTTATTTAACTAGTGGCATTTGCCATCAGAGTAATAAGTGTATTCTCTAGTGGGTGGAGTTTAAACTTCTTCAGCCCCCCTAGATAAAGAATTATCATTTTGTTAACGTCGAACGCTTGCTTGCTTTTGTTGTCGTCGCCATTTGTTCTGACCACGTGACTGAGCGTTATGATGACGTCAAAACGAAGGATTGGAGAGGGGACCGACTCAAAGTGTTCGACATTAACGAAACGATCGTAACTTTACTAAGGGGCTAATGATTTTATCAGGCCATCGAAGAGCCTCTTTTCTCGATGAGTTGCCATGGCCAATCTGGCAAAATCTAAACAAACTTTGTACCTAGATTGAACGCAGCAAAGATCTCCATAGATGTGGGTTCTCGGACGGTTCTGATCTTAAGTGCTTTCTTACGGAGACGCGGCGTGATAGGCGGCGCATTGGGCGTACAGTGCGGCCGCCGAATCTTGGCAAGTCTAAAGTAAGGCCCAGCGAATTTTAGCGTTATAAAACACGTTAAAAAAATAAATGCAATTTGCAGTTGTTATTGCTGTTAAAAACTGTTATTGGCATTTATTTTTTTGTACTGTACATTGCAGCAGCGGGCCACGTCATCACATGCGCACGCACACAAATATATGACAATGTACGACATACGCCCAACGTGCCTCGTCTCCGGAAACCAACAGTGTTCGTGTAGCGTCTTTTCGCATATCATGTCCCACCTTCTATCTTGCATCAACTTTATTACCTGTTCAATTAGCTAATGTCAACAGGACAGCAACTCGACCAGGCAAAGCCAAACAAGTTATAACTCAGATACAACAAGTTTATGGAATAGTTATGCAAAAAGAGGATATGGTAAGCGAGTTTTATGACTATAACGTTGCTATGTGTCCTGTCTACATTGACAGGACACATAGCAACGTTATAGTCATGAAACTGTTTATAAGAATTCTTTCCTTAACTAGTGTTGGTATCAACACGTTGAGAAGAAGAAGTATATTAAGAACCTTACAGCTAATTGAACTTTCGCCAGTTCCTAAATACGTTAAAACATTGTTTTGAAATTTTCAGCGTCGAGCGAAGTTTCAAGTGTCAATTTTCAGAGCGAAAGCTTTCCGCTCCAATATGCTAGCTTTGAGATTTTTTGGAAACTTTAAATTGAATTTGTATCGAAGGAGCTTCGGTTGTGTGGATACGAGAAATGTACTAAGGATGTTGAAAATATTACAGATAATTTGTTAGTTTTTTGAAAGTCCAATGTCTCTTCTAATGATAAGTGATGTCCCGTCGATGGCTGAAGCCTACTGGGGCCCCGGTTCGGTTTCTGAAAGGAAGGTAAGAAGCCTAAGAAGGAATGGGGTGGGTCGGTTTAGTCAGTAAGAGTCTGACACTGTTTCCCGCTCCGCCCAAAGGCGGTACTCGTCATTAGATGATTTTCCCCACCATAATATAATAAAATGTTCCGTCAATGATGTTGCCTAGCTTCATTGGCATTTCCAAAGCCTTCCTAATTTTCTTAGCCTTTCAAAATAAGTTGATGAATTACCACTTTTTTTTCTGCCCAACTTTGTGGACGCAAGGCCCGGCATTGTTCAAAAAAGCAACGCAATTACCCTACCTTAACACTCTAAAATGCCTCAAATTGGCATTTCATGTAATTTACGTCCACCTAAATGAGTCTATAGCATGTCTATAAAGGGGTCTGTGAAAATATTTTGATTAGGCGTTGAATGTAGGTAACAATGAGCTTCAATCAAGGGAGCTCAAAAATTATGGTAATAGGGACCGTTTCTTTGACGCAGAGCCTTTGTAATACATGACTAACGAATTATTAGGTCGGCTTTTCAATATATTTTTTGAATTTTAATGAGGGCTTTTTTAATATTGGGACTTGATTTTTGATGTTACTTTTGTAATGCTAATTTTCTGTTTTTTTTTTTTTGTTTAGACATGTGTTACTAAAGTAACGATACAGGCGTAGGCGTGATACGAAGGTAATGACTTCTCACGCCAGGCCCTGATACAGGCCATGGTTCGGAGAGATGAGGAATGGCAGGCGGTTGCCTCCAACTTTGAAGCAGTAATGCTAGCGAAGGAGGCGGCTGCACGTGCGATCGAACGGACCTCCTCAAGCTACGGGGCTTGAAATCTCGAACACAATTTCCAGTTGCCGTAAGCGTGGGCTTGTGGACGGTGTGCAATGACCGAGCAAGTATCGTCGCGACGCTTGTGACGGCGCGTACTCCACACACGTCTCAAAGAGACCAGGGTCGAAGCCTCTGCGCCCATGAATTCGCTTTTGAAAAGAAAGCCCGAAGTTCTGGAACGTAAGGCAACGAAGGAACAAAGGATAGAGCAAGAGAAAAAAGATACTAACGTATATAAACTATGGACAATTTTCACCATAAGGTGCTGAACATACAGTCAAACTGTGTTTGAGATCTACTAGTGTATGTCTCAATCACAGTTTGAGTGTATATAATATAAATCTACATCTACACTAATATAATAAAGAGGTAAAGTTTGTTTTTTTGTTAGTTTGTTTTTTTGTTTGTAGGGGGTAATCTCTGGAACTACTGGTCCGATTGGAAAATTTTTAGCAAAAACAGAAAGCTGCTTTACTCCTGAGTGACATAGGCTATATTTTATGTACGCGGGCGAAGCCGCTGACAAAAGTTAGTATATAATATTCGTTAAACGTTCATTTGGAATTATCATATCCATATAAAAAAAACTGACTCTATTTTGTATAAAAAACCAAATACTATCAAAATGACCCTGTGCACAAACCGTATGAAGGAAATCAAGTTCAATATATACGCTCAAAACTGGATGTAACTATTTATTAGTTTGTTATTTTAATCACTTGAAAACTTTGTACACCATACCAGTAGAAAAACGTAATTAAAGTTGTTCAAAAGTAAAAGGCTCATTTTGACATATAATGTTTTTTTTTATGTAACCGTCTAATTACGTTATGTATTGGCAAATTATGTAATCAATTATTATATAAACAAAAATACACGTAAATATATTAACACTTTCTGTAACTAAATATTATTAATTTATAGTTTCAATCCAATTTACATTATAAAGATTTTTCAAAAGTCAAAAAAAGCCTTTTATTTTTAAACGACTATACTAAGTACGATCAGCAATTAATTGTTGAACAACTAACTCAAAAGTTGAGTAAATCAAAACTAAAACGAAGGAGGCACTAAAATAAATTAAAACTAGACTGAATGCCTAAAAGCTTAAGTGTTCCATTTAAATTAACGATCTAAGTTTTAAGGATTTAACGAACCAAAACTTACCTTAAAGTTATTTGTTACGTCTTATTTCATTCGACTCCTTAATTATGATGTCTAACTGGTTAACAGATAATCTAAAGGGAAGTCACACTAAAGCGTAATAGTCAATTTTGATACAAGTGGAGAAAGTTTGTTTTTGGGGGTGGTATGGGCCCGAGCAGCGGGTGAGGGTGTGTTGGAGCCGAGTGCTGCAGTGACCAATTTCTACGCGTATCAAACGTCGTTTTTCAATACATTTACAAAAAAGAAATAATCGGGGCTTGCTGAGTCACTCTCTCATGGGAGCTGCGTGGCGCCCAGCTTGAAACGATAAAAATCATAAATTGTGACGGGCAAGCTCGCGCACTTATCTGCACTAGTGCTGAAAATAGTAAATTTCGTGCTTGAAAGCAGTAAAGATTGAGTTTATGAGTAAGTGTATTAAAAAATCTTTATCTTCTTTAGGAAAAAGTCTTTAAACATGAATTTTATTTCCGTGGAAGAATGAAATAGGTCCTCGAACAACAAAATAAATGTTATATTAATTTACAAGGTCTACTATTGTGAACCCAAAGGATAATATAAACTTCAGGATTGTTGTGAACTTTTTTTCGGTGGGGAAATTATCCAGTGATATCTCTCTTAGGTGGGGCGGGAGATAGTGTCAGACTTTTACTGACTAAAAACCTACTACTGTTCCTTCGTTGCCTTTCATATCGGGGTAGGAGTGGTTGGGGCGTGAAACTATCCTCTTCTTCATGGTTTCGGCAACCTCCTTTGTTCGGATTTGGTTGTAGAAAAAAGTGCCTGCTTCCCATTTCCTCTCTCCCCGTACCATGGCCTAAATCAGGGCTGGATGAGGGAAATCACCACAACCATACACTGTATGCTTCATCGTTTCAATCGGTTATATGGCAATGTAGCAACATTCGGTTCGCACGGGCATTTTTTCCTGCTGGATTCAAAACTATCCGTTTTCCTACCAAGGCACGTCCTTACCTTACCGGTAAGGTCCTGCTCCTCTGGCAAGCGGAAAGTGAGAACGCCGCCACCGGAAAGTATTTTTGACCAAATAGAAAAAATAAAATTTACTGCCGCAATTGTGGCATACTCGAACAGCCATTAGAATAAAAACCTACATAAAACTTCAACACTACATCATTAATAACAAACTACTTATTTAAAGCTACCCATTCGTGAACTATTTACGTATTTACGGTAAAACTAATGAACTAAACAGTCAATAAATTTCAGAAGCCGTACCACATATATTGCGCTGGTCCACTCAGTCAGACAAGATTGGATAAGTTTATACGACCTTACAAATTGTTTAACGACGGTTCGGGACTATGATCCTTATTTTGTCCCAGTAAATGATGTCTTTACACAGGCCTTAACTCCTGTACTGTTATGAGATTAGTTTTCTGTTCAAGGGCTTTTGACATCGTATTTGATTGACAGTTTTTAGTGTTTATTCCTACTTTAGGAATGAAAAATAGTAAGTTGAAAAGCATTAAATGTGAAATCGAATAAAAATATGTTAAATACAAAAAAAATAATTCGTGCTGATTGTGACGGGCTAAACAACCTAAACCGTTTCTTTCTTGCCTTGATCTCAGGGCTCCGGTAATACGCTTTCGCATCAACCAAAGGGGTGGGAGCCTCCTGAGACAAAGGTCCCAGGAGGCTCCAACCCTGCTGGGCCCCTACAGTTTGTTGACAACTCCTTGAGGCGCGGAGGAACTATGCTCACCGTCGACGATTTGGGCTCGGTCCGGACTGTTACCAGACAACCGGACGGCGGGCTACCCATTGCTTGCATGCCGCAAGCCCGTGCCTTGGATGGCCAGAAATCGGGATCGGAATCGTGGTTGCAACAGCTGCAGCGAGAGCTCCGTTGCCTTTGCCTGACGCGGTCGGCGTCCACCTTTGCTAGCATTATTGCCTCGCGGAAGGAGGCGTCCGCTTGCCACACCTCCTCGCTGCAGATCATGGCCTAAACCAAGGCCCAGCGCGAAAGGTCGTTCCGCCGAAACCGTAGGTAGGTAGTGTAGGATAAGAAGTCAGTTAATGGGAGCGAAACCGCTGGCAAAACCCAGTTCAGAAAATTTAAATATTAGTATTATAATTTTCGTATACTGCTTTTCACAATACAGAGAGCAAATTGTATGTCACAAGCATAATATTGAAACTGGAGAATAAAACCACATTGAAAATTAAATTTGAAATGCAATTTGGTCTAATTTTGCTAGTTTAGAATCGGATATATTCTAAAAATATGGTACCTATAAGCTCGTGTGATTTTATGATGTTTTGTTCTAGTTTTGTTAAACGAAGGATTAAAATAATATATCATTTATTTTCAGTCATATTAGGTTGTACATACAGACTAACTACATAGAAAACAGTAAAAAATACAATTCTTAATTATTATTAATTTTTACTATTTTTTTGATATACAGAAGTGTAGTGTTTTTTTTTTTATAGTGGGAAAAAATCATCTTATGACGAATCCCGCCCTTGGGTGGAGCGGGAAGTAGTGTCAGATTCTTACTGACTAAACAACCCACTCCATTCCTTCTTAGCTCTCATACCGCGACCGGACCTTCCTTTCAGAAACTGGACCGGGGCTCCAGTAGGCTTCCACCCCGCAGTTAGGCCTCTAAATTTGCTGACAACTGCCTGAGGCGCGCGGGAACAGAGCGCACCATTGACGACCTGGCTTGACACCCATGCATGGTTGCATGCAACAAATATTCGTCTGGTCTACAAATAATAATTGTTTCATATAGGTTTATATGCTTTATTTGTATTATGTGCAAAACAACACCAACGAAGAAATCAAGTGATGACCGCTTCATTGATTTTTTGTATAAAAAATAACTTTACGATGTCCGAAATCCCAGAGACCTGTTTGTTTCTCGAGTGTTAAACCAGTTTCGGCGGTTTTTGACTTTAACTCGCTATGAAGATAAATGTTTCATTAAATAGTAACATGGCAATAACAAAAGACCCATACTTCCTTATTTGGTTCATACTAGCTTCCAAGAGTGGCGCCCCGAGTAAGAAAAAACTAACCCAAGGGAACATTTGCCGACGGCGAGCAATAGGTAGCCCGCCTTTCGGTCGTCTGTTAACCGTCCGGACCAAGCCCTGTCGTCGACGGAGCGCACTGTTCCCTCGCGCCTCAAGGAGTTGTCAGCAACTGTAGGGACCCTGCAGAAAGGTCGAAGCCAACTCTGGTCAATGGTTAGTGTCTGAAAAGAAGGCTCTGGCCCTAGTATGTATGGCAACGTAGGAACAGGGTAAGTCGTTTAGTCAATAAAGGTCTGACACTGTTTCCCGCTCCGCACAATTTTTTACCTATCATAAAAAAATCTTATTTCAAACTAAAATAAAATTAACTTAATCGTGCATCTCAAAATTAACATGCAAAGTTCAAGGTGATGTAATAAAATCTGCACTTTTAAATAGATTTCCTTGTCGAAACTGGTTTACTGTCCACAAGTATAAGATTTGTATTTCTGTTTACAAACAACGGCTGCTCAGTTTTTTAATGAGCTATTTTTAAACCTAACACGTTCACAGACAGGTATTTGATTGATCTAGCAAGCCAAAGACAAAAGCAAGATACCCGAAATAATCTTGCCCCTCCCTAGCCAAGTTACAATCGTATCGTTTAAAGTTAGCGCTTGAAGATAGCCCCGCACACAATTCTTTTGTTGAGATGACGTTCGAACAAGGATTGGGGGCGTGGCCCACTACAAGCGCTAACTCTAAACGATATGATTGTAACTTGGCTGGTGACTCCAAACACTAGTCCCAGTAATGGAAACGTATTATGGCTGATTGTATTTATTACGCTTATTTTGTTGTAAACTAGTTTTCAATTAAATTCATTTATTCATATCGTGCTGTTATAGCATAGAATATATGTATATTTATAAAATTAATACTCATAAACTGCTCAAACATGATAGGGTCCTCTTATTGCGGAGATCTTTAAGCCATCTTTCAGCTACATCATCAGACCCTGGTTACCATCCAGTACCAAAGTACTCGTCAAGATGGGTCAAACAAATTCAAAATCGATGGGGATGTCTTATATTTTACGAGTTTTTTTTTTATTTATCTTTTTATTAATTTAACGACTTTTGGTCACAGTAAAACCATGCCAGCCCCATCGTAACCCAATACAAATAAAATTAAACAATTTATCAACTATTAGGACTCTAAAACCTTACTATTTTATAAACAGCACAAGTCGCATTAGAGAGGGGTTCGGACAATGTACTCTGAATAAAACCAATATCAATCAAATTAATAAACTAGTGCGCCTCACCATCAGCGATTGTATCACTGCTTACCATCAGGTGGGATCGCAGTCAGGCATTAGTTTATTGCAATTAAAAAAATATATATTTTGAAAGTATTCACCAGCACCACTCTAGCAGCTCGTTTCCTGATACATTCCACCAACAAGTGATGGACATCCTCCACTCTGGCGCATTCTGCACAGATTGGACTGTCACTTTTTGTTTGAACTGTCATTTACGAGTTCCTAGGGATATTTTTTTTTATAGATTATAGGTTCGCGCTTGACCGCTATCTCACCTGATGGAACTGGATGGACGATGCGGCCGACGATGGAGCGCGCTTACCTAGAAGTAACCTATTCACTCCTGACTTATAGATTCCCGGGTTGTGGGGATCAGGAAACACAGACTCCGGCAAGGAATTCCACTCCTTGGCTGTATGCACAATGAAAGTGTTGCCAAAACGTTTTTCCGGTTCTATCATCAGATCATCTCCATTCATATATACCTACACTTGTCCATTAATATATACTATACGTTATCGACTGATTTACACACACATGCAAAATTTCAACTCAATCGGTAACCGAGAAGTAATATTTGCCTTTGCAAGATTTCAATACAGACTAACATCTGCACTAAATTATAAAAATGTTCGACTTAGTGAATAGACAGCTTCTCTTGGCGTAAACTTTGACTAGGTTAATGATAAGTACTGTAAAACAAGGTGAATAGAAACAAATCGGGGGTGAATAGAAACTACATTTTGTTGTTTTTTCACGTTATTTAAAAATTGTTTGCAGCATTTAAATATTATTATAAATTCAATATTGAAAACATAAATGCTTTATTAAAACTAAAAATATGAAATGAAAGGGAATGTATGAAAAAAAAAATAAAATCGTAAGGACTCTGCAAAAGGGTTGAATCCTACTGAGGCCCAGGGTCTCTTTCTGAAAGGAAGGCTTGGTCCTAGTGCGAAGGGCAAAGTAGGAACGGGGTGGGGTGTTTAGTCAGTAAGAGTCTGTCATTTTTACTCACCATAAAAAAAATCTAAGTAATAATTCAAATAAAAATTTTGTTTCTATCCTCCCCTGTGTTTCTATTCACCCCATTTTACTGTATAATATAATTATGTACATTTATTATAACAGTATATAGGATTATATACTATCTGTGGCTTACTCTAGTATATACGGTAATATACTATACCATAAGTGATATATACGCCAGCAATCTAATTAATGGCATAATGGAATCGCGCCTTTACCAACACGTGTTCCAACTTAGTCCTTGTGAACTTAATGAACACATATCGGAAACGCGTATTTGCCCTCCAAGATCAATAAGTCGTTTGATTCAAAGGAAGCTTAAGATACCTATCTACCTAATTGACCTAGGTAGCTTTACTTATCAAAATTAATGATGTAAATTGATTTTAGGGTAAAATTGAACAAATTCATTTTAAGCGACTAATAGAAAATTATTCTTCGGGGACATATTCCTGTAATAAAGTAACTTATATGCTGTTTAAGGCGTGGTCTACTTGCGTACCTTGTGTGACAATTGGTTTGAACGAGATCTAGTAAGCATTTTTTTTTACTACGTCATAAATCGTAAAGCGCAAATGGTACGGAACCGTCAGTGTGCGAGTCCGACTCGTACTTGGCCAGTTTTTGTTACTCAGAACCGTCATTTACTAAAGCTAAACAACTCCTACTTAAGAAGTTCTACTTGCTCTTGGTGGAGCTAGGAGGATGTGTCTGACTTTTAGCGACTATAAACGACCCGCGAGCTCTCAGATGCCCTTTGCATTCTAGGCCCATAGGAGTTCTTTCGAACACTCCCACAAAACGGACAGCGAATCGCCCTAATGGGCCTCGTCAATATTCTTGACAGCTCTTTACTCCACCTGCCAATAAAATGCGAAGGAAGAGGTCGCACGCGTGGAGAACGAATGTCCTCACGCCTCAGTCACTGAGATTACGACCCCGATTACCAGCCCCAGTAGACGCGGGCTTGTGAACGTCGAGCAATACTGGTCCGCTCCGTCCGTTTGTCCTAGCCGAGTCAGCAGTGCGTAGTTATCCACGCGCTCCTCAAAGAGCTATCGGCAAACCGCTCCGCAGGGTCGACGCCCGCTAGGAAGGAGCGTAGCGAATCTCTGACAGAGGAAAGCCGTAGCAGGCAAAAGGCAACTGAAGCATACAGGTGTGGCTTTAGCCGGTAAAAGTCTGACACTCCCCGACGAGAAGTTATTGGATGATTTCCGATTTCCATTCTAAAAAAACCTGCCAGTATGACATTTTGCCAAATTAAGAGATATTTTGTAGGTTTGCCGAAGATGCTCTTGTTACACCGTTAAATTTTGGTCGTTTTAATCCCGTGGAGGGTCGAAAATAAAGTAAGTATTTTTTTTTTCTAAAACCGAAATTAATCTACGCTTTAAATTAGGTTGTCATTGAACCTGCTCAGCTGTTCCTTACTTAAAGAAATGAATATCGTATACGCATAAATTAATTTCAGTTTTAGAAAAAAACAGTTCTTTATTTTTTAATTTTATCTCTACAAATCGATAGTGTTTCATGTACCGGATCGACCCTTCACGGGATTAAAACGACCAAAATTTAACGTTGTATTTATATGAACTTTTATTGGTCTTCGGAAAGTTTTGGACCAACATCCAATTTTCCCCTTCCATATTCCAGATTTCAGTACCATTCCTGAAGATAATCCTAATTAGTAACATTATTGCATAATTTCCTTCTCCATAAGTGACTAGAGACTGAATTGTCTCATGCAGGGTTGCAATAAATACGAACGCTACCATTGTGTTTCTAATCATACCACGAACAGGTTTAGTTTGTTGGTCCAAGTTGTAAAAGCTTCGCGATTCCATGTGAGGAGAGGGGAGGACTTCAGATAACTTAAAAACAAAGCATCGTTTTTTTTATTTTTTTTTAAGTACATGATGATTAAAGACATAAAAAATACCTAGTCATCCTTGAAGTTCAAACTTCCTCCGTACTAAATTTCACTGAAATCGGTTCTGCAGTTTAACAGACAGTTTAAGCAAAGTGTAACAGACAGATAGGCAGTGTTACTTTTACAACATTAGTACGGCTATGAATGAATACTGTTCATTTAATTAATTGATGTCAACATGGATTTCATTTTCTTTTTAAATTTATTATAAAAAAAATATTTCAAAATTTTGTTGGCGTTAAAAATGTTCAAACCTTTCAAAAGAAAATGAATATTGTAGCTAGTTTTCAGTAAAGTCATGACACGTTTTTCATCTTGTTTTGATACTGAACTACAAGCAGACCCATTTTTATAAACTCAAATAATATAATTGAATAAATTCAAATAATTGTTTCAAATAGACCATTTACAGGCACTTTTGAACTGTCAAAATGTTGGTCAGTCAAAAGAAAAAGTTTAGTTAGCTAATTTGCACGTTCTAAAGCGTAGATCTTTATAGACAAGAATATACAAGTAACTCCATGGACGCTCTTTTAAATCAAATTAAGAGTTACATGGACTGAAAGTTGCAACACATTCAACTGTCTATTTCTAAAACTCCAAAACAAATAATAAAATCGCCGTCACTCATCACAAGCGCCTCACCCCAAGGTAGTCTCGTTAGCAAACCGTCTGCCACAGCCTCGGAAGCCTTTATTAAGTGAGGCAACATTAAACGTGCGACAAGACAGTTTGTTTCTCTGTTCCGTAGAGTTGTTTGATGCAAATCGACATGAGATTCCGCCTCGTTCTACTTATTGTTGTGGCTGCGGGCTTCGTGAGTGCAGTAAGTGTGATTCCTGCTTTATTTATGGTTCGAGATTTGAAATTGGAATGAGTGTGCTGGCTGCTTGGAAGATTCCGAAAATTTGACAGTTTTATTTTTTTAAATGTTAAATGAATTGAGTAACTTTGACTTGAAATTGGAATGAGTATACTGGCTGGTGAGAAGATTCGGAAAATTTGACAGTTTTATTTTTAATATTAATAGAATTGAGTGTCTTTGAAAGTTTGGTTTTTTGGTTAAGTGATTTTTGTAAGTGTTCTTGTGAAATGTTATTTAGCAAAAAAATTGCGTTGTTACAAACGTGTGGAAATAAATTCGGTTTGTTTAAATGTATTCTTTAATAAAAATGTTTCTCTTCTCTGTTTGTAAAGACGAGCTGTACAAAAACAATTTGTAGAGGCGTCGGTCGGAATTGAATCATAATAATCCACTCCACTTTACCTGCTCTTGCTCTGGAACTTGAGAAATACATTCTAACTTTGCTCAGCTCTAATAGAACTTAAGTTTCCTTTTTGTTGAAAGTTTTATATTTAAACAGATTAAAATGCAAATTAGGTATTTCCTAGTTAAAGTTTCTCAGTTTTTTCTCGCTACCTGAATAGTTGTAATTTAGATTATTTTTTTCATTAATTACAGGAAATCTCATTACTTACAGGGAAAAGTTAAACGAAGCAACGATCACTGTAAGTATTCATATATCATTTTTATTTCACTTTGGCTGCCGAAACGATATTCCTTGGATGTTAATGGGCTGATATCAGACCTGAATCATGACATTTTATATTTATGGCACTAAAATCAACGTGGAATCTAATTTGGGAACCATTTTTAATAACATTTTCAAAGATGGCGGTGGCATGAGCTGTATTTATAGTCTTTTGTACTTGAAAGAAGAACCTTATTAAGTTTCGTGAGTGAAAATGGATGTGAGCATAAAAATCACGAAATCAAACATTACATATTGGTTGCGAAGATAAGCAATTGCGATAAACTGAATCCAAATTCCTTTGCTCCCAAATCAGTCTAATATTTGCTCGTAAATTTATTTCTGTACCGTCAATAAATTTCCCATTTATGAATAAACTTGTGTAGAACTTGTTTGGAGGTAAATGTTGATTTTGGCAACGAGAGGAGTAGGGAGTAGTGACATTAATAATGTATCAGATCAAATAAACTATTGGCTGCTGTTGGTGATACTGAAAGTTGGGAGTTTCAGCGATTGATATGACTTGTTTAGGCAATTTGGAGGTTACAGGAGTAGCTATATTATTACTTATATAGCTATAATACTTATCTGTTTTTACGTTTTGAATACCGTAATTAGAGAGATAATATAAATACAATAGGTGTGCGAGCGCCGGCGTTCACGTGGAGCTCAAAAGTTTAAGTCAAAGAGTATCATTCAAGAATTGTCATGATTTATTCGATTTTGAAATAGTGTAATGTTATTTACATTTTATTTTTTTAAACTGTTACAAAGTTGGTTTCTACCAGTCGACCTTAGGGTGATGCAGGAACAAAACAGACTTGGTGCAATTTAATGATAAACAAACTGATAGAAAACTAATACAGTAATAATTACGTATACTTTTATACATTCAAATTATTTCAAATTATAAGTAGGCATATATGTAAATGTTATGATGATTTACGAATTATAGAAAAGTTCTTTATAGAAGACTAACTGTACAACATTTTGAACCCAAATTTTTTTGTGTTATGTGACAGCTTATTTTTTTTTGGAGATGGGAGACATCATCGAATGACTTCCCTCCTCGTCGCCTCTCCTAGGTGGTACGAGAGAGATATCAGATTTTTACTGACCAAGCCTACCAAAGTTCCATCATTTGCCCTTTGCGTTTTAGATTCATGGGAAATCTTTAAAATGTTCTCGTAACCTACATCCTAAAGATCATCATCATCAGCCTTTTTAATGTTCCCACTGCAGGGTCACAGGCCTCTTCTCTAAGAGAGGGAATAATCCTAAAGATAATAAGTGATAATTATAGTTTTCTTGTTTTTTTGTGTCGATTTGGCACAAATCGGAAAAGATGTCCAAGTCGACTTCCGGCCACCGTAGGCGCGGGCTTGCGGACGGCGAGGAACGGGTAGCTCGCCGTCCGTACTTCTAACAGCCGCCCGGACCAAGCCCAGTCGTTGACAGCACGCACTGTTCCCGCGCGCCTCAAGGAGTTGTCAGCAACCGTAGGCAACCTGCAGAAGGGTCGAAGTCTACTAGGGCCAAGGGTTCGTGTCGTGTTCGTGAAAGGATGGCTAGCCCTAGTGTGTATGGTAATATAGGAACGGGTTAGGTTGTTTAGTCATTAAGAGTCTGACGCTGTTTCCTGCTCCGCCCCAGCTTCACATGGGTACTGATATTAAATATATTATGTATGTATTATACACATAAACCTTCCTATTGAATCACTCTATCTATTAAAAAAACTGTATCAAAATCCATTGCGTACTTTCAAATATCTAAGCATACATAGGGACAGCGGTAAGCAACTTTGTTTTATACTATGTAATGATTAGTGAAAGCAGTTTTGTTAAGGTAGACGACCTTTTTTAAACGTGTTCGGATTATTGTAGGTCCTTAAAATGAAGTGGCAATTAGTTAATTAACATTAAAGAAACCTAAACTGATATCTGAATAATTTTAATAGCTCATTTAGAAAACAGGTTTGTTATCAAGGAAATAATGTAATTTTTTTTTTTATGGTTGGTGAAAATCATCCAATGACGAAACTTGCTCTTGGGCGGAGCGGGAGACCAGTGTCAGACTCTTACTGACTAAAAAACCTACCCCGTACCTTCCTTGCCTTATTCCTGGAGTCGAGGTAACAGTTTTCCACCACCCTCTAGGCTCCAGGAGGCTTCGACCCTGAAGGGCCCCTGCAGTTTGCTGACAACTCCTTGAGGCGCGCGGGAACGGTGCGCGCCGTTGACGACTTGGGCTCGGTCTTACCAGACGACCGGACGGCGAGCTACCCATTGCTCACCGTCCGCGAGCCAGTGTCTACGGTGGCCGGATATCGGCAGGATCGCGGCGGCGACGGCTACGGCGAGTACGCCGTTGCCTTTGCCTTATGCGGTCGGCCTCCTCCTTTCCGAGCATTACTGCTTCGCAGAAGGAGGCGACCGCCTGCCATTCCTCTTCGCTGCGGACCATGGCCTGAACCAGGGCCCGGCGCGAGAGGTCGCCGCCGCCGATCACCCCCACGAGGACACGGCGATGCTCTTCCCAAGCAGGGCACACCTCTACCGTGTGCTCCACCGTGTCCTCATCAAGGAAATAATGTAGATTACAATGTAAGTGCGTGGGATAAACTGACTTGCCTTGACAGCCATATTGATACTATTATCGAGATACTAATTGTTGCTAGCGGTTTCGCTAGCGTGAAAGTTAACAGTTATCTCAAGGGCATAATAGATTCCTTTGTCTTAATCTACGAATCAAGTTACTTCGTTTTTTAACCTTTCGAGTAGCGTAATTAGAGACATAATACAAGTACAATAGGTACGCGAATGCCTTCGGCTTCGGCGAATGTATTCGGGATTGCTCGGGGCTTCAATAGTTTAAGATGCATAGCATAGCATAATCACCGTATAATTTTCCCACTGTTGGGACACAGGAAGTGGATGGCTCCAGGAAAGTGCAAGGTTTGATATTTTCACAGCTTCAAAGGAACGCGTTTTAATTTCAACTCGATACCTCCATGCATTCCCGAGTTACAGAGTGTTGACAGACAGACTGACAGCAGTGAGTCAAGGGTTCCGTTTTTCCTTTTGGAGTGAGGAACCTTAAAAATGTACCTAACCTTTTGTTTCTTCTTTCCAGTAATTGGCTCCACAAATCTCGGTGCTTCAGCCACATTTGGAGAACAGGGTGTTTCAGACTGCCTCGCAGCAGGCAACTCTGCTTGGAATTGTTACACGGAACAGACTGGCTTCAACCCTCAATGGCGATGACGAACCTGCTTAGTTTTAGTCTCTGTATCCATTATGTTATGATTAAATGATTTTGTTGACGTATGTCTGGTATTATTTTGACGTGTCTGGCAATTTGAGTATTTCTGCGGCCTATCCAAATGTCCTTTCTTTGGTATTGTTCGTCAAATCGTTGAGCTCCTTAGCAGTTTTAAATTGAGCTATGCGAATACTGACAAATGCTTGCACTGACTGGACAGGTCCACTCAAATTTGTATGGTTCTTTCCCGAAAAGACCTTCTCAGACATAAATCTACATTGTTCTTATAATATATGAGTTTGTTTCGATGTTTCTTCTCAGGGTAGTCAGCTAGAAAACACCGGACTCATCTATTATAAACAGACAAAAAAAAAAATGGTTGCCTGTAAAGTCGGTTTTACGGGCGAAGATTTTACGTGACAACGTCTTTTTCTCGGTAGAATATTTATTGATATGAATATAATTAAATTGCACAATAGGAACAAGGAATTGAATGAAAATAAGAATTGCACAAATTTTAACTATAGAAATATATTTTGTTTGCTGCGCGCGCGGCAGACCGATCATAGTTGAGTGGGAGAGAGACGCAAGGCATTCGGCGGGCCTCTCTCTCGTTCGGTGACTCATCGTAACGTTACCGAGCGTTACACTTTTTCATAAGTGACTCCCAGCCGCAACCTAATTTAAGACGTTGTCACGTCAAAATGACGTGTAAAAGTGTTGTAGAGAACCTATTTGCAGAAATGAATATCATTTATCTTTGTTACTTTTGTGTGTTATTTTAAGGACAGAGTTAAATGAAAAGTGCACGGAATTACGGATTAGGAATACATGCAATAAGAAAAAAAATCTAGGTAAGTGCGAGTCGGACTTTGCACACTGAGGGTTTCGTACAAACTTACCTATGAAAACAATTCAATTCCCTAATTGAGTTAGGTATGAAGGTTTTTCCGAATCGCATTTTTTTTTTGTAACGTAACTACACAGTTTTTAGTTTTTTCCTATATTTGTGCTGTAAGACCCTTCATGAAAAATTTCAAGATACTGGTCAGCGGATAGTACTACCCTATGAATTAAATTAAAAAAAAAAAAAAAAACCCTATGAATTTAGATTCCTTTGAGAGTGCCGAAATATACGTTTTTTTTTGTTGTGACATAAACGCCCGTATCTTTTTTCCCGTTAACTTAGAAGTTTGTTTTTTTTTTACAGAATTTCAACTCATAAAGGGTCTTGACAGACAGACAGACCGACGGACAACAAAGTGATTCTATACGACTTCTGTTTTTCCTTTTGAGGTACGCAACCCTAAAAAAGACAAACACAGCTTTTATTACTCACTTTTACCCCTATATTATAACCATTATCAACCCCCTACATCATATCACCGCAAAACCCGACCATTACTCTCATTATAATTTCAACTTTCAGACTGCACGTATTCACAGTCGGCTAACTTAAATTCTAAGTCTAGTTTCATAAATCGTCTCACTTCCGTGTATCCGGGTCCGTTTATTATCCGGCTCGTACCAATTTAGATGGTCCCACTGAATTTCAGATATTATACAAGTGGTACGTGACTTTAGAACCGTGAAGATTTGCCAGCTATCGTCGAATCAGATGCGGTCTCTCGTATGTCGGCCGTAATTTTAACTTATTCGGCTTGCTTCTGTTCTCTGCTGTTTGTTAGTGGTGTATTGTTATTTGATTGTGCTTGTTCAGATGGAAAGTGTTGGCTTTGAGATATGTGCGTTCGAAGTGGGGATGCTGAATTACGTATCGCTTGAATGAAGCTTACCTTTGGGGATTAGTGAATTACATTGTACCTATACAGGTATAGTGAAGGGCTAAAAATGCAATTGCACGATACCTATGTTCTAGCTTTGTGATATATATGCATTCGAAGTGGGGATGCTAAAATATGTAAATGATAAATGATTTTTATTTTTTAAGTAGGTTACAAACTCTTTTACACGTCATTTTTTTTTCAATACACTTACTCGAAAACTGCCTCTTATCGCACTCTTATTAGGTTCAATATAGCATGTATATCACCCAAGTGCTTTTTTGAGTTTATCACAACAAGGGCTTTTTTATTCCTTGCTTATCGTTACGGTCACGGGTGATTATTTTGTTTTATTTAATTAATCGAATCAGGCGCGAGGCGTCCCCCAGAGTCGCTAGACGACCCCACGAAATTAGAAACAGACCAGAGCAGTTTTGAATGCCATACTTATATATTTCTTTTATTTTTACTGTATGTTTGAGATACGATTAAATTTTTTTTATTTCTTTCACAAGTCGTAAGTGTATTGAAAAACGTCGTTTGACACACGTGCAGATTTGTCATTGCAGCCCTCGGCTCCATAACACACTCGCCTACGGCTCGTGCGAATTTCGTCTCGGTCGCAATGACAAACTTCCTGCACTTGTATCAAAATGTACTATTTGTGCACACCTTGGTAGGTGTGCACTATGAATAAATATTAAAAGACTAAGAAAAAGAAAGAAAAAGACAACACTGTGTTTTTTTAAGGTGGGGAAAATCATCTAATGACGATTCCCGCCCTCGGACGGAGCGGGAAATAATGTCAGACTCTTACTGACTGAACGAACCACCCCATTCCTGCTCAGCCTTCATACCAGGGTCGAACCTTCCTTTCAGAATCCGTACCGGGGCCCCAGTAGGCTTCGGTCCTGCCGTTGGGCCTCTCCATTTGCTGACAGCTGGTCAGTGTTGTCTTTTTTAACCCAAAAGTTGACTGCTAGAATTCTCTAGCAGTCAACTTGTAGTATTAAATCCGCCTATAGCGTTTATGATAAAATTTATTAAAAATTGCTCGATCGCTGTATGTTATAGTTATATTTGTTATTTTTAGTTGAGCTCATTATTAAGAGAACTATGTATTGTTCTTAATGAGTAATAAATTCGTTAAACCTAAACCTAACCTATGTACAACTACTTTACATAAAGTTTAAATAAATAAATAAATTGTGCATAAAAACGTAACCGTACATATAAAATTCCTAGACATTATCTAAATCTATTAAATCAAACGAACAATAACAGAACAGGCACATTTAAAACACCATTTTAAATATACCATTGTAAAGATATTTAAAAGTCCTTCTGCCCACATCTCCTCTGCTTCGTTGATGGTATCAGCCCCCATTAAATATTCAGTTGCAATTTTGAGCTGCCAAAAACCCCCATTCATAGAGGCACTTGCTTTGATATAAGTAGGTAAGGGACCCACAAGAGCGGAGATAGCTGGCCAGAATGAGGCCCGCGAATCTGTGAAAGTGGCTTTATTAAAAGGTGTGAGATATCCTGATAGGCTTTTATTTTTTAACAGACTTTGAAAAAAGAGGATGTACCTTTATGTTTATTACCTCGATGTTTCGTTATGTTTATTACCTCAGATTTTCGTCCTTTATTTATTTTATTGCTTATAATAAACTAGTGCTTGACTGCGATCCCACCTGATGGTAAGCAGTGATGCAATCGTTGATGGTGAGGCGCACTAGTCTATTAAGAGCCTATTCACTCTAGCCTTGAAGACACCCAAATTAAAATCGGTCGGAAAGACTGTGGCCAGCAAACCATTCCAGTCCCTCGATGTACGTAGTATAAACGTCGAGGCAAAACGCTTAGTCCGGACCGTAGATGTCTCATCAACGTTAGGGTGGATAATTACCACACGCCGGGATGTCCGATGGTAAAATTGAGATAAATCAATTATGAATAGATTATAAATCAATTTCGGAAATTATTTTTTTAGATTGGACCTATTTTTTATTAAAATCCAGATCTGATAATGGTTACAAGGAATCGGGGGAACTTCTCAAATATTATAAGCATACATTATAGCGATTATGGTATTTCCATTAATAAGATAATTATGTAATATGTGTTCAGAAAGTATCACTTGATGAAGTGGAACCATTTATACTGACCTTACATAGCAAACGGAATTATACAAACGCATAATTATATCCTAATTCATTAAACCCAAGAGGACACCGGTGTCCGCACACGTATTGTCTTTTAATTTTGTTTGTAATTACGGTAGTCGAAAGGTGTGGTATTTAAGTGAAAAAATATCATTATGTTGGAAATGGTACTATTAGTCAGCTAGGAAACACCGGACTCATCTAGTTTAAACTGACAAAAAAAAATGACGTGTAAAAGTGTTGTGAAAAACCTATTTGCAAAAATAAATATCATTTATCATTGAGCTAATCTGATGTCGAAATTGAAAGACATACTTTGAAAGAAAAAAATATCCTAGGCGCATTTAAGTTTATTAGAGACTTATCTTAGAGATGCACTTGCCTTGAAAAGAAGTTACCATCGACTGATTTGATGGTATGATGGTGAAGCGGGACCCGGAAGACTGGTAGGTACCGGATTTCCGCAACAAAAATAGTATACCCTACCCGTGTGTGGGCTCATTGAAATATTCATGAGACAAACTGTGGGTATCTGAGTGGTAAAATTCTATAAGTACCTTACTATAGAACATGCATACTATTTAGGGGCTCTTTAGAGGGAGTAGTAGGTTGTATTCAAGAGTTGGATGAGTCTCGTGAGTTCTGCCCCCCCTATTCAAGTTACAATCGTTTCGTTTAGAGTTAGCGCTCCTAGATAAACACGCCCGCAATTATTTTGTTGAGATGACATCCGAAAAAGGGAATGGGGAACGTGGCTAACTACAAGCGCTAACTCTAAACGATACGATTGTAACTTGGCTAGAGGGGCTGGTGTCAACCGGAGAGGAAGTTTGAGTTTCTGTATTGAGTTGATAATTTTGAGTTAGTAAAGATAAATTTGGGCAAGTTTTCTGGCTATATTACTACTAAGTACTTTATCTTTGCTTTTTTTAAACTTCAAAGTTTAAGTCAGAAATCGGGGGAAAGAAGGACTAACGAATGGTTTTACTATCAGGTAAAGAGAAATGGCGCTGGGATAAACTTTATGACCTATGTTCACCAATATACTGCGGGACTCAATACCCAAAACAAAAAAAATACAAGCTATTCTGGTTCTGCAGGCTGAGCATTATGAAGTTGGATTATATGCTATGCTTTGATATGTTAGTAAGCAGATTGATCCTTCTATGGCTCTTCTGCTAGATGCAGAGAAAGCTGAAAATACCTCGAAACTGTGTGAGTTTATTCTACAACGGTTCAGATGACTATTTTTTGTTGGTTATTTCATGGTTGAAATTTTCCAAAACGACTGGTCCAAACCTGAAGAAGTCTAGAAAGAGTGGGAAGAGAGAAGGATATTTTTCTTTTTTGCTCAGCAGTATCAGTCAAAAGTTTATACAGTACGGCCGTCGAATCTTGGCGAGTCTGAAGTTGATCTCTGCAAATTTTAGCGCTTGTGCACTCGTAAAAATATAAATGGTTTTACCAATTAATTGCAATTTGCAGTTATTATTGGTATCAGAAACTGTTATTAGCATTAATTTTTTTAACACCTTTATTTTTTTACGAGTGTACAAGCTCTTAAGTTCACAAAGCCTAACTTCAGACCGGACTTCGGCCGTACTGTATGTTGGAACATGCTTTTACGTGGATGAAGCTAGTTTTACAATAATTTTTATATTATGATTATCTACAATATGATTTAGTATTGTTAAAATTTATAAAATATAGGTTTAGAAAACGTTTTGGAACCATGTTTCAATAGTTAGGGTACGTGAGGTAAGATTGCGCGGACGTGCTACGACTGTTGGGCAAGTGAAATATATTGGACTTATCTTTGGATCTCTCACTAGTGTGGGGGATTATGAGATAGTGAAGTACTTACATAAGGTATGGTTATTGTTATCTAACAAGTATTTTTTAACTAGGTTCTGCAGGCGGCTTCGATTGCGAAAAATTAGGAAATTAACTAAAGGGAACACACTCTGTTACAATGAGTATTCAATGCTCTATCCCGGAAGACGTGGTCTACCCGTTTGCCAAATTTCATCCAAGTCCATTCGACAGTTAAGGCGTGTATGATTCATGCGTTCTCAAAAGTTAGGTACTATGTGTTCAAAAAACGAAAAACGCTTGGTGGCCTTGTGGAGGGAGCACATCATCCATTCAAATTCTCTATTTTAATACTCGAGGGGGTCAAGTAGCCCCCTCGAGTCGCCAATCAGCCACCGTTTATTCATTTCTTCGTAAGTATATTGAAAAACGTCAAAATTAATTTAAACGTAAACATGAAAATTTATCACTGCAGTACATCGAGGGACTGGAACAGTTTGCCGGCTAAAGTCGTTCCGTCCGATTATAATTTAGGTGTCTTCAAGGCTAGTGAACAGGCTCTTAATAAAC
Source organism: Mythimna loreyi (assembly GCA_029852875.1). NCBI lineage: Eukaryota > Metazoa > Arthropoda > Insecta > Lepidoptera > Noctuidae > Mythimna > Mythimna loreyi. The sequence continues at coordinate 16,190,389 of CM056782.1, read as the reverse complement.
TAGTGCCCTCACCATCAACGATTGCATCACTGCTTACCATCAGGTGGGATCGCAGGCAAGCACTAGTTTATCGTAATTAAAAAAAAAACGCTCTCGCCTACAGCAATAAAGAACTTTCTTCATTTTCATTAAAATGTAGATACTATTATATGTTTGCTGTTAAGTCATATTGCACGCTTATTGTGTTCCGATTTCAGGATTACCGGTACTAGGTAGGCAATTATGAATTCATGGACTTTAACATTAAGTCTCTGGGGTGAAGGAAACCTCCGGATGTGATTAAGGATATGTACATATTTCTGTGTTTACATATATATAAATACTAGCGACCCGCCCCAGCTTCGCACGGGTGCAATGGTGATATTAAATATATAATGCATGTATTGAATATATAAACCTTCCTTTTGAATCATTCTATCTATTAAAAAAAACCGCATCAAAATTCGTTGCGCACTTTTAAAGATCTAAGCATACATGGGGATAAGCAACTTTGTTTTATACCATTTAATGATGATGCATATAGGGTGACTGGTATAGTGACCGATATTTAAACACGCGATTGTAGTCATGCTAACAAATAACTTTTACTATGGGACCGTACCTAAAATTATAAAAAAAAAAATATTGCTGGACAATATCGCTTATCTTGTCAAAATGTACTGAATTTGCTGTGCTTTTTCGCGACAAAATCGCAAATTGTTATATTCTATTAACTTAAAATTCCAACTGCAATTTTTATGGTATATAATGAAAAGTTCATATGGATGGATATAGACTATCTGGATTTTAATATTACCAATTAGATGTCGGTAACCATATTAGTGCTAATTTCTGTAAACCGAATGCCTAGTTACATTTCCTTTTACCTTAAAGCAATCGACACATTTATGACGTTCTGCGCTCTGATTGGTCCGCTCCATGCTTTTGACCAATCAGAGAGAAAAAAATTCGATTGCGTTAAGCTAAAAACAACTCACACTTTATTCATCACTTCCATCATCGGACTACCAGATGTACGGCGTTGCACCACCGGTACATGGCATCCTATATATATGTACAAAACGTTTTACGAACACATTCATTGTGCGTACAGCCAAGGAGTGGAATTACTTGCCGGAGTCTGTGTTCCCTGAGAGCTACAATCCGGGAATCTTTAAGTCAAGAGTGTATAGGTTACCTCTTGGTATGCAGGCTCCATCGTGGACCGCATCGTCGCTTTCCATCAGGTGAGATAGCGGTCAAGCACAACCTATATCAATGAAAAAAAAATCTCAGCACCCTTAGCCAAGTTACGATCATTTCGTAATCGTGGAACGCTTGGTTCGGCCACGCACACCTTCAGTTCCTTTGTTCTGACCATGTGACTAAGTATTGAGATGAGGCCAGAACAAAGAAATTGGCTGTGTGGCCAACTCAAAGCGTTCAACGTTAATGAAACAATCGTAACTTGACTAGGGGAGCAGATCACTGCTCTCAAATTAGCTTTTTTACTTAAAAATAAGTATGAGATGGTGAATAGGATAAACTCTATTATCGTAAAACAAAAACTTATTTTTATTATCATAGTATATTATTCAGACTTTCAAGAGGGCAGAGTTTCGTACGAACGATTCCATATTGAAAGAACTCTGCATCAGACGGCGTCTATTGTCCACAGTGCAGCCGCGCATTTTGACCTTCTTCAGCCATGTATCGTGGCGTGGTAATGACTCCATAGAGCGTCTCGTAGTGCAGGGCAAAGTTGAGGGCACCAGGCCACGTGGTAGATCACCAATGATAAATGATCTTTATTTTGCAAGTAGGTTTATAAAACACTTTTACACGTAATTTTTTTTTATGTTAGATGAGTCCGGTGTTTCCTAGCTGACTACCCTGAGAAGAAACACCGAAACAAACTTTTAAAGTCCATACAGAAAATATGTATTGGTCAAATCACATAAGAACCATGCAGATTTGTCTGAGATGGTCTTTTGAAGAAAGATGACAGACCAGATGACGCGAGATGGACAGACCAGATCAAGGCCGCAACTAAGTGCTCGGTCTACGAATGCACCCGGAAAGCTGCAGTCCGCAATGAATGGCGCCGAATGACCAAGATAATAGCTCATCGTGATCCAGAGTGATGACCACGACCACTCTGACAAGAGTGTACCGACTGAGAAGAAGTATATTATTCATAGTTCATTTAAAAAACATAACTTTTATATAGATACTTGTATGAAGCTTAACGATGAGCGATAAACTAGTGCGAAATGGGAACTTCATTCTGATAAACATTTTTATTTTATTTTATCAAAATAAAGTGGTGAGTGGAGCGCAGCAAAAGAAACGTTAAAACCGCAACGAAATATTAATTTACTTTTCAAAGGAATTCATGAGATACTTTAGAGTTTTTTTGATAAAAATTCCGGAGAACAATCAACAAAACCTTAATTAAAAGTACTTAAGTATATACTCAAATAATATCATACTGCCTGCGTTCACCAAAGGGGTAGGCAGAGGAAAGAGTAAATAATAGCTAAGCTTTTTCTCAATGATTTACATCTATTTGACAAGCCACCGTAGGCGTAAGCTTGCGGTTGGCCAGCAATGAGTAGTTCACCGTCCGGTCATCGTCCGGAGCAAGTTCGAATTGCCGTCGGTGCCTAGAAGACACTCTCTACGTGACATTCCTTCTCTTTAGATCTTCAAGAGGAAGATTAAAGAGCATTTTCTTTTTCACAATGACATAATATTTATTGTGTTTGTTCCTTGTGCTGTACCAAATAAATTATTTTTCTTTCTTTCTTTTATTTATATGCTGTTTGGTGTACAATAAAAAAGCATTAGATGCATCAATATTGGTTTTCAGTTTGCATCCGTGCATCAGTGTTAACTTGTTTGATTCTGTTCATGGTGTACAAATAAAGAATTAAAGACCTCATTTTCATGATAGGAGCGGGCTTACGGACGGTGAGCAATGGGCAGCTCGCCGTACGGTCGTCTGGTAATCACCCAGACCAAGCCTAGTCATCGACGGCGCGCACTATTCCCGCTCGACTCAAAGAGTTGTCAGTAAACCGTAGGGACCCTGCAGAAGGGTCGAAGCCAACTGGGGCCAAGGGTTGTGTCTGAAAGGAAGGCTCTAGCCCTGGTATAGATGGCGATGTAGGAACGGGGTAGGTTGTTTAGTCAGTAAGAGTCTGACACTGTTTCCCGCTCTGCCTAAGGGCGGGATTCGTCATTGGATGATTTTTACCTACCATAAAAAAGATCTCATTTTCAGCAGACAATTTCACAACTACTGAACCAATGAGACACACTTCTGTCTGACATACCATTATTAACCTTCATAACTTTAAAGTCATGAACGTCGCGTTATATTACCAAGTTAAGTTTCCAGTAGTTAATGACGAAGGCGAGAAACTTATGAAGAAAGTTGCTTTACTTTAAGAAGCAAGAAATGTTTCAAAGCTCACAGGTGTTTTAGAACGTGAGGATGTGCTCGTGGCTAATTAATAACAGCTGCACGGAGTTTCTGAGGTTAAGTAAAGCTGCCAAGGTGGTCCGGAGATGGGTGACCATGTGTTATAGAGACACTTTCTTGCCGTAAATCGACACACGGCGTAGGCCTATGTACAACAGTTAACGTCCTTTGGCTGAAATTATGATGAAACTAATGCAATTCACTATCAACTTTGCATTACTGCTTACCATCAAGTGAAATCGCAGACAAGCCCTAGTCTTTGGAGATACGGAACAGAGAGCAAAGTCCCGCAAACCATAATTGAAAATTGAGTATCCTCTGCCCAGACAGGGTGTTATGTCTGGTGGGCCACTGCGCGATAGATTATTTTTGACGTTTGTACCTATTCGAATCGTGTGGAGAACTTTGCGCGATGCAGGATAGTTCCATTGTGACGCCATAGATGTCGCTACAAGACTATGTTTTAAACATATTTTTTTTGTTAGCCTATTCTGTCCCACTCCTTACTAGGGACTTACGTATCCTTTCAAAATCATAACCCTCCTTTGCCGTAGTGTGTAAAAAAAAAACTGATCCTTCTCTGTACAGAAAGTGGCAGTGAGAACTAGCAACCCTTTGATCTAAAATAGAACACCCACATGCTAGTTATTATGGCCACCTACACACGTAAATAAACCACCAATATAAGCACAATGTGGCCCAGTTATACGTATAGTTAGCCAAGTTATGTGTTTCAGTACTAAGTTAAGTCGGAACGAAGTTGGCCGTGTTCTAAGTAATTTTATGAGACAAGGACTATGTAAGCGACAAATATGGCACACAATTTTCGAGTTGACAGTTTCAGGAATATTCATATCTTCACGCTGTTTTGTCGCTTATTGCATATTTTAGGCTCATCTTCTTATATTTTGTTCAGTAATTAAATCATTTTTATTTGAAATAAGATACTGTTGGATGCAACAAAGCATATTTTGACAAAACTAACCGAAATACAAAAAAGTATGTAAGGAGAAATCTATTTTTTTTTATGGTGGGAAAAATCATCTAATGACGAAACCCGCCCTTTGGCGGCGCGGTAAACAGTGTCAGACTCTTACTGACTAAATGACCCAGTCCATTCCTTCTTAGCCGGTATACCGGCATCGGACCTTCCTTTCAGAAACCGGACCGGGGCCCCAGTAGGATTCGGCCCTACAGTTGGGCATCTACATTTGCTGACAACTCCTTGAGGCACGCGGGAACAGAATGCGCCGTTGCCGACTTGACTTGGTTTGGACTGTTCTAAGTAAGAAGAACGTGGGAAACCGTGTGGAGGAGAAATCCATTTTAAAAGGTTTTTATCAGCTTGCAATGTAACTAGGTATGTATGTTCGGCTCAAATTTTTGCTACTCAATTTTGAAACAGATATCTTTTATCTATATCGATTGAGCTGCAATTTTGCATGCAGGTGTAAATCGCATGACAATGCAATATTATGATGAGATGGAGCTGATCTGATGATGAAATCCCGAAGTAGCCATAGGAACTCTGTAATTAAACAGCACCACCACGTCGAGTTTGGGCTCTTGAGAATCGTTTTGACGAGTTTTATTTATATATAGACCACCGCTATAAAAGCTTGTTATGAAAAAATATGTTTTCATTGAAAACTCGTTTAGTAATTGTAATGATGTTGCATATATTATTTATACTAACATAATATGACTATTAATGTCGTTATTATATAACACATCACGCAGTATTCTCTCAGGGTAAGACAGAGGCGTACGTAGGTAGAATACGCCTTCGCCAAAATGTGGATTGATTGTACAAAACGCCTACACTGGAACAGTTTGTACTATTTATGTTTAGTTTATCTCTATGTAATTGGAGGCAGGTCTTTTGCCTTCTCTCAAAACATCGTTTTGCCTTCTCTCGAAACCAACATGTCATAAAACCAAAAATTTAAAGACATTCATCAAGCCACGTGGGGTCCGGGTGGTCGATTATTCATTACGGCCTATTCTTTTTTCTAGAGAAGAGCTGAGTTTTTTCATTTTATTGATTATAGGTTCGCGCTTGACCGCTATCTCACCTGATGGAAAGCGACGATGCGGTCGACGATGGAGTGCGCTTACCTAGAAGTAACCTATTCACTCTTGACTTAAAGATTCCCGGGTTATAGCCATCAGGAAACACAGACTCCGGCAACGAATTCCAACAGTGGGAAAGTTATAAGGCTAATTATGGTGTTATTTATGCAGTTATTTCACTTGTTTCAATCTAACATCATTAAAAGCTATGGTGATTTGTTTAGCTATTCAAAGCTCATTTTATCACATTCTATTGTCAGTCCATTTTACTACGTAGGGACTCTGCAAAAGGGTTGAAGTCTACTGGAGCCTAGGGTCTCTTTTTGAAAGGAAGGCTTAGTCCCAGTGCGAATGCAAAGGAGGTACGGGGTGTGTTTGGTTGGTAAGAGTCTAAGTTTTCCGCTCCACCCATGAGCGGGATTCGTCATTGGATGATTTTTATTTGGTTTTATGGTGGGCACTAAACTGTTTAGTCAGTAAAAGTCTGACACTGTTTCCCGATCCGCTCAAGAGCGGGATTCGTCATTGGATGATTTTTGCCCACCACAAAAAAAAGTCCATTTAACCACTATCGTATTATTTAAATTTACATTTTAATCCCTTTCTGTATTTCATTCTTACATCTATGTTACTTGCTTACGGTCGTGTGGAATTTCATAGTCTTTGATGCGTTAGTCCGATCAAGTGTGGCCAACTATTACTTCTGCTCAAACTATCTCAAATGTGAGATGCCAGATAGCTAATAAAGTGGTATTAATAATGCAATCAATTTGCTGCTTAGGACCGATATCTGAGGCTATATTAATAATGTTCTTTTCTAACCACAATTCGCAAAGGTGGAACTATTATTATATCAGAAATAAACACGGTTTTTCGTGCCTCTCTAGCAAATTTGGCTTTTGAAGTAAGTTGGTTTAGGTCTGACAATTGTATTGCATGTCCATTTTCAATTTTTCTGAATCGATTGAAACCCTGACTTTACAAATTCTTTATATTAAATAGGAGTCAAGACCAAATAAAAAAGAAGTAGGGCTTTTGAAGATCTTGTTCAGAAAACCGAAGTACCTAATTATTTCTATACAAATTGTGAGACTCAGCCAAGTTTACCTAGCGGTCATTGCGCGGAAGAACTTTGGAGCTACAACTATACCCTAACTATTAAGGTAAAGATTGGTCTGCTGGTAAATTAGTTGACCGTCAGAGTTTAGCACCGCTTGCGAATTTCACAATGAACTATGGACCACTAACTATGAACATCGGGTAGCCTCCGATAAGATCAATTTGCCGGAGAGCCAACGGTCTTTACAATCGTCGGAGTTGAGCTAAATTTACGATGAACTTCGATGTTATCCGAAGCTAATTTACTGGTCTTACTTATCGACTCGTTCGCTTTACCTGTTGAAAGTATGATTTTAGATAGTTCAGAGACGATAAACGAAGATAACTTCAAGGATGATGGATGGTTTTTTGTGTTCAGGTTTTTTATTCGTGTAAATATGTATTTGGAGAAGCTGAGTATGACGTTGAAGAGCAGTGGTGGCCGAGTGGCAACAGCCCTGACTTACGAGTTGTAGGTCGCCGGTTCGAACCCAGCCAGGCGCATTACTTTGTGTAATTTATTTCATCACCACTGCTCTCAAAACGTTGAAGGAAAACATCGTGAGGAAAGGCATGTCCTAGAACCAAAAATTCGAAGATATGTGACATCCACCAACCCGCACTGGGCCCGCGTGATGGATTACGGCACATTCCCTCTTTTGGCCTGTGTCCCAGCAGTGGGAACATTAAGAAGGCTGCTGATGAGTATGTCATTATTGAAGTAAGTATAGATTGTCTCAAGTAGCCTTCAAGACGGTGGCAATATTCAAGTTGTTCAAACATACTATACAAGTACACAAAGGGCTACAGAGATTCCAACAGCCCCCATCGTCATACATTGCTTAAGTGACCGTTTAGGGATGACCATAGTCCCGAGCAGGTCTCGAAGGGACTGATTGTCATGACAATTACTACAATAGTCCGGGACAGTCACGGATCCTAAAGTTTGAAACATCTGGTTTAACAATAGGAAGACGATAGGAACATTGTCTTTTACTTGTTACAAAACACTACTAACTACTATTGAAACTTAAACATGTCTTTGTAACGTACTATTACTGTTTATATCGACGCTTGAAACGCTTTATTTAATCTTCATGTACATCTAAGCGACATTGTGTATGAGAGAGTGATTTAAAATTATTATTATTTTTTAGTATTGTTGGAAATGGCTAAGTGGTCGGATTATAAATTCGACCACGTAGTCATTTCCATATTATTAATAACATGATAAAATTATCTAAGTCTGACTTTTTCTTAAACATCATCATCATCAGCCTTTTTTTAATGTTCCCACTGCAGGGACACAGGCCTCCTCTCTAAGAGAGGGGAATGGGTCGTAATCCACCACGCGGGCCCAATGCGTGTTGGTGGATGTCACATGTCTTCGAATTTTTGGTTCTAGGACATGCCGGTTTCTTGAACAACATAATATTATTTTTTCTAAATATTTAACTTTACATCACTCTCATGTAAAGTTTACTCAATCTCGTTTAGATATTTTTGCATTCCAGGCGTCGATATCAAACTACGCATAGCTTTAAATGTTTTATTTTAAGATATTATACGAATATAAGCTTCCCATAAGAACTTTAACATTGCTTTCATCCTTTCTTCTTCTTCTTTTCTAATCGATGATAAACTCGTTAAACTGTTGGGGCCCAGTAAGTCGCTACATTGACTGCAGCTTCGGTGGGACTAATTAAATCCTCCATAGCGCAGGTGTATCACTTAGGGCACTTCAGCAAGTGGCTTATGTTTTGAACAGGGGCACTGCCCTCACACTGAGTATCCGACGGGTTTATAAAACCCCATTTCGCCAAGCACCCTTTGAGAACGCTATAATACTGACGCGTTCAAGCAAAGTTCATTCAATATGAAATCATTCAACAGCGAACGACCAACAACGTGAACTATTTTACTTTACCACATATCCTGTGTGGATGTTTACGCTAAACCGCGGTGAACAAGATAAAATACTTCGGCTGACTTCGTAAACAGATTTTGTTCCGAGACGTTGTTTCTTAATTACAAATTCCGATGTAACGGACAGGATTCTCCGACGGTCGCGAACTGAGCCATAGCGATACACAAGTTTGAGGGCAACTGCTTAATTAAATCATCAATATAGGAGTCTCAAGGGGAACCACGGTCCGTGCCTGAGTGATGTATTACTCGCTTTAGTTGCTTATCGTCTTATAATATACTTCAGCTATGGGGATTAACAGCTATTCGAAGAAAAAAGAGAATGACCCACTGACCTATAAGATCTTCGCATTAAGATTATAATGAATACTGCAATGAATTTTCATGACAGCCATTTTAACTTTGAATCAAAAATATTCAGGCGTTATTGGCCTATTTTCACTTGAAATATAATAAGCTTGTTCAGTCTTTTAATGTTCCTACTGGTCTTCAGATCTACTTTCTAGAAGAAGGATAGGGCCGTAATTGTCCACACGGCCCTGTGCGGTTTGCTTTCACAATGTGTTAGATTTTCTAGTACTAGGCAATGCTGGTTTTAAATATACGCAAAGTAACGTCCCTCGCTAATTTTAAACCCGTAACTCATAAGTCAGGGCCGTTATGACTTGGCCACCACTGCTCTTAAGGGTAGATCCCTCAAAAAATGTTGTGGTCATAGCTGAAACCAACATTACTTGCTCGAGCCGTAGGTATTTTTTGGAAAGGAAACTCGCATTGCTTGATCGCAAATGGATACTGAAGGACACAGTTATGATTTTAGTTAATAAAAATCTGACATACCTTACTCCACACAAAAGCGAAAGAGGTTATTAGATGCTTTTTTACAGTATATGCCTAAATAAGGTGGACCGATGACCTAGTCAGAGTTGCTAGAATCCGATGGATGCAAGACGCACAGTACCAGTCTTTGTGTCGACGCTTGGGGAGGCCTATGTCCAGCAATAGACGTCTTACAGCTGAAATGATGACCGTGAAATTATGAAGTTTATTAGTATTATGGATGTACCTATCGTGCCCATAACAGCCCGCACTTACAAATTTCTCATAACTGAGGACCCTAATTCCCTCAGGTTCTCTCTGTGTAGCCTGCTTCGCAACCTGTACCTGACCTCCATTTCTTTGTGAGCGCATCATAGATTTTTGTATCCAGGGATAATGCCGCTTTTTTCCTGATGTTTTCCTTTATTTATTTATTAAAACTTTTTGGCCTCTCACAGATTTTGTACTTTTTTATTGTATTGTTTTTAGTTTATGCGTAGTGTGTGAAACACAAATAAACGTTTTTCTTTCTTTCTTTCTTTTATGCACAGAACATAAAATGACTTTAAAATTATGAGAACAGTGAAATAAATTATACAAAGTAGCTACTGAGCTTGGTGAGTTTAAACCAAAGAGAGTTATCATTCGTTTCTTCACTGATAACCTACATCTCGCTACTCGAAGTAATTACCATTAAGCCACCGGTCTGAAATATATTCTATAAAAGCGAAACACCAATCAATTATGAAATCTCAGAAACTATAACACCTACAAACTTAAAATTTGGCAGGTAGGTTCCTTATAAGGTGTGTCCATTTAGAACGTATTTTACAACATTTCTCCCCTTAGGAAGTAAACCGACTTTCATGTGGGCGAAGCCGCTTTCAGAAGCCAGTCTATCTGCCTATTACTTAATGACTATTTTTTAAATTTTAAACTACCCCTACCTACCCCTCTTGCCAAGTTGAAATCGTTTCGTTTAGAATTTTATTAGCGCTTGTAGATAGCCACGGCCTTAATTCCTTTGTTGAGATGACGTCCGAACAAGGGAATTGTGGGCGTGGCTATCTACAACGTGTAACAAAATAACCATATACATCAAGAAGCGCTGAAGAATACAGGTTGAATAGAATGTACACGAAGTTTCAGCTCAAAATAAATTTTACAAAAAATGGATAGCAAATTCTTGGTATCGCATGATTCTTGATTTCAAATCATAACAAACGTGTCACGACACAACGATTCCACGCCAATAAAATTCCACGAAACTCGATAATATTACGAAACATTCTTTAAATCTGAGCGCCTAGTACCCGGCTACCTAATTTAGCGCTTCTTGATGTATGTGGTTATTTTGTTACATGTTGTATAAGCGCTAACTCTAAACGATACGATTGTGACTTGGCTAGGGGGACTATTGTCTTTCTATTATGTCTCTAATTACGGTGCTCGAAAGGTTAAGGGAGCTAGTGTATTATAAAAATACATACCTACTGTAACAATATATCCTACCGGCCTTTTACCTAATGACTATTTTTAAAACCCAGTTTTAAATTTAATTCCAAATTTAAGTTCTAAACTGGTACTTTAGCATCTGGCACCAATTCTGAATCACAATAGGACCCGATTAAATCTATTCATCATAGTATTATCTAATTCACAATTTAAATTGGAAACCGAAGAATTGAAAGAGGATTAAACTATCAAACAGTTTTGTAGAGAGAAACAAACGTTTAATTTTAAGCAGGACTAGAGGCCATAATAACATTTCCTTTGGAAGATTATCTAAGGATTTTGCTTGGATAAGTGAGATCTAACTCGTAATTTCATTTGATCCCGTCCTGTCGATATTCTCATCCCCGAGGGAGCTCCAATAATACCTGTTAATTGGAAACTAGTCCCTCAATGGTCTGTCCTTGGTAACCGTCATAATGTAGTATATTTGTTTTTACTGGTTGCAAACATTGGGTTTCATGATAGGGTTGGGTTCGCTTGTCTGTGGAGTAATAGAGCCAAGTCCTAATTACTTTTGTTCAATTTGTATTTAAATTGCTCGGTGATATATTTTTAGGAAGCTCTGGGAAGTGGTTCAAGTGCTGTTAATGACTGAATGAAGACAATAGAATCACTAATCTGTTTCTGGAGTGTAATTTGGCTTTAATCTTCTTTTTAAATCACCTAAACTAATGCTTCATCTTATTTTATGATAAGCAGTGATGAAATCGTTGATGATGAAACGCAATAATTAATCTGAACAAAATTTATTTTGCAATCGGGTGTGAAATAAAAAAATAAGTTTGCAGGAGCCAAATATTTATTTCGAAACAATACTATAAAGTTTTCTTCAGACGCATCTGTAAAAAGAAAATTAATCTTTATTGTAACCTTCAATTAAGAATTTCACAAATTAATTGAATATAAGTAAAGTGAAACCTGGATAATTATGAGAATCCTTTATTACCTGATAATTATAATTTATTATTCAATGCCTACTATTGTATCAAAATACTTCTATTATTGAAGATTCAAGACCTCGACAGCTGAGATATATAATATGTTATTTCAACCAGACTATTTTATAAATTGTGTAAAAGAAAGCCTTTAAACCCAAAAAAAAAAATATCCAACGTTTTAGTACATACACATGACCTTCTTAACTTTACCTATGACTTAATTGATACTTGTTGTGCTTGGGTACACTGATGTGGAAATAAAGTAACAAAAAACTTTTTGTTGGATAATAGTAGATTATATTTTTAAATGTTTATATTTTTCATTTTTTTTATATTTTATTTAATTAATGTGTATATAAATGAAATAAAGGAAAAAAAATTAAGTCCTTGAGGACTGGTTTCAAATAGTGCGGGAAAAGAATATCAGAATTTCAGTGAGGCCTTTCCGGCAGTGAGATGATAGTAAAGGCTAGGTAAGATAAAGGAGTATTTTGATTACGCATTTATCCAGGTTTCTACTATATTTTCTTTTCGTATATGCGAAACCAGAATATTATTTGTTGAGAATCAATAACTAAATTACTTCTAGTTTTTACGCCATGTTGTATTATTTCCTAAAAAAATTTAGAAAAAAGTCACAAGTTGAACACCACTCACTCAGTATCACATAAGACGCGACAGGTCGTAACAGGCATTAGACACCAGCGAACATCTAGATACGGGAGTAAAACAACCCTTCATTCACTTGAATGGCCCGGTAACCATGTGTTTGTGTTAAGAATCAGGTGACATAACTTGCTTATAACTTAACAGTTATGAAATTTAATACATACGTTTTTACTTTAAAATTAACGACACGTGTTTCCAGTTTCGCATATACTAAAACTTATATTGTATGTGGCAACACATATATATATTGTTAAGTTACAACAATATAGCAAAGCAAAACCAATAGATTAATAATGAAGCTTTGACCTTTGTCATGAATTTCCTGTTAAAATAGTTATAAATAGAGGGACTTATTAAAAGGGACTATGGTGGTACATGTTATTATTAAAATTTCTGTGGTACCGTAGTTATTTTCCCATCTGTAACAAACTCACAATGTAACAGGTCCCTTAAATTACGACTTAACAGCACGAAGTAGCCTAAAATACAGGAAATTGGGTCACTTACTAATTTATAAAAGTTTGCCTACATTTTCTTTTGAGATTTTCCGCGGATGGACAGACAAACAGACATACAGACTTGGCTAAACTATAAGGGTTCCTAGTTAACTACGCAACCCTAAAAAGACAGTACAAAGGTAGAATAGTACTTGTAATGCGTGGTTGCAGTTAATATTTGCTACATTAAGTGCTTCATATATTTCAACTGACTCAGAATAAACTAAGCCGTCGCACTATCAATCATGATAAAGGAACGAGATCTATAAAATTTCAATTTTATGGTAAATAATATAAAAGTAACTATAATTAGACTCTTTTATACAGTTATTATAATTATATCATCCTATGCCATACGGAAATATAGTTACAATCACCAAGATTATAAGTTTTATGAAATGAGTGCTGGTCATAGATATATCGTGCTGCTGCTGGTAGCATAGATATATAGTAATAATAAGTCTGTATATACCGCCACCGAACCACCACCAAGTAATATATATACTGTGATCATTATTTATCTATACAATTTTCTAATTGGTGGTAGCCCTAGTAATCTTACTAACATTTTAGTCCAGCCCTGGTTGCGGAGCCCCAACAAATGTCCCACAAAATATAGGGACACCATTGTATACAATATAATATACGTAAGAACGTATAGCTTCGAATAAGTAGATCTTTGGAGGATCTATTTGAACAGAAGTGGTAGCAGCTCCAATTATAGCTGAAATAAAACAATAAATACTGATAGAAACTAAAACACGTCATTCATAAGTTTATTTCCAACGACAAATTTTCACTCAAACTGAGTAAAATTATCTATTACATAAATGATTGCTGTGTAATTAGGATACCAGTTCACAGATCCATCGCTAAGGGATAAGAATCACAAATATATTTTAGATAAGAACGGAGAAAATTATAAATGAACTGAAATCATCAATTACGGTTATTAATAAACAAACTGAGTAAAATTGTCTATTACATAAACGATTGCTGTGTAATTAAGACACCAGTTCACAGATCCATCGCTAAGGGATAAGAATCACAAATATATTTTAGATAAGAACGGAGAAAATTATAAATGAACTGAAATCATCAATTACGGTTATTAATAAACAAACTGAGTAAAATTGTCTATTACATAAACGATTGCTGTGTAATTAAGACACCAGTTCACAGATCCATCGCTAAGGGATAAGAATCACAAATATATTTTAGATAAGAACGGAGAAAATTATAAATGAACTGATATCATCAATTGTTTAAATAAAAAACCCTGAGGTCAAGATCATAAAAGAATTATTGAGTATAGCAACATGGAACGACTGAAAGACGTAGAGAAACCTTCAGTATCTAGACTATTCAATTATTTCCATAAAAATAACAAACATAATATCACTAATTAATAAATGACGAAACCCAAAATGTAGTTCTAAAGATACTAAAATTAGTGATGAAGACGAAATTTACTGAGTACACGTTCTTAAAGAATAAAGAAATGTTTTTGCTTTGGCATTAACATTTCTTGATGATTATTTAAAAAATAAAAAGTTGATCAGCTGAATAATACAACAAAATGAATATCTTTGGATTTCTCCGAAAATGTTCATTCAATTTCATGAAGGAACTTACTAGCAGCACCCCGCTAGTAATTTCTATAGCAGAAAAAGGATTATAGTTAATACATTGAAGATCTCGAAACCTAAAACGATCAAATATGTGTGTCTTGAAACCATCCCATCATCTCTGCTTATTTAGTAAGGGAATGTCAAATGTCAATATTTAAGATGGCTAGCGAAAATATATCAACCAAGAATCTTCGATACGTATGATGTGACAAACTTAAAACTTGAAACAAATTTTAATTAATATGAAAAAAAAACTATCACTGTTAGATTTTCAAAACTACCCAAAAAATACGGTTTTAGGGGTGTTACAGTATTGATGAAAACACTCTCGTAAACGAAGTCAATAGCAAAGTACTACATGATAATACCTGTTATGTAAAAAAAGGAAAAAAAAATAGATAACTCCTTCACCATTTAACCAGCCACCGTTTCTAATTGACTTTTGTTATGTATTATACTCGTATTGTTCACCTTTCACGAGGCTCCTACAAATGTTCCACAGAACAGTGCTGTTTTACGTGAGCTTCCTGGTCTATTATAAACTAAGTAGAAAGCGTAAGGACGAGTTGCCATAAACTCATATATTGGTCGAGGATCTCTTACTGATCGAAGACCAATGATAACAGCTGAAAATGCAAAATTTTACTTAAATAAAGAATAGGAAATCAAAAGTGCAGAGTTTAAGAAGTCTAGCAGTTGTTTAGAAATTGAAGTTGTGAACATATATCTGCTTCATAAACAAGTTGATTTAAATTAGTACAAAGATAAGGTTATAATAAATTTTGTTTAAACTATTGTGCAGGCATAAGTAGGTAACGCATGTAAGGAAAGAAATAAAAACGAATGTTCAAATTGGCTTTGAAATTTATCAATGCATCATGAGTATAGTATTTCACTTTACAAGTATGCTTATACTCGTAAAGTGGTTCCACAAAATAATAGAGTACCTCTGCATTTTAGGTAAGGTAATGGAAAGCTGGTGTTAGACACTTTTGATGGGATTGTTAATTATTGATACAACAAACAACAAACACTGTTATATAAAACATTAAAGTGTTAAAGTAGAATGATCAGAATATTTTCAAAAGCTGCGGGCATCAAATTGAATTACGATGTGATGTGGATACGTCAAAAGGTAGAAATAGTGTTTGCGACACATGTTATATCCTTCACCAGTAACCGACTACCATTTGGTAAGTTAAAACAAATAAAAATTTAGACTTCTGTACTAATAGTATCACCTTTTACTGCGCTCCTACGAATAGCCCGCAAAACAGAGGTATTTTGCCAAACATTATTTGAAATATGAATGGATGTGTTGCTTGAAACAAATAGATTTTCGGAGGAGGGAACGGGAGTGACAAAGTGTTTACTGTTATAGCTGAAAAATAATATAAACCTTTGGTAAGATAACTGCGGAGTCTAAGTGACATTGCAATTGTTTATAGTAAATTCACCTTAATTAACAAAGGTTCCGCAGAATAATATCGTTTTCTTATAAACAATGTAATATAAGAATGGATGATTAGCGTTGAAGATATGGATTGGAACTAAAGAACCACTTCTTTTAGTTATAACGATAGCTGTAAATAAAGTGCGAATTATTACAATAATTAATACTCTTCACATACTAGAAGAACTAAAGATTTGCCAGAGCAAAACACAAAACTCATTAAATTACATAATTAGGTTAAGAGGTCCGAAAAATTTGTCCTAATTTTTTTTATGTACATCCATAGCAAACCCCTTATATGTCTTTTTGTCAAATGATCCTGTCATCATCATTCATCCTCAAAATTCGACTCGTCGATTATATGTCGCAAAAGTTGTTATGCAATGGCCAATTTTCTGTAGTCAATACATACCAGTAGCTGCCGCTGCCTCAGTTCCTTTTTCATCAAGTGACAAGAATGCTTTCTGAACAGCATCAGATACATACACTGGTTCTGGTTTTTCTAACATTCCTTCAAACCCATCAGACCATGGATCAAACATTTCGTCGGCTCCGTTCTAAAAAAATATCATTATTGAAAAAGAATTAGCTAAATAATCACTAAAAAATTTAAGTGATAGTTTGTCGACTTTAATTTAGTTTAGTTTGCTGCTTATCTTATATATATATAAATATATGCTTTTATGTATAAATGCTAAAAAATAATTGTTTACAAATATAATGATACCTCAATAAGCAGTTTTTTGACATCGATCTGGGTGTTTATTAACATTTTCGGTAAGTAAACTTGACATTTTTGAGGTGTAAGACTTTCCATTATACCGTCCCAATGACCAGGTTCTTGAAGAGTCTTAAGTGTAGGTAACAAGTCTTCTTTATTTCTTGGTAGAACTATCACGCAACTGAAATTGCCACCTTCGTAGAACATTTCTAGGACCTGATATAAACAAGGGAATAAAATTAGTTACAGGCACGTGAACTGCACTTAGACTATATGGCATACCAGGCACATATGAGGGATGTGGAAGAAGAATAAGAAGTATTAAATAAGAGTCAGTGACACGATGCATAAAGTGTTAGTAAATAACTCTGAGTAAACAGGCCGACTCACAGCACATCAGCTCCCCTAGCCAAGCAACGACCATTTCGTTAACGTCGAACGCTTTGAGTTGACCACGCCCAAACTCCTTTGCTCTGGCGTCATTTCAACGTTCGTCACGTGGTCAGAACAAATGAATTGAAGGTGTGGCCAATTTCAAGCGTTCGACGTTAACAAAACGATCGTAACGTGGCTAGGTGGCTGCTGTGAATGTGAGCAGGTCTAAAGTATTATTCACTGATTGACATCTCCCAGTCGATAATGGACCTTACTTGCAAACATATTTAAAATTTGATGCTTGTTTGAGCCGCTCTGGTTAGTTTATAAGTATGACGGCGATGTAAACTATGCAATACAAGTTTAATTTGCGTTGTACAGTTTATGTAATTTTAAATACTTGTCTTAGTTTTGCAAGCGAGGAATTTTACCGACTGCAACACGGTATGGCTGGTTTACCCTGGGTAGATAAATATTGATGGAAGATTCTTCAAAAAGCTAAGGCATCCTTGATACACACAGGGTAACTCAAGGGACACACAGGGGTTTAGTCAGTAGAAGATTGGCATTTCCTCCACTCAGAGCAGATATCCGTCCATAGATGTAAAATAACTGTAGACATATATTTTATGTCATTGTGTTTGTCCAGTTACTGGTAAACTGGGTTACTCCCAATTTAAACTCTTGATCTCCGAGCGAACGCCGACGTTTGTACACCTATTGTCTTTCTATTATGTTTCTATTTACGATATTTGAATGATGATGCAGGAAAAAAGTAAATACAAACCTGGTATTGGTCAGTTTCAGCATAGTTGAAAGTATTTTGTTGATACATGATTTTCAAAGGAACTGTTTCTCCGTTAGATTTATAGAAGTCTTTTACTTCTGTATTTTCAGGATTAAATTGTTTCGTCCAATTACCCTGTAAGAAAGGCATATTTTAATTATAGTTTACTGTATTATAAACTAAAGAGGAATGTCAGGTGACCGCCGCCTTCTACAAAGCAGTAATGCTAGCGAAGGAGGCAGCCCCGAAGTGAGGGAACGGCCTTCCTCGCTTCGGCTGGAGGGCGAGCAATGGTTATCTCGCCATCCGGTCGTCTGGATGATTTTCCGCCTGAAAAAAAAACTTAAATCTTATAAGCTATATTGTAAATATGGCAAGTTCTTACCAGGAAATAAATTGCGTTGACTAAACATAGTCTTGTATCCTCATCGAACATGTCTGGTTTAACAAGGTCTTGAATTTTGCCACGAGTTTGGTTGTATACCTGATTTTAAAAAAAACAAAACAGGATTAAAATTGATTTTTAGTAATAATTTTAATCTTACCTGAGAATTACCAAAGTTGTTTCATTGATGTGACATTAGTATATTATTTTAATTGATACGTAATTATGGTAATTTTTCATTTACTCGTTGATTGTCGAATTTTGTACTTTTTAAGCCTTTCTTCAATTATTTTGGATTCGACTTCAAGTTAAAATTGATGTAGCTGGACTGGCTTTTTTTATTTAGTGTATTTACGAAAAAAAATATTTATTTACGAACTATGAACGAAAAAAGTTTAATCAGAATTCAGTTTTTCAATTTTATTTATCTCCGAGTTCTTCAATTTTGTAAAAATATTTTCGAATTGACAGTACGGCGTGACGTCACATCCTGTCTATCGATTCTCGATCTTCGATCTTGGGTTGAACGCTTTTAAGATACTTGTGGACAAATAGACTTCAGCAACAGTTGCGTTGTTTACAACGCAACTGTTGCTGTCTGTCTTGAAGCTTAACCAGAAGCTTAACTTTGTCTGTTGAAGTCTGTCTATCTTAAAGCTTAACCTGTGTAAATGCTATTACTTAGTCACATACCTTGAATTTTTCCACTCACCCATTCATTTATAATTTCTGCTGCTTCTTCTGGTTGACTAAAATCAATGTTTTCTCCTTCAGCACCAAAATATATCTTCGAGTCCAATTTGAAAGCTGCACTTAGTGGATAGTTCTCGTTTGCGTAATATTTAGAAGCTTCTTTAAAATCAACGCCTGTTTGATTGCTGAATTCGGCTATTAATTCGGGGAAACAAGCTTTTATCTAGAAAAGATGATTGGCATAATATAAATTGATTAAGTCTGAAGGCATTGTTTACATCAAACGTATAGTTTACCGCCGACTGTGTGTATCTATGCTCACTTTCAGCACCAGTATGCGGTCTCACAAAAACGACAGAAGGCTATAAAGTAGAATACTTTACTTATGTAAACTAAAAAATTGGCTTCATAAGCGTGATACTATATTGCTCATTAAGAGTCAGCGACAATGCACTACGTACAGTACTGCTGATGGATCTTGGCAAGTCTGAAGTTAGGCTTGGCGAACTTATGCACTTGTGCACTCATACACAGATAAAAATTAAAAAAAATGACAATAACAGTTTTTAACAGCAATGACAACTGCTAATTGCATTCGTTTGTAAAAAAAAAATTGTTTTAAGTTTGCTAAAATTCGCAGAGCCTCACAGCAGACTTACCAAAATCCGTCAGCCGTACTGTAATTGCATATAGTCGATTCGGTGTAAAAGAGAAGTTAGTTGGTATGGAACAGCGATAAACTGCATAACGCCCGCTCACATTACTTTTAGTTAGGATGATGCTTAGTTGTTTAGTTGAAAAGTTTGCAGACTAAAGTATTTAATACTTACCTCTTCTTTATTCTTAAGGTTAAGCAGCTTGAGTAGTTGTTCTAAAACCAATCCTTTAGCGTACAATGCCAGTTGTGCCAATGGTATGAGAAGAGATGTTGGAGATGCCACGCAGTTCTCATTTGGGTTGTTCGAAGCTAGGTACTAGAGAAAAAAAAAGTTGTTTATTGTTTAATTCATAATTCAGTAGCAGGTCTTTACAATATACAAAATAAAAGTCACAATTGACGCAGTTGGTCTGATAAATATAATTGTGTATATTAATAATTTTTTAATTATTAATTTTTGTCGGTCTGTACACAAACAGACTTAGCACTCGTGCTTTTAGGGCTTCAGGAACATTGGTTAAGTCCAATCAAATCTGATTTCCCTCTTGCTCCACAATAGTACAGGAGAAGCAATGTTACTTATAGAAGTAACTTATCGTCCTAAAAAAATGCAATAGTATACGTAGTATTAATACTTACGTGTAAAAATGTTGCGGACAAGGAAACGCTCCCTTGATCAAGTCTAGCTCTTGCATCTGTGACATTTACTGCCGTTTCTGAAGCTAAATAAAAAAGTTTCAATCTTTAAGTCAATTCATTAGCTTTTTATGAATTTATTAATACTTTCAAATATTAGCATAATGCAAAGGTTAGCATAATATTCATATTTATATCATTTTTTTTTGGCGTAGTTTGTAGTAGCATACATTTTTATATTATGTGTTTGTCTAGATCATATGCGTTGCATGAAGTTCAACAATCAACAGGCTATTGTCATACCCATCATTAACTAAAATAATTAGTCATTTTAGGATACTTAAGACCCCAAAGACAAAAATAGGAGCTCATCTCTGCCAGGGGGCTTGATTTGCCTGAAAAGAAACCCCTAAAGATTTTCACATTACTGAGTATTTGCATCACTTACTTATTTACATGAAACTAGCTTTTGCTCTCGTAACAGAAAAATGTGATAAGTAAAGAACCGCTCGCCCGATTTTGTGCAAACTTCACATTTGACGGTTTCTGATACTTAATCCGAACAAAGCCTAAACATTTGTTTTGGATAGGTGAGCCGGTTCTTGAGTTATAAAATAAAGAAAAATGGCATTGTTTTTTATATATAAAGATATGACTTGTTTCTCATTATAAAATCTGACTACGTTTTGTTAGTAATGTAGGTATAAACAAAATATCTGTCCTTCGCCAAAGTCTTAATATTTTCCTTAATTTTTTGCACATTTTTTTGATTAGATATTTGCTGTTTTTTACGCTTCAAAGTTAGAATATACTAACATAAAACGATTCAAATTACAACTTCGTATAGGTACCTAATAACGATCAAAGGAAACTGTTGATTTATGAATTTTATTTTATTTGAGATTTCTTAAACAACAAGGGACCCAGAATGTAGCTTTGGCGAACACCATAAATGTCTCTAGCAAAATGGCACCGGTCAAGCCATTTTGGGAAACATTTTACCATATACACCGTAAAATTTTGGTCGTTTTAGTCCCGTGGTGGGTCGATGCGGTACATGAAACACTATCGATGTGTAAAGATAAAAATAAAGTACTTTTTTTCTAAAACTGAAATTGATTTACGCATATACGAAATTCATTTCTTTAAGTAAAGAACAGCTGAGCAGGTACAAAATACTCGTCAGGACACGAGCTCAAACTCGACGGAGTTGTGTCGTTTAATTATGTTGTTCCTCTGGCCACCTTCCAGTCCATCATCAGATCAACTTTATTTCATAATAATTTTGCATTTATTACAGTCAAAAAACATCGGGACGAGTGAAACTACACAAAAGCTTGTAAAAGTCTCTTTTGTTTGGGGTTGGAAATCTTTAAGTTACTTTTCTGCTCAGCATGAGGCTAGAGGAGTGTCAGACTTTTACTGGCTCAAACCCCTGGTGTTCATTCCGTTATCTTTTGTATTCAGAGCCATAGCAGGCGCTATGGCTAAAAAGAGGTCTTTTTTACAATCGTGCAGCTCCGGAAGACACTTTGCTATATCATAATTTTCCTGTCCTTGTCTCATAATAATATGAGGTTAGTCCACTGCATGTTTTTCTTCTATTCTATTTTATCAACTGTCATGCTCTCAATAATTCTTTTTCATATACTGTTTTTGGACTCCCTTTTCTTCTTCATCCCTCTACATATATACTCATAACTTTTCACTTAAAGGTGGACTATATGGTTGCAATCCAGCATTCCAGCACCAAAGTGACCTTAGTTGGAGCTTGGTTTGTGTGTTTAGTTTGTGTTAGGACTAAATGGATGTAAACTTGTTCGAAATTCAGTCAGTGTTGTTGGAAAACACACGCCATCCAATCAAGGGCATTGAAGGTTTACAACCATTGTCTGCACGGATTGAATCTAGCAAGGTCACATTGGTTGAGATGTTGGTATACCACCATCAAGTCAAACCTTTATGCTATATATAATGTACTATTTTTTAATTTTTTTATTTAGAAAGATTCTTGATATTTCGCTGCCACTGCGGCTGCCGAGACCCTCAAACGGCGCAAATACAGTAACCTTATTGGTAATTACAGTTTTGAGCCGTTTAGGGTCGAAATGCTTGGG
This sequence comes from Mythimna loreyi, assembly GCA_029852875.1. Classification (NCBI taxonomy): domain Eukaryota; kingdom Metazoa; phylum Arthropoda; class Insecta; order Lepidoptera; family Noctuidae; genus Mythimna; species Mythimna loreyi. The sequence continues at coordinate 16,167,932 of CM056782.1, read as the reverse complement.
TCATGGGATCCGAATGCGCGTCACCTTTTTAAGGAAATTTCACGGCGTCTAATCGACACTTTGCGTGACCAGAGGGCTGGCTCTTTCCTTGCCCAAAGAATTAGCATTGTCATCCAACGTGTCAATGCTGCCAGTCTTCTGGGCACGTTTCCAGATGACAGCGATGTGGAGGAATATTTCGACGCTTGAGTATTGTGTTTTTGTATTATATGTACATAGTTAGGTTTGGTGTAAATATTTATTTTAGTTTAGTTTATATTTAAGTTTTTTTATATATATATATTCTATGTACTATTAATTCAATAATGAAGTAGGTAGTTTAATATTGTTCTTTTTTTTTTGCAAAATTTATAGCTGTAACTCGTATCGGTATTGCAATGTTTTTAAATCTAATAAAAACTCGATAGGTATGTTATACCTATTGCTACTTTAGAACATGCTCAGTTAATAAAAAATATCCTTGACACAAGTCACGTGGTTCTTGAGTTATATGAATCACGATGCGGAAACTATAAAAATCTAGTGTTTCAACCATTGTATCGTGTATACTAATGTATAATAATATTACAAAGATATGAATTTTTTTGTTTGTAATGAATAAATTAAACACTACTGCACTGATTTTAACATGTCTTTTACCGGTACCTATTCTAGTTTTTACTCGACTACGGCAAAGTTAAAGGTAGGTTATGATTTTTACAGGCTATGTATGTGTATGAGTATGTTCATCTGTTCCCTCATAACTCCTAATCTACTAATCAGAACTCGACATATGATATATTGTTTTAACCGTCTTTTTCGTCCGCTGAACATAGGTTACATGAAGTGTCACATGACTGGATGTGACGCCCTCTAGCGGATAAAAAGTAATGTGTTAAAAAATAAAGATGAGATAAATAAGCCGTGTTTAGTATCATTTCCCAGGGCTTCACTTGGATATTCCCAAAAATATTTAAATAACTAATAACATTAAAAGTGTTACGGTTATAACGTATGCCTACCGTTTTTCTTGTGTCATACTTTTTTGTCGTAGTCGGGTTTTAGTTTTTCACTGAGTGTAAGGAGTCCTGATGGTAAGTAGTGATGCAGTCGTTCATGGCAAGCCGTTGGTAAATGTCAGAACGAGACTGTCTGATGTTATGGTTGATGTCGGGCTGTTGTATTAATTTTAAGTCATGTGGAGAATTTTAATGTCGTGATGTAAAAATTAGCTGTAGGTATGTGTCGTCAAGTCAATTTGTAGTACGTATGTGTCGAATGGGGTGGTGACATACATGTACAAATCAGGTCAAAGTCAAAAGTCACAGTCAAAGTTAAATCATTTATTTCGAAGAAAACAATCATAAACATTTACATATAGTCAATCTATCAGTTAGAGACCCTCATAGAAAAAAAAAGTACACTTACAACAAGTTCCACATAAAAAATGTAAAGTCAAGAAAAAATGTGGAATCACTCACAACATTCAGAGATAGGAACGCAATCACCGGCATCGTTTCTCACAAGACCGTCGTTACAGATACAGGCTGGTGTATCATCGCAATTCTTATCTTCTGCAGGTGGACATTCCTGTTCTATGCCAACTTCAGAGCAGGTTAGAGGTCCACAAACCTGGCAGGGATGCGGCTCGTATCTCTCGTTCGGATCACATCGGGATGCTAGAAAGAGAAAGTAAGAGAGAACACGTTTATAGCTGTAGATTACATACATCACGTGATTACACCGATGCGATAGTGGCAAGCTCCTGATGATAAAACTATCTCAAATTATGCAAGCTTGCAAATGATTTATTTATTTATATATACACAAACGCCTAAAAATTTAAAGAAAAAATACAGATAAAGCACAAAGATACTGCTTATTGCTAAATTTTCAATTAAATAATTTGAAAGTTCATTAACATCCACGATTGGCATTAGTGATGGAAAGAAAAAATATTAGTGACTTTTTTTTATTTGCAAGTTCTTGACTGCGATCCCACCGGATCTGATTAACGGTCTAGGTTCATAGGTACTCCACAAAAAGTACCACGATACTTATAACTCAAACTTTGCAAGATAATTATGATAAGTTATAAGTTATCATAATTGTCTTGCAAAGATTGGTTTTTGACAACTCTGGAAAGGAACAATACATACAAAATAGACAAAAAACAAAACTTACGAGGACAATCTTTGATGGGAATGCAGATATTACTAGCATTCCTGGCGTAGTCCGGTTCACAGTAGCACATTTCATTGCACTTGATGTTTATGATGGGACAGTTGGTCTGGCTCTGTTCGTTCAGTGTGAGGCAGACGTTGTCGCAAGCACCGCCACACGAGTAGTATTCATGTGGTCCGGTACATTTTACTAGAAGAACAAAATTATTTTTTCTATAAAGGTTTTGTCTTTAAATTCATTAAAGAGAAAGAGATATGATAGTGCCTACAAAACCTTTAAATGACAAAATTACTGGTAATTTATGGGTTAACTAAGACACATAACTTGGTCTTCCTTCGATTATGTCTAGAGTAGAAAGTATACCTATAATACAAATTTAATCACTTGTGGTCGTATCTCATGGCATTCCTTACAATGCCTAATATTAAAGGAATAGGCTACTAATTTGGATTCAATTATTCTATCATTGATTAGTAAATCTTGGTTTGCTGCATTTTTGGCCTAAAATATAATTTTTTTTTTGAGAGTAAAGCTTACTCATATCCCTTCAGTTTTCCTTTACATTCCATCTTCAAGGAGTTTCTTTCAAAACATCTACAGCTCTCACTTAAAATAGATCGAAACAATGTAGAAATGAAGATGACTTACAGCACTCCTCCTCAGTAATGCATTCTCCAATGGAGTTGAGGAAGTATCCTTCTTCACAGACACAGCCTGGTTCGCAAGGAGGCTCCTGGCCCGTCACTATGGGGCAGACATAAGCCCTGCCAAGACTCTCGCACGTTCGTGGAGGACATGTTGATGGGCAAGAGTTAAAGACTTGATTGGGTTGGTTACATCGTGCTGTAAGAAACAAATCGTTTTTAACTTGTTTCATAATTTCCAAGTCAGTTCTGGGTAGAAGGCTATTGAAATGATTCCAGAGCAAGTGAAACGTGTAGTTATACAGGAAGATACCAGCGCCATTACCAGGGAACCATTATTCAATATGGTTTGAAGAGAAAGTTGTATACTAATGATAACTGGCATTCTAACTCACGTTTACATTCGCTTTCGGGTACACATATTCCGTCGTCGTTTCTCAAGTATCCTTTAACGCAAACGCAGTCTCCGATAAATTCGATAGGATCTATGCAAAGGATAGGGCGTGTTAAATCTTGACATGTTCTTCTGTCGCATCCTCCATTAGCAAATCTATCGAAGACTTCGTTTTTCGGACAAACAGGTGCTAAAAGCAATTATATGCAAGATTAGGAAAAACAAAAATGTTTTTGAAATTCTTTGTTTTCTTGTTTCAGTCAAATGAAACAAGAAAAATAACATAAAGAAAAAAAAATCATTTATTTATTGTAGATATGACGCGATACTTAGCAAAGAAAACTAAAACACATTCAACTGGCGGCAATGAACTCAACAGAAAAGTAACAGTTACTATTGTTATGATTCAAGTCTAATTCTAGAAAGAAAAAAAGTTGTACTTTATTACGTCCCTATTTCATGAATATACGTGACAATTTTTATAAAGTTATTTAACTTACTAGGACATTTGTCGATCGGCACACAAGTTCCATTGTCAGCTCTTAACATTCCTTCTTTACAAAGGCAACCGTCTTTACATTCTTTTGGATGAATGCATATAATAGGGCGAGCTAAATCAGAACAATTCTTCCTTTCGCATCCACCGTTGATACAAGTGTTGTAAACTTCATCTTTGCCACATACTGGTGCTAAAAATTCATCGTCAATGAGTTATTAATTTTCTAATTTCCTCTCATAACGACTTTTAATTTTTTACAATACTGGGTCAACTTGAACTAGTGGTCGTAAATTTGGTCCAGCTCCTCTCGTCATGAATGAGTTTGGGTGAAGTATATGACATATTATTATGTTATAGACATGGTCTATCACACATTTATGAGAAACAGAAACAGTACACAGAAACAGTATTGACAGTATTGAAACAAAAATATGTATAGATTTTAACCATATACTTACTGCAATTTTTGGGCTGAACACACTTTCCTAAGTTATCGTCAAGAACGTAGCTTTGTTTGCAATCGCAAGCACCTATCCTACAAATAAGTGGACAAGCGACCGGTCCTTTATTGTAGTTGGAACAACGATTGCCGCAGTAGCCTCCACATCCTGGTACTGCATTTGAATCTCCGTGGCAAGAAACTAAAATGTACAAAAATCAAGTTACGTAGATAATGCAAAGATAACAATCAGAAACTTTGATAATACTAAAAAGGAGAAAGAAGAGCAACTATTGAGATATACTTTGTAGCAACACATTTTTAAATTGTAACAATTACTCGTACATTGTAATAGTTACTAGTGGCTCATAGTGCAACAACTCCCCTTTTTGTGCAAAAACTACGTATTTTTTCATATAAATTTTTTGTTTTATTTTTATTTGTTTAGAAGGGTCTATTGTGACTTTTGAATTAGTGCAGAAAATCTCAAATGGCGTAAGTATAATAACCTTATCGGAAGTTATATGTTTGAGTCGTTTGGTGTTACAAGCAAACATCTTGTCGACTCTTTACGCGACCAGAGGGCTGGGCTTTATTTCTGTCAGTGAATCACCATTGTCATTCAGCGTGGCAATGCTGTTAGCGTTCTGGGCACATTTTCCATTGTCATCGATGTGAATGAATTTTTTTGATGCTCAATAAATCATTTGTAAATATTGTTGAAGTTTTTGTTTATTAGAATAATAATTAATTGAAGAATTAGGTATTAGTTACTCAGTTTCCTTACCTCCACATTGGTCAATAGGAATACAGATATTGTTATCATCTCGAGCATAACCTTCATCACAATAGCATTTAGAATTGCATCGCTTATTGATGTAGGGACAATTTGTTTGGTTTTCAGTTTTTAGTGTAGCACACACGTTGTCGCAAACTGGGCCACAGGAAAAGTGTTCGTTGGGTCCGGTACATTTCACTATAAAGAAAACATTTTGTTAGTTAGCCTTCACGAATGCAGACAAATTTAGTACCTGTCAAATTTGAATGTGAGAGCTGAAATAGCACAGAAACGTTAAATCGATACTATAGTATTGATGACTGCTAAAGTTGTGACCCGGAGTAGTACCTAATCATAGTGGTACCAAAGCATACTCTCTAGTGGGATAGATTAACTAAGGGTTGCTAGCCAAGCTTGTTTTTTGCAAATAGACATATGCGGAAAACAGAAAACCATGCATAGATTAATTATCATCATTTCAGTCGAAAGACGTGCACTGCTGAGCATAAGCCTCCTCCAATTGTCGCCACAATGAACAGTCCTGTACATCTCGTATCCTCCGAAAACTCGCAACCCTTGCCAGGTCATTGGTCCACCTTGTTGGACACCTTCCAACAATCCGTCTTCCGATACGCGGTCGCCACTCCAGAACCATTGGACCTCTGTTCTGCAAGCAATGTGCCCTGTCCATTGCCACTTAAATTTGGCGATGCTTTGGACCATGTCAGCAACCTTGGTTTTAGATTAATTATACTTTGAATGAAAGCTCAGACATTAAGTCTGCAATCAGCTAAGTTTATTGCTACCACAGTTATTCTCCTCTAATTTATTTAGGCTCTGAATATTTTTAGCATTCGTGTCGATAAAATTACTTACAACATTCTTCTTCTGAAATACATTCATCTGCTGAATTTCTGTAGTAGCCTTCCTCACATCGACAAGCTGGATTACAGAATTCTATTCCTTCTGGTGGGTGTGGACAGGGGTAGGCAAGTCCGATTGCGGCACAAGTTTGCGGTGGACAAGTGTGGGGGCAGAGGTCGTAAACTTCGTGTGGTTTTGTGCATGGTGCTATTGTAGATTATATTACAATGTTAGTAAAGAAATTTAGATAAGATTAGTTTAAGTTTATTTTTGAAGTGAAGAAAACGCAATAAAATGAATAGGTATAATTATTATCACTACGCATTACAATTTGTTATTACAACTTCCACAACTTAGAGCAAGCTAAACATGGTAAGTTAGCTAACTACATTACAGCTGTTCTAGAATATTGCGGGTGACAGCTGTAAGATGCATACAATGTAGCTACCTATCCTTTCTCTCATCTTAAGGATGTATATTTCCATTCAGCTGTCATTCTACCTATGCTATCTATAAAAAACCTTAGACACCAAACTCTTGTTCCAACTGTGAGCAGTTCCTTTTTTCACATCCACCGTTGGCACAAGTATCGTAAACTTCATTTGCACCGCAGACTTTAGCTATTACGAAAAAAATTTAGTGCTGACTGTAAATCGTGACGTCACAACAAGGCAATCGATCCTATTCTTATTTAAAACGCATTGTTTATACATTTTACGTTTATGTGACCCATAATTTCCCATCTAATGACTATAATTGTTTAGTTAGTTTTAAGATTGCGTCATTTCACACAAACACATTGTTTTTCTTTCTTTTTTTTATTCACTCTGCGATATAAAAGACGTGAAAAATATTTTGAAGAAGTTGATCTTTTGATGCACTTTTACTTTTAACACGCTTATTCGATGCGTATATTTAAAACTAGCTTCTTCCAGCGGTTTTGCCTATGTCGTCTATATCAAATTATAAAATAGCATACGAACTAAAACTAAAAGTTGTGATATTCTTTTGAAATACAAGTATCTAACTTTTTATGATTAAAATAAAAGAATTGGTATTTGTATAGTAAAAGAAGTTATATTCGAAGAATTATTTTGAATTTGTGTATGCTTTGTTAGTTGTCCTTATATAAATAAATTAAAGTTAGTATACCGTTTAATCACTTGTTTGTGTATAACATGTTTTTGTGTTTATTATTGGATAAGTAATTAGAACAATATTTACTTATTAATTTTGTAAATAAATAGCGCCAATAGGTATGGGTGAGAATGTCAGATATATATACCATTAGTATTCACGTAAATAAAATAATGTAATCGGCTCTCTTTGGTCATCCCGCTCTGACCATTTACTAATAAGTCTAGTAAGTTTAAAAAAGTAAATATTAAAAAAACACAATAAATAAATTTAGTGTTTTATATTTACATACATATATAATTATAAGCATTATTCATATAATTTATACATACAATATTGTCAAGTGGGGCAAATGGCACTCACTTAGGTGCCAATGAACATATTCCCATTCGTCCCTTTAAAATATCGAGCCAGACGGGCGGAAACTAATATTATTTTGTCATATATTCCAGTTCGTTCCGTAATTGGAGGGACGAATAGGAATATACGATAGTTTTTGTTTTGTTTACTATTAAACTAACATTTACTTACGTGGACATTGGGCGATCGGTACGCAGATATTCGAAGCATTTCTAGCATATCCTTTTTCACAGTAGCACATTTCGTTGCATTTTATATTTTTGATGGGACAGTTGGTCTGGTTCTGCTTGTGTAGATCTTTGCAAACATTGTCACAAGCGCCGCCACATGACCAATATTCGTTAGGGCCAGTGCATTTTACTAAAATGATAAAACATTTGAAACAAAAAGCATTGAGTCGCCTTTAAATGTAGGCATCGTTCAGTTATTGCATTTATTTTTCTTTTGTATAAGTTGGACTCAAATGTTTTCCGATTTTGCTGTTCGACTAGGTTGTTAATTGAACGGTGAATTAAGTTGCTTAGCAGCTAACTAACCTATTCGCATTAAGATTAGCCATTTAAAGAAACTTTTGCTGCTGCCTGTTAAACCGATTTGAACTTCTATTCAGTAGGCATAAGAATGGCATTACAAGAAGGAAAGTCGTTATAAATCCAACTATTTACTGCAGCTGTCATTTGTCATTCTACCAACGTAATAAAATTCAAAATCGGTTGAACGGTCAGTAAAAGAGGTTTTCTTAAATGTCTAATGTTATTTTGGACGGAGTCTAACTACGATTTAAAATACTCAAATGACGTCAGTGTGTCTTATGAATTTTTTGCGTGTCTTGTAATTGGCTTTATTGGCAGTATTAAGGCACTGGACACACAGAAAAGACGTAAGACGCAGACGGGGCTCGGACATTAGTCTCTATTGCGTCCCTTTCAAAAAAAAAATCTATATAAGCGTTGCGATGCTAAACATAAAGTGCCGGGGCGCGGGCGCAACGCTTTCTCTGCTCACCCTCTCTGCGACTCATCCTAGTCTTACGTCTCTTCTGTCTATCCTGCCCTGTGCTTTTATTAAGAAGTTATTACTTACGGCAATTTTTCTTTGAAATACATTCTCCAATTTTATTCCTCCAGTAACCTTCCTTGCATCGACAGGCAGGTTTGCAATCTTTTATATCAGTTTTAATCATTGGACAATGATATATCTTGTCGATACTCTCGCAAGTTTGAGGGGGGCAACTTGGGGGGCAAGCATCGTAAACTTCATTTGGTCCATTGCATTGTTCTGTAAATGTATTTTTTTTTTAACGTTGGTTAAAATTTTTGTCTATGACCTTGGTAATCATCAAAAATTCTGGGTAAGGTAAACTGATCGAAATTATCCCAAAGCCATTTTAAAGCCGATTACATTCAAACCTAATATTAAATAAATAAAATGTCTGCCACATGCCAATCGAGCGAAGGGTTTTTAAAACACTTTAGTGCCTTGATATCACAAAACGGGGTCATGCTTGACCAAGATGGTGATGGTGGGACGATTTAGATGTCTTCCTTAGGACTTGGCAAGAAGTGGCTCAAAGCTGAAAACAATTAAAGAAATAAATGGTGGCGTTTGGTCAACAGTGGGACTACTGTCCCACTGTTGTAGCTAGATATTACGTTATGTTGTTGAAACCTCTACGGTCCGGATTAGGCGTTTCATCTCATCGTTTATACCGTGTGCATCGAAAGACTAGAAAAGTTTGCGTGCTGCGGTCTTCCCGTTCTATTGTAATCTAGGTATCTACAAGGTTAGAGTGAATACGCTCTTAATAAACTTGTGCGTCTTACCATCAACGCAGTGATTAAATCACTGCTTACCATCAGGTAAATAAAGAAATAAATCAGCCAATACTAACGTTCACATTTTTCTGTTGGCACGCAGGAGCCATTAAGATCTCTCAAATATCCTTCTTTGCAGAGACACCCTTTTATACAATCTTTTTCATTTATTTTTATACAAGGCACTGGTTTTCCTAATTGCGAACAGTTTTTAGGTTGACATCCTCCGTTGATGCATTCCGAAAATACTTCATCGGGTCCACAAATAGGAGCTGAAAGGGTAGGTTTTAAATATTTAACTTCAGTCCACAGTGATGGAATTAAGATTTTTTACGTTCCAAATATACTTACTGCATTGTTTGGGTCGAACGCATTTATTGATGTTTTGATCCAATACGAAATCTTTTTTGCAGTCGCAAGCATTTACTTTGCATATTTTAGGGCATGGTACGGGCCCTTTGTTATAATTGGAACAAAGTTTGCCGCAGTTAACACCACATCCTGATTGTGCGTTTGGATCTCCACCGCAGGATGCTGTAATGAAATGTTTACATTCAAGAAGTACGCAGCTTTTCCTTTTTTCTTTGGGCCCTTTTTATTTGCCTTTTTTCTTGAACTTTATTTCAAGAAAAAAGGCCACGCATTTATTCAAATAAGAAAAAAAAAATAAACTGTTAAGAGTTTATTCAGCCACATTGAAAATGTTTTTTATCTGTCCTCTTCTTACTTACGGTCTTTATACAAGGAGATTATTTCTAGGCTTCAGTAAATAACTTGAACGCATTTCATATTGTGACTAGAAGCCTTACTACAAGCTCTTAAGGCATACAGTTCCTTGAATATCTAGCTGGAAAAATGCACACCTGTCTGGGCAGCAGTACTTGTATCTGTGCATTTATTTCCAACCAGCTGCGACCGGACATAGATACTGAACTTTAAATCCAATTTCTTTTCAAAAAATTTCATCCGGTCATCACACGCAACTTTTTGTGTAAACATATTTTTAAATATCAAAGCTGTTTAAAAGGAGTAGGGCAAAGCAGCGAAAAAAATATATACGTTGATAATATTCAACATTATCAACGTACAAAAATTTTGTATTAGACATATTTGTACATGATTTGTTAGGCCTCAAAGTACAAAGTGTTCATGATACTGTTTTGTTACCGTTTGGATGAAGAGTTACTAAATTACTTACGGCATTCTTCCTTGGGTATACAGTCTCCATTTTCATTCCTCACATAACCGTAATCACAGATGCAGGCTGGCTGCCTTGGATCCCCTGATTCTGGACACGTTAGAGGGAAACCCAGTTCCGAGCAGTACTGCGGTTCACAACCCGGGCAAAATTCAAATCTTTCGTTTTTACCACACTGCGGTACTGGAATAGAAAAGTTGAGTTTAAAATATCAGCTAAAAACACCTGGTTTATTATTTTCGTCTTCTTGCTGTTTGGGCCTAGCATGATACTGGGATACTCGTGGCATCGTTACCCAAGTTACGATCGCTTCGTTTGCGTCGAAAGCTTGAAATTGGGTACGCTTTTATTCTGACCACGTGACGGAGCGTTGACATAATGTCAAGACAAAGGAATTGGGGACGTGGCCAACTCAAAGCGTTCGACGCTAGTGAAACTATCGTAGCTTGGCTAGGGGAATAGTAAGCATACGTAGCCATTAACTGCGGCTTCTGCAAACACACACATTTTTTTTCATAAACAGGTCACATCTGTGGCTAATCTGGACCAAAATCCACCTCATACAGTTTCGAATAGGGTAAAGACCTCAAAGTAGCTAAGTGCATTGATTTAATTACTCTAGTTTCAATAATAAATCTTTTTCTATTTTATTAAGCTATTTACATACATATGATTGTACATACGTCTGTACAACTTGCTGACCTTGAAAAATTCTATTTTTTTTATTTTACATTTATTTGGCCGCAAATTTTGGTTTTTAGATTTTATTTTTTCCATGAAAAATTCAGTGCAAGTTTTCTTTTACTTATTTTTTTTGTTTATTTATTTATTTTAAGAAAGGGGGTCAATGGCCCCCTAGCGTCCGAGGGGCATGACCTCAGACCAGATGAGTAGAAATCACCGACGGCGATTGCCTCCTAGTCAAGAATCTTATCTAAAGAACAGCTAAAAGATTAAAAAAACATAACGTATGCCTAATCATTATGGGACACTTGGGGCAGCCTAACCCCAACAGTGGACTTGGCTAGAATGATGATAATGGTGCGTAATCTTATCAAATTCCCCTAATTAATATGATGAATCTTACCTGGACATTCATTTCTTGGTACACAATTGCCATTCTTAGCTCGTAAGTAACCTTCCTGACAAATACAGCCTCCAATACATTTTATAGGATCAATGCATAGATCAGGTTGACCTAGCTGGGAGCAATTCCATTTTCCACATCCACCATTAGCGCATGAAGTATAGACTTCGTTTTTTCCACAAGGTCGAGCTAAAGAAAATATTATTCAAATAAAGGAAGGATTGATGAAAATTTATCATAATCAAATAAGGGTATATTTGCGTTTGAATCAAAGATTTTAATAATACAATTAAGGAAAAAATAACAAAACAATATATAAAGTAAAATATGAAAATACTTAATTAAGTATACGGTGTATCTGTAGAAGATAAAAATACTGCGAATGCCACTATCGAGGTAAATACAAAAATAAAAGCATAATATTACATAATACTGTTAACGCAGTGGTTGAGCTATGGGCAGCGTGTCGCGGTTGCCATTCCTGTACGTAATAATACCTGTACTTGTACAGATTGCTTGTTATTCCGGGATTCGATGTCTCGTGTATGTGAGTTCACATTTAAATAGCTGGAATTCGGAATAGAGATCCCGGTGGCTCTGGCATGAAGACCATTCCCTCACGCATGCAACCGCTTCCTCTGTTATCGTTACTGCTTCGCTGAAGGAGGTGACCGCCTTAAATACCAATCCGGTTCGGAACATGACTTTTACCAAGACCCGGCGCAAGACGCCGCCGATCGTTCCCACAAGCATGGCGTATCGTTGTTTTTTTTTTGAGAATTGAAGTTATTAAAATTGAAAATAAAAAAAATAGTTACGTACAGCAGTCTTTAGGCTTGACACATTTATTTACTTGTTCATCGAATACATATCCCTTTCGGCAGTCACAAGCATTGAAGTAACAAATTTCTAGACAAGCAACGTCTGTCCTGTTGTATGTAGTACAGGTTCTACCGCAGTTCACACCACATCCTGATACGGCGTGAGGATCTCCACCACAAGAAGCTAAAAAAGACATTGTATAGAATGTTGTGAAAACAATTATTTTAATGCCGACAGTAGTGGCAGTGGCACACAATATACTGATCGCAAAAAAAACAATGTAAATCCAATACAGTGAAACCTAGTTCCTAATTGCCAATGTTCTCAAAACGATGAAGAAAAACATCGTGAGATAAGAGGCATGTCTTAGAACCAAAAATTTCATATACTATTCCAATACCAACTCGCATTTGCGGCCCATTGTCTCGCTCAGAGAGGAGGCCTGAGTCCCAGCAGTGAGAACATTAAAAAGGCTGATCATGATGAAACCTAGTTAATTGGCTGTATGTTCTATATCTATCTGAGATATATAATCCGTTTGCGATTGATTATTTTTAGTTTGTTTTGACTGTTACAGAAATAAATTACACTTAACTATCACTTTTATAAAGAAAGATTTGCACTTACGACAAGAATCACTCGGTATACACTTTCCACATGCATCTCTTACGTGATTATCTGCACAGACACAGCCTGGTGGTTCTGGACAAACTCCGTTCATGGGTAAATCCGGGCAGGCAACGGGAAAGCCTAACTCTGTACATTTCTGTGGTGTGCATAGAGCAGGTGGACAATTTTCTAGTCTTTCGTTTTTTCCACATTTTGGTTCTGCGAGATTAAAAAAATAATTATAAACACTTAATAGACTTACATTTCTACAGTTAGCATTGTAAATTTGAATTGCAGTGTGAAAATAGACCTCAATATCTGTAAAAGTCCGACGATCGATTGGAACACATGAATCCAATAAGGAAGAAACTAGAAGCGTTGAATGCGTTCCAGCTTAATGAGAAACAAATACTGAGAGGCCAACTGATATTTATGTTAATTAGACTTTTTTTAAGGACGGAAAGCATCCAATGACTTCCTCCTATAGTAGTGTGGAGCAGGAGGGCTTGTCTGACTTTTATTTATTACAACCCAATCCTATGTTCCTTTTTTGCTTTACATTCCAATACCCTGAATTTTCCTTTCGGAAGATAACCCATATCCCCAGTAGGCTTCAACCCTGCTGGTTCCTTATGGTTTTGCTACACATCTTTTTGAAGCGCGTGTGGATTACTAGGCACTGTTGGCGACTCGGGCCGGGTCCGGATGGCTACCAGACGACCGGACGGCCATCAACTATCTATTGCTCGTCATCCCCCTACTTAAGCCTATAGTGGCTGGAAATCGTGATAGAGATCCGGGCAGATATTGTTATAGGCTGTATTGATAAAGTTCAATTCTTAAGCCCCAAGAGGACACCAATGTCCGCACACCTATTGTCTTTTAATCGTGTCTGCAATTACGGTAGTCGAAAGGTTAATAGTTTTAATAGTTCTTTACTTACTTGGGCATTTATCAATTCTTATGCAAATATTATTTTTATCCCTTGCATATCCTTCTTCACAATAGCACATCTTGTTGCATTGAATGTTGACGATGGGACAGTTGGTTTGGTTTTGTTTGTATAATGTTTCACAAACATTATCGCATGCACTACCGCAGGACCAATACTCATGAGGACCTTTGCATTTTACTAAAAAGAAAAAGTAACAACAGATAGTATTTTATTCTTATTCAAAGCGAAAAACCTCCAACTCCTTTGTTCTGACGTGGTCTAGTAATTAAATCCAAGCGTTCGACGTTAACGATGTCGGAACCAAGGAATTGGGAGCATTTCCACTCAAACTGTTAGAAGTTGGCGAGGGAGGCTGAGCACGTTTTAGGCGTCGAAACGAATGAGGAGTTATTTGAGATGTCAGCAATGTGGAGGAGTACTTAGTCGTCTAAGTGTATTTGTATTTGCATATAATATATGTACGTATTATTTATAAATATTTGTAGTTATTAATATACATTTTTCAACATGTACGGTTTTGAGGAAAACGTGAAGCAAAACAAATATCAACTTACAGCAATTCTTTTCACTTATACATTCTCCTATTTTATTTCTGTAGTATCCCTTATCACATCGACAAGCACCCTTACAAACTGCAGTAGTTATAGGACACTTGTATGTTCTTCCAATGCTTTCACAGGTCTGTGGGGGGCAGGATGGAGCGCAGGGATCGTAATGTTCATGTGGCTTGTTGCAATCTGCAAGGGAATCGGGCCTATAGGTTGAAAAGCTCATTTAGGATGAGGAGTTATGAGGCATGAAGGTTTAAAGTCATTCAAAGACCAACGGTTAGGGCTATGCTCAGAAGTTTCCTTGGGTGATCGATTCAGGAATGATATAGCCCGAGGATCAGTCAAACTTAAACGGCAGGGAGATGGCCAAATTATTCTCAGAAGTGATGTTCCATAGTGCTGAAATGTAATTGAATGTCATCTGCGTACCAGAAACAGCATTGAATACTCTCAAAAGGTGAATGGATGACATGGAGACGGGAATCCGATGGAAGCACAAGTCTGGTTTTTGAGGTGATATTTTTGGATTAGCTGTGGGTATCATTTGGCTGAAATGATGAATGACGATGAAATGGAAAAGAAACATCATATATAAAATACAATCCGTAAAAAAAATTGATCGAGGTTTGTCGGTATTTCATTACAATAGTGGCCTTATTGCTCATACCGAGACTGTTACACACGGCTCACTGGACCAAAGGACCAAAAGTATAAATATTTCAATAACATATTATATAGAACATATTTGTATTACTTACTGTCACATTTGTCTTCCGGAACACAAGTACCATTTCTTGCACGTAAATATCCATCTTCACAGACGCAGCCTTTAATACAAGATTTGGGATCTAACTTTACACAAGGCACTGGTTGTCCTAGTTGATTGCAATTTCTAGCTTGGCATCCACCGTTGATACATTTGGAATATACTTCATGCTCCTTGCACACTGGTGCTGAAAATTACATTACTGATGACTTGATGAGCATAAAATGGTGATATTATAGAGCATAAAAGTAGAAATTAATAACAAATTCTATAACATATCTTAAATATGCACTGTTAAATTGTGATCTTTCCAATTCTGTGGAAGGTAGATCGGGTACATGAAACACTATCGCTCGGTAAAGATAAAATAAAAAAATCTAAAACTCGTATTAATATAGGTATGCATGTACTAAATAAATTTCAAAGTCAACGAGTCAATGACATTGTAGGTAGTTGTCAGTCCTTGCGTACTAACTACCTACAGGTCATTGAACTCGTGAAGTTGTTTTATAAATCAATAGTGTTTTCACGTACCGAATCGACCCTCAACGGGATTACATTGGTCAAAATTTAATGGTGTATAATATTTATTTGAACTTAGAATTCCAAATCAATCCGATTTAAAAAAAAATAATCGGTGTGTTCCTAGAAGTCTATCTTTAGACCAGTTTTGATTAACTTGTACGACGAAAGAGAAGATTAATTGAATTAGAACTTTGTTTTCATAGTACATTGTGCCTACATTTTATATTATTAGCATAAGAACATTAAAATTTGTAGATTAGTATGAATACCAGACCGTATTTTGGATCAGTCAACAGTATGAATATAATTGACTAGACTCACTCCGAAAAAATAATTTATAAAATATAAATTCCTAGCTTTTGCCTGCGGCTTCTTACGCGTGATGTTAGCAATATACAGGGTGTCATTGACATCTTAACGCGAGCTTCACCCGCGTCTGTGGTTACTACTCCGCCCCCGTAGGTCATAGCGTGATGTTATAAAGCCTATAACCTTCCTCGAATAATGTACTATCCAACACAAAAAGATTTTTTCAATTCGAAACTGTAGTTCCAGAGATTATCCCCTACATACAAACTTACAAAGTTTACCTCTTTATAAAATTAAAGTATGTGAATGGATAGAGAGGGAGAGGGAGACCAAAGAAAATATGGATGGATTGTGTGAGAAGTGATAAGAAAGACAGAGGAGTTAGTGATAGCGTGACGGGTGACAGGACAGAATGCAAGAAAAAAACGTATTGCGCCGACCCCAAATAAAACGGGACAAGGGCAGGAAGATGATGATAAAATTAAAGTATAGATAAATAGTAAACTTACCTGAACACTGGTCCTCTGGTACGCAATTGCCTTTCGCATCTCTGAGGTATCCTTCAGCACATAAACATCCAGGTTTACATTTAGCTGGTCTAACACAGGGCACTGGTTTCCCTAACTGCGAGCAGTTCTTTGCCTCACATCCACCGTTAATACATTCTGAGAAGACTTCGTTTTTGCCACATGTTGGTGCTGTAATTAAATAATAAATGTAAGAAAAACGAAAATTAAACTTAAAGCTGATTTAAAACTATATCAATATAAATATATGATATTTAAATTATTGATACAATTAACAGTCAAAAAAATACAAAAATAAAATTATCATTAGATAAAAAGACAAATAAATATAATGTCAAATATTAAATTAATAGTAATTTTATTAAAACTATAATTAAATTACAAACGTATTTGTTATTGAATTACTGATTGGATGTCACTGTTCTTTTTTTCTTATTTTTAAAGTTTAATTTGCTATGCCCTAACATAGTCTACAATGATACGTAGCTCAAAGCTTGTTTGTCCATCTTTCCAGAATTGCACAAGCAAATAAATATATAATTATGAAGTATATGTAAGTATGGTTACTATAAAAAATAATGTAAAATAACTTACTGCAGTCTTTAGGCTTGACACATTTGTTAATATTCTCATCTAAAACAAAACCTTTTCTGCAATCGCATGCGTTATCATAACACACAGCAATACAGGATATATTTTCAGCCTGTTTGTAGTTTGAACAAAGTCTTCCACAGTTTACTCCACAACCTGCTATTGCATTTGGGTCTCCACCACATTCAGCTAAACCAAAATTAAAGTTTACTCAAATAGATGTTTTTTTAGTTATTTTTTTGAGTTCTCATACTTCTAAGATGGAACGAGAAGAAATGTAAAAAATTTACAACCTATTAGTAGCCATACTCCCTTCTGGGATCAGTAGTCCCGTACTAGAAGTATGTACCCGTTCTAGTTTTCAATAATGGTCATATAACGTTGTATCGGGAAAGGTTCTTCATCAGTATCAGGACTATTGTAGCCAATAAGTCGGAAAAGTGGTGGCATTTTGATTCGAGAGGCGTGCAATAATTGCTAATGTAACCATCTTGTAAAATAAAAACTTCGTGAAAGCCAAAAAAGATATGTAAATGAAGTATCTTCGCTTAGCTCACAAGAGTGTCGATGTGTGGGATTTGGACCCAGCGATAATTTACTTACTAAAATATAAAATATAAATATAACTATGGGATACTTACGGCAGTCAGTGACTGGAACACAAACTTCGTTTTCATCTCTCACGTAACCTTCTTTGCAGACGCAGTCGACTTTACAATACTTTTGGTCCATTTTGACGCAACCTGTTGGTATTCCTACATCCGTACAACGCCAGGGTCCACATCCACCATTACTGCAGTTGGAAAGAATTTCATTGTCTCCGCAGGGTGGAGCTAGAAAAATGTTTTTTTTTTGTGTTAGTTATGATAGATTATTGCAAGGTCATGAAGTAGTGGGTGGTTTATAACAAATATGATTCGCATTCACAATTCTATGCCGTAAAGGATTGATTATCGAGCATCTGCTTAGGATAGACATTTGATAAATACCTATATTTGGTGGCAAGTACGGACATTAGAAGAAAAATAGTAACTTATTTGTCAACTTGCTGAGTTGTTGTTGCGTGTGAAACTCACGCGATATGACGAGTACAAACGTGAGTTGGTATATTCCGATTATACCTTTTTTTATTCGACCGTAAAAGTCTGATTAGCAAATGTTTTATAAAAAGTTTCAAAAGTATGCCAAGTGCACCGACACGGACAGGTTAGGTTAAAAGGTGATAACGGGGAAATCCACACTCGCCGGTTGACGAAAAAGTCGAAATGTTTCGTAGTTTCGGATAATAAATAAAAGTCACTTACTGCATTGTTCTGGACGTACACATTTTCTAATTTTAGGATCGTACACAAATCCATCTTTGCATTCGCAACCGCTACATTTGCACTTAGTTGGTTTAGGACCAGGACACCGCTTACTGCAGTTTTCATCACAACCAGGTTTAGCATTGAAGTCTCCATTGCAGGAAACTGTGAAAATAACAATATTTTGATAAGTGTCCATTGCGTGGTAGCCTTAGTGGTTATATCTACTGATCCTACCACAGCAGGCCTAGCCAATATTTCCTCAATTCAATCAATCAATTTGAATGTGCGTTCTCTCTGATCTATTGATATTTATCCTGATAAAAGGACGAAGCTTAACACATAGTTAGTAATAATCTGAAGTTTGCCATTACCAAAGCTCTTTCAATGGCAAAAAAATATAATTGTGACAAACCAACAGATGACACAATTATATATGTTTTCGCAGTGTTTGCATAAGGTTAGAGCACCGTATTTTAGAGTACAGATAAGTAATGCCTGATCATGGAGTTTGGTCCCTTTCAAGAAGAAGCCTGGGTTGGTCAAATCCTTTGACAGCAGTGAATACCAAAAAAAAGTTATATTGTACGGTCAACTTACCACATTTACTTGGAAGGATACATTTTCCAGTGCTTTCGTCCAACACAAAACCTTTTTTGCAGTCACAGCCATTTAAGTTACATATTTCAGGGCAAAATATAGGTTCTGTGCTATTGTAGTTTGAGCAAAGCCTACCGCAGTTGTTTCCACAACCTGATACCGCATTCGGGTCATCTCCGCAAGAAGCTGTAAAAAATAAATAAATATTATATACACGACGTTGACGTGCGACGCAGTCGCTGCAGACCACGAAGGAGATGGAACGATGAGCTAGACGGATTCCTCCCAAACTGGGAAACAAACAAACAAACAAGAAGAAGCGCAGGCCCGCGATGGATGGAAGAAGTGGAAGAAGGCCTTTGCCCAGGAATGGGACAGAACAGGCTAATAAATATATATATACACGAACTAGAGAAAATGCAAACTGACAGTAGTTGTAATCATAATCAATATTATTTTTAACTATAAGCCCATCGTCTTCTCACCGATACAGTTGCGATGCTGTGGCGCGTTATAATCTCGTTGGCTTTTCTTCTATTAGTGCATTGCAAGTGCCAGTATCGCGCATTAATAACGACGTGCCGTACGATCGCCCATTTCTTAAAGCATCGCTACAAAAAAAGTCGTTGACGGCGAGAAGCCTTACTTGTATGTTCTTATTCTCTATATGGTTTCTCCATCAGGCAGGATGAGCCTTTCAATTTAGCCGAAAGACGTCCACTGTTGGACATAGGCCTCCCCCAAACGTCGCCACAACGACCGGTCCCGTGCGTCTTGCATCTATCGAATTCCAGCAACCTTGACCAGGTCGTCGGTCCACCTTGTGGGGCCTGTCCAGAAACTTTCGGCCCCAGCGGCTGATGCGGCGGATGAGCCTTTAACCAGGCATGAATCTCTCTCTGGGCTGCTACGGCGGATGAAAAATACCGGTAACTCTACCTGGGAATCGAGCGCAGGTCGAACACTGTGGCCAATTGAACATTGTATAAATGTCACTTTGCCTAGAGCATAAAGCTATCTTCTTGAATATTTTTTATACGCTCGCTCTTGATCACTATCTCCTGTTTGTAAACGATGACCTAATTGCTCAAGACATAAAAAAAATCCTGATCGTAGCTATCAGAAAGTTTTTCTGATATTCTAAATATTTAAATTACTTGATAGTTACGACAATTGCCTGATGGTAAGTAATGAAGTGGTACACATTTAATGAAGCATGTTTTTTTAAAAGTTCCTTACTTGAACTTAGCATGAATACACCTAGGTTGTAGCCTTTTTAATATTCCAAATATTTCAATTAATTAATACTTACGACATTTTTCTTTTGGTATACAAGTTCCATTTGCATCACGTACATAACCCTCTTTACAAACGCATCCTTTGGTACAAAAAGCGGGATCTATTCTGCGGCAGGGTATCGGATACCCTAACTGCGAACATTTTTGTGGTCCACAGTCACTGTTGATACAGGTTGAATATACTTCATTCTTCGGGCATTTTGGTGCTGTTAAATAAATTAATATTTGTTTTTAGATATCAAAATATTCATGTCATTGACGTCTTTTTCATAATTATTTTAAAATTTACATTATCGTATTGAAGTGTAACGTTATTTGCCAATATATCATATACATTGTTCTGATACTTACAAATGTTTAATTTGTTTTTTTATTCACAAAACACCTGGTAATTAACGTATTTGCCGTGACCGTTATCGGCAAGTCGTGTACAAATAAGTAGTATATGCCTAACAGAATAACATTAAAACGTCGTTACTAGAATAAACAGGAGAATTAAAAAAAAATTAACAATGCCTTTACAACTATTTTTTTATGTGGGAAATCATGAAATAACATCTCTCTCTCTCCCTCTTTATAACTTTTTTTTTATCATGAAATCATGAAATAATATCTCTCTCTCTCAAACGGAGTATTAACAAACTAAAACACATCTGATTTTTTCTGTTGCCCTTTATATTAAGTTTCAATGGTTTTGTTAACGTCACTTTGAGTTGGCCACGCCCCCAATTCCTATGTTCTGACGTCATCTCATCACTCAGTCACGTGATCAGAACAAATGAATTGTTGTCATGGCAATTCCAAACGTTTATTATAACGAAACAATTGTAACTTGGCTAGGGGACAGGGCCGCGGTAACTCTTGCGAATTATCAGACAACCCTGGAAGGACTCCCGAATCCATGAATTACAAAAATTTGGACTCATGAACCTGTTTGAATGAATGATATTTCTTAATCCAATGAGAAAGAGTCGGGATTAGTTTACCAATTTATGCTAATAAATTACAAAAATTGACAGAGATAGGAATTAAAAGTTCAATTTGTTCCTAATTCGTTGCCCGCATATGTAAGTATATGTAAGTACTTATTATGTTTAATGTAGAGAAATAACACAATTACACAACTGGTTTAGTTGCATTTTCAAACTGAAATTGTTTAACAACTAAGTAATGTCTTAAAAAATATTACAGTCCTTTGTAAAAACACATGTTTCATTGTTGTTATCATATCAGAAGCCTTTAAACAATCACAATTAAACAATATATTTTAATTGCTGTAAAGGCTTTTACCTTGTTTTAATCTTTGGTTCATACTACAGGTTCTGTCTTACTGATACTGTGATTTGTAAAATATCATTCACATTTTCACCACCATCTAATACAGCGTTAGAATTCTCATCTCACGGCGCTGGAATGTTTATAACACTACTGCCAGATTTTTTGAATAGCTATTTTTTTTTTGTAAGCTTGCTTTTGACCACTGTCTCATCATAAGACAAGCTGTGACGTGGTTGACGATGGAGCACATTTACCTAGAAGTAACTTATTTTCTGTTGACTTAAAGACCTGTAGGTTGTAGGTATCACGAAAGAAAACACAGAATCTAGCAGAAAATTCATCTCCCTAGCTGTACGTATAATAAATATATTCCCTAGAAACGTTTGTATGTATGGGTAGGATGCTCATCATGTACCGGTGCCGCAACGCCGTTCGTCTAGTGGTTCTATTCAATTAATGGTTCTCTTTTGAATGTCTTTGCAATAATCCTTACAAATTATGAAACTACATCCTCTGCCACGTTTGTCGGTTTGAACGCAGTGAACTTAAAATGTCTACACGAATTGAAAATTAAGCATTTAAATTAATTTCAACCGTAAAAACAAATTCTAATTTAATTTTAATACTTACAACATTGTTTTTCAGGGATACATTTTCCATCATTATTTCTGGCATATCCACTTTCGCAAATGCAACCAGGCTTTCCTGGACAACGTGAAGGATCAGGTCCAGGAATTGGACATGCTACTGGAAACCCTACTTGGGTACAATTCAGTGGTCGGCAAGTAAAATCTGGGCAGTGAGAGTATAATTCGTGTTCTCCTTTACATCTGTTTTGTGCTAAAATTTGAGTTTGTTTTATAAAATTGCGAGAGTAATTAAGTAAGTAAGAAGAAGATAAGGAAAAGAGAGAGACAGAAGAAGAGAAGGAGAGCAAGTTGGTAAACATTAAGTTATATTTCAAATTATCAAAAAAAACTGTTTCACAAAAAGAAAAATTAGTACAAATCAGAATCGTGCGCGAATGGTTCCATACTGTTCAAAGTAAAAAACGCTAAAAAAAACATGTTTGTTGTTTGGGATCCCCACTTAAATATTCTAATTTATTCTGTGTTTTCCTTGTAATGTCGGCATCAGAAATATATATCATGTGTGATAAGTCAACTGCAATTAGCTATCATACATGAGATATAACTTGGTGACACACAGACGGACAGCGGAGTCATAGCAATAGGGCCTTGTTTTTACCTTTTGGATAAAGAACCCTAGAAAACAGGTTTTTATCTCCGCTAGGACCAGACACCTCGACTGGCCTGTCGGTCTAGTGGTTAGTGGCCCTGACTGCTAAGCCGGAGATCGCGAGTTCGATTCCCACCCAGGACAAATGTTTGTGTGATGAGCACAATCATTTATTCTGTGTCGGGGTGTAATTAATCTATAATATGTATGTATTTAGAAAAATATAAGTATGTTTATTAGTTGTCTAGTACCCATAACACAAGCTCTGCTTAGCTTGGGACTACACGACGTTGTGTGATAGTTGTGGTTATAGGATTATTATTAATATTCCTTCAAATATACCGACGCTACCAAATCTTCCAAATATACAAAAGAGAAATCACTTACGACATTGGTCCCTTGGAATGCATGTGCCTTCACTATTTCTGACGAGTCCATCCGGACACCGACATCCTGGTCGACACTTAGAGTCCCCAGGTTTTGGTGGTGCAGCGCATCTGATCACGCTAGGGTCTATATCACATCGTTGAGGTGGACATGGGTTTGGACATGTGTCGTAAATCTCAATCCCCGGACAATATTGAGCTAGTAGAAAAAGAAAATTGTTTAACCTTTCGAGTTCCGTAATCTTACTAATATTATAAATGCGAAAGTTACGATGTTTGGATGTTTGTTACTCAATCACGCCAAAAAGGCTGGACGGATCTGGATGAAATTTGTCACAGACATAGGATACACTCCGGTATAGGACATAGGCTACTTTTTATCCCGGAAACCCCAACCCCAACCCCAATACCACGCGGGCGAAGCCGTGGGCAAAAGCTAGTTAGAGACAATAGAAAGACAATATGATGTGCAATCCGGCGTTCGCTTTGTTCTTAAGAGTTTAATTAATACCTATAAGGCATAAGGCATATTTCACGGCTTATATTTCTTAAGCATTTATCCCATCATTACCTTTAGTGCACAGACTTTGGTCTTACATCCAATAGTCCAACTTAAGGTTTGCCAACGTGCTATGGAGCGCAGTATATTAATGTTAACATAACAAATCGAAACACTATATTGAGCTCGAAAACGCAGATCATTGATGTGACTCAGATAAGCCGAGCTTGAATGGGACTAGGCAGGATATATTTGCCTCATGCTGATCCAATGGTACAAATAGCGTCCAGAGCTGGTGCCCCGAAATCGCGGAATAGGGCCGGCAGACCTTGAAGGAGATGGCGAGACGACTTAAAATGACCTTGGGAATTGGCAAGAAGTTGCTCTCAGTTGGCTACAATGGTAATAGAAAAAGGCATTCTCCAAACAGTGCAACAGTATCATTACATAGTATAAAACAAAGTTGCTTACCGCTGTCCCTATGAATGCTTAGATCTTAAAAAGTACGCAACGGATTTTGATGTGTTCTTTTTTAATAGATAGAGTGATTCAAGTGGAAGATTTATGTGCATAATACATGCATAATATATTCAATATCAGTGCGAAGCTGGCGCGGGTCACTAGTAACACAATAAAACAAAAAATTGCCACAGCTTGTTATAGCACACTGCTAAGAATATTTAGTTGAACAAAAAGAAATCACTTACGACATTTTTCCCTCGGTATGCAGACGCCGTCATTATTTCTCGCATAGCCATCGAGACATCGACACCCTGCTTCACACTTAGGATCACCAGGTTGTGGTGGTGGACCGCATTTGATTACACGTGGGTCAACATCGCATCGATAAAGTGGACAAGGATCTAAACACACCTCATACACCTCATTGGGCCCGTAACATTTAGCTGTTGTGGAAAAATTTTGCGTATTACAAATTTAATTTGATCAAAAACGACTTAATACAATTCAAGAAAAAAATATCTTTCATGCACTATGCTTTTGGCAAAAAGATTTTTTCAATACACTTGAAAATCTCGCTCTTATTGTACAGCTTTGAGACATGCAATTTACTGAATTTCGCACTAGCGTGGAAAAGTGCTCGTGCATTTATCGCACGAGGCACGCATTAAGCTTCGTTTATTTAATTTTTTCCACATGTACCAAAAGCGTCAAGCCGACTAACCAACGTCTCAGTTCTGCTAAAAAGAAATCACTTACGACATTGGTCTCTCGTCACACAAATGCCGTCAGGGTTTCTGACAAACCCGTCAGCACATCTACAGCCTGGCTCACACTCAGGATCACCAGGTCGTGGCCCCGGTTTGCAATCAATCAGCGTATCGTCCACATCGCATCGTCGGGGAGGACAAGGGGCGGGACAAACGTCGTATACTTCATTCGGATTTTTACATTGAGCTACATGTCGAAATGTAATAAGTTTAGGTGGGTATCTTTTAAGGTTGGTCTACTCTTGAAAGGTTGAGCATGAGCGGTGCAGGAGCTGGCGACCCCAAATTCGTAACATCATCATCATTTCAGCCGTAAGACGTCCACTGCTGGACATAGGCCTGCCTCAAGCATCGCCACAAAGACCGGTCCTGGAGCAATTCTATACAAATTTGAACTCGGATCGTGCTCCACTTATACTCGGGCCTTCTACCGTAGACAGGGTATGTCTAAGGCATCAATATTTTCTGTATCCTAAAGCAAATATTAAAGCCTTAGACGTACGCGGGATATTCAAAATTTCGCTAGCCCTAGCGTAGACATTTTTTGGCACACATATTTGGCCCTCAGTTTTTTTTCTTTACTTTTTTTCTGTCTACTATACCTTTTGTTTCTATGGTGCCAATAAAATTAAACGTATTAGCGGCGGAAAAGTGTATTTAAAATCCGCTACAAAATGAAGTCAAAAATATAAAAGATCAAGATCAATTTTTTCCATTAAAACCATAACTGGTATGGGGAGACTTGTTTTTTGCTCCCCAAAAGCATATGTGATCATACGAGTATCTTGCGATTCTGAATTGTATAAACAAAAAGAGAGAGGAGGGCCTCTATCCCCTTTTCCTCCTTTTCGGAAAGAAAAAAGTCAAATACCTCCTTTTCAGGGGGCTTAGACAAAGTCACATTCTCACTAACGATAACGAAATTCGAAACTCCAAATGTATGGAACTGACATATGCCTTCGAAAAAGTCACGTGGTCAAACGTTTTCGATTCGCTAATTGTTATTAGTTGATTATACGTCAAATTGGACGTTTTAATTCGATAACCATAGCCAAGAAGTTGTTATTTTATCGAAGCAACACTTCGACTTATCGATATGTTAGTCAATGTCACTTTGTCTACCCTTTTGTGGTCGACATTAGAAATGGATTCGACACGGAGCGATTGCCACTTGTCTAGGGCCCCAGGAAGGAACAAGTCAAATAAGTTCTCCAGGTGACTCAAGAGGGAGTGTCTGATTTTTACTGTCTCATACCCACACGAGTTTAATCTGTTGTCTTAGTTCGGACATAACCCTGTCTTTATATAAACGACATAACGTTTCAGCCATGACTTGATAAAAAAACATAGTTATCTCTACTTACGACAGTCCTTCTCAAGTACACAGTTTCCTTCAGCATTTTCTAAATAACCGTCACAACATCGACATCCACGTTCACAGTCAGGCTTTTCTATGGCCAGACATGATATTGCAGCTATGTTGACACCGCAGTAACGCGGCGGGCAATCAGAGTAACATGGATCCAAGGTTTGGTTCTTAGCGCAGTCGTATTCTGTAAAAGAAATTTACTATGTGATATTTGTCTTAATCTTTCAGGCACCAGTATGTTAAATATGGTAAACCATAAAAATAATACTACTAGGAAAAGTCCGTCAGCCCCTAACTACGGTTTGCTGATATCTCTTTGAGGAGCGCGTGAAACGCTACGCTCAGTCGATGACTCGGGTTTGATCCTTACCAGACGGCTGAACAGCAAGCGACCAATAGGTCGTTCGCTGCTTACTTGCCTGTCGTCCACAATGCACATCTAAGGTCACCACGGAGCGCCTAGCGATTCCCAAGGCAGGGGATGTTTCCTCTGGTGGCGACGGATGAGATGGAAGATATCCACTTTCTGTTTCCTCTTTGTCTAGTATTACTTCCCATTCCCTTCTCCTCTAGACCATGACCTGAACTAGACAGACGTGACCTGACCAGTGCATGGAAGGTTGCTTACGCCAATCTCTATTAAAACATCTTCCCTCCATCGTATGTTCCACCGAGTCCTTTGGGTAGTGAGAGTAGGTACGTTCGAGCGTTTTTTTTTGCCCGAATCCGCAACGGACACCTCCCGAACTTTCTTGTCCGGTGAGGACCCGCATCAGGCGGAAGGTGAAAATACTGCGATGCCTTTTAAGTCGCTCCTCAAAGAGACGCATATTCCCGCGATTTATCGGACTCCAATTGACCTGTCAATTCACTATTTTTGGTTTCTTTCGTCTGATCGAGTCAAAGTTCAATTAAAAAATCTGTGATTTTCTTAAAAAATGGAATATGGATTATGTTTTCTTTTTCCAACTACTTAGGTTCCTAAGAAAAACTTGCTTATAGAGAGATACATTAAAATAAAAGAAAAGGTGTACAAATAGTTATACATAACGCAAAATCTTGAATGCCGTAAAAATTTTTCCCGGATCACGAAAAAATTATCAATTAAATACTTACTGCACTCCTTTTCAGGTATGCAGATACCAGCTCTGTTTTTAAGAAAGCCGTCTGCGCATCTACAGCCAGGCTTGCAGTCCTTAGAACCTGGTTTAGGTGCAGGGGCACAGAGAATCAGTCTTATGTCTACACCGCATTCCCTTGGCGGACATGGGTTTGGACAGAGGTCGTAAATTTCATTAGGTTTCTTGCATTTGCAGTGTGCTGCAAAAAAGTTATAGATAAAATTGTTGTTACGAACATTTCGATGGAACTGACTTTTTTAATTGACTTATCTAAATTAATTGTATCGTCTGTGTAGTGTTTAGTTAATGCAGGAGGATGGTAAATATATATGCATTTGGAACAGGTTATCAAGAATGTTCTTTTTAATGTTAGCACCAAGACCAACTATGTCTTTGTTGGATTTTTTTACTTCATTAATGGCCTTACTCGTTTGATAATTCAATTTGATGTGTGTGGAATATCATAGGTTAGGTTAGGAATAGGTTTTATTTGTTAAAATTGTTCACTTTATTTGAGTATGATTGCCAAAATTCGCCATTTATTGCTAAAATCAAGTTTATAACGTATGTTACTGCTCTCTTAATTGTTATATTGTCTTGTGTAGTAGTAATATTACGTTCTAGTAAATATATATTACTATTCTTTACTTACGATTCCCTTCAACACTTTTTTTAGAATAGGGTCCATAAGTTCCTAAAAGATTTAAACAAACGTTTATTTATAAAATAGGGTACGTTATAATACCATATCTTAAATACTAAAACTAACACAGTTGCCTAATTGCCTGAATTAATATGAACCTGTACTTTAGGATAGTAATTGTAAAAAAAATAGTATAATTAATAAGTAAACATTTAATAGGTATAAGCAACTATAATTGTGAACGAAACTAAATTAAAAGATATACCTAATATATCCATACTATTATATTATAATCACAAAAAGTCCACAACATTTGAATTAAATGCTATTTACTAAGTTATGTAAAATTATGATACTAATACGTTCAAAAAATAATTAAATAAAATTAGTTAAAAAAAAAATAGAATTCTAGAGAGCTGAAGTCAATATAAATCCTTGAAATAATCATAAATGTTTTTAACTGTCATAAAAGGAATATCGTACCTTCTGATGGCGTTATTAAAAACGTGTTCGCCACTAAGACTAGCACCACTAGTGGCTTCCACATTATCACCAACAACACTGTCTGGGGTACTTATCAAGGCTGTTTACTCTTTTATACCTCCATACACGACTTCGTGCACTTGTTTCAACATGGAAGGTATAAAACAATAAGGTTCCAGTCACTATATCACTACCAAAAAATACTTAGTTTTTTTTTTATAGACTAGCTGATTGCTGCTTGGATACTTCCATGGAGTTCCTTGCACATTCTTCTCCATAGAGATCTACGCTTTGGAATGTGCAATAAGCGTATTTTTTTAGGACTGACAGAATTGACGTTTCACAAGAGTCTGTAAATGGTTTATTTGGAATAAAACGATTTTAACTTTGACTTTTGACAGTGGCGCAATCATTGATGGTGAGGCGCACTCGTTTATTAATAATCAGAGAGAAGAGTAAGAATATTCACTTTAGCTTTGATGACGCCTAAATTATAATCGGAACGGGACTGTACCAGTCTTTTGATGTACGCGGTATAAATGACGAGGCAAAATGTTTAGTACGGACCATACCGGTTATTAATCCATTAGCAGTTTTATAAATATATGACGTCAAAACAAGTCGGACTTACGACCTTTTACTATTACAAACATTTTGATGTTGATGATTTCAATACAATTAAAGCATAGAAACAATTTTATTTTCATAGCAACAAACTTGATACAATTTTAGGGTTATTAACGTATTTAATTTAGTTTAATATTTTTGCAATTTTATTTTAACCTTAAATAAGTTTTCCTCTAAATTATAAAAAAAGGATAATCAATTTCTTTCTGAAATTTTTAATTAGGTACCAATATTTAAATATAAAGTTTTTAAATAAGACTTATGAAGATAATATTAATAAAAAAAAGTTGTTGATTATTTAAAAAAAGTAAGAACATGTTACAAAATCGATCTAGCTATTTGGGAAGGTTTCCAACCGACAACTACTCGACTGTAAGTCATACGTTTTTACTCAACCACATAAACGAAGAGGATTGGCCGAATGCGAATACTAATTTGAAGAAAACATAACTATATTATTATCTTTGTCTAGTATTGACCTCACACAATCACCTTCTCGTATATATATGACGAATTAATGTTTGCGTTGAATGCACGCAGCTGTGCACGCCATCTACTTAGCGATCCTAGCGACAGATAACCACGTTAATAAAAACTATTTATCAAAATACTAAAAAGATAATACAAAAGTCTCTTCATTAACATTACGTTGTCTAATAAAACTTTTAAAATTTACAGCGCTCTCACACTGCAGGAACGCCAAAACTACACTCATGTCATCAATGTAAAAGTGTATGGCATGCAGATCGCCTAAATGAAACAAAGTGACTGTACAGTGTGCTGAGTGTGAGTTGTTTTTACGTTAACGTCATCGAGACGTTTAGCGCGTTCGGCTCTCTGATTGGTTAAAGAGCTTGCAACGAGCCAATCGGATCGCCGAACGTCATATACGCTTCGATCGCTTTAGAGTAAAACAACGTTTAATCTAGTGCGTAGAACATATTTCGATGGTGCACGCGAATATGGTCACTGTCGTGCTAATGGACTTTTGTCCCTAGACTGTATGTGGTTGTGTGATGAACTGATTTTAAAAAACAAATTACTTCCATCCTTTGTATTTGTTTTTTTATTGCGTGCATAGCACATGTGTAAGTATTACATGCTGCGCAAACATATGAGTGATTACACACTACCTATAGTTACAAGGATCAGTGAAGTTTAATAAATAAAACTATTTTTATTTTGAATAAAAACCTGTGGAGTAAATAGGCTTGGTTTTTTTGTAGCGCTGTTTATTTAATATACTTATGTATTTTGTTTAATTTATATTTAATTGTTTTATATTCATATTATTTATACTTATATAGTTTGTTCTTATGATCCATCCTAAGGTTGTCTGCTAGATATCGCTGTCAGCGGTAAGACCGCCATTGTACCCATAGATTTCAGTTTTGTATAAGTTCTGTTACTTTTTGGTGTACCATAAAGTTTAATATATCTATCTAGTTTCCTTTTGGGTGATGTATTGCTTATACTTAAAGAGTTAGAAAATGAAAATGTAACTTTATTTGTATAATATGTTTACTTTTAAAATACATATATGCAAACAATTTGTGTTTTATAGGGTTAATTTTTAAAATATAAATCATTAGAATTACGCGACATTGTATATTTCAAATTTCAATTAACACAAAACGATACGAGAATTCGTGAATAGCGGTTTGTATCGTTTTTTTATCGGTCACGATTCGAGGATTTGGAAAAACAAATTGATGAGCAATAGGTAATAATACTAACCTTAAACAATTTAATTAGTTTGTTTTTTTTTCGTTAATGATCAATTTTTCATCAATTTTTTTTTTTTTTTTAATTCTAATTCAATTATACTGCCTTCATTATATTATCTTCTAGCCATGTAAATTATGTATGGAGTAGTAATTCTACCGATTACTTGTACAACTGGTTAGACGTTGCAAATAGGTTAACAGGTAAATAACGAGTACTGCTGAACTAGAAAAAGAAAAATTAAAACAGTGCTGAGTTATCTATAAAAAAAGTTTTTTTTAAGGACTTTTCTGATATAATAGTCGCATTAATTCTCAAACCTATATTACAATCCATAATAAACATGATATTAAAAAGTGAATATTAACAAATGTGCTACTAACTTATGTAGATGACCGACAGGTAACGGCCCTGACTTGCAAGTTGGAGAACGTGGGTTCAAACCCAGCCAGGCGCATTATTTTGTGATTTTTTTTCTATCACCACTACTTTCGAAAACTGTGACGGAAAACATGGTGGGGAATTCAGCATGTCCGAGAATCAAAACAATTTAGATATGTGACATCCACCTATCCGCACTGGGTCCGTGTAGTGGTTTATGGCCCATTTTCTCTGCTAGAAAGGAGGCCGGAGTCTCAGCCGTGGGAACATTATAAGACTAGTGCTACCCTAAGTTATGCTTACTATGTATAGGTTGGCATGTTTTTTGAAAACTTTCGTTTCAGACATTCCCATTTCAACAACAAAATGTCTGAACTCATTGCTTACTGCTCACAGAGTCTGTTTAAAGAAGTTTTCTATGACGATTTTAATTTTAAACATGTTACCTAACATACCTAGATGTAATTTATTAAGACATTTAATTCCTTAACAATTAAAAGACTGTAGATTTATAGGGTAATACTGTGGATGATGCGAAGTCCACTACACAAGCCAATACGAATTTGGTGCCTGAGTTTGAATGAAAGCCATTATCTGTCAACTAAATCATATCTTACTAATCTTACTAATATTATAAATGCGAAAGTTACGATGTTTGGATGTTTGTTACTCAATCACGCCAAAATGGCTAGACGGATCTGAATGAAATTCGGCACAGGCATAGGATACACTCTGGAATAGGACATAGGCTACTTTTTATCCCGGAAACCCCAACCCCAATACCACGCGGGCGAAGTCGCGGGCAAAAACTAGTGTTGAATAAAGTCTAATAATAATTAGGTTGGTAGGTAAACAATAAAAAATGCATAGGTCAAAAATCATTAAAATATATTTTCATAATTTTACATTACAATTTTGTATGGCATTTTACAAGTGTATTTGTGTACGCTGCAACGGATAACTTATAGAAACTTACTACAAAGTTTGTTCCTATTCAAGATATATACACATTGTTCTTCCACAGCCTTTTGACCTCTCTACCCACATTTCATTTTTTTTGTAACGTTATTTTAGAATAAAAGAAATACTAAGGTACAGTACGTCCGTCGGATCTTAGCGAGTCTAAAGTAAAGCTCTGCGGATTTTAGCGCTTGAAAACTCTTAAAAATAAATGCAATAATTTGCAGTTCTTATTGCTGTTAAAAATTGTTATTGGTATTCATTTTTTTTAAAACCGCTATTATTGTACGAATTTTCAAGCGCTAAAATTCGCAGAGCATAACTACTTCACAAACGCCAAGATCCAACGGCCGTACTGTAGATGTTCAACTTTCTCTCATCCCTCGTACACACCATCATCCATTACTAACACATTCTCCTTATGACTTGCAGTGAAAATTATCCAAGACAGCAGTAACATTAAGATCCAGTTGTTCCAAATTTCACAAAACTTAGACTTATTGACATTTATCTGAACTTTTATGCATATAATCCTGCTTGTACCACTATTTTGTCAAAGCACAACATATAAATGAACGGATGGTCGGCTCTGAAGACGTGTGAAGTTCGAACTTTCGATAGTGGAACATGTGATGTGAATTCTGAAAAATAAAAAAACGTGTTATCTAGGTTTTTTGATATATTTTTTTTACCATCTTCATCATCATCAAACTGAATTGTGAGGAGTTGAAAGCGGATGAATAGATTGTCCTTCTATTACATAAAACTTAACTGCAGAATTGTAAACATATGAGTGTCACAGTGTACCTATAAATATTTATGCCTAGAATTTCTTTGATTCTTTAAACAAATATTGAAACCTTCTCTTTAATATGTTTTTTAGAATGATCTGTTCACCCATAATAAAATCATAAATGGGTATTTAACTTAATTTCTTTTTTTAAATTATTTTTATCAAAAAGTAACTTTTCATATCCATTAGTCAAGTATAAGTAATACTTACCGGGTTGCAATTTGTCTCCTATACCATATTCATTTATTTGGTAGTTAATCCTTTGTAGGATTTCGCTTACGTATAGCGAATCAGAAGTTGTTATGTCCAAAAATCCATCAGTTTCACTGTTGAATGACTGCTTTATGTTAGCCTGTATAACACAATATTAAGATAAGGTTATATTGTATAATATTACTCTTGCGAGTTTCACAGAATTTTATTGTTCAAGGCCTCAAATCTACTATTACATTAGTGTCAGAATAGTCAATAATTGATTTCATAATTATTGATTTTGACATGTTTGTTAATCTACGAATATAAAAGCGACTTTACGACTTTCCAAAGATCAACCACTGACACTTCATTGAAAGACATGGCATAGAATGGTAATCTCGTACATAATAAAAAATGAATATCTAACGTATGTGGTAATTTGCAAAAATTTTGACAGTTCCTTTGATCAGTGACCACCATTACCGTTAGTAGTTAGTAGCCACCATCATTACCACTAGTTAATTCGTTAAAAGACAACTCGTACCACAATTTTATTACGAGACCTTTGAACGATCAATGCTGCCGTGCATTCACTAAAACGCAGTTAAATAGCGAATTTTGCAATACTTTTACTGCGTTTTAGTATCTGCACGGTAGAATGGTCGGCCATTATGAATGAACAGATTACGAAGTTTTAGCAAAATGTCAATGGGATCATGTTGGAATGACAATATTATGAAATAGCAGATTTGGGCCGATGGTTAGCTATGATTTTTCAAATTATTTACTTTAATTCTGATACGGGGCAAACAAGTTGGACCATGCTATGATTTTGTACAGCTCTACTACAATTGAGATCCGAAAATCGGTTACTAAGCAATCAAAATCGACCATCATAATGGTGCAAAAGAGTCGAAGTCTACTGGGGCCCAGAGTCTCTTTCTGAAAGGAAGGCTTGGCCCCAGTGCGAAGGGCAAAGAAGAAACGGGGTGAGGTGTTTAGTCAGTAAGATTCTGACACTGTTTCCCACTCCGCACAAGAGCGGGATTCTTCATTGGATGATTTTTGCCCACCATAAAAAAAACATCATGGTGGTTCAACTTGTATGACGACGATTGTAACCGATTTTTGGGTCCAACTTAATAGCCAGGTCTACCAAACACTACACCAACATGCTGATCAAGATCATTAAAAAATAATACAATAAATATGCTTACCATCTCTGAGGGTATCTTTAATTTATTGGCTACTGTTATATTGAATTTAGGTAAACAAACTTCCACGTTTCCATATTTGAGACTATCAAATGCTTTTTTAATGTTCTCGGGATTTTTCATTCTTCTTAACAGGTCTCCGATTCCATCCTGCTTATTTGGTAGTATTATTGCCAAAGCGAATCTTGCTCCTGTGTAATGCATTTTCAGCACCTAGAAACAAATAAACGTGAGTTCACTATATAGTTTAATTCTCATGTGACGCCATACATGGCGCTACAAAGTTATTCACCAGATGCGGATGCCCATCAGTGGGTCACGAGTTCTTCACAAGTTCAAAGGCTTGTAAACCTGAACATTCTGAATTGATCCACTTCAAGCGCTAAACACATATGAATTAAACATTTAAAAAGGTAACGTAAAGACTGGGTTGACAATATGAGTTCCCACATTTTTACAATTGCGCGATTGTGGTGGTAAGTGCCTAATAGTAAGAAAGGGACGACGATGTCCGCTCAACGCGCATAACGGTTATTGCGCGCCTAAAAGACATTTCAATAAACCGTAGGGCAGGCCCTAGCAGGGTCTATGCCTTATAGTTCTGAAAAGGCAAAAGGCTGAAGAACATTGGTGTGTTAAGTCAGCAACGTGTACCTCGTTTTACCGCTCTGTTCTAGAGCTGGAGAAGTCATTGGATCCTCAACTCTCCATTTCACCTCAAAAAACCAAAAGTGTTCATATTTCCACTTGAGGGATTATCTTCGTGTGAATGTGAGTATATTCTGGAGTTGCGATCGCGTACCGGAAGACGTAGCTTCGGAAGGCCTTCCACAAGGTGGACCGACGACCTGGTCAGGGTTGCTGTAATTCGATGGATGTAAGACGCACAGACCCGTCGTTGTGGCGACATTTGGGGGGGCCTATGTCCAACAGTGGGCGTCTTTCGGCTGAATTGATGATGATGATGATTTGGATACGCAGTGAACATGTTAATACCTAGCAGTAATATACACTTTTGGATAACACGGTGATGCGTGTTAAATAGTTTATTGTACCTTTGCGTCGAGCTGAGAACAATCTCCATATAAGAACCAGTCTTTTATATTCATAAAATGAATTCTGTCGATTCTTCTTTGCCTGTAGAATTCTCTCTTGACCGTATTCGCTGGATTAAATTGTTTTTCCCATTTTCCCTGAAATCAAATTTATTGGTAAGTCCTTATTTTATATAGGCATAAGGTATTTTATCTTATCTTGTCATTTTCTTAAACTGACCTGAAAATCTTCGGCGTCTATCAGAATCATACCATCCAATGGTGACAGTATATTTGGCTTTAAGAACTTGTCGAAAATACCATTCGTAAACGTGGCCACCTGAGCAAAACAGATTTTACAAATTAGTTAGAATATCACGTGTAAGTTATAGTAGATATTACTTATTTGATAATAAACTTACGTCAGTGTTAATCTTTTTTGCTGCTTCAGGTAAACTGAAATCAAGATTTTCTGGTGCTATACCGAATAGCTTTGTTGTTTCTTGGATGAAATCAGTGGTAAGTGCACTGTCAGTGTCTGCATATATTTTGCAGAATAAACTAAACTGAATATCAGAATATGGAGCATTAAGTGCTGCCGAGATTTTCGGGAAGAAACAGCGAATCTGAAAATTAATTAGTTTATTCACTTAGTACACAGTAGATAACTGATGACATTGATCATTGTATGAGATCTTAGTCTCGAAATAATTAGTACTTATAACTTTAAGTGTACTAGAGCTATCGCTACGGCTGCTGAGACCCTCAAATCCTGATTTCGAGTCAAAACGCTTGTTTCATGGTGTTCGACTACGCGTCTCCTTTTCAAGAAAATTTCACGCCGATTGATCGACACTGAGCAACCAAAGTGTTGATTATCTTCGCTTAAAGAGTAAACATAGCCAGCGATGCTTGAGTATATTTTGTGGTTTTGTATTATACGTACGTAAGTTTAGTGTAGAAGTATTTGTAGTTAACCAGTAAAATAAATTTAAGCAGAACAAAAAAGAATGTCATGGCAAATGATTTCCTAACCTGTTCGAGAACAATATCATGCTTGAATACATCCATTAATAAGTAATTGAGATCAGCTTTTCCACCGCATCGGCACTTCTGAGGGAGATAAGTTGATTGGTTGTTTAAGATTGACTGGCCTGTCAGTCTAGTAGTTAGTGACCCTGACTGCTATGCGGGAGGTCGTGGGTTCGATTCCCACCCAGGATAATTGTTTGTGTGATGAACACGATCATTTGTTCTGTGTCTGGGTGTAATTTATCTATGATATGTATATATAAAGAAATATGTAGGTTTATCAGTTGTCTAGTACCCATAACACAAGCTCTGCTTAGCTTGGGACTAGACGACGTTGTGTGATAGTTGTGGACATAAAAACAAAGTAAAATGAAGGAATGGAAAAACCTTTGTATGTATGTAAACTTGATGACTTTGGTAGATTAAGTTACAAGCGATTTTGAGCTGTATGCGGAACAATAATTGTTATTATCATCTTGATCTGCCCTATACTTAAACTGCTTTGTATTTTAGATATGTCCCATTACCTTGAGCATCATGGTGATGTTTTTAAAGTCCTACGTCCAATAAAGGACATTTTTCTTCTACATGATGATGATGTAAAAACTTACTTCTTCTGTGTCCCTCAAGTTCAACACGTTCAAGAGCTCAACCTTCACGTTGCTTTGTGCGAACAAAGCTAATTGAGAAAAGAGATATAAGATGGATGCCCCTCCTACTATGACACTGTTTCCAGGGTTACGTTCGATCAGGTTCTGAAAAGATAAAAAGATGGTAATAAGTCTGAGGTTAAGGAAGTAAAAGTACGTAATACTACAAGAAATAGGTATCGGTCATATAGTAAACCGTGTTCTTCCAGTTTCTTTACGCTTCTGGGCTGCTGTAAATTTTTCGGCCAGCTTGGTTGGCAGATTGGTTGTAAACGCTAACCGTTTTATTTCGTAAACTAAGTTTATTATAAGTGTCATGTTATAGAAAGCAAGTTTCGTATTATTTTAGCACAAAGTCAGACTATTATGACACTGAGAACCAAAATTAGAACAATGACAGAAATTACTGACCTCTAGATAATTCTGTGTATAAGTATAATGAAATCATAAGAAAAAACAGTCGATATTGTGACTTACAGTTAGTACTTTGGTGGTATAAACAAGGTTTCCTGTTACGAATAATTCATATGCAACATCTTCGCAGTTTGGCGGTGGTGTTGTGGACATCATTGTAGTACTCGTAGATGAGGTTGTTCTCATACCTGAGATTTTGATATATTTAAAATGAAAACTAAATGTTAACAAAAAACGGATATCTATTTAATATTATTTAATATATTAACAATAATATTGTAGTTAACTAAGCAAGCAGTAATAAAGTATGTCATTATCAATGTAAACCGCATATGGAAGAAAAATCAAGTCCAGGCAAACATAGACCAGTGGTGTTTGATCATCAATTGATGATCGAAGCCAACGGTAGAACAAAGGTTTTTGTAAAAACATTCATTTTTGTAAAAAGATTCAAACTATTTCAATTTATTATGCAGAATGTTTTACTATCTACAATACTCTTAAAAATTGATTACCTTGATTACTTAGAGTTGTAATTGTTGGTAGTGATGGCATGGCAGTAGGTATTGGTCTTAACCGTCTTCCTAGAATACAAAAATCATTAATGAAAAATATCATGTATAAACTAAAATAATAAAAAACTGAAAGTTAAACTTACTGCATTCCCATGTGCTTAAGCAATTTCCTTCGTCATCCTTATAGTATCCGATGTGGCATCGGCATTCGGGTTTGCATGTTACTTTTCCAACGGGAATGGGACATTTAACGCCATTTAAATATTCCACACAAGTTCTCTGAGGACATGAGGGCGCACAAACAAAGTACCATTCGTTTCTACCTTTACATTCTTTTGGACCTGTAGAGGGTTAAAAGGTAAATTTTTGCAATATAATACATAAAATTTCATATGACCCTAAATGACATGATACTGAAAACTTTTCGAAAGTTAAATCACAGTAATAGTTCAAATAAAACCCATTAAGTATTGTTATCAAAACCACTCACGAACTATAAAACAACGAAATAATTCAATAACATCAACGAAGTTAGAAATTGCATTGGCTTACATAGAGTGCTATAAAGTAACACATTTGTCTGTTTCTGAGTCTACATTTATAACGTTCACACATGCATCTTCCTGGCTCGCATTCTGT
This sequence comes from Mythimna loreyi, assembly GCA_029852875.1. Classification (NCBI taxonomy): domain Eukaryota; kingdom Metazoa; phylum Arthropoda; class Insecta; order Lepidoptera; family Noctuidae; genus Mythimna; species Mythimna loreyi. The sequence goes on along the minus strand of CM056782.1, from coordinate 16,129,272 downwards.
TGGCACTGTACAAGTTTTGTTACTGTTGCTAGACTACGGGAAATACTTCAAGTTGCAATTAAGTAACGGACAATCAGAAAATACCTTTCCAACAATTCTGTTAATTTGAAGAATGTTCTTAAAAGAAATCTGTTCGAAACGGAGACACTATTAAATCAAATGTTTTGTTGCTTATATTTTCAAACATGTATTGCGGTTGTCTTACATAAAGTTGGATATGTTCCAACCTCCGCTAGATTGGCACAGCATCGATTCCACCAAGACTTTGGACAAGCAGTTTAAGGGATTATAGAAAGTAGAGGACTAAATAGTTAAGCCCACTAACTGCAGTAGTTGTTTTGAAAACATTTACGAGTTCTGTTTTTGTTTTCACTACGATTTAAGTCTGTTAAAACAAAAAAAACTGTTCTAAAACGAGTATGTTCTACTGGTTCCATATCATAAGCCGTAAAGACTATAAGTTTCTATAAGGTGTCTGCCGGTTCTACACAGTAGTGGAATTTGTAAAGTTTCTGAGTTTATATAATGAACAACCTGCATTCGTATAATATTCGTGACATAGTATATGCCATTTCTGAATTTATCCCGCACCATGGGTCACTAGGACTAATAAATAAATAGTAAATAAATTTATTTTCAGTATAGTGTATGGAATAGTTATAGTTAAAATAAGATATTTAAAATAATATAAGCAATAAAAATATTAGCAGTATAGCAAAGTTTTACGTTTTTCTTCTGGTAAAATTTTGTTTTAAAAGGAGTTCAATCCTGTTATGTAAGATTGAGAAAGCAAAATTCATTCAGTAGGTACTGAACGGCACATTATGTGCAATTAAATGTTTCATTAAGTTAAAATAATTACCTTTAGTGGTAGTCATCTGTGTCGTTTCTATTTCAGACCCATCAGTCGTTGTTTCAGGTCCAGACTCCTTCGTAGTAATTTCTGGTCTTTCAGTAGATGAGTTAGGCCCACCGCTCGACTCAGTTGTGGTGGTCCTGCGTTTTTTATGTCTACGAGTTGTTGTGCGCATTTCAGAGCTACCAGTATTCGATTCTGATCCCGACCCTTCTGTGGTCATACCTGGCCCTTCAGTAGATGACTTTGGCCCACCGCTCGATTCAGTTGTAGTGGTTCTCCGTTTCTTATGTCTAGGAGTTGTCGTGCCCATTTCAGAACTACCAGTATTCGATTTTGATCCAGAGCCTTCTGTGGTCATTTTTGGTCCTTCAGTAGATGAGCCGGATACACCATTTGATTCAGTTGTGGTGGTCCTGCGTTTCTTATGTCTAAGAGTTGTTATTTCCATTCCAAAAGGTTCTGTTGTGGCTTTTGATAGTTGTCCTCGAGTTGTCATTTCTGTTTCAGAGCAGTCTTCCGTCATTTCTGATTCTGACCCTTTGGTTGTCATATCTGAGCCTTCAGTAAATGAATTCGACCTATCACTCGATTCAGTTGTGGTAGTTTTGTGTTGCTTATGTTCATGACTGGTTGTGTCCATTCCAGAGCCACCAGTATTCGATTCTGATCCGGACTTTTCTGTAGTCATTTTTGATCCTTCATTAGGTGAGCCCGATCCACCAATCGACGCACCTATATTAAACCCGAGTTTCTTCTGTACATCAATTGTCAATTCTACTCCAGAGCCACCAGTGGTGGATTCTGGTCCCGATCCTATTGTAGTCATTTTTGATCCTGCATTAGATGAGTTTGGCCCACCACTCGATTCAGTTGTGGTGGTCTTGCGTTTCTCATGTTTTTGAGTTGTCATTTCCATTCCAGAAGTTTCTGTCGTGCCTTTTGATAGTCGTCCTCCAGGTAGTATTTCTGTTTCAGAGCAGTCTTCCGTCATTTCTGATTCCGACCCTTCTGTGGTCATTTCTGGTTCTTCAGTAGATGAATTAGACCCACCACTCGGTTCAGTTGTAGGCTTGCTAGTCCTGTGTTTCTTATGTCCACGAGTTGTCATTTCCATTCCAGAACCTCCTGTCATGCCTTCCGATCCTGGCCCTCCAGATGTTATTTCTAATACAGAGTCATCGGTAGTGGGTTCTGAGCCCGATCCTTCTGAATTCATATCTGGCCTTTCAGTAGAGGAGTTCAGTTCACGACTAGATTCAGTTGTGGTGGGCTTGCGTTTCTTATGTCTTTCAGTTGTCATTTCCATTTCAGTTTCTGGTCCAGACCTTTCTGTAGTCATTTTTGGTCCTTCATTAGGTGAGCCCGATCCACCAATCGACGCACCTACGTTAAATCCGAGTTTCTTCTCTACATCAATTGTCAATTCTATTCCAGAACCACCAGTGGTGGATTCTGGTCCCGATCCTTTTGTAGTCATTTTTGATCCTTCATTAGCTGACCCCGATCCACCAATGTTAATCCCGAGTTTCTTATCAAGTGTCAATTCTATTCCAGAACCACCAGTGGTGGATTCTGGTCCCGATCCTTTTGTCGTCATTTTTGATCCTTCATTAGCTGACCCCGATCCACCAATGTTAATCCCGAGTTTCTTATCAAGTGTCAATTCTATTCCAGAACCACCAGTGGTGGATTCTGGTCCCGATCCTTTTGTCGTCATTTTTGATCCTTCATTAGCTGACCCCGATCCACCAATGTTAATCCCAAGTTTCTTATCAACTGTCAATTCTATTCCAGAATCACCATTGGTGGGTTCTGGTCCCGATCCTTTTGTCGTCATTTTTGATCCTTCATTAGCTGACCCCGATCCACCAATGTTAATCCCGAGTTTCTTATCAAGTGTCAATTCTATTCCAGAACCACCAGTGGTGGATTCTGGTCCCGATCCTTTTGTAGTCATTTTTGATCCTTCATTAGGTGAGCCCGATCCACCAATGTTAATCCCGAGTTTCTTATCAACTGTCAATTCTATTCCAGAATCACCATTGGTGGGTTCTGGTCCCGATCCTTCTGAGTTCATGTCTGGTCTTTCAGTAGATGAGTTCGGTCCACCACTCGATTCAGTTGTGGTGGTCTTGCGTTTTTTATGTGTCTGAGTTGTCATTTCCATTTCAGTTTCTGGTCCGGACCTTTCTGTAGTAATTTTTGATCCTTCATTAGGTGAGCCCGATCCACCAATCGATGCACCTACGTTAAACCCGAGTTTCTTCTCTACATCAATTGCCAATTCTATTCCAGAACCACCGGTGGTGGATTCTGGTCCCGATCCTTTTGTAGTCATTTTTGATCCTTCATTAGCTGACCCCGATCCACCAATGTTAATCCCAAGTTTCTTATCAACTGTCAATTCTATTCCAGAATCACCATTGGTGGGTTCTGGTCCCGATTCTCCTGAGTTCATGTCTGGTCTTTCAGTAGATGAGTTCGGTCCACCACTCGATTCAGTTGTGGTGGTCTTGCGTTTTTTATGTGTCTGAGTTGTCATTTCCATTTCAGTTTCTGGTCCGGACCTTTCTGTAGTAATTTTTGATCCTTCATTAGGTGAGCCCGATCCACCAATCGATGCACCTACGTTAAACCCGAGTTTCTTCTCTACATCAATTGCCAATTCTATTCCAGAACCACCGGTGGTGGATTCTGGTCCCGATCCTTTTGTAGTCATTTTTGATCCTTCATTAGCTGACCCCGATCCACCAATGTTAATCCCAAGTTTCTTATCAACTGTCAATTCTATTCCAGAATCACCATTGGTGGGTTCTGGTCCCGATTCTCCTGAGTTCATGTCTGGTCTTTCAGTAGATGAGTTCGGTCCACCACTCGATTCAGTTGTGGTGGTCTTGCGTTTTTTATGTGTCTGAGTTGTCATTTCCATTTCAGTTTCTGGTCCGGACCTTTCTGTAGTAATTTTTGATCCTTCATTAGGTGAGCCCGATCCACCAATCGATGCACCTACGTTAAACCCGAGTTTCTTCTCTACATCAATTGCCAATTCTATTCCAGAACCACCGGTGGTGGATTCTGGTCCCGATCCTTTTGTAGTCATTTTTGATCCTTCATTAGCTGACCCCGATCCACCAATGTTAATCCCGAGTTTCTTATCAAGTGTCAATTCAATTCCAGAATCACCTGTGTTGGGTTCAGGTCCCGATCCGTCTGAGTTCATGTCTGGTCTTTCAGTAGATGAGTTCGGTCCACCACTCGATTCAGTTGTGGTGGTCTTGCGTTTTTTATGTGTCTGAGTTGTCATTTCCATTTCAGTTTCTGGTCCGGACCTTTCTGTAGTCATTTTTGGTCCTTCATTAGGTGAGCCCGATCCACCAATCGATGCACCTACGTTAAACCCGAGTTTCTTCTCTACATCAATTGCCAATTCTATTCCAGAATCACCAGTAGTGGATTCAGGTCCCGAACCTTTTGTAGTCATTTTTGACCCTTCAGCAGATGAACTCGGCCCACCACTTGATTCAGTTGTGGTGATCCTGTGTTTTTTATGTTTATAAGTTGTCGTTTCCATTCCAGAGCCACCAGTTTTCGCTTCTGGTCCAGACCATTCTGTGGTTACTTTTGTTCCTTCATTAGATGACCCCGATCCACCAATGTTAATCCCGAGTTTCTTATCAAGTGTCAATTCAAGTCCAGAATCACCTGTGTTGGGTTCAGGTCCCGATCCGTCTGAGTTTATGTCCGGCCTTTCAGTAGATGAGTTCGGTCCACCACTCGATTCAGTTGTGGTGGTCTTGCGTTTTTTATGTGTCTGAGTTGTCATTTCCATTTCAGTTTCTGGTCCGGACCTTTCTGTAGTCATTTTTGGTCCTTCATTAGGTGAGCCCGATCCACCAATCGACGCACCTACGTTAAACCCGAGTTTCTTCTCTACATGAATTGTCAATTCTATTCCAGAATCACCAGTAGTGGTTTCTGGTCCCGATCCTTTTGTAGTCATTTTTGATCCTTCAGTAGATGAGTTTGGCCCACCACTTGATTCAGTTGTGGTGGTCCTGTGTTTTTTATGTCTATAAGTTGTCGTTTCCATTCCAGAGCCACCAGTTTTCGCTTCTGCTCCAGACCCTTCTGTGGTCATTTTTGTTCCTTCATTAGATGACCTCGATCCGCCAATGTTAATCCCGAGTTTCTTATTTATATCAAATGTCAATCCTATTCCAGAACCACCAGTGGTGGATTCTGGTCCCGATCTTTTTGTAGTCATTTTTGACCCTTCAGTAGATGAGTTTGGCCCACCACTCGATTCAGTTGTGGTTGCCCTGCGTTTTTTAAGTCTATGAGTTGTCGATCCCATTCCAGAACTGTCAGTTATTGTCTCCATTCCTGACAGTTTTGTGGTCACTTCCTGTCCAGACTCTTCTGTTGTAAAATCTGATCCAGCGCTAGATGACCTCGGCTCTTCACTTGATCCTGAATCTACTTTTGTAGTTATCGTATCTGGAAGTTTAATGTAAATTGTGGAAGTTTAATTGTAACTAAATTCCGTTACATGATTTGGAGACCAACTTTAATTAAAATTACTTAATTATTATTATTTATTCATAAATATTATTATTTATTGGTTAATTAAAATAATATGTGTCTTAAATGTACATAATAAATAATGTAATATAGGTAATAATATATTAGGCACATATATCTAATAAAAATAAATCATGACCTAGTCAATTCATGGGGTACATATTTCATATAAAGAATTGAGTATATTTTTTAAAGATTTATTATTTTACTAAATCAATTTTTAAACTTTTAAGTTGGAAGTCTCGTATGATTAATCTCTCCAAGGTTTATATTAGTTTTTTTTTTAGATTAAGATTGATTGGTAGAGAACGCCTTGTTACATTAAGTCCGTCTACCTAATGGACAGACGGTTTGTCTTTGATAAATAACGCAATATTAATCAAGTGTCATATGATTGTCTATAGGATACATAATATCCTTGTATATAATTAATTGTCCATCAAATGTTTAAGATTGACATTTACTAACTCCAGATGACGGATACAATTCCTTTAAAGTATAAAAACGTTACATGGTTCCTTAAAAAAACACGAGTCACTTACTACATTGTTCAGGACGTACACATTTTCTGGTTTCAGAATCGTATACAAATCCGTCTTTGCATTCGCAACCGCCACATTTGCACTCCGCTGGTTTAGGACCAGGACACCGCTTACTGCAGTTTTCATCACAACCAGGTTTGGCATTGAAGTCTCCACTGCATGATTCTGTACACACAACGCTACATTGTAAATATGATATCAAACATTGGTTAAAATATATATATGTATTTTTTTTATAATGATATTATTATCATTATTTCGAATCATTCATTTTCGATATTAATATGATTGCAAAAATTACAACTTCGGCTTTGTACAAACGTAAACAGTTTTTGTTATTGACACAGCACACCATTATATGAAAAAAAATATGAAATTTTTTACCTGCATCACCTTTTTCAGTGGTATCTTCATCATCTCCTCCTGGAGTGGTGGTTCCTTCGGAATCTGTAGGTTCTGTTGAGCTTGCGTTATCTAAAACAACATATTATGTTGTTATTGTACTAGCTTGTGACAGTGGCTTTTTGGATTAACATAATATTGTTTTAAACTTTTTCATCATATTTCATCTCATTGATTTTGGATTTTATTTTATTGCAAAAGTTATAACTTAGGCTTTGTGCAAACGTAGATTCTTTTTGGTATTGACACAGCACGCCCTTATATAAAAATTTCGTTGCTGATTCTGATAACAACTAAAATTTTATTAGAAGATTTATTATTTTATTAAATCAATTTATAAACTTTTGAGTTGGAAGCCTCGTAATCTTTCCAAGGTTTATAATATTCATTTTATTTTTTACCTAAAGATTGATTGGTAGAGAATGCCTTTTTACATTGAGTCCGTGTATCTAAAGGTAAAATAAATAATATGGGCAAATCAGACGGGTTGTCTTTGATAAATAACGCAATATTAATGCAGTGTCATATGTATGATTATTCATAGAATAGATGAGATCCTTGTATAGGTATAATTAATCTTGTATTAAATTTGTCCATCAAATTTTTACTCAATTGTAAAAATTAAACAATACTAGCTCCAGATGACGGACACAATTCCTTTCAAGCATAAAAACTGTTACATGGTCTCTAAAAAAACATGAATCACTTACTACATTGTTCAGGACGTACACATTTTCTGGTTTCAGAATCGTATACAAATCCGTCTTTACATTCGCAACCGCCACATTTGCACTCCGCTGGTTTAGGACCAGGACACCGCTTACTGCAGTTCTCATCACAACCAGGTTTGGCATTGAAGTCTCCACTGCATGATTCTGTACACAACGATACATTGTAAGTATAATATCAAACATTGGTTAAAATATATATTTTTTTAATACTATCATTATTTTGTTTCACTGATTTTCGATATTAACATGATTGCAAAAATTACAACTTAGGCTTTGTACAAACGTAAACAGTTTTTGTTATTGACACAGCAGGCCATCATGTGAAATTGTAGGTGCTGATTCTGGTAACAGTAGTTGGACATAGTTGCCTGTTGCCGATACGTCACTCGCTAAGAAATCAAAGGTACAGGACACTAATAGTTTTTTTTTTATAAATACTTCAAACTTTGTTTTTATTTTTTATAGATATATGTAACGTTTCTAAAACAGTACCTTAAGGTATTCCACATATGTTTTCAATTCATTAGTTTTCGATTTTACCGAATATTTTTGGTTGTAAATTAATTGTTAAATCAAAGTAATTCAAATAGTGTATAAATCAAGTAATTCAGATACTGTATAAATCTACGTAACTGATTTATACAATTCTCGTGTAAATGTAAGAAATATGCATTGATATTATATTAAATTGGTTTATTTATGTCTGTTTTTTGTTTTTCTATGGTCCTTTACCTGTATCACCTTCTTCAGTGGTATCTTCATCTTCATCGTCATCATCTCCAGGAGTTCCTTCGGAATCTGTAGGTTCTGTTGAGCTTTCGTTATCTAAAACAACATATTATGTTGGTATTGTACTAGCTTGTGACAGTGGTTTTTTTCATTGACATAATATTTTTTTTAACTTTTTCATCATATTGATTTTGGATTTTATTTTATTGCAAAAATTATAACTTAGGCTTTGTGCAAACGCAGACTCGTTTTGCTATTGAAATAGCACGGCATCATATAAAACTCTAGTTGCTGATTCTGGTAGCAATAGTTTGACTCAAAGCCGGTTATCTGTTACTGATAGATCACTTGCTAAACAATCATAGATACTGAATTTTTTTGTTATTTGTTAATACTTGTTTTCAATTTATAATTTTTAGTAACCGAAAGTACACCGAAAACTTTTGGTTGTAAGAAAATGTAGTCACTTTCGTGCATATCAAATCGTATCAATGCATATTTTTTATACATATATACGAGAATTTTATGTATTGGATACATAGATTTATACATTATTTGTATGCAATTATTTTGATTTGACATTTCATTTACAGACAAAGACGTGGTTGTAGTCATGATAACGTAGTCACGTTTGTGCAGAGCCTTACTGTCTAGTTTTTTGGACTCCTCTGCCCCGTTACCTGCATCATCTGTTTCAGTGGTAACTTCAGTGTTATTTTCTTGCTCACCACTCCCAGCAGTTTCTTCTGAACTTGTAAGCTCTGATGAGTTTTTGTAACCTAAAACAACATTATTATTGTACTAGCTTGTGACAGCCTCTTGATTGTGTTAATCCAGGACATGCCAGGACATGCCAGGACATGGCGTACCCGTGTGCTTAGTTTCTTTCGTATCCGTGAAGAGGTAACAATCAAACCAATTCAGTCAATTAGGGTGTTTATAGTATTAGTAGAGTTAAAAAAAAATGTGAATGTTGAAAAGAAGAACACCTAAAACACAATACAGCATGAATATCTTTGTCTAATGATATAGCATAGGTATATTAATTAATATATATATACCTATATATTTAATTTTTGCTGTGGAGTGTTGCAACCTGCTTTTCAGTGTAAGTATACGCTAGTCGAAATAAAAACCTAAACAGTTACAATGTTGCCATTTTTTTTAGGTACTTTAAGTAATTTTATCTTGTGCCTGTTACCTATTTTATCGAAAATATTGAATAAGCTTGGTAATATCGTTCAACCTTAGTCTAAAATTGGTTCGAAACGTGAAAGTTACCTCCTTTGTATGGTAATTGAAGATGTCGAAAATTTCATAAACCCTTCTATAAACGTTCGTTTACGTTATCTTATTTCCACTTTAGAACGTTCCGCCTGCTAAATAATTAACAATTTAATTACTGAGGAATTTAAGAACATACTTGAAGTTAAATAGGTTTTAAAATTTATTGAAATTGCTCATTAATCCGTTGAGCCAAACGATATACAGGGCCTGTTCTCCTCTTAACTAAATATATTAATATCTTAAGTATCGTCTCGTTTGCATTCGGTAGAAGTTAAGTAGGTAGTATTAGAGTGGTGTAATATTTAAAAATATCGAAATCTCGGTAAATGAGTCTTCTGGAAGAATTTTCATAAAACTTTTTTGGTTATGTTGTTACGAGTATAATCGTCTCACTAAAACTCGACAACGGCTTGACGGATTTGGCTAATTTTGGACTTGAAGTATTCGTGACGTAAGTAAAATAACTGTAAGGCGGTACAAAGTTTTAAATAAAAAAGTTCAATGAGTTTTTGAATTCCTCGTGATTCAGTTAAAATCTGTCCTTTTTAGTTTTATTTGCTAGATAGCACATTTATATAACTAAAATATTCACACATTTTTGTTTTCACTTTTATATAATTTTACAAATTATTATTTAAATTTTATTAATTGGACAGAACTAGTTAAAAAAAAAAATATTGACTTAAATTTCATTTACTTTTGCAGATTATGATTTGTATTTTGTTTTGTTTCTTTTTATGAGTCTTGAAATAAATAACTAAATAGTAATTATTATTACAGCATATTAATCAACCTTTTGTAATGTTCCCACTGTTGGGGCCTTGGACTTTCTCTAGGAGAAGGAACAGGCTGTAATCCAATATGCAGGTAAAATATTCGACATATGTAAAGTATATTATATTCGGTATATGTGAGAAATATCTCAAATCAATTACATCTAAAGATTAAAAGAAAATGATATTTATAATTTCAGTCAAGTTCTTATATTCTTATCCTTTATTGCACACAAATTACATTAATACAAATAAAAGGAATGGTGATGCGCACAGGCGAGCTTAACCCATAGTTGGTTGTTAAGTTTTTATTCAATGAAAGGTATTTTACGTTGTAAAAACTTTTCGAATGTTTTTTACCAGTTCAAATCTTCTCACATTTACCTTTTCCACAATGTCCGACATACCAACTGCGTCGAACAATAAAGTTTTTTATCGGGCAATATAGATCCCAATTGTCGGTTGTGTGTGTAAAGTGAACACATAGTACCAACCCGGGAAAAATTACATTCTATCCGGTTAAACTTGTTGGAGTACGAATAGCTACCGACTAGCTTGCCCGTTTTGGTGGTGAGTTTGTAAATTAAACCTTTTTTAACGCTTTTTTTACCTCTGAGTTTGTTTCGGTGTTTCTTCTCAGGGTAGTCAGCTAGGAAACACCGGACTCATCTAGCTTAAACTGACGAAAAGAAAAAATATTGACGTGTAAAAGTGTTATTTTAAAACCTACTTACAAAATAAATATCATTTATCATTTAACACCGCGACATAAAAAGGTGAAAAAATGTTTATCATTTATACAAGTTAGTTTATAGCTGTTACCAATAATGATGGTATAGCTGCGTAGTAAAAGCAAACAGCGACTGATGGCTTGTTAGTCTAGTGGCCCTGACTGCTATGTCGGAGGTCGTGGGTTCGATTCCCACCTAAGACAAATATTTGTGGGATGAGCATGATCATTTGTCTTGTGTAATTTATCTATAAATAGCTGAGCTGACGAACTTTTTACCGCCTAGTAGTCTATTAATATTCACCGTTTAAACCTTTTTAGGAGTATCAACAAAATTTCAAGACCAAAATTAGCCAAATCGATCCAGCCGTTCTCGAGTTTTAACGACATTAAAGAACAGCTAATCAACTATGTCAGTCATATCAACGCACAGCCAAAACTACTGGGACTAGGAGCGTGTAATTTTGCACAACGCTTCCTTTTATGACGTAGGTGAATACTAAGAGGGGGTTTTTCAAAATTCTGCTCCTAAACGGATGTAATGGGGGTCTAAAATTTGTATAAAGAACCCTACTTTGAAGCAAAAAAGATATGTATGTCTTTAGGAATATGTTTAAAGGTCGTCTAGTACTTTGGGACTTATTGGCGGAAACTTACAAATAATACATTTGATAAAACAATAATAACTTTTCCATAACATTGCACAAATAAATAAAAGCTAACATACAATTCACAAATAAAAAAAATGTATACACATTACCACAAAGACAATAAATCCCACAAAATAACGATAGCATCTCAAAAGAGACGATGTTCTCATAATCCAAATACTAATATAGGTATTGTATTATTCGTTATTGTATTCATTGCAGTTACAATACATTGTACAGAATACAAAGACTATATTAATGGAATGAAAACATAATGCAGACGTTTTCTGAATAAAGCCGTAAGTTTTAGATAACTACTGGAATATAATTAGTAGAATGCTGCAAATGATATCGTGGAAGTAGACCATTTATTTCTTTTAAGGTCTGCGTTACAGGACCCCGGGTTTTCCTTTTCGATAGATAACCCATAACCCCAGTGGGCTGTTCCTAAGGTGGCTAAAAATCCGGGGTCTGTGGTTGGAACGCAACACGCGTTCCAGAACCTCGGGTTTTTTCTTTTCGTTAAACAACCCATAACCCCAGTGGGCTGTTCCTAAGGTGGCTAAAAATCCGGGGTTTGTGGTTGGAACGCAACATGCGTTCCAGAACCTCGGATTTTCCTCTACGGAAGATAACCCGTAACCCCAGTGAGCTGTCCCTACGGGGGCTAATAACCCGGGGTCTGTGGCTAAAGCGAGAGTCCATTCTCTCAAGCGTGTGGCCACCTCTTTCGCTAACATTGCTTTGCATGAGGAGGCGATCGCTTGCCATTGCCTTCATTCGGGATCTTGGCCTATGTCGACATTATTTCCCGACAGGAAAGGTAAATGCTGCCGATCACCCCCATGAGGACACAGCAGTCGGCGGTGCACTATCTAAGCGCGGCACACCTCCTTAAGCTTCCTCTTCCTTGCGTCTTCGACAATGCTGAGGATCGTATACAACGGAGCAGTATGCTTTATAACGTTTGCTCTTAACATAAGCAGACCATAGAAAGTACTTAATGAAAAAAGCTTTAATAGTGGAACTGTAGCGACTTTTTTATAAAATAAAATTTTACATCACGGTAACAGAGTTCTCCGCACGATTAGAATTTACAATACAATTGCTTGATATATACTCTCAAGTAGTTGCTTGGACTAAAAGAAAGATCCATCTGATTGGAAGAATCTCCGTTTTTAAAACAAGTTTTTAACAAAGTAACAGAGATAGAACAGTTCTTCAGAAAACTGAATTCAAGCAAAGCCAAAAACATAGTTCTAAATAAGCCGTAAAGAGTTTTATAGCCAACGGCCAGTAATAAAAAAAAAACTAGTTCTTTGTATCTACAGAACCAAAAAGAGGTCCAGGTAAATAATTCAATTGAATTAAGACAGAAATAACCTACTTGACCGTCGTTTTGTATGAACGTCCTATATTTTACTGGGGCAAATAGCCTCCCTTGAAATCTTTGTTCTAGTATCTTGCGCCACAGATGTTTAAATAAATAAACGTATAGTTGATTCCTTTCTTCTTTTGTTAAGATTTGCTTTAAGAAAGTGAATCTTTGTATCGATTACTTTGAAGTATTACTGTAACAAAGACATTGGGGTTTCTGATTAATTTCTATTTTATGAAAGACGCAGATTGCGAGGAGCACTGCCGGGTTCTCGTTAGGGCCATCGGCGGTGATAACCCCTCGCGTCAGGCCTTAGTACAGGCCATGGTCCGGAGTGAGGAAGAATAGGAGATGATTGCGTTCTTCTGCGAAGCAGTTAAGTTAGCAAAGACGGCGGGAACAGTACACTTGGCTCCAAACACACAAATCGAAGACGAAGGCAATTAAGAGACCAAATTAAAATGGAACTGGACAGGTCACCACTTACAGTTTCCCATCAGGTGAGATAGCGGTCAAGCGCGAACCTATAATTAATAAAAAAAAACTACCGCATGTCGCAACTATATTGGGCGAAGGCAAACACTAACTGGCTCTCGAATAGCAGAAGATAGCAACGCGGTATGTTCAGAAGGAGATGGCAGGACAAGTTGGATGTTGGCTGAAGGATTGGCCAAAGTTAGCTAAGACTAGAGAAGAATAAGAATAACGCCTTTGAGCTGCAATCGTACCCGATAGGCTCATATGACCATTGGTAGAGTATGGACTGCAAATCGACTTAGGTATCTTGCCTAGGAATTGACAAGAAGTGACCGAGAGTCGGGAAGAATGGAACTGGAGAACTGGGATAGTACAGGCTAATTATACATTAGCTGTCTCCAGCAGTTTCATCTATATATTATATTACGTCTCCGCGTTTGTGGGTCCCAGTTTTAATATTGTGTATAGCCTATAGTATTTGTAATTTTATTTATTTACTGACACACCAACAGCATTGCATACAGGAATATTACATAAAAAATATTAAGATATATCACACTGGTATGCATGCCCATTATAGGTGTGCGCAGCTTACACTATAAATTGAGTTGACATTAAAATTATTGTTATGGTATGAGATAAAAAGATCACAAAAAAATAACATACAAAATGAACCTGGCTATCCCATAAAGAGAGATTTTTTCCAACCGGTAACTGGGTTTTTTACTTGTTGTGAATTCATCAGTGTGATATATAGTAAGGATAATAATGATTCATAAGTCAAGAGGTACAACTAGCTTGTAAATGTTTTTTATGGTGGAAAAAATCACCGAATGACGAATCCCGCCCTTGAGCGGAGCGGGAGACAGAGTCAGACTTCTACTGACTGAACGACCCACCGTTCCTTCTTGCCTTAGTTCCAGGGCCCCGGTGTTCTGCTTTCGCCTCTACCCTTGACCCCAGAAGGCTTCGACCCTGCTGGGCCCCTGCTCACAACTCCTTGAGGCGTGGGGGAAAAGTGCGCCCTGTCGACGACTTGGGCTCGGTCCGAACGGTTACCGGACGGGCAGACAGCGAACTAAGAGGTAACTAACTACTGCGTATGAATTCATAAGAATAAAATTACCCGAAAAAATTCAGAATTACGCTCTCAAACAAAAAAGGCAGGTACTATTTTAGGTAAATCGCTTAAAACGCCGTAATATTCGAAAGTTGTCGACGGGCTCTAAAACTTTATAATTAGCCAACAAACTAGGCAGTGGTGCATAGAAATAGTATTTGCTTAAATTAACTTTTATTCCGCGTTAATTTTGCCATTTTATTTGCTAGTAGACTGACCTTTTTTTAAATATCCTGTTTTTAGGGTTTCGTGTTTATTTGTGGTTGGTAAAAATCATCTAAGAAATGGAACCCTATAATTAAGACTCTACTGTTCATCTATCTGTCACCAAGTTATATCTCAAGAACTTTTAGCTAAGCAGTTGAAATAGTTACAGATTGTCTTTCTGTTGCCGCTGTAATAATATAACAGAAAAAAAAACTAAAATCAGATATAATTATATTTTAAGTGAGGCACAAATACAAAAAACGCCATTTTTTTTAACCGTTTCAAAAATATATTATTTAGTACGGAATCCTTTGAATGCCAGTCCGACTTGCACTTGGCAAGTTCTCTAGAAGATTTCAAAGTAACGGAATGTTACCAAGATGTTCATTTGAAGTTGAAAAAGTTGTAATTTAGGTTCTTGGACTAGTTCTTTTCAAGTAAGAAGAAAACTTAAACTGTGAAATTAAAAATAAATACTGACACTAAATACTGAAAACTATAAACCTAAGTTTTTACAAGTTTTTTAAGCTTGCTTGATTAGTTATGTATGAAGTTATGTCATCAATCATGACGTTATGGTTAAATCTTGAATCTTGAGCTGAAATTTTGTATTATATACTTTTAGTTTAGATGGTGAAAAAAAAACAAGAAGAAATAGTTATTTTTAATTCACTTCTACAATATAGATATATCAAATGAAAGGGCTTGTTGAGAATAACTCAAAAATTAACTATTTATTTTTTGAGTTAATCTCAACAAGCCAGAGTAACGTCACTACGTTACTTTAAATTAATATGGCGGGTTTAACTACGTCATAACATAATTTATATGACATGAAAGCTTTTAGTGGGATTTAAATACTTATATTTACTTTAAATTATTAAAATCATTCTACTTAAATTACTTGGGTGAAGCTCGCGACAAGCTCAAAAAACAAATCCTGTAACAATAAGTCAGTAGTAAGATTCAAAGGTTTTTTTTTATTTTATCGCATTTCAGTCTGTTTTTAAAAAAAGTTTGTTATTTTATATTTTATTTTACTAGTAAGGTAGAAAACAGCCACATCAACATTATACAGCTGTTGTACTTAGTTTTCAAAAACACTGTTGGAGATCCTAATAATTAAAAAATAACATACTAAACGATCAACACGATTCAACTATACGACTTTAAATACAAACAATATGATGTAATCCTACTTTCCGCACTAGTACGTAATAAGCTGTGGAGTGTATAAAGCGGTCTCAATGGCAAGCGTGGTTTGTTTATAGCCCGCTCAGAGCTTGCTAATGCGTAATGCGCAATTTGTGTAAGTGCACAATCTACTTCAGTAATTGTACTTAACACTTCATGTATCGCTACAATATTTTAGCAGCATATGCTTATCAATCATTTTGAATTTTTTAATATTAGAGGATTTATGGAGATTTATTTCATAGAATTTCTGGATTCACTGATTTGTAAAATCTGCCCCGATTTACTTTTTAATCTACTTAAATAGAAAGTTGAAATTCGACGGCTGAAAAAGCACCCCTAGCCAAATTGCTGAATATTATGCTATTCTGAAAATGATTTTTATAAAGAAGAAAATACACATTTTATCTGCTGAGAAAAGGCGCATACTTAAAATTGAAAATATAAAAAAAGTGGTATGTAAGTAAAATAGCCGAACGCTCAGCATAATGCTGAGTCCAAACGCAAAGGGCGACGAGTCCACAGCGCTGATTTCAGCGTGGGCCGGAGACGATGTTGACTAACAGACATCGGCAATGGATAACAGTAAAAATGAAGCATGGGTATACTTACAATTCTTAGCTGGAAAACAGACTCCCTCATCATTCCTTACATAGTCCTTTTTACAGATACACGCTGGAGGTCCAGTGCAGTGTTTTTCAGTGTCATTCTGCGCTTCTTCAAATGGGCAATGAACTTTCCCGACATGCGCACATGTTTGGGGTTCACATAGTAGCTCGGGGCACTTCACGTATTTTTCGTGTATAGCACATTTTTCTAGACAATACAAATTAGTTTTGTCAGTTATAGCTGATAGCGGATTTGCCCACGTCTTAGCAGAAAATTGTACCAAGAAAACGTACTCCTGGGATAAAAAGTATTATAATTGCTCTAGGTACATGGTCCACTTGTGTACCATCGCGGTCAATTAATTTGTTTCAGTGAACTTCAGCTGAGCGAGACAATAACCTCTAGGTAGTTAGTATGAGACGACAATCGATCCTCCACGGGATTAAAACGATTAAAATTTAGTCGTGTATATACTAGTCTTATTCGTCAAGTCTATGAGTATCTATGAGTCAAGATGCCCAATTATAAATTACTTATTAAATTAATCCAATGAAATACGTACTGTGACGATGCGATGTTTTGATGATAGTTGTACTGACGGCAGATGAAGCTGCGCCCGCGGCTGCTGCTGTTCCATTTTCTTGAACAAAATTGTATATAATGTAAATAAAAAAGAACAATAACAATTTAATAATGCTTTTTAAGGACACGGAAGGATTCCTTCAGGAAACATAATTATTTTTGTGTACCTTAGAGATTGTTGTTCTGGGTGTGATACTTTGATCACACGTTATGGCGTAGCTAGTCAGGGGTCCCGTATAAAAAAATGGTACATTTTTACAAATGCTTGATTTACCTTACGAGCGTTGAATCCCTGCAAAAGGGTCGAAGTCAACCGGGGCCAAGGGTTCGCATCTGAAAGGAAGGCTCTAGGCCTGGTATATATGGCGACGTAGGAATGGGGTAGGTTGTTTAGTCAGTAAGTTTTCATTTCGTCATTGGATGATTTTTACCTACCATAAAAAAATACCTTATGAAATGGTTGTGGATAATATGTAGCGAATTTTTGCCTAAGTCGGGACCCCTTTAGCAAGTGTGCACAGTATCATTGATATTGCATATATACGGCGGCTGCTTCGATGGGTTATTGAGTTCAAGTTAATAATTATTGTAATCTTACCTCCGTCAACTGCCGCGGCGCTGCTTGCGTCCGCTTTAGTTTTCACCTTGACTATAGTTTGTGTGTCCCTTGCTGAAGAAGATAATTGAACTATTAGTTACATTTTTAATTGGTTCTGTTTGGTGAAATTTATAATTAATTATTTGCTCAAAGTTGACTGTGTGATTTAAAGCAGAATATTTTTTTTTACCTTTATTTTCTTATTATAAGCTTTATGGTACACCATTACACATACAAAAATAAACTAAACCTAAAACACACATGTAAATTTGTGCATATTAATTAGATTAAGAATATGTATGTAATAAAAAAAGCAAAAGCATGTTTAAGATTTTGTAACGACTAAAAATCTAAAAATGAAAAAAAGTACATTTTGACAGAGCATTGTAGCGAAATCTATATCGTCATTTAGATTATATGAAATCAACTACTGATTCAGTCCTCAGAACCACCAGAGACCAGACACAATACCCGTCTGGCCGGAGAATCCACCCTATTTAACGGAGGTTTCGGGAACTTTACACCATGCATACCACTCAACTCGCCCTTCTCCCGTTTCTCTATACCTCGATGTGATATGAACACGCAACCTTCTCTGCCTCTAAAGCTCTAGACAGACGGACTGTAATTCAACTGCAATCCAACGGCAAATTGCAGTTCGGATGCAGTTTGAATGCAGTTGACACGACTGCAATAGAACTACGAACAATTGCAGTCGGCGGTTCAATGCAATCGTGTAAACTGCATACCAACTGCAATCGAACTGCACGGTTGGTTTGCAGTTCTATTGCAGTTGTGTCAACTGCATCCAAACTGCATCCGAACTGCAATTTGCGTATGGATTGCAGTTGAGATGCAGTCCGTCCGTCTACAGCCTAAAGTATTAACACTCATCACCATCGTTCATCAACAGCCCAATACACTATTTTCATCACATCATTATCATCGTTCTGCCCAAGTCTTATATTACTTGTGGTACAAATTTTTTTTCTTCCATTCTACCCTATCACCCATCACGCAATCACGAATTCCCTATTCTTTTATATCACTTCTCACACAATCCACTCATGTTTTCTTTGACTTCCCATCTTAGTCACAAAAAAGAATTTTATAGAAAAAAAAAACTCACAACAATTTGCGATTAAAATTAATTCAGCCAAAACGGCTAATACTGCTAGTAACTTCCACATCGTCACTACAATCTAATGTTTCTTCACAAACAAAATTCCCTTTTTATACAAACAGTTAAATTTTATTTGCGGATGTGAGACACATAAAGATCCACTTAGTATTGATTAATAGTTTATAGGTCTTGAAATAAAATTGTGATAGTTATGTGTGCAAAGTACCTGAAGCTATTATCGCTGTTCGATCGTCCGGACCAAGTCAAAGTCGTCGACGACGCGTAATGTTCCCGCGCTCCTCAAGGATTTGTCAGCAAACTGTAGGAGCCCAGCAGGGTCGAAGCCTCCTGGGGCCATGGTTAAAGTGAAAATGAATATCAGGGCCCTGGAACAAATGGCAAAGAAGAAACGGAGTGGGTTTTTAGTCATAAAAACCCTGTGTTTTCAGTTCAGTTCAGTTACCTCTTCTTCAGTTCAGTTCTTTCTCTTTAGCGTTAAAGGACAATGTTAACACTTTCAAACATTGCCGCAGCTCTAGTCATCATTTTTTTTTAAGGCGTCCACTGTGGTACCGCCTTAGTATTAATTAAAAATTCACAGATGATTTACGAATACGTCGAAAACCTATTTTCAGAAAGTAGATACTTCAATGTATAAACTACGTGGTCTTTTTAGGGTTCCGTAGTGAACAAGGAACCCTTATAGTTTCGCCAGGTCTGTCTGTTCGTCAACGGATAATCTCAGTGGCCGTTAGCACAAGAAAGCTGAAATTTAGTAATTATATGTTTATCACGACAAAATAGTGGTAAAATAAAAAGTTGAAAAAATGTTTTTATTAGGGTACCTCTCCTACACGTAAAGTGGGAAGTATTTCATAATTTTTTTAGTCACGTGAGATGAAGAAAATGAAGTCGAATTATTATTAAATATTTTCAAAGAGCAAGCCGTGTGTGTGATAATATTTTTAAACGTACCACGCAAATAATAGCCGGTAGATGATTTTATAAATATCATAGTATGACTGCATTATAATGTAATAGGTTTAGTCTAACAATCTCTGTTAATATAACACTAACATTAAAAACAATGGAACTTACCTTATCAATATCATCATCATCTTCCTGCTCTTTTTTAATTTTAATTGTGATCGTAATAGTGATACGTTTTCTTTTCTTGCCGTCACGCTATCAATCTCTAGTTTTCCTGTATATCATTAAATATCAAAGCATCTCTGGGGAAATTGGGTTACTTTATACATCATAGACTACTTTGCGCTGAAGTCGTAGTTTAAGGGTTATGTTATCTGTTGGTCATTGTGAGGAACTACGGAACCCTACACTGAGCGTGGCCCGACATGTTCTTGGCCGGTAATATAAGTAAAAGATTTCTGTACAATTTAATATTATTTTTATAGAATATGAGTTTCTATCAGCGGCATTACCTGCGTGTATGTAGAAAATAATTGTATTTAACTGCTAATATAATAATAAAATATAAATAGTGATAAAGTAAAATTTTATAAGGAAAAGCATTTGCAGAGCCAACTATTTTCAGTTAAGCAGTTTAGATTTCTAGTTTGAGTTAAAGGGTCTAGGAAGTTAGGGGTTTCACACGTGTACCTCGGTCTATCAAGCACTAGTCATCATCATCATCCTACCCTTATCCCATTTTACTTGGGGTCGGTGCAACATGTTTTTTCCTTCCACTCTGTCCTGTCACCCGTCACACTATCACTAACTCCCTTTTCTTTCATATCACTCTTCACACAATCCATCCATCTCTTTTTCGGCCTCCCTCTTCCTCTCCATCTATCCACGTGTAAACTCAGAACAAGCACAGCCAAGCACTAGTATAAA
Organism: Mythimna loreyi; assembly: GCA_029852875.1. Taxonomy (NCBI): domain Eukaryota; kingdom Metazoa; phylum Arthropoda; class Insecta; order Lepidoptera; family Noctuidae; genus Mythimna; species Mythimna loreyi. Next base: position 16,108,843 of record CM056782.1, on the reverse strand, counting down.
TCAATAAAAAAAATGGAAAAAGGACTCATTTACACTAATATAATAAAGAGGTAAAGTTTGTTTTTTTGTTTGTAGGAGGTAATCTCTGGAACTACTGGTCCGATTGGAAAAAAATAGCAACAATAGAAAGCTGCTTAACTCCTGAGTGTCATAGGCTATATTTTATGTACGCGGGAGAAGCCACTGACAAAAGCTAGTTAGCCATATGTTTGGTGTTATGATTTTCAAACATCTCATTTTTGAGTTAATTCTCTTTATGATTAAGTGTGCTGTCCACACCCCTTTTAACAGAACACATGGCTAACATCCAACCCATTACCCATAGTACTTACAAAGCCATTCATATTTATGTTTGTGTACAACGTTTATCTCTAAAGTTTTCTAATAATGGACTGTAGCTAAATGGCCCTGCCAAAACTTCACCACTTTGTTTCAGAATACTTCCCATGAAACGAAATCATTTATCGTTGCTTGAGTTCTGGTGAAGGGTAGGTTGGTACAAGGGTAGGTAGATACGTGACTCCTTGCCTCGTGTCTTCACTTTGACGAGCAGGTAAGGTTCGTGCCGACTTGTTAGTATTTTCTGTGTGAAGGGCTTTGTCTATCCGGCTATTACATAGTTGGTAGCAGTTTGATTGATTTTCATGAAACTGTGAAATCGAAGAGTGAATTTACAGAATACTTAGTCATAAGTTTGAATGAAGTTATTTTTTTATGAAACTGCATACTTAGTGCTGTGATAATTTCAAATTGGCTTAGTATTATATGTTTGAGTAAATTTTATATTTAACTCAAATGTTATTCCTCTTCTTAAATTTATAAAAAAAAAAATATTTTTATGTAAAAACACTTTTCATTACTCATACTCTGAAAGTAGGTGTAAAGTTGCCTGCGGACAGGGTTGGAAGAAGTACTTTTACTCCCTAGGGAGTTTTACTTTACAACTGACAGTTGTTTTTTTAATATTTAGACAGCAAATATTAAAAAAAAAACTAGTTCTATTTTGACATTTCTATTGAACCGTGACCCGAAACTTTATACCGAATTAAAATGACATAGAGATAGAAATAATTTAAGAATACTTTTTTTTAATGACTTTATTTTAATTTACATTCAATTATTTCATTAAAACTAATATATATTTGAGAAAAAATTTGACCAGACCCATTTTTACAATGACAAAATGAAAAATATTGACTGAAAAGCCAGGGAGCCGAACACTGAAAAAAAGAATTGGCGGGTAAATGGTAGACTGTCTATAATCTGTGGCCGATTTGATCTTCCTTTTTTTTTCGAGGTGTAAAGTTTTATTTACATTTTGCTAAATCTCTGTTACAAGAAATTTTTATTAACAAGATAAGTTTTAGTTAATCAGCTTCAGTTATAAATTTAACGCAAGATTCTTAAGAGGAGAAAACCGCTTACCGCCTAAATCAAAAGAAATATACCTACCTAAAAACATACCTTTGACGACGACTCAGGCCTTTGACGACGACTCAGGTTTTTATTATTTTTATTTTCCTCGTATTCGTAATGAAAAGCACAGTGTTTACCTCGGGTTCAGAAGTTATTTAGTCCCTCGAACTATTAGCGACCTCGCTCTCGCTCGGTCGCCAAGAAATTTCTCGGGACTAAATAACTTTCTTTCATCCCTCGTATAACAATGTACTATTTTTCTAATAATGTCAGTATAAGGAAAAAAAGTGTTTTTCATATTTATTTAAACATTCTATACTATATTACTTAGGCGAGCGTGATGCAACAAAACATTCTCTACCAGTCAAACTTTGGGTAAAAAAAATTACACTGTGGTATGTAGGCATTTATTAAATATAAGTTTATTTTTATTATTTTCTGGCCTTTGATGTCTTTCTGATATTCAGTCATATTTTGACACGTGGTTTTTGTATAATTTTGAATTCATTCAATTATAAGTTACTTTTAAGTTAAGCTGTCCTCAAATAAAGCTAAAAACTTATAGCTACTGAATTACCAAGTTGTGAATAAATAAACTTTTGCAAATAGGAAATTATATTCTGAAAACTTGCAGTTACATTCGAAGAAATTGTAGAATTTATGACATTTTATGAAAGCAGTAATTGCGTCTTTAGTCTTTTCAACTTTGTTGTTAGCACATTTTCAGCAAAATAATCTACCTATTATTCGACTATGCTTAATTGCCTGTTCATAATGTAACAAAGTATCAGCAGTGTTTGTGTACTTGTTTCGGAGTCACGGGCGACAGGTGACAGGCGACAAGTGACAGGTGACAAGTGACAAGCGACAGCTGACAGCTGACAGGTGACAGGTGACAGATGACAGGTGACTGGTGACAGGTGACAGGTGACAGGTGACAGGTGACAGGTGACAGGTGACAGGTGACAGGTGACAGGTGACAGGTGACAGGTGACTGAACCGGACTGGACGTCTTTAAACTAACTGCCGGTAATGTAACGAGCCAATGTATTTACCCCCTGTGATTGTGTTCACCACACTATATAGATATATAGTGTGGTGTGGTGTGGTAGTCTATGATGTTGGGTAGTCGATTCAGCAATCGATTCTAAAGTTTCGATTCGAATTAATTTTAATTTACTTTTTTGTTTTTCATTTTTCGATTTTTGGTTGTTAGCTGGCGGGTGGAGCAGAAATGCAAACTCCGTACTTAGCTTTTGTGTGTGTAATTTTGCTGTTATTATTTTTTATATCTATTTATTTTTATCTATTTATTTGATGTCTTCTGATAACGAATCTTTTTATTCTGCCGATTCTTCTGCCTCTTCTTGCAATGATAGTTTTAGCTCTCTGACGGAGACCCTTGGCGATCAATTGCGCCAAAGGTTTGATACAAAGTCGTGCCGTCTATTTAACGTCTGCCATCTTAACGCTCAAAGCATTCCCAGCCATTATACTGAATTGTTTGATACGTTTTCTTTGAATAACGTGCATGCTGTCCTGGTTTCGGAGACTTGGCTCAAACCGGAACTTCCGTCTACCACCTACTCTCTTCCTGGTTTCGTTCTTCTTCGGAATGATCGGATTGGGAGGAGAGGTGGTGGAGTTGCAATATACCTTCGTGCCGATTTTCCTTTTAAAATTCTTGTTTCTTCTACTCCTAATGATTCGGCCGAGTTTCTTTTTATCGAGGTTTGTGTCAAAGGGGCTAAAGCCATTTTAGGTGTCGCCTATTGTCCCCCCACCCTCGACTATTTCACCGAATTCGAATCGGTACTTGAATCTTTGGGTTCAGAGTATGCTCACCACATCATCATGGGAGATTTTAACACCAACCTCCTTGTCCCCAACTCCTCTCGGTCTCGTAAACTCCTTCATATTGTCCAGTCAGCCAGCCTACATATATTGCCTCTCCAACCCACTCACCATAATAAAAATGGTGATGACACTTGGCTTGACCTACTCCTCACCTCTAATCCTTCCCTAGTGTCCTCACATGGTCAGCTTGATGCTCCTGGCTTTTCCCATCATGATCTCATTTACCTATCCTACCTTCTTAAGCCTCCTAAACCCAAACCCATGATCCAGTTCAGGCGTGCCTTTGCTCGTATGAATAGTGAGCAACTTCAAAGGGATGCAGTATGTATTGATTGGTCACCCTTACAGGATGCGACTACCGTGGACGATAAAGTTAGTGTATTTAACAATATTGTGACCGAGTTATACGACAGGCATGCTCCTGTCAGGAGAGTTAAGTTGAAGCGTCCACCTGCACCCTGGATGAACCAAGAAATTCTGATGGCTATGCGACGGAGGGACCGCGCGTTCCGGAGATTTAAGGGGGATCGTTCAGAGGAAAATTGGGACTCTTTTAAGACTCATAGGAATCGGTGTAATCAGAAGATACGTAACGCAAAACGCCGACACATTCTGAGTAACATCACTTCTTCTTCTTCTGCTGATATTTGGAAATTCCTTAAATCTCTAGGTATTGGTAAACCGGCACATTCAGACCTTCCTAACACAATTGGCTTGGACGAGGTCAACGGTTATTTTTCCACTGTTCCTTTGCTCGATAGTCAAACCAAATGTGAAACTGTTGACTATCTTAATGGTCTGACGCGTTCCAATATTGCCCCCTTCGTTTTCACCCCAGTCAACTCGGAAGAGATCAAAAAGATTATCCTCTCCATTAAATCTAAAGCCGTGGGTTGTGATAACATCAGCCGTCATATGATCGTGTCGGCTTTAGATCAACTTCTTCCCGCTATTTCCCACATCGTTAACTTTTCTCTATCCTCTCGCATGTTTCCTTCTTTGTGGCGTAAAGCCTATGTTCGGCCTCTACCCAAAGTTTCTAACCCCACCCTCTCCTCTCACTTTCGCCCAATTTCCATCCTACCGTTCCTGTCCAAGGTGCTCGAGGCCTGTGTTCATAAGCAGTTCTCCAACTTTATTTACCAAAACTCGCTCATCAGCCCTTTCCAATCGGGTTTCAGGCCTGGGCACAGTACTGTGACAGCTCTCCTTAAAGTGACTGACGATATAAGGCGGGGAATGGAGGACACTAAAGTTACCATCTTGGTGTTAATTGACTTCTCCAATGCTTTTAATACCGTCAGTCACGAAATCCTACTGTCTATCCTTTCTAATCTTATGGTCTCTCATGAGGTACTGGAATGGTTTTCCTCTTATCTTCAGGGGCGTCAGCAGTCAGTACGTGTTGGTGACTCTGAATCAGGGTGGTGTGACCTTGTAGCTGGCGTCCCTCAAGGCGGTATTTTATCTCCTCTTTTGTTCTCTGTATTTATAAACTTCATTACTATTATGCTTCAGTGTACGTATCATCTTTATGCTGATGATCTGCAGCTGTATTGTCGGTCAAGTGTGGACAACATATCGGATGCGATCGAAGAGCTGAATCGAGATTTACAAGTAATCAAAAACTGGTCTGATAGATTCGGGATAGCGGTCAATCCTACCAAGTGTCAGGCTATTATAATTGGCAGCCCACATAGTCTGAGAAAGCTGGACGGACTGGCCGTTCCACCCGTTATCTTCAACAACACAGTGATTCCATTTAGCTCTGAGGTCAAGGATCTTGGTCTGTACGTTGATACTTGTCTCGACTGGCGGAAGCAGGTCACAAATGTTAGTCAAAAAGTCACTGGAACGTTACGGTCTCTTTATCGTTTGAAGAATTTTCTCCCAGCTCACATAAAGGCATTGCTTGTACAGTCCCTTATCTTTCCTTTAATTGACTATGCTGATGTGTGCTACTATGACCTGAATGCAGATCTCCTCAATAAACTTGACCGTCTTCTGAATAACTGCATTCGATTCGTCTTCAACCTTCGTAAGTATGACCATGTTTCCGAGCATCGTTCGCTTTTAAAATGGTTACCCATTCGCCAGCGCAGAGCGCTAAGGGCCTTGACTACTTTGTTTTCTTTTCTTTGCAATCCTTCTTCCCCTTCATATCTGATGTCGGAAATTCAATTTCTTGGCTCTGGGCACAATAAGAACCTTCGTTCATCAAACAATCGTCTACTACAATGTCCCCTACACCGCTCAGGGCTTATCCACTCCTCCTTTTTTGTCCAGGCGATATCACTTTGGAATACGCTCCCTCCGAATATCAGGATGGCGACCAGCCGTTTGTCTTTTAAGCAGAAGGCACGAGACTACATTCGCGAGAAGTTGGCGGATTTATCTCGGCACTGACTAGATTGATTTGTTTTCACAATGACCTTTCTTATTTGTATGTATGTATCTAAGTATGTATTTATTATTATTATATTTTGTTTCTTTTCTTTTTGTCTGTCCTTTAAGTTGCACCTACCTTGTTACGTTTCTGCACCACCTTAAGGTCGACTGGTAGAAAATGCCTAAGGCATTAAGTCCGCCTTTGTACTGTGTTATGTGCATAAAGTTTTAATAAATAAATAAATAAATAAATATATCAGAGTCAAAAATATAAAAAAAGCTACTGAACTTCACTTGCAAAATCTCCCTAAAGATAACCCCTTCCATTCAAATAGGTGATTATTAAGTTTACTAATCACAGGAATGACAGCCATAAAAGCCATAGTTCTCCATTAGCAACGCACAATCAAACTTTAGCTATTCAGCTCGCCTCCCTATCAATTCATTTGAAAACAATCTACGTATAACCGCAACTCACTAATCATTTCGGCAATCAGAATCGCTTCAACGCGAACGCAGTAGCTAATGGAAATAGTGGGTAGGTAGGCAGCTAGCTAACCCATATAGACGTAGCGATTGGATGAATAGCTTGCCCTGAATAATTTCAGAATGATATCGAGGGTTCCCGGGCTAATTGGTTTAAGCGACATTTTGGGTGATATTGAGTTATATATATATTTGGAATCAGCGAATTTTTCTCCGTCGAATGGTGCCGGTTTCATTAAAATCGGAGCACTTTTTTGGCGCTTGAAACAATTCTATTTTCGTGGTGATTCCAAAATGGCAGTGTATTAAACGACGTGGATTTTGCATTTTTTGTTAAATTATGCACTTGAACCATACCATCATAATAATAACCGAGACATAAACCAGTCACCCTATCTCTCATAAATAAGTCAATGAGAGTTAGAGCGTTTTTCCTGTATCTACTTTTTTATTAAGAAGTAACTTGAATCATTTTGCCTTCCCACTAATCACACGGTGTGATGTCACTTAAACCAATAGTCCGTGACCCAAATAAGACAGGTTTGTCGCTTAAACGCTTTTGGCTGCATCTATTTTGAACGCAGGGTGCTACTTAAAGCAAATAGTCGTTTTCGTTCAGATGTTTTGTTTGGTCGTTAAACCATTTAGTCCTACTTTTTTTTTAAATGTGTGTCGTTTAATACTGATGATAAAATTAATGATGAATAATGAAACATTTTGCCAGTATTCATAAAAATACGAGTCGGTCTTTCAATCACAAAATTTTAATATGGTACATTTCAACCATGTCATATGATACCATATTCATTTCATCGACCGGGTGTCAAAAATCGTGATTTTTCAACTGGACTATCGTGCGCGGGCGCTTCAGTCTCACTCAAGAGTGCGCCGAGGACTGACGTGACGCGCGCAGGCCGCCAGTGTTTACATAAAACGCTCATCAAAATTTAATCGTAAGTACTTTAATATTTTCATTATTTACGTACCATTTTCAACTGAGATGTTATGACTAATTCGTTTTTATTGTTTATACTTGGATTATGTTACTTCTTCTATTGAGTTGTAGGTACTTAACTTAATACTTTAAGGAAGTGATGAGATGACAATATTTGTTTATTTTTCTCCATTTATGTGCGATGTTATAGATAATAATTATTATTATAAATATAAATATTGTAAATACAACACTCGTATCGTCTCTTTGGATGTAGTTATTTCAATTTTATTTTATTACAGTACCTAAACTTCGTTTATTGCTATACAATTAGCTAAATGTAACGTACAAATTACCTTTTTAGCTATCGTATCTATAATAATTGTATTTTTAGATTTGCACCGTTAATTTACTGTTTATTAAGAATGTTTTGATGTTTTATAAGTATTTTAGCTTCAATTATACAGTATTTATAAATTATAATTTGACAATTCTGACTTTAGTTTCACCTAACGTACTTCCTTTTAGTTATAATAATTAAAATAATAATTATTATTTTAAATATTTCAGATAAATATGGAGACAGAAAGACAGAAATTCTACAAACATAAAATCAAACGAATTTTGACCAAGGATGATGCATCTTCAGTGATTGATGAAAACGACAAATCTACCGTAACATTATTAGGAAGTACTTCTTATCATAAGCAAGTCAATGATTTCAGTATTATGAATTCGAGCAACACAGATCAACAATCAGAAACCTTGTTAGATGACAAAGTTGAACCGAACTTTCATGCGATTACTGTAAATGAGGTTGGTATATCCATAATTATTATACTACGTGTTGTATCTAGACTAATATTATTTGATGTTCCTATTGAGACTGGTCTATAATGATTATAAATCTAAATAAATACTTTGATTGATATTGTGTTGTTTTTATTTATTTATTTATTCGATGTAAGCACCTTAGATTTTTGGCGATTGCGATATATCCAGGTTGTTTTATCAGCCATTGAAAGTCTTAGATGTAAATAAACATAAACATTAAACGTTACAATTTCAATGTCACATGTCACATAAGTAAATTAGCCTGTCAGTCATTTTGGTCTAAATTGGTAGTTGAGATAAATACCTTGGTTCTATTAATTTTGGGTTTCGTTACTTCATACTTTTTGGCTTACTCTGTAAATAGAATGCGTCGTCGCTTAATTTTTTTTCCCTGTAGCCAATTGTAGTTATGAAGTCACTTAAATCGTTTTTCCTGTTTCTAAAAAAGGGCGGATTGTTTTAAGCGACATTTATCTTTGCAATTAAAGGTCCGTTTTATTTGGTATTAGCATCAACAACTAGATATTTTTAATTAAAATTCAATACCGTTTACCCCATTAAAATAACTGCAGAAGTTTTTTTGTTATGAATTTTTTTTCGAAATTTCAAACTTTAAATGGCTCTCCTGTAAAGTTGCAAAAATGTCGCTTAAACCAATTAGCCCGGGAACCCTCGATATGCAGACCGAAATCCTATGGATGCAAGACGCACAAGACCTATCGTTGTGGCGACATTTAGGAGAGGCCTATCACTTAAAAAGGTGGGTTTTGTCAGTAAATGTCCGATGTTACTGGTGGATACACTGTTATCCAAGTTCCAAAGTAAAGTTGGACGTAGTTCCTGAAAAACGTTCCAACCCACAATCAGATGATTGTGGGTTGGAACGTTTTTCAGGAACTACGTCCAGTTATACTTTTTAAGGTTGGTTTTTGTAGGTGCTTAGGTATACCAATAATCGCAATCACACCTTCTGGCTTTACCCAAAGTGATAGAAAGTATTTGATGATTTCTCTCCTAAAAGTCTAAAAAAAGTGCGTGAGGATTTGGGCTCGTGTTTAAGAAATTGCCTGAAGAAGACAAGATCCAAGGATAGCTACAAAAATATAAGAGAGGCCTTGCCCAGTCTAGTAGTGACAAGGTATGCAAAGAAAAATAAATATGTGTTTTATAAAGCAGTTATTCATAGAAATCTGTCCTGACCTTCGGTGATGATCAAAATTAAAGTAGGTTTCTCAGAAAAACTAATTTTAAAACTAATAACTGAAGTAGTTTTGTAACTCACATTAAAACATAAAATATTCTGAAAATTTACGCTTATTATAACTCATGATCGTGTAACTTGGCTTTGTTTAAAACGTTAAATTACAACGTGGTCATAAAAACATAATAAAATTACGTGTAAAAAAGTTTTCGTGATTTTTAAATTAGGCGAGTGCAGTGAGCCAGCGTTTGATTCAAAAAGCGCGTGTTTGAATCAGATATGGGGAATGAATCGAGGGGGCGTGCCACCGTAGGCATATGCTGCCTTCCATTAACTTGCTAGAATTACCCTACAACATAATTCCGTTTCCAACAAATAAAATGAAATGACGGAAATGAAAAAATTAATCAAATTATATCTCGAATGTTGGACAAAGAAATCGTTAGCAAGACTATAATTTAGAGTTAGAGTTGAGTGAATATTCTTAAGTCTTATCGCGTGAAACATTCGATATAATAAAAACCAAAATCTGAAGGTGTAATCGACATTAAAAGGATTAGAAGTGTTTACCTAAATACTATTTAATTAACGGTTGAAAGTCTAAAACTAATCGTATCTAAAATATTTGTAAAATTATTTAAGAGATAAATTTTATTAAAACTCTAATAATCTTCAACTATCCAAAGTTACTTCATTAATTAATTTCGGCCCAAAGACGTCTGTTGGACACAAGCCTCCCCCAAATGTCACCACAACGATCGACACAGAATTACTTAATTAAAAATAATTAATTTTACTTACTTATAAGTAAACTGAATACGAGTCATGCATTCTTATTATTCAGAAAACGTTCTTGAAAATTGGTTTCAAAGACAGCATTAAACTAATTAAAACAAGACCCCACAAGCATAATTACCGTTCCAAACTTTTATTGTTGAGAAAATCGGTTAATTGCAAGTTTAACGGGTAATTTTTCGGTTACATTAAACTTTACGTCTTGAAAAGTAATTTGCAGTCTAATTGTGTGGTTGGTATACCTACGTGATAATTTGCTTCGATAGTGGAATTTCATTAGGGTAATAATACAATGGCAGTGTTTTGAAGGAATCATTAATTTGTTAGTGCATTAACACCGTCAGGGCGGTGTGATCGATAGTGCCCTGTAAGTTTGATGAATTGCTCTAGAAGCAATATGACGTTGGCACCGTTTTTATATCGCCTTTATAATTCGTATAAAACACTATTAATAAATCAGCTCTGAAGTTACGTAGGGTAATTTATGGGATCGTATTATAAAAGCAAAAGATGTTTCGTGTGTGTGTGTGTGAATGTTTGTTACTACTTAACACTAAAACGGTTGAATGGATTTGGAAGAAACTTGGTACAAGAGTAGACCTTTTTTTTCATGGCCCGAAATTGTAACTCTTAAGATATTTTTTTACAATCGGGGGTAAAACTGCTCGCAAAATGGCCCTGACTGCTATGCCGTCGTGTGTTCGATTCCCACACCAGATAAATCTTTGTGATGAAGACAATATTTTTTTCTGTATATGGGTGTATATTATTTACAACTAGTAGCCCCGGCATCTTCGTACCGCCGAGTTTTAGCCATTCCAATGAACAGTTACACATTTTTAGGATTCCGTAGTCAATAGGGAACTCTTATAGTTTCGTTAAGACTATCTGTCTTTCTGCCTGTCTGTCTGTCTGTCTGTTCGTGGATAATCTCAACGACCGTTAGCACTAGAAAGTTGGTACCAATATGTTTATCAATCACGCCTACAAAGTGGAAAAATGTTTTATTTGGGTACCTCACCTACAAGTAAATTGGGGAGTATTTTTTTAAATTCTAAGCTAACGTGAGATATATTATTGATAGGTATTTAAAAGTGTTGAAAATGAAAATGTTTTCCTTGAGCGTTTTGAGAGCAGTGATGATAAATTACACAAATTAAGGAATGCCTGAGGAAGGGGCCGCCTTTTTTTCTATTGTTTGATTAGGTAATGTGCGTATAAAATTGTAACGCTACTTTAACTACTAAATAAAGAAACAGTACACATTGCATCTAGAATGTATTCAATGAACAGAACAACATAGTTATGATTTTAAATTAATTATGAATGTATAAACCACTATAATTTTGAATATTTCAGCCACAATCATTTTGCGGAATGCTCATAACAGGTCGATTATGATAATTTATCACAACATAGATTAGATTAGCTGCTAAAATTGTTAGTTAGAAATTTAAAATAATTTCGTGAATAAAACGCTCGGTAGGTAAATAAACGGGACGCAGTTAATTTACGAGGCTTAATAAAAACTTGAATAAACTATAAATAGCTAAAACCAGCTAAGTACTTGTCGGACTCGCACATAATGAGTCCCGTACCATTAATTATAAAAACTGCAAAAATAACCTTAATTATTTATTTTATTCTGTTTTAGTATTTGTTATTACAGCGGAAATACATACAACATCTGTGACAATTTCAACTGTATAACTATCACGGGAGGAAGAGGGAGGCCGAAGAAGACATGGATGGATTGTGTGAAGAGTGATATGAAAGAAAAAGGAGTTAGTGATAGTGTGACGGGTGATAGGACAGAGTGGATGCAAAAAAAACATGTTGCACCGACCCCAAATTATATGGGATAAGGGTAAGATGATGATGGAACTATCAACAACCCGTTGACAGACAGACGGATAGCTAGACGGACGAATAACGGAGTCTTGGTTATAAGGTCCCGATGCGGAACCCTAAAAATGGTATATGGTCTCATTACCTCATGTCATAATAAGTTTTAGTTATGAGTGGAGGTATGTTAAGAATAGTGGATGCGCAAAAATTACGCTAGTTTTTATGACCATTTGCATGTGGACTTGAAAACGTGTGCAGTGTACGTCTGGACATCCCACCCACACGTACAAAGCGTTTTGGGAGCACATTCATTGTGCGTACAGCTAAGGAGTGAAATTCCTTGCTGGAGTCTGTGTTTCTTGATAGCTACAACCTAGGGGTCTTTAAGTCAAAAGTTGTTTTTTTTTTTACTTTATTAAACAGCAACAATAAAAAGTACATTTATTTTCGTAATTGCATACCAGCAAAAACCATCGCGGGTTTATCAGCGGAAAGTGAATAGGTTACTTCTAGGCAAGCGTGCTTCATCGTCGGCCATATTTTCGCTTAACATCAGGTGTGATTGTGGTCAAACGTGAGTCCATAAATTATAAAAAAAAAAACTCTTAAAGACTCAACCCAACCCAACCGAAAGGTTGACTGGTAGAGAATGCCTTGTTGCATTACGTTCGCCTTTGTACCACTACTGTACATGAAGATTAAATAAATAAATAAAAATTATTTAAATAATTTAAAAAAGCTAGACCTACTGATATTTTTTTTTTAGGTTATTTTACCGCAGACATGGTGGTCCGCGCACTTTTCTGTAATATACACAATAATTGTTTATGCAGTTTTTTGTTTTTGAATTGGCATTCGTCATGCCCTCATCTGCACTTAAAACTACGCGAGTCCACCTCAGACTCTTTTTTTTCTGCTTATTACTATGTTATTTATACAAAAACATACAACATTTACTTTCTTTTTTTTTCTTTTATTTATAATTAATTCTGATGCTTAATAAAGTATATATAAGTAGTGGGGGTTATTTGGTTTTTAGGGTTTGTAGGTAAAGGGACCTATTGAATTGCATAATAATATTATTATCAGAACAAATAAAAACATAAAAAAAGTTATTAATACAATATATAATGTTTGATCGGTTACTTGAAAATAATTATAGCGTTGCGGACATAAAACAATTTAAAAGACTCCAGACAATATTGAAAGTCAATCGATAAATAAATAATAGCAATTATTGACTCAATAGTTTTTATTCTTATTAAGTTGTTGTAGACTGAAAAAGAAAACTTATACAAGATAATAACATCGACTAACATATTCTAATTAAATTAGTGCAATTGTACCAATAATGGCACATATTTAAAGTATTAAAAACTGTTTAATTAACTGTTCTAAATAGTTAATTAATTCGATAAAATAGTTCCAACTGAACATTGTATTATATTTTATTATAATAATAAAATAACATATGTTTCTGTCTTTGTTCTGAACATCAAAGAAAATGCAAACATCGCACGCATTCCTTGTGTAAAACTTTATTGTAATTATTTCTTTTTATATCTGATATTGGAAAATGTTTTTGGATTTTTCATTAGGAGTTTATCAAGACAGTGTGTGATTTTAGTCAGTAAGAAGTCTGATTATTTCCCAGCTAAAAAAACATGGTTAGGAAAAGGCTAAGCAATTCGGTAAATAAATTATTATTAATACCTCGTCACTTTTTGTTGAGAGCAGTGGTGGCCGAGTGGTAAACGCCCGACTTACGAGTTGTAGGTCGCGGGTTCAAACCCAGCCAGGCGCATTACTTTGTGTAATTTATTTCATCACCACTGCTCTCAAAACGGTGAAGGAAAACATCGTGAGGAAACCGGCATGTCCTAGAACCAAAAATTCGAAGACATGTGACATCCACCAATCCGCACTGGGCCCGCGTGGTGGATTATGGCCCATTCCCTCACCTAGAGAGAGGAGGCCTGTGTCCCTGCAGTGGGAACATTAAAAGGCTGATGATGAATACCTCGTCCGGTCGTCTGGTAACTGGCCAGACCGAGTCCAAGTCGCCAACGGCGCGCACCGTTCCCGCGCGCCTCAAGGAGTTGTCAGCAAACTGTAGGGGCCCTTCAGGCTCTAGGAATAAGGCAAGAAAGGAATGGGGTAGGTTTTTTAGTCAGTAAGAATCTGACACTGTCTGCCGCTCAGCCCAAGAGCGGGTTTCGTCATTGGATAATTTTCACATACCATAAAAAAAACACACACAATGTTCAATTCACCTTTGAAAACTCAGTAATATTTTATATATGTGTTATTTCATACTTTTCAATTCATTTACCTCCATGAGAGTTATTTTTATATTCAATTCCTCATAAGAAAATAAAGCAGTCCCAATATCCTAAACAAATGCGGAAAATTGAGAAAACATTGGCCTAATCAAAAGAAAATAACAAATTGGTTTGGTGTGTTTCCTTTGCTGTGATTATACCTACAATTTCCGTGGTTTTCTGAAATTGTTGTAAATAAAAAAATACATATTACAATTACCACAGATGAGAGTGTTGAGGAAAGTGTGACGAGAATATAGAAAAAATGTATAAAGTAAAAAATGGCATTGGAAAATTGAAAATCGAGATTGTAAAATATTGCGAGAAAATATTTTTTTTTTTAAATTAAACTCATTTCAGTTCGAAAGTAAACGATTTGAACGTGAAAAAAATGCAATCTTCATAATATATTTAGAAATTATAATCTAATCAAGATTTCTTACCATTATACTGAATCTGCACATCCCGATGACATAATACATACGTAACTAGCTTTTGCCTACGGCCTCGCTCCCGGCAACAGAAAAATGTGATAAATGAAGAACCATTCGACCGCTTTTGTGCAAATTTCACATAAGCCATCTACTAATTAGTCCGAAGAAAGCCTAAAGATTCGGTTTGGATAAGTGACCCCGTCATTGAGTTATAAAATTACAACGAAAAGTGGCATTGATTTTTAAATATTGACTAGCTTTTGCCCGCGGCTTCGCTCCCGGCAACAGTTAAGTCTACTTTACTCCAGTCTACCCTACTCTACCCTGCTCAACCCTAGTCTATCCTTCTATACCCTATTTTTTTTTCATAAGAACCTTCTCCTGACAATAACAAACACAACAAAAAAAGAATTATCGAAATCGGTTAAGCCATTCTCGAGTTTTGCGCTTACCAACACATTTTGCGATTCATTTTTATATTATAGATTATACAGCCTTATTTTTAGTCTATGTGAAACTCTAAACACGGATACAGTATTTTATGAAAAGAATCTATGTTGAAATAATGTTATCATGAAAAATCACAAATTCATTCTGTTACGTGATTATTCACACAAATGCTTGGTCACCGGATCATCAGGACCATTGAAGGGTAATTTTGCTACCGCACCCTGCTGTGCATAACCTGTATTGTAAAGTCTCGGTAGTGTTCAACTCGACGCCTTATCTTATCCTATTTTAATATCTTAAAGTAGTCACACATTACCACACTGTTATCGAACGTGTTGAGTAACAAATTTATTAGCCAAAATATTGAGTTATTTTGAGCCAAACTCTCTACTAATTTTCTGTATGTGTATCGACTGTTTTGTCGGTCCGTTCAATCAGTACCAGCCACATAAGTGATTGATTTTTGAAAATCGGTGCCTCCTGTACGTTGGTACCATTTACTTCTTATTATTCGGCTTCTGGCCGCACTTTGCCTATTCAACGTTGGATACAATGAAATAAAGAATCTAGATAAGTACTTCTATACAAATTGCTATGAAAGAGCTGTGTAGTGTTCTTTATAGTGCCACGTCACTGCATGAGTGTGGAGTATTATTGTGAAATATGGTTGTGAAAAGCTTAAGTACCCCAGTTGTTTAGGTTTTTGCGATGATCTATTGCGAAGCTTTGGAGAGTTATATATCACGTTATTTTTTTTGGTCTGAGCAATTTGAACGAGCTCTTTTTGTACCTTTTTCAGTGTCTAGGTACACATACTGAAAAACCTTTAACTTTTTTTCAAACTCATATTAAAAATCATTTTATTTCACAAAGGCCTATCTGGGTGCTTATAAAATGAAAGAACGTTAGTGCACGGTTCCAATTGCTTATTTACTATGGTAAAGAACCTTCAGGAATCTACATAGTTATACCTTTTAAGAAATAATTGAAATTACAATATTTCCATATCAGTATATTTATAGGTATGAAAAGACCAGAGAGAACAATGTAGACTGGTCAACTTTGTACCCAAAAGCACATTATGAATATATAACTAAATAATTAAATAGTAATTCGACCAGTCTACAACGTTTTCTGATTCACAATAAAAAGAAGATTTAAAAAAATGAATGAAGTTTCATTTAAAAAAAAAATGAATTTATTGACCACGAAAGCCTTTCCAGTTTCGAACTATGTCCTGGGAGTAAAGCCCCGACATCAGTACCATTGTTCTCTTTCCAATATACGATCCTTTTGTATGTAGTACGTGTTACACTAATCTTCATAAATTACATTTTTATTGTTCCGCGACTTACAGCAGTCATCTTGTCACAAACAGTTCTGAAATAATCAGTTAGGATAAATCTTTTCGTTGCTGTTTCCTCTTTTGTAGACGTCGCTTTTATTAAGTAGTAATAATTGACATTTCTTTCAGACAAAACATCTTTAGATTGACACATTATAAGCAAACTAAAATATCATAATGACATTACAATTTTGTCAATACAATTGACATCATGTACATAGTTTTCTTCTCATGTTAACTGAGCGTCAGTCGTCATTTATAGGTTACCTATAAATCATATAAATTCAAAACGTCATTCAAAGAATGTCACACTTTAGAAATATGTTCCCAGTTTTCTGGAGTTTCACATTTTAAGTTGTCAAACCGTAGTCTAGGATTAAAAAACGAACCATATATAAAACGTCTAGTTAAAAATTTCCTTGTTGTATTAATGAACATGTTGTGGTAAATTTTCAACTATTTCCGCACAACACATGAATAAAATCGATTCTCACGTGAACGGTACACTGTTGTAGGTTAATCACATTAACCTAGTATTTGAAAGCTTGGTAATAAAGCCTTAAACTGCTATTTAAGCCTGAATAAAGACCTAGTTTATAGAAACAGATTGTCATGCTACAAAGCTACTAACGAAATATGGTCGACACAATTTATATACTGAAATTCAGTGTTCAAATGAGTTGATTTAGAAGGAATGAATAAGCATATTATCAATTATAATAGAGAGGCGAAAGACTGAGTTTCTTTTTGTAAGTTTTTTTAGCCTATTTCTACATAGGCGCCTCCTTCTGCGAAGCAGTAATGCTAGCAAAGGAGGAGGCTGACCGCATAAGGACCGCATTTTTAAAGGGCATAAGATTGGGTTCTCGAGTTAGTGTATTGGATAAAATATTTTGAAATATTTACTTGTTCTTTTTTTCATTTAAAGTTTGTGAGTGTGTGTATGTTTGTTACTGCTTCACACTCTAACGGCTGAACAAATTTCGATGAAACTTGAGAACTTTTTTTACATGGCCTGGAATTGTAAGTCGGGAGTATGTTCTCTTGAATAATGTTTTACAATCACGCAGGTAAAACCGCTACCAAAAGTTAATAAAACAAATTGAAAGAACCTAATAAAAGAGAGAAGACTATTAGGTACATTTTTATTATAGACACATAACATTTGACACCCTATCGATAGTTTATCAGCATTGAAGGCGAAATAGTTCCCCACACAGAGTTGCATAAAATATCCATTATAGGAAAACAATGGGCTAGTATCGAATTCGTTCTCACGGGACACACAAACTGAATGTGATGGTTTGATATATATTATTTTTACGATCTAATACCTCGATCACACGTACCGAGAAAAACGGGCGAGACAGTGCTCTCGACCGAATACTTGGTACGTATAAACATGAGGCCGAGTCCTCAGCCGAGCGAAATGGTAATCTCAATAGAACTTGGGATGATAGTGCCAGTTTAGAAACATGTGTGAACAGCTACTCGCTTACGTTACTGTCTCGGCCGAAAAACATTTTACTGTCACGTCAATTTGTATGTTATTTGTGATCAAGGCATTAGAGATATTGGGTAGAACATAATTGTAATTCATGAATCTCTTCTTCCTAAATTCAACTGAAAATTCAAATGAGTCAGATTTTCCTAATGTAAAAGGAAAAAGTTTTCACTAATAACAGTATGTTGTAGTTCATATATAACCCTGACCAGGTCATCGATCCACCTTGTGGGTGGACTTCCAACGCTACGTCGTACATAGCGTAAGTTCGTTTTGTGGCGACCGCATTGTCGCTACTCCAAGACCTTTCAGCACTAGCGGCCATCTTTTCTGCGTGCATTGTGCCCTGCCCATCGCCACTTAAGTTTGGCGATTCTTCAGGCTATGTCGGCAACCTTGGTTCTCCTTCGGATGTTTTCATTCCTAACTCGATTACGCAACGCACACACACTGGGTGCATATGGGGCCCCACCACGATCTTTGGGGCCCAAGTCAACCTCCCCTGCAAGTTGGGGCACCTGCCGAACAGCAGATGAGGCTCTGGCGCTGGCTTTCCCTTTTAGGGTTGGGAGGTCAGACGGCAGTCGCTCCTGTAAAGGCCACAAATAGCCACAAAAAAAAATGGTCAAGACTAGGAAGAATGTTGCCACGGATAGGGCGCCGCCGCAAAACGGCGCGCAGGAGATTCGCCCGACTCCTGTGTCAAGTGGGCAAGGGCTACCGTGTATGGGGCGAACACGGCTAAAGACGCGAGCCCGCCCCAACATTGGCACGCTGACCGGACGCGCGAGAGAGTTAGCCGATGTACTTCTCAGGCGAAAGGTGGCCGTGGCATTCCTGCAGGAGACTCGGTGGAAAGGCCGCAGGTCCCGGCTCATCGGGAATGGCTACAAGCAGATCTACACGGGTGCAGCCGGTGGGGAGAACGGGGTGGCCGTTGTACTCTCCGAGGAGTTTCAAGACGCAGTCCTGGAGGTGAAACGCTACAGTGATCGGCTTATGGTCGTAGGTGTGCTTATTGACGGGGTTGTAACCCACTTGATAAGTGCCTACGCACCTCAGGTCGGTTGCAGCGACACTGAAAAGGCTGCGTTCTGGGATCAACTCGGTGGGGTGCTTCGTGGCATCCCGTTGTCACAGGGAATCGTCTTGGGTGGTGATCTGAACGGTCATGTGGGTGACAGGTGCAAGGAGTTTGAGCATGTTCACGGTGGCTTTGGATACGGTAGCCGTAACGCGGAGGGGGAGAATATCCTCCAAACGTGTGCGGCTGCCGGCCTTGCCATCGTGAACACGTTCTTCAAAAAGAAGCCCGAACACCTGATTACCTACAAGAGCGGGAGGTACGCTACCCAAATGGATTTCTTACTCACACGGAGGCACCACATCAGTAAGGTGGCCAACTGCAAGGTCATACCCGGCGAGAGTCTCACTGCACAACACTGTCTCCTTGTCATGGACTTGCGCGTCAAGCCTAGGGTCAAGTTTGTTGAGCGCCAACAACGCCGAATACGGTGGTGGCGACTGGATGAAGCCACGTCCCAGTCGTTCGCGTCGGCCATCGGCGATAAGTGCGATGGAACCGATGGCGAACCGGTGCAAAGCCACTGGGACAGGATTCAGGTTGCCATCACTAACGCGGCAAAGTCGGTGCTCGGCTTGTCCAGGGGCGGCCGCAAGTGTGATAAGGAGACTTGGTGGTGGGATGACACAGTCCAGAGGGAGATCAGAGAGAAGAAAGCTCTCTTCAAAACGTGGCAAGCTTCCAAATCTCCCGAAGACCGCGACGCATACAGAGCTGCAAAACGTGCCGCCAAGAGGGCCGTAGCCAGAGCCAGACGAGACCACTTACAGCCACTTTATGATAAGTTGGAATCGTCTGAGGGGCAAAAGCTCATTTATAAGTTGGCACGTTCCAGGGTCAAAGCGGCACTGGATATCACTAAGTGCCGCTGTGTAAGAGACCCTGACGGCAATCTGTTATGCGAGGACCTCGCGGTGAAGGAGAGATGGCGCTCGTACTTCCACGAGCTGCTGAACAAGCAGCACAAAGAGGTGCTGTCTCCGGTTCTCCCTCCAAATCAGGGACTTGTGCCCCCGGTTACGCCTGAAGAAGTGCATGTGGCTCTTCGCCGCATGAAGAACCGGAAAGCTGTCGGTGCCGACGGAGTCCCTATTGAAGCCTGGAAGGCGATGGGACCTCGTGGTGTGGGCATCTTAACCCACCTATTTAACCGCATGCTCCTCACCGGAAAGATTCCGAGTCAATGGAGACTGAGTATTATCACTCCAGTCTTCAAAGGCAAGGGTTCGGTGCAGAAGTGTGGCGACTACCGTGGGATTAAGGTTATGTCCCACACCATGAAGCTCTTCGAGCGGGTGATTGACTCTCGGATCCGACAGGAGTGCACCGTCTCGGGATGTCAATATGGGTTTCGACCAGGCCATGGCGCCATGGACCCCATCTTTGCCCTAAGGGTTACCATGGAGGGATACAGATCGAAGAATACGCCTCTGCACCTCTTGTTCCTAGACATGCAGAAGGCCTTCGACTGTGTCCCCCGTGATGTGATCTGGTGGGCGCTGAGATCCAAAGGAGTGCCCGAGACCTATGTTGACATCATCCGAGACATGTACCGAGACTCCGGTTCTGTGGTTCGGACCGCTGTTGGCGATACGAATCCCTTCCCCATCACCGTTGGAGTTCATCAGGGCTCTGTCCTTAGTCCGTTTCTGTTCAGCGTGGTGCTGGACGTGCTGGCCTCTAACATCAGGGACTTACATGAGCAGCCGCCATGGCTGCTCATGTATGCAGACGACATCGCGCTGGCGGACTCGGACAGTGGGCGCTTGGTTCGACGTGTGACAGCGTGGAAGGAATCGCTGGAAAACGGCGGTCTGAAGATTAATGCGGCGAAGACCGAGTACTTGGCCTGTAACACAACAAACGCTGCTCCTGTTCGCATTGGCGAAGACACAGTCGAGCGCACGGAACAGGTCAGGTACTTGGGATCGGTGCTCCACGAGTCCGGGGACGTCGATTGCGACGTCGAGTCTCGTATCTCGGCGGCCTGGGCGAAATGGCGTGAGGTGGCGGGGGTTATCTGGGACCCCAAAATGCTGGTTAGGCTCAAAGGACAGGTCTATAAGACCATCATTAGGCCTGTCCTTTTGTATGGCAGTGAAGCGTGGCCTGTACTTGAGCGGCATAAGCAAAGCCTGCGTGTCACGGAAATGAATATGCTGCGCTGGATGTCTGGAGTCTCGCGGAAAGACCGCATTAAAAACTCCCGCATCCGGGGCAGCCTTCAGGTCCGTGACATAGCGGATAAACTGCAGGAGGGTCGCTTACGTTGGTATGGCCACGTTTTACGAAAACCGGCAGACTACGTGGGTAACAGATGCCTTGCCATGCCGCCTCCGCCGGGACCCGGGAGACGAGGAAGGCCTAAGAGGCGATGGATCGACGTCGTAAGGGACGATATGCGTGCCAATGGGCTTACGGCAAAGGACGCGAAAGACCGAGCGAAGTGGAGGCGTCTTAGCAAGAAAGTGGACCCCGGGCACCGAGGCGAAAGCCAAGGTTGGCAACCGGGACTAATACCGCTAGGATGATGATGATGATGACACACACTCTTTGGGCCCTATCGAGAATCCGTTCTATGACCAATACTACTCTTATATACATATATATTATAGTTAATTTCCTCCTGAATCAAAACAACAACAGTTCCTTAGATTTCACGTCACATCCTTTACAGTAAATGCCCTCCACACGACAGATCAGACGCGATAAGATAAGGCCGTTAGCGTCATCTGTATCGAGACATAAAAATAAATATACGAAGTAAATCTACTTCTCCTCGATGTGCCCTTAGGATAAGGTTATAGCTGTGGAATTACTTTTGTAAGCTGTAGAAATACATACTTATTTATTTTAAACTTTATGCATTCATGATACAATGTACAAAGGCATTAATGCCTCAGGCATTTTCTGTCAGTCGACCTTATAAGACCGCCTTTGTACCTAAGTAAGTTTCTGTGAAATTGTTACTTTTTTGGTGTACAATAAGGTTTTTTCAATACACTTAGTTTGAAACCCGCTCTTATTCCACCATTTACAGGCATGCAATGGACAACTTTCAAAAAGCGAAAAGCGCGTGCTGTCCCCCGCCACAATATTATTGTTATAAAATAATTTACTGTCGTAAGTCGCAATGACAAACTTTCTGCATTTGTATCAAAATATACTAAATTCTATTCTATTTTATTCTTAGGGTGGTGCAGAGACGTCGAGTGATGGAGGCAACGGAAGACCAGGTTTCACTCTCCGTACTCTACGGCTGTAGTGATCATACTGCAGCCTGCTCCGGAGAAAAGTGGCGTGACCTACGGCGAGGTCCTTTGGGCGGCGAGGCAGGAGGTGATATTCATCGAGCTCAGGATTACCACGGGCTTTCGGAAACGGCATACCGCGACCGATGCCTTAATGGCACGGTTGCCATGGAGGTCCCCGGAGCGAACAGCCGCTTCACCGCGCACGACCTGGCCGAAAAAATCAAGGCGTTCTTTAGATGCGAAGGAGGTGGAGTAATAGTAAAAGTACACGCACAGTATTGCTGATTAGGAAATTCAAAGCGTGGTACCTACACAGTAAAGTTAGAAATTAAATATGTGCTTTTATAATAAAACGACTTAGATGGCTACCTTGAGAATTGGTAAGAAGTGGTTCAAAGCCGAAGACACTGGAAGAAATGGAGGGAAGCCTTAGCCCAGCAGTGGGACATAAAAAAACAATACTTAATAATCTAAGACTACAACATACCTAAACACATTGGAAAAATCAAAAACGTTTAAAATCTAATTATATTTTATAATTTTTGTTTTTTTCATGTATGGTTTTTTTTTGTCAATCTATCTTCATATCGAAGTGATTTTTCTCATCAGGTAATTTTTTATGTATCCGATATTATGTAACTATTAAAGAACAGTGTACTTTATGTTACAAGCTTTTAATTTGAATAAAACCTATTCGTTTACTCATATAGGTTTAAAATGAATTTCCTTTTCACCACTGTGAATATTAATTTAAGCCACCTACTTTTTCAGGCTTAAAATTATTATTCTCTTCAAAGCTTATAATAGGAACTTTGCAACTTTAAGCACGTAGTACAAAAAAACTAGTAGAAGTCTACAATAGCTCAGTAATAGGAACGTTGCCAGTCCATTGAGTTCAAGCTTCTAGGTTATTAAGTAATCTATTTCCTCACACCATTTTAGCTGAGTAAGTACAGACAATTCGGCGATTTATAAAATTGTGTTTTTAATGAACGAACATTTTTAACTCTAATTTGGTCTATACCACCCGTGGGCGAAGGCCTTTTTGAATCTTTCGGAACACCGGGCATCCTTCTTCCAGTTCTTGCGGCGTCTGTCCAGTGTGTCCTACTTCTCCTTAGCTGTCTACGGCGACCCGTTTAAGTGTCTCTGGACCAGATTACCCACGTAGCAGGAGTAACAAATGCTATGGGCCCTGCTAACGGCCCTGCATGGTCGTCCAAAAACAAATAATGATACTAGTAAAGGTACAGGTATTATGACTCGTTTTAGTACTTAGATTTCGTATAGCTACAAGGTACTTCCAGATTTTCCTTTAAAACAATGTAGGCAACTGCTTATGGATTCATCGCTACCTAAAACCCATGACCTCTTCAAAGACTAAATTTGATAAAAATTGCTTCAGGCTTAGTAAAGAAGAGAGCTGTGCTGGATAAAGTTAGTGCAAAACTAACTTTATCCAGCACAGCTCTCTTCTTTACTAAACACCAATAGTTTTTCCAGTAACCGGCAGACAGGAAGCCTTCTGGGGCCAAGAGAGCCCTTCTGGGGCCAAGCGTTGATGCGAAAGCGGAACACTGGGGCCCTGGAACTAAGGCAAGAAGGAACAGTGGGTCGTTTAGTCCGTAAAAGTCTGAAACCAAGGGCGAGATGACTTTTCCCACCATTAAAATGTAACCGGCAGACATGTACTACATATTTACTTGTAGATTACATGTAGACCGCCAAGCCCGCGCCTGTGGTGACCGGAAATCGCGAGATGAGTGCCGGCGTCCAAAGCGTTTTTTATGGGGATCAGGTGATAAAGTTTATCTCCTCCTCATGCTTTCTGACGACACCTTCGTTGCTCACATTACTGCTTTTCAGAACGAGGTGTATGCTTCTATTTGAGTGGCAAAGATATAGGGGTATATGTTTGCCAAAAAGTCTATACGCCATAAGATAGGACGTAGAAAATACGCATGTCATGAGTTTTCGTTTAGTGTTCGAAAAGTGAACAAAACTTCTGGAAAAAAATTACTTGACTGCTATCAACGAAAATATGGAACGTAAAAACTTTAGTTATGAAACACTTTACATATCTATAGTTAAGTACGTACGTCCGTACGCTCGCGGAACAAAAACCGGGTAAGAATAAATTTTCTCATAAAAGCGGACATAACAAGGGTATGGGGCGGACACGACTATAACTTAGATGAAGATCGGAAGACCTTTTCTGACGGACTACATATTTTCGGAAATCAATACGTAAGCAATGTAATTTACATACGGAATTCCGAAGAATATGTCTTGGCCAAGAAATTTTAGTTATTTCTCATCTAGATATGTTGCTTCATTGTTCTATGAAACAAGCTTTGGAATGTTCGAACATTTTAGTATCCATTCTCTCGCCTGTCTTGAGCAGCGTGTGTTAGAAGTTATATTTAATCGGAAAATGCATGAGAGTGCTTTTTCTAGGCTGACTCAGAAAAAAAATCACAGCACATTAGTATCTTGTCACCTTGAGAGCAATATAAAAGTAGTAAAGGAACAGTATAGTAACCAAGGATAGAATAGGGAGGATAGGATAGAGATTAGAAGTCTGACACTGTCTCCCACTCCGCCAAAGGGCGTCGCCATTGGATGATTTTTCCCACCATAAAAAAAACCATAGTAATCAAGAATCTTTATATCCTACTAGCTTCTGCCCGCGGCTTCGCCCGCGTACATAAAATATAGCCTATGTCACTCAGGAGTAAAGCAGCTTTCTATTGTTGTTAAAATTTTTGCAATCGGACCAGTAGTTCCAGAGATTACCTCCTACAAACAAAAAAACAAACTTTCCCTCTTTTTAGGGTTCCGTAGCCAAAATGGCAAAAACGGAACCCTTATAGTTTCGTCATGTCCGTCTGTCCGTCTGTCCGTCTGTCCGTCTGTCCGTCTGTCACAGCCGATTTACTCGGAAACTATAAGTACTACAGTGATGAAATTTGATGGGAATATGTGTTGTATGAACCGCTACAAAATTATGACACTAAATAGTAAAAAAAAGAATTGGGGGTGGGGCCCCCCATACATGTAACTGAGGGATGAAAATTTTTTTTTCGATGTACATACCCGTGTGGGGTATCAATGGAAAGGTCTTTTAAAATGATATAAAGTTTTCTAAAAAACATTTTTCTTAAAGTGAACGGTTTTTGAGATATCAGCTCTCAAAGTCGTAAAAAGTATGTCCCCCCCCCCTCTATTTTTATAACTACGGGGTATAAAATTCTAAAAAAAATAGAGGTGATGCATGCTAATTAACTCTTTCAACGATTTTTGGTTTGATCAAAGTATCTCTTATAGTTTTTGAGATAGGTTGATTTAACTGTAATTTTGGTTAAGTTATTGTGCTTACACTGAAAACGATGGCTGAACCTTATAAGATAGATCAAAAAATATACTACAGTATTGTACATTATTATATTATATATTATTATATTTGCTGCTACGGAACCCTTTGTGCGCGAGCCCGACTCGCACTTGGCCGGTTTTTTTATATTAGTGTAGATGATAGTAACAGACTAGGAAGGTAGTTTACTCTACAAATTACGTTATGTCTGCAGATATTTGAAAATTGCTTCTCGCCGGTGTCTAGAACACAGTTGTCTAATTGTCACGGGAGCCTCAGAACAATTATTTGGTTTCGCCCCCAAAGCGCATAATTTTGCCAAGGCGGTTGACTTGTCAAGGGCGGAGCGTGGGTCGGTAATTCATCCATCATTTGTCACCGATTGTCGGCCACGCGTACAGCGATGACTTTTTTACTACACAGAAATAGCCAATGGTTAGTTGTCCGACTAAACAGTGAGAACAAACGCGGAGCCGGGTGTTCCGCGTAATAGATTACATTGTCACTCTGGACGACCGTTGTCAACGACCAGCTGCGAAGCTGTCAACCGTTTCTGTACCAAAACAATTTTATCCTGTCCCCTCAGTGTCGTATCCCAATCTACTTGATTTTAACGAGACTACATTGTAGCTGTGGGAAAACTTAGAAGATTACGGACGGATTAGAGGAACATCGTATTTTGAATGTTATTATGGAGTTTAGTACATTTTTCTCTATAGAGATCTACGCTTTGGAATATGCAATTAGCATCATTTTTTTTTAGGACAGACAGACTTGACGTTTTAAAAGTGCCTGTAAATGGTTTTTTTGAAATAAAATGATTTTTACTTTTTTTTTGTTATTAAGTTTAGTAAAGGGAACATTTTAGGTTAGGTTAGGTTAGGTTTTCCTAAAATGGGAATCGATAACCTAGTGAGGGTCTTGACAGAAAGACAACGAATGCGACTACAGGGGCCCAGAAATATTTAAGCCTACCTTATGGGGGTAAAAAGGTAATAGAAAGGAAGGAAACAGGTCTGGTTTATTAGGAGGGGTTTATGCCATCTTTCTTTTACATATTTTAATACACTAGCTTATTATATAATTATCAGGATAGGATTTTGTCCTGTTATTTCAAATGCAAGACTTATTTTATGTACTGGCTATGAAATCTTGTCTCTCAATTAATGTTATTATTATTATAAATATATCTAAAAACGTTGTTCATAAAAACATTCAACCGAGCTCATTTTTCGTGCTTTAAGACAGTATCGATAGCATTTTTATGCGCTTTACTACGGCGGGTATAGTAATTTCCTATTCCGATATTCCATCAGATAAAACTATATTGAGCGTATCATGAGTAAAGGAGGTTCTTAGGAATAAAGTATGCATGGACTTTACACGGAAGTCAGTTTTACTTAAGTCCATTTTGAGACTACTGTTTATCTGAATTTGACAGCTCGATTGACACAAAAAGGAAGAGGAATAACCAAGGATCTTATGGGTATATACGACGGACAAAGAATAACACGTTAAAAATTCTGTAAAACAATTCTGCAGTGTAGCTAATAGAGAATGTTTGGCTGAATTCGTAAGCGCATACAAAATATTTTTAGCATTTTTGGTGTATTTGAACAAATTTTATTATGAATAAAATTTTTTACCTTTATTGTAGTTTTTCTTTTCTTATTTAAAATATAGCCGATTGTGACTATTTTTTCCAGTGTCATATTGAAATGGCAGTTTTTTAATTAATTTGAATGTAGTCCGGGTTATTTTCATAAATTCATATAACACTTGCGGTCGGGTATGAATTGTATACTCAAACATTAATTTGGTGTTGTCAAGTAAGTTTTTACCTAAGTTAATATAAATAATTACCTTAAAGAATACACTACAACACACACACACACATACACTACATACTTAGTTTAAAACAAAATCGCTTCCCGCTGTCTGTCCCTATGTATGCTTAGATATTCAAAACTACGTAACAGATTTTGTTCCCGTTTTTTTTAAAAATAGATATTATAAAGTGATTCAAGAGGTTATATATATAATACATGCATAATATACTTAATATCGGCATTGCACCCGTGCGAAGCTGGCTGGGGTGGGTGACCAGTTAAAAATATAACAGAAAACTTCGAGTCTTTCCTACCACGTTTCCAACAAAAAGAAATCCAAATAATTTGTAAAACTGTCTGGATTATTCATATAAAATTACTTTCAGCAATGATTGATTATCAAAAAAAAAAAACACTTAAATTAAGCACAGAAAAGTTCCAACCACTTGAAAGTTTTATACAAAAAGCTAATTGAATGTTATCAGAAATGTTGCCAGTCCCGCTGTGAAACAGGAAAAAACTTGGTGAGTATCTCGCTACTCTTATTATTGCGAAAGTTTCACTTGACAGGCCTTACAAGAACACGGGGGAACAATTACGACTTGACATTTATGTATTTCTATTGAAAAAACGCTCGTATTTTTAGTGGTCGCTCTAAAAGTTTCGTTGAAAGATATCGTGTTCCATTACGAAAAATAGAGGTACCTGAAAACTAGGTACCTCAAAAATTAAATACCTCAGAAAGTTTAGAGTTTAAAAAGAGAATGCGTTTAGCCCGTGCTTATGTCAAAACACAATGTTTCATTTATGTGTATAACGTAGTGATTTTCGTAAACTAAAAATATCAGTGAGCAGTGGTGGCCGAGTGGGTGAGCAGTGGTGGCCGAGTGGTAACGGCCCCGACTTACGAGTCGTAGGTCGCGGGTTCAAACCCAGCCAGGCGCATTACTTTGTGTAATTTATTTCATCACCACTGCTCTCAAAACGGTGAAGGAAAACATCGTGAGGAAACCGGCATGTCCTAGAACCAAAAATTCGAAGACATGTGACATCCACCAATCCGCACTGGGCCCGCGTGGTGGATTATGCCCATTCCCTCTCCTAGAGAGAGGAGGCCTGTGTCCCTGCAGTGGGAACATTAAAAGGCTGATGATGATGAAAAATATCAAAAATGATAATAAATCATTTTGATTTTGAATCATTCTGATTTGACACAATTTGGTATGGAACCATATACAAATTTGGGAAATCTTTTTTATATTCAGCCTGCACCTGGTATTCTCACTGCTGGGAAACAGTGTACTCTCTATGTGAAAGGGTAGATGGTTTGTGTGCGTGTGGTGTGAGGGCCCGTTTGTTAAAATTCTTTCAAAATATGCTTAATATTTATTGAACATTCCCAAACAATTGTGGAACTTGAAATCAGAATTTGTGAAAGTCAAATAACGGAGATATGGGCTGTTAAATTGGGCCCTCAGTTCTCACATAGAGGATTGAGGGCCCGGCTGTACCGGGTAAACTATAGACTCCACAAAAAAACTATTTATGCTAAAATCTAAGGTGATACCAAACAAAATTTGTGAAATCAATATATTATCGCAAAACACTCTCCTACTTTAGATATCCTTGTTCAAAATGGGCCCTCAAATCTCACTGACGTAAATGTTTACTACGTAAATAAACTGAAACCATTAACTTACAGCTGCTGTTTGAAGTCCTATAAGCTACTAGATAATTGGTCATATACTATACCGGTCTATAAGGTTTGGTCACATGTCTTTAAAGTTTTGAAGAATATGGTAAGGAAACCTTGCTACATTTTTCTTTAATTTAAGTATAGTCATTTATACCTAAATTGTACAAAGTTAAACCTCCGACTAAGAGAACAAGGTCATTCAGTGGTGATGGACCTGATTAAGTCGAGATGTATCTATTTGCAATTTGATTCAGCAACACTGCTCTCACAACGGTAAAGGAAAATAGAGTAAAAACAATGGCATTTCATAGAACGGAAAACGCGATGAAATTTGTTTGCCAACATACACTAGACCCGCGTGTTGGATTAATAATAATAATATTCTTCCTAATATTATTCCTAATAATCCTAATATTTCAGATATAAAAAATCCATAAAATGTTACTAACACAAAATCTTATAACTTATCTTATAATCTTATAAATGTTAGTAACAAAATGAAATTAACAACATTAAAATATCACCCCTACTATGTTATATTTTCCCTCAGCACCGGGTCCGCAGGCATGCCTGCGATACCAGTGCATCAGGAATGGACAGTCTGGTTCCCAACAATTACCCTTAGAATACTATTGGAGCTTCCACGTATCCTATGCATCAAAGAAGCCGTTCTCTTGTAAAAAAATAAAATGCCAATACAGTTTTAACAGCAATAACAACTGCATAAATTGCATTATCAATTTGTTTATTATACCATTATATTTTTTACGAGTTTTCAAGCGCTAAAATTCGCAGAACCTAACTTCAGACTTGCCAACTTTCGACGGCCGTACTGTACTCGTACTTGTAAAAAAATAAATGCCTCTAGCAGTTGTTATTGCCGTTGACAACTGATGCTGTGCCTGTGCTGCATTGTAATGCTAGAAGCAACTATCCATACTCTAAATCTGCCTCTAGATTGTATATACACGTCTGTAATTTCGATCACACATCTATCTATGCTATGAAATCCCTAAGTCATCGTTAGCCAGATTTGGGGAGAGACGAGCTGGTCTATTAGTAACTAGGGACCAAATGGCATAACGCTTTCACCGATTTGAGTAAACGAGATGTCGTTAGATTCGTATTATTCGGCAGAGTGTCATATTGAGGTACGTGACATCCCGTCAAATCCAATGTGGCGGACGAAAGGTAGTTTATGATGAAATTCAGAGAATAACTTATCGTTGAATTAGTTATTGAGATGGGATTTACTGCGTTCTCACTTAGAATGATTTAATTAACTGATAGTTCATTTGATACTAAGCTTTTTTTTATGGTGGGCAAAAATCCTCCAATGACGAATCTCGTTCTTCAGCGGAGCGGGAAACAGTGTCAGACTCTTAGTGACTAAACACCCCACCCCGTTCCTGCTTTGCCTTTCGCACTAGGGCCAAGCTTTCCTTTTAGAAAGAGACCGCGGCGTCAACGACTTGGGCTTAGTCAGGACTGGTACCAGACGACCGGGCGGCGAGCTACCCATTGCTGGCCGGAAATCGGGATTGGGATCCTGGCTTTAATACTGAGTTTATGAATAGTGTAAAGCAATAAACATCGAACTAATCCACTAGAAACGGGACTACAAATTAAAGAGTGTAAGTTTTTTCTTTTTATTTAAATATTATTTTCAGTGAACTAAAACTACATGATTTAAAAAGGGATGGAGTATGATGAGAGTATGCAGTTCGTTTAATTGTTCTAACCGACCGACTTCTAGACTAATCTAATGTGCCTATTAATGTTTTTTAAACTCGTTTTAGTTTAAAACTTCAATTTATTTAGTAATTTACTACAATATATTTTAAACCAATAAATCCATAGTTACTATTATAAATGCGAAAGTAACTTTATTACACTTTTACAGTTTCACTACAAAACCGATTTTGAAGAAAGTTGCGAAGGAAACAAACTCCAAGGAAGGACATAGACTTGGTTTTTATCTACCTGGAACTTCGACATTCACGCAGACAAAGCCGCAGGCAGAAGTTAGTATAAAAGCAAAGAAAACATAATCGAAGTTTTGTTTCCATTCACCCCTGTATTCCTTTTCACCCCGTTTGTTGCTTCTATGAATAAAACAAGGAAAAGCATTAAGAAAACATTTAAAATTCATTATAAATCTTGCACACTCATTACTTCCTTATTGATGTGAAAGCTTTTCCTGTATTACAAGCGTACAGTTAAGGAGTGGAATTCCCTGCCAGAGTCTGTGTTTCTTGATAGCGACAACTTAGGCTAAGAACTCACTAAGCGGTTTTTACCCGCGGCCGCCGAGGTTGCGGGTCCGCAGCCACTGTAGAATGCAGATATACCTATTATATCTTCTTCTCTGTCGGTACACTTTTGTCAAAGTGGTCGTGGTCATCACTCTGGATCACGATGAGTTATCATCTTGGTCATGCAGCGCCATTCATCGCGGACTGCAGCTTTCCGAGTGTAGACCAAGCACTTAGTTGCGGCTTTGATCTGGTCTGTCCATCTCATTGGTGATCTACCACGTGGCCTGGTGTCCTCAACCTTGCAATATTATTAACTTGCCCTATTATAACCTAATTTAACCTTACCTATTATATATATGTCAAAAATTAAAGCATATTTAACAAAGCGCTTGACGTCCCCGATAATCACTCGCTAGATTTGCGGGCAAAAATCGCAACCGCAAAGGCTGCGTAACCGCACAAAACTGTCATCTCATGGGTTTAGAAATAAAGCAGCGGTTTCTTCTAAAGCGGAGGGTGCGGTTTAAAACCGTTCCTTGAGTTCTCAGCAAAAGGAGTATTTAAGTCAGAAGATGGACGTGAAAATCCTTTCTGTATTACAAACGTAACAGCTAAGAAGTGGTATTCCCTGCCGGAATGAGTTTCCTACAGGCTACAATTTAAGAGTCTTTAAGTCAAGAGTGAATAGGTCACTTCCAAGCTGTGCTGTGTATGTGTGTATTTAAAAATATATAAGTATGTTCATCAGTTGTCTAGTACCCATAACACAAGCTCTGCTTAGTTTGGTACTAGACGGCGTTGTGTGATAGTTGTGAAAAAAAAATACCTTGCTCTATCATCGTCCATAGCACTGCTTACTATCCGATGAGGTAAAAGTAATTTTAGTAAGTTTTTTATTACAAAATATTACTGAAAATGAGAATCTCCATTTATTCTGCCATCTTTCTTTGTTTAAATATCTACTGATTTTGAAGGGCTTTAACTACTTTTGTTTGTCATCTTCAGATCTGTTTACGACATCGCTGGAGATGTTTCCCGCGAAAAAAACAAAAGCTTCTTTATTCCCCTCCCTCTTTACCCCCCTACCTTAAATATTAACACAAGATTGAACAATAATCGCGAAGGCTTGACATTGCTTTGTGGTTACAACAAAAACATTCAGAATTTGTTTTTGCATGTTGGTTTGGTTGGAATCGTAAATAATTAGGGGAGATTTATGAGTTGGCTGCTTATGTTAACTAATATAAATTTTATATTAGGTTCGCTCAAATTTATATACTAGCTTTCTGCCAGCTGCTTTACCCGCGTGTAAGTAGGTTTCTCCATACAAACTTTTGACCACCATTTGTATCCCCATAGGGGGTGAATTTTGGGAAATCTTTTCTTAGTCCTCGTTTACGCCATAAAAGGAAGCTTTGGGCAAAATTTTACGTTCCTAGTCCCAGTACTTTCGGCTGTGCGTTTATACGTCAGTCAGTCAGTTTCTCCTTTTATAGGTATATACAGAAAATTATCTTTTATTAGTACAAGGTGATTTTTTTATAGTGGACAAAAGTCATCCAATGACAGCTCCCCCCCTTGGGTGGAACGGGAGATAGTGTCAAACTTAAAACTAAAGCCCCACCCATTTCTTATTTGCCTTTGTGCCCCTGGCAAAAAAGCAAATAAGGAATGGGAGGGCCCTGGCCCTGGTGTTCATTTTCACATGAGCCAGGAGGCTTCGATCTTGTTGGGCCCTTACAGTGTGCTAACAGCTCCTTGAGGCGCGCGGGAACAGTACGCGCCGTCGATGACTTGGGATTGGTCCAAACGGTTACCGGACTTAGTCTTGATTTTCTGTAATATTGTTACTATTTTGGTGTACATGTACTTAGGCGAAATCACGGGCAGAAACTAGTATTATATAAAAATTTATGCCACTTTTCGTTGTTATTTTTTAACTCAAGAACGGGCTCACCTATCCAAACAAAATTTTTAGGCTTCAACCACAATCGCTCACTACTTTATCGTTGAGAGTCATAGATTAAATATTTTTCTTAGAAAATGCTCAGTTTCTGTAGAGTAAACTACAGGACCAAATGAATGCAAGGAAAACAGGATTAAAATACCAATTTTTACCAGTCGGTCAATAAAACAAATACTCGTAAAATCTTTATTTTACGAGTATTTGTTTTATTGACCAACACACAACTGTGTATGGTACATATATGCTGACAAATGTCAAACAAAATGTTTTAAAATTTATAATAAGTTAGTACCGCATTTTACTTAAATGCTGCCGTGCAGACACTAAAACGCACTACATAAGCGTATTTTACAATACTTTTACTGCGTTTTAGTATCTGGACGGCAGAATGAGTATATAGGTAATTATAATATACTAATAATATATACAACAACTTTATTTATATGTATACAAGTATTATTAGTTAAGTTAATTATATACGAGGATCATTAAGTTAGTTACTTGATATAAAATTCACACACATCATATTATGATGATATTATATGATGATATGATTTACTTAAATTGAGGTAATTGGTTTGATTAGTTGAATTGGATTTTTATTAATTTTAGCCCATAATTACGCTACTTGATCTTAATATATTTGTTACTTAAATTGATGTGATATGATGATATAATTTCATCAAATTATGATGATATGATTTACTTAAATTATGTCATATCAGTTTAAGTAACAAGTATATTAAGATCAAGTAGCGTAATTATAGGCTAAAATTTTTGAATTTAAACTAGTAACAAATTAGGTTAAAAACTAAAATTCTTCTCGAACACAAAAGCACAAAAGTTCAAAATCGTATAAATTACAGTAATGTGTTTTTGAAAAGTATCTATTTAATTTACGATAGAGACAGATGGGTAGGTATTACAAACTTTGGTAAACTTTTTGTGCCTAGATTTTCATTGAACAACCTACAGACAACCTCCATATCCAGATATGTCCTTAAAATAAGATAGATACGTAATATGTCTAAATCGGATTTGTGAGTTAAAACCTAAAGCCCCTAAAAGAGTTCTCGAAATACATAGTATTGAATGTAAAATACTAGCCAATGTAGCGAAGTAATAAAATAGTTGGATCATAAAAACTTAAAATAGGTAGGTGATAAAACTCAAAACGTGATAGTGTTAAAATGTGTGCTAAAAACTAAACCTTATTTTATGTTCGTTGCTTAACGTTTCGATATAAATTTGAACAAAATATTCAAATACCGTAAAATGGGGTAAATGGAAACAAATCGGGGTGTGTAGAAACAATATTTTATTGTTTTTTTCACGTTATTATAAATTTATTTGCAGCATTTAAATATTTTTATTATTTCTATATTGAAAACAAAAATGCTCTATTAAAACTAAAAATATGAAATCAAACTTATAATCCTAATAAAAATTTTGTTTACAATTTTGTTGTTTGTATCAATATACCGATAGAGAATGTACATAATATAGGTATATATTTTTTGTTATAATTTTTGGTCTGGATACTAAGTCCTTTAAGCATTGTTTTTGAATGTATTCGAAAACATCGCTTTATTTTATTTGTTGTTGAAGAATGGTTAATTTGTTTAGGTATCATTAAAATATGGAAGTACACATTCTAATATTATTGTAGTATTTGGCAGCAAATGTATCAAGTTACTCGTAACTTTTTTAAACAAGACAAAACTACAAGCTATTCTCATTTAATGATTTCACAAATTGTTCTGTTACGCAGGCAAATTTTACATAATTATAATAATATCCAATAGACATCAATTTGCGAATAACTAAAACAGCCATTGAATTTAAAATTCAAACTAATTTTTTTATTATACCCACATATAATGTTCAACAAACCTATTTTGAAACTAACTGAAAGTATTCGCTGAACAACACTACATCGTTGAATATGAATGAACTCATGCAATGATTAATCAATTCAATTACATATGGATTGTCATTCATGCGTGCGCCGTTCCCGAGGGCAGTCGCCTAGAGCTTCCTAACCCTAAATATGAATATATGGAGCCATAGTGAGCACGGGGTACTCCCACGGGTGAAGCTCGCGATTTTCGCAACGAACTTGCCTCATAAATCCTCACCTTACATGATGCTTGTTTGCATAATACAAGACTTAGTCGGCTTTGTTCCGTAGTTTGATAGGTAGGCCGCAACGTGAGCGGTGCTAGTACATAACGTACTTAGTTACAGGTGGTGCTGTTTAAAATGTTTATCGTTACTGAAAGATTACGGAAACTCATAGATTAATTTTCATTATAGTTTGTTTTTTTAGTTCTAGACTACGATTTGATAACTCAGAATATCACACTCTGGAAATATGTTCCCAATTTTCTGGAATTTGACATTTTAAGTTGTTAAATCGTAGTCTAGAATTAAAAAACGAACTATACGTTATATTTTCTGTGACGTGTTATATATATGAAATGGCGACATGTCACTGCAACAATTTGCGACTTGCGGATGCCTCTCAAGTTAAAAGGTAAAATCTACAAGTTCATGAGAAGGTCTGTCATACTGTTTAGATCAAAATATTTGGCAATGAAAAAGTTTGCATGCAGCAGGGATGAAAATGTTGATAAAGTGAGAAATGAGTATAGAAGAAGTTTGACAGTGGCGCTAGTGACAGAAAAGTTGAAAGGAAATCGTTTGTCTTGGTATGACCATGTAAAGAGAAGGTATGAATCGTATGCTACTAATAGAGTTATTAACACACGTCAAGATGGAGGCCAAAAAAAGGTGGAAGACATGAATTGTGTGAAAAGTGGCATGTAAGAAAACAGAGTTTAGAGGTAGTGTGACAAATGACAGGAATGAATGGGGAGAGAGAATACGAGACAAGGGCAGAAACACGATGATGATGATGATAAGCTATGTTGGTTGCATTTGAGTCTGAAATAACTGGGGTCTGAATCTTTTAGATAATCCTTTTTTGCGGTTTATTTGTTTAAAAAGTAATAATAATGAAATAAAAGAAAAAAAAAGATACTAGGTAACATGTGGTACAAATAAATTAAAACCATATATGGGAAACCAGAATATACAGTGGTGGAACTCTTCCGGTAAAATTAGGGTCGTTTTAAAAGAGAAACCGGCAGTTTGAACAGTAATAATAAAATATGCAATACAAGCTTAAGCATGAATAATAAAATAATAACAGGCACACCAAATTATTTAAAAATAATTTTAAAAATCTGCGTCAAGATCACTTAATAACTCAATTAAAACTTTTCTCAATTACGCGCGTTATTTTTTTAAATAATGATTGTTGCCTAACTTCCAATACTAATACTAATTTAAAATATATATATTTAAATGTCATTTTTGAAATCATTTTATCCTCATTTAGGTGCCCAATTTTCCATATTAAAATTCTTTTTATAAAATCATGATGAGCCAATTTATCAACAGTAAACAATTTTAAGACTAAAATGAAGCGGGATGATATCAAACATCTCTTCAACTTTTTATTCTTTTTCCTGAATATATATATATTTTCAAATAAATGCTTTATTTTTGATTTAGTCTTTGTTTTGACTTTTTTATTCGTGTACATATGTTGAAAATACTTACTCATCACTTCCTATACCAGTAAATATTAAAAAAAAACCGCCTTCAAAAAAAGCCAAACGATAAAAGTTCCTACACTAAAAAGTTGAAAATAAAAATTTGAATTGTTGTAAAGAAACTTAATTTATAGGTAAACTTATTTGACATTAATATTTTGCAAATATTCAAAATTTATTACTTCTTTTTGGAGTCAAAGCCATTCAAAGAGAATTCTCGATGAAAATATTAAAAAAAACTATATAGTTGGCTATATATAATATTTCAAAACTCGATTTTGAAAAAAATGGGACCAATCTGGAAGCATTATCCTTTCAAGTACAAAAAAAATTTTGCAAATCCATCCATAAACAATGGAGTTCTGAGGTAACAAACATAAAAAAAAAAATACAATCGAATTGAGAACCTCCTCCTTTTTTTGAAGTCGGTTAAAGATTCAATTCACTCGAAACATTTTTTATTGAAACTAATAGAGCACCTCATTGATTTTTGCAAAGCGGAGATTATGTTAATCGGTACTTGTCGGTGTTGATAACCCAAGGGGATAATAATAATGTTAATGCATTATGATAATGGGGAAACCGTTCAGTCTGCCATAATATTACCACTTAGTAATTACCTACTTATAGGGCCCAATTTTAGGAATAATTTTGTGGTTTTTATTTTGTACCCTTGAGGTGGGTGGGCATCACGGTGTCCTTACTTTCAGCCTGGCGTAGATACTCGCCTCACCGAATATGACAAGTTCCGGAGATTTCAATTTGAGTTACAAGCGCAAGTTACATGCTAAAACATTATTTTACAAAAATCTAGCGTTGTATCAAACAGGTAGTCAAATTGACCAGTAGCTAGGTATTACCTTCTCGCAAATGTACGCTTATAAAAACTCATAATTACTAAAACTCACATTACCATAACAGTATTCATAGTCTCATTTGATTAATATCTACATACTATTAAACACAATAAGTCAAAATTTACGAAAAACCCAAATACTCTACCACTGGGCTGGTTTAGCAATGCTTTTAGTAACACTACTTAAGAGAATTCTGACATGACAACGACCCTTGTCACACTAGCTCTGACAGCACCGTCATAACAAAGGCGTAAGCAAAATATTTCTCTAACGATAAGCTTAGGGTTTAATGCTAATCTTTGAACCACAAACTAATGTTTTACAAATTTCTAAAACCCAGATTTAGATCAGAACAAAAAGTCTCCTTGACCTTTGATGAATAGTTTTTTGAGCATGGGCAGGGTTCGGAAAACTGAAATTCTGTTGCTTTTTGAAAGGAAGTTGAAGTGGATCAGACTGCATCCAATATCCAGCAAATATCTTAACATGTGTAGCGACGCAGGTTCCACGTGGAATAATTTTATTTTTGCTTGCTATGAATGGATATGACACAACTGTGATGAAATCAAACACTTCAGCTTCACTTATATAAATAATTTATTCACTTTGATCAACATAACTTCATATACATTAAGTGTTAACAACTATTGACTAGTCAAGCTTTAGTAAGACATGTTCACTATTCAACGACTCAGAGCAGGACTATATAAGTATAATTGACTAAGGTTCGTGTAACTACTAGCGCCATCTATCGCTTAAAGATAGAAGTCGAACGATTTATGAATATTTTACTGTTAAAATCATTACACAACCTTTTAGCAATCGCACTAAATCCTATATTGCACTTTAATTTTAATTTTTCGTTGTTTGAGGATATCAGTACCACATATAAAACAAAGTCCCACTGAGCGTGTATTTTTACGAATGCTGTAAGTTTGCGGGTACGAAACTAGCGACGGGCGGAGCGACGGCGGGGCGGGGCGGCGCGGCGCGGGGCGAATAGATAGCGGTGTCTAGCGTGTGTACGAAACAATATAATGAGAGAATTTTTATTACCTAGAGATGGTGTTCATCAAATAAATCAACGACGATGCAATTTGGGAGAATTTTCTACACTTTATTACGAGCTACGCGGTTGTCATTCAAGAAAGTTCTACAATTACACAAGAATGAGTATAGAGACATTCGATTATGTTTTACAGAAAATTAGAAGTAATCTGAAATCAACATTTTCGGAAATCGTATAATCTCACCTGAACAAAAACTATTTTTAACACTAAGGTAAGTAGGTAAATAAAAGTAGATAGATTGTTAATATATTTTTGTTTATTAATTGAATAATCAAGATAAGATCAAAAATTCACTTTTCGGGTGTTTGAGTTCTATACCCATGAGACCAGCTAGAACTAGAATTCCCTCTATATGGGTCCCCAAACATTGAATTATGTATTTCTTCCATCATTATTTGATTAATTCTATTCCTAATATTAATAAAAATACAACACTACGTAGCCGCGCGAGCGGCGAAACCAAACTAGTTTGTTTTCGTCGCCCCGCCCCGCCACCGCTCTACCGCCGCCCGTGCATCGCTCGATCGCGCCGCTCTGCCGTCGCCCGTTTCGTACACAGCGCTTAATGTTTTAATGCATTTGATTACATCGCTGTCGCGCC
Source organism: Mythimna loreyi (assembly GCA_029852875.1). Classification (NCBI taxonomy): domain Eukaryota; kingdom Metazoa; phylum Arthropoda; class Insecta; order Lepidoptera; family Noctuidae; genus Mythimna; species Mythimna loreyi. Next base: position 16,069,422 of record CM056782.1, on the reverse strand, counting down.
GCCCCGCCGGCGCTCCGCCCGTCGCTAGTTTCGTACCCGCAGACTAAGTCCAAATACTGAACAGATTTTCATGCAGTTTGTACCAATAGACAGAACGATTCATAAGGAAAGTTTTATTGAATAACTAGCTTTTGTCAGCAGCTCGTTCATAAAATATAGCCTATGTCACTCAGGAGTAAATCAGCTTTCTATTGTTGCTATTTTTTTTTCCCAATTAGACCAGTAGTTCCAGAGATTACCTCCTACAAACAAAAAAACAAACTTTACCTCATTATTATATTAGTGTAGATTAGTGTAGATAAATGTTCATTGTGTGAAAGAAAAGCCGAGAATTTTAATGATTCCTAACGCCCGTGCAACACTGATATAAATCGTTAGTAGAAATTAGATAATTGACAGTTTTTGAAAAATCAAAATCGTTTATTTAAATAAACCAATTGCAGGCATTTTTGAACTATCAATATGTCGGTCAGTCAAAAAAAAAAAAAGAATATGAAGCTAAATTGCACGTTCCAAGGCGTAGACTTCTATGGAGAAAAACGTGCAAGAAACTACATGGACACTCTTTTAAATCATATCATGAGTTACCTACATAAAATCTTGCTTACATATATCTTGTCGCTTCTATTATGTGTGATAACAAGCACAGATCCAGAGCCTTAAGTCTGCTATTACAATAGTGTCAGAATAGTCGATCATTAATTTCAAAATTGTTGATTTTGGCAAGTTTGGAAATCTACTAATGTGATGGAGTCATTATGACTTTCCAATGAACAACCACTGATATTTGACGTATGCGGTAAATTACAAAAATTTTGACAGTTCCTTTAATCAGAGAGTTACAATTAGAATGTTATTGTGCAGTTATAGTTTTTAATTAATTACAAGACAACTCGTACCACAATTCTATTACAACACCACTGACCGCCGAGTGATCAGCCATTTTGAATTAACAGATTACAAACTTTTAGCAAAATGACAATGGAATCGTGTTGGAATGACAATACATATTTTGGAAATAGCAGACTTGGGCCCCTGTTCGTACTTATCCTGCCTTCTCCCAATGGAACCCATAGCGAAACGAGGCTAATGTCAAGTCATTTAAAGCTATAATTACACGTACGAGATGATAACCCCAAGGGAAGGATCCCATTGCCATTGCCATTGCTTGGCACATTTCCAAAATTCTCTCCCAAACTTTAGTGCTCAAGCGCGAATAAAACTGACATGTCAATTATATGCATAAACCTGTTAATGAGTTATTACTAGCTAATGTTTAACTTTAGTTATATGGATAAGTTGGGATAAACGCTGGCTCGATCCGGGAGTCCGTGTCTACTCAGTAAGACAGTGGTTTGATATATTGGATGCAGTCTTTTTGGATGTATATTTGCAGTCTGGTTTTGAGTCTGAGTACTTGCACATGGTATTCATTGACCTCGAAAAGGCATACGACCGGGTACCTCGGGAGGTTCTGTGGTGGGCCCTTAAGGAGAAAGGTGTGCCTGGGAAGTATGTTCAGTTGATCCGAGCGATGTACAGTCGATGCAGTACCCAAGTCAGGTCTACAGCAGGCACCACTAGTAGCTTCAATGTGGCTGTTGGCTTACATCAAGGGTCGGCTCTCAGCCCTTACCTCTTCCTGATGATAATGGACGATCTTACGTCGGACATTCAGGAAGAGGCTCCCTGGTGTATGTTATTCGCCGATGACATTGTGCTGGTTGCCGAGAGTAGTCAAGAGATCCAGAATAGATTGGAGGTGTGGTGGCACAGACTGGAGAGTGTTGGCCTGAAATTAAGTAGAACCAAAACGGAGTACTTGTTCTGTGATTTCGGCGGTCTCTCCGGTCCTGTGGCCTTAGCTCTTGCCGGAACGCCCATACCAATCTGTTCCGACTTTCGGTATCCCGGGTCGCTCGTCCAAGGAGATGGTGAGATAGACCGAGACGTAACGCATCGGATCAACGCAGGATGGATGAAATGGCGACAGGTCACGGGAACAACTTGCGACCCACGGATGCCCCTCAAGTTGAAGGGTAAAATTTACAAGTCCGTGATAAGACCTGTCCTACTGTATGGATCAGAATGTTGGGCTGTGAAAAGGACGGATGAAAAAAGACTGCATGTAGCGGAAATGAGAATGTTGAGATGGATGTGTGGTGTGACGAGAATGGATAAAGTGAGAAATGAGTATATTAGAGGAAGTCTGAAAGTAGCGTCAGTGACTGAAAAGTTGAAAGGAAATCGTTTGTCTTGGTATGGTCATGTGAAGAGGAGAGATGAAACGCATGTCACAAAAAGAGTTTTGAGTTTACACGTAGATGGATGGAGAGGAAGAGGGAGACCAAAGAAGAGATGGATGGATTGTGTGAGGAGTGATATGAAAGAAAAGGGAGTTACTGATAGTGTGACGGGTGACAGGACAGAGTGGAAGAAAAAAACATGTTGCACCGACCCCAAATAAAATGGGATAAGGGTAGGATGATGATGATGATTTGCAGTCTGATCCACTTTTACCTCCTTTTAAAAAGTGACAGAATTCCAGTTTTCTGAACACTGCGGGAGAATTGGCCATCTTTGAAAAACGCTCGCTTAGGGTAGATTTTTGGAAAAAAAATTAAACATTCGCCAAGATTTCGCAGTTTTTCGAGAACCATAGGGGTACTACAGGGTTATCAGGGTTGCAAACTTGGGTGTTACGACTTTCAAGGAATCTAACAACATAATATATTAATAAAATTGTATTACGACCCACCGTTCCTTCCTGCCTTAGTTCCAAGGCCCTTGCGATTTTGATAACGTAAATATTTTCGGAATATACGCTCCAAAAAAAAAAGAAAATAATGCGTCCCTCTAAAGTTGAGAAAGTATGAAAAAATTCTCAAGGTAGAACTTAATAAAGAATTTCTAGGAAAATTATTTTGAACTCCATGAGATGAACAGTTTTTGAAAAATTTTATAAAATAATTTCTGAACTTTTATAACTTAAATGTATATGCAAGCATTAATTTACTTAGTTTACATATTGTTTTATGCTGAATGTATCTTCTTTAAAAAAAAAATCCAAAATTACCACCGAAAACCCAACATGCATAGCACCGTCTAGTTTGTATAAATTATTAACCCAATTTTCTAAGAGATGGCGCTGTATTTTGGGCTGAATCGCACTGTTAAGTTATAAGGGTTCTGTTATATTGTGGGAAATTAAGGAAACCTACACTGAGCGTGGCACGACAAGCTCTTGGCCGGTTTTTTGTGTTGATATTTACTATACTCTAATTCTACACACTTGCAGAAACTAGTGTATAACATTCGTCTTCTGTCTGCTCTTATCTCAAATTATTTAGTTCGGTTTCTGATCAAATCAGATGCAGTCGGATGCAGTCCTGAATATGGAACGACGACCCATAATTGGACGTAGTTTCTGAAAAACGTTCCAACCCACAATGAAATGATTGTGGGTTGGAACGTTTTTCAGAAACTACGTCCAATTATGACATTTACAATCTAATAAATAGGATAATTAACACAAAACTTTAAATAATAATATTAATAAGCCAATGGCTTAATAGCCAAGAGCCTCGAACAACACCTTAGGAGGCTCTCGTTAGGCGGCTGGATCAAGGGCTTGATTCAGAAAGCGGTACTCCTGGACACGGCTCGTATAGTTAGGAGGTTCCTTTCTCTGGAGCCCTGACTGCCGGTAGCTTGGACCCTGTTCCCGATACCGGTGGGACACTATTTTTTATATTTTTAAATGTTTTTTTTTTTATAGAAATATTTAAAAATGTAATTTATATGTAGTTTTAAATGAATAAACGGAATCTTAATAATAATAAATAGATACGATCCCCTCCTAGATTTCCCTCTCCTGGTTTCTCTCTCCAAGAGAGGAGGCCTGTGTCCCAGCAGTGGGAACATTAAAAAGGCTGATGATTGGTGTTCATTAAAACTATGAAGAATACAGGTGTTAGCTAGTGTTAGTGAAATCATTCAATCAACCCTACGTCAATGTTTCTTTGTGTCGGAAAATTTCATAGTGTATATTGTATTCTCTACTGTTACAAAGGGAGTTTAATCTGCCAATGGATACTGAAAAATTGGCTTTTGAGCCACTGTATGCGCTTTCAAAATGAGTGGCTACCCTGTCAGGAACATGTCAAAGTTATTAGACCCGTCGGTGTTCCCTATTTTGCGTCAAAGTGGGTATTATTTAGATAAATAAAATATCGCTAGCCATGGGTTCGTGCTAATGGAATGTGCGTCATCGAAGTCCTGGCAACACCCCACAAAAATGAGGTAATTTTGAGGTAGGTTTAAATCTATTTGTCTCGTCATCACTTATTCAATGGGATTTTTTTTAATTCTTTTCATCATATAAAAAAATTAAATAACGGAATAATTTAATGTTACCCCCAAAGTCATTACGCCATAATGTACTCATTAAGTATAAATAAATGAGATCCCGTAGAAAATATATCTCAACTATACGTTAATAAAGGCATATTTTGTCCGGATGCAAATTATCGACGTAAATTATTGTCAAATGTCTAAAAGAACGATTTATACGCAATACCACAGCAGAGTTATTGAAATATATGTCCCAAAAGACAATACACCGATGCGGGGATTTGTATCTGCAAAGGAGAGTGTACCGTATGAAGTTGTGACAAGGTATAAATTTGCGTGATTTATTTGATGAACAATGGAAAAACAACAAAAATGGGTATTACGGTAATACTCAAATAAAACGCAAAGCAAAATAGGAATGAGTCGTTTTGCATTGGGGCATAAATCTAACAAATGGCATTTGCATGTAGAAGTATCGAATATTCATTGCGGTAAATTAAGGGCAGGACCATTGTGGAGTTATTCTTAGCGATCTAGCAATAATATAGATCTAGATATAAGTAATCTAGAATGTCTGTCTGGCTACTGATAAAAATGTTGGTGAACCGATTTTAATCAGTCTTTGTACCTGGTGGTTAGTTGCACTTAACGCTATGCCAGAGGTAATGGGTTCACAAAAATAGGGACAAATTATGGGGTGATGAGCACGATCATGGATAGGTCGCGGGTTCCAATCCAGCCAGGCGCATTACTTTGTGTAATTTATTTCATCAACACTGTTTTCAAAACGGCGTTGAAAAACATCGTGAGGAAAAATGCCGGTTTAGAACCAAAAATTCGAAGACATGTGACATCCGCCAATTCTCACTGGGCCCGCGTAATGGATTATGGCCTATTTCCTCTCCTAGAGAAGAGGCTTATGTCGCAGCCGTAGGAACGGCAGATGATGAAGTTCATGAACGTGCTTGTCTATCACTAAATAAAACATGAGTCGATGGTCGTTTGGATTTTCCTTCCACTCCCAGCTAGAGTGGGAGAAGATACTAAATGAGTATCCACGTTAAAAAATCCAACATTGAGTAACTCTCATTGTTTGATCAGAGACACTGTTAAAGGGCTGGCAGCAAACCATAGATGGCCATCAGGGTCGAAACCAACTGAGGCCATAGGTTCGCTTCTGAAAGGAATACCCGGCCCTAGAAAAGCCGTGAAAAGCAAAAAAATAAAAGTCTAACCTTGTTTCTCGCTCCGCCCAAGGGCGGATGTCATTAGATGATTTTTCAAAATAAAAATTAAAATTGAGAACGAAGTTACTGAGCTATTATTTCGATAAGAGGTCATTGTTTGTAATATGTTAATACGAGACGACTTTTTTCGTGTTATCAAGTGCAAGTCATTACTTTTACGTTTATTTTTATTTATTTAGTAAAAAAAAAAAATACTAAGCTAGACACATTTTTATCCTCTTTTTGGGAAACGAATCGAAGTCGACTGTATTGCAAGCTTTACATATACATTTCTATGAAAGAGTGTAACAGGTTGGTAACATCCTACTTGTTACTATGTACTGGAAATATCACCAGTGATTTATTCTGTCGTCGACGTCTTTCCGCTCTGCGCTTGAGCGGGAGAAGTCATTTGACGATTTCACACTTTTTGTCCATGGATTTCTGGACGGTTTTTTTTGGAAAATCACCGAGGGGGAATGGAATAGTGTGTTAAAGTTTTACTGGCTAAAACTCACTCCTATGGTCCTTTTTGATTCTTTATTGTGCACCAAACAGTATATAAAAATATAGGATTACAACATTTATGTACAAAGGCGAACGGAGTTTTTTTCCAGTAAACCTGACCTGTGTGATGGAAAGAAATTTGGGTAAGAACCAGCCAGGCAGGCTTCTACCTATGCCTAAATTCCAGGACCCCAGGGTTATTTTTCGCACAGTTCATTGCCCTTCGTAGTAGGCTTCAACCCGGCTGGGCCCCAACGGCTTTGCTGACATCTCCTTTTGTCGCGCATGGAACACTACGGCCCGTCGATGACTTGACGTCATCATCTGCATGCTCGCGTAAGTCAGAGTCTGGTGCTAGAATTACTGTTTTACAGAAGAAGGCGAAAGCCTCGCTTCAGACCATGGCCTATACCAGGGCCCGAGGCGAGACGTCGTTGTCACCAGTTGGCTCCACGAGGACACAGCAGTGTTCTACCTCGCCTCGCCTGCGAGTGCTGCCGAAACCTGCAGCCGCAGTCGGAATGGTTAACACAGAAATCTGTACTGCTACATAGAAAACTAGCCATTTATACATGTGCTGCGTGCATCCGCAGCTAGCAGCTGATGTTTGCGTGGTACCTTGGCAGGCTGCAAGTAAAAATTGGACATGGTCTGTTCTGCTGATTCGAAAGAATTATAGTGCAATTCATGAATAGCCTTATGCGTTTACTGCATTTCTATTTATGGAATTTACTCAATTCCAAGGTATTTATATTATTAGGTACGCTACACTAAATACTTTTGTAAAAAAAAAGAAAAGAAAGAAAACCTGTGGGTAGTATTTTATAATAGTCGATGATCTTTCTTAAAGTAAGACAATTATAGTTTAAGGTAGGACATTGCACCCACAAAGTCTACCTTAGTGCGGCCCTGGAACAATAATTCTATTACAGCACGTGCCAAAACAGGTTACACTTATGAGTACACGAGCTATAAATCATTTGTACGAGGTGTCGTGTGATTGGTGTATCACATTGAAATCGCGATCGAAAACGTCGGATGCGTGACGCGTTCGCTATAGAATATTTTATTCATGACACCTCATCGTTCATACGTGCAATAACAGTTTCTGTTCAGTACCATTGGGAAGGGAAAGCGAGAAATAAATCCAATTTGTACCGGCATATATCATGGTCAGAGCGCAGCTTACGATTTATTCACAATATCATGTTGGAGGTTGTGTATCTACGGGTACTGGCACGCAGCCCACTTCAATCCAATCTCGTCGGATGCAGCGGCGGCGATGAAACTGTTTGGAATATACACGGCCATCATTGAGATGTGTTTGTTGAGCCCAATAAGGCAGGCATTTTTAGTATTCTGCTGATACTATTTATTTATTTTTCAATACACTTACTCAAAAACTTGCTCTTATCGCACCTTTTCTAGGTGCGCAATGGAATGATTTTCCGCACTAGTGCAGAAAAAAGCACGTGCTTTCTCCTCCTCAATTTTATTGTGATAAAATAATCTTTTGTATCAGGCCGGGAAAGTGTCGTTCCCCACGAGGCAAAGTGTATTGAAAAACGTCGTTTGACAAGCGTGCAAATTTGTCACTGCAGCCCTCAGCTCCATATTACACTCGTGAATTCCGCCTCGGTCGCTATGAAAAATTTTCTGCACTTGTATCAAAATGTACTATATTGGAACGCCTTGCAGGAATTACACCGATGGAGCACAATTGGTTTAGAATCCCATCATCTGCATAGGGATGTGGTAGTCTTCAAAGGAGAAGCGCGGCGGTGGGTCACATACGCAGCATCAGGTCAGCATTCTTCCAAGATTCCACTATAAAAGTTCTAGTTCTTTTTTTTAAACCTTGTCTGTTATTTTAATAAATTCGAAATCTGAACACAATCCCACTGTCATTTTGCTAAAAGTTAACGTAATCTGTTAATTCACAATGACCAATGATTGGTCGGTTAGCGGTCTCGTAATAGAATTGTGGTACGAGCTGTCTTCTAACGAATTTAAAACAATGACTGCACAATGACGTTCTTATGGTAGTATCACAGAGATTGTTTTATTACTGCATACGTTAGATATTCTTTTGTTATTACGTACGAGATTACTTTTCTATACCAATGAGGGTGTTCTAAGATGTCATTCACCAGGTGGCAGCACTGAGGCGTCAGGTCCAAGCACCTGTCAAAACGCTTATGTTACTGACATTAGCTAGACATCAACGTCAACGTCAAACGTTAGACGTCAACGTCATATATAAGTTTTCAAAGTAAAAGACCTGACGGCTAAGTGGCGCTAGCTGGCGGTGTGAATATTTCTAAACACCCTCATTGTTAAGAGTATGGACGCCTATGCAAAATAACATAGCAAGATGTGTATCTACCGAGCTTGTACTTGACAATTAACAAGGCTCCCTCTCTCGTCTACTTAAATACATAGTTTAAAATCTATAATCGCCTTTGTTCTTATTTCATCACCAATCCTTTCAAGAGAGAAATGAGGTATCAGTGGTTGACCATTGATAAGTCATAATGATTTAGTAGATTACCAAACTTATCAAAATTAAAGATTATAATTATAAAATCAATGATGGACCATTCTGACACTTTTGTAACAATAGACTTTGAGGTCTAGTTTAACTTGTGAGGTTGTTGTTCCGCGCCTATGGTGGCTGGTACTCTGAGTCGGGCAACTGGAATGTAAAGATGACCATTCCTTTACAGGTGCGGGTATCTATATCTCTTTTTCATGGTATTAATTGGTTCTTAAAGTTAATGTAGATTGTCGACATTGCTTCAGTAAGTCTCCAAAGGTAGCCGCTGACTGATTATTATGCTTAATGCAATAAGACTGCTCCTTCATTTCTCTGCACCATCGGCTTGTCTCTGGAAATCTGTGGAGAAAAGAATGACACTCTCTAATAACATATCACATCTGGTATAGGTTCATTGCGATATAAGTGGAGAAAATATGTCATTGCGACTGAGGGGCAGAATTTGCCTGAAACGTAGGTGAGGGTGGTATAGAGCAGAGTACTGCAGAAACAAACCACGTGTGTAAAAGTACGTTTTACAAAAAACTGGCGAAAATATAAATAAGCGGAGTTTATGACTCATGAGGGTCACTTAGCGCCTGATAAAATATATGTAACAATTTATGATTGCGGCAAATTCGTGCACTTACTCGTATGTACACTAGTGCGAATAAAGGAAATTCCGGCAATGCAGAAACTATGCATACAATCATTACGAAAATAGTACGAAACAAAGTCAGCTGTCTGTTCCTATGTATGCTTAGACCTTAAAACTACGCAACGGATTTTGATACATTGCACCCGTGCGAAGCTGGGGCGGGTCACTAGTATACCTATAAATTTAAAAAAATAATCAACTTACTTATTCTCATCAACGGGTACAACATGAACTAAACACGACATATTGCTGTAGGCCGAAATATCAGCAATTGTAACAGAATCTGTGGCAATGAAAGCCGTTTTACTCAGGAATGTTTCTAGTAAAGCATATCCCTCATCAATGTTGTCCAACCATTTCTGTTTTAATGTTGCTCGACGCTCAATCACTAAAGCATACTGAAAAGAGAAGAATTATATCATCATCATCATTATCATCATCATTATCATCATCATTATCATCATCATTATCATCATCATATCATTATAATTATCATCATTATTTATTTATTTTTATTTTAACTATTTTTGTACACACATAATAATAAAAGAAAAGAACAGGAAGATAGGTTCAGAGGTGATGCTTATTTCTAAAGAAATCTGTTCCAGCATACCAGCGAAAGGAGGATCATTATCATCATCATCATCCTCCTCATTATACTTATCATTTCAGCTGAAAAACTTCCACTGCTGAACATAGACCTCGTCCAAGTGTCGCCTTTATGACCGGTCCTATACGTGACACATCCATCGGATTCCTGCAACCTTCATCTGTTAATCGGCCAAGCTTGTGGGAGGATTTGAGGAGGATCACGCTGGGTCTTCTGAAACGTGATCACCAGTCCAGGTGCATGTCATCCTTATCAACCATCTGTTCTGCGAGCAATGTGCTCTGCCTCATCATGAACACCCTTATTAATGTTCCCACTGCTGGGACACAGGACTACTCTCTAGAAGAGGGAATGGGCAATAATCCACCTCGAGGGCCCAGTGTGAATTGATGAATATCTCATGTCTTTGAATGTTTGTTTCTTGGACAAGCCGGTTTCCTCTCGATGTTTTCCTTCACCGTTTTGAGAGTAGTGGTGATAATAGAAATTACACAAAGTAATGCGCCTTTCCTTTGCTTTGTTTTCTTTTTTTTTTTGTTTTCTGCACGGCTCATGCGTATGGCATCAACTTCCAAAAGAATTTTTTTCCCAAAAATTTTTTTTTTACCTAAATTTTTTTTTTTCGTTTTCTTTGCTTCATAGCGCCCCTAAGGATATACTACAACTCCTAAAAATCCGCCCCTAAGGCTACCCACTGACTCTCAAACGCATCTGGAGCACGCTTATTTTGTCCTTCAGTATGAAGAACACGACGGACAGTGTCAAAGCTTGTGTTGAATAAATCAGCATAGTGTTTTCTTGGCAAAAATACATTTTCTTCGTATGATTTGGCACTGCAACGTCTTTATTAGTTTTGGTTTATTAGTTCTTTGATATTGATTCAAATAACTCTCTTCTTCAAATCGTCGTATCCTTCGCACCCATAGAACTACTGTTTTTGTGTTTTTTTTTTGTATATATTTCCTTATGTACCTACCACCTAAGTTCACATTGTGGAATGCAATATATTGAGTATTGAGAAATATAGGCAATAATAATTTTATAGGAGTTTTTTACATAAAATATTACAAATAAAACTACTCACGTTCACACCGGTCCCTCTGGCTATTTCTGACACGTTTTTACCTTGTTATTGTGAATTTATACTCATTATTAAAATAAGTTTATAAAATAACCTGATTAAAAATAAAATATAACAAAAAGAACTAACGAGTTAATCAAAATCAACTCAGCAAACAATCAATTTATTGTTCTTAGTCACAAGTCTTAGATCTAAGTATTATTGAAACTACCTACTAATTATTATTTATAAATTCATATTCAACTACCCTCTCAAGTTTGAAAACTAACACATTGATAATCTGATATTTGTAAAATGATATTCAATTATAATATTTTTTTAATTTCTTTTAAAATAAACTATAAATTATTTCAATCTTTGTAGAAACAAAAAGAAACTATACAAATAAGTATTAACAAAACAATTAAGACACAGCAACGCCATCTATTAACAATAAAATGTAATGTTATCGATAACAACATTTTAATCCCATTTTACGCTAGATAGCCTCATTTCGCGATGTACCCGATTTTTATTCTGAACTACCCTAGCACTTTAACAGTTCAGTGTACGTGTATTCTGTGGTTGGGACTTTCCAAAGTCCCTACAGTTATAAAACAACGTTTTGACGGCAAAACTAATTTTTGTGCCATTTCTATTCCTTCGGTACGGGGCTTATTAGACCCCGTAGCGCTAAGGGCTTTTTGTGGTTACGTGTATGCTCTACGAGTTCAAAGTGACCCAATACTAAAGTAAATACGCCATTGCATTCTGTTTTAAGGTCTTCCAACCCGAGGTATATACTTTCATAAAACCGCTCTTATGTGATTATGATGTTATTTATCTCCAGATACTTTGTATAAAAGATTCTAAAGTAAAACGAATCCTGTGAAGACCTCTGTAAGTCTGCCATTTTACGTGAATTTTAACCCTCCATATAAATATTATATTAATTTAAAATTATTATAAAAATGTATTTCTAAAGAGATCTTGTACATTTAATCGAGATTCTAAATCATGATATTTTTTCTAAAAATATTAAAGGGTTTTAAATTTAAAAACACGTATTTTCTGAAACAAATATTATGAAATATTCGAGTAACGCACAGAATCACCGAATACCAACAGAGTTTTCAGGTGTACTCTGTCTTTTTTCACCTTGTCTCTTTTCATTAGCCATCGTATTAGATTGCGTTGGATGAAGCAACAAGCTTTTAAACCATGCAAGACATTGACGAAAGGCTTAATAATACCACTCAGGTGTATTAAATTGTTTTCTAATCTCAACTAAATTTAAATTACGTCCTCAACACGGCAGATAAATCTATGTTTTTCTTGTTAAACTGATTTTATACGAGGCGTATAAGACCTCGTAGGCATTGAACGTGTTACTGAAATTAGTAATCACTGACAACGAAATGAACGATATTCCGGTCATAAGTCATGTAAATTATAATAAATAATATCAGTTTAGTAGATAGATATATATATTATGTATAATTATAATAAAACTTGTCTGAATAACAGTTTTGATAAAGTATTTCATATTACCAAAGGTTGTGATCAGGCGTAGACGCTCAGAAGCTCTTCATATCGTTCATAATGTATTGTAATAAAATATTATCCGTTTTTATAGTGTATTTTTCATTGAATCTCTCACGTAAGTTGTAGTTTTATTTAACTTATTTTTACTACTTACTATTTAAGTTTTATAAGTGCCCATGTGAGCTATGTGAAATAAAATTCATCTTGATTTTTGATAATAATTAAATCAATCAGGAAATACGAAAATATTTCAATTTACATAAAATCAAAAATAATGTTTTTTTTTGCAGATGGACAAAAAGACATCAAGTTTTTTCGAAATGATTACATATACTTAGAAGCAACAGAGAGTTTCTATAAGATTAATTCTTTAACTAAGAATTTCTTTGATGCCAAAAGGGCGTGTTCTCTAGAAGGAGCCAGTTTGTGGTACCCAGAGAACAAGGAAGAAGCTGAGGCTGTGATATCTTACTGGAATAGTACTCAGCCTACTTGGTGGTCGGTGACTTTGGGGATGTCTGATTTAATCGTGAAAGGTTTATTTGAGACTATCGATGGTAAGTCCGAAGGATTGGTTTTACTATGTACCTACTGCTCTGTTTTTTCTTATCAGCTCGCCAGCATTCAGCGCAATTTCACATACATCTTTAGTTATTGATACGCTCCCGTGAGTTGTAGTGTGATTATATATTTTATAGCCAAGAGGTTTATGTATATAAAATTACTCTTGATAAATCCATAAAAAATATTACGATAATACAAAAATAGAATGACAACATAAAAAATCCACAGATCAAAACCAAAGTAGTTTTTATTTATTCAAACTTTTATAACCTCCTTTTTGAAGTCGGTTAAAAGTACATAATACAGTAACATTGCAAAAAATACCCATTTATCGATTGTCCTATAGTTCTTTCTAGTCGTTAGTGGCTCTGACAGATTTACCGGACGTTTTGGGTTCGGTTCCCACCCAAGGCAAATATATGAGTGATTTGATTATACCCAGATAGGTATAATTTATTTATGTATTAGCTTTTGTCCGTGGCTTCGCTCACGTCAATAGATTACTTTATTATACCCTACTCCACTCTACCCTACTCTACCCTACTTTACCCTACCCTACCCTACTTTACCCTATTTTTTTATATAAGAACCTTCTGACAATAACAAACACGAAAAAATGAGAATTGGTAAAATTAATAATATATATCATTCATTTTCTCTCACAATTGGTCTAGGCGTTGTTGACTTATGCGCTTACAACACATTTTGCTATTCATTTTTATATATAAGATTTATTTATTATTGGCCTATGTACAATGTTACATTTTACAATCAAAAGAAACGATCTATTATTGTAGTAAATTGTTCAACAGTAGTCTAGTACTCAAAGCCCAAGCTCTGCTTAGTTTGAAACTAGATGGCGTTGTGTGAAAGTTAAGTTGTGGAATATTATTGTTAAAATTAGTAACCTATATTTATTTCTAGTAAGTGTTTTTAAAACATGTTCGACACTTAAATAAAAGTGTCGAACATGTTTTAAAAACACTTATTCTATTTCTATTTTAACTTGACAGGTAAACGAGTGTCTGACGTTTATCATAACTGGAACCTAGGAGAACCGAATAACAGTGGAAACATTGAAGACTGTGTAGTCATAGTCTCGACAGGAAAAATGATCGATATATCATGTAACATCATGAACCCATTCATTTGCAAAAAGACACTTCAGTCTCTAGAATGGAACCAGCAGTGCAATATGCCTGATTTAGGTATGTTACAAAAAAAATTAAAAAATACTCAAGCCTTTTGACCATATTGAACGATAAAAACCACATTACTTAACTAGCTACTCTCTATTTTTTTTGCACATATATGTTTTGTAAACTTATTTATTACAAAAAACATTTCACCAAATATTTTTTACAGATTATAAATACAATGAGAAAACTGAAAAATGTTATAAGATACACCCAGTACCACTAAATTGGACTGAAGCTTATAACGTTTGTAGTTCAGAACAGTCTCATTTACCAGTCGCCAACGATTGGGTGGTAATCAACACCCTCGTGAAACTTTTTGAAACTGCGCCGAAAGAATGGAATGCTGGGAGCTATTTAAGAGGGATGTATCACCTGGGTATTCATAATAGGTTCAATGACGGCTGGCAGACAGTAAAAGGTGCGTGAGTGATATGAGTATCAAATACTGATCTCTATTATTTATCACACTGGTATGGTTGCCGTAAAAGTGCTTTTGTCCCCGTTTGTTATCCGCCATATTGGCGCTGTCGGCCACGGTGACTGTACCGAGTGTCTACGGTACTAAAACTGGTAATGTCGCGCCGCAGACAATATTAGTCAAATTAGTTCTCTAGACGCTCACCAGTGGCGCTTCAAATACGTACAAAAAATGAGCTGTCAAAAATACATAACAGCCTGTCCAGTGGTAAATAGTTAGTGATCAGTGATGTCAAGCCTCTTGGATTTTCAATAGTTATGTAGAGGAAGCGTGAGTAGCGCGTTTTAGATACTTGCTCAACCACACGTAAAACATCAATTTTGTGCATGTAAAAAAACGTATTTCAAAAATTGATGGGAAAGAAAGAGATGGCTTTCCTAGATCCTAAATGTCTAAAGCAGCCGCGAAAGTTATGTTAAGAGGTTTAAGTCATTATTGTCTGTACCATTATTGTGGTCTAGAGTAATGTTTAATTTATTTTTGTTATACTTATGCACCATTTTGTAATTCTTACTAATTAGACTGTCCATCTCCTGAGAATCAAGTATACAGGAATAGCATACTTATATATATTGAGCAAAACATGTTGTTAAAACAAAAAGTATTGTTACTTCAAGTGTCTTACAAAATTCAAGGAGTAGAAGCTCTAAGGGACCCTGCAGAAGGGTTGAAGCCAACTGGGTCTTAGGGATCGCATCTGAAAGGAAGGCTCTGGCCCTGGTATAAAGGAAACGTATGAACGGGGTGGGTTGCTTTTTAGTCAGTAAGAGTTTATTCTATCCCAAGGGCAGGATTTGTCAGTGGATGATTTTTCCCCATCATAATAAAAAAAAATGTGTGGAAGATTCTGGTTGATTTATTTATTATTTTTACAGGTACACCTTTTAATAACAGCCTTGCTTTGTGGGGCACCCGACTGAATGAAGGGAGTTACGACCAGTGTGGCGCAATGTTTTACACCGGACGTCTGACCCAGGTGGACTGCAGCTTGAAAAGCTTTTTTATTTGTGAACACGACCGAGTAGACCTGACTTCTCATACTAAAAATGAAGAAAATTTACCAATATAATATAAACTAAATGATTTTTTTCTTTTGTGATGTCTTAGTTTGATAGTAGCGTTTAAATAAAAGTCTTTGTTCTTGAGTGTTGTCTTTTTCAACCTCTTTAAGTCCACCAATGTACCATGATTGTATATGAAGTTTAATAAATGAATAAATACCTAATTATTATAAGAAACCTGGATGATATCACTTCATTTAACTTCCCAACTGAACTCATTATTACATTATGTCACTATTGAGTTTTTGAAATGATAAATTAATGATTTTGTGAAATTACAAAGTTTAACCTTAAAAGTTAATTATGTCTCTTTTTATTTGAATTTTCCTGCTAATTCGTACCGTTCTGTATATTCGGGGGTACCGTACGTTTTCCTATGACTCGGCGAGCCTCCTTGCTGGCCTGCCTCCATGGGATTTGAAGGCAACAGTCCTTGCACGCATGCACGATTTGCGCATGAAGTTGCAACGCCTTGGCGAAAGTCCCCTGGTGGACAGAGTTCCGGCGGGATCTCGGGATGGTGATCTAGCAAAGGAGGAGGCCGACTGCATAAGGCAACGGCGCTGTTGCCCTAGACGCCGTTAAGATTCAGATCCTGATTTCCGGCCACCTTAGGCGTGGGCTTGCGGACGGCAAACAATGGATAGCTCACCGTCCGGTCGTCTGGTAATCGTCCGGACCATGGTTAATAGTCGTTTGCGTGCACCGTTCCCTCGGTCGTCAAGGATTTGTCAGCAAACCGTAGGGACCCTGCAAAAGGGTCGAAGCCATCTGGTTCCTAGGGTAGGAAGGCTCTGACCCTGGTTTATATGGCAACGTAGGAATGGGGTAGGTTGTCAGTAAGAGGAAGGACGCGTTCTCAAATATGGCCAAAATAAGCAGTTTTTCGGTACATTTTGTGTCAGAAATAAACTAAATCGAATGTAGTTATACATTTCCACAGATAGATTACTTTTTTGTTTTCAAATAATATTAGCTTTTTATTCGAAAAAATAGGTTTATAATACTGTAAAAAATAATTTCCTGAACTTCTTAACTCAAAATTGACGATTTCGTATTGAGTTTAGGAACATTTTTCATCCATTTAATAACATAAATTTAATTATTTTAAAATATTTTATGTAAGGAGACATGATCAATTTGTTTTTTTAAAGAACTATCAAACTGTTTCAATTAGTCTCAGAAAAAAATTATATCAATTTTAGTTTTTCAAAAAATTTATCTCTATAACGTGAATCTTATCCCATTGAATTTGTCGTCAACGGTGCGCACCGTTCCCGCGCGCCTCAAGGAGTTGTCAGCAAACTGTAGGGGCCCTTTAGCCTTCTGGAGCCGCCGGTTTGTGTGAAACTGTTACCGCGGCTCCAGGAATAAGGCAA
Source organism: Mythimna loreyi (assembly GCA_029852875.1). Lineage (NCBI taxonomy): Eukaryota > Metazoa > Arthropoda > Insecta > Lepidoptera > Noctuidae > Mythimna > Mythimna loreyi. The sequence goes on along the minus strand of CM056782.1, from coordinate 16,052,246 downwards.
GGAAGGAATGTGGTAGGTTTTTAGTCAGTAAGAGTTTGGCACAGGTCTCCCGCTCTGCCCAAGAGCGGGTTTCGTCATTGTTCTCGCATCTTTCTCGCACTGTCGCGTCGTGCTGTCTGTGGAAGTTTTATTGATGATATTATCATCATCATCATTTCAGCTAAAAGAGGTCCATAGCTGAAAACTGCCCTCTCCTCCAAATCTTTGGTAAATATAAGTTAGTAATAACATAATAATTTGGTCATAAGTCAAAAGAGTATAGGTCAATTTAAATTCGACAATTTATAACTGAAAATACTAAAAACGAACTATCCGTTAAAATATTATTCGAGTTTGCAGACCACAAAAAGAGAGCATGAACATAATCTGTTCATGCTCTCATTCAAGGAGAGTGCTATTATTTTTTAAAATATTTAACTAAACTGTTTACATAGGCCATCGTATCTCTCTGGCCCCTATCTAGTATAATGCGAATAAAAGGTCAAATACTGATAAATATAAAAATTATATTATACTACATTGGTAGATGCGAACTCTGTGGTAGGGACTTCCCAAACCCCCACATTTATAAAACAACAGCTCATTAACAACACTTTGACAGCGGAACTAATTTTTGTATCATTTCTATTCCTGCGGTATGGGGCTTATTAGACCCCGTAGCGCTTAGGGCTGTTTTTTGTAGTCACGTGTATGCGCTACGAGTTCAAAGTGACCTAGTACTAAAGTAAATACACAATTGCCTTCTATTTTAAGGTCTGCCAACCCGAGGTACATTTTCATACAACCGCTCTTACGTGATAATGATGTTATTTGTCTCCAGATACCTTGTATACAAAGATATCTTGTGGTTTTATTGAAATCAAAACATAAATTTGCGTAAAACTATTTCTGTGAAGACCTCTGAATATCTGCCACTTTACGTATCTTTAAATCAAGAGTGAATAGGTTACTTCTAGGTAAGCGCGCTCCATCGTCGACCGCATCGTCGCTTTCCATCAGGTGAGATAGCGGTCAAGCGCGAACCTATAATCAATAAAAAAAAAGTAGATTTTGACCCTCCATATATATATTGTATTAATTTGAAATTAATGTAAAGATGTATTTCTAAAGAAGCCTTGCACATTTAATCGAGATAATTTATCTTAAAACTTAAAGGGTTTTAAATTTCAAAACGCGTATTTTCTGAAACAACTTTTTGTGAAATATTCGAGTAACGCACAAATTCACCGAATGCCAATAGAGTTTTCAGGTGTTATCTCTCTTTTTTCACGTTGCCACTTTTCAGCTTTTTTTAGCCATCGTATTAGATTGCGTTGGATGAAGCAACAAGCTTTTAAACCATGCAAGACATTGACGATAGGCTTAATAAGACAACTTAGGTGTATATTAAACTGTTTTCTGATCTCAATTTCAACTTCTCTCAAAAAAAAAAAAAAAATACGGCCTTCACACGGCAGAAAAATCTACGTTTTTCTAATTAAACTGCAAGGAAGATTTTGTACGAGGCGTATAAGACCTCGTACGCATTGAACGGTTTAATGAAATGTAGTAATCACTGACAACGAAATGAGCGATATTCCGGTCATAAGTCATGTAAATCATAATAAATAATATCAGTTTAGTAAATAGATATATATTATGTATAATTATGATAAAACTTGTCTGAATAACTTACACAGTTTTGATAAAGTATTTCATATTATCAAAGGTTGTGGTCAGGCACAGACGCTCAGAAGCTCCTCATATCGCTCAAAATGTATTGTAATAGAATATTATTCGTTTTTATAGTGTATTTGGCATTGAATCTGTCACGTAAGTTGTATTTTTATTTAACTTATTTGTACTACTTATTATTTACGTTTTATAAGTGCCCATGTGGGCTATGTGAATACGAAAATATTTGAATTTACATAAAATAAATAATAATGTTTTTTTCGCAGATGGACAAAAAGACATCAAGTTTTTTCGAAATGATTACATATACTTAGAAGCAACAGAGAGTTTCTATAAGATTAATTCTTTAAATAAGAATTTCTTTGATGCCAAAAGGGCGTGTTCTCTAGAAGGAGCCAGTTTGTGGTACCCAGAGAACAAGGAAGAAGCTGAGGCTGTGATATCTTACTGGAATAGTACTCAGCCTACTTGGTGGTCGGTGACTTTGGGGATGTCCGACTTAATCGTGAAAGGTTTATTTGAGACTATCGATGGTAAGTCTGAAGGATTGGTTTTACTATGTACCTACTGCCCTGTACTTTTTTATCAACTCGCCAGCATTTTTTTTTATTGATACGCTTCTGTGAGTTGTAGCGTGATGATATATTTTATAGCCAATAGGTGTGTGGATTTATCAAGAGTAATTTTATGTATATAAAATTACTCTTGATAAATCCACAAAAAAAACATTACGATAACACGAAAATAGGATGACAACATAAAAAATCCACAGATCAAAACCAAAGTATCTAACCAATGTTACATTTTACAATCAAAAGAAACGATCTATTAATATAGTAAATTGTTCAACAGTAGTCTAATACTCAAACCCAAGCTCTGCTTAGTTTGGAACTAGATGGCGTTGTGTGAAAGATAAGTTGTGGAATATTATTGTTAAAATTAGTAACCCAGATTTATTTCCAGTAAGTGTTTTTAAAACATGTTCGACACTTTTATTTATTTCTATTTTAACTTGACAGGTAAACGAGTGTCTGACGTTTATCATAACTGGAACCTAGGGGAACCGAATAATAGTGGAAACATTGAAGACTGTGTAGTCATAGTCTCGACAGGAAAAATGATCGATATATCATGTAACATCATGAACCCATTCATTTGCAAAAAGACACTTCAGTCTCTAGAATGGAACCAGCAGTGCAATATGCCTGATTTAGGTATGTTACACAAAATTTAAAAAAATACTCAAGCCTTTTGACCATATTGAACGATAAAAACCACATTACTTAACTAGCTACTCTCTATTTTTTTTGCACATTTATGTTTTGTAAACTTATTTATTACAACAAACATTTCACCAAATATTTTTTACAGATTATAAATACAATGAGAAAACTGAAAAATGTTATAAGATACACCCAGTACCACTAAATTGGACTGAAGCTTATAACGTTTGTAGTTCAGAACAGTCCCATTTACCAGTCGCCAACGATTGGGTGGTAATCAACACCCTCGTGAAACTTTTTGAAACTGCGCCGAAAGAATGGAATGCTGGGAGCTATTTAAGAGGGATGTATCACCTGGGTATTCATAACAGGTTCAATGACGGCTGGCAGACAGTAAAAGGTGCGTGAGTGATATGAGTATCAAACACTGATCTCTATTATTTATCACACTGGTATGGCTGTCGTAATAGTGCTTTTGTCCCCGTTTGTTATCCGCCATATTGGCGCTGTCGGCTACGGTGACTGTACCGAGTGTCTACGGTACTAAAACTGGTAATGTCGTGCCGCAGACAATATTAGTCAAATTAGTTCTCTGGACGCTCACCAGTGGCGCTTCAAATAGGTACAAAAAATGAGCTGTCAAAAATACATAACAGCCTGTCCAGTGGTAAATAGTTCATCAGTGATGTCAAGCCTCTTGGATTTTCAATAGTTATGTACAGGAAGCGTGAGTAGCGCGTTTTAGTTACTTGCTCAACCACACGTAAAACATCAATTTTGTGCATGTAAAAAAACGTATTTCAAAAAATTTATGGGAAAGAAAGAGATGGCTTTCCTAGATCCTAAATGTCTAAAGCAGCCGCGAAAGTTATGTTAAGAGGTTTAAGTCATTATTGTCTGTACCATTATTGTGGTCTAGAGTAATGTTTAATTTATTTTTGTTATACTTATGCACCATTTTGTAATTCTTACTAATTAGACTGTCCATCTCCTGAGAATCAAGTATACAGGAATAGCATACTTATACACTTCTCATCAAAAAAATCGAAACACCTTGCAAGTTTACGTTTTGTCAGGATTATCAGAAAAATGTGTACATTTAGGAATAAATGTTAAATGTCGTTTAATAGTGAGTAATATGAGCTTATCAAATCTTAATGTTAATGTTCTAAATTTAAATGAATTTTTCATAGGTTTCGTATTTTGTTAAATGAGTCATTTTTATTCCGTATGGAGTATAAAGGAAATGGATAAAACAACACACGTAAATGAAAAAAAAGCTAAAAAACGTTTATTTAATAACTTGTATTCCCTCCCCGAGCTCTAATTACTGCTTCCATACGGTTCTTCATCGATCGGATGAGAGTCACGATCACATGCTGTGGTATATTGTCCCATTCCTCTTGGATTGCATCTTGCAGCTGGCTAAGTGTTTCTGGGGCAGGATCTCTTGCTCGAATTCGTCTCTTTAATTCATCCCATAGATGTTCAATGGGATTCATGTCCGGGCTTCTTGCTGGCCATTCCATAATAGAGATATCGACTTCGTTAAGATAATCTCGTACGACGCCCGCGGTGTGAGCCCTAGCATTGTCGTGCATGAATATGAAGCCGTTGCCAATAAAATGTGCATAGGGCATCACATGAGGCTCGAGACACTCTTCGACGTACCGATGACAGTTTAGTGCAGGCAGACGTGGCCCAGACACGAAAGCAAGCTCTGTCTTACCGTCGGCGCTGATTCCTCCCCAAACCGTCCACGAACCGCCACCATAGCTGACCTTTTCTTCAATGCAGCATTGTGCATAGCGTTCTCCGTCTCTTCTGTAGACCTTGTTCCTTCCGTCGTTACCATACAGCATAATTTTACACTCATCAGAAAAGAGAACTTTGCTCCACTGTAGGTATGACCAATTTAGGTGCTCACGTGCAAAGTTAAGGCGCGCTCTTCGATGGTCTGCAGTTAATTTCGGCCCATTTGCTGGCTTATGCGGTACCAGTCCACGATCCTTCAACCTTCTTCTAATTGTAGAGTCACTTACAGCCACCCTTCGTACAACACGAAGCCGCTGCTGCAGTTGAAAAGCGTTAAGGCGTCGATTTCTTAAAGAAGTTGTTACAATAAATCGATCATCTCGCTCAGAAGTGACCCGATTCCTGCCAGATCCTGAACGGCGCGTGAACAAACCAGTCTCCCGATAACGTTTATAGACTCTATGAACAGATGACAGGCTTAGATGCAGTCTTGCAGCCACAACACGCTGACTAAGGCCAGAATCCAGCAATGCCACAACTTGGGCGGCTTCTGTGGGCGAAGTATCCATACGTTTTAGAAAAAAAACCTTTTTTCAGACGTCCCAAAGTCACAGTATTGAAATAAAAAACAAAAAGTTTAAGGATAGGCGCCAATTTTTAGTTTTTAAACGCTAAATGTACTCCAACCCTAAACACACATTTGTCTCAAAACAGTGATTCATTTCGTTTATAAGATAAACAAATGAAATTCTAATTTTGAATTTAGAATTTTCCCTTATTACTGTAATGGCCAAACTGCCAGCTATAATATATGTATTTTTTTCATCGTATGAATTCTTTTTTGTGTTAAATTCGGACAGAAACAATGAAAACGGAAGTGTTTCGATTTTTTTGATGAGAAGTTTATATATTGAGCAAAACATGTTGTTAAAACAAAAAGTATTGTTACTTCAAGTGTCTTACAAAATTCAAGGAGAAGAAGATCTAAGGGACCCTCCAGAAGGGTTGAAGCCAACTGGGTCTTAGGGATCGCATCTGAAAGGAAGGCTCTGGCCCTGGTATAAAGGAAACGTATGAACGGGGTGGGTTGCTTTTTAGTCAGTAAGAGTCTATTCTATCCCAAGGGCAGGATTTGTCAGTGGATGATTTTTACCCATCATAATAAAAAAAAATGTGTGGAAGATTCTGGTTGTTTTTTATTTTTTATTTTTACAGGTACACCTTTTAATAACAGCCTTGCTTTGTGGGGCACCCGACTGAATGAAGGGAGTTACGACCAGTGTGGCGCAATGTTTTACACCGGGCGTCTGACCCAGGTGGACTGCAGCTTGAAAAGCTTTTTTATTTGTGAACACGACCGAGTAGACCTGACTTCTCAAACTAAAAATGAAGAAAATTTACCAATATAATATAAACTAAATGATTTTTTTCTTTTGTGATGTCTTAGTTTGATAGTAGCGTTTAAATAAAAGTCTTTGTTCTTGAGTGTTGTCTTTTTCAACCTCTTTAAGTCCACCAATGTACCATGATTGTATATGAAGTTTAATAAATGAATAAATACCTAATTATTATAAGAAACCTGGATGATATCACTTCATTTAACTTCCCAACTGAACTCATTATTACATTATGTCACTATTGAGTTTTTGAAATGATAAATTAATGATTTTGTGAAATTACAAAGTTTAACCTTAAAAGTTAATTATGTCTCTTTTTATTTGAATTTTCCTGCTAATTCGTACCGTTCTGTATATTCGGGGGTACCGTACGTTTTCCTATGACTCGGCGAGCCTCCTTGCTGGCCTGCCACCATGGGATTTGAAGGCAACAATCCTTGCACGCATGCACGATTTGCGCATGAAGTTGCAACGCCTTGGCGAAAGTCCCCTGGTGGACAGAGTTCCGGCGGGATCTCGGGATGGTGATCTAGCAAAGGAGGAGGCCGACCGCATAAGGCAACGGCGCTGTTGCCCTAGACGCCGTTAAGATTCAGATCCTGATTTCCGGCCACCTTAGGCGTGGGCTTGCGGACGGCAAACAATGGATAGCTCACCGTCCGGTCGTCTGGTAATCGTCCGGACCATGGTTAATAGTCGTTTGCGTGCACCGTTCCCTCGGTCGTCAAGGATTTGTCAGCAAACCGTAGGGACCCTGCAAAAGGGTCGAAGCCATCTGGTTCCTAGGGTAGGAAGGCTCTGACCCTGGTTTATATGGCAACGTAGGAATGGGGTAGGTTGTTTAGTCAGTAAGAGGAAGGACGCGTTCTCAAATATGGCCAAAATAAGCAGTTTTTCGGTACATTTTGTGTCAGAAATAAACTAAATCGAATGTAGTTATACATTTCCACAGATAGATTACTTTTTTGTTTTCAAATAATATTAGCTTTTTATTCGAAAAAATAGGTTTATAATACTGTAAAAAATAATTCCTGAACTTCTAAACTCAAAATTGACGATTTCGTATTGCGTTTAGGAACATTTTTCATCCATTTAATAACATAAATTTAATTATTTTAAAATATTTTATGTAAGGAGACATGATCAACTTTTTTTTTAAAGAACTATCAAACTGTTTCAATTAGTCTCAGAAAAAAAATTAAATCAATTTTAGTTTTTCAAAAAATTTATCTCTATAACGTGAATCTTATCCCATTGAATTTGTCGTCAACGGCGCGCACCGTTCCCGCGCGCCTCAAGGAGTTGTCAGCAAACTGTAGGGGCCCTTTAGCCTTCTGGAGCCGCCGGTTTGTGTGAAACTGTTACCGCGGCTCCAGGAATAAGGCAAGGAAGGAATGTGGTAGGTTTTTAGTCAGTAAGAGTTTGGCACAGGTCTCCCGCTCTGCCCAAGAGCGGGTTTCGTCATTGTTCTCGCATCTTTCTCGCACTGTCGCGTCGTGCTGTCTGTGGAAGTTTTATTGATGATATTATCATCATCATCATTTCAGCTAAAAGAGGTCCATAGCTGAAAACTGCCCTCTCCTCCAAATCTTTGGTAAATATAAGTTAGTAATAACATAATAATTTGGTTATAAGTCAAAAGAGTATAGGTCAATTTAAATTCGACAATTTAAAATGAAAACATTAAAAACGAACTATCAGTTAAAATATTTTTCGAGTTTGCAGACCACAAAAGAGAGCATGAACAGATTATTCAAGGAGAGCGCTATTATTTTTAAAAATATTTAACTAAACTGTTTACATAGGCCATCGTATCTCTCTGGCCCCTATCTATTATAATGCGAATAAAAGGTCAAATACTGATAAATATAAAAATTATAATATACTACATTGGTAGATGCGAACTCTGTGGTAGGGACTTCCCAAACCCCCACATTTATAAAACAACAGCTCATTAACAACACTTTGACAGCGGAACTAATTTTTGTATCATTTCTATTCCTGCGGTATGGGGCTTATTAGACCCCGTAGCGCTTAGGGCTGCTTTTTGTAGTCACGTGTATGCGCTACGAGTTCAAAGTGACCTAGTACTAAAGTAAATACAATATTGCATTCTGTTTTAAGGTCTGCCAACCCGAGGTACATTTTCATACAACCGCCCTTACGTGATAATGATGTTATTTGTCTCCAGATACCTTGTATACAAAGATATCTTGTGGTTTTATTGAAATCAAAACATAAATTTGCGTAAAACTATTCCTGTGAAGACCTCTGAATATCTGCATCTTTAAGTCAAGAGTGAATAGGTTACTTCTAGGTAAGCGCGCTCCATCGTCGACCGCATCGTCGCTTTCCATCAGGTGAGATAGCGGTCAAGCGCGAACCTATAATCAATAAAAAAAAAACGTAGATTTTGACCCTCCATATATATATTGTATTAATTTGAAATTAATGTAAAGATGTATTTCTAAAGAAGCTTTGCACATTTAATCGAGATAATTTATCTTAAAACTTAAAGGGTTTTAAATTTCAAAACGCGTATTTTCTGAAACAACTTTTTGTGAAATATTCGAGTAACGCACAAATTCACCGAATGCCAATAGAGTTTTCAGGTGTTATCTCTCTTTTTTCACGTTGCCACTTTTCAGCTTTTTTTAGCCATCGTATTAGATTGCGTTGGATGAAGCAACAAGCTTTTAAACCATGCAAGACATTGACGATAGACTTAATAAGACAACTTAGGTGTATATTAAACTGTTTTCTGATCTCAACTTCAACTTCTCTCAAAAAAAAAAAAAAAATACGGCCTTCACACGGCAGAAAAATCTATGTTTTTCTAATTAAACTGCAAGGAAGTGTACGAGGCGTATAAGACCTCGTACGCATTGAACGTGTTAGTGAAATGTAGTAATCACTAATAACTAAATGAATGATATTTAGGTCATAAGTCGTGTAAATTATAATGAAACTTATCTGTATAATTTACACAGTTTTGATAAAGTATTTCATATTATCAGGCGCAGACGCTCAGAAGCTCTTCACATCGCTTAAAATGTATTGTAATAGAATATTATTCGTTTTTATATTGTATTTTGCATTGAATCTCTCACGTAAGTTGTAGTTTTATTTAACTTATTTTTACTACTTATTATTTACGTTTTATAAGTGCTCATGTGGGCTATGTGAAATAAAAACCATTTTGATTTTGATAATAATTAAATCAATCAGGAAATACGAAAATATTTCAATTTACATAAAAACAAGAATAATGTTTTTTTTTTCGCAGATGGACAAAAAGACATCAAGTTTTTTCGAAATGATTACATATACTTAGAAGCAACAGAGAGTTTCTATAAGATTAATTCTTTAAATAAGAATTTCTTTGATGCCAAAAGGGCGTGTTCTCTAGAAGGAGCCAGTTTATGGTACCCAGAGAACAAGGAAGAAGCTGAGGCTGTGATATCTTACTGGAATAGTACTCAGCCTACTTGGTGGTCGGTGACTTTGGGGATGTCTGATTTAATCGTGAAAGGTTTATTTGAGACTATCGATGGTAAGTCTGAAGGATTGCTTTTACTATGTACCTACTGCCCTGCACTTTTTTATCAACTAGCCAGCATTTTTTTTTTATTGATACGCTTCTGTAAGTTGTAGCGTGATGATATATTTTATAGCCAATAGGGTTTATGTATATAAAATTACTCTTGATAAATCCACAAAAAAAAACATTACGATAACACAAAAATAGAATGACAACATAAAAAATCCACAGATCAAAACCAAAGTATCTAACCAATGTTACATTTTACAATCAAAAGAAACGATCTATTATTATAGTAAATTGTTCAACAGTAGTCTAATACTCAAACCCAAGCTCTGCTTAGTTTGGAACTAGATGGCGTTGTGTGAAAGTTAAGTTGTGGAATATTATTGTTAAAATTAGTAACCTATATTTATTTCCAGTAAGTATTTTTAAAACATGTTCGACACCTTTATTTATTTCTATTTTAACTTAACAGGTAAACCAGTGTCTGATGTTTACCATAACTGGAACCTAGGAGAGCCGAATAATTCTGGAAACATTGAAGACTGTGTAGTCATATTCTCGACAGGAAAAATGAACGATATATCATGTAATACTATGAACCCGTTCATCTGCAAAAAGACACTTCAGTCTCTAGAATGGGACCAGCAGTGCAATATGCCTGATTTAGGTAAATTACTAAAAATTAAAAAAAATACTTAAGCCTTTTGACCATATCGGGCGATAAAAACCACACTACTTAACTAGCTACTCTCTATTTTTTTTGTACGTAGATATGTTTTGTAAACTTATTTATTACAGCAAACATTTCACTAAATCTTTTTTACAGATTATAAATACAATGAGAAAACTGGAAAATGTTATAAAATACACCCAGTACCACTAAATTGGACTGAAGCTTATAACGTTTGTAGTTCAGAACAGTCTCATTTACCAGTCGCCAACGATTGGGTGGTAATCAACACCCTCGTGAAACTTTTTGAAACTGCGCCGAAAGAATGGAATGCTGGGAGCTATTTAAGAGGGATATATCACCTGGGTATTCATAATAGGTTCAATGACGGCTGGCAGACAGTAAAAGGTGCGTGAGTGATATGAGTATCAAACACTGATTTCTATTATTTATTACACTGGTCTGGCCGCCGACAAAGTGCTTTTGTTCCCGTTTGATTTTCGGCATATTGGCGCTGTCGGCCACGGTGACTTAATGCGAGTGTCTACGGTACTAAAACTGGTAATTTCGCGCCGCAGACAATATTAGTCAAATTAGTTCTTTGGACGCTCACAAGTGGCGTTTCAAATAGGTAGATACAAAAAATGAGCTGTCAAAAATACATAACAGCCTGTCCAGTGGTAAATAGTTAGTGATCAGTGATGTCAAGCCTCTTGGATTTTCGATAGTTAAGTAGAGGAAGAGTGAGTAGCGCGATTTAAATACTTGCTCAAACACACGTAAAACATCAATTTTGTGCATGTAAAAAAAAGTATTTCAATAAATTGATTTATCTATTATTTCTACAGGTACACCTTTTAATAACAGCCTTGCTTTGTGGGGCACCCGACTGAATGATGGGAGTTACGACCAGGGGGCTTAGACAAAGTCACATTCTCACTAACGATAACGAAATTCGAAACTCCAAATGTATGGAACTGACATATGCCTTCAAAAAGTCACGTGGTCAAACGTTTTCAATTCGCTAATTGTTATTAGTTGTTTATACGTCAAATTGGACGTTTTCGATAACCATAGCCAAGAAGTTGTTATTTTATCGAACCAACACTTCGACTTATCGATATGTTAGTCGATGTCACTTTGTCTACCATTATGTGGTCGACATCGGTAAGGCGAAATCGAACTTAGAAATGGATTCGACACGGAGCGATTGCCACTTGTCTAGGGCCCCAGTGTGGCGCAATGTATTACACCGGACGTCTGACCCAGGTGGACTGCAGCTTGAAAAGCTTTTTTATTTGTGAACACGACCGAGTAGACCTGACTTCTCAAACTGAAAATGAAGAAAACTTTCAAATATAACTCGCAAAAAATGACTTTTTTTCTGATGTCTTGGTTTGATTGTTGCTTTTAAATAAAAATCTTTATTCTTGAGTGTTGTCTTTTTTAACTCTGAGAATTCTCTACCAGTCAACCTCCTTAAGTCCACCAATGTACCATTATTGTACATGAAGTTTAAATAAATGAATAAATAATAAATACCTAATTATTATAAGAAACCTGGATGATATCACTTCATTTAACTTCCCACCTGAACTCATTATTTCATTATGTCGCTATTGAGTTTTTGAAATGATAAATTAATGATTTTGTGAAATAACAAAATTCAACCTTAAAAGTAAATTGTCTCTTTTTATTTGAATTTTCCTGTTAATTTGCACCTTTCTGTTGATCCGAGGGTACCGTTCGATTTCCCATGACGTGGCGAGCCTCCTTGCTAGCCTGCCAGCATGGGATTTAGAGGCAACAGTCCTTGCACGCATGCACGATTTGCGCAATTAAGATGCAATGCCGGGGCGTGAGTCCGATACCGTGACAAGTCGTGGCATGGCGGACAGAGTACCGGAGAGATCTTGGGATGGTGAAATGGACTTTTTGAGGCGTGGCTGGAAACACCGTTCTCGCTTTCCGCATGACGCAGGTCCTCACTGGACATGGTAAGTTCGGGAGGTAACTGCATCGGATTTGTGCGGAAGAGACGCCTGGGTGTCGCCACTGTGTGGCCTGCCCGAAGAACACGGTGGAACACACGGTTGAAGGGTGCCCTTGGCCTTTGTATACGCCATGGTTCGGAGCGAGGAAGAGAGGCAAGCGGTCGCTTCCTTCTGCGAAACAGTAATGCTAGCAAAGGAGAAGGCCGACAGCATAAGGCAACGGCGCTCTCGCCCCAGATGCCGCCAAGATTCCGATCCTGATTTCTGGCCACCGTTGGCGTGGGCTGCGGACGGCGAGCAATGGATAACTCACCGTCCGGTCGTCTGGTAATTGTCCGGACCAACGTTAGTCGTCAACGGCGCGCACTGTTCCCGCGCTCCTCAACGATTTGTCAGCAAACCGTAGGGACCCTGCAAAAGGGTCGAAGCCATCTGGGGTCTAGGGTTCGTGTCTGAAAGTAAGGCTTTTATCCTGGTGTATATGGCAACGTAGGATTGGGGTAGGTTGTTTAGTCAGTAAGAGTCCGACACTCTTTCCTGTTCCGTTCAAGGGCGGGATTCCTCATCGGATGATTTTTACCTCCCATAAAAAAACCCCACTGCTTAGCAAGGCCCTCCCGTTTTCTTACCAAATTTTAAATTATATCTGTCTAGTGCAATCTTTGGCCACAGTTTGTCTCGCGAACATGATCAGATCACCACATCGATTTCACTGTGCTCCACATCAACAGCGACATCCGAGTGACGTAATCTAACTTCAATTAGCATAACATAGTATCTATCAGCTTTTTAATGTCTCACTGCAGGGACACAAGCCTCCTCTCCAGGAGGAGGAATGGACCGTAATTCACAAAGTGGATCCATTCCGTCTGGATGTCATGTCTTCGAATTTTGGTGCTACTAGGGCATGTCGGTTTCCTCACGATGTTTTCCTTCATCGTTTTGAGGGCAGTAGTGATGAAATAGACTACACAAAGTAAGGCGCCTGGCTTAAACCCGCGACCTACAACTGGTAAACCCGACTTTCGAGTCTATACCACTCGGCCACCACTGCTCTCAAATTAATTCATAATAATTAAAATTGTTTACCGTAATACTTTTTAATCTCGGAAAGAGGACTGTTGTATCAAAAAATAATTTTTGATTGACGAGCGCCCTTGTTTTGTGGTCCTTGGGATACCATGCGTCGTCCGTTCCATAGGCGTCAGCCAAATACATCAATATAGCGTGACTGCGGAGCGTAAACAAAAAACCGGCCAAGTGCGAGTCGGGCTCGCGCACAAAGGGTTCCGTAGCAGCAAATATAATAAACTTATTATGTCAATTTATACACCTGGTGAATGGAGCCTAAACTCTCCCGATATTTTGCCTTGTACTTATAGGTTCAGCCATCGTTTTCAGTGTAAGCACAATAACTTAACCAAAATTACAGTTAAATCAACCTATCTCAAAAACTATAAGAGATACTTTGATCAAACCAAAAATCGTTGAAAGAGTTAATTAGCATGCATCACCTCTATTTTTTTTAGAATTTTATACCCCGTAGTTATAAAAATAGAGGGGGGGGGACATACTTTTTACGACTTTGAGAGCTGATATCTCAAAAACCGTTCACTTTAAGAAAAATGTTTTTTAGAAAACTTTATATCATTTTAAAAGACCTTTCCATTGATACCCCACACGGGTATGTACATCGAAAAAAAAATTTTCATCCCTCAGTTACATGTATGGGGGGCCCCACCCCCAATTCTTTTTTTTACTATTTAGTGTCATAATTTTGTAGCGGTTCATACAACACATATTCCCATCAAATTTCATCACTGTAGTACTTATAGTTTCCGAGTAAATCGGCTGTGACAGACGGACAGACGGACAGACGGACAGACGGACAGACGGACATGACGAAACTATAAGGGTTCCGTTTTTGCCATTTTGGCTACGGAACCCTAAAAAGGTGAGTGACAAGTGATTTAGAGGCAAAATATCCGTCGATGAAGGGGAAATAAATCAATTTGCACAGTATAATAAATTAGGATGTGTTAAGCCTTGTCTACGGATAAAAACGAGTTTGTTAGAAATTCAAATTTGACAAAAATGTAGGGTCGGATGCAAAAATGTTGACATAAAGAGGCAAATGGTCAACAGTCAAACTCTAAAGCCTCTAAACCTGAAAATTTTGCGTGCTACAGTCTCTCCTATGCTGATGTCTTCAAGGCTAGAGTGAATAATTTTCCAAAAACTAATGCACGTCACCATCAAACATTGTATTATTAGTTATCATAAGGTGGTATCAAAAGCAAGCATAGTGTTTGCTTTATGTTATTCTAAAAAAATCCTGTGTATGCAAAATAACATAATAACTGATACCAAGGCTATACCCGCTTAACAAAAAAACCCTATGGCCACTAACATTATGCTAATAATAAACGTATTGGAGTTTAAAAATGTTAAGTTTGATAAAAGACTTATTTTAATTAAAATTATGCTCAATAAAAGCACTACAAACCTATCATGCAATATAAAATCATCGTCTTCAAGTACAGGAAACGTTTTCAAAGGATTTTTCTGAAAGTTGGAGTTTTGAGTAAAAAATAAATGAAGAATTTAAAAAGTTTTGCTCACTTTTTGACATTTCCGTTTCGGTTTCCACTGCTGTGACTCAGGCCTGGTCTCTAAGAGAGGCAACTGTTAAGAGGATGAAAGCGTTAAAACTAAAACTAAATAAAGTATGCTTGGGTCTAAAGCATACTTTTTTTATGGTAGGTAAAAATCATCCAATGACGAGTCCCGCTCTTGGGCGGAGCGGAAAACAAGTGTCAGACTCTTACTGACTAAATAACCTACCCCGTTCCTACATCGCCATACATACCAGGGCTAGAGCCTTCCTTTTCAGACGCAAACCCGTGGCCCTAATTGGCTTCGACCCTTCTGCAGGGTCCCTACGGACCCAAGCATACGTGGCCCACGTCTGATTTGTACGTAGAACGACGTTGCGTCGCGTGTCGTGGATCTACTGTAGTTCTACATGTCTAATTGACATTTAAAATGTTGGGAGACCTACACACCTAGATCTGCTGACGTCGCCAAGTGTGGACTGGGTTGGCAAAATGTAGTTCTACCTTAAAACTAAACGTTGAGACAGGCGGAGCGGAATGTTGCCCATACTAAAAATATCGTTTGGCGCTTGAGACACAAACCTCAGTGGTATAATATGGGTATAATATACTTAGACACAAGTCTATGGTACTTTAAATAAATAATTATATAGAATAGAATTGAAAACTAATCGAAAGGGTTTCTGTGATCACTAGGGGTTTTAGTCAGTCAAAGTTCGACAAGGCAGTGTAAGGCACTTCACTCATAGTGGCAGAGGTCAATTGATAATTTCTCACTATAACACAGAACTTTAAAAAATATGTCAAGAGCTTACACTCAAAAATACTGGGTCCAAATGTTGCATATCCTTAAGATCAACTTCCACATTCTCGTAAGGTACATTGAATATATCACAAGCCATTAGAGATGCTCGAACTGGTGGGCTCAGCTCCGTTGTGTAAAGTTTCACTACCATCTGAAATATTTTTATAAGAAACTGTTCTTTAAGGCTAAGAACTCACGTAGCGGTTTTTACCTGCACTCACTGCGGTGTAGGAACAGCTGTTTTATATATAAACTCACAAGGTCGGAGTTTTGTGAGGTTACGCAGATGTGTCCGTTGCATCCATAGATGTTGCATCAACTCGCAAACTTGGCGGGAAGTTATCGCAAGACGGGCGGTTAATTATAATCATTTGAAGTCAATAGTGCCATGGACATAGTTATCAGAAGCAAGGAGTTGCGTTACTCGTTTCTCAAACAAAACTTTAAAAATAGCCAAGAATTTATGGGTGCATTTACCGATTGAGGATAAATATTAGTAATCGTAACTGGCCACTGCGGTCGCTAATCGACCGCAGAGTGTGCGGGTAAATCCTACCAGAGCAGCGGGTAATCGTGGCCCTCTCGCATCTACTAGATGTCCGCCGGTACAACGAGAGCTTAAACTGAGGACACAGTAACCGCGGCGGACGCGGGCGAAACCCGCTCCATGAGCTGTTAGCCTTAGATTTACGTACTAGCTAGGTTCCAAGCTTGGTTATTATCTTTCGTGCCAGATACATGCTGCACCAATGAATAGAAGATAGCTTTGTGTAGAAAGATGTTAAATAACACGTTTCTTCAAGAAATTATTACACACTGCATTTTACTGGTATTGCCAAAAAAATATTGCGTTTTTAAATCAAAAGTATTCGGTCAAAGATTGCAATCACTATCCTTTACACACGTTACTTTTTATTATATTACGATCTTACGATTGAGAGAGAGTCATTTGAGTTTACCATTGTGGTAAAAGGATAGTCAGCTAAACGCGACTCGTCAAGTTACCGAGTGCTAACTGTCGTTGACGTCTGAAATCGTAGAACCGATAAATGCAGACATTTTAAAATCAGCATAGAATCTCGAATCAGATATATGTCGCATTGATACAAGCTGGACTACTTGCGAAGGTGTCAAATACGCAGGTTAACCATTTACAAATATTAAGGAACATTATTTTCACTTTGTTGCACTTCATATGCGGCAGCTACTGATCGCGGTGCATGTGCAGCGATAGCCGCTAACAACTAAAATTGCCTTATCTTTTTACCTATATATTTGCATTCTACAGAAGCTGCGGGCCCACAACCGCGAGAGGAAACCGCTTCGTGAGTTCTTTCCCTAAGAAACCGCTTGACAGTGCATTTTCAGCCTTAACCCAAAGACAAAATTGAACTCTGGATCTGAATATGTTTTTTCGTAGTCTTTGTTTGCCACTGACACAATTATCTGTAGGATTATGTCCTGGAGTGACATGTTGTAAATGCTTCTTGAGAGGGTAACAATGACTCTTTTATTGCAACAAACTGTTATGGCTACTGTAGCCAATAGCCTCCGTACTTCGCTCATTTATTAGTATGGTGTACTTAGGTACAACATTTTACTTCTTTTATACATCTTATTTGTTTCTACTTCCTACAAAAATTCCTTGAATATGTCCAAACATTCATCATCATTACATAGTATAAAACAAAGTTGTTAAGATCCTATGTATGCTTAGATCTTTAAAAGTACGCAACGGATTTTGGTGCGGTTGTTTTTAATAGATAGAGTGATTCAAGAGGAAGGTTTATAGCTATAATATATCACCTTTGCACCCGTTCGAAGCTGGGACCCTGGGCTCGGGGAATAAGGCAAGGAAGGTACGGGGTAGGTTCTTTAGTCAGTAAGAGTCTGACACTGTTTCCCGCTCCGCCCAAGAGTGGGATTCGTCATTCGATGATTTTTACCTACCTACCTATTTTTACCTAGCTGGGGCGGATCGCTAGTTAGATATATATGTATTGAAAATACGATGTACTTACATTGTCGGTCACAAAAAAGAATAAACTTCTTTGAATTTTTAAATTCTGGACAAGTAAACTGATTGAACTTATATATACTTGTCTTCTAGCAGTTAGCTTACAATATTTTCAATTTATAAGTACTAAGGACCTTTTAAATCCTAAATTCATAACTACGACTTTTGACAGTTTAATGTCTAAAATCTAATAATCAATTTGATAAGACAGCAAAACCAATTTTTTCTACAAAGAGGTTCGGCAAACCTCTTTGTGTTAAAAATAGTTTTCAACAAGAAGTTTCATAAATAATGAAACTATTAAAATTAATTAACAAACTAAGAAGCTCTAAAAAGAGGCTCAAGTATGCTTCCTTGGAGCGGCTTTACCATTTTGTGCCGGTAGCTTTGGAGACTCGGGGCAGTTGGAGTACGGAGGCAAAGTGTTTTGTGGGAGATTTGGGTACGGCCCAAATCTCCCACAAAACACTTTGCCTCCGGCTCGAAGAGGCAACGGGTGACTCCCGATTTAGGTCGTTCTTGATGCAAAGGCTGGCCATTGCTATTCTGCGAGGTAATGCAGCGAGTGTTATGGGCACTTTTGCACTGGGAACGATCAGAGGTGGGTTATTTGACGATTGACTTTTTTTATTTGACTTTTTATTTAATAAAACAATAAAAAAAATTAACAAACCAAAGTTGCACTGTGATGCTTGAAATAAAAAAAAATCTTACTGTATTTTCAGCAACAAGCATGATATGTCGGACAAAAGGCTTTATTTTACACAGTCTGTTAGTGAACGTGTGGGTATAGTACACGGCAAAAGATAGAACTGCTAAAAAAAGAACAAAAAAAATAGTAGATAGTAAGAAACTTATTTAATATGCGTTTTTCAGTGTAAGATATTAATAATGCACCACGTTTAATCCATGAGCACCTGGTATGCTATAAAAGAAGACTTAGTACGTATGCCAAATATACCTTGGCATTTTAACAGAACCGGTTATCATGTCATCACTTGGGGGATGCTTACTCCCAGCAGTGGACATCCTTTATTGAATATCCTGGTGATAATAATAATAACAACAGTAAAAATATAATTTAGTTTGATGAAGTGCTCTTCTTTACAATCTCATCAAGCTGAACTGCCCCAGGTTCATTTTGTTTTTTACAATATGGTGTATTCTTCCCGTTCGTCAGCCACCTGGTTATTTTAGGATACCTGAAAAAAGAAATCCATTTTATCTATCTTACGAAGTTGATACAACAGATGGGCTTTCCTTAAAAAGGATCGTTGTGCACATCAATATGAACAACTTTTACTTTGAGACCAACCCAAAAATCATAAAAAAAAATATCCGCTGCTCATTTCATTCATTCATTTGGTCGAGTTATGTGAATATAAATCTATGGAGCAGCTGGTTTTTTTTCCGTGATTTTTGGGTTTTGAGCAAAGGCCTCCTGTCTTAGCTCTGCCTGATAAACAAATAAAAATACAGGTTGCTAAGTATTTTTATGTTATTATCATTGTTCTTACTTATTGTTCACTTTAGTTGTTGTTGTTCTATTATAAAAATTATTCACTTACTTTTTCTCGTCTACTGGGAGTATAAATTCCAAAGTCGTCATATTAGCCAAAGCAGCCACATCCGCAATAGTCACGTGATCTGCGGCAAGATATGTGGTTTGAGATAAGAAGGCTTCAAAGAAACCGTACGCTTCTTCGATATCGTCCAACAGTTTCTGTTCTATGGTCTTCTTTCCTTCCATCACTATGGAATACTGCAAAAAAAAAACGATAACTCAAAATTTGTTATTAAGCGAACAGATTGCGTCCACAACTCAAAAAGCAGATATCGGGGAAAATATTGGGCTGACTGATAGACAAATAAACGAGGATTGTCACTCACAGACGCCTGAGGGAAGTTGACACTGTCAAGATGGTGTGATGATCTGATCCTATTCAAGAGGCGAACTTTGGCAGAGATTACCCCAAGACGAAAAGGTATGCAAGGAGAAAGGGGAGACCTTTGCTGTAGTGGGACACTTGTTGTCATTTTCCGAAAAAAAGATTTTTAGAAAAGGAGCATCTAAATTTTTTTGGTTGTGCATCATCAAATAGCTTGTTGCACACTGGGAGGAATGGGAAGGTGTGTCAGACTTTTAATGGCTACAATCCACAATTAAAGTAATCACCCGATTGTCATTGTAATAATTTGGATCTATTTCAAGCAATTTAAAAATATTCAAAAGTATGAGTAATTACATAGTGTTAACTTACGGTAACGTTTCGTAGTCTAGGAAATAAAATAGCGGTGTCGAAGAACAATTTTTGATTGACCAATGCTCTTTTCTTAACTTCTTTTGGATACCACGAGTCGTCCTTTCCGTAGACATCCGCCAAATATGCTAGTATTGCGTGACTGTAATGATACAAAGTACTGGTAAATAGAAGTACTTAACAAAAAATAATAGAACATAATCTTGCTGATGTAAGATGTCATTCTTAGGGATGATTCTCATTAGAACGTGCCGTGCCCGGGGCGGGGCCCGGACGGGGCACGGACGGGGCACGGTTTTAATCTGTTTCATATATTTTGTATGAATCAATTTATATTACACAGTGCATTATCCGTGTCCCGTCCGGGCCCGCTCGACGCACTTCAATACCACGTTTGTTGCACGGTCCCGCCCCGTTCCCTCCACGTCCCATCGTAATCAGAACATTTTTCGTGCTGCGTCCGAAAATAAATTGCGTAGCACGGACGGGCCCCGGCTCGTCCACGCCCCGGCCCGTGCACGGCCCGCTCTAATGAGAATCATCCCTTAAAATAAGAAAATCGTCCAATGATTACTCTAGGGTTAGGCGAGACGGCGTGCATTCACTAACTGAAATCCTCCTGTACCGTTCAGTTGCTATTTAGGTCGAAAACTTTCCTTCCAGAAATTCCTCGAAGTATGACTTTCAAAATTGTAATTACATGACCACGTAAAGGTTAACTGCAATAAATACTTTACACTTGAAGAAGTCATACGATGATATCCCATATTAAAACCAACTTCAACTACAGAGAAGAACCTAGACCACTAGAACTACTAGAACTAGACCAGAGGGATAGTTGTTCTAGACAAGTTCTTTTAATGAGTTAGTGATGGAAAGTTATACAAAAATAATAAAGTAGTAATTAGTGCTAAGTAAATAAGTAATTTTGAGTGAGAGAGGAAAATTTATATATTTTACATGTGCATATAAACTGAATATGACAAGTTAACTACCGTTTCCTAAAAATAATACTATAAAACTATAAAATCATCTAATACTAAAATAACTAACCTGTCATGAAGAATGAAATCACCATCTTCCATTACTGGTACTGAGTGCAATGGATTTTTCTGCAAAATAGAATGAAATGAAAATTTTAAAACAGTCTAGAGATTTTTAAGATGTTATTTGTGAAAGGATGTAAAAAAGTCTTAAGTACCAAAAAATATAACCGCCTTCAAAAAACCTAAAAACTGCCATGTAACTATATTTCGGAAGACTGTCTTTCTGCTTTCGTTTCCGATCATTGGTATCTAAAAGATGCTAAGATTTACTATCATACACAGAAGTGTTCTATAGCAGCCTCGCAGTTTTTCAATAGTTTCTTAACAAATTTAAATAGGACCACTTAGTTGAAAACATTTTTCTAAAAAAAAAATCAATATAGTGCTAATATACCATCCCCATTTGTTGAAGATATTGATGTACAAGAAACGTACAAGAAAGGAAAAAAAAAAACAGGCTACTTGAGAACCTTCTTTCCTCAGAAAAAGAAAAGAGCGATGATGCTCATCGCAGTGGAATGTCTAGATAGAGAAGAAGAAGATGACGATGGTTATGGCCACTCCAAACAAATTGAGACAAAGAAGAATGATGATGGCAACGAATGAAATTATTACCTTCAAATATTCTGGTGTTTTATGTTCATTGGCCACAAGATTTACTATAATCTTCTCAAAAGGAACGTT
The DNA here is from genome assembly GCA_029852875.1 of Mythimna loreyi. Lineage (NCBI taxonomy): Eukaryota > Metazoa > Arthropoda > Insecta > Lepidoptera > Noctuidae > Mythimna > Mythimna loreyi. Next base: position 16,030,558 of record CM056782.1, on the reverse strand, counting down.
GAATATTTCGAAAGCCATCATGGCCGCGCGCACTGGCGGGCTAAGGTCCACTCCGTACAGTTTAATAACCATCTGGAAATAAGATATTCAAACATAAGCAATAGCTTAGCATATTCAGCCTTTTAATGTTGCCACTGCTGGGCCTCTGACTTTCTATTGCTAGAAGAGAGAAGGGAATGTAAATAATATTTTGATTAACTGTTTGACATGCCGTTTTCCTTATGATGTTTTTCTTTTCATTTCGACAGCAAATACGAGATATTAACAAATACTAACGACCATGCGTATTTGTTTGCAATACGAGTTTTTTTTTTTACAAAATTATAAAATGTCTACATAATACATAATCACTTTATCAAATTGTTATAAAAATTAGACAAAAATTCAGAAAACCAAGCCGTAATTTAGCAGATTCATCACAATGTTATTAGAACAGATCACTTACATTTATTATTTGGTAAACACACAATTACACGACACTATTCTCGTAGCGCACGAGTATAACTGGCTAAATATAAGTAACGATGTATGTATTAACCACTTATCATAAACGAGGTTGATAACAGCTTCTATATTTTGTTGATATACACTGATATATACTTACTCGTCATGATAGATATTTACATGTTTCGAGTAGATTATCATGTACCTACAATCATCTATACATATATAGATATTGCAATGCATTGTTTTTACTCCATGGACAGGATGGGGCGACTCAAATTCTGAGGGGTATTGAGAGAGGTATAGTATTTTATTTTTTTGGTCAAAGATCAGTACCAAATTAATTTTATTTCAATTAGCCCTACCTAGATAGGCAATTATAAAACGTCAAAAACTAGGGGTTTCAATTAGTAATTTCCTATGGAGAAAACTAGCAAGAAACTCCATGGTGAAGGTCATTTTTTCATCTAGCTAGACAAATATTTGTATAAATTCACTGTGACGTTTATAATTATTCATCATAATCTCAATGTTAGAAACCGTATTATTAACTATAATTATTATATTTTTTTATATATCTCTTTTTTAGAAATATTAACAACACATTACATGGATTCATTTGAGTCTGATTTAAATAGTATTTATTATAATTATAGAACTATTCCTTTATTACACTAAACTTATAATATACTAACTTTTGTCAGCGGCTTCGCCCGCGTACATAAAATATAGCCTGTCACTCAGGAGTAAAGCAGCTTTCTATTGTTGCTATTTTTTTCCAATCGGACCAGTAGTTCCAGAGATTACCTCATACAAACAAAAAACAAACTTTACCTATTTATCATATTAGTGTAGATTTAAAATATCACGGTTAGCTTTTAGTAAGATAAGAATTTATTAGAGGAAACTACCAGCTTTCCTTTACGATATACCTTTTTTGTAAAACTCACAAACGGATTTCCACCCATTATACACCAAGACACCTTCGCTTTGTTTGTCTGTCTCGGTTGCTGGCATCTAGCCTTTGTCAAACATGATACCGTAGTTTACTTTGTTATTTTTCAAGTCCTTTTTAATAGAAAATCATACAGGAACTGCGGTTATTATGGGAGTTCTACTGGGTGTTATTCTTGGTCCATATTTATTTTCATGTGTATTTATTAGTCATGAGAATATTACTTATTGTAATTATCTCAACAATGAATATGCATTTATTAGTTGTACAGATTTTATAATAATATGTTTTTATTGCAAGCAAAATTAATTTTGCTGAATCATTAAAAATAACAGAATTTGCAAACATATTTGGAACTATTATCTAAACAATATTTGTTTTATTTTTATCTCGGTTCCAACGATCTGACTTGATTCCGCAATCTCATTTCTACAATCGGAGTACACGCTTACATGTGCCTCATCATTAACGATTGCGTCACTGCTTATCATCAGGTGGGACCGCAGAAACAAATGCTTGACGTTTAGTTTACATCATTTAAAAAAAATCGCTTAAGTTTGCATTCACATTTTAAGTTTAGGGAGCTTGACCTTTTTTTTGTGGTGGGTGAAAATTATCCATCCAACAATTCCCGCCCGGGGGCGGAACGGGAAACATTGTTAGACTTTTACTGACTCAAAACCCACCCCGTTCCTGCTTCTCATGGTGAAATGGAAACAGCGACTGTCGCAACCCAGCGCTGGGCACGCCATAATCTCGGCGGTAAGTCCCCTCTTTGAGGCGTGGCTGGATAGACCTCACGGCGTCCTCACCTTCTGCATGACGCAGGTTCTCACCGGTCATGGAAAGTTCGGGAGATTCCTGCATCATATTCGTGCGGAAGAGATGCCCGGGTGTCGCCACTGTGCGGCCAGCCCGAAGGACACAATAGAGAACACGGTAGAAGTGTGCCCCGCTTGGAAAGAGCATCGCCATGTTTTCATGGGGGTGATCGGTGGCGGCGACCTCTCGCGCCGAGCCTTGATTCAGGACATAGTCCGCAGCAAAGAGGAATGGTAGGTAGTCGCCTCCTTTTGCGAAGCAGTAATGCTAGTAAAGAAGGAGGCCGACCGCATAAGGCAAAGGCAACAGTGCCCTCGCCGTACCCGTTGCCGCCGGGATCCCGCTGATATCCGGCCACCGTAGATACTGGCTTGCGAACGGCGAGCAATGGGTAGCTCGCCGTCCGGTCGTCTAGTAAGTCCAGACCAAGCCAAAGTCGTCAACGGCGCGCATTGTTCCCGCGTGCCTCAAGGAGTTGTCAGCAATCTGTAGGGGACGCTACAAGGTCGAAGCCTCCTAGGTTAAGGGTTGATGCGAAAGCGTAACACCAGGGCCTGTGAATAAGGCAAGGAAGGAATGGGGTAGGTTTTTTAGTCAGTAAGAGTCCGACACTGTTTCCCGCTCCCCCCAAGAGCGGGATTCGTCATTGGATGATTTTTACCTACCATAAAAAAAGGTTTACTGGGCCTCTACGTTTTCTGACTACTCCTTGAGGCGCGCAGGATATCCTTGACCTTGATGGTAGCTGTAGAAACTTCAAACCCATACCAGTTAGAAGTCTATGCGAGTCTAATTATATTTAGGGGACCTTGACCCATGGAAATTCTGGGGCGCTCTGTTTCTTATAGACGTAATAGTCTCCATTATAATTTTCTCACGTTGAAAACCCACCTCACCCATATCGGTGGGTTTATTATTATTTCGGTTATTTATTTACATATCGGTTATTTAGGTACATATTTACCACAATTTTTAATTATTTCTTACAAAAAAAAAACATTTAATATATTTTTTTATTACTTATTATTAGTTTTATATCACCTGCTCGATAATGTAGTATGGGCGATCCTTTAGAAATAATAAAATTTGAGTTTGGAACGTCAAATACTAAAGGCTTTGGAATAAAATGTACTTGCATTTAACAAAAAAAAATGTGGTTACTGACGAGTTTTAGTAATGAAAGAGCGGCAGCATTATAAAAAATTAAAACTATAAAAGCGTGGTGTACTGAAATTATTGAATGTCGGGTTTTGGAATAATAGCTTGTAAATATTACTAATATTTCTATAAAATGTAGTTTGTTTTCGTAAATTGTCTTTTAATTATCTCACAGATGATGTAAAAAGTAGAGTACGGGGAATCCCCGTACTCTACTTTCTTCTTCGTCTTTATCTTGGGCGCCTTGAACTTCTCACTTCACTCAGGTCCCTTAAATTAACTTTTCGCATTGCTCGGGAGTAAATTATATAAATCCCTCGCTTACGTTCGGGATTAAAATTTTGAAATCTTCGTTACGTACGGAATTTAACATGCCAGCTGCGACTTAAATACACTGCTTTATCTCCTAGTAACATAATGTACCATTATCATACCAATTTATTCCGTAATTTAGCGCTACCGTAACAAATTTTTAAATCATTACATAGTACAAAACAAAGTTGTTTATGCCCTATGTATGCTTATATCTTTAAAAGTACGCAACGGATTTTGATGCGGCGGATCGCTAGTATTATATATTAATTTATTTATACATATTATTCAACAAGTAAAAATTAATAAGTCTATAATGAGCAGGTCCAGCTTGATAACATAAAGTACAAAGGCTGTTTTCAACAGACTTATATTACCGGCATACAACTAGTACACTGTTCTGTTTTCTAGGTGACCTTGAAACAATAGCCATTCATTAATTAAAACGGCGGTATTTAAACGATAAACAAACACGGACGCGTTGTTGATACTACAGAAGTAGAGAGTATCACATTAGGTAATTATGTATGAAAGAATATGTTCAGAGTGATGAATGACAGTGTTTAACGTTAACCCGATCGATACGTTTGAGGCGTTCGGCGTTCTGATTGGCCCGCTCCAAACTCTTAACCAATCAGAAAGCCAAACGTGGTAAACAGTTCGGTCAACTTAACATAAATACCATTCACACTCAGCGCACAGTACATCAAGCAATTATAGACATTTTTCAACAATTTTAAGCTTTTCAATACCGTAATTAAATATGTAATAGAAAGACAATAGATGTGTCAACGCCGGCGCTCGTTTGGGGCTTAAGAGTTTTAATAAATATAAACAGTAATATTTGTTTACCGTAATTCCAAAACAAACTATGACACGTCAGTTATACACTGTGACTCACACAATACTGATCAAATCAACCAAGGTTAGTGCTTATTAATAGATCGTCACGTAAACATGATCGTCACGCTTGCCTAGGTCGGATTCATTTAAAACCGAGATCTCTTCGCGTTCACATGCTAACATGTAAAGCCATCCCGGTTCCATTTAAAGTCGTTATGGACAGCCGGAAGCCAGAATATTGGCCACTGGTCTTCCCAAGGGGCAATGTGTCACTCAGCTACTGGGTTATGCAGATCAGCTAGGCAGTCATCATTATCGTCATAATTTCAGCGGAAAGACTTCCATTGTTGGACATAGGCTTCCCCCAAGTGTCGTCATAGTAACCGGTTCTGAGCGTCTCAAATTCATTGAATTTCCGCAACCTTACCTTTTTTACCGATTGTAACCTATAAAAAAGGTTAGGTAAGGTGTAGGGTCAACCTTATGAGACGCCTTCCAACGCTGCGTATTTCGGTATGTAGTCGTCATTACAAAGTCTTTCGGCGTTAGCATCCATCTGTTCTGCGAGCAATGTGTTCTGTAAACTGCCACTTAAGTCTAGCAATCCTGTGGGTTATATCTGTAATCTTGGTTCTTTACCTGGCGTCAAATTCCATGTAAAGTACTGGTATTGTTGCATTCAGTTGGATTGAAATCTAGACCAACTGGCATCAACTGATTGACAAGCACTCTAATATATATCAACTTATCAGGTCGTTAGGCATTAATTATCTACTACTACACTGTAATGTAGACAGTAGATAACGTTCAAAAGCCCTTCAGATGTTACTCACCTTGCTGGTGAGCAATGATTATGTTTTATAATAAAAGATTTGAGATTATAACAGTCCTACTTTCTACTTTTAGACTAATATTACTAATTTGATTACCTCTGTATGTAAGGATTTTAAAACATTTTTAATCGTTAGTTAAAAACTCTTACTTACAGACATACGCCTCTACGGATAAAAATGATTTTAGATATTGTGACGTCCAATGTTGGATGAAACTTCAGCAGTTTTCTCAGCATACTTTTTTATCGCAGGTCAAAATCATCGAATGATGAATCCCGCTTTTGTGCAGAGCGCTAAACAGTGTCAGTGACTTTTACTGACTAAACCACCCCGTTCCTTCCTTGCCTTAGTCCCGGAGCCTCGAAGTAACGCTTTCGCATCAACCCTCGGCCCCAGGAGACTTCGACCCTATAAAGCCCCTAATCTAAGCATACTTGAAATTTCCACCATTGATATTCATATGATAGATGACATCTTTAGTTTATCTGCTATTTCAGTTTCTAGCAACATCGATTTTTCACACAAATGGTCAAAAATCAACAAAACCTAACCAAACCTATTAATTGTGGTATATTTTGTTATTTAACAAGTCAACGATATCAAAATTCTACAGGATCAAATGTTTGGTCCATTTCTGTTTCTCTTGCAACGAATACTATTATTCCATAAATAATTACTATAACGAATTAATAATAATAATAATATTTTATTCAAAAAGCATTAAAGGATAAATTAAATTACATACAGTCTTAAATATATCTTAATTCTGAGTCTTACTGTGCCTGAATTAAGTTGGAGCTTAAAAAAATTGCTATAGCAATTTTATTCACGAGGTCATCGTATATCGTAGTGGCTGTCGGTTACAAGTGTAGTTCATTTTTAGCTTAAGAGTATTTGAAATATTATAAAGGTCATATGGAGTATACAGTTAACACAAGACAGTTATTTAATGGTTCCTATTTTAAAAAAAAAAAAAAACGATAAACCCGCCATGTTAACTTAAAAGTAAGTAAATAAAAGGCTAATAATAACAGGTTACTAAAATAGATTTTATTGGTTTAATATACGTTCCGTAGGTACATATGCTATTAGTAAGCAAACAATAGGTATTATTTACAACTCCTACAAACATACACATATAAATTGCTATCATGTACGGTCAGCAGCACATTAGACTATACAAATCTGTCACATTTCTCCAACACATTTTGAAACTTGTTATATTATGGTTAAGAGTTGAAAATCGTTTGCAGAATTTTGACAGTTTGTTGTAGTCTGATGTGCCACTGACTGTACATGTGTATTATCAATCTATATTATATTCTCAGTACACTCCATCGTTACCAAAATAACTTACAAACTCTTAGTAACAAATTATGGCAGATGCTTCTTAATCAATTCAGCAAGCGCAGTGGCTCTAGATTCGTTTTGATTTTTAGAAAACGAAGTGTTCTTTAAGTTTGTCAGCCATGCTGTGGTTTTTGGATACCTGTAAAAAACAAAATTCTAAGTCCACCAATATTTTAATCAAGTAAAAACAAAAGAAATAAATAAAAAATCAATATCGCATAATTTATTGAAAGTGTGAAAGGATAATTGCCCATGTGTATCAAACGTTTTTCAACATACATTCTTTCAGACAGGATATTTAGATGGAAATTATTGTAACAAGAAGCGCCATAAGTAGATTATTTTTCATGCGTATTGGTTGAATTTGACCAGTGACGATCACGATACTAGCAGCCTAATGAAATGCAATATATAAATGTATAACATGTTAGGTGGGGCATGGTTCCTATCGTGTTTTTATTAATTTCTATTTTTATAACTCTGTAATATTGCAAACCTAACAATTGTTGGTTGGGGTAGGAGTGGGTTTTTAAGTAAGTGTGTAGAAAATGTATTTCATTATTGTCATAAATGTTTTCTTCATTATATAAAAACTATTTTCATAATTACAATCTCAGGGGGCTTAAATAGTATTATAATTAACATTTAAAAATAGAACAAAGTAATGTGCTAGTGAATGATAAGGACATAATTAAAAAGCTTTTAACCCTTGCCTGATAAACCCCTAAAACCATTAAACCAAAGAAGGATAAGGTACACCATATCAGCCGGACGCAAGGTAAGTTGTGTGCCAAAATTAGCACAAAGTAAAGTAGAAACCCAATACAGCAATTATTTGATCTATCGAAAAAAACCACAAACTATTAACAATATTGACGTGATTTTTTGTAGTTTTTAAATGGTGGGCCTAAGCTCAGCGACAATATAATATGCAAAAACCACAAAATATGAACTATGGGACCTTATGAACTTTATATATACTAACTACCGCAAAGTATGTCATTATATGTGTTAAATCAGTATTAAGTATACCAAATGTTCAATGCAAAATATTGTATCGATTAGTTATTTAACCATTTTTTTTTCGCTTCAAGTGCAACCCTATTCGGAGTCTTAGTAATGTCTATCTATTTAAAGTTGCTTGAAAGATATTGTTGTTTCATGTTGTTTAGTTTAAGGTTCCGATAGTGTTATCTTTCTGTCTAAAAACAAATTCTTTCGCTCACTTACTTTTTCGCGTCAATCGGTAATAGTGCTTCCAAAGTGGTCATAGAGCTTAAGGCTGCTACATCGGCAATCGTAATGTGATCTGCCGCAAGATAAGTTGTTCGAGAAAGAAACTCTTCAACGAAACCATATGCCTCTGCAATATCATCGTACCTTTTTGGATCTATGTTCTTATTTCCTTCGATTATCAGGGGATACTGAAAAACATAAATAAAACAAGTAAATTCATTATTGTTAAGAAAAAATATTCATTATAAGTTTAATCATTTTATTAATACTCTCGTGCTTAATCACCAGATGGAAATAAATAATGTGGTTGACAATGGCTTGCCCAGAATTAAACTATACATTCTTGATTTCAAGATCCTCAACAAAACAATTCGACAGTAGCGATCTTCATTCTTCTTCTTCTTCATCTTTCTGTCCCCCCTCCCCCAAGCCTAGATGAAGATATCATATCGCAGCAATCCCAAATGAGGTGAATCACGAAAAGGACAAAAGAATGATGTTGATAAATCCTTTACTGCCCGCCAAGTTACAATCGTTTCATTTAGCGTGAACAGTGAACGCTTGGAGTTGGCCACGCCACCACTTCCTTTGTTACGTGGCACTTAGTTAGAACACAGGAATTAGGAGGCGTAGCAAACTCCAAGCGTGCACGCTTAACGAAACGATTGTAACTTGGCGGGTAGTAAAGGATTTATCAACATCGTTCTTTGTCCTTTTCGTGATTCACATCATTTGGGATTGCTGCGATATGATATCTTCATCTATTAAACTCATATTAACTACCTTCTTTTCTATGCATATCATCTGTCATCAAGTTCATGTATTATTATTTTCATATTTAAAACCTTTAACTTACTGTTATATTACGAATTCTGGGAAAAAGTATGGATATGTTGAAGAACAGTTTTTGATTGACCAGCGCCCTTTTCTTAACATCCTTTGGATACCATGAGTCGTCTTTCCCGTAGGTATCTACTAAGTATGCCATTATAGCGTGACTGAAAAGAAAAATTAAGTATTTAAAAGTTGTTCAATTAGTATCTTCTGACAGCGGATTTTCCAGCATGAATACTAGTGAATTATTCCAAGGGAATTTTGTCCCGTAATAAGACACCATCAGATGTCTGTTATAGGCCTATCCTTTTTCAAGTTATGGTCTATAAGTGCGCCATCATCCAAATCAGTTCAGGCGTTTGAGCGTGACACACTCTCACCAATGTATTGCCGGTTGGACAAAAGCTTCTCATTGATAAACTACTTTCGTCTGGTCTCTTGGTCTAGTGGTTAGTGACATTGTCTTAGAAGAATCAGAACCAAACTAATGAGAATCGAACGAATAAGAATTGAACAAATGAGAATCGAACGAATGAGAATCGAACGAATGAGAATCGAAAGAATGAGAATCAGATCCACAATCTCCGACACCTAAGCCGGATCCAGGACAAATTTGTGATGAGCACGATCATTTGTTCTATGTTTTGGGTGTAATTTATCTACAAATGTATTTAGAAATACATTTTTATCTGTGGTCTAGTACTTATAGCACAAGCTCTGCTTAGTTTGAGACTAGATGGCGTTGTGCGACAGTTGTGGGATAAAAAATAAATAAAAAATGTTTTCTCTTCACCACCCTTGGTTGACTGGTAGAGAATGCCTAAGGCATTAAGTCCGCCTGTGTACCTTTGTGTTGCATGAAGTTCTAATAAATAAATAAATTGAAAGAAGTAAGATGAAGGGACTTTAACTTACTAAAACCCATCTGCGTTTCATCAGTTTGGAATGCAACGGGCAAGTGATGAAACGCAGATGGGTTCTTTTTTTTGGAGCCAAGGTGACTCTTTCGAAAAATACAAATTTTTACCTGTAGACTTAACAGTCTAGTAGTAGATAACTCTACTGGTGACTGAATAAATAATCGTGTGATATAAAAATAATTTACCTGTCATGCAGAGTTAAATTCCCATCTTCTAGTACAGGAACGGTGTGTAGAGGATTTTTCTGAAAATGATACCAGATGATTGTAAAAAATCTATTATAAGCCGCCTTTTCTTCGTAGACAAAGAACAGTTGAAACAACGTTTGACTGTGACCATGCTTTTCGTTTGTTTGTTTTAGCAAGTAGGTAAATGTGAACCTAGCATTTATCGTAATAGTGGCAAATGTATGTCTCGAAGGGAGGAGAGGGGGGTTGTAGTGGAAAAATGTGTCTTTATTACATATTTCGTACCTAAAATCTATAATTGTATGCTCAAACATTCTTGAACCACTTTAAAATCGTTTAACATATAAATGCTTTCAAAGTTGTTTTTTTTTACTAAGCATATATTTATAACCAGTGAGCGAGTGGAGTGAATTCAAAACTTTTAAGATCTCGTAGGTAAAGCTTAGATTTTTTCTCACCTTCAAATATTCTGGTTTTAAATGGTCCTGTTCGAAAAGATTGACTGGTATTTTCTCAAATGGCACATTGAGTATGTCACAAGTCATCATGACGGAGCGAACCGGAGGGCTCAAGTCCATACTATACAGCTTAACACCCATCTGAAAATAAAAACAGCAAACATTAACTTACAAACAGTGTCCGTAGGTATACATAAATTGTAGACTAGTCTCTTAAAATGTCTTTTATTGATGAGGGAAATCTAATATGACGTCTCTCGCTTTAAAAAGCACGAGAGGGCTTGTCAGACTATTACTGACTAAAACCAACTAGTGTATTTTAGTTGCCGTCTGCATTTTAAAGCATGGGCTTATTTGCAAAATTCCTGTAACTCTTCGAGGCATCGAGCCTAAGGTTTTTCTGACTATTTGTGGGACTCCGACTTGGTCCGGATAACTCACCATCTGGTATACCCGACGGCTCTTTATCCGCTATTCCACACCTTGTTATGTCGAGGATCGCCCTGCGACGCCTGATGCCCTGGAGGTCTCTTTCTTATATACCATGGTGGATGTATTAGCGTGTTTTCAAACAATGTTGAATTAAACAATTATGCAAAGAGAATTAATTAATATGTAATTGAATAGATTAGGTTGACTAGCTTATTCTGTGGCTTTGCTTGTTTAGGCTAATAATTACACAATGTATCCAGAATCAAAAAGTAACAATAACACTGAATTAAATGAAAAAGAAATGTTTGGACTAGTACCTTTAAATAATTTTTTATATACGAAAACAATTTTTGTAATTGCAATATTAATATCAAATGTAATATGTATATGGTCAATTTCAAAGATAATTTGTTCGAATTTTCCATGAATATGGAACACAAAAACCGGACGTCTGGTAGTCGTCCAGACCATACCTAGTCGAGCGCCTCAAGGAGTTGTCAGCATACCATAGGGACCCTGCAGAAGGGTCGAAGCCAACTGGGGCCAAGGGTATGCATCTGAGAAGACGGCTCTGGCCCTGTTATATATGGCGACGTAGGAACGGGGTAGGTTGTTTAGTCAGTAAGTGTCTGACACTACACTTTTTCCCACTTCGTCCAAGGGCGGGATTCGTCATTGGATGATTTTTACCTACCCTAATAAAAAAAAAAAACAAAAACAGGATAATAAAAATAACTTACATTTTTGTTTTTATTCTTAATCAAGTATGTAGACACGACAGTGACACTCGGCGTCTCACACGACTCTGATCAACCAAGGTCAAGGTTCTTCTTTATATTACGTTTAAGAACGTTCATACAGGATGACTCTTAATTTCTTAGTTGCAAAAATATGCATGCGCTAAAAAAATGCACACAAATATAACTAGGTTCCACCGTAGGCGCGAGCTTGCGGACGGCGAGCAATGGGTAGCTCGCTGTCCGCCCATCCAGTAACTGTCCGGACCGAGCCCAAGGAGTTGTTAGCAACTATAGGGGCCCAGCAGGGTCGAAGCCTTCTGGAGCCAAGAGTTGTTGCGAAAGCGGAACATCAGGCCCTGGAACTAAGGCAAGAAGGAACGGTGGGTCGTTTAGTCAGTAGAAGTCTGACACTGTCTCCCACTTTGCCCAATTCTCCGGATTCGTCATTGGATGATTTTTCCCACCATAAAAATATAAATAAATTATAATTAGGTTTTTTTATGACAGACAAAAATGATCTAATAACAACTCCCGCTCTTAGAATATGTTTGTCAGTGCAATAAAAGTCATTCTGTATATAATTCTTGTAGTTAAAAAACTCATTACTATGCGAATCGTATAAAAAATAGTCTTATCTGTTATTATCTTCAATTATTATAATTGTTGCATTCTTGTGGAACGCTGTAGGTAGGCACAGAGTATTTTTTTTTTTACAAAAACGTTGATAGGATATGTGTAATTTTGCCATAAATAGGAAGTAGGTATAACGACAAAATGAATAAATACTTAAGTGGTGGGATATGTGTATAAGTGTTGGGTAACATAACCTATTTTTTCCAAGCGATTTGTTTATAGGGGTCCGTACATCAAAGGGAAAAACGGAACGGAATCACATCGTCATCCGTCTGTCTGTCAAGACCCTTTATCTCGGGAACGCGTACGGATATCAAATTGAAATTAAAACCGTATACTCAAGTCTGCAGCTCCTTGAATTTGTGATAAAACTAATGGAAAAAAATTGAAGGAAAAAAAGATATGTCTAAATAAAGGATAATCTCAAGGTATCGAAATTTTTAGGGTTTTACCTATTCCCCGACGACCTAGAATATTGAAATTTGGCATGAAGCATGGTTTCAAAGCACAAGTATAAGAAAAAATCTCAAATTTTTAGTTAGATACGTCACAAAAAAAAAACTTGTTTTGGCTTTCACAAAAAAATTCGAAACTCAATTCGGGAAACGAATTATTTCCATGAGTAGGTTTGTGTGCGAGTCCAAAAGGAAGGTTTGAACCCAATATCGGCAACGAAGGAACAGGAATGGGTTTTTAGACTTTTTAGTCAGTAAAAGTCTGACATCTCCTACCCCATTCGTCAAAGGCGCAGAAATATTATAAGATGATTTTCCTACCAAAAAAGCAATACCTACGAGTATATGCATCTCTCTTCTTATTTGACAACTATTTTTCTCGTTGATCTAGTCAGCAGCATTGACTATCTGACTCAGCTGTTTAATATTATTTAGGTACCAACTTAACCTATAAGAATAAGGAGGCAATAAGGCAAAGGAAGAGAATGAAGGGAACATAGGTAAGGGAGGAACGGGGTAGGTTCTTTAGTCAGTAAGAGTCTGCCACTGTTTCCCGCTCCGCCCGCGAGCGGGATTCGTCATTGGATGATTTTTAACTACCATAAAAAAAAAAACATATCGCAAGGAGATCATCATTAATTTCAACATACTTAAGTATAAGAAACATCAACAATGATAATGCATTTTTTTAGTTACATAATTTACATTGTCATGCAAGATTTTAGTTTTGTGATTTGTTATTCTGTTATTTCAATCAGGGATTTTGTAGCAATACTTTTGAGCAGTTTCTTTATAAAATATGAAGAATAATATAGAGCAATCTTTCGGGAAGACAGGCGTATATTTATGTAGATAAAATACGTGCCACAGAACAAGATAAGTTAAATGGAGAAGCGCCTGAGAAGCACGTAGACGCAAAATATAGAGGTTATGCAGAATGCCTTTAGTTCATTGCTTTTTATTAAAAAAAGTGTTTATATAATATATGTAATGAAAATGTAAGAGGCTAAATAAGCATTTTAATTTGTTTTTCATATATATTTTTCGTTAAATTTTAGTACTAATAAAAACCTAAGGTTAATAAACTAAAAATACACTAATATTTACAAATGATTTATTGGGCATCAAAAAATTCATCCACATCGTTATCAATGGCAAAAGTGCCCAGAACGCAAAAAAAAACTTTTTATGTGGTCTATTACATTGTTTTGATTAATTCCTCAATTGAAAATATAAAGATTTGAGCATAAAATCAATACCCATTGGAATGGAATATCTCTTTTATTTTTTTATTATAATATTCTTCAATTTGCTTGATGTTAAGTTGATGATTGAGCATGCTTGCCTAGAAGTAGGTAACTTATTTACTATTGACTTAAATACGGGAAAGAATCCAGCAAGGAAATGTACTTCTTAGCTGTATGCACGATGATTATGTTCCCAACATATTTGAGAACACAATCATCATATAGTTGGGATTTCCGTCATATTGCTACCTACTTGTATTGGTTTGATGATGGAACGGGTTTGGCTGAATTAAGTTATGTAATTCGAACAAGCGCAATAAAATACCAACATGCTACTTGGCATAACAAAACTTTGTTTGTCGTCAGTAAAAATCTAAAAAGACCTCTCAATGCTTAATTTTATTTATCAATAAGAAAAGTTTTTCTCCGACCGGTAGAATTCAGCTTCATCATCATTTCAGCTGAAAAATGTTCTGCAGAATCTATAAGATGAGATATCACCTTAAAAAAAAACCTTGTCACAATGAATATGCACTACACAACACAAAATCAAAGTACATAATATAACATAAGAGCCAAAATCCCAAAGTCACGAAACATCGAAAAGGAAGAGTATATCGACTTCATTATGATCCCCATACACGATTCATACGTAATATATCTCGCGACAAAGTTCCGCTGCGTTTGCATATAGCATTGTATTAGACAGTTATAAACTTTGATAGCTTTGCCAGTTGTGCACGCAGTCACACAATGCTTAAAGTTGGACTAGCAGACGCAATCTCAGGAACAAGCCGACATGGCTCCTGTTTCCGTTTTCAGCCGCAGCCGCTGAAATTAGCTTTGTTTTGTGTGGACGAGCAAGATTGTCTAGCGATTGGATTAGTTTGATTTCATATTTATCTTTGGAATAGGAGAGCGAAAGGATTACTTACTGATGTGCTATTAGAACAGTGTTTAATTAAATACGAGTATATGCTGCACTATTTTTTCCCGCGCCTCAAGGAGACGTCAACAAAATCATAGGAGCCTTGCAAGTTTTTTTTTCGGTAGGTAAAAAACATCCAATGATAATTCCCGCATTTGGGTAGAGCAGGAGATGATAGTGTCAGACTCTTACTGACTAAAAACCTACCCTATTTCGACGTTGCCTTTCATACCAGGGTGAGCCTGCCTTTCAGAAGAAAACCCTTCTCCTGTTTACGTCAGTGGCCATAGGTTCACTTTTCGAAGGTAGACCCAGGGTTCGAGACAACAAAGCAAAGAATTATAATAGGAGTGGGTTTTAGCCAGTAAAAGTCTGACCAGCCCTTTGCTACCGTTATTCACCACTTTTGAAAACAATTCACAGATACATAAGTATGAACAAACACGCAATAAAGTAAATAAGTAATTTAGTTTTCGTTTACAAGTTTTACAAGCTTTCATTTAGTTTCACTTATCCTGAAATTTGTGATCAAATCTTGTTAATTAAATTTCATCCACATCCTGGTTTTTGCGATTGATCTGAAATTTTGCATGCATGTGTTAATCAGATGACAATGCAAAACTATTATGTCATGGAGTGGATCTGATGATAGAACTGGCAGTTAGCCATAGAAATTCACCAATTAAACGACACAACACTATCAAGTTTAGACTCGTGTGACTCATCTTGATTAGTTTATAAAAGCTTGCAATGAAAAATATATTTTCTTTGAAAACTTACTTTTAGATGTTTTCCTAACAACAAAATATTTACTCGATGTTCATAACAATCTTTCTATATTAAGCCAGTCTTCCTTTTTTCTATCAGCCGGGAATAGTTAGCAAAGTTTCTAAGACAAATAGAATATAAAGCAGTTTCTTGCGTGTGCGCCGCCTATCAATCATCTAGAATGATGTTTACGAAGTGCCCCGAGTCTATCCAAATATTTTTTTCTTAAAGAATTGCCACTGGGGATCCTTGATCAAATATTAGTTTTTTTGCTCAATGAAGCTTTTTGTCGCTATTTATAGCATTCCTGGTGGACTTCCCACCCACACGTACAGTATATTTTGGGAACATAATTATTTATAATGTGTACAGCTAAGGAGTGAAATTATCTGTCGGAGTCTGTGTTTCCTGATAGCTACAATTTAAGGCTTTTAGGTCAAGAGTCAATAGGTTGCGTGTATCATCGCTTACCATCAGGTGCGACAGTACCGAAACGTGAGCTTTATAAAACAAATCCGGTAACTAAAAGTCCGGTAGCCGTTCGGACAAAGCCCATGTCGTCGACGGCGCATTGTTGTCCATGCATACCTCATGCTAGCAGAGTGCGAAGGCTACTGGAGCAATGGGTTATGTAAAACTGAACCTTGGAGCCCTGGAACAAAGACAAAGAGTGAGCAGGAGTCGGTTTTAGTCAGCAAAAATCTGACACATCTTCTTAACACGTCTTCCTGCTTTCCCCACAGTTGGTGAGTCATTGGCCGATTTCCCATCTGCAAAAAAACCGGTGGCTTTAGCACCCACGGAACCCTTATTCAGTTGGCAAGTACCTGCCTATTATTTATACCTAACTAAGCCAACGCCACGCCCCCCGGGGCTTTGTTTAGTTTCTTTTAGTCTAATTCACTTTCGCTCGTCCCTTGGCAAACATTCATCATAATAATTCTTCATACTGTACAGGTACTTGTAATTAAATTGTAGGTGAGAGAAAAATTATTTGCTAGCAAATAAATTAGTTGTCTATAGATTTATTTATGAGTAACTTTTGTTGTTAAATCAAGTTTGTTTTTGCCATGACTTTGCGTACTATACGTTCCAAATAAGAATAGGCTCGATTGGCAGGATGTGACGTTGCGTCGTACTGTCAAATCGAAGATATTTTTGCAAAATTGAGGAACTCGGAGATGAAAAAAATGGAAAAACGGAATTCTGATTAAACTTTTTTCGTTCACAGTTCGTAAATAAATTAATTTTTTGGTAAATAAACTGAATTTTAGTAAGACTCTTACTGATTAAACGACCCATCACATTCTTTCTTAGCCCTCATACTGGAGTCGAACCTTCCTTTCAAAAATTGGACCAGGGAACCAGTAGGCTTCGGCCCTGCAGTTGGGGGGTAAGGGTGACAACAAAACAAACAGGGATCCAAAGTATACAGAGTTGTATACAGAGAACTGTTTGCACTCAGACGAAGCCACTAACAGCAACTAGTCTACTCATATTCATACTCCACTTTTATAGTATTACTTATGTTGATTGGAAATTAGGTTTTCCGTCTATATATAGGTACAAAGCTATATGCTGTATATGATAATCTTATAACCTATCAAGACATACTATTAGGAACAGAGCCTTCCCCAAAACCAGTTACGTTACTACGTGTTACGCGTATCATTATATTAGAACGTGACTTCAAATTGTGTTGGTATCTTCTAGACTTCTGCCAGCCTGGTACTTTGCGACGGTAATACTCAAGATTTTTTTAGCAGAATGAACTTTGTAGGTGTGTAATAGTATATGATCTTGATTGTGCCGAAACTGGTCAGCCGGTTTAATGGTGACTTGATAAAACAAATTCCTAATTTGTTTTGGTATTTTTTAAAGGAATACAAAGTAGAATTTTCGAATAAAACAAAGTGTGTCTTGGATCGCTTTAAAGAAGAATGTTCCATCTAAATATTTGTACGATAATTTACTTAAGTAATTAGAAACAACAACGACTTCTTAAGCAAAAAGTGATGAAAAAATTTAAAATATCTAGTAGTTGCTCTACCACTAACGAGGTAAGTTAGTAAGTTTTCAATGCGCTTACTTTGAAGGTCTCTAAACTCTAATAATAGCTAACTGTACGTAGCTTTACGCTAAACAGTGTCAGCCACAGAGCGTGAGACAGGAATCTGTAGTGTCATCGCAACTAGTTCACAAACTGTTCGGAGTTTAGGGACTTTCTGCTGGTTTGAATATTTCAAAGAAAATTTAGGTAGCATAAACTGAAATGCTAGTAAATAGACTTGAAAATATTTTAACTACAATATTTTGGAACGATTTGCATGCTGCAGTCTTCCCGTCCGATTAGAATTTAGGTGTACTTTTTACTGTAGTTAGCTAGTTAGTAAAAGTCTATAGATATGCCTCGTCGTCTTACAAGAAGAGATCAAATTTTTGTCAACCAATATCCTGACCAAGGTCATCTTGTTTGTTTCAATCCATGTAGACGGTGGATGTAAACTATGACCTTCAAAGCCTTTGGTTAGCAGGCGCATTTTCCCAACCGTTGTAAATCATGACCTATAACTGCTATAACGCCCTTTGGTTAGGAGGCGAGTTTTCCCACCCGCAGTAATTGAGTTTCGAACGTGTTGGCGCGTGGTTTCCATCCATGTAATCGCAATAACCGGCATGTCCTAGAACGAAAAATTCGAAGACATGTGACATCCACCAACCCGCACTGAGCCCGCGTGGTGGATTACGGCTCATTGCCTCTACTAAAGAAGAGGCCTGTGTCCTGGCAGTGGGAACATTAAAGAAGACTGATGATGATGAGCTGCAATACAATCCAAAACATAAAAACGGAGCTTGGTTGGAATGCTAGTTTGCAACCGTCTGGCCCATTCTCAAGCGGGAGAAGTACCTAAATAATTGTTGACTACCCACCTCAAAAAAAAAGTACCAAAAATTGCCTAATGAGCCTTATCGCCGAGCCTGACATGGAAATTCTGGCATCTCGGCCATCAAGAAACTTTTTCGGTGTATATGAGACTTTACCTACTCTCGATTGACCCTCAAGCTACTTCACAGAGCAGCTGTACCTTTATTTAAAAGGGTAAAAATGTTAATGCCAAAAATGTAACAAAATATTTCAAACTTTTCAAACAATTCCTTGAAAAAAATTGTAAGGGTATTTTTCGATCCCGTTTGACTTTTAAAATCTCTTAGGGACCTTTTTTTATCTCGATACAACGATCCTATTTATTTTTGTTGACGTAAGTATTTGAAAGTATTTCTGTGTTGTATGTGGTATAATGAGTGTGTTGTGTACATTAGATACTGGATACGAACGTATCTAATTGCAGACAATATTTATCGACAGACTCGGAAAATTATTATTTCTCAGAATAATGTGTTTTTTTTTTTCTTTTGTTAAGCGGACTATTTGTCTTGTGTAAGGGGTTTTGTGTAGTTTTGGAACGAAATTAATCATTGGAGCATCCCTATGGGTGGACTTTGCGAACTAGATCCTAGATTCGTAATGTTATCGTTTGCTAGTTTACGAGTATCCAATATGAAGTCGGTTAGGCCCTAAAACTACTAAGGCAAGAAGAAACGGTGGGTGGTTTTGTCAATAGAAGTTTGACACTGTCTCCCGCTCTGCCCAAGGGCGGGATTCGTCATTCGATGATTTTTCCTATTATAAATATGAAGTGCGTAGGAGAGCGCGGAATACGTGATTATGACTTTATTATAATTTAGAATTCGGTTTTAACTGATTTTTATTATCGTAAAAATCCTTCATTTATGCTCAAGCAAAAGTTAAAGAAAATATTTTTGAATAATTATTAAGAAAAAGTCACAATGTTAAATAAAGGAAAGTTTAATTACCATCTTGAATTAGAATAGTAATTAACATAGAGAACTATTACAAACGTCTGTCCAGTTTGCGTTCTACTGAGTACAAGGGGTAAGGCTCCGACCATGAAGTATGAAAAAGACAAGCCCTGACAAAACCAGAAAATATTGATCAAAGAAACAATAAGTCGATTTGAACTTTCGTCTTGTGAAACTAATTTAAAGATATTCAGGTCTTTTTAGGAAAGTAAAATATAAACTTAAGAATTTAATAAAAACTAGAAAAAAAACTAACTAAAATATAAGAATTTAATAAACACAAATTTTATATTTTATAGTAAGTTATAGGTAACTGACAATTTGACATGTTCATTAGAATTGGTTCATAAGTTTATACTCAGCCGTCATTAGCACGTTTTTTTTATCAAACATTATTCTAGTATGTTATTAGATATTTAGTTGTAGTATGTTTATCTATTAGATTTATTTTATAAGGAAAAAACAATTGCTTTTAAAAAGTTCGCTCTACAACTATCACACATAATAACAAAAACAATTTAAAAAATCTTCCAAATTCACATAAATACATAATAAGGATATTTCTATATTTTCCCATTTCGAGATAACTTTCAGCATTCAATCGATATTCATAAATATTTATTAATCACCTAAACTACAGTATTAGTTAGTATTAGTAGTAGTTGCTAGTATAGTAACGGTAGCAAAAAAGTCAGGCAATGCATAGATTTTCAACGTACTGAGATTACAGACATGTAAAACACAATACTGAGATTTTACACGTACTACAGTATTTGAAGTTAAAATCTGCTGAAGTTGCTTGCATTAAAGAGATAGAGAGCAACACTCACGAGTTAATAACGGTTATAATATCTAAACATTGGTATCACACAAAGTTCTCTACAGACATCGAATTATATACTAACGATAGACAAACATGTTCATAGAAATTATTTGTCAAAACACTGAATAGTAAATACAAAAGTCCGCTGCAGGGCTTCATTGCATTATATCGTCTAACAAAACTTTTTATAGTTACAGCGCTGTCACACTGCGCGAACGTTAAAACTGTAATAATTATTTATGATCCTGATTTGAATTTACACATTCCTGATCCTGATATTTCAAAATCCATAATTTTTCGGATTATATGTTTCTCTACCTTTCTCTTCAAATTCTATCCAAAATAAACACCTATCTATAAATCACTTGACGCTGGCAGATGTACAAGTGTGCTCGCTACAACAATCTGCTGTCGATGGAACGGGAGAAAAAAAACTGTACTAATGTCATCAATGTGAAGGTGTGTGGCCTGTAGATCACTTGATTAAACTAAAGTGACTGTACGGCACGTTTAATCTAGTCTAATATCATCAATGTAAAGGTGTATAATATACTTAAGTAAACCAAAGTGACTGTACGGTTTTTTTATGTTAGGTAAAAATCATCGAACGATGAATCCCGTTCTTTGGCGAAGTGGGAAACAGTGTCAGCCTCTCACTGACTAAACAACCTACTCCGTTTCTTCCTTGCTTTAGTCCCAGACCCCGGTGCTTTCGCATCAACCCTCGGCCCCGGTAAGTTTCGACCCTGTAGGGCCCCTACAGTTTGCTGACAACTCCTAATCTAGTGTGTAGTACATAAATGTTATGTCGATGTCTACAGCTTATTCATACTGTAACGTAGGCTCACTTTAGCAAATGTGCCGTGACGTCCGCGTTCGCATTTCGGTGGTCATTACACAAAGATTAATGACGTCATCGTGTCTACTTCTGCCACACAATCACGACTATCGCCCGTTGTTATTGTGATCCATGTTTGTAGGTTCAAATTAAACCTATTTCCTGAACAGGCGTAGGATTTGTAGCTTCCAGAATTTGTGATTGTTCTGGTATATTATCTGCAGTAGTTGGAAAGATTTGTGCTAACTGCTTACAATTTATTAAAAAGCATAGGTTCATATCGTTTATGTTTATACCTTTGGAATTAATTTTGAGGTTTCCAGTAACATTGCCTCTGCTGTTTTGCCCATTCAGGGACGGGGTGCCTTCAATTTAGCCACAAAATACGCGGCGGCAGCGCGGCTGCAGCGCTGCTTTGTTATTAAAATTTCATATAAATAAAAATCGTGCACCCGCAGTGCTGTTATTTATCTATCTATATACATACATACAAAGTTGATACAACATAGAAAACTGTGTCTGTCTCGAATAAAATGGATTCTATTCTATACGACAGATGGGCTTTCCTTAAAAAGGATCAATGTACACACCAATATGCACGACTTTTACTATGAGACAAACACAAAAAACACGAATAAAAAAACCATCTGCTCCATAGCATATTTTACATCTATACTATTATTATAAAGCTGAAGAGTTTGTTTGTTTGTTTGTTTGTTTGTTTGAACGCGCTAATCTCAGGAACTACTGGTTCGAATTGAAAAATTCTTTTTGCGTTGAATAGATCATTTATTGAGGAAGGCTTTTTTAGGCTATATAACATCACGTTGCGACTAATAGAAGCGAAGAATCAACGGAAAATGTGGAAAAAATGGGGAAAATTATTCATCTTTGAGGGCTTCCGTTGCGTGCGCTGCCAAAACGGTTTAAGATACCAAAAAAATATGTATGAAAGAATTATTCCTCTTAAAATGATCTAAAAAAATGTCCGCGACAGTATATGTCTATCTTTTAAGATTAACTTACTAGAACCATTTTTATGCGAATCAAATTTAGCCAAATTTTACCGATTATTTGTTACAGTTGTATCAACATAATAATATAATCTTTATCCAAATAAATATGTTGTTGATTAAGAGTATGTAATTGTAAACAAAGTTGTCTCTGACATCATTTAATTTCAATGAACATCTTAGAAGATATTACAATTTTAAAATAACTCCGATATAAAATTCACACGCGATGCGTGATGTGCAAAACTTGACGCTGCGCCTGGCCGGCGGGCGAGGAGAGGGGTTGCTTGCGGGCGGCGCGGATAGGTTTTTTTTATGGTAGGTAAAAATCATCCAATGACGAATCCCGCTCTTGGACGGAGCGGGAAACAGTGTCAGATTCTTACTGACTAAACAACCTACCCCGTTCCTCCCTTGCCTTATTCCCAGAGCCCCGGTATAACGCTTTCGCACCAACCCTCTTTTGCAGGAGGCTTCGCCCCTGAAGGGCCCCACAGTTTGCTGACAACACCTTGAGGCGCGCTGGAGCAGTGCACGCCGTCGACGACTTGGTCTCGGTCTGGACTGTTACCAGACAACCGGACGGCGAGCGATTGCTCACCGTCCACAAGCCAGCGTCTACGGAGACCGGATATCGGCGGGATCGCGGCGGTGACGGCTACGGCGAAGGCGCTGTTGCCTTTGCCTTATGCGGTCGGCCTCCTCCTTTACGAGCATTACTGCTTTGCAGAAGGAGGCGACCGCTTGCCATTCTTCTTCGCTGCGAACTATGGCCTGAACCAAGGCCCGGCGCGAGAGGTCGCCGCCGCTGATCACCCCCACGAGGACACGGCGATGCTCTTCTCAAGCGGGGCACACCTCCACCGTGTGCTCCACCGTATCTTCCGGGCTGACCACACAGTGGCGACACCCGGGCGTCTCTTCCGCACGAATCCGGCACACAGGAATCTCCTGAACTTCCCATGTCCGGTGAGAACCTGCGTCATGCGGAAGGTGAGGATGCCGTGATAGACATCACGCCTCAAACGCCTCAACGCCGAGATTATGGCGTGCCCAAGTTGGGGTGTAGCTCTATGAAATACTTTTAGATAATTATGTTCTTTTAAAAACTAAATTGTCTAAAATAATAACAGAAATTGACACGGGCAAAGTCGTGGGTAACAGCTATAATTTATAAAGCTGAGGAGGTTGTTTGCAAAAATAAATATGATGCCCAAAATAACTATTCCACGCGGACGAAGTCGCGGGCACAGCTAGTAATGGAGGGTATCCGACCTTTTTAACTGTGCAAGTCTCAGTATTTTGTTAACATAAAATAAAATCCAAAGCAAGTTGTAAACAAAAACATTTATCACAAGTAAACAAATTTAAGTGCGTAAAACAAGTGACAATATTATACAGTGGTTGTGTACAGTGTAAACACATAAAAACATAAAAAAACTATATTCCATTGTGAATTTGACATTTATCTACCTTATAGTCTAAAAACATTTAACAAACTGTCTATTTATGATCTGGAACTAACTTGTGCCATAACATAGTGAAAGCGCATCCTAACGTCAGTGCAGTGTACTATTCTATGGTGTCTGGAATCGACATAACGCCGTGAAAAACACCATCAACGCTTACACTATAAATAACGCCATCTATTGTTTAACACGCGCACTGCGTTGCTAATCGATCGATTCAACCGAGCTCATTAGTGAACGTGACTATGCACAAGTGTGGCGCCTGCGGTAAATTCCAATCGCCGATAGATGGCGCTAAATGTGACATTTGCCTTAAACCATATCACCGTCGGTGCGTTGGGCTTAACCTGACTGGTATAATAACAACACCCTGGCATTGTCCTGAATGCAGGAAAAATCAAGTACGGGACAACCGGAACGAGACACCAGTGAGGGGACAGGCAGTGGCGCCGTTGGAAGATAGCTTGGTGAACTTGATGGACACAAGTGCAAGTCCCATCAATACCACGGCTACAGACGCCACTCAAGACATGACTCATCACCCATCGGACATCACGGCGGAGCTAAAGAAGTTTAAGGAGGAGTTTATTAGCACTATCAGGCAGGAATTTCAATTGATGCGCGACGACCTGGCCGAATTAAGGTCAACGATAAAAAAAACAAACGACCGCATGAGCGCATTGGAAGAGAGGGTCGCTGTGATGGAGAACCGCAAACTGGAACAGGAGTCAACGGGGGTGAACGACATCATCGCTCAACTCCGGAGCGATATTAACGACCGCGATCAGGAGCTCCTAGCGACGGATATCCAGATTTCGAATTTGCCCGAAGCTCCCGGTGAAAACCCGGTACATACGGCCTTAATAGTCGCGTCAAAGCTAGGCGTAAAAGCTAAAGCACGCGACATTGTGAGTGCCGAGCGAGTTGGGGGCAGGCGCATTAATGCGACGCAGTCAGCACCAGTCGAGACCCGCCCGCGATTCCTCGTGGTACGTTTCGCGCGCCGCGACCTTCGCGACGAGATGGTGGAGGCCGCCCGAGTGCGTCGTGGTATGACCTCGGCTGATCTCGATTTGCCTGGTCCAGCCACGCGCATCTACATCAATGAGCGCCTTACGAAGACAAATCGGGAGTTGTTTCGGCGGGCGCGGGAGGCCGGTGGTCGCTTTGGATGGCAATACATATGGTCCAGGCGAGGCCGTATACTCGCCCGATACAAGGCCGGGGACTCTGTTCACCAGATCCGCTGCGAAGCGGATATTGATCGCGTTTTTAATGCCGTACCGATACGGGCTATTGTTTGAATGGAAATGCATTCCACGCTTTTACACACTTTGTCCTAATTTTGTCGCTCTAATTTTTAATTCTTTATTTTTTTATATTTTTAAGCCTTTGTTTTTTTGTTATAATGCCTACAACACACAGTATGTCACTAAATTACGTAAGTGTAGCGTGGTCGTTGTTTATGTAGTAATTTTCAACTGTCGTGTTCGTGTTTGTCTCACGGCCGCGCGTCACAGAGAGCTCAACTCGAACCGGTTATATCACAGTTATTTCATCTTTACACACAATATTTACACACATTTACACTTATATTTAATATTTATTAAACTTTCTGACTTAATATTTACATTTCTATTACCTTTAATTTATTATAAATTACAAATTTATTTCACAAATTATGAAATACAAATTAAGACTGTACCCAAAACTATATTTAAAATAATTGAAAGTTTATTTATTTATTTATTTACTGAACTGGAAATAATAATATTATTTTTTTATGTAATGTTCATATTCGTTTTAAAACTTTTCAACAATGTCTAAAAAAGACAAGTATCTCAAAGTCGGATTTTTAAATGCGGGTTCTCTGGGTACAGGTCATGACGATTTCATTTGTGCAGTCGGCAAGTACGATTTTGATGTGTTGGCTATAAACGAAACTTGGTTGCGTTCGGGCGAGGAGGGGCGCGCGCCTGCGGTGCCCGGCTATCGCCTGCGGCACGTGCCGCGGCCGGCGGGCGTGCGCGCGGGCCGCGGTGGGGGCGTCGGGTTCTACCTGCGGCGCGGATTGAGTGCGCGAACACATACCGGACCGACTGACCCCAGGTTCGAATCCGTCGAGCAAATGTGGCTTACGTATTCCATGGCAGGTAAGAGAATTGCCATCGGTACAGCTTATCGACCACCATGGTTCGATATTGATTTATTTTTGGATGCTGTAACGAACTCATTTGCTGCTTTAGGAAATTGCGATCACTACATTTTGCTCGGTGATTTTAACGTTAATATGTTAAATACTAACGAGCACAAAACTAAAAAGGTACTCGAGTTTCTGAAATGCTTAAGCCTATCTCAGTTAGTCACTTCGCCGACACATTTCACTGATACAAGCGAAACCCTTATTGATCTTCTGTGCACAGACCTTAGCGCAAGATACACGAACGTGGAATCATTTGGAACGTGTACTGGTCATGCCTTCATAGTCAGCGAGTTTCATTTGAAACGTGACAAATTTAAACCATTTGTAGCAAAATACAGGCCCATCAAAGATATTTGTAGGGAAAGTTTTAACAAGGATTTATCTCAGTTAAACTTGGAATGTATTGCTGACCTTCCAAATGTAAACGATATGATTTACAGTTTCAATGAGCGTATAATATCATTATTTGACGAACATGCACCAATAAAAACCTGTACTATAAAGGAAGTATCATATCCCTGGATCACTGACACTATTAAGCTCATGATGCGGCTGCGGGACAAAGCATTGGCTATGTACAGGAAAACCAAGTCCGAACAAAAAAAACAGTACTATAAACAGTTAAAATCTTTAGTGGAAAGCGCCTTGTACCATGAAAAAACTGCATATTTTAGGTACAACATAAACAATAAAATAAAAAATCCTAAATTATTATGGAAAACTATTAAATCCACATTTTCCTCTTCTAAGCGTGGCCAAGACCTACCGTCTCACTTTAGAGACCCAGATTTAATAAATGGTACTTTTTTAAATGTTCCTGGTAACCCGGTGGCTAGCGCGTCTCTTGTAACATACTACGAGTCCCACAGATTTAACGACGCAACTTTCACCATTGTCCCTGTAGATCAAGATGAAATCTCACGCATTATTTTTAATTTGCAATCGAATGCGGAGGGCTGCGACCATATAACATTAAATATGCTGAATCTGACTCTGCCACTGACACTGGACATTATCACATATATTATAAATTACTCAATTTGGACTTTTACGTTTCCCAGCCAGTGGAAGATTGCCACAGTTAGACCCCTGCCAAAAAATTCAAACCCTACAGAAATTAAAGACTTGCGGCCTATCAGCATACTGCCCTGTCTATCAAAGGTGATGGAGAGAGTGGTGTGCCTTCAGCTAACTCGGTTCTTGGAAGAAAATGAATTGTTGCCGGACTTACA
Organism: Mythimna loreyi; assembly: GCA_029852875.1. NCBI lineage: Eukaryota > Metazoa > Arthropoda > Insecta > Lepidoptera > Noctuidae > Mythimna > Mythimna loreyi. Next base: position 16,003,542 of record CM056782.1, on the reverse strand, counting down.
ATCCGGTTTCAGAAAGCAACGCAGCACTTCTACGGCGTTATTGGATGTCACTGATAACATTTTATCAGCCCAAGACAAAGGCATGTGTACTCTGATGGTGCTACTTGACTTTTCCCGCGCTTTTGACTGTCTAAATATATCGCTGTTACTGGCTAAGCTTAGATACTACGGTTTTGATGACAATGCTATACAATGGTTCCGCAGCTACCTCAGTGACAGGAAACAATTCGTTGAATTGCGCTTGGATGACGGTACTTCTTTGATTTCAACTCTAGCTTCATTGGAAAGAGGAGTTCCTCAAGGCTCGATTTTAGGACCAATATTGTTCATTATTTACTGTGCAGACATAATTAAGTGCCTTAAAAATTGCAAATATCATATATATGCTGATGATGTTCAAGTCTATATATCTTTTAAACCAGAAGACTACAACTCGGCAGTTCAGCATTTAAATGATGACTTAAATAAAATAGCCACCTGGTCAGAAGAGCACTGCTTAGCATTAAACCCGGCAAAGACCAAATATATGTTGTTTGGTACAAAACAGCAGTTAAGGAAGGTACCTTTACCATTGAACCTATCGCTTATGGGAGAGCCTATTGACCGAGTTGACGAAGCTCGCAACCTAGGTCTGTGTATGGACTACAACCTTAGATACGAGAAACATATTGCTAGTTCGGTACAAAACTGTTTCTATAGGTTGAAACTATTGTACAAAATGAGGCCTTTTTTGTCTGAGCAGCTACGCGAGCAGCTGGTCGAGACCCTTGTTCTATCGAAATTAAACTACACTGACACGGTTTACGGCCCTCGCTTGCTGGCTCGTACAGACCGGCTCATACAAAGAGTCCAAAACGCGTGCGCGCGCTTCTGTTATTCGGTACCTCCCAGAAGCCATATCACTCCCTTCCTAAACAAACACTTTGTGCTAAAAATGAAGTCTAGACGAAAATTACACCTGGCATGTCTACTTTTCGGTGTTATCAAGCATAAGAAACCAAAGTATTTATATGATAAGCTTTGTTGGATGACCAGTAAACGCGATTGTGCTCCTCGCCTCTGTGCACAGCAACTGACAACACCGTCTCACAGGACGGCTGCTTTCAGGGGCAGTTTCAGATACGCTGCATCGAAGGTTTGGAACAATATTCCACCACCAATAAGGGTGGTTGGCACGATACACACATTCAGAACCCGACTGCGGCAGTATTTGATAGATGCACAACGAAAGTTGGATTTGGTTCAACAAAATATTTCAATAATTTGATTTGTACCTACTTTACAAGATAATAGTCATTGTTGCCATGCCGATTAAATTCCGATGTGTATTTGCGTTGCCCTGGAAAAGCTCATGATGACTGCTGTCGCTTGCGCGGCGACGCATGCTTCTTTAGGTGCCTCTTCCGTCCCAGGCTTGGAAGCCGTCTTGAGTTCACATACCATCGCGTGTAGGAGACCTATCAAAAAAAAAAAAAAAAAAACTATATTTAAGGCTCATCCAATCACGCTACGTCTATAGACGTGATATAATTTATAATTATGATGGATGCTGCTAATCAAATAAAAACATAAACCTACTTACAAAAAGTGTCTTGCTGCAACTGTCACTCTTCCAAAACAGGCTGAAAGTAGTCACTGTATTGTGAATATGTTTCTTTTTTTTTGGCTTTAGTACCACTATAGTTTAAGCCTCGAAACTCCTAAAAGGGAAAAAAAAAACAAACTCGTTAATAACCCATAAATATACCCACATGTATTTGTTTCTTGAATTCCGATTGTTGTGAAAATAATATATCCAAATCAATGTAATGTCCTTATTAGTATAAAAAATACACTCACCTTAGCACTTATTACTTTCAAGCTATTCTCTTTAAATTTAACCTCATCTAATTAGTAAATTTTTCGTCACTTCTTTTTATTCAATTCTGTCGTAAACAATATAAATATAACGTGTCAAGCGTGCGAGCGTCCGCTGCGCTCCGCTGCTTGCAGCGCATTGTCGGCGGGTTCTCGTAACTGCACTGATAAAATTAGATCAGCACCGACATCGCACCCGCGAAGTATTCTTTTTTGTAGGTACCTACTTAAATATTATTTAATACTCACCTTGTATTTATTTATGATTAGATTATATGGATTTTTTTTCCTTAATATACCTATACACATAAATTATCTATCTATTTATACATATTTTCGTACTAATATTTCCTATACACACAACCACATAACTGGTTCGGCGTACACACCTCTCAACCAGGTCCAGTTGAAAACCAGCGTCAGGCACTTAGCTGCCTGACATTTATGCTGAACTGGGCCTGTTTGGAGCAGCCGTGGGGCAAACAACAAATTATTATTATTGTACCTACAAATTAATAATAGCTACAATACTACTTAATACTACTAATTTAACTAGTTGTTTGTTGTGTTATGCCCTGTGACTGTGCCAATAAATGTTATTTCTTTCTTTCTTTTCTTTTAATTACATAACTCGACAAAATGTATTGAGTAGCGGGTTTTATTTTTCGTTATTTTTGGGTTGGTTTCATAGTAAAAGTTGTTCATATTGGTCTCCTTTTTAAGGAAAGTCCATCTGTCGTATCAACTTTGTATAAGTATTTGATTTCAGATCATTCAGAAATTCAGAGGATTTCATTTTGAGTGCAAGGAAAAGTGAACTTAGCAGTGATCAGGCGGAAGTGTCTTCGATGGTACTATTTACAAATATTTGGTTTCAAATATGGTTAATGATATGTTATTGGATTGTTTGATTGTTTGTTGATTGGATATGTTATTAGCTTAAACTCTTGAGACTCACATCTAATGTCTTTCTATTACGTATCTAATAACGGAATTCGAAAGGTTAAAGTCTTGGGCTCTTAGCAAACGCCGAGGTTCCCATACCTATTGCCTTTCTATATTTTTTATAATTACGGTATTCACAAGGTTAAACATTAGTCTGAAGCTAGTCACATCAACCGCTACTGGAGGAAAAAATTGAAACAATACATACTGTGTTTTATCCTCCACAAAAGCCTACACGGCAATTGAATGTTCAATTGAACCAACAAACAATTCTACTGCCCCACTAACAGAAACTACTCGTATACAGAATAAGATAAAATTGCACTAAAACTTCATACCCGGAACTAGGCAATCAACAAACTTTTTACTACACGACCTGCGTCCAAAGCTGCAGTCATATACATACATTTTCTCTGTAAAAATCAATGAAAATGTTCAGTGGATATGGATGCCTCAAATTCATTCAACTGCGGTGACTCACGTGAAAAAAACATTTGAACCAAACTGTGCTTCAGTCTGCGGAAATAATAACCATTGTGCTAAGCCATGGGCAATATTTTTACAAGCGAATGAAACAATAAAATACTTTATTGGTTGTTTTATACAATCAACGTCGTAGAAAATGCAATCAATTCACCCGATTGCACTATATTAATTATTTTATAGGGTTCCGTAGCCAAAAAAACCCTTATAGATTTGCCACGACTGTCTGCCTGTCCGTCCGTATGTCACAGCTACTTTTTTTTCAGAAACCATAAGAACTTAAAACTTGGTTAGTAGTATTCTGTGAATAGAAAAAAATACTATTATCTTTAGGGTTCCCCATACTTAGAAATGAAAATTATTATTTTTTTCATCAAACCTAAACCTGTGTGGTATCTATGGATAGGTATTCAAAAATTATATGGAGGTTTCTAATATCAATTTTCTTCTAAACTGAATAGTTTTCGCGGGAAACACTTCAATAAACTTTGCCCCTCCCCTCTGTAACTTCTAAAAATGAAAAAGATAAAACTAAAAAAAATATATGATGTTCATTACCATGCAAACTTCCACCGAAAATAGAATTGAAAGAGATCTAATCAGTAGTTTTTTTCATAAATCCGCAAATAGTACGGAAGCATATGTGTTTTGTGGTTCTCTATAATGTCCACAAATGTTATTCTCGTTTTAAATTATTCATTAAGTTCATATAATATTAATATTTTGAATAATTTGTAACACCAATAGATAACTGGCCTAAATTATTTGTTAATAACAATCAGGTCGCGGAACTGTTATTTGATTTATGTTAACGTTCGTATTTTTCAAATTCGCTTTTCATTTATAATTTTCAATAATAGGATGTAATATGTATGATATTTATAAAGTTCCGTACATCAGTTGGCCTTATAGGATTACTTACTTTTATAGGATTATTTCCATTCTACATCAAATTATAAAGATGTTTTTAGGTACGGTTACAGGTATTCAGCTGAAATAAGCACCAAATTGGGAACCTTGGAGCAATGAAGAATAAAACTTCAAACGTATAGTTTGATGCTCGTAAGGAAATGCAAAGCTATAGCGTACTTACCCTATCGTAAGTTCTATAACTAGAATCTTGAAATTGGGCAAAATAAAGGTCCCATAACACAAATTAAACAAAAGGTCTGAAAATTGTTCATCTTTAATTACGTCACCAAATAATTATTTTTTGGAATTCGGAAAAATCTTCGAATGAATCTTGATTAATTTCAAATTGGATTATTTAAAAAAAAATAGTACTTAGTCAATGTTCAATATGTGATTTTATACTTCATAAAGTTTTTTTGTTGTTTTTATTTTTCAATAATAAGTGAAATTCTCTTCACAGTCACATTAATTCATTTACAATACTTATGTGTCTATATTGTAAACTAGCTTTTGCCCGCCGCTTCGCTCGTGGTATTCGGGTTGGGGTTGGGGTTTCCGGAATAAAAAGTAGCCTACGGAGTGTATCCTATGCCTGCGCCAAATTTCATCCAGATCCGTCCAGCCGTTTTGGCATGATTGAGAAACAAACATCCAAACATCGTAACTTTCGCATTTATAATATTAGTAAGATGAAACCAATGTTCGGAAGATGATGATTTATTTACTAAGTATACATATTTAATGATTTCTCTATTTTCAATACGTAAGTGACTAACAGGAATATACACTCATAAAGCCATTTATACAACGGCTTTGAACTCTTGAGTCCCACACTTATGGTCTTTCATATTATGGTATCTCTTACGGTATTCAAAAGGTTAAGACGGCTTAAAGCTACCTTGAAATAGTTTAGATGGTAATGCTTTTTACTTTTTATTATTTTTTAAAACTATTTGTATCTGACTGTACTAAATCGGTGTCCGTATCGTCACTGAGTGATGACCACGACCACTCTGACAAGAGTGTACCGACTGAGAAGAAGAATTGTCACTGAAAAAATAATTTGACAACGAACTATTAGAATAAAAATATAATTTTATCTTACTATTTACGTATAGCTCAACTGATAACGTTACTTATTATAGTTAACAAAGGTAAATCTCGTTCAATTACCTGTTAATTACCTAATTAAATAACACACAACGTCAAAATGGCCACGGTTAACTGTTTAAGGCTATTAGAAGACTCCTTAATAAATACTGGTGTCCAATAAATCTAGGAAAGTAGAGACGTTACGATGTACGTGAGCGTCGCCAGCGGAATTTAAACTGGAATAAGAATTTAAGGGGGCATGTTACTACGGTTAAATTAGGATGTCTTTGTGTCAGATGCTTTTTTTTAACTTTTACAGTTGGCTGACAATTCTTTGAGGCACGTGAGTACATTGTGCGCCGCAGTTGAAGCCATGTGCTTGGTCCAGACGGAGCTACCTTTTGCTCGCCATAGGATCATAATCGCAACAGTGGTGGGAGCGTGAGCGGCGATGCCCTTGCCCGATGCAGTCGGCTTTCTGTGTTATATGCTGTGTTTATTTAATACCTTCAAAGTCCTAATCGAAACTACACTTTCATCCGTGTCAGCCATCATGGCAGCAAAAAATACTTGTATAATTAAGTTCGGGAGGCAGATTATCGAAGACCAGCAACGAAAGAACATTAAAATTTTTAGTTAGTAAAAGTCTGATACGCCCTGTCTCTGCTCCAATCCTGAGCTGAACTTATTAAATGATTTCCTACCTTAAAAAAATAAATATATCTTTTGTACGCGAATAACCTAAACGTAACTTTCCCCTGCGTTTCACAATTTTGAAAGAATTTGAAGAAAAACGGGACAGGTGAAAAGACGTGCCAAGAGGCTTATTGGTGATCCAGATTTGGGTAAGTCCAATCCTCAAAACCTTGAGTTCAGGCGTTGGGTAGCCCAACTTTCAGTATTTTACAGGTTGCTTTTTGGACAGTGTCTGCAGGAATTGCATAACTTGATTCTGCTATTAAATTTTTACGATACGACAATCCGACGTACGGTGTACCCTTCCTTCGTTGAAACCTCTACGGTCCGGACTAAGCATATTGCCTCGTCGTTTATACCCCGTAAATCGGTGGAGTGCAACCAAAGAGAGCATTAATTGGAACAATTTGCCTACTGTGGTCTTCGCATCCGATTATTATTTTGGTGTCCTCAAGGCTGGAATGACTAGGCCCTTTCTTAAACTAGTCCACCTCACCATCAACGACTGTTAAAATAAAATAAAGGCCAAAGTTAGTTTTTATATTATTTATTTATTTCCAGCAATATCCTTACAGATTATTTCAAATCGATATTGAGGTTCCTTCAGGGACTAAATTATTAACTTACCAAGTTAAAAAGAGCGATCTTAGTGAATTCGCTCAGAATACAATAAAATATATCCATGTTTTCAGATATGAGGTTGTGAAATTATGTACCTAATGTAAAGATTAAAGTTAACTACAATAACTACTCTACTGCATGAACACATGTTACTATAAATGCTGGAGTATTATCAGCTCTAACAACAGCCGGTGCATCGTAGCGTTCAGTATGTGTTAAAATCCTTTTCAAAATGAAAAACTGACCTCAATACTAGTCGCAAAACTTCAGCAAGACGCAAAAGTTCTCAATTTATAAAAAGCAATGACGTAAGACGTTCCATGCATCTTCTAGATGTAGAAGAAGCACACTGAGCTCGGTCGTCTAAGGAGCCGTGAGCAATGTCTACTTCAGCTGAAAGTTAACATTCATAAATCGCGTTAATGCTTTAACTTTGTATGAGACAGACGCCTGAGAAAAACTAACTTCAATATCTGCATTGAAGTTGGTTATGTATTTGAAAACTATCGTCTTAAGGTAGTTGAAATTTTTAGATGAGTTTTTCTATAGTGTAATGGACAAGTTAACCGCCCATCAAATGTTACAGGCAGCATGCGGCAAATCAATTTAGTAACAAAACAATTTTTTTATGATTTTGAAACTGCCTTTAAAACTACATGCAAATCAGACGATTATTTAACAAACAATTTAAATACATAACATTTTTCCCTATCCCACAGCTGGACTCAGATCTTCTCTAAGGCCCGAAACCCGCTCTTGGGCGGAGCGGGAGACCAGTGTCAGACTCTTACTGACTAAAAAACCTACCCCGTACCTTCCTTGCCTTATTCCTGGAGTCGAGGTAACAGTTTGCACCACCCTCTAGGCTCCAGGAGGCTTCGACCCTGAAGGGCCCCTGCAGTTTGCTGACAACTCCTTGAGGCGCGCGGGAACGGTGCGTGCCGTTGACGACTTGGACTCGGTCTTACCAGACGACCGGACGGCGAGCTACCCATTGCTCACCGTCCGCGAGCCAGTGTCTACGGTGGCCGGATATCGGCAGGATCGCGGCGGCGACGGCTACGGCGAGGGCGCTGTTGTCTTTGCCTTATGCGGTCGGCCTCCTCCCTTACGAGCATTACTGCTTCGCAGAAGGAGGCGACCGCCTGCCATTCCTCTTCGCTGCGGACCATGGCCTGAACCAGGGCCCGGCGCGAGAGGTCGCCGCCGCCGATCACCCCCACAATGACACGGCGATGCTCTTCCCAAGCAGGGCACACCTCCACCGTGTCCTCCGGGCTCGCCTCACAGTGGCGACACCCGGACGTCTCTTCCGCACGAATCCGGTGCAGGAATCTCCCAAACTTCCCATGTCCGGTGAGAACCTGCGTCATGCGGAAGGTGAGGACGCCGTGAGGTCTATCCAGCCACATCTATGGTAAGGACGAAACACGTAATCCAAAGAATCCATCAAGTTCACTTTTATACTCTTTTTGTGCGTAAATAATTAAATAAATGTAAAAAAATACACTTGACAACCAATCATTCTACTTTGACCTCGCTTTTCTTTTCCCAAGATTACGAATAAATAACTAAAGTTTTTACTATTAGGTAACTATGAGACTAGTTATTTTATACTCTAAAAATACTGCCGAAATTGAATACCTTTTTTGGGTAGTCGTGAAGAATAGAATAACACTTTAACAAATTAATATAGAACCAACTTTAAAGGACAAGGAGCGAGGGAAAGTGGTCTTTTAGTGTTTCTTAGAAAATTAATAAAACTACAGGTTTTATTTCTCATTAAGTTTTGTTTTTTCTTTAGAATATTACGAAGCGTTAGATGAAAAGATAAAACAGAAATAATTGGCGACATTGAAAAAGTTACTTTAAAACATTCGTATATTAATACCAATTTTATAACCTTATTTAATATGGTGACTTTACACAATATTATTCCTGTAGACGATTCAAGCACTGAGGGTTTTGATTCTTACTGGTAAGTAAAAATTAAGTGTGCCATCTTATTTGTGAAACCCAGGTCTTTTATAAATCTAGATACAGGCTTGAGAATGATGATGATACATCATTCTCAAGCCTGTATCTAGATTTATTTGGGGTCAGCGTAAGATATTATTCTTCCGTACATATTTTGGCTGTAATTTCTATAATCATCCTTCACTTGTAAATACAATCTTTCTATAATTTAATTAAATGTCCTATACCTCCAATATAACCAACAAATTTTATTTTACAGCGAGAAAATTGTTCAAGGAGGTTTCCGTGTCGGATTAGACGGAAAGAAACGCTTGGGTGTCACCATTGTGTGAATAGCCTGGAGGCCACGATATCCGCCGTGTTATTGTGTAAGCGATCGACAACGGGGATCTTTCGCATCCAGACCTGGTTTACTAAAACCGTGAGGTTGAGGTCTAACTTTAGCTGGAGACGCCCCATGTGTTGTGAGTCATAGGAAAACTTCCGGCTACCGTAGGCTTCGATTTGCCGGCGATGAGTAATCGGTAGTTGGACTTTTACATTGAAAATCTTTAACTCCGTAAAAAACGTTTGGATTTTAATTTCCACTCTCAGTCTACGGTACATCATTGTACGTGGATCGTAGCGGCCTTTTTCCATGCAGCTCAAGCAAATTACAGGCATGGAGGAATTCGGTGATCCTAAGGTTCGGATTCGCATATCGGTGATACAACGTAGCCGACAAATTGCTTCGGCTTCATGCATATTCTGAACAAGCCAGGACGAATATTGTATGGAAGTTTATCTTAAGCGAGCAATGTCCAGTTATTTTACCTACTCGCTAATGGGTGTAGTCGCTCTCTGTCCAGTCGCTGAAGGTTCATCATCCTCATCATCAGCCTTTTGATGTTCCCACTGCAGGGACACAGGCCTCCTCTCTTTAGGAGAGGGAAATGGGCCATAATCCACCACGCGGGCCAAGTGCGGATTGGTGGATGTCACATGTCTTCGAATTTTTGGTTCTAGGACATGCCGGTTTCCTCACGATGTTTTCCTTCACCGTTTTGAAAGCAGTGGTGATGAAATAAATTACACAAATTAATGCGCCTGGTTGGGTTTGAACCCGCGACCTACGACTCGTAAGTCAGGGCCGTTACCACTCGGCCACCACTGCTCTCAATGAAGCTCTCGCTGAAGGTTCGGTTCCTGGTAATGGATTTATTTAGAGATAGTAAAACCTCCCTGACCTGCCTGCAACCTAGTGTTTCACACTCAAAGTCGACTCACTATGAATGTCCATTACTTCTAACAGAAAGGCCTATATCCCAGCATTTTCGTTAGACCTTTATATACACCGTCAAATTTTGGTCGTTTTAATTCCTTAGAGGGTCGTAATTTAAGGAAACGTCAGCTGGGTAAGTTCAATGACCATAGGTAGTTAGTAGGCAATGACCAAATACTACCTACAAGATCATTGACTCGTTTATTATTATTATACCTAGCCTTTGCTGTCCCACTGCTGGGCAAAGGCCTCCCTATATTCTTTCCAATCATCTCGGTCACATGCTTTGCCGCTCTAATTCTCCACAAATATGATGAAGAAGAATTGACTCGTTTACTTAAAGAAATTAATTTCGTATAGGTATGTGTATATTCTTTTATTAATTTATCTTTACAAATCGATAGTGTTTCGTGTACCAGATCGGCCCACCACAAGATTAAAACGATCAAAATTTAATGGTGTATGTGTTGCCAATTTCAGTATAAACATGTGCGCAGAATAATTATAAGTTATATACATAACATCACCTACCCAATTCCCACTCGATAAAATGTAATTCCAAATATATAAGTGTGGTAATAAGATCGCGATCTCACCAATAACACAAAACAAGCAATTTAACACCAAATATTACGCTCATATATAATCTAAATAAAAATCTTATTTTTGAAAATAACATTGATACTCGCGAAAATTATGTACAGTGGCGGGCAAAAAGAAGTATTTGTGTACCGAAATAGCTGTTAGTAAGTAAAGCTAAAGTACATTAGCGTATTATATACTCATATATACTTTTTTAAGTTTATCTAGGTCATTACTAACACCCCATGCGTTGGAAAGTACGTAAAACAGTTGGTCCTGGTTGTCATTCGTAAATCTTTGACAGTGGTTACAAGTTGTCACATGCCAGAAAGTCTGACCATCAGCCTGTCCTAAGAGTATTGTGGAGGTCTGTAAGGCGTCACTCTAATCAAACACCTTTTTTTTTATGGTGGGCAAAAATCATCCAATGACGAATCCCACTTTTAGGCGAAGTGGAAAACAGTGTCAAACTCTTAATGACTAAACACCCTATCCCGTTCCTTCTTTGCCCTTCGCACTGCGACCAAGCCTCCCTTTCCGAAAGAGACCCTAGACCCCAGTAGGCTTCGACCCTTTTGCAGAGTTCCTACGGTTTTGTCCTTGAAGCGTGTGGAAACAGAGCGCGCCGTCGACGATTTGGGCTTGGTCCGGGCTTTTACCCGACAACCCGTACCCATTCTCCTCCAACCGCAAACCTACACCTACGGTAGATGTAAAACACGGTTATTTAATTGCATAAGGTTAGACTAAAAATCAGCCCCAAGCTAGTTAGAAAAGGATAGGTATATCCATTGTGTGTACAACCTGAGGTCTTGAAGTCCGTTACCGCGTTCGGCTCTCTGATTGGTTAAAGGCTTGGAGCGGGCCAATCGGATCGCCGAGCGTCATAAACGTGTCGGTCGTGTTAAGGTACGTCAAACTCGCACCAGGCTCTTTGATCTTCACTTCACGTTGTATGCAAAAACATGTGTGTTCTAGTGTCAAGCAAATAGGTGCTATCGTAGTACAGTCACGCAAGACATTTTACATCGTTGTCTTTGAATTTCGAAATGTGATGCCGGTGGCGGTAGCTGAATTTACCAAAGAATATTGTTCTGATTCTATATTTGAATCAAAACTAGAAAACTGTGTAAGAATTGCGCAAAATGTCCTGTTATTTTTGCACGAGACTGTACATATACTCGTATGTGACAACTCTCAAGCCTTATTTTGGGCCAACCTTACATCCGATTTTACGTTTAGAAATGACTTTTGTACAACATTTTCTTATATGGAATAATTTTCAAGATTGTTGAAAAGGAAAAGGCTTTAGGATATTATGGGGCCCCACGTCTTTTAGTTCAGAGGGACCCCGGCCTGTAAACATCCGTGACCTTTGATATTACCCAACAACTTGGTAATAAGTTGTTGCTGAATCGATTTCCCAGTGTACCCAAGATTTGTAATGGAGTGCCTTGCTAACTGGAATTTAATATTTAAATTGAGTTATAAATCATGCCTACGTAAGTATAAAGTTAGGTCGGTATACCTGTAACTTAAAGGTAATTCTTGAAAGTAAATTTTCTCCCGATAAAATAATATCTCTTAAATGTGTTATCCAGATTTTTTGATAAACTAATGCTTGACTGCGATCCTACCTGATATTAAGCAGTGATGCAATCGCTGATGGTGAGAATTTTTGAGCTATTTATTTCCTAAACTTGCAGACTATAGATTAATCCAGCTCTAGTCCCGGGCATCAAGTCAGCTAGCACAATAGTGTCATATACTATAATTGATTTCCTAATTGTAAGTTTTGACAAGTTTGGTAGTTTACTAATATAATGGCGTCATTATAACTTTCCAAAGATCAACCTCTGACTGTTCATTGAAAGAAATGTCATAGACTGGTAATCTCGTACATAATGACAAATTAATGTTTGACTTATACGGTAAACTGCTAAAACTTTTGAAAGTTCCTTTGACCAGTGACTTACGATTGGCGATATTATGAAAATTGCAGACTTGGGCCTCAGGTCATGGTACAGAGTGATAGATTTTTGTTAGAAAATGTAATGCAAGAATAGAATTGAATAAGAATAATACTTTATTGTACACCAAAAAAAGTAACAAATTCACAAAAAAATTATGAAAGGCGGTCTTATCGCTGACAGTGATATCTACCAGATAACCTTAGGATAAAGTATAAGAGCTTGGACTAAAAATAAAGAAGAAAAAGAAAAGAAGTAAGAGTGAGAGGGAGAAAAAATCCCACGCAACGTTTCTTTTCAAAATAGACACCGAGAGTCTAAAACATTTCAAGTAGAGGATCGTATTGGATTTTAGTCAGTAAAATTCTGATGAGAGAAGTTATTATAGAAGCTATCCTACTTTAAAAAAAAAGGCAAGAGCGAGTCAGACTTGTTCATAAACATTTCTGGATAAATTATTTATCTGTGAAAACATTACAATTCCCGAATTAGTTTACGAAGATTTTTCCGAATCACAAATTATTTACGTTCACTACGTACATAATTAATTTGACCATTCAAAGTTGACTTTAAAAGAACAAAAAAACGGATAAAACCGTTAACTAGCAACCGTTTTTTTTTATTATTTTACCTGTGTGTTTTAAATACGAGCGTTGACTTATCTAAATAGGTTAGCATAATGCTCGTGCATGAGGCTAATTTATATCGTGCATGGTTCTTTTAATTTAAATATACAGAAAGTTCCTTAATAATTTAGTTTTTTATATCCATTACCTTAACGTAACATTTAGTTTTTAGGCTTGAAAAACTTAATTGGTTTTTAAACTACAAATTCTCCTTTTCAGCTTTAGTTATTATTTTGTAACTTTGTATTTAAACTTTGGTCATTTTCGATATAATTTAAGGTTTCTATGCAGTTCATTCGACCATCAGATTGCAGCGGGATAGTTAATCTCTAATAATGTAAATGGCAATAGAAAGCACGTGGGGTTTTTTGGGTGATGGGATATCATCTAATAACCGATCACGTTCCAAAATGAAGCTTCTTGCTCCATCAGACTGCTTTGAAACTCGCCTTTTTTTAGGTGATATCATTTTGCAGTGCGCAAGGGCATATATAGTGTCAGATTTTACTGACTGACTGTACTAAACTAACTCCCGTTCCTTCATTGCTTGTCATACCAGAGCCCAGTTTCCCTTTCAGAAGAAAACCTTTGACTTTGGGCTTCGAGTCCAAAGTTTTTTGACATCTCCTTAATTGGTGGTCTAGGTGGTTACAGGACGGTCGCACTGCAAGCTAAAACTTACCTAAATTCCAGTTACCCTTTGCATTCTAGGACCACGGGATTCTTTTTAAGAAATTCCCTACCTTGCTTGGCTCCTAAGCGCTCACAAAACATTACACGTTGTCAACAAACGGGGCTCGGTCATTTCCGGACGGCCGGACTGCAAACTAACTGAAAGATCATGAGTAGATTTTTTAAATTTATTTATTAGTCAATAAAAATCAGAATCTCTAAATCGATCTACCCCAAAGGGGGCGAAGTTATTTGCTGATTTATCACCTTCAAAAAAGACAAAAAAAACAAACAAATAAATTAAAAAAGCCATCATAAAACACATTTTTATTAGGAAACAGTATCAAAAGCCATTCGTAAGAAAAATAAATCAAACCAGATCAAAGGCACAAGCCGAAAACTGGTTCACACATAAATTTCTCAGTAGGCAGTTGTCTTCAGATAATGTACCTCGAAGTACAAAGGACGATTAAGGCAATGTAAATTAAACGTTGGTCCATTTATTAAGGCCCTCTTGGAAAGCGTGGCACTTCTCTCTATTTGAATTATTTATTGAAATTTTCACTGTGAAAGAGATTAACCCGTTTTTAACACTCGCTGTCTACTAATTGTTTTAAGTTTTAATTGTTGAAGAGATGTTTAAGCTCTGCTCCGTTTAATTGGCGTTGTGATATCTGAAAGGTTAATAACGGATCATTTTATCGATGTATTTTTATAACGTTATTCAGGCAAGGGCCTTTATAAATTGCTTTGTAACTTGTCTACTTAACTCTCCTGATACAATTTTATTATACTTTATCTTTGTTTCCCATACGTCGCAATAGTTTTCCACCAACTGAGAGTTGCCCTTGGATTCATTTGTTGCAGAATCGACGGTTGTACTACGTTCCTTACTCTCGTATGTCTTTCAAAGGACCCACATTCCACATTTTAAAGACCAAAGCTCGTATAAAATTGTATGCAAGTTGTCGTAAGGAATACATTTATAAATGGATTGTTAAAGGTTGACCAAACGGTTGTTAACCGTGAGTCCATGACCTTCGTTGCCATTAGCTGGGAGGCGCATTTTCTCAACCACAGTGATTTAATTTTAAACATGTTGGCGCGTGGTTTACATCCATCTAGCCGCAACACAAACCAATCAACCAAGGTAACCCTTGGTGCGCCTTGGTAGAGGCCATGGTCCGCAGTGAGGAAGACTGACAGGCGGTCGGCTCTTTCTGTGAAGCAGTACTGCTAGCAAAAGAGGAGGCCGACCGCATCAGGCAAAGGCAACGGCGCTCACGCCGCAGCCGCTACCGCCGTGTCTCCGATCCCGATTTCCAATTACCGTAGGCGTGGGCGGCGAGCAATGGAAAGCTGTCCGCCCATCCAGTAACCGTACGGACTTCGAGTCTTCAGTAACTGTAGAGGCCCAGCAGCACTGTCGAAGCCTTCTGGGGCCAAGGGTTGATGCGAAAGCGGAACACCGTGGTTCTGAAACTAAGGCAAGAACGAACGGTAGGTCGTTTAGTCTGTAGAAATCTGACCCTGATTCCCACCTCGCCGGGCGGGAATCCCGCGTGTTTCGATGATTTTTCCCACCATAAGAAAACCCCAGATAACCCTGGATGGAACGCTAGATTGCAACCGTGTGGTCCACCTTTTAGTTGCAGCTTCACCGGATAATATACTGCCCATTTGCTCTAAAGAAAAGGAAACTATACCGGCGTGTATGCATTACTAATGCTCATTAAGTCCCTGTTTACCTATTTAAATATTTCTTCAGCGTCTTGACGCGAGCTCGTTTGAACCCGTGTCTCGCTACATTGGTCTAGCAGCTAGCTGTTGTTCTTAAACACTTTCCTTATCCATATTTACGTAGAAGCTCAAGAGGTGCTTTAAAATAGTTCCTAACTAACGGAAGTCGTGGAGTCCCTTGCCAAATAAATTACCTGATTTATTTTATTACCTCAATGAATTTCATTACTATCTCTAATGGTTGGAGTGTCCTTTGCTAGTGGTCGTTATAATACGTCCCTTATTTCAAACAAAGGGTGTTTTATCCCCGGTTATATTTCAAGTCCGCGTGTATCCGGTTAATCATTGTTCTTGCTAAGCGAATTTGGAAAGTGCTGTGACGTCAGCACGCATTATAAACAGTAATTAATAACTTAAACCTTAGATATGGTCGGTATAAAGGGATTGAATACCGTTATATATTTAAGTGTTACTGATTTATTGGAGACTATTATTATTCGGCTACTGGAGGAGCATTTGATCAAAGTTATTTCTATTGTTCGTCGATCAAAAGTTTTAAGAGTGAATTATACCAACTAACTTTAACGACAACCAATGCCTTATCGGCTTACTGGGTGTGGATTTACTTTCGAAATAGAACCCGACGTACTGGAACGCTAGGTGATGAAAAACACAAATGTTGTTTTGATCAGTAAAAGTCTAACGGGCGTGTTAGACTTTTACTGATCAAAACTAAATTCTCACTCTGCTCTAGAGTGAAATAGTCATTAATTAAAAAAAAAAATGCCTTATCAGCCGTCAAATCTCTGATCAGGATGCACCAATTTGGTAATCGCACAAGTTATTCACGAACAATTGCTCACATTCGAGCGGTCTACAATTACGGTTAAAGCAATTTTTTTTTTGCAAGATGGCAAGTTGTGACTTTTTTTATATAAATTTAACATTTTACATGATGGTGTCACAGCACGTGTTAAACGACTATTGAAGTTTCCCACTGTTCTTTGAAGTTAAAAAAATTAATTTCAGTGAAATTCATTTCATTTTCACGAAAACTGTATCTCTTGGTGTAACTCATAACTAAAAATCCGTTCTAACACAATGCATTGTTGATATTATGATTATGGTCGTTGTGGCGACGCTTGGAGAGGCCTATGTCCAACAGTGGACGTATTTCGGCTGAAATAATGATGATGATTGCTAACGAGCTAAACTATATATCACACGACTATTTTCTATTATAAGCAAACAGCAAGCAAAAGAAGATATGAGAAAGCAAGTTCCTGTACTCTCCGAGTCAGCACCCGTACGTACATAAAACAAAAAACAAAAGACGAGCTACAAAACACAAATAAAATTACAGATAATCAACAAGTGGCTAATAAAAAGGATATATATAAAAGCATTCATGATTTGTCAGTACATCGAAAACAGACGGCATTTTAGTCTGTTTGAGGCGGGTATGATTTATTTAGTAGAATATGTGTGTCACTGGAAAATGTGCCTTTTCTAAGTTTTGTACTCGAAACTACTACTACTAGATACTTATTTTGCTTAAAAAGCGACATTGACACAATATGCGTTTGAAAGTTTAGTATCCACTTTGATCGGAATCACAGAGCGATCAATCAGGTATATACATTGTACAGTACGGCCATCGGATCTAAATGGTTCAGATCCGCTGTACTGTACAGTCCGGCCGACGGATCCTGGTGAGTCTGAAGTTAGACTTCATGAATCTTGAACTCGCGAAGTCTAACTTCGCTTGTGCACTCGTACATTAATAAAGTTTTTAAAATAATAAATACCAATAGCAGTTTTAACAATAATAACAAGTGCAAATTACTTTGCATTAACTTGTTTAAACCATTTATTTTTACGATTGCACAAGCGCTAAATTTCACAGAGCCTAACTATTAAACTTTTTTCACTTATATCAAAATGTAGTATGTTATAAACTGAAATATTTCGCTTATGTACTGGCATTCCTATAACAACAGAGACTTGTAATCTAGAATAGTACTTAAGATGAAAACTTTATCTGTTTTTGGGTAACCAGGACGGCTCCAAGTAGTTTCTGTGCTTACTTTGAATAAATAATATGCGTAAAAGCTTCGAAACTGCGCTAATATTTTACCCTGCTGCATTCACTTGTGAGGTGCAACTATGCTGTAATGCCTTAGTCTTAGTTATAGTACTGAAAATCGAGAGTAGAAGCCGTTTCCGCCTAAAATGCTTATAATATGTCGGTTAACATATTTTTTAGTGTTCCGTACCTTAAAGAAGCAAAAACAGAACCCTGATCGAAGCTATATATATGTATATCCCCATACAAACTTTAGACCTGCATTACATTCTTTTAAGAGCTGAATTTTTAAAAATCTCTTTCTTAGTGTTTGCCTACGTCATAAAAGGAAGCCTTGTGCAAAATTTCACCCTCCTAGGCCAGTTTCTTCTTTTATGTATTTTTATATACCTACTATATATAATAAGCAGGAACCCACATGGTCCCAAACAAACCTGCTCTGTCCGGGCTCTCCTCGCGGTTAAACGTCGCGGGCAACCGTGTCTCGCGCCTCTATTGTACGTAATAGTACCTACATTAAAGCTCTCCATCGATATGACTACATGCACACTGTTAAAGTTAAAGTTGCGATACTGGGCAGGTCTCCTGCAAATCCAGTTTCCATTACGAGGACCGCCGAAAACAACATACACGCGGTGACACGCCCCACGCGGACGACCGCGCGTGTTCCCGCTTTACGCAGCGCTAGCCTTTACTCAAGACAATTATATAATATATATAAGAGTATAAGAGCAATACATTGCGTAGATCAGTTGGTTGTATAAATAATAAAAAAAAAAAACGAAAATTTACCATTCATTTTAATTCTTTTAAAAACGAATTTCAGAGGTAAACAAATTTTTAATACAACTGAAAGTTTTCCTTGCTTTTGTATGACAAACAAATGAAAAGCCGCTTATCGGTTTTACATTAAACTAACATCACTGTTTTGTTCGGTAACCAACGGATTCATTAAATAAGAGTTTGATAAAAACTTCTATAACTGTTGACTTATCAACATATATCTTTTTCCTAGACATTAGGTATAATTTGAAAGCATATTTCTTGACATTATGTATTAATTGAAATCGTATTACTTAGCATTAGGAATATCAAATACTTATAGCCGAAAAAAACTCGTAAATCTCTTCTTTCTTTCGTCAGTTTGCCCAGCTTTTCCCTGACAGTATTTTTTTTATGGTGTCCCCCGTAACTCCCGTCTTTGTAAATAGCGTCTCTGGAAATATTGTCAGACTTTTAATGACAACAAACCTATTTCTGTTCCTTCTTTGCCTTCGTTACAGGGCCCATGGCATTTTCGCATTGCTCCATAGCCTTAGTAGGCTTCGACCCTGCTGGGTCCCCAAGGCTTGATGACAAATCCTTGAGGCGCGCGTGGAAAGAAACGCGCCGTCAATGACTTAGGCGTGGTCCGGACGGGTACTGCCAGGAAAAATTTAATGTATATTTGAAGAAAAACAACGTATGTATTTAAATATATCCCTGCACAGGGAACGCGACCTAAAGAGAGCTGGTGAGATGATTTGAACTAGACGTGCATCATGAGGTTTGAGATGGCGCGAGAGAAATATATCTAAAACTAAAAGACTTGGGGGAGACCAGCAGTGGGAGAGTAATAACTAGGAAAAAAAATATTCAATTAGCTGCTATTTTTGGTGAAAATTGACCTCAAAAACGATCATGCCGTAATTATTTAACTGTAGCCTTCATAATATTAAACACTTTGTTATATAATGATTCAACAGTAAGCGGTACTACGCGACAGTTTATCCCGAAAATAGCCTAATTTAATTGAATTTAATAAGGTCAGTATGAAAGGACAATATTTTATGAAAATACATTTCAATTCACGAGAGCAAAACTGACAAAATTTATGTAATGCAGTATTACGAATTATGTGGGCGATTAAACAACAAAAGGAATTCAGAACAAAATTAAATGTCCAAATGTTTGCATTTCGTTATGTCTACGTGCTTTCAAATTTTGTATTTAGTTGTTAGAACTGGTCACGTGGCATTGGATTTACCTATTACTTGGAATTACCACTATTAACTATCAATAATCATTACATAGTATAAAACAATGTTGCTTAAATATGCCTGAAACGCGCTACGCTTATATCCTTAAAAGTACCTACGCAACGGATTTTGATGCGGCTTTTTTTAATAAATAGAGTGATTCAAGTGGAAGGTTTATGTGCATAATACATGCATAATATCTTAAATATCAGTACCCGTGCGAAGCTGGGGCGGGTCACTAGTAATCTATATAAATAAAAGCAAAATACCACACACTTACCAATCAAAAAATCTCTGAAACTGTCTACTGACACTGTGTGACTACAAACTTAAAATGTGGAGGGTAGGTTCCTAGAGTGTAGACGTTTGCTAAGAACAGATTTTACGATTTTTTTTCCCTCGATTTTTACTCAGGTAAAGCCGCTGACAGAAGCTTTTTTATATGGTAGGTAAAAATTATCCAATGACGAATCCCGCTATTGCGCGGAGCGGGAAAGGCGGCGACGGCTCCGGCGAGGGGGCCGTTGCTATTGCTTTACGCGGCGGTCGGCCTCCTCCTTCAGTAGCGTTACTGCCTCGCAGAAGATAGTAAATCTATAATTATCAAACTGAACTAATAAAGCCTTATTAACTAATTACCCATTTTTAAGTTCCGTACCTCAAAAGGAAAAATAAAGTTTTAACTAAGTGTTCCGTACACTTAGTTAAAACTTCACTTTATTTGACAAGAGCATAAAAAGTCCACTACAAAAATTACGAGTTATAGAGAATGCCATGCAAATGAACAGTACAATACATATTCATATTAAAACTGCCTCTATTTCTGGGAAGGTTAATATTTAGCATATGAAGCTCACGTGTGGACTGGAGTGGTTTCAGTAAATTCTTGCAAGTACATAAATACACAGCCAAGTCGTACCTTACTCACTAAATTTATAACTCTCGTGTGCAGAGTTTTAAACACATCAGCTTAATTAATTCCTTTTTGAATTCGTAGTTCATTTCGCGAAGTTAAATTCGCTTTTCAGAAAATTTTTCACTTAATATATTTGGCGAGACTGTGCATTTTGATATTGTTCCATTTTCACGCTCAGTTTTTGTGGGATTTTACTTCAATTTAAATAATCATCATTTGTGTTATGGTTTTGTATGTTCCGTTTTATTATGTTGGCTCCGTGTGGCAATATTTAACGTTCGATTGCGCCCGCAAAGTTTGATTTATTCACATGCGATTATTTTGTACTTTATAACCATATTAGAGATTTTTTTGAAAAGTGAGATCAACATTGGACTGCGTGTAATGTTGATCTATCTTTTCAAAAAACCTTTGGCTAATTTATCTTTCCTATATTCAAAACTGAAGAGACCAATGAAAGGAAAAGGTTTTGCCACAATTGATGAGATAAAGTTAGAATCGAAGAACGACCTGAAGGCTTCGAGAATCGGAAGAAGCGCTGGCAAGAAGGCTAAGTGCATTATATCTGAAGGGGATTGATTTGAAGGGGACACAATGGATATTGATGAATAAATACATACTTGTCAGTAAAATTCAAAATTCATCCAATTTCCTGATAAGTCAGAAGTGCTTCATTAATTTTAAAATTTTGTAAAAGTAAAAAATATATGATAGAGTTATTTATGGTTTTAAATCATCAAGATATTTGTATTATTTATCAAGATATAAAAGAGTAGCCATGGAGTTTTTTACAATTTTTTTCTGCATAGAGCTTAACCTAAGAAATGAACAATTAGCACCATTTTTCTTAGTGACTCATTTCTGAGATTGGTTTAATTGAAATAAATGCCGTATGGTTTTATTCAGAAGGATATGAACTTAACTATATCTTTGGGCTCGTATTCCTAAAAGCTTGGCATGCAATGAATAAAACAAGGAGTTGACAAAACAGTCCTAGAATCGAATTAAAGTTATTCCTTTACCGTTCGTGTCTTAAGTTAGTATGCTAAATAGTTACAACTTCTAACTACCTAGTTGTAATTAAATTTAATTGAGTAGTGTACTCTGATAAATAGCTATTGTTAAGAAATCGTTGAATAAGTGCTTAATTAACAGTAACAAAGTCTACAGGTAATGTAGTTAATCGTGTTATAGGCAGGTAATTCTATAGTGCTGTAATTTAGGACGTAAATCAATTAACTCCGCCAATCAGGGTAGGTGGGGAACCTGACTGACATATACTTCTTACATTGTAACAAAAGGGCCTCAGAAATAGTACATAACCGTAGTCTTGAAACGTAATGGTTGACTAACAGATAGGTTATTGTCAGTAAAAGCTTGTCATTTTCTCTTGCGTCTACTAAAACGGGAGAGGGTATTTACCTATTAATCGACCAAAAAAATATCACAAATTATACTTATTTTTATTTTATATGAATAACACTTTATTTAGATGAAAAAAAAAATGACTTTTTTGCCTTTGCCGTCCAAGACAGGGGTTTCACTCCGCTCCTGTTGGACCTTACGGATGTGCGGACATCTTTTTAAGGTGAGCGTGGCTTGATGGTTATGTGGCGTGGCGTAGTGGTGCGTGGCGTGGTGGCGTTACATTTCACGCCGCCAACGATTCGAGTTCAATCCGGACGGTTACCGGACCGCTGCAGGGCAAGCTATCAAGGTCTGAGCACAGGTGGCTGGAGTGTGACAATATCCGTTCTCTTATGCATGTGGCTCTTTCATGTATAACATACGCTGCGTCTTCGGGTACACGGTCACCACTCCAGAACTTTTCAGCCCCATCGGCCTGACAATTCTGTGAGCAATGTGCCCAGTCCTTCAACAGTTCCTTCTACGGGGTGGCCCCAAGACCTAGTCAGAGTAAAAAGAAAAACTTATGAATCATTTTTTCAGGTCACGAAAGGCAGTGACGTTAAATAATTACTTCGAAAGTCTTAGGACATTACTAGTCAAATAAACAAAGTATTAATAGTCAGGTAGCAGTATTTAAAGTAAAAATAACTGTGTTAATATAATTCAATTTCAGTATCTTAAGTAAAATCAGGTAACTTACAGCAAACATTTCCAATTTTCATATTTTATTTAAGACGGCGCGCGGCCCAACTTTGATCAATACCGAGAATCTACCTAACTAGATACCTGTTTATTAAATTACGCCTGATCATCTCAAACGTTCTGTGAAAATTCTTTAAATTAGCTCATTTTACATTCGAAAGATATTTCCGCGAACTTAGCATTGCACGCACGTCTTAGGCTGGCTGCCAGAGATAAATAAGTTAAGGACGGCGATATTTCACTCCAAACCAATATCGTAAAAGGCGAGAAAGAAAACGCTTAAAACTTCACCCCGCCTTGTTAGTTCTGAAGAGAGAAACCAACATTTCTTAAAACAACCTCGTCTTAAAAGGTTACCAACAAAGTATTTCTGACCACCATAAAGACGGTTAAAGGTCATTCATAAATTACAAATATAAATTACGTAAACGTCAACCTGCCGTGCGTCTGAACAGGTAAGCCCGACTTTTTATCATCACCGCAAGGGCCTTAAACATAAAAATACTGTAGACAATTTTTCAACGACGCAGACCCATGAATTTCAAATACGTTTTTACAGATAAGGGCCATTGTTGATATAAAATATGATTACGCAGTGTAGCCACGCGAGCGCAGCCATCCCCGACCGTAAAAATTACAATACAACAAAGCAAGAGGTACAAATCATGGAAATACAAAGTTTGTATTAATGATGGTACTTACCCTTCGTTTTTTACGATGAAAAATTCTTTTATTGCTCCGTCCAAGTTTTATGCTCTGTAAAATCTAGTTTGGATATTAAAACGATTATTATGATTCGTTAAATCGCTGGACGTAGGCGCGTTAGTACCTATAGAAGTCATTGCGGCATTAACCATAATTTTAACTATTAACCCGTCAGATGTGACATGAAATGGCTTTAAAGAACTTGTGCCCATTGTGCATACGGCGCGATAAACTTAACATGAAGTAAGGGTGAAAATAGCTTCATATATTTAGTACAAAGTAACTCTTCCTACTTTCTTATGTCATAGATAAAAGCCTCGCCTACTTGCCTACTTGCGTTTATTAAGTACTCTGAGAGTTTCACGGTAAAAAATGAGGTAAGTTCGCGAGTAGGTTGTAGCGAGTTAATTACTTCACAGCAAGAGACCCATCAACAACATTACATGTTAAAAGTGGAGCCAAGTCTCTCACATTTTCACTGTCAAATGATGTTAGATCTTATTGCGAGTATTGATCATATACTTTTCGGTGTCCGTTAACAAACAACATGATCGATAAGTTTATGCAATCAAATCTTGATGTTTCGTTAACGTCGACGCTTTGAGTTGGCCACGCTTCCAATTCCTTTGTTTTGGCCACGAGACTGAGCGTCGAGATGACGTCAGAATAAAGGAATTGGGGCGTGGCCAACTCAACTTCAACTTTGTTTAACATACATTTTTATTAATCAAGAGTTTAATTGGCCATTGTCGATCACATCATCGTTTAGATGAGATCAGAGAGTGATTAAATGCGAGCCTATCAAAATTAAAAAGAAGCTTAGCTTTAGGTTTATTTACAAAAAGGTCGAGAATGTCCTGTCAGCCTTTTTTTCAAAGTTCTTTTGAAAAGCATGATACGGCTATGCCTTTTTGCTGGACTTGGCGGGGTACTACCATGCCCCCAGATCATGAACTAAACTAACAGCAAAATTATCTCAGAAGCACCTGCCGTGTACACGTCATGAGAGTCATAATAGCCGAAGAATTAAGATGAATCCCGGCAATTTAACTCGTAAGTCGAGTTGGAAACATTTGGCACCGGGAGAAAAGCTTAGCACAAAATTCCGAATGCCTTTATTGTATTAAGCTACCTCGTTCTCGTTATACCGTCTTTTGTCCATGATATTCTCTCCGCCAGATAATTTGAAAGTGCTAAATAATTCATTTGATGTTTAATAATATTTAGGACTTCGCTGCTTTCATCCCGAGGTTAATAAAGAGATAACTTTACAATGAAGCAACTTCTTAATCTTATTTAGATCATCGTTATGTCCGGAAATATTATTGTCCGCCATGTTTGGTTCGTGGTCAAAGTGATGACAAATTACGAGTACTACTGTGCTAAATTACTAGTGTACTTTATAACTAACTTTTTAACTTTAAGACTACGCTTTTTTATGGTAAGTAAAAATCATCCAATGACGAAACCCGGCCTTGGGTGGAACGGGAAACAGTGTCAGACTCTTACTGACTAAACATCCTAAATGGAATGTTGTGTACATTCCTTTCAAACACGAACCCTTGGCCTCAGTTGTCTTTGACCCTTCTACAGGGTCATAATGAGACTAAGCTTTCAAAAATTCTACAAAGTTTATTTAATAATTATTAAATCTTCATGTAATACAAGACTACAAATTCTGAAGTATCTTAATGGCTTAGGCAATGTCTACTAATCAATCTATCCTTGGGAGACATTACGGCAGGCGTACAATAAAAAAAATACACTCTACGTGTAAAAATAATTCATATTATATATTTAATTTAGTATATATAAAATATACTAAATTAAATATATCCGAGAGCAGTGGTGGCCGAGTGGTAAAAGGCCCGACTTACGAATTGTATATCGCGGGTTCAAACCTAGTCAGGCGAATTACTTTGTGTAATTTATTTCATCACCACTGCTCTCAAAAAAAAAATTTTACAAAAAAAACCGCCTTCAAAAAAAGACAAACGATAAAAGTTCCTACACTAAAAAGTTGAAAATAAAAAATTGAATTACTGTAAAGAAACTTAATTTATAGGTAAAGTTATTTGACATGAATACTTTGCAAATATTCAAAATTTATTACTTCTTTTTGGAGTCGGTGCCATCATTTTTATTGTTGAAACTTAATGTTAGGTAGCTTTTTAATATTCGGTGCCATTTTTCGTACATAATGCTTAAACATTTTCAATGTACTTAAAATGTGGCAGAAGGTTTTTGTAAGTATATATTTTTTATTTTAAAAAAATGTGCAAATCGGATGATTTTTTTACAGAAGTCTAATATGTATTTACGTCTTAATTAAGTATTATAATATTTGAGTATGCAAATAGGTACTAAGTAGTTTTATAGTTAAGTTAGAGGTAGTTTTTCAAGGGATTGTTGCCCATTCGTAATTCCTTGCCTTCACTGGCACCGACTCCAAAAAGAAGTAATAAATTTTGAATATTTGCAAAGTATTAATGTCAAATAACTTTACCTATAAATTAAGTTTCTTTACAGTAATTCAATTTTTTATTTTCAACTTTTTAGTGTAGGAACTTTTATCGTTTGTCTTTTTTTGAAGGCGGTTTTTTTTTTGTAAAAATTTTTTTTATTTGTAGCCGTTTAGTGTTTTTCATTATAATGTGTTATGGCAACGAAGTCAATATCGTTCCTACATTTCTTTTGAAAAAGTTACCAATGTCATAAAAGTAGGAATACATATTAAAGGTACATTGTTACAGTGTAATCGTTTTGATCTCGTGGAGAGATGATATGATGCATGAAATACTTATGATTCATCTCATGAGTACATCTTATGACAGCTCTCTAAATTATCATCATTTCAGCCAGAAAACGTCCACTGTTGGACATGGACCTCCCCCAAGCGTCGCCATAACGACCGATTCTGTGCGACTCGCATCCATCGCGTTCCCGTGATTCTCACCAGGCCGTCGGTCCACCTTGTGGGAGGCCTTCCAAAGCTGCGTCTTTTGGTGCGCGGTCGCCACTCTAGAACCTTTCGGCCCCATCGGCCATCTGTTCTACGAGCAATGTGCCCTGCCCACTGCCACTTAAGTTTGGCAATTCTTCGGGCTATGTCGGTGACCCTGGTTCTCCTGCGCATTTCTTCATTTCTGTTTCGAACACGCAAGGAAACTCGAGCATAGCCCTTTCCATTGCTCTTGACAGCATTGCCCATGACAGCTCTAATAAGCTCAAACAATGGTAGGATACATTATTTTATTTTGAAGTTCCCAAGCCGACCTTCCACCTTCCAGCTTCATCATCACATCAGTTCAATAGTACCTTACAGCCAAAGTGCATCTTATGACAATTCTAACAAGCCCAAACACGGCTAGGATATATTAATTAGTTACGCAGTTCCAGTGCCTACCTTCCAGCTCATCATCATCAGATCAGTTCGATGATAACTTTTTCAACATCATTTTTTAAGATCATTGGTTTATAGTGCATTTTCATAGTTGCTTAACTACCTTGATTGTGATATCTATGCGAGTATCAAGTTTCGTTAGCCATTTTCTGATCTTCTTCACCAGTTCCACCTCATCAAATGTTACTTTTTAACTGTAAATGCTTGAGTTCTCGATGAAAATATAAAAAAAACTATATAGTTGCCTATAATATTTGAGGAGTTCCCTCGATTTCTCATGGATCCCATCATCAAAACTCGATTTTGAAAAAAATGGGACCAATCTGGAAGCATATCCTTTCAAGTACAAAAAAAAATTTGCAAATCCATCCATAAACAACGGAGTTCTGAGGTAACAAACATAAAAAAAAAAAAAAAAAAAAAATACAATCGAATTGAGAACCTCCTCCTTTTTTTGAAGTCGGTTAAAAACGAAGGTGAAGGAAAACATCGTGAGGAAACCGGCATGTCCTAGATCCAAAAATTCGAAGACATGTGACATTCAACAATCCGCACTGGGTCCGCGTGGTGGATTATGGCCCATCCCCTCTCCCACAGAGGAAGCCTGGGTCCCAACAGTGGGAACATTAAAAATGATAATGATATTTTATACAATCACGCAGAGCAGAGTCAATGCAGTTATTTATGCCAAAAAAAGTAGTTATTTCAGATTAAGGGACCCTGCAGAAGGATCGAAGCCAACTGGGGCCAAGGTTTCGTGTCTGAAAGGAAGGCTCGTTTCGTTTCGTGTCTGAAAAAGCCAAGACTGCCAGTCTTGGCTTTTTTAACCCAAAGATTAACTGGTAGAGAATGCCTTGTGGCATTAAGTTCGCCTATGTACCACTACTGTACATGAAGTTTAAATAAATAAATAAACATTCTAATCGATACAAATAGTTCCTTGTCAAAGTCAAACATAGTTAATACACCATTAATCCACCATAAACAGGGTTATGATAACCCTGTTGAGTTAACCCGTCGTAGCTGTCCTCACTAGACTGTCCCTAAGTTAGGGACATAAATCTGACTTAATGGCCCAGTGGGACAGTGTTTGTACATTATTGGGTTAAGACCGGATACTACGTAACAAGTGGAAAATAACATTATGGATTCCTTAGGTGAAATATCGTGTGGTTTGTACGTTTCTATATTTATTGGTTGTATTTGGATCTGGAATAATTGGCCGGGTTATTTAGTATAGAACAAAGTAGGTTTTTTTTTTTAATTGATAAATCATTTTATATTTTATTTGGCTAAAAACGGTTCTATGACGTGCCAGACTTTTACTGACCAAAACCACATTTATGTTTCTTTAGTTGTCTTTTGCGTTCAAGAACCATGAGTTTCGCTTTCATACTTTTCCACAAGGCCCTAGCAGGCATCAGCTCTGCAGGGCTCTTACGGTTTACTAAAATCTCTATGAGGCGCGCGTAGTGACAACTAAGGCTCAGTTGAAACGTTTACTGGACGGCCGTACAGCGAGCTACATACTGCTCGTCGTCCGCCTTTATAAGTTGCTTATTCAAGAACGTAAATAAGAAATTCTTCATTAAATAACTTGTAAAATATTGAAAATAAGCAAACCTTTTCATAAATCCTCGGCTAGCCGGGTTAGCACTCTTTTTTCTGGTATTCGTGTAAAAATCGAACTAAATGGATTTATCTAACGCTAGCCAGCGAAGTTTAATTTTCAACTGTTGGTAATTTGAAAAAGTGCGTGCGTGCTCCGATATGAAAAATAGAAAAAGGGTTTTTTAACGTTTTTGCTAGGAACGTTTACTTTTTTATATAGTGAATTCTGAATCAATTTAAACTCTTGAGCCTAAAAGTGAACGCGGCGTTCACAGTCCTATTGTCTTTCTATTATGTCTTTAATTACGGTATTCGAAAGGTTTAAAGTTCAGTTTTGGTTTGTACAAATCTTCTTTTATAAAGTTTTCTTTAAAAAACTTGAACTATGTATGTATTCTGTCACCTAACTCGAAAGGGCTTTCCCGGTTTGGATGAAATTTGTATATTTGAGTGGAGTCCTTGGATGGTTTGAAAATACATTGTTGAACCCGTTAGGTTTTTATTTTATGATTGGACGAATCAACCACCCACTTTTTTATAGTGGGCAAATTCTTGGGCGGAGCGGGAAACAGAGTCAGACTCTTACTGACTAAACACCCCACCCCGTAGTTTCTTTGCCCATCGCTTTCTTGGGGCCAAGCCTTCCTTTTAGAAGGAGACTCTAGGCCCCAGTAGGCTTCGAACCTTTTGCAATCTTCAGGTTTTGAACTGGACACTGTCTTTTGGGACCGCTTCTTTTCTATATTCAAATACTTGAAATACGTGTATTTAATTCTTTTTAATATGAAAAAAAAAACATAAAAAAGCAAGGTTCTTGAGCAGTGGAGGGTTATACGCATTTTTTCATTGTAGAAAACGTCAAAAGAACTTATTTACTTTTATTCAATTAAGTAACACATTAGATGAATAAAAAGTTAATATTGCAGCAACGTCAGCAACTAGTAATTACTGTTTTTGTCCTGGGGAAACTTTGTAAACTTCGGTTTATTACTGGTAATAGTCTGCCAAGTACCTACTTTAATATTAGGTACCTCTCAGTCATAATTAAGGTAATAAAAAACTTTGACGGAAAGGATCGTTCCTGTCGTTAATTGCCAATTTTTCAATTACCACTCAAAGGCAGAGGTAAGTTCAATTTTACACTTAATATTTATAATAAACCAAGTTCCCACATTACCTGAAATTATACCTTAAGAGCGGTCAAACCGACGTAAATTTTCATACAACCGCTCTTACGTGATTATGATGTTGTTACACATCTTTCTTCAGATATCTTGTGGATATTATCTAGGCTTCTATAGAAATCAAAACACAATTTTTTGTAAGAGTAGGTAATCTAGTAAAGACCTCTGAAAATCTGCTATTTTACGTGAGTTTTGAATCTCCATAATGTATATTTGAAACAGCCTTGCATATTTAATCGAGATTCTAAATGATGTAATTTTTTTATTCAAAAATCCTTAAGAGTTTAATAAAAACATGTATTTCCTGGAACAAGTTTTGTGAAAAATTTGAATAAATCGTAGAATTACCGAATCCAACAGTTTTCTGGTGCTATCTTTCTTTTTTCGCATTACTTTTGCATCAAATATTACTTTGGATTGCGTTAACTGAAACAACAAGCTCGACGTAGACGATAGGCGATTTGGAAAGGCCCACCTTAATATTTCTAATAAACCAAGTAACCATATTACCTGAAATTATACCTTAAAATGACGGATTGATCAATTTACTAATAATTTGACTGTTCCATGATTATAACTCAACAAAACACGTTATACGGGCAAGGACATAATAATTACGAAATTTATTTTACAGAGAGTCGTTATATAAACATAAGTAGGTAATTCATTGTTTCCTAAATACCGAGTTGGTTATTAAATAACACGTGACGTCGTCCTTTGGTCACGCGAGCTCAATATTAGGAATTGGCTCACTTGGTGCGATGCCCTTCAAGTTATTTTCATTACCGCCAACTTTTGTGAACTGAGTATTGATTAGATAAGACTGATAAGGAAACACAATGGTGGCCTAGTGGAGTCGAAGCCAACTGAAGCCCAGGGTCTCTTTCTGAAAGGAAGGCTTAGCCCCAGTGTGAAAGACAAAGTATGGACGGAGCGGGCTGTTTAAATGTTTAGTCAGTATGAATCTGACACTTCTCCCGCTTCGCCCAAGGGCGGGATTCGTCTTTGGATTATTATTACTCACCATAAAAAAAAATCTTGGCCTAGTGGTAACGGCCCCAGTTTACGAGTTTGAAAGTCTTGGGAGTCAGGCGTATCATCATGATTTCAGCCGAAAGACATCCATCCTTGGACATAGGCCTCTCCAAATATCGTCATAACAACCAGTCCTAACCTCTCGCATCCATCAGAATTTCCATCAGGCGAAATACTTTGTGAAATTTATATCATCATAACTGCCGTCAAAACGGTGAAGGAAAACATCGTGAGAAAATATAAGTATGTTACACATCAATTTTTTAGGAAACAAAAAGTCTAACACGTGCCACATCTACCTTACAGGAATTGGCCCGCGTGTTGGATTACCTACAGCCTATTTCCTCTCCTACATTAAAAGGCTCAAATTCAATTCAAAATCTTTGTTTTCACAGAGGTCTACTTACATGGGCACTTGAAAACGTCAAAGTTAGTACACGGTTTCATATAAGAAGAACTGGCAAGAAATGCCATGGTTACTCTTAAAAAAATTTTTTTGGTTGTACTATTATGCTTATGAATGTGGCTCAAAACGCTGCCCAACTTAAATGGGACTAGGCAGGGCATGTCTGCCGCATGCCTAGCGAGCTGTGGGCCCGTAAAACACTGGATTGGCGCCCGGACACAGCGACGCGGGGCCGCGGCAGACCACTAAGGAGATGGCGGGACGACCTGGATGTCTTCCTTGAAAATTGGAGCGGCAAAGCATATGACCGAGATGATTGGAAAGAATGGAGGGAGGCCTTTGCCCAGCAGTGGGACAGTACGGGCTAGGTATAATAATAATAATATAATAACTATTATGCTGATAGGGGATAATTGGCGGTGTAGTTAATCCTGTTGGTGTATGGCTTTAAAAGACTCTGGTCAGGTCTGAGTCCTGCTCAAAAAATAATAATGAAGAAGTCATTAGCCATTTATCAAGAACACTTTTTTGAAACCTCCAGTCATCATCATCAGCCTTTCAATGTTCCCACTGCTGGGACACAGGCCTCTTCTCTGGGAGAGGGAATGGGCTATAATCCACCATGCGGACCCAGTGCGGATTGGTGGATGTCACATGTCTTCGAATTTTTGGTTCTAGGACATGCTGGTTTCCTCACGATGTTTTCCTTCACCGTTTTGAGAGCAGTGGTGATGAAATAAATTACACAAAGTAATGCGCCTGGCTGGGTTCGAACCCGCGACCTACAACTCGTGAGTCGGGGCCGTTACCACTCGGCCACCACTGCTCGGTACCTCCAGTCATGTTAATATATTATTATAAGTGTTTTGAAAAAAACTTACTCGTTAATAAATTATTAGTAAAAAACAAATACTAGAAAATATTTTGTTTCTTACAAATTTACTAAATGCACACATCTATCTATCAAAGTCGTCTGTCACTGTTATTTATTCAATTAATTGTAGATAATAAATAAATAAAATAAAAACATAAATGTAATAAAATTACTAATAAATAAACCTTTATTCGTGACAATCGTACCCATTTTTCTTTTATGATTGATTCTTTAGATGATGTGTACTTATTTCGTTTTAATAGGTAATTATTTTCATGCTGTCTGTGTTGTTAAATTAGATAATTTAGTGAATTTAAGGGTAACAGACGAGTGTCTATACGAAACAATATTTTGATCTAATTACAAACATGCTAAAACACGTAATATCAAGTGTTACATATTCTTATAGATAACACAACTTCACATAAGATCTTATTTCAAGGAAGGATTGGCTCCAGTGCGAAAAGCAAAGAAGGAACGGGGTGGGGTGTTTAGTCAGTAAGGGTGTAACACTGTTTCTCGCTCCGCCCAAGAGTGGGATTCGTCATTGGATGATTTTTGCCCACCATAAAAAAAGCCAGTAGACTGAAGATTTAAAATTCTTCGAGTGATACGTTGATTGATGGGATAGTAATGGACTGAAAAGGAGGGATCTACATACTTATAAGTTAGTCAAATCAATACTCCTCAAACAAACTTTGGTTAGTTTGATTAAAACGAGAGAAGATTCCAAGAATTAATCACAGAGTAAACTTTATTAAATACAAAATTAACTAAAGCAAATAGTTATAAACATTGTGTACAATTTGTTTGACAGAATAAACATGTTGTTTAAACAAATACTTTGATAGAAGACAGAAACCTCACACAGTAAACACAATGTCAGCTCCAGGTAACAGAGTAATGTAGATTGATGTGTGGACAGAATACTGTCTAGACTCGAATTGGTTTAGGCCTAGACACTGCCTCGTCATTCTTAAATATGTATAAGGTAAATGAAGGGCGTTAGTCTAGGATAGATACTAATAAATAATGGTTATTTGACGGCAATATTGGATTAGAATGTTGGGGGAATGGGGCAAAAGAAATTGTGAACTTTAAAAAATGATTTACCGACTTTGTATAGAAGTGATGTTTTGTTAATATTCTATGATATTTCAGTTTATAAGAAACTAGCGACCCGCCCCAGCTTCGCACGGGTACTGATATTGAATAAATTATGCATGTATTAAAGACATAAACCTTTCTCTTGAATCACTCTATCTATAAAAAAAAAACGCATCAAAATCCGTTGCGTACTTTTAAAGATCTAAGCATACATAGGGATGTATGCTTAGATCTTTAAAAGTACGCTAGGTCGGTACGGTAGGTTGCTAGGTCACTACCTAGCAACTTTGTTTTATACTATGTAATGATGAGATTATGTAATGTTAATAGGTATGGTTGGATTGGCATATTTAAAGACCCCTAAATAAATAAAGAAAAAAAAATTATATTATTTCTGACTTGCTGGGACTCGGGCCTTAGGCGTCACATGTCTTCGAGTTTTTAGTTCGGCGTGTGCTAACGCCAGTTTCCTCATGATGTTTTCCTTCACCGAAATCCGCAAAACTGGACCCATTTGATGCAGCCTGTGAGACATACAATGTTAGTTATGTCGCCTTTTTTTATCGTATAAGTCTACATTTGGTTTCTGCATAGTGTGTCTATATGTGTCAAACAAAATTTTTTTTTTCCTTTTTTTTTACTTACTTTTTTGTTTAATTGCAATGTCATTTTAGTTTTTATTCGAAGGTTTGCCCTTTGACCTTTCAAGTTTATTTGAGACACCATTCAATTCCGATGAGTAGAAACCTTCTGAGGAAATCTGTGCTCAATGGTATGAATCCGCAAAAACGTAGAGTGGTCGTGTAGTATTTCGCTTGTTTGGACTTTATGTGAAAAGCTTTTTCCCGCTACTTTGCCCAACCTTACAAAAACCATTGAATTTTACGGGATAAGAAGTAGCGAAGGATTACTTCCTGGTATTCCCTTTAAAAAAAATACATTCACAAACAATATGTTTTACTTTTTTATAATACCTGTATAGTTAGTAAAATAGTCCGGTCAAATTAGACCAAAAAATAAGAGTAAAGTTACATAAATTCCCACCTAGCTGAAAATCGGTAAAATTGTTTAAAATATCATTAAAAACAAAATTTGAAAGTTCCCCATCTTTCCCCTGTAAGGAAAAAATTTTATTCAAGGTCAAAAGTCAAAAAAAAGAGTTTTTCGCGATTTTCAGCAAAACGGTAAGTTTTATCATAAAAATACGTCAGACAAAAATTGTAGATCATAAAATTATCTACAAAAAATGTATTAATACTTTTTTTTCTACGAGCCACCGTTTTTGAGATATAACGATTCTAAAAGTTGCAAAAGTTGTAATCGTCATAATATGCATGAATACGCCACGTATATAAACATCTCTATAGTTGTAATATATATTAAAATATTTTTCTATCGGTCATTGTAACTTAAACTACTAATATAAAATATACATAACTATACAAATATCAGGTAAAATGAAACCCAGTCCCTTAATTTATACACCATTGTAACCTTGAGAAAACATCTGTTCCCTGGTCAATTGTGTGCGTGGCTAGGGTCTTATACCTACTATAATAAATGAAACACTGTTAGTCTTGGATGCCAGTTGCTAGTGAAAACACGTGTTTATTCTAACCTATATCGTGCTGTTTTGAGTTTTATAACACATAGGCCTACTGGGGAAACCACGTTAAAAAAAACGCGCTGAGTACACTACCTCATAGGTGGCGAGGAAACGTGTGCATATTAAGACGATTACAACTTTTGCAACTTTTAGAATCGTTATATCTCAAAAACGGTGGCTCGTAGAAAAAAAGTATTAATACATTTTTTGTAGATAATTTTATGATCTACAATTTTTGTCTGACGTATTTTTATGATAAAACTTACCGTTTTGCTGAAAATCGCGAAAAACTCTTTTTTTTGACCTTTAACCTTGAATAAAATTTTTTCCTTACAGGGGAAAGATGGGGAACTTTCAAATTTTGTTTTTAATGATATTTTAAACAATCTTACCGATTTTCAGCTAGGTGGGAATTTATGTAACTTCGAATGTCTAAATTGACCGGACTAAAATACTGGCAAACAGGTCTGTACTTATTCATTCCGAACAACTTTTACTGCGGTTGAATATATATTTATTGTGATTGTGATTTTAATTTATCATTTGATTTATGTATAAACGCTTATGGACGAATTATTTTTTACTTTTTTTAAGCGGAAAATGTTATCAAATAACCCTCAAGGAAGAGCGAGGAATAGTGTAAATTTTTTGTTTCTGATTAACCTTTAGATCGAGATTGTTGCGAATTTAATGTTTCAACTACCGTGATTACAGACACAATTAAAAGACAATAGGTGTGCGGAAATCGGTGCCTTCTTGGGGCTCAATGAACTTTAAAATTCGCCGGTGTCCTCTTGGAATAAACTTTAAAGTTCATTAAGCTCTCAAGGCCTCTTCTCTAGGAAAGGGAATGGGCCACAATTCATCACGCGGGTCCAGTACCTACTGGTTGGTGGATGTCACATGTCTACGAATTTTTGGTTCTTGGATATGCCGGTTATCCTCACGATGTTTCTCTTCACCATTTAGAGAGCAGTTGTGACGAAATAAATTACACAAAGTAATCACCAACCTGGACTTGAACTCGAAACCTATAACTCGTAAATCGGAGCCAGTACAACTCGGCCACCACTGCTTAACAATCACTATCAATTTCGTATCTGCTCTGCTTTGTTTTCTACTCTAGAGCTAGTAAACCTACAGTCAAATATCGACTTCAAGCAAGAACATTAGACGTAATACTCTTAGTATCGGTTACATAATCCCCACATTCTACAGCCGCTGAACAAAAAGCGATGTAAACAATAGCGCCTAATGCAGCCTAACTAAGTGTATAATGTGCAATACTAAGGCAGTAACGCCTTAATGTAGGCACTAAAGCTGTTTGCATTATGTGAAGAGGAAAAGTTAGTATGCGAACGTGCACATAATACTCTTGACTCTGACTTTCGGAGTATGCTGAACTTTAAATGAGATTCTTGGAATGTTTGTAAGGGGACACTTTACGGTTGTATCATTCTACTTGGAACCCAAATTTAAACCCCCTTTTTTCTCTTGAGCTCCAAGAAAGAATGCCGGCGTTTGCATATCTATTGTGTTTCTATTAACTCCTCTCCCCTCAAGCGAACGCCGGCGTTCGCGGGTACTACAGCGAACGCCGGCGTTCGCGGGTATTAACGGAAAGTTATTTGTCTATAAAAACTTTTTTTTTAC
Source organism: Mythimna loreyi (assembly GCA_029852875.1). Lineage (NCBI taxonomy): Eukaryota > Metazoa > Arthropoda > Insecta > Lepidoptera > Noctuidae > Mythimna > Mythimna loreyi. Next base: position 15,967,392 of record CM056782.1, on the reverse strand, counting down.
GTTCTTGGATAAATATCAAAATACCCTACAAAAAAAAAAATCAAATATTGTACGTTAATAGTTTCCGTTAATACCCGCGAACGCCGGCGTTCGCTATAGTTCCCGCGAGCGCCGTCGCTCGCTTGGGTGTCAAGGGGTACAAGTATCTCTTATTACGGTATTCAAAAGATTAAAGTGAAAAATTATACAATAACTTCTCCCGCTATAGAGCGGAAGGTAAGTCGTGTTAGATATTTACTGACTACCATCCACTACTATGTTCCTTCTTTGCCTTTGTTGCAGCACCTCGGGGTTCTTTTGGACATCTCATAGCCCCAGTCAGTTTCAACCTTGCAGGCCCGTAGGGTTTTGTGGACATCTGTTTGAGGCTTGCGTGGAACTCTACGCGCCGTCGATGACTCGAGCTCAGTGCGGACAGCGAGCTACCTATAGCTCATTGTCTTCAAACTACGCTTACAGTGGCTGGTACCCTAAATACAGGGTGTCATTGACATGTTAACCCAAACGAATACCATAGATCCAGTACATGATTCTAGGCCCCCCAGTGATGGAATTTTTTGTCGGTTGTTTCTTATATTTTTTTAATGAATTTTTCACGTTTTTTTAATTTTACTGAAAAAAATGAATGTATTACATTCAAAATTAAAAATGTCATCTGGTTTGATTAGAATAACGACTTTATTTGCCTCGATGATTTTTTTATTATTCTTTTTTTGTAATTTTTTTTTCTTTTTTTTCTAAAAATATCATTGGGATTTATTAGAATAACGATTTTATAAAGGTAAAAAATAATTTTTCTTTTTTTTTCCAAAATTTGAAAAAAAACCGACGAAAAATTCCACCACTGGGGTGTCCAGAATCATGTACTGGATCCATGGTATTCGTTTGCGTTAACATGTCAATGATACCTTGTATATTCGCGGCTTCTTACCGCAATGCTCATATGAATTTTCTTAAGATATTTTTCAGTTCTCTAAAAATAATTGTATGTATTTGTGTATGCCAATTTGCTTTCTGCAGTCTTCCGACCTGATTATAATTTGGGTGTCTTCAAGGCTAGAGTAAATAGGCTAATAATAAACTAGTGAGCTTCACCATCGATGATTATATCACTGCTTACCATCAAGTGAGATCGCAGTCAGGCATTAGTTTATAACAATTTTTTTTTAATAATTTTAAGCGATTGACAATTACTGATTTATTACGTTTTTAATTATGACTTTTGTGACATGTGTTTTGTAATGTATATTATATATTTCATAATCTTATGGAATGGTAGAGATCGGGAGCAGTGGTGGCCGAGTGGTAAACGCCCCGACTTACAAGTTGTAGGTCGCGGGTTCAAACCCAGCCAGGCGCATTACTTTGTGTGATTTATTTCATCACCACTGCTCTCAAAACGGTGAAGGAAAACATCGTGAGGAAACCGGCATGTCCTAGAACCAAAAATACGAAGACATGTGACATCCACTAAAACCGCACTGGGCCCGCGTAGTGGATTATGGCCCATTCCCTCTCCTAGAGAGAGGAGGCCTGTGTCCCTGCAGTGGGAACATTAAAAGGCTGATGATGATGATGATGATGATGGTAGATAATAATGAAGGATCATAAAAATGCCATCTGCTATACTAAATAGTTGAACGATCTTTTTTAATTTTTTATATGAAATGAAAATAGATTGGATAGATTTTGTCAATCCGATTACCAAAAGCATTTTGATGGATTGCATTCAGGGATTTCGGAGCAAATCAAATTCATTGTTCATCAACTTACTGTTATTATATTGAATTTAATATTTTGGCATGACGAAGTATAAAAGATATGGTAGTTATTTCATTAATTTTATAGTAGGAGACTTAAACCGTCATGCTGAGTTAGGCGAATTTTTGGACTCGCATAGATTTCGTACTTTTTCACTGTTGTATTTTTAGTATAATAATATACGATTGTGTGAGGCACAAATATTTTTTTTCCTTTCTTTCTTTCTTTTATCACACGCTTCTATAGTAAAATAATGTATTTTCTCGCCGCAATATTTATAGATCACAAAACGTTTCGTTTCATTCCGTTTTTGTTTCGTTTTTTTTTTTTAACACTTTAAAATACGTTTTACCGAGATCACACGCCTGATTCAAAAATTCTTCTTATTGTCCAGCTGCATAGATACTTGAAGTACATATCCAATTTTTGCGACAAAATCTACAAAGAACCAATTTACAAATAATTAAAACACTTATCTCGAAGATATTTCACAAGGAACTTTGTTAATGGTTCTAAACGGAATAACCCTACTGTTACCGTTTCTGAGTCTCAAAATGTATTCGTATATTTGCTCACTTCACTTCTACCATGCACTGAGTGGCATTTCAGTTTTTTGATACAAAAAAATGTTTTATGCTTTATACAGAAACAATGGCAATTTTTGTTACCATGCTCCAAAAACTTTTGATAACCTTAATTAACTGCAGAGTTAAAAATACGATTTAAACATGATTTAGAAGTGCTGAATTCAGTTCTTTTTATTTTTTCCGAATCTTTGGTAGCCTTTTCGATGGGGGGTGGAAAATCATTACATAATTTATCCTGCTTTAGGCAAATCGAGAAATTCAGACTTTTACTGAATAAAACCGATCTATGTTTTTTTTGCATTCCAAAGCTGGTCCTTTAGACCGATGTCATAGTCGAGATAGGTAAACATTCGTACTATATGAATAATGGTTTAAATTCCCATAATGCAGGAGCACATTAAAAATGGTACTAGTCCGCTATTTTGGGTGTTCCGCCATGTTGGATTTTGAGTGATGTTACGCAACTAAAACTGCGCATTATTAAATTGGTTGAGTTTCAAAATAGAGTTCTAAAATTCCATCCGAATATATTTTTTTTTAATAGCTATAAACCAGTGCTTGACTGCGATCCTCCCTGATGGTAAGCAGTGAAGCAATCGTTAATGGTGAGGTGCACTAGTTTATTAAGAGCCTAATCACTCTAACCATGAAGACACCCAAATTACATACTATATACGTAAATTAAATAAAAGCGCATGATAATATAATTTTATTGACATACTTATGTGATAATATAATAATCGAATAAATAAATATGAAAATAAATGTAAAAACACAGCTGAACCATAAAATTGCTCAAAAGCGAAAAATATGCACGTAATCGTCACAGCATTAACCTCAAGTGAGGTTTTGTTGTAAAAATTTCCGAAGATAAATCGTGTGTCATCACGGGGACCACATATCAATCACAAGGCCCCGACAATCCATTTTCTGAACAACTGACGTTTCTAAAACTAATATTTTACACTATACCCAATCAATAGGAACGATAAACGTAATTTCGTTGGTTTTGTTTGCTAGCGTTTCGGGCTTCTGAATTGGATTTATAACTGAAAATTTAAATGGAAATTCGTGTGTAGACTAGAGCTATGAATTCAAAAACATTTGCAGCCTAGATAGGCTAAAGATAAAAGAACATAGAGTAAAGGCGGCATGTGTAACGGGATCCATTCTCACACGTAACAAATATTTGTATTACCTATAGATAACTGTTACAGCTCTAGCTGTCTTGTGTATGTATCTTTATATGTTTGTGAACATTCTCAGAATACAGCAGCTATTCCTAGTGCGGGGGTAAAACTTAAAAAAAAAGACATCTTTCATATTATAAGCTGCTACTCCATCGCATTGTGCTTTACGCCACAGCCTTCTGCTGAACGTTCTGCCGTTTTGCACGGATGTGGCGCATATCTTCCTTATGTAATTGGTTAAGTTTGTTAATAAGTTTTAAATTTGCATTATTTCGCGTAAATAAACTGTTTCTCTTTCTTTCTTTATTTCTTTCTTCATCAATACCTACTTTCTTCATTAGATATGGTTTTAAGTGGTTCAAATACATAGCCTCTCTCCTCTTAGATCTAATATGAGCATTGTAAACTTTTTTTATTGTCATGAAAATTTGCTAGTCGCCTTTTCACGTGACCATACAGGACTTTGTTTGGTCAATGAATCAGCATTGCTGTCCAACACTGCAATGCTGCCAGTATTCTGGTTTTCCTGATTGACATCGATGTATTACTATTTTCAGTTTGTATATATATATATATAGTTAGTTAGCCCATTATATACCAGTGCTAGGCCAAGGCCTCCCTCTCCTTCCGGGTCAGTCTCTCATATAAATAGCTCATGTCTCCACCTTCACTTTGGTCTACCGCGATGTCGCCTTGCGTTTAATGGGACCCAATAAGTGGCTTTTTGGCCCATAGTTAATCTGTCATATGTCCGACCCAATTCCACTTTAAAGTTGCAGCTTTTGTTAACGTCTTGTAATGTAGGTACCATAGTTTCGGTGCGCCGCATTTTATTCCATACGGATACCCAGGATATTGTACTTCATGGCTCACTGATAAACCTCGAGCCTTGATCTCTGCTGAAGTGTCAAAGACCAGGTTTGTGCCCGATATGGAAGTATAGCGAGAACTCACGTGTCTTTAGGCTATAATATTGATTAGTTTAGATGTTTATTAATATTTATATATTAAAAAAAAATGTAATGTAAAAAAATATATAGACCTAAATTACTTTATTATTGATTGGCTGGCGTGACCTTACTATTATATCTTACCTGATGGTAAGTTATAATATGGCAGACATTCGAGTATGCCGGCGTAGAAGTAACCTTTTCGTTTGATTCTAATCATATGTCTACAAAAACAGGCACGACTTTTCAATAATTAACTAGCATGAAAAAATTATATGGTAATTAACTAAAATCGCTATAATTATGGAACAGAACACTACTTAATTATGAACTATAGGTGCTTCAACCTTATAGAATACTTACGAAGTTCTATTTCCCCACAAAGTAGGTATAACTATAAAAGGGCTTATAGTATTAACTTGCTCAGAAAGTCTGGAAAACCGTACTAAATGATCAGAAGTTCTTTTTAAATGATTCATTCATCTGGCCTATATTGTCATACGTCTATCTATTTTGTGTCCTAAGCTATTGGGCTCAAATGAGTGTCTTTAAACTGAAAGGAAAAAAAAATTGGTCTCCCCATACAATCAGTTCCATAAAGTTTATATTTTTTATAGGGAGGCCAATTTGTTTTTTAGTTTCTGGAAAAAAAGTCATGTGGAAGAAATATACAATGACGAATCCCGCCCTTGGGCTGAGCAGGAAACAGTGTCAGATTCTTGCTGACTAAACAACCTACCCCGTTCCTACATTATCATATCTACTAGTACTAGGGCCAGAGCCTTTCTTTGAGACACGAACCCTTGGTCCTAGTTGGTTTTGACCCTACTGAAGGGTCCCTACGGTTGCAGAAATAATGTGGAAGGTTGTTCAGTTTCGTCTATACACCGTTAAATTTTAAATTAGTACGCAACGACCGACAACTACTTACGTTCATTGAATCCACTCGGGTGCTCTTTACTTAAAGAAATGAATTCCGTATATCCATAAATAAATTTCAGTTTAAAAAAAAAAACTTTATTAGTTAATTTTTTATCTTTAAAATCGATAGCGTTTCAAGTACCGAATCGAACTCCAATGGATTAAAACGACCAAAATTAGCTAGTTCTCAAAGTTTTTAGACCTGTCCGTTCTACCACACACATGGCTTTACATTTAGCGTTCGGTAAAACACTAGTAAACTAAACTTTTTGGCGCCTTATTAGATGAGGTAAGTTTATAAGGTTTTTTTTTAATCAATTAAAATAATTAATAATAAAAATCATTAAAAAATACATTATATAATATGTCAATCAATATCAAAATACACAAATTATTACATTAAATAAAATTATCATTAAATAAAAAGTCAAATAAAATAAAAAAAAATTAATCGTCAAATAACCCACCTCTGATCGTTCCCGGTGCAAAAGTGCCCATAACACTCGCCGCATTACCTCGCTGAATAGCAATGGCCAGCCTTTGCATCAAGAACGACCTAGATCGGGAGTCACCCGTTGCCTCTCCGAGCCTACGGCCCAAATCTCCCACAAAACACTTTGCCTCCGCACTCCAACTGCCCAGAGTCTCCAAAGCTACCGGCACAAAATGGTAAAGCCGCTCCAAGGAAGCATACTTGAGCCTCTTCTTAGAGCAGGCGTCTTCAGCAGCGGCAGAGGCAGTGTGCATGGTGCGACTCAGGTGACTGGCGGCAAAAGTGCTGACACAGGTTGCGTCCCAGATCAGACACTTCCCGTTTTTCCATGGCACAAGAGTCAGCCCATCCGGCCTCTTACCATCAGATCTGCTAAGACCTGGAGGCTCAAGCACGCAGGGGATGTTTGCCGACACAAGAGCTCTACGGATTATGTCGTTCAGGGCATGGTGACGAGGAAACCTTCCTGTGCAGCGCCGACAGCTCAGCGCGTGATGACCATCAGCTTCCACCATGGAACCGCAGGTGCATATATGAGGTTCGCACACCTTGCAGCCCAGGCGAAGTGCCACCGCCACACGCAATGAGTCATCGTCGAGCAGAGTGCCTAAGTGAGGCGAAGGAATTGCCTGTAACCACGCCCCAGACTCAGGTTGCGACACTGCCCGTAGTCTGGCCTTATCGACTCCCACCGCACCTCCTAATAAATGCTCTTGAAGCAGCTTTACCCCGATGTCATCCCACGCCCGTTGAACATGTTTTGATTCCGGGATTGCGGCATTCGAGCTGAGGGACAACCAAGCTGACACAGCATCCGACACAAAGGGCATGCTTCCCCCGTCACCATTAGTACCGAGTAATACAGTGACTAAGTTGGCTACCCCATGCGCAGACGCCAAGAAAGCCGGCAGACCCACATCCCGTGCACACCGCACCCCAAGACCACCACATCGGATAGGCAGAGCTGCCTGTCTCCACTGGGGCCCATCTAGGGAGACATTAAGGACAGACTGCACCACCAATTTCAAGGCGTTGTCGAACGAAGAAACTTCCTCTGGACAGAGCCAAGTGGGGGTGGTCCGCATCAGATATGTGATTTTCGGAAGAGCGAAGCACATGCGTAACAGGATAATCGCAACGTGCGCGGAAAGATCCTTAAGGCGCTCTTGAGCAGAAAGGAGGAGCTGAGTTCGAGAAGTAATGGCCTCAGGCACTGCACTGAGAAAAATAGGGGATCCTAAAAGATTGAAGTTGGAAGATGAAAGTTCTCTGAGGCCAGGAAGAAAGGAGTTGAAGCGAGAAAAGTGTGTACGAGCCTCCGAGCTACAGGGGAAGAATTCGCACTTCGAGGGATTCACCTCCAGACCCAGGTCTCTAAGTCGAGGGACGAGAGCCTCTAAGTCCTGAAAAACATCTTCAGGTCTGCCCCCAATAGCGCCATCGTCAAGGTACCACACGTTAAGGCCAGATTTTAGCTCAACAATCGCCTTATGAATGGCCAAACTGAAAACGAGTGGCCCGAGCGGGTCCCCTTGCTGGGCTCCCACTTTTGAAAGAATAAGACTTTTGTTAGAGAAAAGATTAGAAGGCAGCCTATAAACCTGATGAAGGAAGGGATATATAGACGGGATTTTCTCCTTCACCTCGCTCAACAGAACGTCTCTTTCCAGAGTATTGAATGCGTTGCGAATATCGAGCTTTAGCACAATCGAGTCTTCGTTCTCCGGGTTCATCACAAATGATCGCGTGGCGTGGATGGCAGCCTCACATCCCAGACGAGTGCCAAAACCCAACTGATGAGGCTGCAAGTAACGGGCCATATCCTCTTTGACTGCACGACAAGCCAATTTCGCAGTAAGACGGCGAAATACACTACCGACTGCTATTGGTCTTACTCCGCCGTCTTTTTTTTCCAGAGCAAAGAGTGACGCACCGTACAGAAACGAACAAACGCACGGGTTCAACTGACCGCTCGGCAAGAAATTTGCCAGCCTAGTGAGGCACCCCACGAGGCGCCTTCCATTTTCCCCTGCCGACACAGAAACCAACTCCTTCAGGTGCCCCGGTCGGATCCCGTCCAACCCCGCTGCAGATCCCGAGTAAAAAGAAGCAAGCGCCGATAGCACGTCCTCTACAGTGACCGACAATACCGTAATAGAAGGGTCAGGCTCAGGTGGAAAACTGAGAGGACGCGAAGGATCAGGATGCTTAAGTTTCAATGAAGCAAGGGTGTCGGCATCCCCCGGAGCAAACGAGTCGTCGGACATCAAAAGCCTTACAGCCCCTCTAAAATCTCCTTCGAAAACCTTCGTTTCAATAATCTTTTTAATAGATCGGGAACCCGACCTCCTACTTACGTACAATTCATCGTCGTGACTATTCACAGATGACATTATATTACTTTTGACCTTAGATGTCATATTACCGGGCAACTCTTTTGCTGGGACTCTTAAAGCCGTGTATGCAAATGAAAGAAGAGCACTCCACTCATCTACTCCGTTATTTGTAACACACGAGTCAATAATGTCGCATAGTTTCCCTGCCGCCTGATTCCGAGCCCCCTTAGGTATATGTCTTAGGACCGGAATATTTGCTTTGCAGGCAGCTAACCCATCCAAGGGACTCTGGGCAGGTGAAAGCGCGGCGGGCCCCTGTCCCGGCGTTGAGATGTTAACTGTATCGACTAGCGAGACCTGTGACACTGCACCTGAACGCGCTGCATTTTTATGCATGCGCCCCATGTGCACCCTCAGTCCATGCACAGAGAAAACACGAGATGACCCTGGGCAGTGGGGGCAAGTTAAAACTGGCAAACTCATGTCGGAAAGTAAAAAAAAAACTACAGAGCTCGAGAATTAAAAAACAAAAAAAAAACCGCAGTAAAACACTCCCAAATAATGTCAAAAAAAATACAACAATAAATCAGCAGATTAGCAATAATGTCAAATAAAACAATAAAATAAAATTAATTAATTAAAAAAAAAGTCCACGAATTAAAAGCAATCATAATTATAAAATGCACAAATAAAATTTTGAAAAAATTAATTACATAAAAATGACGTAAATAAATACGTCACAAAAAAAAAAAATGGGTCAAACTAAACATAGGTACCAAATCTTAAGAATATAGGCATACATGACGTATTATAGAACAGTTACGTTCTAAATCACCAAAACATTGCTAAAACACAAAAAAAACTACTTTAAACAATAGAGGTTTAAAAAAAAATAAAAAAAATTGTAGAAAGTTAGATGCGTCCCAAATCGCTATTCAGTTTGGAGAGAACTGCCCTCTGTTGTCCTCCGTTGGAAATCCGACGATCTTGAGTGTTATAAACTTCCAAAAAGTGAAGTGTTACAAGTGGGGCTCGAACTCGGTGCCGACAGGTGCACGGTTCATAAGCGCGAGCTTTAGCCGCTAGACCAAGTATTCGTTAGTGGTAAGTGTCGAAATAAGGCACCATTAACCATTAGATGCTTGCTGCGTTAGTCGTAATGTTTTAATTAGGTTCAAAGTCCAATTTCTTTGTTTTGACTTAAGGTATATCAGACGGTTTAATTTTGAAATGTCTTTGTGTTTGCAGTCACAGTTTTTTTTATCACTTTTGCTTATAATTGTTATTAAATATGTAGCCTATCATTAATTTAAGTATACTGTCAACAAGACATGCACTTTGTAGTACGTATTTATTTCATTTGTAGTTCTTTAACACGATTTATGCACAATGATGTTTTATTTTAAAATCACAACTGATTGTTTATAGGTTCACCTGATAACAGTGTCACAGTTTCATCAATGTGTCCTTTCACATATACACTTAGTTTTATCACTTATCTATGACTTAAACTATTTTTAAACAAATTGTAAATACGGAATCGATGTTGACGTGACAACTGGTGCCACCTACCTTCCTTAGAATAGATTAAAAACAGTATATTTACAAAGAAATAACAGAAACATCACTGTTGCACACTTGACGATCGTCCACAACTCAACAAATAATAATTAAATATGCATAATTATATTTACATTATACATCATCAGCCTTTTCAATGTTCACACAGGGCACAGGCCTCCTCTCTAAGAGAGGGAATGAGCCATAATCCACCACGCGGCCCCAGTGCGGATTGATGGATGACACATGTCTTCGAATTTTTGGTTCTAGGACATGCCAGTTTCCTCACGATGTTTTTTTACCGTTTTGAGAGCAATGGTGATGAAATAAATTACATATAGTAAGGCGCCTGGCTGGGTTTGACCCCGCGACCCATAAATCGTAAGTCGGGGCCTTTACCACTCGGCCACCACTGCTCTCGTACTGATATCCTAAATCGATATTATTTTGCAAGTTCTTTATAAATAGTAAGCAAGTTATACATATCAGTTGTAAAAAATGTCAATAGCGATGATTACTTTTTAGTGACAACATATGAGTGAGAAATGCTCAGCTCAGCGCCTGGCTAGTCCAAGTGTTTTAAGTTAACACGATCGACACATTTATGAGGTTCAGCGCTCCAATTAACTCGCTCTGAGCTTAACCAATCAAAGAGCAAAACACGGTAAACGTTTCGATCGTGTTAAAAACAACTCTCACTCAGCGCACAGATTAAATTAGTTTCAGCGGTACTTGGAAGTCTAGTCAGTGGCCATTTAAAGTTTTTATGCCATTAATACTATGGTTTTACCATTTTTATTTTTTGAGATGTATTTTTTTTTTTTGAAAAATCATCTAATGACGACTCCCACCCTTGGGCGGATGCAGTATTTTACTGACTAAACAGCCCATTCCTTCTTAGCTCTCATTCCAGGATCGACGACTTGGCTTAGTCTGTACCGTTACCAGACGATCGGATGGCAAGCTACCCATTGCTTGCCATCCGCAACCCCGCACCTACCCTAACTAGCCTGTGCCTACGGTGGCCGGAAATCGGGATGGGAATCCCGATGGCGTCTGAGGCGTGTGCACCGTTGCCTTATGTTGTAGGCTAAAACATAAGGTAACGGTGTCTCCGAAACAGTAATGCTAGCGCCTTCGCTAGCATGACTGTTTCGGAGACACCGTTACCGAAGCATTAGCGAAGGCGCTAGCATTACTGTTTCGGAGATGTTTCGTAGAAGGAGGCGACCGCCTGCCATTCATCCTCGCTCCGGACGATGGCCTCTGACAAGGCTCGGCGTGGAGCGATTACCATTAAATCAGGTTTGCATTTATATAAGCAACACGTGGCGTCTTTAGTACTGTCTGTAGCATAGCATAACTTCAGCCTTATAATGTTTCCACTGCTATCACAACTCAGGTCTCCCTTGTAAGAGAGGGAGTGGACCGTTATCCACCACGCGGGCCCAGGACGGGTTGGTGGATGTCACATGTCCTTAAATTTTTGATTCTTAAACATTTTGATTATTAAAACGGATACCTTTTCAAATGAAAAAAAAATACTGTCTATATTCGTAAGAAATATATTATTCAGAATACGGTAAATAACAACATTTTAAACAAGGAGATAATGTCTTGTTGATCTCAAATAAATTAAGACACAAGTAGGAGTTGGTACGATGATAACGTATTACCGACAAATGGGCTGCCAACAACATTAAGAGGTTTCTCATCATCGTAGGGAACTCCAAAAGTACGTGTCTCTTATTACTCGTGTATACAATTATAGTCATCTCCATTGACGTTCTTTTATGTATGAATATCGTCTTACATTCGAGGTAATGGTGCGGAAGTGATATCTTCATGTTTCTTGACGCGTCACTTAAATATTATTTTCTGTTTTCAGTACAATACAACTACCAAAATACCAAGTTACTTGTAGGGTATTTTTAGTTTTGGGTAGGTTTCACGGAACATTAGGTTTTTGTGCCGAAATGTATATTTTTTATGTTAAGTACATCAATTTGACTCTTGGCATAAAAGTAAGTCACTCAAATCTCTTAGTTAGGGGATTTAGGCTGGTAAGCAATAGTAAAGGCCATGACTTACGGGTTGTAGGTCAAACCTAGCTAGGTGCATAACTTTTACTTGTAATTTGTTTTATCCCCACTGCTCTTAAATAGGTGAAGGAAAACATCGTGAGGAAATCGGCATGTCCTAGAACTAAAAATTCGAAAAACACTGTGAGGAAACTAGTAGTAGAACTGAGAATTCGAAGACATAAGACATCAACCAATCCCGCGTGGACTCGCGTGGTAGATTATGGCCCGTTCTGCTTGAGAAGAGGCCTGAGTCCCAGCAGTGTGAACATTATAAGACTGAAGCTATTTATATTTTTATAGTACGCGATGGTACTAAATTATCTGTAAATACCAAAATTAAATTATTAAATTATCTATATAGGCCAGGAGTGGTGATATATATAAGAAAAGTCAACGCGAACTTCAAAAATTATGTTCTAAAAGATTTTCAAATTGTGTCTAGATCAAAAGCTTTAAACCTAGCTTTTAGAGTTTTACTTGTGACCATTCTTTAAATTCTGCAGTAAGGAAGGAAGCTCAAAGTCCAGAATCGCGTAAATAGAATGAAATATATTCTATAGGGGATATTTTTATAGAATCATTATCACTAATACGTATTACTGCGCTCTAGCCAAGTTACGATCGTTTTGTTAACGTCAAGCGCTTGGAAAGACGTCAGAACAAAGGTATTGTAGGTTTGTCTAACTTATAGTGTTCGACGTTTAACGGAACGCTTGTAAATTGGCTAGGAGGGCTAAAGTCGTTTAGAAAGTTTTTTTTTTTTAATTCAACAGTAACATAATTTAAACAGTAATTTAATAGCTAAACTAGATTCATTCACGGATCCCACAAACATTTTAACTCCGCTATGAGTACTTGTCGCTAACCAAAATCACAAAACCACACAACTTTGTTGGTTCAACACGTTGCAGTCGTCATACACGGCAATAAACAAAACATGAACATTGTATAAAACATAAAGCTTAACATGGACGTAAAATCCGTCAGAATAATTTGTACCACAGAATTTGTAAGTCCCGGTTGCTACCTTGACTTTCACCTCGGTGCCCGAGGTCCGCTTTCCTGCCTAGACGCCTCCACTTCGCTCGGTCTTTTGCGTCCTCTGCCTTAAGCCCATTAGCACGCATATCGTCCCTTACGACGTCGATCCAACGCCTCTTGGGCCTACCTCGTTTTCTGGGTCCGGCTGGAGGCGGCATGGCGAGGCATTTGTTATCCACGTAGTCTGCCGGTTTTCGCAAAACGTGGCCATACCAGCGTAAGCGACTCTCCTGCAGTTTATCCGCTATGTCACGGACCTGAAGGCTGCCCCGGATGCGGGAGTTTTTAATGCGGTCTTTCCGCGAAACTCCAGACATCCAGCGCAGCATATTCACCACCACCACACAATTTGTACCTGCTGAAAAATTGTAGAATAGTTTCCGGCCACCGCAAGAGCAGGTAGAGTACGGTCAACGGATCTTGGTGAGTCTGAAGTTAGGTTAAGCGAATTTAATCGCTTGAAAGCTCGTACAAAAATAAAAGTAAAAAAAAACAATAAATGCCAATAACAGTTTTTAACACCACTACAAATTGCATTTATTTGTTCAAACCATATTTTTTACGAGTTTTCAAGCACTAAAATTCGCAGAATCTAACTTCAGACTCGCAAAAATACTGCGGCCGTACTGTATGATCTCTGGATCACATCGCACTAGAGGAGAGGATATTGCTTTTTTTTAAGTTAGTGTTTTTTATTCTAGATAGGCTTGCCAACGGTTAACCACAATCTCATCTGATGTTAAACGATGATGTGGCCTACGATGTTGCATGCTTGCAACCTTTGTTGACACCCACATCATAGAAAACACTGTAAGCAGAGTTTTCTGTTCATAGATACAACAACAACAAGACAACATCAACAACAACAACTACAACTAGAATTTTTTTAACTATCACACAACGCCGTCTAGTCCCAAGCTAAGCAGAGCTTGTGTTATGGGTACTAGACAACTGATAAACATACTTATATATTTCTAAATACTTTAGGGGCTGAATTTTGAAAATATCCCGTTCTAAGTGTTCGACTACGTCTTAAATAAAAACTTTTTGCAAAATTTCACGCTCCTAGTCCAAGTTGTTTCGGCTATGCGTTGATATGTCAGTCAGTCAGTTTCTCCTTTTATATATATAGAATACACCCAGACACAGAACAAATGATTCTGCCAGCGCCGTCTCTTAGGTCAATGTAAATTGCTAAATACGAATTTTTGACTACCGTAGAGGCTGAATTAAAAAAAAAGCCTTTCATAATGCTTACCTAAAAGGAAATCGAGTAATTTTATGGCCCAAATCTAAATAGTTTTGACTGTTTTCTCCATGTCATATGAATAGATAATAATTTATTTTCCACTTTCTGTGAACAAAGGTATTTTACAGTTCGGTTTTCCGTTGTTTCTATGAACAGAGATTTCTGCTTACAGTGATTCATATGGACCGAGATATTCATAAACAATGTTTTCTATCATCAAAGTTTTCGGCGAAATGTGCTGAATGCTTTCTGCTCTGCATGTAGTCGTATCGTAAAAGCGGGTTCGTATCTTATGTTCCACATTCGTTAAAAAGTACATACATGTATTGAGCATATGAATACAGTTGGTGCAGTTATAAGTTCACAGTGGTATTTCTATAGAAATATTTGTTTTGTTTTTTTTTCTTGTGGCTTCGTTGCGGAGTATCGAGAAGTTTAGTAAAAGGAATAGCGACAGATGTTTCGCTGTAAGGTATATTATGTTGGAGTTATTGTCGGTTGAATGTAAACTTCTTGGAAATCGACTTTCTAAGTACATCTACTTCGCTGTTTGTAGTATCCGTTACCGAGAGAAATATAAATAAGAAAGTTGTGATAAGATGTTTACAGGATGTAACGGTATTTATTTTTTATAATTGAGAAACTCGAAAGTGTTGTGATCGCCCAGTCTAGCAGCGCTGTGTTATTTAGAGCGCCTTGAAAATAATGAAATAACGCACTGCTACATTGTTGCTGCAGCGCGGCTGTAGCGCGAGAACCGCACGTTTTTATTTATACGGAATAACAAAGCAGCTCGATAGCAGTACTGCTGCCGCGCTGCTTGCCTGTTTTTACGGTTTCAAGGAACCGTATGAGCGTTTACTTGGTAATAATTCGATATTCGAATTATCATCATGATAATTCGATATTCAAATTATCACCAAGAAAATTAACATAATAATATATTTTTATTATTCACATTGTAATATTATCTTCTATACACGCTCATAATTTTCTCAGAAACTGCTGTCAGACGGTAACCAAACACAGTTTTCATACCTCACAGATTCCGTAACCATCAAAAATCACCTCTAAATCGGTGTTCCCTCCTTGGAAATTCGCTTACACACAATTTGTTACCTAATAAGGGGGTGCCTCTGCCACCTAGTAAGTACTCCGGCTGCCACTGCAAAATCCTCTTAGCATTGAACTAGACGTTCAGGACTATTTGATCTTCTTTCACGGTCTCAATGTAAACGTTTCGAACAAATAACAAACTAAAGATTTGAAGGAAACGTCTTTGAAGACGAAATTCAGGTTCGAAGATTTGTTTTTTAAAAATAAGAGTGGTAAATGAAAAAAAATTAAACGTTTTCAATACCGTAATTAGAGACATAATAGGAAGACAATATGTGTGCGACCGCCATCGTGGGGCTCAAGAGTTTATGAGGTTACAGTAAGTAATAATTTTAGTATGTATGGCATGCAGTCACTATACGGCACGCCTCATCTAGTGCGTGGTACATATACACCGTGAAATTTAAATGGTTGTTTTCCCTCAGCGAAATGGTTGTGTCTTGGTAATACAAACGTTTGATAAAAAAATGAAGTATTAAAAACAAAAAATGGACCTGTAGAGTGCAAGCTAATTATGACGTATCACAACGTGCGAGAGCTTCTTTTGGTTTAAATATTAAATGAATCGGTTTTCTTTGACGGCGGGCTGCTTATGCGACTTTAGTAGTACCTACGAATTACGTCTAATGTTACTATTGTTTTCGCTTTTTTGAGTTGGTGAATATTTGTAATAATTATTTATAAAAAAAAACTTTTTATTTTTTTCATTTTTACTGTATGCTTCAAAAGTACTCCTTATGGCAAGTCATTCTGCCGCGGGAAAACAACCATTTAAATTTCACGGTGTATATCGACGATTAAATGTTATATATCTATGCTTGAAGTCTTAGTCTATTTTAAAAAGCACAATATGAACAACTACATTCAGTACGAAATTCGTCCCCAAAGCTGTCGGACGAAATCAAAAGAGCGACTTTGCTGAAAACCAGATGACGTCACGAGAACTTATTTCGTAAACATGCGAAACAGAAGGTTAGACGGCTCGTTTACATATGCAGAATATTTTACATAAAGCCAGATTCCCGCTCCGTTACGTACGGATATTTTAGGCCTTTGGCAACCCAGTCAATGTCGTAATCACGAAGCAATTCAACCAAATACATTTTTATGACGACCATAATATTAGTGAGCAAAAATACAAAATTATGGTATCCACATTCAAGTTCGTATACTGGGGTTAACATTTAAAGGTTTTATTTTGGATTTATGTTTGATACTTTAGTGGAAATTATGAAGACTCCGCACTGCGGTAGGTTCGTGGTAAGGAATAATCTTAGGCATGTCACCGCATTCGTTCTTATTATGAGCTTATTGCGTTTGGTAGTTTCCTAGCAGGCAATATTAACTCGCATCGGGGCCATATAAGGAGGCCATATAAATTGTGCCACGGATCTGTTAATAAACATTTATTGGTCCAGTTTCACGTGTTTTGAGCATTGTTTTGGATATGTCAATGTGCTGGAGTGTGTGTTGCTTAGTCGTAATTTTTAAGAGCTGGAGAAAAAGCTAGAAAATTATCAATCAATCAATTGATAATTTTCTAGCTTTTAAGGATTAGTAACATTTTTATGTTATTATATTTTTTGTCCACTGCGAGTTCAAAAAAAGTTTTTTTTTTCTTTAATACCTCCTGAAAGAGGTCAATATCTTATAAAAAAAACTTACTATTTACAAAAAACTTAAAAAAATTGCAAAAGAATATTGATTTAGCTGTTAGAGTAAAAAAAACGTAGAAACACAATAAGGAATACTGGTTTTTTGCACAAAAAAATCGTAAACGTACTAAAAGACTTTATAAATATATGATGGGTCATAATAAAATTATCTGAATTTCAGAACCTGTCTCAAGGCATATTAATAATAATAATTATTATTTCTTTATTGTCAGGCAACTAAGGCCCATAAATAAAATACATAACATTATCATTTTACAAAATTAACCTTTCGAATTTAGCAGTCACAGAAACAAATAAAGAACAATAGGTATGCGGACGCCGGGGCCCAAAAATTTAAACTAATATATATTAATAAATAACTTAAAACCATTATAATTATACACGTAACTAGGTCACAGCTTCCATTACTTTTACCTTAATGACTCAATTACTATTCAGCTAGTACCACATAACATTTTCCATAAAGTTGGCCTTCTCAAATCCAGTAACTTGCAGTATGGGGCAGTTTATGTGTGAATATATAGCAAGCTATATAAAATCCATCTCGTATTTGCTCAAGTGCATTGCCCCACACATCTTGCTTATCTGCGAAAATATTGCTCTCTTGTGGATTTTGGAAATAACGTAGCCTCTCCTTGCAGTTCCACCGATCGGATTGACTATGGACCCGATACTGGTGAATGATATGTCTCTTTATTTTAAATAATGGCTTTGTGATATTTTGTCGCCGTAATATACTATTACAATAAATAATTAGACTAGTGCGCTTCACCATCAACGATTGCATCACTGCTTACCATCAGGTGCGATCACAGTTAAGCACTAGTTTATAGCAATTTAAAAAAAAAAAACATATTTTTAATACACTAAGTAGAGCTTGTGCTAAGAGTACTAGACTACTGATAAACAAACTCATATAGATATATCTAAATACATTCATTATAGATAAGTTACACTCAGACACAGATAAACGATCGTGCTCATCATACAAGCATTTGGCGAGTCAATAAAAAAATCACACGAACTTTTGTCATGGGTGGGAATGAAACTTACGACGTACGGTATTTTTTTGTATTTTTGTGAATGGTGGGTTGACCACAACCCAGGTAGAGCAGGAGATTGTGTCAGGCTCTTACTGACTAATCAACCCACCCCATTCTTATGTAGCTTTTATACCTTTTTTATGCTGAGCTTTCATTCAATATAGCAGTCAGGGCCACTAACCACTAGACCAACCGGCAGGTCAGGAAGGCCGTGGGGATTCTGCAGAAGGGTCGAAGCCAATTGGGGCCAAGGTTTCATGTCTGAAAGGAAGGCTCTGGCCCTAGTATGTATGGCAATGTAGGAATGGGGTAGGTTGTTTTGTCAGTAAGAGTCTGACACTGTTTCTCACTCCACCCAAGGAGAGGATTCGTCATTGGATGAGTTTTATCTACCATAAAAAAACTCCGTTCCTATGCAGCCTTTATACTTTTTTTTATTTATTTTTTTGGTATAGCAGTCAGGCCATTAAATGCTAGACCAACAGGCAGGTCAAGAAGGTTGTATAACGTTTATTGCTACGAATATATCTAACACTTTGCAAGTAGATTTCTATCTGATCTGACCTAAATATGTTTGTTTATGGTAATTTAATGTTCTAAGAAATCTTTGTTAGTATGTTTTGAAGTATTGTGTGGTTTGGTTAAAACCCGAAATATTACAGAGATTTTCATAAACTAGTTTTTGTAATAATAACCTCAGTGTTGGATTTTTGACTCACTAAAGTCACCCTGCCACAATCAACGCCCTGCAACAAACAACTGTGTCAAGTGGAGAAACATCGCGGGAGCCTTACTAGCAAACAAAATGCATCATAATCGACCACGACCACTCTGTCAAGACTTAATGACTAAGAAGGAAAACCACCCGGCCCACTCAGAGAAAAGACCCCATTACCTCAAACACAACTCCGGAAGCCCTTCTGTGTAACTCCTGGTTGCGCACATCATTGAGGAGACTGTAAATAGGTCTTCCCTGACTTTTGCTGTGCATCAGAGCACGTAATCGTAGTAATACCATGTAAATCTTGTAATTACCCAATCAATCAATCCATTTTTTATTTGTATAAAACATGGTAAAACACGTTTTGCTTATATCATAGCACTCAAATATATAAATTATATTCAGATTACACTACAAAAAAACAATATTACATTAATTTATACTCGATAAGCTTACTCTATAAGCTTTGAAAGTTTTGAAGACCTATGATTCGAAAAGCACCATCAAATTAGCCGCAACGGGCCGCATGACAGCAGCGCTGCTTTGTTATTCCCTAAAAATCTAAAGTTCTAACTACATCAAAAGAAAACATGTCCAAAAGTCCAAGGAGGCCAGTTTAGCTTCAATACGTTTGCCTCCCTTACAACTTGCTTTCTATTCAGGATCTGTTCTTCCATGATTTCATTCGGTGGCCTCCTTTTGCACCATCTGAGTCTCATAGATGGAGGCCATTTTTCTCCAATTTTCTATGTCTATCAGCATAGCTCTCACTATTTAGATCCAGGTGACTAGGATCCACAGATCAAAGACCACTCACAGATATCACAGGCCGTAAAGCCAGTCCAAAGTATGGTGCAAATTTACACCACCAAAAATAAACCATATCACTAAAAGGTTTGGACTATGAATAAATCAAACCGTCATTTGGCTTATCGTAAAAGGTGAGTAAGGGGTTAGAAACCTGGGTGCAATGGACACCATAAACTTATATTACGTTACTACCCATCTCTGCTCTATGACCAGTCTTTGTATCCCTTTGTCATGGGTCGGATACACGAAGACATATGTCGCGGTATATGTATCCGGGAACATGCTAATCAGTTGGTTAGCACAGATAATAAACAGGAACCTACATATGTTGAGATAGTTGGTATTATTGCTAAAGGGAGAAAGTAGTGTAGTTTAGGTCGTATTATACTGAGAGAATGTCTCATTCATCTGGTTGGTTTTTACAAACTTTTTTTCATTAGTCCCGATGTTTGTGATCAAATCTTGTAAATTCAATTTGAACCACTTTCCGGTTACCAATTACATGCATTTGTGCAGATGACAATACGAAATTATTATGTCATGGAGTTGATCTGATGACGGAACCGGAAGATGGTCACAAGAACTCTCTAATTAAACGACATAACCCTATAGCGTTTAGGCTCGTGTGATTCATCTTGACGAGTTTATATATATAATACAGTATATGCAGCGTGGCATATACTGTATTATATATATAAACTCGTAATAAAAGCAATCGAATAAAAGCAAGCTATAAAATAATATTTTCATTGAAAACTTGTTTTTCTAAAATTTGATATATATCAAACTAGCTTTTGCCCGCGACTTCGTCCGCGGAAAATTTCTTGTAGTGATAGCTCGGTTAACATCCGTGTTATATAAATAATTTATAGCCTATGTCACTCAGGAGTAAAACAGCTTTCTATTGTTGCTAAATTTTTTTCAATCGAACCATTAGTTCCAGAGATTACCTCCTACAAACAAAAAAACAAACTTTACCTCTTTATTATATTAGTGTAGATTAAAAATTATTATCAAATTAAAATTCATATGCAAATAAATATTTATTTGCATATGAATTTTCTACGATCAGTAAACGTATTGAAGGCACTCATTTGCACCCGTCGGCTTACGACTCAAAACAGATTGACACGAAAACTATGTCAGATGAATGAAACATTGGTTGAGTTTTGGACGGTATGAACTAGACAAACTAGGCATGGTTAGCGCAGTGGTTGAGTAATTAACTGCTACGTTGCGAGTCGCAGGTTCAACTGCCATACACAAAAAATATTTGTGTGGCCTACAGATAAGTGATTCGCGTCTGAGTGTTTTGTGCATGTGCACTTATCACATATGTGTGACTACACCTTCGATAGAGAAGTTATTCTTAGTGCAGGATATATTTTTTTATTTTTCAATAAACAAAAACTGCTATTCAAGTCAACACATAGCTTTTTTATCCATTTTGTTTCACACGTTTTGTGCATTTAGCCAGTGTCAAGTTTAGTAAATATTTAATTTGTGATGCAAAACACTTACAATCACTTTAGTTTCCATGAGGATGCAAATGTAAAATATTCTACTGGTCCTGCAGTATTTGGCAGCAAATTATAGACAGCCTTCTCGGCAAGCTGCGCTGAGCTAGACTATATAAATAAAACAATTTTTTTTTACGATGTAGACCATACTACAGTAAAATTCTTAGCTTCGTTGTACCGAGATCGCCTATTATTCGATGATTCCACTTATTACCCAATTATGTAGACGCTTGAAGCACCAAAGGACCCATTTACATTGCAATATCTACTAGGAGAGCAGAGACGATGCCAGCAAACCGCAAGCCTTTTCTGAAAAGAAAACCCGAATTCTTAGAACGCAAAAGGCAACTGGAGGACATGGATTAAGTCAATAATAATCTAAAATGTCATCCCGATCTATCCTGGGCGAAAAAAATCTTTGGTTGATTGATACTTAAAAAAAAAATAGAGACAGAAACTAAATAGGACCGTAGGAAAATTTGTATGAGACCAACTTCCTTATCCAACACATACTAATAGATTTGAAACAAGCGTTAGGGTGCCTTCAAATTAGCTGCAACGTGCCGCGTGACAGCCGAAAGAAAACAAACAAACCAAGCAGCGCGATAACTTACCCAAGTGTTTTAGACCTTAAATAAACTCAAAACAAAGTATTATCTTGAAAAACCTTCAAAGATATATAAAAATAAGTTGTTGCTCCCACATAACTGTCTAAAAGCATTACAGTTTCCACATGATCTTCTACTTGAAGAACTCAAGCCTTCTCACAGTTAGATGAGCATCAAAATGAGAAATATCATTCATACAAGTAAATGTAGCAGGAACTTATCCAAGATTCTCATTCATATATGTATGTATGACATCGTTAACATATTTAGGAGTTACCTCGGGTAAGGCATGAAGTTTCTTGACGCACGTTCGAATTGAGCTCATTTACATAATATCAAATGGATATAATCCAGCGGGTTCGTTGCTAAACAAATTATCTGTAATATGCTCTTTAATTACGTTAAAGTGATTTTGAGTACCTCTTAGTTTGTTCTGTAGAGTTTCTAACAATTTTACAGTAAGTTTTCATAAAATGCTTTCTATACTTCTAAGAATAATTGTCTGAGCCAGAACAGAACATTATTCACATTGTTTAGATTTAAAAAAAAAAAACGAATATTAAAATAACAGCCGATACAAACAATTGACGGCGCGTGTGGCGCAGTGGTTGAGCGATTGACTGCTGCGCTGAGGGTTGCAGGTTCGATTCCCGCACGGAACAAATATTTGTATGGCCTACAGATAGGTGTTCCAGGTCTGGGTTTCTTGTGTACGGGACTTTAAACGTTTACGAACGCACCCACGACACAGGATTAATTCCTAGTGTGGGGCAACGTTTTGTAAAAAAAAAAATTATAAACGATTCAAGAAAAATAGAAACGAAATAAATGTTTATATGTTCTATTTATGTTATATGGTACATGTTCTACTTAAGTTTAGGACAACCGTCCATTATTACTGAATTTTAAATAGTTACTAGATAAAATAATTATTTTGATATGTTCTTCGGCTTGATACACATACAACACACATACAAATCAATGTATCTATTAACCAAAAAATTGTATCTAATTAAGTTAAGTAATACAATATATTAATCATCAACCCGGAGTCGAGTTTGATTCATATTCAGAAGGAGGAGGTATGCCTCCTCTTACTTTGGCCAAAACACCTTTAGTCATCGAACCTACGGAGTCTATAGGATGGGCAGTGAGAAAGCCATTTCCTGTGTACATTGCACGACGTACACAAACCCCTGTTCCTACCTCACTTCCGTCTGGTTCCTTAGGTGTCCTGGAAGCACACTTCCCGCATGGAAAACCAACGTGACTTGGGTTTGGTGTGGTTTGTACGATAGGTTAGGGCGGTAGGGTAACTAGGGTGCTAGGTACCTAGTTATTATAGGGCTAGGTTGCAATCATTAGGGTTTAGGTAACTCATACATACATAATATTAAATGAATGACAATGATGTAAAAACATTAGATTTTAGGTGTAAGTGATAATTGTGATAAGTGATAATAATAATATTGAATTGATTAAAAATTATTATGTAAGTTGACAGATAAATATTAATGTTATTGTTTAGCTGGGATAGGTTAATTTAGTTTTTAATTAGATAATTAAGTTAATAATTAGTAACTGCACTGTCGCATTGGGTGGAAGCCTGTAAAGGCAGCTGTATGAGGATAAATAAATAAATAAATACCAGCCTCTTTTTTTTTATTCTAGATAGTCTCGCGTTTGACCACAAGCTCTATTGTTTGAAGCTGTTTGTTTTTTTGTTTGACACTGTACGCATTTGGAATAACGGTCGTACTAAGCTGTAACTCTTAGTGCGTAAAATACCCTAATCTGTTGCTCAAATAATTATTAAAACGGCTGTCGAACCCGCAACATACCTCGCAACAACCAATCGCTCAACCACTGCGCCTTATCATGTCGTCTAAGAAAAGCAAAAGTTTCATAAGTTTATAAGTAATCTTTAGTAATAAAAACCAAATAAATATTATTCTTAATCTTATTCTTAATTCTGTTTAAGGAGATCCCATTTAGGGACCCCTAAATGGAATCTGCCTTCCCATGTCTTTCCTTACCCGAAAACCGGTGCTATAAAATAAAATTGGAATACTTCCCAAATTACACACTTTAACACCGCCAACAGACATAAATTGGAACACCAAAGTAGAAAGCATTTCAAAAGCATAAATTTTATTTAATAACACTAGTAGATATCTATGACCTAAATCAGATTGCGTCGTGAGAATGAATTCCGTCGAGTCAGAGAGAACTCAAGCTGAATTATCGGCACCTTGCCGCTCCGTTCCGACTCATTTGATAGCGTTTGCACTTTACCTTCAATACGAATCGCTGTAATTTTCATTAGTAACGATGACTCTTGAGTATTTTCGCCAACTCTCAAAGATCTATAGAAATATAATCAAGTGAAAGAAATATTTCCGCAGATACTGAATGAGCCTAATAGAAGATAAAGGAGGAAATGTGACGATTCTTTTATTTGAACTAGATAAAATGGGGTCGCTTTCTGATTTTCGGAATCATCCTTTGTATGTTAGGAACTCACCTATTTATTATAAGAAAAGAAAAGCCAGGCTACGAAAATAGCAGGTAGTGAAGTGGCCTCTTCAAAAGAGGAAAATACAAGGACACGATATTTATCCGTCTAAGTTCTCTCGCAGAAATATCACGATCTCATTTTATACGTTCAAAAAGATCCTAGGAGCTGTTCCGAGTTGTAGTGGGTTCTGCATGTGATTTGTATTTGTAATAGCATCCACTGCTCTAGATTTTTAGTACGGGAATGCAAAAAGCCCAAAGTTTAATGGCTTAGACATAAATGTTATGGTAGATACCTTGCATAATATCCGTATTAACATTGTATTATTGTAGGTTTCTTTTTTGGCGTATTCTTTTACGTATGAAGTTCGTTGACGGCTTAGTGGATACATGCGATGTAAAATTAGTGTAATGTGTAGAAGAGATGGATGGATTGCGTGAAGAGTGAAATGAAAGTAAAGAAGGGAATTAGTGATAGTGTGACGGGTGACAGGACAAAGTGGAAGAAAAAACATGTTGCGCAGACCCCAAGTAATATGGGATAAGGGTAGGTTGACTATGAAGTGTCCACACAAATAGACAAAATGTAGAATCATTGAAACTGACACAATCTTGGTAAAATAGAGCTGAGAATTTTATTGTTGCATTGACTACCTCAGCAGAGTTTGCTCAAAAGAATGATTCAATTACTGACAAAGTCTGAAAACACTTTAGAATGTGGGTGTATTACGACCACATTCAAAATTTTTTTTAGAGTCTAATGTTACTCTAAAAATATGTTCACACAAGACAACATAGACGTCGAACGAGCTAACATGGTCAAAAGACTATACTCTTTCCTTGAAGGTAAATAAAGCAAAAAAAAAGTATATTGTGATAATAAATCCGTTGTGGCCCAGATAAAATATATCTTCTAGGATAAAAGTAACGTATTATCACGTCCCGCAGTTAATCTTAGCATTAACCTCACACCAGCTCTCTTATATTCCTACGACCCGCTTAAAACTTTATCCATTTCGAATAACATCTTTTTAAAACAAAACTTATGAATTACTTTTCGTGTATTTAGTTTGAGAAAGCAGAGAGCTAAGTTTGATGGTGGAAATGAATTAAAATTGTGTAGTTTTCAGTTATTATTTTACTTTTAATGTTAATGAAACAAAATGATTAAGTTTTCGCTTTTTAAGAAGAGCAATGTTTTGACTAAAATGTTACGATTGAGTATATTTAAGGCGAGAGGGGCAAGGACAAATAGTGGATAGCTCGACATAGGATCATTTAGCTGTTGTCCGCATCAAGCCCAAGTTGACAATAGCGTACACAGTTGCACGCGCCTCTCAAAGAGGTCCACCCTTACTTTGTTGAGACATCTACGGTCCGGACTAAGCGTTTTGCCTCGTTGTTTATACCGCGTACATCGAGGGACTGGAACAGTTTTCCAGCTGCAGTCTTTCCGTCCGTTTGTAATTTAGGTGTGTTCAAGCCTAGAGTAAATAGGCTCTTAATATACTATAACGCCTCACCATCGACAATTCCACCACTGCTTACCATCAGGTGGGATCCCAGTCAAGCACTAGTTTAAAGCAATTAAAAAAAAGAAGTGTCAGTAAAACCATAGGTGTGGCTCCTACAAGACCAAAACCTACTGGAGACATGAGTTGACTTTTTAAAGGGTAACCCATGATCGTGGACATAAAACTCTTCTGTTGTATATGTCCTCGATCACGGGTAAAACCATAGATATATCAAAGGTAAAACTATATCTACATTCCTTTAATATATGTATGGTTTTAGTCATTAAAAGCATCAATCATTTTTTTATCAATATACTGTTACGGTTTATATATCATTTATTTCTCTAAGATTAAATACATAATCACTTGATTAGAAACAATCTTATTACATTATAATAATAGAAAGTGCCGAGAGCATAGGCTTCGAATATAAATACTATTCGATTTGGGTACATTGCAAAAAATCGTCCGAATGCGTTGTATATACACATCGTGCATCGTCGTATATACACATCGAGCTCAAAGTTTATAATTATACCGGTCTACAAAAAAAAAAAAAAAACAAAAAAGACTTAATAAAATTTTAAGTTGGCTGGTTACCCGGGAATATACAGTTCCAAGTAAGTTGTTGTTTTAAACAAACACATAATACAATAACCATCAAAATGGTTCAACAAAGAACAAATTAATGGTTATAAATTCCAAATAACAAGATAATAACTACCATTTGAATTGTAGGTATTCAAGTGAGCTTTGTTTTCAGAAATTCTCGCAAGGCTACCTCGGAATCAGGAGACTATAAGTAGATACGATGGAAATAATTACTAATAGATATTTAGTAAAATTCTGTTCATTGTTCTTAAAATAATTTTGTCTAATATTGTAAATTACTAAGCTAATTTTAAGTTTAAAGTTTATTATTACGTTTTTCTGTAATGAAATCAGATAACAATACAAAATGTTCTCTCTAAGTCTTTATAAGACATAGAAACAAAGAGTTGATCTGCATAAGTGAAACTCCGCTGCTGCGACAAGCCGCGTATTGGCGGATAGTATTCCGGCGAGATCTCACGGTGAAATGGCGACAACGACTGTCACATCCTAGTGCCGGGCACGTCATAGTCATGGCGGTACGTCGTCTCTTTGAGGAGTGACTGTAGAGGCAACACGGCGTCTTTACCTTTCACATGACGCAGGTAAGAAACGCCCGGGTGTCACCACTGCTTTGAATAGTCGGAGGACACGGTGAAGCTCACGGTAGACCCGAAGCGAACAAAACATAAATGGCGTAAATTGGTATAAAAAATTGATTAAATAACAAAAGTGATGATAAAATTGGAATTCTAATTCCATGAATAATACAAAAATTCGACTATTATATTTAATGCCTCTGAAACAGTTAATCAAAAAGTCTTATAATAACGCAGCCAACCAGCGGTCTCCACCTCCCGGATAAGCTTATAAAACGGTGAATATGAAAATTTCCCTACTCTCCAAATAAAAAGCCAAGAGTTTATAAGCGATTACGTCATAACGGTTGAAAAATGACTTTTGAAATCCGGCCACTTCAACGTCGCTCCACTCAAGATGAATTGTTAAAAATTGACGTCGAGATTAGGAATGATTTTTATTGTATGCCTTTAACCCCGTGCGGGTTTTGTGGCTTCAAGTTCTAAAGTTTGGCCAGTAATTTTGAATTTATTGTTCTTTAAATATCGGTTTGGACTTGGATATAGATGGCTGGTTATATTGCATTCAAAAGGTAAAGACTTGAAAAGACTTAGAGAGTCACATAAAAAGGACTATGTTCGGAATCTCGTTGAGTAATGATTCGATTACACAACGAGATTAAGCAGCATAATGAAGATTTCAGCAGGAGGAAGTAAAGGGACTGATATAGCCTGAATTCACAAAACCAGGGATAAAATGTAAGACATGCAAAGCTCACAGAACGGATGCTCGATTGGTCAGAAAGTTTTGGAGTTGGACAGCGTAGGAAGCTCTTTTACAGAGTGGACTAATAACCCGACGATGAGAAATTCGATGGATAGGAGACGTACAGTACCGGTCCTTGTGGTGTCATTTGATAGAGTCCTATACCTAGTACCTACCATTCTACTATGAATTGGCTTGAATCTTCAGAGACTGTTTCAATTATGACAGTAAAAATTTTTAGGAATTCTATCGACATGGAATAACGCTGGCCCAGTGGCGATGGCCCTGACTTACGAATTGTACGTCGTGGGTTCAAACGCAGCCAAGCGCATTTTTTTTATTATAGCTAGCCTGTGCTGTCCCACTGTTAGGCAATGTCCTCCCTCCATTCTTTCCAGCTATCTCAGTTACTCGCATTATCGTCCCAATTCTCAGGGAAGACATCCAGGTGTTTTTTTTCGACCCCCCATCTCCATCGTGGTCTACCGCGGCCGCGCGTTGCTGTTTCCGGGCACCAATCCTGTGTTTTAAAGGCCCACAGCTCGCTTGCGGCAGACATGTCCTGCCCAGTCCCATTTACTATTACTTTGCATAATTTATTTCATCATGATTGCTTCTAAAACGGTGAATGAAAACTTTGTCAGGAAACTGGCAATGTATCGGGGGTAGGTATATGAGAATTAGTAAGACGAAGCCTCCTGTAGCAGGACTAGAAAGTTGTAGTTAGTTAAGTTGCATGCGGGCTCGACCGGTAACTTTGTATCGGGTACTACTGTTTCTTGTTGTTTTGTTAATTGTAATTAGAAAGGTTACTCGATCCGTGTTGTGCTGCCGTTAATTGGTCAAAACTACTGGGCCTAGTAGCGTGAAATTTTGCACAAGGCTTTCGTTTATGACGTAGGTGAATACTAAGAAAGGTTTTTTCAAAATTCAGCTCCTAAACGGATGTAATGGGGGTCGAAAGTTTGTATGGAGAACCGTACTTTCACGCGGGAGAAGCTGCTCGCAGACGAAGACGAATACAAAAAGCATGTAGCGAAGGTGTTTGTGTGGTGTGACGAGTATGGATAAAGTGCGAAATTAGTAAGTATATTAGAAGTAGCGTTAGTGACTGCAAAATTTGAAGAAAATCTAAAAGAGTAACTATGGATTTTCTTGCCGGTTCTTCTCCATAAGAAACGACCAATTTGAAACCGTGCACTAGCTTCTACGTTTAAGTGCCAATGGAGGCCCATGTGAAATAAAAATATTATGACTTAGACTTGAATCATTTATCTTGGTATAGTCATATGAAGAGGAGGGATAAAAGGCATGTTACCAAAGAATTATGAGGTTAATGTAGTTGTAGTTGTAGATGGAGAAGGTGATGGAGGCCATAAAAGGCATGAATGATTTGCAAGAGGAGAAAGAAAAGGGAGTGAAAGGGTGACTGGTGATAGGATATAATGAAAAAACAAAAACTTGCTGCATCAACCCCAAATAACATACGAAAAGGGCAGGAAAATTAAGAAAGATGATCATTATTAGTGTTGCTTTATAAAATAATATAATCACTACATAATATAAAACAAAGCCGCATCCCTTCGTCTGTCCCTATGTATGCTTAGGTCTTAAAAACTACAGACATAGATTCTGATGCGTTTTTTTTAAATAAATCATCCAATGACAACTGCCGCCCTTGGGTGGAGCGAGAGATAAGTGTCAGAATGATACTAACTAAAAACTCGACCCGTTTCTTCTTTGCCTTGAGTTCCAAGGCATTGGTGATACGCTTTCTCATTTACGTATGGCCCCAGGAGCAGAGTCCTGCTGTGCCTATAGAGTTTCCTATAGAGAATCCCTGAGGCGTTAAGCCTTTGTACCTTTGTGTTGCATGAATTTTTGAAACCGTTATATACTTGGATTTACTGTCACATAAAGATTATTAAAACATATGTGAAATAAATATTATTAAAAACTTCGTCTACGGCTCAGATTAAACCCATGCTCGTATTTTAATTAACTTTATTATGGCCGTATCATAAACTACTATAATAATATACGATTGTGGTACAAATAATATTCTAAAAAATCACATGTTATTGTAAAATAATAATAATAAAATAAAACTGAAAAAAATTACTAACCCGCACAGGGCCTGCGTGGTGGATTAGGGCCCATTCCCCCTTTTAGCGAAGAGGCCTATATCCCAGCAGTGGGATCACTAAAAAAAAATAATGATGATTGTAAATTAGCCCTTTTTGGAGTGATAAATAAAAAAAAAACATGAGATAAACTTCTCTTGTCCTGAGTGGAGCAAAACGCAGTGTCTTTTACTGACTAAACTATACCGGTGTTCTTTTGATTGCTCTTTTCTGTACTACCATTCCCCCAAAATTGTAACCTAGACGTCAGCGCAGCCTTCTAGCCTTCAGCTACCATATCACGACATCAGCATCAATTTCTCAAGATTTCGAGCAGCGAGCCTACAGCTGGCACCCGCGGCCAGAAAGACTATTTTGGTCTGCTTACCTAGTCATATTTTGTCATCACCCTCAGCCTCATCAGCGAACTTGACACCACCTTCGGCCAGTTACATGAAGAGCCATCAAGAACATCTTTTGGTTGACACCAGCAGTCAAGCCCTACGTCGCATAGAACCGCTCCGACTCACTGGAACCAGCTGCATTACTCCGACTCACTGGAGCCTACAGTATATCATCCCGACTCACTAGGATAACCACACCCCGACTCACTTGGATAACTACACCCCCACTCACTGGGGCATCTCCGCAGACAGTTCCGACTCACCGAGAACTATGGAGATTCCGGTTCTGACTCACTGGAACCATCCTATCACAGTCCTGGCACGTATCAAGAAGCCCTAAGAACCATTGATCTCCGATCTCCAAAGGGGAGTTATGTAGTGGCTATGACGTAACATAAGACTTACAAGAATCCTGAATCGCACAATCAAAGTTCTCCGCTAGGTTTGAACATATACGAAAACCCGAAATCAACTATCGGGCAGTAGTCCACCGGACAATAACACCTGTCTGGACGGAAGATCCTCCTCTTTCAACGAAGATAGTCGGAGTTTACTTTCTATACCGCATACCTCCAAACCCATTAAATCTATGGCAGTCAAGTAAATACAGGCTAACATATAATTATTACACTGACCTAGTATGACTTAATGGCCGCTTTAGTGTTCCAGATTATTAAAGTTATGATGTACCATGTGGTATTTTGTATTAGGGATGGCGACTATTCCTATAAAAGATCGATTTTTGAATCACAGTCTAAACAATCGATTTAGCAATAAATCGGATGAAAAAACATCGATTTTTGAATCGCAGCCTAAACAATCGATTCAGTAATAAATCAAATGATAAAACAACGATTTCCTAAAGATGAATCCGTTGATTACGTTACGTTGGATCTTATTAATATTTTCGTTAATTTGTATGCACCTGCCATGTTTTCTCTTCACCACCCTAGGTTGACTGGTAGAGAATGCCTAAGGCATTAAATCCGCCTGTGTACCTTTGTGTTGCATGAAGTTCTAATAAATAAATAAATAAATAGATTACCTTGCAGTTGTTGCATTTTCTTGGCAGCGTATACAAACGACACTACAATGCACGTCTGTTTTATAGACATGGTAAGCAATCGGGTGTAAGTTCAAAATACATTTTTTTTTAACATGCTATAAATATAATTATGGATTTAAAAATATGTATACATTTAATTACACTAAAAATAACCTAAATAAACTAAAAATACTCTTATATTTACGAATGATTTATTGGGCATCAAAAAATTCATCCACATCGATATCCATGGGGAAAGTGCCCAGAACGCTGGCAGCATTGCCACGCTGGATGGCAATGATCAGCATTGCCATCCATCGTCGCTGACAAAAAATAAAAATTAATTTAACTTTTAGAATAGAGTAATAAGAGACATAATAGAAAGATGATAGGTATGCGAACGCCGGCGTTCGCTCGGAGCTCAAGAGTGTAAGGAATATAAGTGCTTGTAACGTTTTTAAATAATAATCGAATGACATCATACAGATTTTTTTTATCTATTTAATGTTTAATATTGGTTTCAAAATCGATTTTCGTGACCTATTAAATTTCGGGCTTCAATTAATCGATTTCAGATCGCCATCCCTAGTTGTACTATCGCATTCTCTCAGACATTAGTGCAGCCACAAATCATCAATAGATTGGATACATTTGTCATGTGGTTGTGAAGGGATGCGCCTCATAATATATTGAATACATATATTATGAGATTTATGTATTAGGATTTGTAGGGTGGGACGTTGGATGTTGGGTGAAGTTTCATGAATGAGAATGTAAGCAATCTCATGCTTTTGTGTGCATTTTTGAGGTTCCATACCTCAATACAAAAAAAAGGAACCTTCATAGAATCTCTTTGATGTCCGTCTGTCTGTCTGTCACGACCCTTTATCTCGAAAACTTGGTGAAATTCACCTCTGCTCTCAAAACGGACAACCCAGTTTACGCCGTACGGTGAATATTCACCTTTGCGTTAGGATGAGATATCTACAGTCCGGACTAAGCGGTTTCAATGAGGCACTGGGAGTGAAGTTAGTTAGGTAGAGAGGATTATAATTAAGGTGTACTCAAGGCTAGTGTGAATATTCGCCTTACCATCAACGATTGCTCACTGATCACTCGATCGATCACGGTTTACGATCAGGTGGGATCGCAGTCAAGCACTAATTTATATAAATTAAAAGATGGTAAAAGAAACATCGTGAGGAAACGGAATGTCCTAAAACGAAAAATGCGAATGAAAACGTGATGGATTGCTGCCTATTCCCCCACCTCGGAAGGAGACTTGAGTTTCAGCAGTGGGAACATTGTACGGCTGATGCTACGTTATGCTATAATAAGGAATTCATGTTGTAGTAATTCATCCATAGTGCTATGAGTGATTTTCTGCAGATTGCCTAATGGACATACTATTACATCTTCCATGGGGAAGATGAAATAGTATGTCAAACGTGATGGCACGTTACTCTCGATCTCGTTCAACCTTTTGGATCGATACGTGGCTAATGAGCCACTGAAATCACTATTAGCCAGTTTCTGCACTGTTAACGCTAGCAATTAAACGAATGAGATCGTTTGAGAATGTTGTTTATTCCAATAGTAAATATACATACACACATTTGTCGATCGTTGCGTACTAACTACTTACAAGTAATTCGCTCAGCTGTCGTTTAAAAATGTATTTTATTTTTTAATTTTATCTTTACATATTGATAGTTTCATGTACCGTATCGATGCTCCATGGGATTAAAACGATCAAAATTTAGCCATCCGTCATTCAGGCTCTGGCCTGTATAAAGACATATGCTACCAGGCTAAACTAAACTTTATATTCTGTTTGTCCATAATTCAAACTAATTTTTTTGCAAGTAAGAATGTTATTTACTTTTTTATCAAAAAACAGAAATCAGAAATCGATGACAGTCAAAAAAATATAACGAAGTAAATATAGTACATCGAGTCTTAATGACCATTAAAAGTGGGCAAGAGAGCTATTAAAATATTTTTTATGACTTGAACAAAATTGCCCACGTTGGAAGTACTTTAACGTCCATCATTGCTATCGTTAAACAGACCGTGTTGTTTATGGCTGGACTACTTACCGTCAGGCCTGACCTACATGTATGGTCAAAGTTAGTTACCGTGCCTCACCATTTCTTTTCCTTATTATCCCGGAAAGTCTTTAAGTTAAGAGTGAATAGGTTACTTTTAAACAAACGTGCT
Source organism: Mythimna loreyi (assembly GCA_029852875.1). Taxonomy (NCBI): domain Eukaryota; kingdom Metazoa; phylum Arthropoda; class Insecta; order Lepidoptera; family Noctuidae; genus Mythimna; species Mythimna loreyi. The sequence continues at coordinate 15,933,968 of CM056782.1, read as the reverse complement.
CAACCAGCTATAATTTCAACGGTAAGAGTTAGACCTTTTTTTATTTATAAATACTTTATACAAACAATAGTACACAAATGAACTTAAACATTGCACACCAATGTCTCTCTATTACAATATTTGAAAGGTTATTTAATGCCTTTTTAATAATTCTTTATTAATTGAAATATATAATATACTAGCTTTTGTCAGCGGCTTCGCCCGCGTACATAAAATATAGCCTATGTCACTCAGGAGTAAAGCACCTTTCTATTGTTGCTAAAATTTTTCCAATCGGACCAGTAGTTCCAGAGATTACCCCCTACAAACAAAAAAACAAAAAAACAAACTTTACCTCTTTATTATATTAGTGTAGATAATACATCATCGGCCTTATAATGTTCCCATTGCTGGGACTGAGGCCTCCTCTCTACGAAAAAGAATGGACCGTAAAACACCACGTGGGCCCAGTACGGGTTGTTGGTTGTTGGATGTCACATGTCTTCGAATTTTTAGGGCTAGGACATGCTGGTTTCCTCAAGATGTTTTCCTCAGTTTTGAGAGCAACGGTGATGAAACAAATTACACAAAGTATTGATACGACTGGCTGGGTTTGAACCCGCAACCTACCACTGCCCTCATCCATATTCGGTCGGTATTGGACTAGCGGTCCTAAAATTCTTCTCAGTCACCTCACTCATTCTCGTCACTCTTGGCAAATTTCTCATAGTCATGAACCATCTAGTAAGTTGGTTGCGGTTTTTGCGATACTTTTCCATATCTCTTAATTCATAGCACTTCAAATACACTCAATGTCAGTCAATCATCTTAATAGTGTTCTCTCGTATCTAGGATGATATAATGAGGTCTATTCATCTGTTAGGTGATGGTGAACGTTGGCTCTCTGCTGTTCCCTGTACCACTAAACTTTCCGAAGAGACATGATAGCTCATTTATTTAATCTTCATGTACAGTAGTGGTAAACAAGCGGACTTAATGCTACAAGGCCTTCTCTACCAGTCAACCTTTGGGTTAAAAAAGATAACACTGTGGTAGATGAACACAATACATAAATTAAATGACAAATAAATAATAAAAGTCGGATTTTTAGAGCGTTTAAAGTTTTATAAAATCACTGTACAAAACGTTTTGTGCGATAGCGAAAAAGAATCCAAAAGAATCGCATTTTTACGATGGCTGTCACCCATGAACAGAATTTCAACCTAGCGATACCCAGAGAATTAATAATCCATCATACATTAAAGGACCGATCCCTCCGAGAATATTAGAACTTAAAACAGGAAAATAGCTCAGTGTTATGGGTGAGAGTCGAATGCTGTATTTTTGTTTTTCCACATCGAATGCTTTCATATCGTAAAGTTTTAGTAAGGAAGTTAAAAGTTATTTCTAACTTATTGACAGACTTTAGACAGAGTTAGAGAGCAATGGTGGCCGAGAAGTAACAGCCCTGATTGGCGGGTTCAAACCCAGTCAGGCATATTACTTTGTGTAATTTATTTCAAGACTACTTACTGCTTACAAAATGGTCAAAGAATACATCGTGAGGTGTTTAATGCGGTTTGCAGGCTTTTTTAATTTCGCGAAGGATTTTACTTTAGTATAAGAATAATATTTTTAAATAACTGTTTATTTTGTTAGTACATTAGATACTCATAACAAAAATGCAATTTTAAATATCCTTGCACGTTTGTCTGTTTGTTTGTGTTCAAATGTTTCGGACATAAGTTTGATTATCTCCGAAACATTTGAATCGATGTTGTCAGGACTTTATGATGTTAATTAACTTGAGTTACTTTTATTTAACAAAGTTATATATTCGCAGAAAAAATTTTTTCATTGTAGTTGTGATTAAATGAAAATATTTTGATTTACAAATTCGTACGCCAACAAAATCGCGAGGAAACCGGCTTGTCCTAGAACCAAAAATTCAAAGACAATGTGTCATCCACCGACCCGCACTGGGCCCGCGTCGTAGATTATAGCCCATTCCCTGTCTTAGAAAAAAAAAGCACCAACCAATTTATTTATAACTAAGGTTTCGTTCATCGAAAAACAGAGAAACCTGCTAAGATCTTAAGGCTTATATGTATTTTATATAAAGAAAACAGTACATTAAGCCGTAATAATGTGCTATAAGTGTTTTCTGCGGTGTGTTACTTAGTGGCCACTTAGTCCGGTAATCCGGATTAGTTTCGTGAAGACATCGTGCTCAAAGTATTAGTTAGATAACGTTACCAGTATCTAAGGGCTCAGGCTCAGCTATATGTTGATATATCATGATACAAGTGGCTTTATAGGAGGGGTTTGGTCACGAAGGTAAAGGAGGTCGTGGAGTAAAGTTGAAGTTCATTCTAAGAGTTGAAATTAAACTTCAAATAGCTTGTTGCATAAGTATCAAGTCATCATCTGAAGACTTCCATGAAGAAGGAATTTTAGCTGCCAGGTGCCAAACAGGGCCCTGGGATCAAGGCAAGGAAGAAACGGGGTAGGGTGTTTAGTCAGTAAGAGTCTGACACTGTCTCAAGCTCCGGCCTAGGTGGGATTCGTCATTGTATGATGAAGACATCGTGCTCAAAGTATTAGATAGCGTTACCAGTATCAAAGGGCTCAGGCTCAGCTATATGTTGATATATATTATGATACAAGTGGCTTTATGGGCAGGGTTTGGTCACGAAGGTAAAGGAGGTCGTGGGGTACATAAAGTTGCAGTTCATTCTGAAAGTTGAATGTAAACTTCAAATCGCTTGTTGCATGGCTGGGTATCAAGTCATTTCCTGATTTTCGTGAAGGAGGAATTTTAGCTGCCAGGTGCGAAACAGTATTACCAGGGCGTTGGGATCTAGGCAAGGAAGAAACAGGGTAGATCGTTTAATCAATAAGAGTTTGACATTGTTTCCCGCTTTGCCCAAGGGCGGGATTCGTCAGTGGATGATTTTTGCCCACCATAAAAAAATTACCTGAAGATTTTAATGAAGGAGGAATTTTAGCTACTAGGTGCCCAACAGTATTACCAGGGCCCTAGGTTCAAGGCAACGAAGAAACGGGGTAGGTTGTTTAGTCAGTAAGAGACATTGACATTGTGTTCCGCTTTGCCCAAGGGCGCGATTCGTCCCATATAAAAGGTGCCAAACAAGAAATCGCGGAGAAAATTTGCTGGTCACATTTATGTTTGCCCAACTAGCCAAAATGTACTGAAGTTGCTGATTTTTTCACTATTTCACGTTTGATCGTATAGTAAAAATTGTTCATTAACATGATAACAATCACGTGTTTAAGTATTGGTCACTAATTACCTGTCCCCAATATATCCATAGTTATAATTTACAAAAATAAATAGTAACTCGATGATTATTACTTTTACCCTATTGACACAGTTTTTATTCAATTCGATGCCAATGTAGTGGTGGAACTTGCTATAAAATTCATTACTGTGATGTCCAGTAGCACAAAGCCTATCTAGCTGTGAAATAGTAATAGCTCAGCCAGTAAGGCTGAAATAGTAATACGAACAAAAGAGGCAGCAGAAACAGTGGGGTAAAGACAAGTCTAGCGTTTTCGGGAGTAACTTGGATTCGAAGAAATTACCATGACCTGAATCAGAAATGAGGATATCCGCAAGAGAACCAAGGTTGCCGACATAGCGAAAAGAATCGCCAAACTTAAGTGGCAATGGGCAGGGCACATTGCACTCAGAACGGATGGCCGCTGGGGCCTAAAGGTTCTGGAGTAGCGACCGCGTACCGAAAGACGTAGCGTTGAAAGGCCTCCCACAAGGTGGACCGATGACCTGGTCAGGGTTGCTGGAAGCCGATGGATGCAAGACGCACAGGACCGGTCTTTGTGGCGGCGCTTGGGGGAGGCCTATGTCCAGCAGTGGACGTCTTTTGGCTGAAATGATGATGATGATGACCATGACCTGTGATGGTGGGTAAAAGTCATCCAATGACAACTCCCCTGGGTGGAGCAGAACATAGTGTCAAACTCTTACTTACCAAAAACCCTGTTCCTTTGTCACCTTTGTACCAGGGCCGAGCCTTCCTTTCAGACGCGAACCCTTGGCCCCAGTTGGCTTTTATTGTAATTTTTATGGTGTACAATAAAATGTAGGTACTATAATTATCTGGGTATACGAGACGCACGGGACCGGTCGTTGTGGCGACGTTTGGGGGAGGCCTATGTCCAGCAGTGGACGTCTTTCGGCTGAATTGAATTGATGATAATAATCTACCTATCTAGGTATCTATCAAAAGCCAGTAAGGCCATTATTGGATTCCAAAAATAAACGAAAACTACCTCAGAATGACATAATAGAGCAACCATTTTTACATATTGTAACAAGATCCTACTTACAATACGTTATAACTTTGACAGCCGCTGTCAAAGTTGGATCAGATAAATCATATCGAAAAATATACACAGTGAATAAATATGTTGAGGGCAGGGTAATGATGATCGATTGTGGGGTAACTTCGAACGTGATTTGTTCGGAAATAATTGGCGAAATAAGACGTGGTTAATGAGCCGGATCGTTACAATGGAAACGTTTACAGTTCGTGGTAAATGTTCGATCGCAACATCTTTTGTTCGCTGGTTTTTATTTATTGAGAGATGTTTTCTTTTTCTATTCAGTTAACATTTATTGTTAATCTCTTTTACGCTTAGTTTTTTTATTTATTTATATAAAACAGTGACGCAACCGTCGATGGTGAGGCGCACTAGTTTATTAAGAGCCTATTCCTTGCCTTGAAGATATTTACCTAAATTATAGTCGGATTGGAAGACCAAAGCTGGTGTACCTATTATTGAAGTATTTCGTCTAGGGGAAACTCTTAGTCAGAATCGTAGATGTATCAATCGAAGTGGTATTAACATTTATTAGAAACAAACACAGCACAACAAAACACAACACACACGCATTACAAAACACACGGTAAAAAATAACAAAAATGAAGAGTACGCTGAGCGTGGCCAAACCAAAACGGTGACCACTTCAGCATTTGCTGGGCGTCAGACTCCCAGCGCTGGTTTTCAGTTGGAATCCCATAATGACGCATAGACGAGGATAAATGTAATGCTCTATGTAGGCACTATGTAATTGATATAAATATTTTACATACTGGTGTAAAATTAGAAAAACTTTTCAGTAAGATAAAGTCTGACAAACCTTCTTGCTTCTCACAGAAGATGTTATTTGGGGGCTTTCAATTCCAAAAAAGGTGAATTTCGAAAGATAAGTAGGTAAACTGACACAGAACACAATTTTATTTTCTCTAAATGACCACTAATGCCTATCTAAAAATTGTAAAATAGGCTAAAATAAATACATTTATATTTATAAACAACAAGCATAAACCTATGTAACTTCCTTTGAGAAAGTTATATAAGAACATGCAAGCTTATGACTAACTTCACTGCAGTCTTGTTTTAAATAGAGTTTCTCTGTACAAAGAGGAAACATTATAAATGTAAAACGAATTCTTCAAAACATTGTTTCAGTTCAACTCAGAGTAAAGTTTCGCAACTTCAGTTAAGATAAAGCTATATTACTTAAGGTATATTGTAGAGTGAGTTGCACAAACTAACTTAAACGATAACCAATATAGTTCATTAGCTATCGAATCTCGGTTTTGGACATCACAAATAATAATAACATTAACCGTTCTTTTACGATGTCCCTCACACCACTCGGGATTTTTCCATTGCTCCGTTCCCAGAGTTTTAAAGTTTACATGGAGAAACATAATTCTACCTGGGCGAAGCAGCTGGTAAAAGCTAGTAAAATTTATGAATATAAGCAACATCACATTTTATTATATGCTTTCATATGTCGCTATATTTTACGTAATTATTAAAAAAAAAACTTAACCTAATCGTTTGAAATGCTGATCGTTCCAAATCGGCATTTCAAACACGTAGCTCGGTGGTAACGCTGATGCACATAAAAGGCATAAAAATATGCACCCACCGATTTGCTCCACATAACCGAAATATGAATTTATATTTTGTGATTTCTGATATTCTCCATAATTTTAGTGGAGAATATTCACCGCGCAAATACAGTTAGCGCATTTCAAGTAAAGCTGGGTTTAGTAAACATTATTTGTAAATGGGTTTCATGCTTCTGTTTTATTTATATGCAAGTGAGATGCAGACCCAACATTTATTTAAATATGAAATGTAATATAAAAGCTAGGAATATATGAATAAGTGGTTAGTTTAATTATTCAATTAGTTAGCCAAGTCATGAAATTAATATCATTAGCAATGAATTTAATTATTGAACATTATAAACATCTGTATTACATTTTATTTCAGTGAAGAACATTCTTTGTATCAATATGTTTTTTTTTTCTACCCTTAATTTATTTGAATAAAACAGAACAAATATTATACATATACTTGATGAATCCTTACTAGTGAGTGAAATGAACCCTCGTTTGCCGTGTAGGTAATGCTAGCAAAGGTGGAGGCCGACCGCATAAGGCAATAGAGCTCTCGCCCGATACACCGCTGCTATTTCGATCCCTATTTTCGGCGAGCAATGGGTAGATTACCATCCGGTCGTCTGGTGACAGTCCGGACCAAGCCAAGTCGTCAATAGCGCGCTTTGTTCCAGCACGCCTCAAGAAGTTGTCAGCAAATGTAGAGGCCAAACCGCAAGGCCGAATCCAACTGGGGCACCGATCTGGTTTCTGAAAGGAAGGTCCGACCCCAGTATTAAGACTAAGAGGTAACGGGCTGGGCCGTTTAGTCAGTAAGACTCAGTAAGACATTGTCTTCCACTCCGCCCGAGGGCGGGATTCGTCATTTGATGATTTTACCAACCTTCTTTGCCGTAATTAAAGACACAATAAAAAAAGCATGGTGTTTCGTCTTGACCAGCGCATACGAAAGATTTATCGTAGCACTTTCGTAGTAGTAGTAGTAGCATCGTAGCGATTTATGCTACGGCTGAACAACTCTATGTAGACCTAGCTTAGCGTCTTCAATAAGATATCAAAGGCCACTTTATACATGAATAAGTTGCCTTGCCGTTTGTGTAAAAAGCGTGCCTTTTTATGTAAATCCTTAAGATGTTGCAAAAGTAAACAAAACTGAGCCTCACTATAAAGTATCCGCGGTAAACAGGACGCTTTGAAATAGCGTTGAAGCGTTACATTATCTGATTTCCCAAGACAAGAAAAAGCAAGAAAAACATAAAAAAGGAAATGCAAAATCTTGCACAACATAGCTCTTAATCTAAATAAAACGGTATCCTTTAAAGAATAGAACGTTCTAGAACACGATAGTGTTGGAAATATCCTTTTGAAACAGTAGTCACAAGAATCTCGAACTATTTTCCTCTATTACGAGGGAAATGCAATTACTGCTGTTGTACTACAAGACGTGTCTTCTTTAGATTCTAAGTATCGCTTAAAGAACGTCGCATTCTATGCGAAGAAATAAGGAGGGTTTTATTGGCACTTCGAGAGTGCAAAGTGTTGTAGTACATTGCATTTACGATTATGACTTATGTTTTACGAGTGTTGAAACTAAAAATTATAAAATTTAAGGGCTGAAAGTGTCCGCTTTGGCGCACTGTTTTGATCGTTAAAATGTTTGGCTTAAATTGTAGTTATATAGGTACCTTTTATTTTTTTTTATTTGGGAAGTCTTGAAATAACTCGTCCTGTGTGAATCTGAAATGAAGTGCCGGATTTTTAGGGTCAGCTCATACCGACACGCGACTCGAAGAGTCAATACTGTAAGAGACCAGTGATTTCGCGCTGCGCCGTGCGCCTCCGTGAGACGCATCGCAACGTTGCGAGGCGCATAGTAAAATTGCTGGCAACAGGACATCTCGCTGAATCGTTGTGTGGCGATGCATCGCTCTACGCCGCGAGGCATCACGAGGCGCAGCGCAGGAGCAACGTATTGTAAATTCTTACAATGAAATGTGTATCTTTTCGCGTTGTAAATAAAGTTCTATTTTGAGTAATTCTATTAAAATGTGCGTGCAGCGTCGCGTCTCAGTGTGGGCTGACCCTAGTAGAACAAAACCTACCTGTATTCTTTCAGTTACCCTTTGCGTTCCCTTTACCTTTTGACTGTAGAGGTAGCGTGTAATTTCGTTCATATTATGGCTTTTCTTTTGGTTTGCGTTATCTATTTGATGGTAAATAACTGTTTGAACTGTGAAGTTTTTAATTCGTGCACTGTAATTTAAAAATAATATCTATTGAGAGTTTTTGCCATCAAAGACAAAAAATATCTATCGTAAAACACACTGCTCAACCTGAGAATCGAATCGAAGACCTCTTTCTCAGCAGTAAAGCTAGCGCCAAACGAAAAACAATTCATAAATGGGAGTAAGAAACAGTGAAATTAAGTTATAGTTCTAATTAAGTTACCACAATGAAATTGTAACAGTACTTTCCAAGTTATATTAGATTAATCAAAAGGCGAATCCAAATATAGCTCAAACCGGCAGCTGAATCATTAATCTGTAACAGAGGCACTATATTTCAATGGCTGTGATACACAATAGCATTTGCAGAATTCTGTATAAAAATAGAAAATAGTTGAGTCAACATATGATATATAGATGGATGATAACATTACATAGTATAAAACATAGTTGCCTGTCCCTATGTATGCTTAAATCTTTAAAACTACGCAACGGATTTTGATGTTTTTTTTAATACAGTTGCCTCCTTACTACATTTATCTTAATTTAAGACTACATGTGGGAACAATCTTTTTCAAAGGTTTTTTTAAGTTCATCATGTCAGCCGAGCGACGCCCACTGCTGGGCATAGGCCTCCCCCAAGGATCTCCACAACGATCGGTCCTGTGCTGTCCGCATCCAGCGGCTTCCCGCGACCTTCACCAGATCGTCGGTCCACCTTGTAGGGGGCCTGCCCATGGAGCGTCGTCCGGTATTTTTAAGTTCATCTCCATCTAATAATTTACAAATAATTTTTTATGCACCGTTTTTGGGTTCCGTACCCAAAAGGGTAACTAACGGAACCCTTTTACTAAGCCGTCCATCCGCCCGTCACTCCATATGTCTGTCAGCGGCCTGTATCTTATACTAGAATAGGTAGACAGTTGAACATTTCTCAGCATTTGTACGGAACCCTTGGAATGCGTATTAAAGTCGCAATTGACTGAGTTTTTTTTGGTGTAAAAAACATCTAATAACAACTCAGACAGTGTGTATATATAGACTAAAAACCAACTCCTGTTCATAAGTTACCTTTCATACCAGGGTCGAAATACTAGCGGGCGCACGGTGTGCGCTGCTACGCATTTTTTTTTTGTATTAAAACTATCTTCGTATTATTTTTTTTCTAAAGAAACACGTAACACATGGGTTAGCTAGTCTGACACACTGTTCTGCTTCGACATAGAGTGGATGGAAAGGAATAAATGATTTGTAACCTTAAAAAAATATTTAGGTGGTTTTAAAGTCTATATCAATAATAGAATAAAAAAAAAACAGTATTTTGATGGTTTGCCTTTTTCTGTTATTCATTCGTAAAGATCCATTTAGGTCTGTCAATTTATTATAATAGAAATATTAAACCCACACTTGGGGGGTGGAGTTTCGTAAAATTCGTTCATAGCGAACACGAAATTTTTTTTAGTTTGTAGTTTCTGAGATTTCCTCATTAAACATACAAAAAAAAACAGGTACTCTAAATTAGAAACAAAAAATTAGTTGATGGGTTTATTAAATTGTGTGTTGTGTATTATCTACGGTTAATTAATACAAATCTATAGAATCTTTCTTTATATTCACCTTTTCTTTTCTCTTTAATTACACCCACCTCTTTTTTTCTCTGTATCACCTTGAGTAGTAGAAAATGTCAAAGGCAAGTCCGCCTTTGTAGGGGAGACCGGGTACAAAAGTAACATTTTGTACTTTTACTTTGATTTTTTGTTAGGTGTGATTATTTTATAGAAATGAATATTACCATTTAAACATTTCATTAATGGTCTTTACATCGGCACCCCAATTTCGCTTTTTATTATTCATTTGATATGATTCACAGAGATTTGAAAAAAAATGGGAAGTTGTTACTTCCGACCACGTAGGCAGGACGAAAGTAACACATTGTGGGTCAAAAGTAATAGGCCAAAAGGGTTCATAAAGAAAACAATATGACATACTAAATCCACATATTATTTATTTTAAGACATTTTATTTAAAGAAGTTGCATTTTAAATGCAAAATACTTAAAAAAACCAACTCATATGCCAGTTTACGAACTCCAGGTGGAGGTAAGCCGAAATAAACTCCAGAGCACTCGATAAAGTAATCCCGTAGATATTTTTCTGAAAACTATATTCACGCAATGATAATCCACTACGGCAGTAATATTTCCTGCTTCATTTTTTATATATTTGTATAACGTTACATGACAAACATAATATTTTTTTGGGCTATGTTACTTTTGTACCCGACCACATTTCTGTTACAATATCAAAGATAATCTTAAAATGAAATGTGCTAGAAAAAAATTAATTAAAATACTGTGTAATCAATCTAATCAAGAATTAACATGCAAATATTCAGATTGGTATAATTTTGAAAAGACTACGAAAACACTAAATAAGAAAACGACAAAATACTTACTTTTGGTTTGCGAAATCACAAAACGTCTCCTCACATAACTAAACAGCGCGAGGCGCGCGTAGCGACTGTACAGAAGCGAGGGGGGTACCGCCCCGCTTTGAACTTACTACATCGACGCGGGGTTTGACCATTGGATATACCTACAGAGCATTTGTTACTTTCGACCCGCCGTTACTTTTGTACCCGGTCTCCCCTACCTTTATGTGCATGAAGTTATAAATAAAAAAATAAATGAGCTTCCATCCGGTACGCCCTCTACAATAAACCGAGCACAACTAACAAAGTTATCGATGTGATTCCCTGCACTTTGCCAGTATCTGACATTAATGCATTAATAATTACAAACAGGAGCCCCTCTTTGTCCCGGTCCATTAGAAAGACGTCATTCTGCCATTACGCCGAGATGAATGACCTGCCATTCAAAGTGTAATGCACTGTTAATTTTTAGAGACCGGCCCTGAGTGCTGGTCATATCTGTTGGTACTGTAGCTGGATTTAGCCCTCTTGAGTTTTGTGGGAGAATATCGTGAAGTGTTTTTGATTATCTACTTAGATGTTATTACTGTTTAATTTATGAGAAAAAAAATGGTCAAATCTCTTTTTTTGGGTTCCGTTGTAAACTCTTATAGTTTCGCCAAGTCTGTATGTCTGTCTGTCTGTCGGTCTGTCCGTCCGTGGGTAGTCTCAGCGAGCGTTGCTAATAGCAGCGTAAGCTTTAATTTGGTACCAATATGTTTATCCATCATGCCATCAAAAAAGGTACCTCCCTTACACGGAAAAAGGGAGTGTTTTTTTTTACAATTAGCGTGGCCCGATACTCTCTTGGCCATTTTTTTTCAATTTCTGTTAGGTACAATAATAATAGAACGGCAAATTTTGTAAGTGTTTGTTACTTCTTCACGTTCAAATGACTGAACGGATTTCGATGAAATAAAAATAGGACACGGGAATGTTTTTTTTTTTTAATTGTTAAACGGCGATTAAACCTGGTGAAATTGTAGATGGTGAGGCGCACGTATTAAGAGCCCAATCACTTTAGCTTTGAAGGCACTTAAATCATACCTAATCGAAAGGGAAGACCGCAGCAGGCAAATTGTCTTAGAAAAGCGTATAATACTTTTAATCCCGAGAGTTTGTTCCTTTAAAACAATTTCCTGCTTTGAAGCAATCTAAAGTTTTATAACTTAGATTGATTCAATTATTATTCAATGACTTTATTTATCATATTATTGTCTGTGATACCTGGAAAGGTAAAGAAAAAAAGAGAAAATATATCAAGTGATGCCCAAAACTTACCTCTAGGATTAAGGCAAGAAAGGAACGGGGTAGGTTGTTTAGTCAGTAAGAGTCTGAGGCTGTTTCCCAATCCGCCTAAAGGCGGGATTCGTCATTGGATGATTTTTACCTACCATAAAAATAAAAAAATAAAATAAAAATCTCGACGTCCAAGAACCCGTTCGTCACAACAAAAAAGCTATTCAATTAATTGGCTGGAGAACGAATTTCACCAACACAAACACCGTGCAGACGGGAATACCCCCGTCTAAATGTCAAAACTAGTCAAAAGTAACCACAAACGTTTGCTTTCACAAAACCGCATCGGAACGCTCCTCTAGCTAACACAGTGGCTTTACTTTTGCCTCAACCAACCCTAACCAAGCCTCGTTTATACGTTACCAGTATTTAGGGGAGTGTGGTTTTGTTTTGTTTATTTATATGTAACATAACATCACACCTGTAAGTCTTTGTAGGAAATCTGCACATCTTTTTTTTTTTATTCGCTTTAAACTAATCCTTGACTGCAATCGTTGATGGTGAGATGCACTAATTTTTTAAGAGCCTATTTACTCTAGCCTTGAAGATAACCCAATTATAATCGGATAGGAAGACCGCAGCAGGCAGATTTCACAATCGTATCTCGAATATATGTTCGAGATACGATTGTTATACGACAAGCTGTCGATCTGGGCCATTTATTAGATGGCAAGCTTCTTATTACACACTGTGCGTAAGCCTGCACCTACAGTGGCCATGAGTCAACTTTTGGCGATCACTGGCGAGTGAATTTGGGTACCTAACTTACATATTTATAGGTCACAAATATATAGTAGAGCGCATTTTATATGCCACTATAAACTGTCGGGCTGTGTGTGAACTGAACATAACTATGTTCCATCATAGACACTAGACTGTTGAACACTGTTGTCTAATAATTAATCAAGGTTGTCTATTGCACCTGGCCAGAATCGACAGAGGTTAAACATAACATAAATACAAACAGTGGATATAAGAAAACCAACACAATATATAAATCCAAGTCCTGAGAAATGTCTAGGCAAAACTAAGTCGTGTCTCAGTTTATATCAAGACGCTAGACGAATCCAGCAATCTACGGTGCTGATTTTCAGCAACCACCATTTTAGAGACAATTTGGCGTCCCTTTAATAAATAACTATTAATCCACTATGTAAGGTACCTGTATTCATGACACATAAAAAAAATATTTATCACGAAAATACACATAACAAATATGCTCATCTATGAAACGTGAAACTGACTGACAAACATGTTGATATAATCTTCACGATCTAAACGACTTGGACTTAATTTCTTTTTTATATCTCAATATAATAAAATATATAAACTAAGTTAAAAAAAATTATGCGGTTAGATTACAAAATTTTAACAGATGTTTTTTTTTTAATTTTTCAAAAACTATTCGTCTTAGTGCAAACAGTCGCTGAGATTATCTGCGGACGGACAAACAGACAGACTTGGCGAAACTATAAGGGTTCCTTGTTGACTTCAGTACCCTAAATATATACCTATATGTAATTCTAAAAATAGATATAATACTGATCCATTAAAATAAAACCACTGACAGCTTAGAGTTCTAGCTTCAAGTCACTTGCCTTCAAATCACTTTTATATTCAGCATCGTGTAAACAGGTCTTCACTGGTCTTCAGTTCACATTGTTTTTGTTGATGTCGGATGTGTAAGTACGACAGGGTGGCGTGTTGACAGGAAACTGACGTCAGCTCAGGACGCGTATGTCTTGACACACCTATGTAATGTGCTAAGCCGTTAAACAGTACAGCATGTGGGCTACATCCTCTGCTCAATTTACTGGTGTTAAAGTGATTTATTTCAGCCACCATAGTACTGACAATTTCATTCAGACTGTTATAACGAAATATTGTAAGAAACCATTTTTTTTAAAGTGTCGCCATGGAGTTTCTTGCCGGTTCTTCTTCATAGGAAATGACCAATTTGGAATAGTGCACTAGCTTCTGACGTTTTATAAGTGCCCATGTGAAATAAAAACTATTTTGATTTTGATTTTCAGGCTATGGCGAAATCTAATAAAAATAGAATATCTTCTCCACTGATTCCCTCACGAACGTTTTCGTACGATCATATTTTATAAGTATTCTGAATTTCAGGTACATATAAGTGAATATCACGTCAGATTTTTCACCAAAAAAAAGTATATTGGTATGCGCGTTTTACCTTCGTCAGTGGGGGCTCAAAGTCTGTTTTAATGCGAGATAATGCCTTAGTGCGAGATAGTGGCCTTATAGTACTCATTTGGTAAATATGTAGATTCAAGTATAGCATCAGTTTTCTATTATTCCCACTGCTGAGACTCAAGACGAGGAGTTTCTCTAGAAGAAGGAATGGAACGTATTCAACCACTCGAGCCCAGTGAGAGTTGGTACATGTCACATGTTTTCGAATATTTGGTTCTAAGACATGCCGGTTTCACAATTTTTGTTTTTAATTTTCTATAAACAAATGCTTGACTGCGATCCCACCTGATGGTAAGCAGTGACAATGTTTTCCTTCACCGTTTTGAGAGCAGTCGTGATGAAATGAATTACACAAAGTAATGCGCCTAGCTGGGTTTGAACCTTCTGTTAGCAATCGGTCACCTTTGCTCCGTATATTCAAGATATTATCGGTATAACCTACACGAAGTTATCAAACAGCAGTCCAAACTAATACGGAAATTTAAACTGTGAGAAGTGTATTTCAAATTAAATAATTTACAAAATGAATATGAATTTATAAAAAACGTATTTAAAAAAAATATATTATTTCTCTCTATATATATGTGCGACCCAGAAGTTTTAACACATTTATGGACTCCTGTACTTGTGCTCTGAGACCCTGCTTTTTGCTAAATTACATGATTCTAGGTCAATGAGAAGGTATCGTATAGGCCTGAATTCCTTTGCACGTGTCAAAATAAGTTACAAAACGGCTGTATCTTTTGCTTGCTCTCACTAAGAAAAACATTATTTTTTTACATCTTCAAGGGATTCTTCCTCAAGATTATAAGAAAAAGGGTTTTGACAGACTGACGCCGAAGTTATCTTATAAAGGTGTCGTTTTCCTTTTTTAGGTATGAAATCCCAAAAAAGGTTACCGAAATAGGCTAACGCATTGCCATGCTTAGGCAAGTGCAATCCTGGAATCTCTTGCTACTACTCTTGAAACTGTGTTTTCTGATCAACACCCTTGCAATCAAGTCAAGGGTGAATAATATGTTACTTTTTAAGCATCCCCTTCATCCAACGTCATCGCTTATAGGTTAAATCCACTATCTCACTCATACGCTATCTAAGAGGTAGCAAAGAACTAAATGGTTCTGGAGTAGCGAGCGCTTACCGGAATATTGAACGTTGGAAGGTCTTATGTAAGGCATACTTGAGCTATATAAGATCATAGGAAGCGACTGGGCACAAGAGGTAAGAAACCAATGTAATGACATTTGGGACAGAACCGTGTCCAGCTAAAAGTATGTATGATGATGTACCAGCGTTTCCATTTTTATCTTTGTCTTAACTAATAAAGCCTACAACATGCTGCTGCTGCTGTTTCCAATTTAACTTCTAAGATATTAAAATGTCGCGTTCAATTTATCTGATTTCGCAGCATTTTCTATTTCTAGATGAAAGTTTATTCCACTTATTGCCATTTATCCTCGGCGAGCTAAATGAGCCTAAAGCTTTCCTGTCACAGACAATTTATGTGTACGCTATCGGGAACGAGTACGCTCGCGTTTTCGCTCCGTATTTCAAGGACAGCGCAAGATTCATCCACCATCTATGTATATTTGTTTAAGGCTGTGTGTATTTCGAATTCATTTCGTAACATTTGTTATAATTTCAAACTCGAGTAAGTATTTAATATCTCAGAGTAAACTCAATTTCAAAACGCTCATAATGGATTTATCATGCCATTAAGAAAAAACATAATAAAAGCGCATGACTGGCACTCCATTGTTGAGTAATGCTCAAAGGATAAGTGGCTGAAATGAAAAAAAAATACAAAGTGAAATTTTAAAAGTATATCTTAGATTTTAGCGATCTCTTAAGCCGATTTCCTTCATTGTCTTATTTTTAATATAGCTTTAAAAATGATTAAAAATACAACAAAGGAAAGAAAACCCCGCTCTCATCGTTCAAGATTTGTAAATATGCAAAGTGTTCGGGCGAAACTAATTTGTTTTCCTCGGGATGAAATTAAAAAGTATGACAAGAGATACAAATTGCTTCGCCCTCAATTTGTTCGTGTCCCGACTTCAGCATTTTGTTTGTTTTTATAAAAGCTCATTTATTAGTAAAACCGCAGTGCTATGCTTTATGAATTTCCCCTTTTGTGATTTCGGCTGGAACAAGCAAGCAATAAACATAATTTCGCTATTGAAAACGAAGTGGGAAGTTAGATTTTGTTAGTAGATAAGTCGTGTTGTGTTGTTCATGTTTATCTGATTAATGTATAATTGAGTGCTGGGAAGTTTAACCCCTTTGTGTTAGTTTGTTTCGTGTATGTTAGTTAAAGTTCCCCGTTCTTGGCCTCCAACTTGGCCCAGTAACATTAAGCTGACATTCAGCACGGGGCGGCCATAAACTATTTAAAATGAAACCGCTTTGTGCTTGAGTGTACGTAGTGCGGTTACAATGAAATGCACCTCTATTGGTAGCGGGGGTATTCCGTGGAGAAACATTCATGTTATCTATTTGTATCGCGATGCCTATCTTTTGTAACTTTAGGAAGATATTTAGGAGGACTTTGGAAATTTTTGATGCTGTCAGGGAGGACAGGAAAATTGATGAGGCTTAGATGTCAGGAAACCGTAGGGGCCCAGAAGACCGATGCCCGCTAGGACCACGAGGATTTTCTGAAAAGGAAACCCGTAGTCCCAAAACACAAAGGGCAACTAAAGGACACAGGTGTGATTTTATAATATTTGAAGAACCAAGTCAAGTGGCTCTGGCCCTAGTATGTATAGCAATGTAGGAACGGGGTAGGTTGTTTAGTTAGTAAGAGTCGGAGACTGTTTCCCGCTCCACCCAAGGGCGGATTTCGTCATTGGATGATTTTTACGCTTACGTTTACCTAGAAGTAACTTAATCACTCTTTACTTAAAGATTCCCGGGTTGTAGCCATCAGGAAACACAGAATCCAGCAAGGAATTCCACTCTTTCATTCAGACATCTGAAAAAGACATTGTTTTAAACAGTACCTAAATAAATAAAATACAATTTGTTCCGTCTAAAAAACAAACCGACGCAGCGTTTACACGAAAACAATTCAGAAACAGTGGTGGCAAGGCGCAAAGTGTCGTCTGCACTTTTTTCACAAAAAGTAAATAAGTAATTTTATATATAAAGTGGCAGCACATTGTTAGATATTTATTCGTCCCCTAACACTGTACTACCATAAATCTGTGGCGTCGTGAATATAGTGAATATAGTTTGCATTTTTATGCAAAGTCAAGTGAGACTGTGGTGTGTGAATAAGAAAACGCTGTGACAGATGCTTTTAAGAACAAAGTTGGCGGTTTTGGTTCTTATTGATTAGAATAGGATAGCATAGCATCAGCCTTTTAATGTTCCCACAGCTGGGTGTCAGGCCTCCTCTGTAGGAGCGAGAATGGGCCGCAATCCACCACGAAAGCCCAGTGCAGGTTGGTGGATGTCACAAGTCTTCAAATTTTGGGTTCTTTCTCTCTCTCTACATGCCGGTATCCTCACAGTGTTCACGTAGATACTTATTGTCGTTTTATTATGTCTCCAGTTACGGTATTCGAAAGGTTAAAAGACAATAGGTGTGCGGACACCGGTGTTCTCTTGGGGCTTAATGAACTAATGATTTTTTCCATTCCAAGGCGATAAACAAGGACAGACATAAATAATTAAAAGTTTAGATATACTGCTTAGAAATTCTGCCCATGAGCAGAGCGTCAAACTCTTACGGACTAAATAGCCAACACGTTCCTTACTTGCCTTTTTGCAGAGTTCCTGCGGTTTTACTGACAATTCCTTGAGGCGCACGGTAACAGATAGGTCATTCTTCTCTGTTAGGTGACATTGTTCACATATCTATCATTATCAACAAACTTGTTTTCAAATCCTCCTTATTCGTTCACTCTTTACAGAGTGATCGTGGTTGATCATGTTGCGTTTTCGTTGGCTAGTGAGGCTCCCGCTATACGGATCCAACTGACACGGCTTACAGCGGCTCGGGAACTCTGGACTATGAAGGTTTGTGTTGCAGCTCTAATGAGGTCGGTCCAATGCGTAGGTGAGCGCCCACGAGACCGTTTACCCTCTACTTGTCTCTGGACAACGATGTTTTTAAATAGACAGAATAAAAGTTTAAGTATTTTCTTAATTATTTACTAATCCAGATTATGGATTGTCCTTAATCCAAATTAGAGATTATTTTGTTTATTTAAATATGATACAGTTCAAACATCACAATCCACAAAAAGCAGTCACTGTGGCCGGAACCACTACACTGACACTACACACCTACCTTCAAAGTTGGTTAAAATTGACATTTATAAGTATTTTATTATGTACAGGCGATAATTACAAATTATATTTTAGGATTATTACGATTTTAAGGTGATTGTTATTTTTAAATGAAAAACTATTAATATTTGAACGACTTTAACATTGTATATTATTATTATTTTTAATTATTCCTAATTATTATTGTTCAATAAAGTTTAATTTTAAGATTTCATTTTTGCTGTGCCCTACAGGGTCCATAATTGTACCTACCTACCTACATAATTGACATTATGGAATGCAAATAAAGATATGAATATGAATATGAACCGTCGAATTAGGTATTACTATTGTTTACTACTCAATCAAGTGACTTAAACCCAATGAATAACTGATCTCTTTCGGTTAGATGTTTAACGGATTATCCATTTGATCACAAAGCTTAAAAGGGATCAGATCAATCGTCAAATGATCCTCATTGCCAAGTTTTGGTACTCCCGAATGATTGACCAATACAAACACTCACTTACCGGATTGTTTTGCAGAACATGACGTCATTGTTATTCAGTTTTTTTATTGTTTTTGGCTTGGATACTTTGATAGTCTTTTAAGCTATATCTTCTTACATATTTCAGTAAAAAACAAAACAATAAACAAGAAAGATTTAAATACTACTAGCTTTTGCCCGCGGCTTCGCCCGCGTGGTATTGGGGTTAGGGTTTCCGGGATAAATGCCTATGTCCTATTCCAGAGTGTATCCTATACCTGTGCCAAATTTCATGCAGATCCGTCCAGCCGTTTTGGCGTGATTGAGTAACAAACATCCAAAGGACCTTTCGCATTTATAATATTAGTAAGATATAGGCTTTACATAAGTGCTAAGTATGTACATCAATATACTTAGCACTTACGTAAAGCCAGGTCAGACCACAAGTTTTACATATAAAAAGCAGTCGTTTCATTAGTCCTTGACAAAAGCAATTAACCTATTCGAATGTTACACCTAGATAAAACGAATACATGGGGTTATAATTCAACGTTTTGTTACTTTGTACGCAATTTAATGAAAAGGCAACCTAGGAGTTATTAAGGAATACACGCGATCGGACGATTAGCCACTTATTAAATGCATGCTTAAGCCTTATTCGATCGATGGGCGATCAATGGGATGTGATTAATGTTTTTTAGTCACGTGATATATAAATTTTAATAAAAACGCTGTATTAAATTAGTTATGTAGTTATTTTCGTACAATAGACGGTAGGTGATTTGTCATGGACTAAAAATATTTTTCGTTATTATTTATTTTTTTGACTTACGATTAGTAGGTTAGTAGGTCGCGGGTTCAAACCCAGGCGCATTACTTTGTGTAATTTATTTAATTGCCACTGCTTTAAAAACGGCAAAAAAAATATCGTGAGGAAACCGGAATGTCCTAGAATCGAAAATTCAAAGACATGCACTGGGCTTGCGTGGTGGATTACGGCCTATTCCGTATTCTAGAGAGGTGGCTTGAGTCCCAGCAGTGGGATCATTATGAGACTGATGCTTTGGTACTGTATTTTTATAATTTACCTGTAGGTTGACAAATGTCTTTCCATTTTCGAGGGCCAGTAGAATGCAATATTATTATTTATTTTTGTTATATACAAAATTTATAATTGGTGTTCGTAAGGGCCGTTTAAGAATGAACAAACAATATTTTATATTATCTACACTAATATAATAAAGAGGTAAAGTTTGTTTTTTTGTTTTTTTATTTTTTTTGTTTGTAGAAGGTAATCTCTGGAACTACTGGTCCGATTGGAGAAATTTTAACAATAATAGAAAGCTGCTTTACTCCTGAGTGACATAGGCTATATTTTATGTACGCGGACGAAGCCGCTGACAAAAGCTAGTATTGCATAAACCAGTAAGTAAGCAGACTTCTTTCTCATGACGGTAAAGGAAAAAGATTCTGAGGATATCGGCATGTCCTAGAACCAAACATTCGACATCTACCAACCCGCTTGGTGTATTACGGCCTATTCTCTCCTGGATAGAAGGCCTGAGTTCCAGGCGTTCCAGAAGTGGGATCATTTATAAGACTGATGATTGTGAAGATGAAGCAGGCTTCATTGAATATTTGGTGATCACTAATTTTTATTAACAAAGAGTTATTATGTCGTTAAATTAGTAGAACTATCAATTTAGTCTTGTTATTAGATAAAAAAGCTTGCTGATTTTTTTTTTTTTTTTTGAAGAGGAAGAGGCTTACTAAAATTATGGAACACGAAAATTACTGCATAAGGTCAGGTTTGACTAATTTTGAACTTTTTTAAATCTCCGGAAATCCACAAACATTAATTTTTGAAAATTGATTTAATAAATTAAAATTGACTATGTAACCAACCGCCGCGCAAAAATCTATCTGTAAAGATTAAAAAAACTCGTGTATCTGACCCTAACTTACAATTTCAAACATATCTCAATTCTACGACTACGAGATTAAAAATAGAAAAAGTTTAAAAGTTTGAATTTTTTTTTTTTAAAGAGCCTCCCAAAAATATTGAATAATCATTTTTTTTTCTAATAATAAAACCACCAATACGGGGCCGCTTCGTCAATATTGTATATAGACCCGGGCAAAGTTCACACAAAATACTTCATGACTACAACCTCCTCTTTAACACTAAACCTAAATAAAAATCATTTTTACTAGACCAGGTTTAGGCAAATCTAAAATTAGTCGTTTCTGTCGTTGGCGCATTTGTCAACTAAACAGCACGCCTCCCGGTTTATTTATGCCTCGTAAAAGCCTGATTGATTACGTTGAAGCGCAGATTTGTACGCAAAATGGATAATAATACATCACCCAAATGCAATTCTGAAAGGGAATTCCCATCACGTGTATGGGAAACGAACCACAAAGGAAAATATTTCTTATGGAGAACGTATAAAAACAAAACATTCCTAATTTGCTACGGTTTTATCTTATGCTGTATTTTTCGTAGTTTTTCTAAGATTTAATCGTGTTTAAAAGCAATTTAGTTCAATCTTCTCTGAAATTTAATGTTAAAAAGTAAGTGATGTTAACATTACTTTAAAAAATTCTATCTAACATATTAATATCAAACGTTAATGCGTTCTACATTATAATAAAATTCTTTAAGAAGAAACTACTTCAATAAAATTTTAGATTGACATTTATTAAATGTATTAAAGAAAAATAAATTTTAAGAGCTCTCAATATTTATTTTTAAAACTTTCAATTTCGATACTTAAATATATTAACATGTCTGAAGATACAGCCAACATTCCGTACTTTCGTGGGGAGGTTGAAAGCGAAATTCAAATAAAGATTATTTACATTACAGTGGGAATGAGATTCTGCCATTTCCTTTGATACACTGTAACAAGGAAAATTTCAAACGTGAAATTTTGACGCTTGGTTCGTTTGGATCGGTATAAAAAAATGTGTTTAGAGGGTCTCAAGAACGCAAGAAAAAAAAACTTTTTTTGCTTCGTGGAGGAAGAGCAAGAACAATAAAAGTAAATTGAAGTTGGATAGAATTTTCGCTTCGCGAGTTTTAGTGGCCGATTTCGCGTAACGAGTTTTTACCGCCTTTACAACTTCGCAAGTTTCCACAGCAAAGTTCAGTTGCTACAGTTTTTGTACCGACTTCGACGAACCCTGTCGAAGTTAACTGTGTACATGCGACTGTATGAAACTTACCATTTCTTCTATTTTGTTTGTATTTTATTTAACAATAATATGTAAAAATATAAACTAAACTATAAAAACTTTTATACTAAACCTAACTATGTACATCATTACATAGTATAAAACAAAGTTGCTTACCGCTGTCCCTATGTATGCTTCGATCTTTAAAAGTACGCAACAGATTTTGATTCGATTTTTTTATTAGATAGAGTGATTCCAGAGAGAGGTTTATGTGTATAATACATGCATAATATATTAAATATCAGTACCCGTGCGAAGCTCGGGCGGGTAGCTAGTATGATACAAAATACACTTAGCCGTTAAAGTACTCCTCCATCACTGTCATAAAGGAATATGCCCAAAAGACTGGCAGCATTGCCATGTGGAATGGCAATGCTAATTCTTTGAGCAAAGAAAGAGCTAGCAGTGTTTCTGAAGGTGTTTATTATTAAAAATCATTAGACATCTATTGCTACTAAGATAACAATTGTTATAGGACTTTATTGTGATGAAATTTAAACGAAAACAAACAGAAGAAATATAGCTAGAGCTTTGTTTTACTTGGATCGCCTCAACAGAGCTCTCTGACATTTAGACGTTGAGTTTCATTGTGTGTACAGTTTTATCTAAATTGTTTTTCAAAACACTAAGTTATATTGTTTTCATAAGGAGGCATTTTGTTTTATTTCTGGCAAGATGTTTAACTTTGAGCTGTACCACGTGTAAGGGCTATAATCTTGATACCTATTAGTCCAGAGCCTGGGGTGTTAAAATAATAATCTCGTATTCCAGTTATTGTGACAAAATTCACAAAACCATTATGATTTGTTCAGCTTATAATGTACTAGCTTTTGTCAGCGGCTTCGCCCGCGTACATAAAATATAGCCTATGTCACTCAGGAGTAAAGCAGCTTTCTATTGTTACTAAAATTTTTCCAATCGGACCAGTAGTTCCAGAGATTACCTCCTACAAACAAAAAAAACATAAAAACAAAAAAACAAACTTTACCTCTTTATTATATTAGTGTAGATAAAAAGTTTACCTTTTAAAAAATGAAATCTTGATTTAGAAAAAAAAAATCGTACTTCTAAACTAGCGACCCGTCCCAGCTTTGCACGGGTACTGACATTGAATACATTATGCATGTATTATACACATAAACGTTCCTCTTGAATTACTCAATCTATAAAAAAAAAACGGCTTCAAAATACGTTGCGTACTTTTAAAGATCTAAGCATAATATAAGCATATGACAGCGGTAAGCAACTAAGTTTTATACTATGTAATGATGTGAATGATATTTATATAGAATATGTATTATATTTGCCTAAAATAAATTATTTTTTTGAGAATGTCCAAATTACAGTTGCCAAAATTGGATGTGAAAACAATAAAATTAATCTGCAAATAAACATGGTCCAACTATTTAATTATAATAAAAACTAGCACTTTGCCAGTGACTTCGTTCGAGCATTTTTTATAAACTTTAAAATACTTTTTTAAAGGTAGAAAATCATCAATTGATTTCTCAAGCTCTAAGACAGAGCGGGAAGGTGGGACGGTGAGCGTTGGGTAGCTCGCCGTATGGTCATCTGGTAATTGTCTAGATCGAGGTCAAATAGTGTGCCACGCATGCCTCAAGAAGGCTTCAGCAAAACCGTAGGGTTACCAGCAGGGTCGAAGACTACTAAGGACATCGCTTCACTTCTGAAAACTAAAAACTGAATTTTAAGGATAGTTTAAAAAAAAATATAATAACAATCTTTATTACTAATTTTGATTAGAACGCATGCCAAGTTTCAAATTTACTAACCGAAGGAATAAGATTATCCCATACAATATTTAACACTCATTTCTTTCTTATTTACTTGAGTAACTATGTATCCTCATTTTCGAGAATATATAATGATGTCCAAGGTGTACTGACACCTACATCATAAAAGGAAACCTTGTACACGATTTCACAACTCCTAAATCCAGTAAATTTGGCTGTGAATATCTGTGTCAGCTTTTCCTGTTATATATACAAATTAACTAGTTATTATAGCGACAAAATTAAATATTTTCATTGCATTTATTAATCGCCTTAATTCAAAACAAACGACTATAATTTTGTAGTTTCAATTTAATTGGAGAGAATTTAGAAATAATCAGAATCTGTTTCATCAATAAGGTTATTCAATTATAAACAAATAACCTAAACTATTTACATACTAGCTTTTGTCAGCGGCTTCGCCCGCGTACATAAAATATAGCCTATGTCACTCAGGAGTAAAGCAGCTTTCTATTGTTGCTTATTATTTTTCTAATCAGACCAGTAGTTCCAGAGATTACCTCCAACAAACAAAAAAACAAACTTTACCTCTTTATTATATTAGTATAGATTAAATACAATAACTCTTAATATTCTATTTAAATAGTGAAACTACTATTACTGTTGCTTGAAATTAGGAAATAAAACCAGTGAACCGTATTCGCTTTCAAAATCATCATTTACTAAACATTTAAAGGTCGATGGTTGCACATAATGTAAATTAGTATTACCGATATGTTTGTTGGGCATTGGGCAATCGTAGGTGCGCCTATGTCCGGGCAATTCGGGCAATTCCACCTCGGCTACTGCAGCACTGCGCTACACCACAAACTCCGGTAATTGGAAGCACTGCGCGCGGATATTGCTTTTTGATGTTATGAAACAACAAATTTTCTCTAGATATTTATTTTGGCATTTGAAATGATTGTAGAAGATTTTTAATTGCGATTTTTGTTGGAGAGAGTTGCGAGTGAGATGTAAAAGTAGAACGAATTATAATGACTTTTAGGAATTGCATAAAATGAAACTCGCAATTCACAGAAAAGTTTGTTTACGTTATAATGACGGAGAATGTATCTTTTGATTTTTAGAATATATCTTTTGTTTTTTGAATTTTATTTAATCTGTAGGCAATCGACAGGTAATAGGAGTTTTGCCTTGTCGTTTATGCTGCGTACATTGTAGGACTAAAACAGTTTGCTTGCTGTGGTGAAGACCTACCAAAATATAATTGGACGGGAGGGCGTCCATTTACATTTTGGGTGTCTTCAAAGGTCTTAATAAACTAGTACGCCTCACTATCAACGATTACATCACTGATTACCATTAGGTGGGAATACAGTCAAGGACTATTTTATAGAAAGTAAAAATATCTACAAAAAGCAAAGTCTTGACTCACGGATTCATCAACATTTGATGTAAACCCCTTGGCCTAAAACGTCGAAATTTTACTTTGATATTTTTTTTATGATGAGTACAAAGAATAAGAAAGGATTTTCCAAAAGGTATCTCCTTATTCGACTTATATCTTAGCAATAGACAAACAAGCATGTTCATAGAAACTGTTTGTCAAAATACAAAAGTGCGTCGCAGCGCTTCATTGGCATTGTCGTCTGTCAAAACTTACGGCGCTGATACCTCAAAACTATGTCATCAATGTAAAAAGTGTTATGGCATACCTACAGATCACTTAAGTGAAGTAAAGTCACTGTACGGCAAGCCTCATCTAGTGTGTAGTAAATATATATCGATGGTATTTCCTAAAGGGATGAAATGGTAAGTTCGTCGCAAAAATCTACTTTTACACGAATGAATCCGCTGGCAGAATCTAATATGATATGTACACGTTACAAAACTAAACACAATAGCCAATTATTACTAGACTTCCTCAGTTAATTAATCTAAAATCTGAATTTTGCTCCAAAATTGTACTCCGCAATACCTACGTTTCACCAATTAATGCTATAAATACTGGCTTAATTTCGATGCTCGCGCAGAACAAATATTTATACGGCAGACAGACAGTTCTTCTAGATCTGGGTCTTATTTGAGTTTAGTTTTTTGTGAATTCTCTCGCCCACGATATATGAGTAATTAAAACATATACCTTTACTGTAGTATATTATGTATGTATTTAGAAATATATAAGTACGAGTATGTTTATCAGTTCCACAGTACTCATAGCACAAGCTTTTCTTAATTTAAGACTAGACGTTGTTGTGTGATAGGTGTGGAATTATTAATCGACTGTTTCCGCTCTAGGTGGCACAGTGAAAACAGTGATTGCCAAGTGGTAAAGGCCCTTACGAGTTGTAGTTCGCGGATTCAAATCCAGTGAGGGGCTTTTGTTTGTGTAATTTATTTCATCACCACTGCTCTCAAAACAGCGAAGGAAAACATCATGAGGAAACCGGCATGACCTAGAACCAAAAATTCAAAGATCCGTACTGGGCTCATGTGGTGAATTATGGCTCATTCGAGAGAGGAGGCCTGTGTCTCAGCAGTAGGAACATTAAAAAGGTTGATGAAGAGGATGCTCTAGGTGAAGTGAGAGAGAGTAGGTAAGATACGTTGACTGACTAAAACCTACCTATTGAACAATTTTCTACCCTTGATACTTTGGTATTCCTACGATTATATTCCGCAATATTCCTAATTCCTCATAAACTGGATTTAAAACAAAAAATAAACAGAGGAATCCGTATTATGACGCAGCAAAGTGAAAGTTTTATTAGTAATCCTATTATCTGGCCGCCAATCCGATGGTGCTGTCTGAGCGAACTATTATAAAACATCCCATTAGCATGGTCGAATAATCCCGTCTAATGAAATTGTAGATGAGGTGCGGTCAGACATAGTTGATGCATATTTTATCATTCTGTTTTCGTTGTGGATTAACTTATTGACTTCTAATAAACAAGAAAGTAAAGTTACAGATTAGATTCAATTTTGATAGTACGTGTATCTGGTTTTTTGACGCTGACTTCTGAAAAGAAAGGTACTTGGTTAACTTAAAGAAACATTTAGGCGAATTGCGAAACTTCGAAGAGAATTCTTACTTTTTTAAGTTCGGACAAAATAATATTATTGTCTCTTTGTTTCAGATTTTTGAAGATATAGAGAAACAGGGAAAAAAGTACAAAAAGGAGTCAAAAGGGGAGTGAGCTCGATTTTGACGAGAATGAAATTTGAATTTTTAGTTCCTTGGTAATATTCCAATTTAGACCAAAAACTGCACATTTATAGGAGAAATATCCTCACACGCGAGAAGAAAATTATGTAGGTATATCATATTATATTATATTATTCGAAGACATGTGACATCCACCAGACCACACTAAGCCAGCGTGGTGGCTTATGGCTCATTCTCTTTCCTAGAGAGGAGGCCTGTGTCCTAGCAGTGGGAACCCAATAAAGGTGAAGCTTTGCTATGCCATGCTATCAATAGAACATCTATGGTCGGCATATAGGTATGCTTTGCTATACTTGAAAAATAAATTAGTACGAGTAAACAGTTACTTACTAGTTGTAATCGTTAGAGCACTTTTTATCATCAATAAATGTTAACTACTGCTAATTCCATATTAACTGACGTTACTTTTACATAACTTATTTGGGTATAGAGATATCTATTTGCTGTGGAATGAGGCCAGGCTAGCGATTGAAACACAATCGCCAGCCTCGATAACAAACTGACCCCGTCTGACCTCACTCTAAATGTAATTTGAGTCGATGCGCTAAATTCAATTTCAAGCTTTTATTTGCATATTTCCTTTATACAACAGAGATAGTTCTCGCCGGATAAAACCTTAATTATTTCTTCGTTCAGTAATGTAACTTGATCGTGGCGTTCCCGGGTCGGAATCGACCGCCCCGGGCTGTTTTCACACTGTTGTGCTGTTGGGAAGGTGTCGGGTATTCGGTAAGAAACGTAATGTAAATTACGTAAAAACACGTGGAAGATGACGAAGAAGAAGAAGTCAAATGGGCATTCATTTGACTGGCTTGTCAGTCTAGTAGTTAGTGACCCTGACTGCTATACCGGCCGATGTCGTGGGTTCGATTCCCACACGGGAAACATGTTTGTGTGATGAGTACGATCATTTGTTCTGTGTCTGGGTGTAATTCATCTGTTATATGTATGTATTTAGAAATAAATATATAAGTATCTTAGCAGTTGTCTAGTCCTCATAACACAAGCTCTGCTTAACTTGAGACTAGACGGCCTTGTGGGATAGTTGTCGAATATTATATTATTTGTATAGTCACATGTACTAAAATTCGTAGGTACCATCGAAGACACTTCTACCTACCACCGCCCACCCTTAGGATGGGCATGGCAGACATGGTGGACATCCCACATATACGTACAAAACATTTTGGGAACACATTCATTGGGCGTCCAGCCAAGAAGTAGAATTCCTTGCCGGTGTTTGTGTTTCCTGATGGCTACAATCCGGGAATTTAAGTCAAGAGTGAATAGGTTACTTCAAGGTAAGCGCGTTCCATCATCGTCGACCACATCGCTTTCCTTCAGTTAAGATAGCGGACAAGTGCGAACCAATAATGCGAATCAATAAAAAAAAGGTTGGTTTTGCGTTCCAGGGTCAAAGTAACTCTTTCAAAAATTTCCGCAACCCTTGTCACCAAGCTAAAGACACAAAAACGTGTCCAACCATTTAAAACTGTCACTAGATAGTCTACATATAATTTAAAACACAAAGCTGGCCACAAAAAGCAGCCACTTTTATCAAAACATAACATGCAACAAAATTTACACGTTTTCGTTTGTCAATGCACGACCCATGCGATAACCCTGTTTCACTATGAAAAACATAAGCACTTTACTTTGAAACTTTACCATTTGTCAGAAAAACGTTGTAGAAAATTGTCACAGATAATTTTATAGAGTTGTTGACGATTTGGACACAGTTCGTTCGGACACAGTGTCCGAATTGACATCTTTTACTGTAAATATTTTTTTACTGACATTTTAAATACTATTTTTTTTTTGAAATGGTTTAGTAAGTATACTTAGAAAAAAAAAATCTTGAAATATAATGCTACTAGTGACCCGGCCCAGTTTCACATGAGTGCTTGGTGATATCTACACTAATATAATAAAGAGGTAAAGTTTGTTTTTTTGTTTGTAGGACGTAATCTCTGAAATTACTGGTCCGATTGGATAATTTTTAGCAACAATAGAAAGCTGTTTTACTCCTAAATGACATAGGCTATATTTTATGTGCGCGGGCGAAGCCGCTGACAAAAGCTAGTTAAATATAATATGCATGTAGTATACATACAAGCTCTTGAATCACTCTACCTATTCAAAAAAGCGCGTTAAAAAATGTTCCTTACGGACTTAGTTTTATACTATGTAGTGATAAAGTTATTAACTGAAGTTTCCGCTTTAAATTCAGCCTAAAATAGTTTCAGTAACCCCTCACATTTTTTTTCTGAATGTACTAAACAATGTGTATCCAAATCATCAATGAAAAAAATCTATACTAATATTATAAAGCTGAAGAGTTTGTTTGTTTGTTTGTTTGTTTGTTTGAACGCGCTAATCTCAGGAACTACTGGTTCGAATTGAAAAATTCTTTTTGAATAGATCATTTATTGAGGAAGGCTTTAGGCTATATAACATCATGCTGCGAATAATAGAAGCGAAGAAACAACGGAAAATGTGGAAAAAACGGGGAAAATTATTCATCTTTGAGGGCTTCCGTTGCGTGCGCTGCCAAAACGGTTTAAGATACCAAAAAAATATGTACGAAAGAATTATTCCTCTTAAAATGATCTAAAAAAATGTCCGCGACAGTATATGTCTATCTTTTAAGATTAACTTACTAGAACCATTTTTATGCGAATCAAATTTAGCCAATTTTTACCGATTATTTGTTAGAGTTGTATCAACATAATAATATAATCTTTATCCAAATAAATATGTTGTTGATTAAGAGTATGTAATTGTAAACAAAATTGTCTCTGACATCATTTAATTTCAATGAACATCTTAGAAGATATTACAATTTTAAAATAACTCCGATATAAAATTCACACGCGATGCGTGATGTGCAAAACTTGACGCTGCGCCTGGCCGGCGGGCGAGGAGAGGGGTTGCTTGCGGGCGGCGCGGATAGGTTTTTTTTTATGGTAGGTAAAAATCATCCAATGACGAATCCCGCTCTTGGGCGGAGCGGGAAACAGTGTCAGATTCTTACTGACTAAACAACCTACCCCGTTCCTCCCTTGCCTTATTCCCAGAGCCCCGGTATAACGCTTTCGCACCAACCCTCTTTTGCAGGAGGCTTCGCCCCTGAAGGGCCCCACAGTTTGCTGACAACACCTTGAGGCGCGCTGGAGCAGTGCACGCCGTCGACGACTTGGTCTCGGTCTGGACTGTTACCAGACAACCGGACGGCGAGCTACCCATTGCTCACCATCCACAAGCCAGCGTCTACGGAGACCGGATATCGGCGGGATCGCGGCGGTGACGGCTACGGCGAGGGCGCTATTGCCTTTGCCTTATGCGGTCGGCCTCCTCCTTTACGAGCATTACTGCTTTGCAGAAGGAGGCGACCGCTTGCCATTCTTCTTCGCTGCGAACTATGGCCTGAACTAAGGCCCGGCGCAAGAGGTCGCCGCCGCTGATCACCCCCACGAGGACACGGCGATGCTCTTCTCAAGCGGGGCACACCTCCACCGTGTGCTCCACCGTATCTTCCGGGCTGACCACACAGTGGCGACACCCGGGCGTCTCTTCCGCACGAATCCGGCACACAGGAATCTCCTGAACTTCCCATGTCCGGTGAGAATCTGCGTCATGCGGAAGGTGAGGATGCCGTGATAGACATCACGCCTCAAACGCCTCAACGCCGAGATTATGGCGTGCCCAAGTTGGGGTGTAGCTCTATGAAATACTTTTAGATAATTATGTTCTTTTAAAAACTAAATTGTCTAAAATAATAACAGAAATTGACACGGGCAAAGTCGTGGGTAACAGCTATAATTTATAAAACTGAGGAGGTTGTTTGCAAAAATAAATATGATGCCCAAAATAACTATTCCACGCGGACGAAGTCGCGGGCACAGCTAGTATTGAAATAAAAATGTGTCAATTCGGACACTGTGTCCGAATCAACAATAAATCCTTTTATAACAGGGATAGTGTATGTCTTTGTTTCCGAGTTATTCGCCATTAGTTGTAAGTAATGCTTGAAGGACCGAGCCAGCGACATCGTACGTTCCTTATTAAGATTCATTGCCCGTAGTTACTGCAAACTTTCCGTGTTAACCTGGCGGAGGGTTAATGATTTTAATTCATTATACCTCTTATCTCGACTGCAGTGGTACTGTCTTATTCAATACTTTACTGAGTTTTTTTATGTGATATAAACTAGTGCTTGACTCCAATCCCACTTGATGGTAAAGCAGTGATTTTTTTTTTTTTTTTTTTTTTATGGTAGGTGAAAATCATCCAATGACGAAACCCGCTCTTGGGCGGAGCGGGAGACCAGTGTCAGACTCTTACTGACTAAAAAACCTACCCCGTACCTTCCTTGCCTTATTTCTGGAGTCGAGGTTACAGTTTTCACTTACCCTCTAGGCTCCAGGAGGCTTCGACCCTGAAGGGCCCCTGCAGTTTGCTGACAACTCCTTGAGGCGCGCGGGAACGGTGCGCGCCGTTGACGACTTGGACTCGGTCTTACCAGACGATCGGACGGCGAGCTACCCATTGCTCACCGTCCGCGAGCCAGTGTCTACGGTGGCCGGATATCGGCAGGATCGCGGCGGCGACGGCTACGGCGAGTACGCCGTTGTCTTTGCCTTATGCGGTCGGCCTCCTCCTTTACGAGCATTACTGCTTCGCAGAAGGAGGCGACCGCCTGCCATTTCTCTTCGCTGCGGACCATGGCCTGGACCAGGGCCCGGCGCGAGAGGTCGCCGCCGCCGATCATCCCCACGAGGACACGGCGATGCTCTTCCCAAGCAGGGCACACCTCCACCGTGTGCTCCACCGTGTCCTCCGGGCTCGCCTCACAGTGGCGACACCCGGACGTCTCTTCCGCACGAATCCGGTGCAGGAATCTCCCGAACTTCCCATGTCCGGTGAGAACCTGCGTCATGCGGAAAGTGAGGACGCCGTGAGGTCTATCCAGCCACGCCTCAAAGAGGGGCACTACCGCTGAGATTACGGTGTGCCCAGCGCTGGGTTGCGACAGTCGCTGTTTCCACCTCACCATGAGATCTCGCCGGAGCTCCTTCCGCCACGCCTCGACATGTTCGGGCAGCGGATCTTCGCCCCGGCGTTGCATCTCCACGCGCTGGTCGTGCATGTGTGCAAGGACTGTTGCCTCCAAATCCCATGGTGGTAGGCCAGCAAGGAGGCTCGCCGCCTCGCGGGACACCGTGCGGTATCCCCGCACCATCCGGATGGCCATGACCCTCTGGCAGGCGTTCAGCTGGGCCGCCGGGCGTTTACGTAGCGTCGGCGCCCACACTGGTGCCCCATAAAGGGCCATGGACCGGACGATGCCGGCGTAGAGCCTCCGGCAGAAGGCGTCTGGACCCCCAAGGTTCGGCAGGAGCCGCTTGAGAGCAGCCCCCGTCCGATTGAGTTTGGGGGCCAGACGTCGGAAGTGCTCCTCGAAATTCCATCGGCTGTCGAGGACAAGTCCTAGGTACTTCATCGTCGACCCGACGCCGATGTGAACTCCTTCTACCGTTAGTTGGGAACCCGTTGGTGGCGCGTTCCGAGGGCCGTGAAAGCACATGGCCTCGGACTTGTGCAGTGCCACCTTGAGTCCCAACTGCTGGATCCTCTCAACGACTGTCGCAACCCCGCGTGTCGCTAGTTCGACCGCCGCCTGGTACGACCTTCCCTGCGCTAGGACCAGCGTGTCGTCTGCGTAGCAGACCACGCTGACCCCTACGGGGAGGTCGGCGCGCAGCACGTAGTCGTACCCGATGCTCCACAAGGGCGGTCCTAGCACCGATCCCTGTGGGACATCGCACGACATCTCTCGCCGTTTCCAATCTCCTTGGTGACCGGGGTAGACTATGTACCTGTCGGACAGGTAGGCCTCGATTGTACGACAGAGGTAGTCGGGCACCCGGTGATACCGGAGTGCCGTCCTAATGCAACTCCAGGGCAGGGAATTAAAGGCGTTGGCAATGTCCAACGACACCGCCAAGACACACCTGCCCCGGGACACCGCATCCCCCGTCGTGAGGGCTCGCACGCGCATGATGGCGTCCACCGTGGAGCGCCTCCTGCGAAACCCGAACTGGTCGTCCGCGAGATCGGGCCCCTTCAGTGTTAGGTGCTTGACGAGGCGGTCTGCAATGACTCTTTCAAAGAGCTTGCCCACCTCGTCAAGCAGCACAATGGGCCGATACGCGGACGGAGAGTCCGCAGGGCGCCCCGGCTTCGCGACGAGGACCAGTTTTCCCGTCTTCCAGGGAAGTGGGAACTGGCCCCTCTCCAAGCATGCGCTAAAGAGCCCCCCCAATCGAGACCCGAGAGCCTCCATGGCCAGGACCCATGCCTTTCCTGGCAAGCCGTCGGGTCCTGGGGCGGTATTCTTCGCACCCATCCTGCGTACCGCCACTCTCATCTCTACCTCGGTCACTTCCGGAGCATTGGTACCGTCGTCGCTGACGTGGTCCGCGTCAGACACCGCTGGTGGCGGAGCCATGGGCGGGGGGGAGTGGTCCCCCCGCGCAGGGAACAGAGCGCTCACCACACCCTCCACGATCTGTGGCCGGAGACTCTGCGTCAACGGGGGAGCCCATGGGCGGAGTTTCTCCCGCACCAACTTGTATGGGCTGGGGCTGGGGACGTTCAACGCTGATCCGTGGGGACCCACGGATCAGCGTTGAGCGTCCCCAGCCACGCTTTGCAGGCCTCGTCTTTGGCCCGCTTTATCTCTGATTGGAGGGTGCGCCTTGCCACCCTGTATCCCTCGTACAGCTCCGCCTCTACGGCCTCCGCACCCGGCGGGCGGAAGCGGCGCCTGCGGTGTCTGGTATACCGGTGTCGCGCAGCATTGCATGCGGCGCGCAGCGTCGCAAGCTCTGGCGACCACCAGTACACCTGGCGTCGGGCGCGTCCTGGGCGGAGACGGGGCATTGCCGCGTCGCAAATTTGCGACAAGGCCTCCCGGAACCACTCCGCCTCGACGTCGATGTCGGCAGGCCTGACCGGTGCTTGCACCCAGGCCTGCACCGCCGCGGCTTCCAGGAAGAGCTCCTTCTCCAGCTGCCTCAGCGCCCAACGCGGACCACATGGGGTCTGTCGGACCGGCGCGGTCGAGGTCTGGGCGGAGACGTCAAACCGGATATACCGGTGGTCCGAGTATGTCTCCACCCCCTCCATGACGCGCCAGTCAACTACACGCGGTGTCAGAGTGGGGCTGGCGAACGAAATGTCCACCACGGACTCACCCTGCACCCGCACACACGTGGGGACAGAACCCCGGTTTAGGACGACCAGGCCTGTTTCCAGAGCCCAGTCCTCCACCAACCGACCCCGCTGGTTCGTGAGCCGGGAACCCCAAGCCATGTTCCAGGCGTTGAAGTCCCCGCAAACGACCACGGGGAGGGTACCATACCCAGCGACGACGGTCTTCAGCTCCCTGAGGGAGTCGTGAAGATCGGCGAGAGTTCTGTTCGGGGACAGGTAGACGCCTACCACTGCAATGTCCCCGAACCGTGCTGCCACGCAACCCCGACCCTTCGTGACGGCCTCGAGGGTCGGGGTACCAGCGGCGGCCGACGAGATAAGGGTCACCGAGCCGCTAAGGTCCTGAACCCAGTCAGCCCTGGGCAAGACAAAGTGCGGCTCGGAGACCACGGCGACGTTTATCGACCACTGCGCCATGCTCTGGAGCAACAGATCCTGAGCTGGGGCGCAGTGGTTGACATTCGCCTGGAGGAGACGTAATGGGGCCGTTATTGGCAGTCCATTGTCTCCTCCCTAGCCCTCTGAGAGGGCGCCGCCACAGCGGTAGCGGCGGCGACAGAAACCGCACCGGCGGCCGAAGAAGCGGCTGCGGCGGCGGCGGTGGTGGTGGGGGGGCGACTCAATTTGGCCTTTACTTTGGCCGGGGGGTCGCAGGACCTGCTCCCAGCCCGGTGGTCGGCCTGCCTGCCTGCCGCCGCACATGCGTAACAGTGCGGCGCATTCTGGCACTCGGCAGACCTGTGACCGGGCTTACCACACTGGTAGCAGTGGTCACTGCGATCCACCTCCGCGGCACAGAAGGCCCCCACGTGGTGCCCCACGTGGCAGCGGTAGCACCGCAGAGGTCTGGGCTCCAGCAGTTTTACCTGGGCGGAGACCCAGCCCACAAGAAGCCGTCGGCCCTCACCAGTGATGGCCTTGGCCGCCGGCACGGGGCAGCTCACCGTTACGGCTCGCATGCCCGTGCTGTCAGCGCGGATGGTACCCGCCCGAACCTGTTCGGTCGTGCAACCACCCACCCTGACGATGGCGGCCACCACCTCGTCCACCTTGACTGAATCGTCCAGGCCCATGATGCGCATGTCGATGCACTTGGTGGGCCTGGACACTCGGGCCTCCTCCGCACTGAGGGCCACCCTAATCTTGTCGGCCAGGATGTCAGCGACACTGGCCGAGCCGGGGACCTCAAGAATTCGGGCCCCCGTTAGGGTCTGCCTTATGCAGAAGCCCCCAGGCACTCCGAGCTCGTCAAGGTGGGGCTCCACCGCCCGCCTTGCCTTCGCCATGACGGCGTCGTAGTTCGCGCCCGTCTTTCCCGCTTCAGGCTGCAGTGTGATCACTACAGCCTCGGATTTCGGGGCGCGAAGTCTCGCCGCCATGGCACGCTTCTTGCGCTCTTGGCGCTTAGCGCGCTTCTTGGCCGCCCTGCGCGCCTTGCCTGCACTTTTCTTGGCGCCGACGACCGTCCAGTCGGCGCCAGACGATGATGGATCTTGGCGCGACTGGGTCGCCGCCACCGCGATGGGAGCGCCCGCTGGCCTAGCAGCAGCTGGCGCCACAACACCCCTCGTGGGAGGAGCGGCTCGCGCCCGACGCTGCCCAGCCACCGGGGCTGGCCTCATAGGCTCCGGCGCGGAGGCCCTGCGCCCGGCTTGCCCCAACGGGCCCGCCTTGGGCGCAGCAGCCGTGGCCGCAGCGGCAGCGGCATAAGTTGCCGCTTGGCGCTGGCCGGAGGTCGCCAGTGGAGGGCGCAAAACTATGCCCTCCAGCAGGGACAGCTGCCGCTGGATCTGCAGCTGGAACTGTTGCTGCTGCTGCTGCAGCTGCTGCTGAAGGGCAGCCAGCTCCGACCGCACCAGCGTCAGCAGCTGGCTCCCTGCCTCAGGCTGGGGCTGGGGCCGACTTTGACCCTGCCCCTGCCCGGAACCCCCTCCGACGGCCTCCCGCCGAACGGCTCCAGGGCCCGCGGGCCCGGCACGAAGCTCAGCTTGGAGCTCGGCCCGCAGCTTCGCCACACTCTTGTCCAAGGCCTTATCGAAGGCCTCGGACAAAGAGGTGGCGTGCTTCAAAACGGCCTTATCCTTCGAGGCCCGTTTTGCGACCCTCTTGCGGCCCATGTCGCGCAGCGCCGCGACCATTAGCTCGCCGAAGGACCTGCGGGCCTCTTCGGCGGAGTCCGCCCCAGCGTCTGGCGCGCCACCAGACTGACGCGGCGGGCGCTCCCCAGCGCAGACCGCACCAGGGTGGCGCCCTTCCGCGGCAAGCTTTTCCGCTCGCTGAGCGGACTCCTTCGGCGTGAGCCCCCTCCCTTTGCCTCGGCTTTGACCCCCACCGCGACTCCCGGTGGGGATCTTTGGGGCCGAGCCCTTCCCATCTTCGGAGGACGATTGCCCGTCCCCCGATTTGGTGCGCTTCCGGAAGGAGCGCGAGTCCCTTCCGGAGTTGCCCACCAACTCCTCCTCCAACTCCGAGCCTGAGCTCCCGCTGGACGCAGCGTCGGACTCCGACCGCTCGTCACTCTCTAAAATTGTTTTATTGCTGAAAAATTTGTTCATGTCTGTTCCCACGAGTATTTTTCATTCTGTACTTGCTCGAATGTGGTGGTCCGCACTAGAGACTAATTTAGCTACCCATTAGTCAAGCTAACAACCTCCCTCACGGTGCGCCGCCGCTTGGAGGTTT
Organism: Mythimna loreyi; assembly: GCA_029852875.1. Classification (NCBI taxonomy): domain Eukaryota; kingdom Metazoa; phylum Arthropoda; class Insecta; order Lepidoptera; family Noctuidae; genus Mythimna; species Mythimna loreyi. The sequence continues at coordinate 15,896,871 of CM056782.1, read as the reverse complement.
GGGGTGATTTTTTATAGAGGTTGTCTTCCTCGCGGCCCGGGCGGTTAAGCCAAGGCCCTCGACCCCCATCGAAAGTCAGAAACATGACCTTGGACAATCTTTGGGGCTACGAGTCTAGCGGTGGCAGAAGGAGGAGGAACTCTTCCTCCTGCCTGCCCGATGGCAGGGTGAGTGCACACCGAGCCCGCTCTTACCTCGTCGCTGTGCCCTCTGCTAAATCAGAGGGACACGCGTTGAGGCGATACTCCCAACAGAATATTCGCAAGCCGCCATCGAGCACCCTTAGGCAGGAATTGCCCAAGGGTGGGTCGATGGCGGCCTCCCGGGGTGCACCGTCCCGCAGACTGGTCTTCACTCCGGACGTGTCCGCAAGGGAACTCCAGCCTGCGGGCGCTCGAGGAGGTTTTCTGTCATGGCACCCCATGGTAAAGCAGTGATGCAATCGTTAATAGTGAGGTGCATTAGTTTATGAGCATCTTTATATTATACTTTAGCCTTGAAGGCACCTAAATTATAATTGGACGGGAAGAGCGCAGCAGGCATACTGTTTCTGTCTTTTGATGAAAGCGGTGTAAACGACGAGGCAAAACGCTTAGTCCGGACCGTAGAAGGTTCAATAATGTAACGGTATTAAGGTATTACCTTAATTCCCTCACACTTTTACGTACTGGCTCTGGTGTCAACGACTTTGGTGAAATGAGAAAATTCCAAGCGTTATGTTTGATTTATTTCATTTGTAACTGCCACAACATAAAAAGAAGAAAATTATGCCAAGACGTATTATGATAATAAAAGATTATCAGAATCTGACTTGGTGATAAAGCGGTGTTTTCAAATCGCGGGTTACACGAATCGAATGAAACGAAGGTTGCTAAGGTTTAATCTCTCACTGGTGTTCGGGATTAAAACTAGATTGTATGACTTGTATATGACTATTACCGTGAAAGTAAAGTAAAAAAGTTTCCTATTGCACGGTATAGTCTAACAGAGTGACCGTGATTTCATGGATAACATACACACACACTCTCACAAATTTTTGCCTGTGATGATTTTGGTGTTAAAATGTAATTGCAGCTTTGGAGTAGAATTTGTGACTAAAAAGGGTAATAAAATCGTTGGACCGTTGTGCTTCAAAAAGTATATTTTTTCGTCACTTGTACACGTATCTATATACATTTTTTTAAAGATCTTTTATTTTTTACATAAGTCACACTTCAAGCACAAAACATCAATTATACCATAGTATAAAGAGAAGGGAAGTAGGTTATCTTCATACAAACGCACCGCGCGCGGCTTGTATGTGTGCGCCATAGTATCTACGCGTCGACGCACGCACACTGTAACAAAATCTCGAGCCGTTTCTCAGTGCGCCAGTCGGGGCTAACACTATACGAGTTTCGCGCGTCACTGCTTTTCGGCACCGCTAAATCAAAACAAAATGTCTGATAATCGCAGGAGAACGTATTGCTGTGTGTTTGGGTGTCTTAACAATTCATCCATTCTAGAATTGTCTCTATTCAGATTACCTATTGAACAAAAAAGGTAAGCTAGTCACTCATTCTAGCATATAATTTTTACTTGATTTTGAGATACCTACTTATTTTTTGTTGTATTAGTTTTCTATCACACAGAGGAAGCAGGTAGGTAGGCTTAATTTCTACTTTTGATCCGTCAATTAATTTGCTGCTATTGCTTTGTTTACGTTTGGTTATGCCGATTTCTCAGTTACTTTAGTTTCTCACCTACTTACGGTTAAAAAATCGTAATTCAAAATAAATAATTGACTAATTGTAAATCAGATATACATATAAAGCAAAGTTCGAATCATAACAATAAATTCGATTATAGTCTAAGAGATAGGCGTTAGTTTTTAATGTTGTTTTAGTGTTTCTTTTAATTATAATATTTTAGTCACTTTATTCATTTTTAAGGTTCCGTGCCTCAAAAGGAAAAAACGGAACCCTTATTTATTTATTTTATTTATTCAGATAGGATCAGTTCGTTGTCCCTTCGTCTATCTGTATGTCTGTCTGTTAAGACCCTTTATCTCGAGAATGCGTGATGTATCTAGTTGTAATTAAAACCATAGTCCCTTCAAGCTGTGAAAAAACGAAAGTCGAATAAAACATATACGGCTGTTTATATCGCAAAAAAAAACGTATTTTTTTATACCAGTTTTTTATTTTTATTATATAAGTAAAAAATACAACTTCCCGACCCTTGTCAATTTATAGGCACTGAATTAAAATTTTGCTAAAAGTGACAACCCTAAGACAGTAGGCAATTATATCGCGGATTGGGCCGGAGATAACCTACTGCCCTTCTCTTTATACTATGATTATACTATACCTTATCTACCATTTTACGTAATTGCTCTTTTTATTAACTACTTTAGCATATGATAAACCTTAATAAACATTTGTCGTCAACGTAACTATTTTATATTTGTGCTGTTTAAATTTGTTCAAAAGTTTCACGTTTGAAAAGAAAACAAAATAGGAGCAAATTAGGATTCAAGAGTTCCTATGAAGTCTGGCATCCTCCCACCTTCCAAAAGCTATGTGTATTATATTATTAGATAGGTGTTTCTGGACAGGATACTAAGGGACCAATATGACAATAAGTTCAAATTTTAATCCGTTGTGTGTTGTTCTCGTTTTAACATTACATGTTAGTTTTGTCAATAACTAATTATTAATCATTCGTACCATATAAGTCGAACCAAAATGGCAATCAACCTTCAATGCACAGTAACAGATTTTCGGGTATAAATCGAAGTGACGCGTAGGTAACCATGGCAACAACATAAAATCGACTGTGTACTCGTAAATCACCTGTTCCATATTTTTAGTTGACTCTAATTTGTGTACAATAATTATGTCTAGGGGATAAAGCAGTGTCTTTAAGTCGCAGTTTTCTAAGGTTTAACCCCGAACTATAGTGAGCGATTTTTTTTTCTCTCGAGCTATGAGAGGGAGTTAATATAGAAGCCCGAGTGAAGTGAGGAGTTAAAGCCGCTCAAGACTGAGAATGCTTTATTCCCGTGTTGGATACTACTATTTGTGAGATAATTAAAGGTAAGCTACGAAACCATAATCTAATTTCTTAAAACTCGACATTCAGTAAATTCGGTACTCGAGAGTTTTAATTTTTTATCATTTATCGTTTTATTCTTTTTTTTCGTTAGTGACCAGTTCGATTTTTGAATTAACTAATTTGATGCTGGTACATTTTAATTCAATGTCATTGATATTTGACATTCTAAATTCAAATCTCATTATTGCTTCAATGAGGGTTGTATCACATATCATAATCATCAACCTTTTTAAAATTCCCACTGCTGGTATACAGGCCTCCTCTCTAGAAGGTATGATATATAATAGGGCATTATCAAGCAGGTGACGTAAAAATAATAAATGAATATAAATAACGACAATCCATATTCTCAGCAACAGGTAATGTACTAGTTGTTAACTTTCCAGGAATATATTATTCAGTGCCACAATATGAAAGAAGATCTGTTTCCAAGTAATGCTTGGCAAATAATTAATTGCTTCCGAGACATAGGCAACATTATTTCTAGGGTTCTGTGCCTCAACCAGCAAATACGGAAACCTTATTAGATATTTTTTGTATTTCGTTCTGTCCGTCTGTCTAAACTTTTTTCCTCAGGAGTTCATTTCTGTTATCATCATTATCATTTCAGCCGAAAGATGCCCACTATTAAGACATAAGGCTGCGAATGGAAATTTAATGCCAAACGCTCAAGACTGCTATCCCTAGTTCAAGCAGTAAAATGTCAATCGAATGCTCCGTTTATGGCGCATATTTTGACCCTTGCAAGGGAATCACAATCTATAGGGGACTTAACTGGGACCCAGGGTGTTTTTTCTGAAAGGAGGTGAGATAGCGGTCAAGCGCAACTTATCAACAATAAAAAAGAAGGGCTTGGCCCTAGTGCGAAAGGCAGTAAAGAAACAGGTCGGGATGTTTAGTCAGTAACAGTCTGACACTGTTTCCCGCTCCGCTCAAGGGCGGGATTCGTCATTAATTTGGTGAGAAACAATGTCTAATAGTCAATGCCAACTATAGAAAAAAAAAAACCGAAAACCGACTTGTAGTAATATCACGATAACTTTTTTTTAAGTTTGAGTTTGTACGGAACTTTCGGTACGCGGGTTCGAGTAATTCTCATTGTTTTTTTTTTTGTAATAAAAATATATGAATAGAATTCCTATAAAAAGCAACTTTACTACTAAGAAATGAAGGGATTACGAAGATGTGTTACGATTTTTTATGTGTATAAACAAGTTATTTGTCTCATTGTTATTATGTTCTACTTAGCAGTATTCTATTGTGTTGTTTATTCACTGGATAACTCTTTCTTTTTCGCAGAAATGTTACCTTTCAGTAATTCTTAGTAGAGTTCGCCACGCCATCTTCACTTCGTAGTAAATTGTAATGATATAAAAGGAAATCTTGACCATAAAGGGAAAATTTAACTCCTGCTTCAATAAATACAGCTGCTCCTTTTTATTTATTTGATGGCGCTTTCATAGTTTTATTTTTTTCCTTTTATTGACCAACCAACAATTGTTTACACCGTAAATTTTTTAAAACACTTATCAACCGTAATTTAAAATTAGTATAACAATTTTGTACAGGTTATCAACGTATGCCCCATGAAAACATTAGGTCTTACAGTAAGAATAGTACATTTTGATACAAGTGCAGGAAGTTTGTCATTGCGACCGAGGCGAAATTCGCACGAGCCGTAGGCGAGTGTGTTATGGAGCCGATGGCTGCAATGACAAATCTGCACGTGTGTCAAACGACGTTTTTCAATACACTTACGACTTGTGAAATAAAGAAAGAAAGAAAGAAAAAAAAATCGTATCTCAAACATACAGTAGAAATATAAGAAATATATAAGTAGATTTGAATGCTATCAAATCTGCTCTGGTCAGTTTCTAATTTCGTGGGGGTCGCCCAGCGACTCTGGGGGACGCCTCGCGCCTGATTCGATAAACTAAGTAAAACAATATAATCACCCGTGACCGGGACGATAAGGAAGGAATAAAAAAGCCCTTGTTGTGATAAACTCAAAAAAGCACTTGGGTGATATACATGCTATATTGAACCTAATAGGAGTGCGATAAGAGGCAGTTTTCGAGTAAGTGTATTGAAAAATAGTTTTCAAAAGAGGTTAAAGATGGCGCTAGTTGTTTAGAGTATAGTTGACATCTGTCATGTGACGGACACACGACACTCTGACGCAACGCCGAGCGCTAGTTCGACATACTGTATGGCCGCCCGATCTTGGCGAGTCAGTTAGGCTCTGTGAATTTTAGCACTTGAAAACTCGTAAAAAAATAAATGTTTTAAACAAATATATGCAAGTTGCATAGTTAAAAACTGTTATTGGCATTTTTTAAAATCATTTTTGAAAATACGCAATAAATATTTTGTTGTAAAAATTAGGTGTGATGATTTTTATCAATGGCGATTATTTATGAGACGCAAAGGTAGACTTACAGAGTAGTCTTAAGCCTCAAAGGGACACCAGTATCCGCACGGCTATTTTCTTTTAATTGTGTCTGTAATTACGGTAGTCGAAAGGTTAATTTGTAACGAGTGTTGAAGACCAATGGGGAACTCCGGCCGTCCGGATAGTACCGGTAAGGCCCAGAGGCTATTTCCACTATCGCAATGGGGAATTTCTGAGAAGGATACCCGTGGTCTTAGAACGCAAAACGCAATAGAATACATGGGGGTTATAGTTTGACATTGTGGGTTATAGTTGACATTTGACACACACAACTCCAGCATAGACTGTGAGATAATTATTGTGTGCGAGTGAGTGTGATAATTATTCAGAAAATCTTCCCAATTCAAAATCCTCGTGATGAATTTTGTGTGATAAGAGGGATGAAAATAGCATTTAATTAAACAAACATTGCCGTGTAAAAGTGTTCTTTTAAATCTATTTACAAAATAAATATCTATCATTTATCAATTTTCTACTTCCCCAGAAAACCTCTCGTCCTGTAATCAGATAAAAACTACACAAATTGAAATCAGTCGATTCATTTGAAATTTCTCAAAAAGGCATACCTAAACAAAATAAAGCAAAATATCATCTGGTATCGGAGTTCGCAGCATGACTAGTATTTCATCCGACTATTCTGTTGGACAACGATAAAAGGCTTAAAAACATGTCTAGTTATGCTGACATCTTTAAGCGGATATTATATTGTACAGTTTTCTTATATTTTTCATGTTCATAGAAAAATGGGGTTCCGAATAGTTGTGTCGTATTGATGAAACCGAATAATATTGTTGTTGTTTTTAATACACATCAAAAACAAGTTTTCAATGAAAATATATTTTTTCATAACAAGCTTTTACAGCGGTGGTCTATACTTACATAAATAAAACTCGTCAAGACGATTCACATGAGCCCAAACTCGACGTGGTTGTGCCGTTTAATTACAGAGTTCCTATGGCTACCTCGCGATTCCATCATCAGATCAGCTCCATGTCTGCATAATATTGCATTGTCATCCGAACTAAACGTGTATACCAAATTTCAGCTCAATCGGAAACCGGGAAGTGGATCAAATTTAAGTTGCAAGATTTGATTACAGAACGACAGACAACGGGACAGGTGAAAGTAAATAAAAGCTTGTAATAAAATGAAACAAATACAGCTTTAAAATATTGTTCCCAGTTTACAATATTTTTTTTTCGTTTTCCTTTTCGCTTAGTCCAGACCTTAGAGGTTTCAACAACGTAAGGTTGTATATTCGCCGTACGTTGTGTTGATGTTGTCGATAGTAGAAATGAGATGTCGGAATCAAGTCATGCAATTGCCATGCCTACTTTCTAAAATGCATCCTGAAGAACACCGAAAAGCTGGCTACTCTACGCCTGTGCTGACTATGTTTATGGTAATAATTGTTAGGCATTGTGATGACTGTAAAGAGACCACAAATAACTTACTAACCAACAAACTGGTTGGTTAGATGTTTCGAAGGATGTTCGCAGTTTAAAATAGGTTAGAAAATCGAATAAAAATATAGAATGGTGTTTAAGAAAGTAACATTTGAATTATAATTAAATTAGTTGATAACATTCGTAAATACAAGCGATTACTGCGACTTTCAGAGGTTAATATATAGTACAGATCCCAGACTTAGACCCTACCAGAGTTACGTTACTACAATATCTACCAATTTAGTCCAGGATCAAACCAAAGGTCTGATAAAATCCGGTACTTGGATAATGCCAATACCATTAACCTTCAATTCGCTTGCGCCATATTTAAACCAAAAGTTGTAGTTGCTGCACCTAATTGTTTTGCGGTAATTATAAATGTGTCAAACTCATTAGGGATCATTTGCACGATATTATCCCAAAATGTTTAATAATTAAAACTAGAACGAAAATCTATATTTTCAATCATAAAAGTGGTTGATATTTTATGAAAATTTAAAGTCATTAACATCAATCATTGCATGCATGTATGATGTTGTGCGGTAGTTGGACGATGTACTGACGTATACGCCTAGTATAATATGTCAGTGTAGCGATTATGTGGCGTATACGCCATGCGCAAGAAGCGTAGAAAGCAGTGTAGCATTTATGAGGCGTGCGTTATACGCAGTAAGCAAGCCATTTTCGCTAAAATTAACTTTGTTTCCTGAATAAGTAAGTACCAAGGCTGCATGAAGCCCCTGGACATCATGTTATTATTATAAAATTGATAGCTTGTGTGTATACCTACTTATGCCCGTGTATGTGGGTGTATTTATTCTTCACAGTGTAACTTTTAAACGGCGTGGCACATGTCTCCCCATGTTCCTGCCATTGCATGGGCAGATCAAGTCCTGAAGTTGTACCAGTTACTTCGTATAATTTTCTATCTATTTCTACCACTTATAGTCGATCAGCCAGTTACGTAGTCTGACAATTTATAATAAGAGAAAGGTGATGTAAAAATACAACTATGTGCAAAAAAACTCAGTGCATTTCTATTTATGAGGCCAACGAACTTGCTCGCATATAGGTACGCAATTTAGTGCAGACCTTCTCTTCAAGAGTGTTTTTTTATGGTGGGCAAAATCATCGAAATACGAATCCCGGCCTTGGGCGGAGCGGGAGACAGTGTCAAACTTCTACTAACTAAACGTTACTTCTTTCCTTAGTTCTAGGGCGCCAGAGTTCCGCTTTCGCATCAAACCTTGACTCCAGAAGGCCTCGACTCTGCTAGGCCCCTACAGTTGCTGACAACTCCTTGAGGCGCGCGGAAACAATGCGCGCCGTCGACGACTTGGGCTCAGTCCGGACGGTCACCGGATGGACGGACAGCGAACTACCCACTGCTCGCCGTCCGGTGACTGGAAATCTGGATCGGATACATGGCGGCGGTGGCTGCGGTGTGAGCGTCGTTGCCTTTGCCACATGCGGTTGGCCTCCTCTTTTGCTAGCATTACTACTTTGCAGAAGGAGGCGACCGCTTGCCACTCACTTGAAGAATGTGTAATGGATATATTAATCAAATCCTACAAGCATCTACGTAAATGACAGGTTTTTCACATGATCTGACTATTAAATTATCTTGTGAATAGTTTCAAAGACATTGACTTATCAGTTTGTTTTGGTGGTTCTTAAATTCTCAGAGTGTACCTGATCGGAAGAGAAAAACCGAGCTAATATAGTTTATATGGATATAGAACTAAATCCCATTTATTCGGATATTAGCTTTATCTGGAAACTTGTCTAGGTAGGTATTATTGAAATCATTAATCCTCAAATTTTCTGAGTACATGATTTACATATTGTTTCAATATTAATTAATTAACAACAAGTTTCAAACAGCTAGAAGAACTTTTTACTAGTAAACTAAAGACCAAAAGTAGACGTTATTCTGAATCTTTCATTAAATAATTCTGGGAATATTTAATATTTCTTCTGCTAAGATTGTGTAAGTGATAGTACGTTTTAATTTATTATAGAAGTAATTAATTAATTACAGTTTTGGGTCACGTTTGCAAATGAAATCTTTAGGGCTAGTTTTTCAATAGCCAGGTAGGTTTTATTTGAAAAATAAGTATGGTTATGTTATAGGTTTTGTATGGAATATGTATAAAATATTGACACTATCAAAAAAATATTTTATGGGACCCTTAATCATTTTTAAATGCCTATCCAATAATATATCACACGTTATGGTGAAAATGAAAAAAAAAATCACACAAGACACTAACGCCAGCGACTTTAAGCGACCAAAATAGGAGGTAGCGTCGCTCCCCGCGCATCAAAATTTTACAATAATAATATGACATTCATTTGAGAAACACACTATGAATATAAACCGTATATCAAAGATTGGTAGTTAAATTATTTTTTATTTTGTGAAAGTTTCGTAAAAATACACCCAATGGAGTGATTTATTAGGCTAAAAAGCCAGATCTTCGCATTTTTTGTGTTAGCGGTTACTTTGAAAATAAATCACACCAATATCTATAAATAAATTATATAAAGCATAATATAACCTTAAACTACATTATATTTCTATTTCAAAACATACGGTCTTGCCATTTAAACGTGTTATATGGATTTAAAAATAATCAAAAGTCATATTATATCCCCTTAATAGAGTGTCTACACACACTTTTATAAGGGGCTTTAATATATACCAATATAATATATTGGTACCCCAATTTTTTTTTCTTTCATACGAATTAAGACAGTAGCAGAAACTAGTTGATTATAAGTAGGTTCAACACTGTAATGTGACCCTTTACACGAACCCTTTTAACAATCAGCTTTCCTGATTAGTTACCAATCAATTAGTACACGTATGCAATCCAATTGTTTCGCTATTTGTATTCTATCCTTCTCCATTGCGCAGACCCATGCGGTACAGCTAAATCCAATCGGATTGCGTCAACAATAGCCTTTTATTCATAGCATTTTAGGGGATTGGATTTTCAGATAATTACGCCGTAATGTTCACGCGGAATGCGATTGTTTATAGCGGTTTTAGCGAGATAAGTGACAGATTAAGCTGTTTATCTGGTTTAGTATGATTGGAATGTCCAATCGCTTGAGATTCCGTTTCGCTGTTTAAGGTCTTGCCGTGAAGAGGTGGAGATAGGATCTTCGAATGAGGGTTTTGGGTTTTAAGAAATGAAACGCTGCAGTTTTAAGTATTTGCTTTTCAACTGTTTTTTTTTTGGTTTTGAATTAAATACGAGAAGCCCTTCACCAGGTCAGAAATGACCCCATTACGCAGGAAACTGATGGATGCGACACACACACAGCACCGTCGACGGTGCGATCTGTTCCCGTGCTCCTCATGGATTTGCCAGCAAATTAAGAGGCCTACCTGCAAGGCCGAAGCCTACTGGGCCCCGGTCCGGCTTCTGAAAGGAAGGTCCGACCCTGGTATGATGGCTAAAAAGGAAAGTAAGAGTCTGGCACTTTTTCCCGCTCCGCCCAAGGGCGGGATTCGTCATTAGATGATTTTTCCCACCAAAAAAACCGCAAAAAACACAGGACTGGTTTTTATGGCTATACTTGGGGGTGACCTATGTCCAGCAGAGGACGTCTTTTAGCTAACATGATGATGGTGATGTGATACTGACATGGTAACCTACTTCTTTTTCATTGTGCTCTCGTCATTTGAAGTTGAGTTTCCTTACTAATCAATGCTTAGTTATTCTTCCCTGGGTTGTCTTCTTTATCAAATTAATCAATCAAATCAAACTTGACCTATTTTTCTATCTGGTAACTTACTTCTGATGTCCAAATAGTAAAAATTATGAATTCATACGATTATAATGGATTGGATGGATGCAATATAGCTATAATAGTTATGTCGGACTCACAAAATAGCAGACATTCAGGTATCGTAGCTTTACTGAGTTATTAACTATTGAGAAACGAAAAAGAAAACGTTACATCATTGTAATTTTACATACAGCGCCTTCAGCAAGAACAATTATAACGAGCATACTCACGAAAATATGCCAACTGGCTAACAAAGAAAAATATCAGCGAATGTAGTCGATGGAAAAGTGGCGAGTGTATTATGTTAGTACGGCCGAGCTTGCATGTACACTCGCTCGTAAAAGTGAGACCGGACACATCCTGTTATAAAGAACGCTTTCAATTGCAAATGGATCGCGGGGCCAGAGAGACGCCGAATTTATGACCCTGGATGGCAAACGAGCACGTTATTTGGAGTCCGATGGAGGAAAAAATAGGGATAAAGGAATTGAGCCATTCATTTTTCATAGTTTTATTTATGTAAGTCCATTCCAAACGGAGTTACGATTCTATAAAATGTTAAGGGCCATTTTGTTGTCGCCGGCCGAAACTTGTGGTCGGGGTTGTACAATTTTAATTCGCGTAGACCATTGGTTGGTGTGTAAATTGTTTATTTTTGTATTTATGCCGAACATTGTTTTTAATGTTTTTAGGCTTTGGTTAAACCCTTAATGGGTTAGAGATAAATAAAACATACTTAATTGATTCTTTGTGAGTGGTAATGTTTATTGTGTGTAGTTTTTTTATGGTAGGTAAAAATCATCCAATGATGGATCTAGGGCGGCGCGGGAATCAGTGTCAGACTCTAACTGACTAAACAAGCTACAACCTCCTGGGGCCGAGGGTTGATGCGGAAGTGTTACATCAGGGCTCTGGGACTAAGGCAAGGATGGAACGGGGTAGGCTGTGTGTGTGTAGTCAGTAACAGTCTGACACTGTTTCCCGCCCCGCCCAAGAGCGGGATTCGTCATTCGATGATTTTTACCTATCATAAAAAAAAACGTAATCTTTCACGGATTAACATGAAAAACTACTATTGGCACTAAAATAGTAATTTTACCTAATACTACTAACTTCTGTTAGCGGCTTTGTCCGCATGAAAGTAGGTTTCTCCATGCAATGTTAGACCTCTGTTTCACCCCGTTAGGGAATGAATATTGGAAAATCCTTTCATAGTGCTCACCTACGTTATTAATGGGATTACAGGCTCTTAATCCCAGTTGTTTTGGCTGTTCGTCAGTATCTCCTTTTATAAATAAGTATAAATATGTCAGCAAAACAAAGTAGGGGCCTAGTATGTATTTCTCAACTAGGCCCCTATGATTTACTACGTGTCGTGATCGACACAGCTTCAGTCTTTAGCGGATGGCTGAAAAGCGACCTATCCCTTACTTATTGTCCGCAAATCCAAGGCTACGGTAGCTTGTGATCCCTGACAATCGAGCATCTCCTTAGGAGGTGACTAGCGTGTAAGGATGTCCATTCTTCGTGTAACTGTGACCTTGGAACATAAATACCAAATTAAGAAACACATGTGAATTAAGTCAAAAATAATCTAACACTGCGTCTTGTTACACCCAGGTTAGGAGTAGTGACTTAATAATTTTAGCTAAGCAGAGCTTGTGTTATGAGTACTAGACAACTGATAAACATACTTATATATTCATAAATACATACATATTATAGATAAATTACACCAAGACAGAACAAATGATCGTGCTCTTCACACTAATATTTGTCCTGGGTGAGAATCGAACGCACGACCTCCGGCTTAGCTGTCAGGGTCATTATCCACTAGACGAACAGGCCAGTCAAGAAATATATTCCAATAAAGAAATGTTTTATATAAGCCAGAACAGGTACAACAGTATAGGACATAGATACAATGCATTCCAAGAAAATTCAAATAAGAAATGCAGTATATATATAGATAGATAGACAGATATAGACGACAATGCATTCCAAGAGAATTCAAATAAGAAATGTAATCAGAACAATAACTAAGATAATGAGCAAAAAAAACAGGGTTGCATGTCGACGAAAGACAACAGATTTTTATGGCAACAAACAAGCAATAAAATCGTATCAGTAATGTTACCGTGATCTATAAAATATTCAACTGTCGATCCGAACACTAATTGGATGGCTAACGAGATATGTTCAGAAGTGGATACTCTGTGGTGCTTCATCTCTTTCTCTCCCAGCAGTTTTGTTTCAATATTGAATGCTTTTAGACTTTACTGTTTAGATTTCATATAATTGGTAGTATAAGGCTTTGTTTTGTTTTGCAATTTTATTGAAATTTTAAGTCTGGATATAGTTATTTCGTCTTTGTTTTATTAGGTAGAAGATTTTTTACTACCTCATTGGTCTCAAGCGTAAATATTTCAACCAGTTTCCTCATGATTGTTTCCTTCACCGTTTTGAGAGCAGTGGTGAAGAAATAAATTAGACGGAGTAATGCGTCTAATGGGTTTGAACCCGTGACCGTGATAAGTTGTAAGTTAGAGCTTTTATTCTATACAAACAAAAATACAAATTTTTCCAATTTTATCATATTAGTATTGATAATGGTGCATTTACACATGCCGCCGGCTTATGCCACCGGGTTTGCCGCCTGGCATGTGTGAATAATTAAACCATAATAATTAAACAAAGTATTTTGATCTTGCTCGCGAAATTGTCGACATCTCGGCTATCGATAAAGCAGTAGTAGTTATGCCGATAGTCGTGATGACCAATGGCATTATAGCCAAGAACCTTTAACTACCTGAAGAGGCAAGCGCTTGCTCCGAAAAGCAGCTCTCCAGGACACTGGGCATTCTTAGAAGTTTTGTCTTTCAAGAAACCTGACCACTAGTTCCCCTGATTTCGATGCTGGTTTTTATACTTGAAAAATGAAAATAATGTGTATAAAAGGTTGTCTGTAAGAAAAAAACAAAACAAAGTTGCTCACCCCTATGTTAGTTTCATCATCATCATCATCAGCCTTTCAATGTTCCCATTACTGGGACACAGGCCTCCTCTCTAGGAGAGGGAATGGGCCATAATCCACCACGCGTGCCCAGTGCGGATTGGTGGATGTCACATGTCTTCGAATTTTTGGTTCTAGGACATGCCGGTTTCCTCACGGTGTTTTCCTTCACAGTTTTGAGAGCAGTGGTGATGAAATAAATTACACAAAGTAATGCGCCTGGCTGGGTTCGAACCCGCGACCTACAACTCGTAAGTCGGGGCCGTTACCACTCGGCCACCACTGCTCTGTATACTATAAGACTACTTTCGTAAACTGGTTTTTGAAAATGTTTAACCTGTTCATATTATTTGGTGTACAAAAAGTATGTAATAAAGACACAGAAAAAATTGACAATCATTTATACTAGTCCCTAAATAAAAATGTTTCACGTTTTTTTTTCTGTTCTATATTTTCCACTAAAGTATGATGGAGCTAATTTGGCAAAGAGAATTCATTTAACCCTAAAATAAAATGACATATCCAACGACTACTGTTGCTATAATTAACTAGGGTATCAACGGATAATTTATTATTAACCCGTCAACGTGCATAGTTAACTGTGTACCTTTAAATGACCCCTACTATGAACGGTCAGAGACCTTACTACGAGCTCTTAATGCGAACCATTTTACGAGGTAAATTGAACTGTAAAACTCTTTCTCGCGCCTGGAATTTTTTACACGGAGAATATGGTGGAGCATACGATAGAGGTGTGCCCTCTTTGAGTGGAGCACAACCACGTCCTCGTGGGGGCGGTTGATGGCAAAGCCCTCTCGCGTCGGGTCCTGGTATAGGATACGATCCGGAGCAAAAGGGAATGGCAGGCAATTACTTCCTTCTCCGATTCTCCGAAGCAATAATATAGGCATCGGGACCGGCCTCATGTGAGGGAACAGACTTCATCACGCTCCAGTCTCCAGGATCCCGACGCCAATTTCCAGCCACCATAGGCGTGGGCTTGCGGACGGCAAGTAATATGTAAATCACCTTCCGGTCGTCCAGTAACCGTTTGGACCGAGCCCAAGTTGTCAACTTCCTATAGTGTACCACACGCACCATAAGGAGATGTCAGGAAACCAGTAGGGTCCTAGTAGGGTCGAAGCCCACAGTAGCTATGGGTTTTTAACCATGCCATGGCCGTGGTAAGACCTCAGAACATTTGACAAATATTCATATTATTCGGCTAAGATAATCAACAAATTTAGTCGCACACAAACTGGTCTCGTAGCAAGCTTAACAAGATTTACGAATTAAACTTTCATCCGATCAGAAACTGGAAATAACAAGATATTTTCAGTCTCCGAAGGCTAAAATGTTTAAAATAGCGTTTGAATTTAGCTAGCCGCTTCATTAATCTCAGGTTAACGGCGGACTGACATATCTCTAATGGACAGGGACAAAAATACGCCCCTGTAATTAATGAACATACTTCTTGAAAAAAGGTACGCCTGGAGTATCTTCCTTCAATTATGTTATGGTAGCCACGTCGTATAGACTGGTAATTTATTTTGTCGGCATCATTAATTTGAGGCTCGGTAATCATCAGATTTTTTTCTTTGACCTAAACAAGTGCTTGGCTGCTGTCCGACTGGATGTTTAGTAGTGACGCAATCGTTGATGGTGATGCACACTAGTTTTTTAAGAGCCTATAATATTTACTCTAGCTTTGAAGACACCTAAATTATAACCGGTCGGGAAGACCACAGCAGACAAACTGATCCAGTCCTTCGATGTACGCGGTATAAACGATGACGTCAAACTCTTAATCCGGGTCATAGTCTCCTATTATGTTTGCTCTATGGACTTTAAAAGAGACTTTGACCCCTGAGTTTGTTTCGGTGTTTCTTCTCAGGGTAGTCTGCTAGAAAACACCGGACTAGGATCTAGTTTAAACTGACAAATAAAATTGACGTGTAAAAGTGTTATGAAAAACCTATTTGCAAAAATAAATATCATTTATCGTGTTTAATCTAAAGTTCAATTCAAGTTCAGTGGCCAGGTTAGACTTTATTTTGTCAAAAAGTTCAATACCACCCCGTAGCCAGTTCAAATCCCTGCTGCTCACTGCATATACAAGTTAGTTTAGTGTCAATTTTCATTTTACTGCCAATATGGCTTCACTCAATATTTTTGTTCGGACACAATTTTTCAGAACAAAATTGTGAATTGTACAGTGTTGAAATCGGTATTGTGAATATCTCTATGTTGACACATTTTTTTTTAGAGAATGTCCTTTTTTCAGGATATTGTTATTCTTCTACAGTTATTAAAATTGTCTATTTTCTGGCTTGTTTTTTCATGACATAACTTACGTCCTTTTTGACCATAGTAGAGTCCTAATGAAAATTTATTTATATTTCTAAAATACTTTACCCAGAATGTCTGACTGATCAACTCACAGCCTAAACCATTGATTGTAAAGATCTGAAACTTAGAAGATATGTTTTGTGTATGACAGAGGCATCCGATAAAAAAGGATTTTACGAAATTCTACACCAAAGGGGGAGCAAAGTTTGAATGAAGAAACTTTCACGCGGGCAAAGCTGCTGGCAGACGTTAGTCCTAAATAAAAGAGGACATAAAAACTCTCTCTCCCGCCTCTCCCTCATTGTCGATCGTCATGATGGTTCAATTTGAATGACTAGGATTATAACTAATGTTTAGGGTTCAATCAAAGTGGGGACTATGCGTAACCATAGCAAATGTTTCAACCTATTTGATGCGTACTATACTTTTCAAGAAAACGCGAAAACATTTTTGGAACTATATTTACATTAATAGCTTAGGTAGCAGGCACAGCCTAGGTAGCAGTGAATCTAATGAAAAATGGTAAAGCCATTGGTCCAGATGGAATACCAGTTGAGGTGTGGAAGTTATTAAGAGTAGATGGATGGGTGTGGCTGGCTTTGTTCTTCAATAAGCTGTTGCAGGAAGAAGCCATACCTGATGAATGGTGCAACAGTTCTCTGGTGCCCATCTTTAAAAACAAAGGTGATGTGCTTGAGTGCAACAATTATAGAGGAATAAAGCAAATGTCGCATACCATGAAAGTATGGGAGAAAGTTATTGAACGGCGGCTGAGAGAAGAGAGTGAAATTTCACAGAACCAATTCGGTTTTATGCCTGGTCGTGGTACAACGGATGCCATATTTGCTATACGCCAGTTGTGCGAAAAATACAGAGGTGCACATAAAAACTTGCACATGGTATTCGTTGACCTCGAAAAGGCATACGACCGGGTACCTCGTGAGGTTCTGTGGTGGGCCCTTAAGGAGAAAGGTGTGCCTGGGAAGTATGTGCAGTTGATCCGATCAATGTATAGTCGCTGCAGTACACAAGTCCGGTCTGCAGCGGGCACCACTAACAACTTCAATGTGGCTGTCGGTTTACAAGGGTCGGCTCTTAGCCCTTACCTCTTCCTGATAATAATGGACGCTCTGACGTCGGACATTCAGGAAGAGGCTCCCTGGTGTATGCTGTTTGCCGATGATATTGTGCTGGTTGCCGAGAGTGCCCTAAAGAGAGTGTTGGCCTAAAATTGAGCAGAACTAAAACAGAGTACCTGTTCTGCGATTTTGGCGGTCTCTCTAGTCCTGTGCTCATAGCTCTCGCCGGAACGCCCATACCAACCTGTTCCGATTTCCGGTACCTTGGGTCGCTTATCCAAGGGAATGGTGAGATAGACCGAGACGTGGCACATCGGATCAACTCAGGATGGATGAAATGGCGACAGGTCACTGGAACAACTTGCGACCCACGGATGCCCCTCAAGTTGAAGGGTAAAATCTACAAGTCCGTGATAAGGCCTGTCCTACTGTATGGGTCAGAATGTTGGGCTCTGAAAAAGACGGATGAAAAGCGATTGCATGTAGCAGAGATGAGAATGTTGAGATGGATGTGTGGTGTGACGAGAATGGATAAAGTGAGAAATGAGTATATTAGAGGAAGTTTGAAAGTGGCGCCAGTGATTGAAAAGTTGAGAGGGAACCGTTTGTCTTGGTATGGCCATGTAAAAAGGAGGGATGAAACGCATGTTACAAAGAAAGCCATGAGTATGAATGTGGATGGATGGAGAGGGAGAGGGAGACCAAAGAAGATATGGATGGATTGTGTGAGAAGTGATATGGAAAACAGAGGAGTTAGTGATAGCGTGACGGGTGACAGGACAGAATGGAAGAAAAAAACATATTGCGCCGACCCCAAATAAAACGGGACAAGGGCAGGAAGATGATGATGATTTACATTAATAGCTTATAGTCATTTGTTTTTCATTAGACTGTTTTTTTGACACCTACAAATTTTTGAGTACTTTACAAAACAAATCATAGAATATCGCCTTGAGCACCGATTGTACCTAAATAAGTACGTCTGTACAACTTGCTGACCTTGAAAAATTTTTAACTGTCAATTTTTTTCACACATTTTTACGTAATTTATTTGGCCGTGAACTTTGGTTTACATAATTTATTTCTTTTCTAGAAAAATTTTACATATAATTTTACATATAATTTTTTTTTGGAAATTTTGTTTATTTAAAAAAAGGGGGTCAGTTCCCCCATCACTCGAGGGGATATATAAATATATATTTATATATTTAGAAAGTTACAGTTCTTATATTTCGTTGTCTATTGGCTCCTGAATCTCACGAACACATGGACCTCTAATTCCTATTTACAAAGTAACATATTATGTTAATGTATATGTTTTTATTTACGAGGAATCCTTTTAGCCCGAAGTGCTAGTAAAACACTTGAGGCCGCATTTATTTCTCGACATCCTGAAGCCATAGAGAATCGTGTTTGGGTGAGAAACGTTGATATATGTGTACAGTGAGTTGCTTTATTTTGGTACGAACTGATTTTGACACAATTTTTTTATCAATTTTGGGATTATTAGTGCAAGAAAATGTTTGTTTTGTAAGTGAAGTGAAAAAACATGTTTAAATTAAGCCATTTAATATACAAAAGTATTATTGGCTCAACATGTTTTTATAAGCTTTATATTAGTTTCACCCGTTCCGATGTTTGTGATCAAATCTTTAAATTAAAGTCACTACAAGGACTTAATATTATATAGCTTAAGCGTTTCGTTGGTTTGTTGAATTATGGTTTGAATGCCCTAATCCCAAGAACTCCTGGTCCGATTTGGAAAATTGTTACTAAGTTAAATAGCCCATTTATTGAGGAAGGTTATTAACGTTACGCTACAGTCTACAAGAGCAGAGCAATAATTAAAGATACGGGTGAAACCGCGGGTGGCAGCTAGTGTCATAAATGCAGAAGAACGTTTTGGTAGAAATAACATTTAATCCGCCATTTTATCTATCTTTCCTCAACCGTGAAGCCATTGAGGATAATGTTTGGGCTAAACATTGATGTATGTATTTTGGTTCATTGTATTGGTTTATTTTGCTACAAGTGTACCGAGGGATTTAGACAAAACGACTATCAATTTTCTTTCTTTTCAACCTCGTTAAGACGATTTTTTTTTCTCGAGCAATGTAGTTTGTGAAGTAAATGCTTGAATTTAGTGAAATCTACCTTTCACTAATAAATATTATTTTACTAAATATTTTATGTCGCTACCTTCGTGGCCAATTCCATATTGAACGCATGGTGCGTTCACTCGCTTCGCTGCCGTTGCTCCGCTGCCCGCTAACATTGTATCCGTGGCCTTAGAACACGTAAAGGATAATGTTTGGTCGAGAAACATTGATGTATGTACTTTAGAACATGTGTTACTTTATTTTGCAACCAATGTACCTATTGATTTGGATAGATGCTATAAATTTAGCTTTTTTGCTGCCTTTTTTCTGCATTTTTTTTTTCGGGCGTTGTAAATTGGTGTACTAAATGACTAAACGCTTACCATTTTTTTCTTATATTTTATGAAGAACCAGCTCTTGACTTTGATGTCCTGATGCTATTTTAGCAATGATCGCTGACAAGCAAGACTACCCTCATATCCGACATTGCTGCGGGATACATAGTGCTCTTTCAGTTCCTGCTAGAAAATTGTAATAGGAATTTTTTATGGTAAAAAGGCATCGAATGACAAATCCCGCCTTTGGGCGGTGTGGGTGACAGTTTCAGACTTCTACTGGCTGAACGACCCACCCTGGTGTTCCGCTTTCGCATCAAGGAAGGCTTCGAACCTGCTGGGCCCCTACAGTTGCTGATTACTCCTTGTGGCGCGCGGGAACTTCGGCTCGGTCCAGACGGCTACAGGATGGGCGGACAGCAAGCTTCTCATTGCTCGCCGTCCGCAAGCCCACGCCTTCTGTAGGTTGTAAAAGGTACTATTAGTATTTAATAGTTATTACTAACAATAATTATGTGTAAATTCTTAATGCGATCTGGCTGATTTGTTAATTTTAATGTAATGAAATTTTGTTGAATTTTAATTCAATGAATAAATTTTGTGCAATTTAATTTTAATTTATTTGTAATATATCTGTGCACCGGTAATTCTGGCGTTCGCTTGAAGCTCAACAGTTTAAAAATAAGAATGTATTACATGGAAGGCGCAATGCCTAGAAATGCATGTCAACTGTAACTTTGAAGGCAGGTGGTTAATTTGTTTAAGGAGCATCTAGGTTGGTAGTAGAATTCCGTACTTTCGCACATAAAAATTTGAAGACGAACAAACGCGTCCATGAAGTTATGCGTCTGAGGGCATTAGGCTGTAATCTGCGCGGGCTTCCGTCGCATGAGATCACGCGAGTGTCTTTTGTGGCGGTCCCTGTAGCAGACACCAGTTTAATACCTGCGCAGTGTCGCTAGTTCAACTTTAACAGTGTGCATGTGGTCGTATCGATGGAGAACTTTAGTATATATTTTTTTGTATTTTAACGTAGCAAAATGAGCATGTAACGCGATGATCCTGGACGGAGCATTTTTGTATGGGATCGTGGGTTCCTCTTTTACTCAGCGTTGGCCTTAAAGTTATAAGTTATACATAGGATTCTAAACATTTTTTCTTTTAAGTTCTATACCCTTGTTCACTGATAGGAATTTCTTTAAACCGCTTGATGAAAAAAAAAATGTTCTAAAAGGAAAATAAAATATTCAAATGTAATTTACGGACTTGCTTTTATATCTAGGTATTAATTACTATCTGTCTATACGCGAGTTATTATTGTATAACAAAAGTATAAAAATAGCTCTTTGTACTAAATAAACGGTCTACTAGAGAATAGTAAAATAAAAGAGAAGGGCAATTTACCTTGTTTTATTAAGGCTTTCGTAGCACTGTACGGTTTGAAGTCTATACATAATCGTAAGGTTAGTCATTACCTGAAACGTTCTTATCTAGACTCAAATAATTATTAAACTGACTTTTATGTTAGCACTGCCATCAGATTAACTATCAATGTTAAACGTAATCAAAGGTGAATAAATTACTTTTAAGCAAGCCCACTCCATCATCGACCATATCGGCATATTCAATCAGGCATTATAGTGGTCCAACGCGAGCGTATCAACAATAAAAGAAGTTTTTCATGCAAGTGAAAAAGGACACATTGCTCGCAAAACAGGTGGCCGATGGGGTCAAAAGATTCTAAAGTAGTGAGCGCGCACCAGAAGACGAAGCGTTGGAAGGCCTCCCATAAGGTGGACTGATGACCTGGTCAAGGAATCCGAGAAGCATTTCAAATAATTTCTGAACTAAGTTTATAATTTAACCGAATATATAAGAATCATGTTTATCTTAGTTTACATATTTTATTATAGTGAACGAATCTTCTTTCAAATAAAAAATAATGATTAAAATCGGTGCACGCAATTAGAAATTACCATCGAAAATCCAACATATATAGCCCGTCCAGTTTGTAGTAACCCAATTTCCCGAGAGATAGTGCTTTTGGGATACTTCGCGCTCTGAAGTCGTAGGTTAAGGATTTTAAAACATTGTGAGAAATTTGTGAGGGGCGGGAAACTACGGAACCCTACACTGAGTGTGGCCCGTTACACTCTGGGGCGGGCTATGTGTACTGGTTTAGTATGCATTTCTGTGAAAACATTTCGAACGCAACTGCAGCTGCAAGTGCTGCCGCCGCATATGCTGCTGCATCTGTGGCCTGTAATAGAGGTTCGAATACCACCTTAATCCCACAACTCTATACAGTAAACACCTACAATATTAAACTAAATTAAAGACCTGAAATAAAATACTGGTATCATAAGCAGCAGCGCAACAAAATCTGTGTAATCAAAAATCAATTTCATCCAACACATTAATATTTGATATCCTATTTTAAAATTTTATTATCGCATAATTATAACGGGCTTGCATAAATAAAACGGTCCTCGTATGCCGACTAATTGTTTATTAATGTGGCACAATTTTGTCAGATAATTAATCATCACTGGTAGCACCTGGTTACAATGAAGCGACTGACACATCGCGTGTTACTAGATTAATCATCCGGTCATTTGGTGACCGGAGATACGGAACGGGAGTAGGTGTTGATGGTCGTTGGTGGGTCAAGCATGGCATATAATAAGATTTTATTAATAACAAATAATTATATTTCGTTACATTTTTAACATACATCACACTGAGGTGGACTCGCGTAGTTTTTAAGGTTAGTTATAAGTGTGATGAGGGCATGACGAATGCCATAAATTGTAAACAAAAAAAGTGTATAAACAATTATTGTGCATATTATAGAAAAGTGCGCGGACCACCATGTCTGCGGTAAAATATATAACAAAAAAAAAAACAAAAAACATACATCACACTGTAGATTATCGAGAACAGTGATTGTAAGTCGCGGGTTCAAACGCGGCTTTGTGTAATTTATTTTATCATCACTGCTCTCAAAACGATGAAAGAAAATATCGTGAGGAAACCGACATGTCTTAGAACCATCAATTCGAAGACATGTGACATCCACCAATCCGCACTGAGCCCGCGTTGTGTGAGGCCTGTTTCCCAGCAGTGGGAACATTATATGGCTGATTTGTGATTGTATATATGTAATGTTTATGTCTATTATCTACACTAATATAATAAAGAGGTAAAGTTTGTTTTTTTGTTAGTTTGTTTTTTTGTTTGTAGGGGGTAATCTCTGGAACTACTGGTCCGATTGGAAAAATTTTAGCAACAACAGAAAGCTGCTTTACTCCTGAGTGACATAGGCTACTATATTTTATGTACGCGGGCGAAGCTGCTGACAAAAGCTAGTATTATTATAAGTCAATTTATATTACAATCTATTTAAAATATCTAGTATTTATTTATTGTGCACATTGTATTGTATGTTTTAGCCCAAAGGTTGACTGGTACAGAATGCTTTGTAGCATTAAGTCCGCCTATGTAACCACTACCGTACAAGAAGTTTAAATAAATAAATAAAATTGTGGAGAAAATGCGATCTATTTAAACTTTAAGTACGCTTAGGTTATTAACATTTCACTAAAAACTTACCTTACCCTTAAATAGAAGAGCTGTATTTTTTTATCAATGAAAAACCTTTGCTCTTGTTTAAATCGAAATTCTTTGTAGTACGTCCAAATTGGCGTGAAAACTTGGTTTCCTTTTTCCAATAATTAGAATCTACTTTTATTTCAATAGAAATACTATCTATAGGTATTGGGTAAATGTTTAAAGGATCAGGTAACTTAATCTTATTAACTCCAGGACAGAGCTGCTTAAAAATACTTTTTAACGAGCTTACTTGAAAACAACTCTTGGTACTACCGCTTTTAGGTTTGCAATGTAATGTATTTCACCACTTTTCCGTACTAGTGTACGGAAAAGTGTAGCAGCTAGTTTGCCAGCATAATTTATTGTATTTTTTTATTAGGCTAGTCGCTGCCCCACTATTTGTAGAGCTGATTTTACAAGTATAAGAGCCTATAACGGCTTACCCTTTACGGCCCAAATTACTTACCCAAAGAAAGATAAAGGTCTGGAGTTATAACTAAAAGTAGATTTAAAAAATGATAGAACTCTCTAGAAAAGTTAATGTAGTAAGATATTCAAGCCAAGGCTAAAACTTTTGTTTTGTATCAAGTCTAATTTACAGACCAACTTAACAAATTAAGGTAAATATTTTCAACAAAAGTTTTGTATTAGCTTAATATCTTTTATTAGATAAAGCCATAATTTGGATGAAAAACGAGTAATAGTGTCTAATAGTTATTGAGGCTTTTTTGCGGTTACGAACTGAAGTAATAATCTAACCTTACACAATCAAGTACTTTGGACTTTAATGCATAAAATTAGACTTTTGAACATATCTTAGCATGTACATCGTCTATGTTCTAAAAAAGAGTTATCATAAATATATTTTTTTTTTCGCTCTTTTAAGTTTCATCATCATCATCATCAACCTTTTAATGTTCCCACTGCAAGGACACAGACCTCCTCTCTCCAGAAGAGTGAATGGGCCATAACCCACCACGCGGGCCCAGTGCGGATTGGTCGATGTCACATGTCTTCGAATTTTTGGTTCTAGGATATGCCGGTTTCCTCACGATGTTTTCCTTCACCGTTTTGAGAGCAGTGGTGATGAAAATAAATTACACAAAGTAATGCGCCTGGCTGGGTTTGAACCCGCGACCTACGACTCGTAAGTCGGGGCCGTTACCACTCGGCCACCACTGCTCTCCAACACTTTATAGTTAGACAAAATATAATTTTTGTTAGAATATAATTAGTAAGTAAAAGATAAAGAATGGTTCAGAGATACTGAGAAGAAATATAGCTGTAGACAAAGATCGTGGAGCAAGATAGTTTAAAAGCCTCAAAATATGTTTTCTTTGCGTCTGTGGTGTTGTTTTTATAAAACACATTGTCTTGCAATGAGGTTTGAGAATAGTCTATTCTCATAAGAATTACATAATTTGCTTACCTACATGATATAATTAAAAATCAGAATATATATATTTTTTTAATGTTGGATATATTATAAAACTAGTCAACGATTTATTATAAGATGTTTTGAGTATAAAACGAATAAATGCTGATTTTTTTTTTTAATAGCCTACTTTGTGTCCCACTGCTGGGCAAAGGCCTCCCCTTTCTCCTTCCAAACTTCCCTGTCTTGGGCGATCTCTGGCCAAGTTTGCCCCGCGAACGTGATTAGGTCATCACACCACCTTCGCCGTGGTCGACCTCGACGGTGTCGACCGCCCTCAGGCGTCCAGTGAGTGATGATCTTCGCCCATCTGTCTGGGTGCATTCATTCAATGCTGATATTATAAACTAATAAATTCTATGATAAATATCGAATAATTATATTTAACTATTAATTAATTTTGTAATTGATTATTTGTTTCGTTTATCTCTGTCTTAGTTCCGTACATCAAAAGGAAAAACACGGAACCCTTATAGGATAACTTTTTTGTCCGTCTGACTGTCTGTCTGTCAAGACCCTTTCTCTCAAAAACATCACAATCATGAAAGTTGTATGGAAAATCACAGTTTAAGCACCTCTTACGAAGATATCTGCAAGCAAACCAAGGTTGCCGACATAGCGAAAAGAATCGCCAAACTTAAGTGGCAATTGGCAGAACACATTGCACGCTGAACAGATGACCGCTGGGGCCAAAAGGTTCTGGAGTGGCGACCGCGTACCGGAAGACACAGTGTTGGAAGGCCTCTCACAAGGTGTACCGATGACCTGGTCAGGGTTGCTGGAATCCGATGGATGTAAGACGCACAGGACCGGTCTCTGGGGCGGCGCTTGGGGAAAGCTTATGTCTAGCACGTCTATTGGCTGAAATGATGATGATGATGAAGTACTCTTAAATTAAATAATTATGTTACAATTGCAACGCTGAATATCCAAAATAAAAAGATTTACGTTGTCAGCCCCTTTAGCAAACCCAGACAGTAATAATACCAAGACTAAACTCGATTTCTTCGAGTCTATCGTCCGCAGATTATTCTGATCCGTCTTTCAGACGCAAAAGGTGAAATATAATAACGCTTAATTAAATTTCATTAAAACAAAGGCACAAACCACATTTCTCTTCGAAATTATTGTTTGACTTATTTCATCACATTGTAAGGTAGTCTCTTTTGTTCTAAAACACGCTTTCCGCGGAATCTTATTAAAATTTTAATTAATGCCTACTATAAATTGCAAGCAACTGTTGTTGTGTGTTTAATGATGAAAGAGAAACTTTTTGTTAACTGTTTCAAAATTGTTGTTCATTTTTATGCATTTCAATTTAGTTTGCATGAACATGTTGTGATTTAACTCTTGTTGGAGCTCACACACAGGAGTGGTCGTGAATAAACGGATTAATAACACTGAAATAATTATTTTGTGGCGCTCGTGAAATAGTTAATACTTACTGCGTTTTGTTGTTTCTGTTTTCATAGAGATTAAATGTTAGTTATATGTTATGTTTTTGAAAAGTAAACTTTACAATGCAACTGTTTTGTTGAGCATGGCTTAAATATATCATTGGACATTAGCCGCAGTTGGCGGATGGGGGCGCTGGTAAAGAGTGGGTGCTATTGTGGCGGAGTGTGGCCGGCCAAAGTTTGTGTTATTCGCACTACCCGCTACTAGCCACTAGAAAAACACACCACTTTAAACTTTCCCCACGTTATTGTGCCGAGCCACAAACTTTTGAATATGCAGCCGAGCAGCGCAATACCAACCATTTTTAGAGATCCTCAGCTTTTAATTAAGTAAATTTAATAAATTATTGCTTGTTTATGTTAATTTTTGAGTTTTACGCGTTTTTATAAAGTCTTAAAATGAGAATTCATTCCGTGTCTGGCAAGGTTACGTTGGGAATTAAATATTTATAGAAGAAGTTTCATAAGCGAGAATTTTTATTAAATCTACTATTTCATGTTTAACTACTTCATAATATGTGTACTAAAACAAAATAGAAATGCAATGAACCTTTGAATATTAATTCCTTTTTTTTTCTTCAAAAATGTTGGCCCACAATTACAATCAAGCACTCCTGTATTATGATTACTTTTACAAATATGAAAACTCATATAAACAAGACATCTACATTACAGCTAAATAAAAATAATAATAGACAATATGGCGTCGGAAAACTGCACATTGTTATCGAAAGGCTTAAGAGACTGTCAGCATTGTCAAACTGCATATTATTATTGTCATGCTAATCCCCTGTTCCAGGAGGTAAAATGTAAAATAAATTTCTTCCTAAGAGATTATTTGTACATTATAATTGAAATGTCAATTGTACAATAAATTGCCACCTGCCCTGAGAAATTTTGAAATGTAAAATATTTACTTTTTGACTCTTAGAAATGCTTTTATCGTATTAATGGATTTTTAAATCACACTTTTTGACATTGTATCAAAATTAAATATTCTTTGTTACATAATTAATATATAATTTGTAATCTATGTTGTATAATTAGTGTTTAGACTTAAGAAAAATATAATTTTTCACATAATATACATTTATGAGAATAAAAAAAATCTTGACATTTTAATTAATATGCTGACGGTACAAATATTTCTGTATTCAATTAAGATTATGTATTCATAAACTAGATACACATTTTAATTATTATTCCGTTTATTCATTTAAAACTACATATAAATTACATTTTTAAATATTTCTATAAAAAAAAAAAATTAAAAATATAAAAAATAGTGTCCCACCGGTATCGGGAACAGGGTCCAAGCTACCGGCGGTCAGGGCTCCAGAGAAAGGAACCTCCTAACTATACGAGCCGTGTCCAGGAGTACCGCTTTCTGAAATTATTATAATTATTATTCCCTTTATTTATTTTTCTAAACATATTATTTACATTTTTAAATATTTTTTTATAAAAACACATAAAAAAAAAACATTTAAAAATATAAAAAATAGTCGTCCGCCGGTGTCGGGAGCAGGGTCCAAGCTACCGGTGGTTAGGGCTCCAGAGACAGGAACCTCCTCACAATACGAGCCGTGTCGAGGAGTACTGCCTTCTGTATCAGGCCCTTGATCCAACCGCGCAACGACAGCTTCGACAGATGGTCGTCGAAGCTTTTGGCTATAAGGCCATTGGCGGTCACAACTATCGGCACAATGACAGCCGAGTCTACATCCCACATATCGACAACCTCGTGTGCTAAGTCGAGATACTTGATTTGTTTCTCTTTCTCAGCTTTCACGAGGTTTTCATCATGTGGGATGGTGACATCGACTATCATTGTGCGGCGCGCTAATCGGTCTATCACCACTATATCCGGCTTATTGGCTACAATAGTCCGGTCAGTGATGATAGACCGATCCCAGTACAACGTGGCATGGTCATTTTCGAGAACTGGGTCGGGCAGATACTTGTAGTACGGTACCTCAGAATCCACCAGGTTGTACTTCAAAGCAAGTTGCTGATGAATAATCCTGGCTACTTGGTTATGCCTGTGCAAGTACTCGCCGTTAGCTAAACGAGAACAACCAGAGATAATATGTCTGATAGACTCACCCGGACGATGGCATGCCCGACACACGTCCACCGTCCCGTCCTTCATTATATGTCTCCGATAGTTATTCGTTAAGATAACTTCGTCCATAATCGCACAAATAAAACCTTCAGTTTCCCCGAAGAGGTCGCTGAAACGTAGCCAGGCCACGGACGCTGAAAAATCTACATCTGGGTCATGTAGAGCCCTATAAAAGCGCCCGTGGAGCTCCTTGCCTTTCCATACTTCCTTGCAGTGGCGGTCCCTTCATACAAGCCCAAAAGCCCGGCATGCCTTACTAAAATGCTCGATAAGAATCAATATCAAACCCGAACAATTTAAAAGTTCGCGCGCTTAATTCTTATCAAAATAACACAAAGTATCTACTTAGGCCCGCCCGCTGCATTACACATCGCGATTGTTCGCGCGCTTCGTTTTCACTCGGCACTACATATAGCTATCTCGCTTACACTTACCGGCTTTTACCGGGCTTTCAATGTCTCTTTCGCACTCATAGCGATGTGCCGTATAAGTACTTTGGACGTTTTGCGTCTACAAGTCGATCAGTATAGAAGATTTAAGCCGGGCATGCGCATGAAGTAGCGCGCGTATGCGTGACCTTGTCAGCTTGTGACTCTTTAGTGTTGCCGTTTTAGCAACGTTGTGAGATCTTGGAGATTTTTAACGAGTTTGGAGACTTTTTTTAAGAATTAGCAACAGTAAAAACTAGCGACTTTTTAAAATAACGAAATTAAATATTCAAGCATTAACTTAAAAGTAAAAAAATTGCGACATTTAGCTAGATTTTTCATATACCTGGCGACTTTTTTTGCCTTAATGACAACACTACAACTTTGCGTAAATAGTTTTTGACACTCGAGTGCAACTAACTTCAGTTTTATTTGCTTGCGTAAAAGTTTTGATGTATGCTGTTGTATGTTTTCTTAGATTTTCTCAGAGTTAAATGTAAGTGTTTTGGTGACTTACCTACAACAATGGAGCTAATTGTACCTTGTGAAGATTTAAAATGCGTTCAAGTTTTGATTTTCGAAGATAAGGTAAAATCTTTAAACTTTTCTCAGAAAAAACAGTTAATTTCTTCAATAAAACCGACGCCTAATCTGTGTATTTCTCAGTCTAGTAAATCGCGTAAACGAAAATTTAATAGATACAGTAAAACTGTTGGTTTGTTGACATTAATTGGAATTCGGATTTAATTGATTTCATTCATGAGAATAACCTCGAAGATCCCTTTACCCAATTGTTAAAGTCAGTGTATCTTGTTTTAACTATTCCGGCTAAGTACAGGTTCTTCCGCGAAACGTGTTTTTTTTTGTCTCTTAAACGTCCTATCTGAGAAATACACAAGGTCAAGTGCGTCTTTCTGAATTATCAATGATAGCTATTGAAAAACAGTTGTTGGTAGAATTAAAACAATCACCAACATTTTACTCTGATGTAATTTAATCATTTCTTAAGAAAGATAGACGATTCCAATTAGAATATAAATAATTTATTTAAATTCCTTATTATATTCTATGTAGCTACCTATTTTTTTACTTTCTGTTTTGTCTTTTTTTGTCTGTGACCTGTTAGTCCTGTTAGGAAGCAAGCAACTACTTACCATAACTTTGTTCCCTCAAGCAATGAAGCAAACCAAATGGCTTTTTTCAAAGCCACCGGATGTATGCAATTGATGATATATTTATTATATTCAATCTAGTACTAGCATGCCTTCATTGAGTGATATTGAAGAAAAAAGAGGAAAGAACATGGATGAATTCACTTTTAATTTATTGTATCTGACCAGTAGTTTATGAGCGAGTACTTAGATACTCAGTCCAAAACTGAACTTTCTTTTTTTGAAATCGGTAAAAATTTTTGGGCTTGCCTTATATTGAAACCCTAGGCACGCCACTGCTTCCTTGCGGTCATCAGTAGTAAGTACCACAGGTTTGCGCCAGTCCTCCTTAGCCATGGACAACGGGGTGAGTCCCTTGTCCACTGCGACCACATCGCGGTGCATACCCACGTCGGTTTTGAGAAAATATTCTCTGAGGCTGCACACCTCGCGGTTGTGTAGAGTCTTTGCGTTCAAAAAGCCTCGACCTCCACACTTCCGCGGGATGTACAGACTCATCACCGATGACCGTGGGTGATGCATCCGATTTGCGGTCAGCAATGTACGGACCCGCCTATCCAGAGCGTCTAACTCGGTCTGAGTCCATTTGAGTATGCCGAAAGAGTACATTAAAACCGGCATGACCCAACCGTTGAAGGCGCGCACCTTATTTCCGCCTGACAGAAGACTGCTTAAAACCTTCTTCAGGCGGCCAAAGAAACGCTCCTTCAACGTTTGCTTCACGTCAGCGGTGTTAATGCCTAACGCTTCCGACATACCCAAATACTTGTAGGCGCTTCCGACATACCCAAATACTTGTAGGCGCTTCCGACATACCCAAATACTTGTACTAATTATTATAATTCTTATAATGTCTATATTTTCCAAGCAGCTAAGTTTTTCTGCGTGAGCAATGGTAAGATCTTAATATAGCTGCCATTTACATACAAATATTTTTTTCTTTCTTTCTTTATCCTTTCGAGTACCGTAATTAGAGACATAACAGAAAAACAATAGTGTGCTATTAAAGAACTGTCTGAAAACTTCGATTTTCACCCAGTTCTTTAATTTTGGGTAACATTTTCAAAATATCCTAATCTTGCTAAAATCTAACCAGACCATTATGTTCTGTGGGGTCACTGACAAATAAGTTTTAGCAATTGATTTGGCGAATTGGAATGTCTCAAAAGTTACCCTTTGACTTAAGTAAACGGAAAAGGAATTCTTTGATGTCCACTTCTTCAGATCACGTGCCTTTTTGAAGGTCAATCTATTTTTCTTCATGACTATCGTTTTTCTTAGACGGGTATTTTTAGATCTACGTAAATGTCAATGACATTATCATTTTGATTATGCACATACTCGGCAATATCAACCGACATATTTGTAGAGGTTTTGATACAGCTTGGTGCATCGTCTGGTCGTGGCTTAAATAATTATAAACACACACAGCGACATTTTAAGTTTCTATTTTTTGGTTTTTGTTTAATTTTGCGAAGAAGTTATTGTCACATAGTTCTTTTTGGTGGTGGGATTTAACCCCATCGTCAACTAATTTATTCTCCTGTGGGTGAAGTGAGCGGGGTTGTCAAAATTTCGTAGCCTCAGTTTTGTTACTTGAGTGGCCTTAAGCGATCGTTTCAAGGTCACGGTTGCTTTTACGAACAATCTTGCAACCCTAGCGAGTCCCGTCGATTGTAATGAAATGTCTGTTTTTATACAAACGTTAGATAATTTTTCTGTATTAAATACCAAAAAAAATTACAAAATATGCTTTCACAAGTTTTTTTATGTAAAAAACTCGTCTCTTTCTGAAGAATGTATTAAAATAAATAAATACATTATTACTTTGCTGCTGTAGATATACTATGCATCTTCATCATTACTTCTTCTGAATGGCGTTATTTTTAACATAGGCCTTTCAAAAGTAGCAACACAGTGGACTCAAGAAAAAAAAAACCATTTATTTAAAATGTTCGATGGCTTTTTATTGTTTGAGAGTACTGGCACTGAACCCCGAAATACTTTTTGGCTTTTGCTTCGGCTACAGATGTTTCATTCCTTTGTATTTTGCTTTGTAAAAAACAGCCTACAAATAAGTTGTATGTGTCACTGTTAAAAATAACTTATAAAGAGTGTCATTGACATCGTACAACAAACGAATACCATGGATCTGGTACATGATTCTAGACCTCCAGTAGTGGAATTTTTTGTCGGTTTATTAAATGTACAACAAATCAAATGATTCTGTATTAATTTTGTAATTTCGTACACTTTATACTCCCTCACATGCACAAACACTGAAGAGCTGGGCCAACTACTCTCGCTATACAAATATTAGTTTACTGCACCACGATACAGGAATCACTGCGGACTTCATTCATTGAACTCCATTGTATGATGACTATGTAGATGTATGTTGTTGGGCAAAGCGATTGATTTGGAGTGTATGCAAAACGTAGCCGGGTTCCGAGAAAAGTTATTAGTTTTCGGTTATTAGGATGTGATTGTATGAGGAAGTTCTGAAATTTGTTTCGGGATTGCAATCGTTTTAAACAAAGCAGCATAGAAGGTATTTATTCAAAACAGACACAGACGCAATGTAAATAAGAAGAATAGCATAGCATACATACAATTAAATTGCACTGAGCATGACTGTATCGAAAAGGTTACATCTTAACGTTTGTGTGGTAGAAATTTCAGTACTGTACTTATTTGTTTATTTATTTATTAACAACTTACAAGGGCATATCTAAGTTATAAGTAGTGGTTTTGTCTGTCAGTCTAGTGGCGACCATCACTACTATGCCGAAGGTCGTGGGTTCGATTCCTACCGATGAGCACGATCATTTGTTTCGTGTCTGGATGTAATTTATCAATAACATGTGTTTACTTAGAAATAAATAAGAGGTATATTTAATTTTATCAGTTGTCTAGTACTTATAAGACCAGCTCTGCGTAGCTTGAGACTAGATGGCGTTGTATGCTGATATGTGTCAAAAAAAAAGTATAAAAGCCGAAAGTTTGTGATGGTGTATCTGTTTGTTACTTCTACTCACTCGAACGGCTGAATAGATTCAGATGTAGGTTGGTACATGGGTAGACCATGTCCTGAAAAAGTACAAAAGATACCTTTAATCCCGACAATTCTTTACTTTCACATGAGCGAAGCCGTTGTCAATAAATTGTAGGTATATAAGTATATGAGTTTTTCAAACAATTCCTTTAGGGTAATATGTATGGTAATTAAAAACGAATACGATACGAACTCGAATACAAATCAGAACAGTAAGTTAATACACAATACCAACAATACAATGAGTGAAAACAATCTAGGAAAAAGAACGACTAACTTTTCTATTGAAACGACTCACAATAAACATGGCAAATGGGGGTTTAAAAAACTGCTATGTTTCGAAGTATGTCTATGAACAGCTAGTACTATGAATACATCGTAAAGTTTCAAGCTGCGATTCAAATGTTATTGGAACGCTAAAATTGTGTTTACATTGTTGAACTGATTCGATTCCTGAATCGATATATTGGAACTATAATGTATCGGTAAAGACCGATATTCATCAACCTTTCACCCGCGTGGGTATATTACTGGATTGTAGGGATTGCACGCTTTTTAGACTTATAATTATTAATTCCCGCGCGGGTGTACAATTATTATGGGAAGCTTTTTATAAAATCACACAGAACCAGTTTTCAATGAAAATATATTTTTCATAACAAGCTTTAGTAACGCGGTATAGACTGACTATAATTAAAACTTATTAAATCCATTTCTTATCACCGAGTTTCTATGGTGATCTTCCAGCTCCATTACCAGATCTTGTTTACTATTTAACATCAAAGTACTTGTCAAGACGAATCATACGAGCCCAAATCGTTTAATTACCGAGTTCCCGTGGCCATCGTCCAGCCCCTTCATCAGACTCTGGTTACCATATAGGATCAAAGTACTAGTCAAGACGAATCATACGAGTCCAAGCTCGATGGGGTTATGTCGTTTAATTATTGAGTTCCTGTGGCCACCTTCCAACTCCAACATCAGACCCTGACTACCATATAAGATCAAAGTACTCGTCAGTACAAATCAAACGAGTCCAAACTCGAAGGATTTGTATTGTTTTAATGCCAAGTTCCTATGGCCACCTTCCATCTCCCTTATCAGATCAACTCCGTGTCATAATAATATTGCATTGTCACGCGATTTATACATGCATACAAAATTTCAGCTCAATCGGTAACCGGGAAGTGGATCAAATTTATTTTACAAGATTTGATCACAAATATCGGTCAGGTGAAACTATATAGTAAAGCTTATAGAAATTGAATTGGAAAAACCTTTTTCTAGTTTTTTCATTCAGAAACCAAAATTTTCGGCCGAATGAATTTCGTAAACCAGTGTGAAAAGTACGACAGCGTTTTTTCAAAGTCATTCAAGTTGTAAAGACGTATGAACAATCGACGTTGCGGTATAAATACAGTTTTCCAATAATAATGAGTTAAATTGCAACCATAGGGGCCAAGCAGGGCCAAAGCCTTCTGGAGCCGGTTTCGGTTTCTGAAAGGAAGATTCGGGCCCACTTTGAGAAGTTACGAAGGTACAGGAGTGGGTTTTTAGTCAGGAAAAGTCTGACAATATCTTTCGCCCCATCCAAGGGCGTAATAAAAGTACATTTCCGTGGACGTCACTGCCAATCTTCTACGTAGACAATGTCGTTACTCTTTTTGGCATCCATTTTTCCTTCCTAAAATATCAAGCAGTAAATCCTATCCTCCCACACAACCGTACCGTTGTCACTACATCCGATTGCACAGAACCTCGTATGTAACAGTTACTGTGCAATCTGTAGTGTGGCGCGAGTCGGGAACCTGGCTAATTATCTGTCACGGCTGATTTCAGCGTGATGTCTCTGTCATTGTCGGTGTGAAATTTACTACTCTGATTTTGAAATTTTAGTGGTTTACGAAATTGGTGTACTTTGAATAGTGATTTTGATAGAATTTTTTTGGTTACTAGGGAGTTCAGCTGTGAAGTTATGAAGAAAGTTATTTTAATGATAGATACTTTTCAAAGCAATAAAATTATTTGATTTTTCAAAAAAAATTAAAAAGGTTCCCACAAGGTTGGAAGTTAGTGTCAGTGGTGACTATGACCTGCCCGTGACCTGTCACGGTAGTAGTGTTGTGTCGAAGTGGCCATTAAACGCCAGCGCCCAGAGTGCAGATGCAAAACTGGCCTGTTGGTCTAGTAATTAGTGGCCCTGACTGCTACGCCGGAGGTCGTGGGTTTGATTCCCACCCAGGACAAATGTTTGTGTGATAAGCACGATCATTTGTTCTGTGTCTGGGTGTAATTTCTCTATAATATGTATGTATTTAGAAATATATAAGTATGTTTATCAGTGGTCTAGTACCCATAACACAAGCTCTGCTTAGCTTAGGACTAGACGGCGTTGTGTGAAAGTTGTGGAAAAAAAAAACATCACACACATCCCCTTAGTGGCCCGATAACCATAACTGTTAGTTTTTCATGATACAGTTATGAAATTCAGTAAGTATATATATTTTTGATCTAAAAATGCTAGACAAGTATTTCAGTTTTCACATATACTAAAAATAAGGTTATAGTAATAAGTCATTCGAATACGATGATGATGCTTGCTTGCTAAAAGTAATCACATTAGTTTTGACTGCATAAAATCTGGAGCAAATATACCTTTCTAATTTCTCCAAATGTAGGACAATAATTCATATTCCCACATACAACAGCAAGGGAGATGGAATGGAAATGGCTTTCTGTGGTTAGCCAGATCCTGACGCGCTTGAGGTTTTGCATCTATGGCATTTCTATGCTGTTTCATGTTGCTTCAGTCTGTTTGTCAATTAATCATAGCTGTTATGTGAGGATTTGAGAAATGGATAGATCATTTGGACTGTCTCAATCGTATTTATGATTATTGTAGCCAGAAAAACCTGAAGAATTTACTTATTATGATACATGAGTAATTTTCTTTTTGATTCTTTTTTTATATGGAAAAGAAAAAAACCTAGCCAAGCGCCAACAAGACTCGCGCACGAAGGTTATTTAAGAAGAAAAACCACTTAAATATTTATTTTATTGTTTTTAGTATTTGTTGTTATAACGGCAACATTAATTATCAAAACAACACATAAATTATTATCCTTTGCAAAAATTTAGTCTGTCCAGCTATCACGGTTCGTGATATACAGTGTAGAGACAGACAGATGAACAGAAGTCTTAGCAATAGGGTCTGATTTTGCTCTTTGGCACGAAACCCTAGAAGAACCCGGGGACCTGATTTTGGTACAGAATTAAAAATCGTATATCTACCGATACTAGTTCAGCGTGATCGATGGTTGGTTTGTCATTGCGGGTATCGGCCCAGAAGGGCTGATGCCCGCTAGCAAGGACCTCGTAGCTCTAGCACGCAAAGGGCAACGGAAAAACATGAGTGTAGTTTTAGTCATCAAAAGTCTGACACGAAGAGCAGGAGAAGTCAACAGATGATTTCCACGATGGAACAAAACACAATGTAGCAGTTTTAGTGTGGAGATAAGTTTTTTTTTAATGAAAACTTCGCTACTTTGTATTAAATGAACGGAAGATGTCATCGGATGATTTTTGCCCACCATAAAAAAAAACCTACATATGAGTACGTATGCACTTTAACTAAAACACTTACCGCACCGCCCATTGTAACACCTTAGTAATTTTAAGCTCCTAATGTACCAAATTGTATTTATGGTGTACCTACAATAGAGAGTATAGCTATCTATCCTTCGTGTTACTAATTTACAGTGAGACAAACATATAATTTTCAATGAGACAAAAGCTAGGTTTTCAAACCACAGTTTCCGAAACACAATCACAGTGTGCGTCACAAAGGACACCACTAAACTCGTGCGAGTGGTCCTGTTGTAAGTACGTTTAATTATTGTCATTATACATTAAATACTGTTCACGTATCGAATTGTTTTGTACGAATTATTTAGTTCAATTGATAAACAATGTTAGTACTTTGTTATTGTATTGTGATTGGATACGCTACATAGTTTCATCTCTATACAACATTACTTTTATTATACATCTGTAAAGCGTGAATAATACACCGCTAAATTTTAATTGTTTTAATCTAGTGGAAGGACGATCCGGTACATGAAACACTATCGTAAAGATAAAATTAAAAAAAAACGTACTTTTTTTAAACTCATGTTCGATATTAATTTATTTAAGTAAATGTCACTTGAGCGAGTCAATGACCTGTAGGTGGTTAGTACGCAACGACCACTACCAACCTAGCTCAGCTGACGTATACCTACTTAAAGAAATATTAATTTCGTACATGCGTAATTTAATTCTCACCGTTCTTCTTTAGGGATGTGAAAATAGTACATTTTGATACAAGAAATTCACACGAGCCGTAGGCGAGTGTGTTATGGAGCCGAGGGCTGCAATGACAAATATGCACGTGTGTCAAACGACGTTTTTCAATACACTTACGACTTGTGAAATAAAGAAAGAAAGAAATAAATTTTAATCGTATTTCAAACATACAGTAGAACTATAAGAAATATATAAGTATAGCATTCAAATCTGCTCTGGTCAGTTTCTAATTTCGTGGGGGTCGCCCAGCGACTCTGGGGGACACCTCGCGCCTGTTTCGATAAACTAAGAAAAACAAAATAATCACCCGTGACCGTGACGATAAGGAAGGAATAAAAAAGCCCTTGTTGTGATAAACTCAAAAAAACACTTGGGTGATATACATGTTATATTGACCCTAATAGGAGTGCGATAAGAGGCAGTTTTCGAGTAAGTGTATTGAAAATAAAATTATGCCCTATATTGCACTTTTTTTTAAACACAAAGTATCGTAATGCAAGAGCTGCGAGATTATTCAAAAGATCTGCACTAATTTTAGTTCTGAAGAATACTCGTAAAATTGAAAAAAAATAATAATTAAAAACCGGTTCTATAGTTTCAAAAGTTACACTATTTAATTATATTACTAGAAGTACCATTTATAAACTTAATATACGAATAATACTTTCGATATGACAATACCAGAAAATCTAATCAACATTACGAACAATATCTAACGCAATAAAATCCATCTTTATCCTATTCCAACCGCCCAAGCTTAGGTAACTTGAAAAGCAATGATAACCGTCAGTACTGACCGCTGAAATTACATAGCTGACAGTGTGACTACTTAAAGCGACTTGACGGGTGATAAATTTATCAGGGGGTCGATGATCCAATCACGGGGGATCAGTTGTTGACATGGGGCCGACGATGGGGTCTTACAACCCTGAGTTATTGCGTGGGGCCATGGTGCCCCTGTTCTATTACTAAAGCGGAAGCTTCATTTATCTCAGAGGCTGTGGTTGCAATGGGTTTATCACGATAATGTATCTTGAGTGATACGGATATGTGACCGGATAATTGCAAAAACGTTAGTTTGTAATAACAAGCGTGAGAATGTAAATAGATATAAATGAAATAAGACACGGATACACTAACTTTTGCGAGTAGTTTCACCGTGTGATTGAAGATAATGTGCCTAAGTCAAAAAGTGATAAAATGGCATTCATTAATGAAATAAAATAAATCAGTTCAATATTTATTTTGAATTTGTTTATTACAAACAAAAATATAAACTTTTCCTCTGGATAATATTAGTAAATGTATTATATGTATGGTGTGGTTAATCTAATAGAGGACAAAATGTATAGCACTTAACTGTAATTTATACGCTATGTATATTATACTAAATAATACTGATAATATGTTTATAATCTTCTTTGTTCCCTCGAGATATAATGTGAATATTTACGTTTGATTTTTTTAAATCTGTCAGTGTTCTTTTACCTGTATTAGTAATAATATGAATTAATTTGCCGTTTGCTGGTCAAAATACGCTCCTTTCACACTTTGGATTGATAGATCAATTGTCGGGTAACAAGAACTCCTCATTGGTAATAATCTAATGAAGAAATCATCGATATCAAAGACAGATTATATCGTTGTCTGTGTGAATACTAATCTTCAAGTTCCTCAAGGAGTTGTCAGCAAACGTAGGGACCTTGCAGAAGGGTCGAAGCCAATCAGAGCCACGGGTTTGTGTCTGAAAAGGAAGGCTCTGGCCCTGGCATGTATGGCGATGTAGGAACGGGGTAGGTTGTTTAGTCAGCTAGAGCAAGAGCGGGACTCGTCATTGGATGATTAATACCTACCATAAAAAAAAAATAATCTTCAAGTTCCTCAGGTATATCCTCTGCGACGATAGACTCAATGGAATTATTATTTGTGCAAGGGAAAGTTGCAGACAAAAGATTTCGTAGGCACTCCTAATACGGTAGATGGACGACACCTATGACACACATAATTAACGGCCTGTGCCCTAGCAGTGGGAACATTAAAAATAATGTTCCCACTGCTAGGGCACAGGCCTCCTCTTTAGAGAGGAGATGACCACATGAGATAACCATAAGAACATAGTATCATTCCATATTCGTATCACCTCGCAAGTTTCATCTCGTATAATGTGATTGGAAATACCTGAATAGTTGTTGTTCATTTTTATTTTATTGTCATGGAAACATTTTTTATTATTAGGTAGATATGTAAAACATACATGTCATGCAATTACATGTGGGTGGTTGAGGAAATGTTATGGGTTATATGTGGATAAACAAAGGTCATTCATGACGGAAAAAATGAGGAAAAGGCAATCCTCACTCAGGGCGAGATTTAGCCACATACTCGTAAATGTTTAGGGTGATTTCTTTTTTTTTAATGATATAAACTAGTGATTGACTGCATTCCTAACTAATTATCATCATGTCAGCCGAACGACGCCCGCTGCTGAGCTTAGGCCTCCCAAAAGATCTCCGCAACGATCGATCCTGTGCTGTTTGAATCCAGCGGCTTCCCGCGACCTTCACCAGATCGTCGGTCCACCTTGTACTTGCCCTCGTAGCGTCGTCCGGTACGCAGTCGCCATTCCAGAACCTTTCCACCCCAACGGCCATCGGTTCTCCACGCTATGTGTTCCTCCTACTGCCACATAAACGATGCAGTCCTTCGAGCGATGTCAGTTGTTTTGGTTCTCCTACGGATCTCATCATTCCTGATTCGCTGCTTGATGCAGGGAATCAAGCATCACTCTCTCCATTGCTCGCTAGGTTCTCTCTGCCTCCCTTAGTTTACGACGCCGACTCGCACTTGCCTAGTTTTTTATTTCACTATACTGGTCATATGACATCACACACTAGAAGACTGCACGAAACGAAATTATTCTTGCAAATGCAACTTTAAAGTTTCACAGCTTTTTAATTTGTTGAGATATATTAATGATCCTTTACTTTATTTGTAAACTTTATTTGAAAACTAATTCCTTTAAAAAATAAATTTTCTCTTTTTAAATTAATTAGTATTCAAAACGTTGTTATTATAATTATGTCTTCTCTTGTAATAACAAGTAAGAGCGATAGTATGAAAACACGTAAAATGTCTGTTGGGTTGGACGCCCTTAAGAAACTAATAATAATAAATTTCATTCATTCAGTCCAAATAAGTATTAATATGTACAGCAAAGACACATATACTTTGTTATTACATTCACGCGTTATTGATTTCTTGTCGAATCTATATTTAGCTAAGATAATCTCTCCCTTCGTGTAACCTTTTCATTAGCAAACCCTTCACGTATTGTAAGGGTATCAGATGTATTATCAGCAACTGAAGGTCTAATAGCAATCAGATCGATATTTATTATACCCGCACAGCCCCTTTACCACTTATAACCAGTAATTACAGGATAAGTCATTAATTTTATAAGATCCGAGATAATTGTAAGCTATTTGTTTGAAAGAAATGTTTAGACATTTATCAGCTGTAAAAACAAATTCTTCAGTAAATAAATTTGAATTTAGATAGGTAACTGGGCTTTTTTAAGGCGAGAAATCTAGTAATATGTTTTTACAAGCTTTTTATTAACTTGCAATGTAACTAAGTATGTTTGGCTCAAATCTTGCAACTCAACTTTGAAGCAAATTTCTTCACCCAACCCAATTTTGCATACAGGTGAAAATCGCATGACAATGCAATATTATGATGACTTGGAGCTGATCTGATGATGGAGCTGGAAGGGAGCCATAGGAGCTCAGCAATAAAATCACACCTTATCGTGTTTGGGCTCTTTTGATTTGTATTGACGAGTACTTTGATACTATATGAAAGTCAGGGTAAGCGAAGTTTTAAATGATATAATGTTACCTACAGGGCCCAGGGTCTCTTCTAAGGAAAGGAAAGAAGGAAGGAAAAAAAGGCTTGGCCCCAATACGGAGGGCAACAAAGGAATGGGGTGGGGCGTTTGGTCAGTAAGAGTCTGCGACTGTTTCTCGCTTCGCCCAAGAGTCACTCGTCGTGCTGCATTGCGGGTGACCACCACTTCACAAGCAAAAACGACCGGTGGTACACGCGCGCCTTGTTAATTCATATCTGTATTTTCTTAGATATACATAGTCTGTTTTATAGTCCACTGCTTTTTATTTGACTCCAAATCTTACCCTAACCCACACAGGTATGTGTTGCTTTTAGGATGTCGAAGAGAGCCCTTGAGTGCTGATTGTACATTGAAACGACTGTACAACTTTTTAATTGATGTTTTTTACACACATTTCGACGAAATTTATTTGGCCGTAGATTTTGATTTCTGTATTTTATTTTTTCCTGAAATAGTGATAGATTTTTTTTACTTAGTTTTTATTGATTTATTTGTTTATTTTAAAAAAGGAGGATTCAATGCTCTCGTCGATTGAGGGGTTAACGGGTTTTTCGAAATTCAATCTCAATCTAAAAGGGGTAAAAAAGGGAAAGCCATAGCCATAAGCTAGTCTTACAGTTCCGGTAACGAATAATAATTACTGTATCTGCCTTTAAGGTCCAATGCTGGACATTTGAAACCATCCTGAACTATCAGTAAAGATATTAAACTATCACAGTAATCACCAAACTTGTCATCACATAATCCCCCTAAGGCCCGTTTCAAATGAATAATACTAGAATTTACCCTATTTAAATAGATATCTCTTCATGAGCTATGCACAGTATTCCTCAGTGGGTTACTTTCCATTTACTCTTGGACTCGGTAAATGTATTTTGGTGAATTTCCTCGGTGGCTAAACAAACTTTCGGACGTTCCAAACATTGTTGTTTCGTCTCTGAGGAACACAGTTTTTTGAAACAATAAAAGCTAAAACTTGTAAATAATGGAATTACTCTTCTTCTATAATAATGATACACGAGTTGAAGAGAAAGGAGAAAGTCAATGTATTATGTTGAGCTCGTCATTGCGTAAAGGTGATATCTCTACTACTTGTGTATAATTGTGTCTATGTAGGTACATGTACACAATTGGCCTGTTGATCTAGCGGTTGGGTTGAAATGAGTCAATAACCTGTAGGTTGTCAGTCGTTGCGCACAAACTATTACCTAAAGGTCATTAACTTGCTCAGCTGATGTTCATTTGAACCAAACCTCCTTGAGGCGCGCGGGGACAGTGCGCGCCATCGAGGGCTGGATTTGGTCCAGACGGCTACCAGATGATTGGCCGCCGAGATACACATTGCTCGCTATCTACAAGCCCTTTTAAGGCTTTGACGACAACATTACCACAAAGTAATGTAGTTAAAGCAATAAATTAACTGGGAGCCAAAAGTTCGCGTCTTATAAAAAGGTTCTAACTGACCCTGGTTTATGTTGCAACGTAGGAACGGGGTAAGTTGTTTAGTCAGTAAGAGTCTGGCATTGTTTCCCGCTCCACCTAAGGGCGGGATTCCTTATTGGATGATTTTTATCTACCAAAAAAAAACCATCCATCATCCGTACTCTCTTTAACCTTACAGAATGTGACTGTTATTAATTAGTAAGTAACTACAAGAAAACAATACAAAAATACTAGGCAGATAAAAACCCAAAACAATATTGTATGTTGAGGTACAATTGTAATAACGCTAGCCAGGACCATCAATCCTCAACGCAAGCAATTAATAACAAACCCTAATCACCGTAATAATAATTACACACCTTAATAATTTCCTCTCCAAATAATAATTCTGAATTATTGTGATCCACGTTAGCCAACTGATTTGTTGTAGTTATAAATATCCATCTACGTACGCAGAACTGACCCACACAAAGCCATATTTTATGATTGATGGGACCATTAACTGTGTGGCCTGCTGTATTTAGGCACAAAATGCTAGTAATAAATTTCAATTTTTTATACTACGAATTTATTATGAGGAGAACAAAAATTTTCGACTATTTAGATAGCCACAAGCTGTGTAAAACATCAGAATGACGTCGAATAAAAAGAAGGGGGAAATAAAACGAAGTCAATTCTGAAATAAGTGGAACACATCTTTCAGTCCCGAGGGATCTATCGCCGTATCGACAGGGGATCCCGTTCAGTCAAGTTTATTGGCAGAATTTCAATGCTTTGTCGTCTGCGATGTAATGGCAATTTATAACTGAACGATACGCGCGATTTGGTACGAACTTTCTAAAGGAAGGGATGAGATCAACATTTCAATAGCTATGTAATCAACATTACCGGTATGTCTCGGGGAATTGATTGTTCAATGTGGAGATAAAAATTTCACGGTCGATTTGGTTTACTTAGCTTTTATTATTTTCATGACATTAGTAAAACGAGAACAGTGATGGCTGAGTGGTAACGGCTAAGACATACAAGTTTTAGGTCGCGGGTTCAAACCCAGCCAGACGCATGTGTAATTTATTGCATCATCACTGTTCTCAAAACGATGAAGGAAAACATCGTGAGGAAACCGGCATGTCCTAGAATCAAAAGTCCGAAGACACGTGACATCCACCAAATCGGACTGAGACGGCGTGGTGGATTACAGCCCGTTCCCTGTCTTAGAGAGTAGATCTGAGTCCCGGCAGTAGCATAAGGTATACAAACACAAGTAACAATAAATACAATAAAGACGCTAGTTTTTAACTGAACCTCAGATTATTATTAACTAGCTTTTCTCCGCGGCTTCGCCCGCGTGATATTGGGGTTGCCCTATACAACATGATAATTT
This sequence comes from Mythimna loreyi, assembly GCA_029852875.1. Classification (NCBI taxonomy): domain Eukaryota; kingdom Metazoa; phylum Arthropoda; class Insecta; order Lepidoptera; family Noctuidae; genus Mythimna; species Mythimna loreyi. The sequence continues at coordinate 15,852,837 of CM056782.1, read as the reverse complement.
TACACTTGATTAAGCGAAATGTGATGATATAAGATAGAAAATTATCGTTAAAAACACGAAAAAAATATAAAGAATATTAGTCATTTTAAAATTCAAGCCATTTAATTTTTTTGTTGAATAAAATTCCCTACTTTTGGTTTTAATTTTTTTTTCTTCCTATGTAATCGGTGTATGTTTTTTAAAGTAGTCTTATTTGAAAGCTATAAAGACACAATACAAAATTACTTATGAGGTCATTCTACACAGAGAAAACTTAAAAGCGCGATTCAGACTATCAATTTTAAAAGAAAAATGATGTTGTAAAAATAATAATTTTCAGATAATTTATTCAAACTTTATTGTAAACGACCTACCGCTACAATACGGTATTTATCACCAGGGCCGTCTTTAAATATTTATTTATTTAACACTTCTAATTGGTTCGAGAATCCGTGCCTTCAGACGGTCTGGTGTGATAGGACAACAAAAATAAAATAGGTATATATCCCTGAGGAACACATGCGTTTTTTTCAGGGACAAAAAGTAGCGTAATCCAGAGCATAAATTATCTCCGTGCAAAATTTCATACAAATCTATTCAGGCAAAATAAAATATATATATCCCACAGGAATCTTACGTCTTTTCGGGATAAAAAGTAACATATGTGCTATTACGGAGTTTGTTCTATGCCTGTGCCAAATTTCATACAGATCCATTCAGACAAACTAAAATTGATTAATATCTCACAGGAAGCATGCGTTTTTCAGGGATAATAATAAGAAGCGTATGTGGTATTCCAGAGCATAAGCTATCGCCGTGCAAAATTTCATCCAAATCCATTCAGGCGTTTTGGCGTGATTGAGCAACGAAAGAAAAATAAAAAGTTGTATATCCCACGGGAACCTTATGTTTTCTGGGAGAAAAAGTAGCCTATGTCCTTTTTTTTGAGTGTATCCTATGCCTGTGCCAAATTTCATCCAGATCCGTCCAGCCGTTTTGGCGTGATTGAGTAGCAAACATCCAAACATCCACACATCCAAACATCGTAACTTTCGCATTTATAATATTAGTAAGATGGACATAAACATAACAAATCTCAGTTTTGTAATGCAATTTTGAATAATATAATACGAATAAAAAAATTAGAAACTTTGTAATTTCAACCGTAAGTATCAAATTTAAATGTGCTAATACGCATGTACGAAATGTAACTTTTGGTTTATCATAGAATAAAGTTGTTTAATGAGCTTTCTAAGCGACTTACTTTTACTTTGGGCAGAGAATAAGCATTGCCATACAACGTAGCAATGCTGCTAGCCTTTTGGGCACTTCACCAGTCGACAGGCGATGCGGAAGAGTTTTTTGTAGTTTTAAAGTTATTTTATTATTTGATTCTAATTTACAAATAATAGATTATCAGGCATTCACGTTTACATTTAAGAAGACGCGTGTTTAAATGAAAGGTTTTCACATAATTAAAATGTAAATATACAGTTCTCTTTCACTGAACATACGTCCAAGCTCTCTTTGTCTGAAATGCTTCGTTATACCTGCATTAACACAATACTTGTTCAGTAAAGTTTTCTTAGTTTGTAAAAACAGAGTACATGGTGCGCTAGTCATTTGTATGAAGCTTATACATAAACATACATACATAAAGATATATGTAGAAAGTTATATAGTGGGCCAGGATATATGCCGCACTATTTAGAACAATCTTCATGGTTCTCATATGATTGGATGATTACATGTTTGCTATATGGACTTCAAAAAAGTATTTGACCCCTAAGTCAGTTCCGATGTTTCTCGCATTTCGACTCCTCGTATACCATCCAAAGGTCCAGGACCTTAGGGTCCTGAGATAAATAAATATATAAAAATAATAAGTAAATAAAATAGCATGCAATTTAATATAGCTTGCAACAAAACGAGAGTAATTACAACCAAGGAAACCCGGTATCTTGAGGTAAAGCCCGGGAAATCTGTCCAAGTTTTACCCTACTCGATTTCAGTGTTCATAAACGAAGCAATAACTTTATTATGCCGATGGTAAGACGGAAAAAATTTCAGCGTATGGGTACGATCTTTAACTGCCTCGAAGCCAAAGTGAGGTCAATTTATAAATGAGTGGAGGACATCAGTCACCCAGACGTGGTCGCGGGGCACGAACGCTTGATATATTGCTCCAGTTTCACCTCCTTGACGTTTTTTTGAAAATGCTATTCCCAGTAATGGATAGTCGCGGATTCAAAGTAATTTGATCGAAGCCCAAAAAGTTCACCAATGATTGGCTTTTAATGGTTTTCAATTTAACTTTTCGGATGCGATGCGAACTTTGATAACTCAATTTTAAATAAGTATCGGCGGCCAGGAAGCATGAAGCGGCTTAAACGTTATTAGTCTAGTTTTTAAATTAATAAAACAACCTCGAACTTTCTGAACCTATTTGCCTTTTTTGCCAATAATCCCACCGACACATTTCCAGCTTCACGAAAAAATATACATAAAAATATAACCCCAACACACTCAGAGAAACATGGAAGTAAAAGGGCTGAAAAGGCCCCTATTACCGGCATCGGTACTTTGGGAACAACCATCGCACCTCTTAGTGTAGATTAAAAACATAAATAGCAGTGGCATACTGTGGCCCACGTTCTGCTAACTACGCGTTATCGAGTAACCACGCAAGTTAAGAGCACAACCCGGTACCGACGACACGCGATCCAGCGATTAAAATACTTTTTATTCTTAAACACAGCCTTTGTAATTGTTTGCTTACGGGTTTAATGTGGAAATGGCTTTTGTTTCAGTTTGGGAGGATAAAGTAGAGATCGAATTTGTAAATGTAAGACCATTACTAGTAATATTATAGGTAAATGAGCTTGCATGTTCCACGTGCCAAATCTGGACACCAAGATTGCTCGTCAATGAGGATACTTGGTGACACATATCAAATCAAATCAAATCAAATATGTTTATTTGTCAGAATATGGTACAATAGATGTTACAGTTTTGATTCCAGCATATCCTGCCATACTATGGCGTACAAATATTACATACCTGCTGTACTGTCTGTAATTAAGTATTGATATAAAATAAACATCTTTGATGCATGTATTTAGTAATATATAACTATATTTATCAGTTTCTAGTACTCATAGCATAAGTTCTGCTTAGTTTGAGACTAAATGGTGTTGTGTGAAACATTTAAAATGCTATTACGTGTTATAGTAGATGGATTGTATGACGAATAGATAAATAATAATACATTTATTTTACCACAAAATAGCAATATTTATTTATTTTATTAAGAAAATAAAAATATTTAACTTGATATTCTGACTCGTATTTTATAAGTAATTGTTACATTATTATTATTTGTGTACGTTTCTTTGTTAGTTAATTACGCCTACTTTATGGGTTGAAATACTAAAATGAAATTTTAAATGATATGCCTGAACTAGATCAAAGTTTATTTTTTATCACAGTACTAACTATCCGTGAGAAAATTTTCAACTTTTATGCGGATGTAGATGTACCCGCCAGTAAAAGTTACCATTACCTAGTTTTTAGGGCAGTCGGGTAAAAGCGGGTAATTTTCGGCGTTACACGCCTCATAATATTTACCACGCTTGGATTAGAGATTTTGTAAGCACGTTGTATAATGCTGCTTACATTTTTCAGGAAATAATTCTACTTTTACAGTATTTGCAGAAAAAGAGTCAGGATTTTTTGTAGGTATTCGTTCATACATTAAATATAGACCTCATCAGAAGGCTTAACGGTACAAAAAAAAACAATTAAAGCGCTATTCTCTTAGTTTTTTTGCGTGATAACATAAAAAACGAAAACAGTCTCAGGAGCACCAAGGTTCGGTAACTTTAAAAAATTAAGTTTGGCGATTCTTTGTACTATACTATATCGGTATATAGCTCAAAGAATCGTCTAATTAAAGTTCACTTTGCTCTCAAACCCGATAGAAGATGGGAACGAAAGGTTCTCAAGAAGTGACCACGTACCAGAAGATGCAGTGTTAGAATGCCTCTCATGAGTTCGACTTATGTTCTGGTAAGAGGCGCGGGAATCCGATGTATGCCAGTCGCAATGGATCGGCTGTGCCGACACGGCCTATTCCTGGCCTATGTCCAACAGTGGACGTCTTTTGGATGAAATGATGATGATGACGTGCAAGGTGTATTGAAACCCACAAAATGATCACCACCATAACCCACAGACATACTTTAGCCTGTCACGAAAACGAAACTGTAATAGATAGTGAGTGTAACTGTAATAGTGAGTGAGTGAATTAAATTTTAAGAACATTTTATCTCACTTTTAAGCCACTTTATATTATCTTCAGCAAATAAGATAATACTAAAACAAGTGAAGTACGAAAAACAAGACACGTAACTCCATACCTCCAGTTACCGCAATCGCAAAGGCGTGAAGCTATGTTAAACACCCTTTTTGTTTACTAAGCAACATCAAATGTATAAGCTTTTAGATATTCTGTTATACGATATCAGCTGTCACAACCCCTCCTTATGACTGACGAGGGATAATAACTACGCTGTATTAGTAACACTTTTGTGTTTATGTATGGGAATATAATACTTGTTAGTTTTCTATGTAGTCAGATGATAAGATCGACAGTTGAATGAATATATTGAAGGGTAGGTAAAATTGGCATTGTTAGGTATACAAGTCAACACAATATTACCCTATTTGTATGTGGGGCAGTCGGGAAAAAAAAGGGTAGCCAATTGACTAACTGCTACAAACTCGTAGCCGTAGTCGTAGCAGTGCTACACCGTAGGCTTTGCATAGCAGTTTTATAGCATGGCGATTCTTTTATAAATTTTAAACAGTTCGCTACCGAAACTAGTTCTTCGGTCCATCCATTTATCTACGAAGGGATAGTACGATTAATCAATGGGTTTGGCAGAAGGATTAAGTGTCGAATCGAAAATACAATTCTTTTACTATCTATAGGTTTTCGTTTATCTATCCATTTGTTTTGTAATAACGTAAATATCACTGAATGATTCATGTTGTGGAGTCTGTGAATCAAAATTAATAATAATTTTAGAGTTATTATACTGTAAGATTAAATAAAAATCTTTTGTTTTAATCTCAAGTAACATTAAAGACAAATGTTTGTTAAGTTTGTAGTGGAGAGTTTTTCTGATTTTAAAATGATTTTATTTCGACGATACGGTTTGCCTTGTAAGTAGTGTCATTGGGTGCAGAACTGCATATCGTGTATTAGATTTTAGTATGGAAAAATATTTGTATGGCCAAAAGATAGTGTGAGTTTATTTGTACATCTGTATCGTTGGTCTGAACACACCAACGATACAGAAGTAGTGCTTTGTGTTTATGTTTTTAGGATTCTATACCTCAACAGAAAAAAACGGAACCCTTATAGGATCACTTTGTTGGCCGTATGTCTGTCTGTCAATACTCTTTATCTTAAGAACGCATAGAGGTATGGCGTTATAGTGTGTATGGAGTCCAGGAGCGAATGCTTGATTGTTTCCTCCCTCTCCAAGCACGCTCTGCACATCTCACTCAACTCTGGAATCATATAATTTATTCCTCATTTCAAACATTATCACAAGAATACAAACTCACTCCCTTAATTCAAAATCAACCTCCTATACAAATCTATCGTTTCGAGTCCTATGAGATTTTCGCAAAAAAATATTTCTCTATTATAATTCCACTTTCAAAAGTGCGGCCACGTTAACATGAAAGCTTTCCTTCGACACACGTTGTGTAAAAAAAAAACATAGAGCCACGAAACTCCTTGGTGGCATACTGCTTGGACGATCTGCCATAGACATATAGAACTGGATTGAGCATTCCTCAGGCAGAGAATGCGTATTTATCAAATGTTACAACCTTTTTAATTAATTAAGCCGCAAGCAAACGCCGGCATTCACACACCTATTCTTTAATTGTGTCTGTAATTACAAGACCGAAAGGTTAAATATAATTCGTGCGCGTTAAGAATGCAGTGAGTCATCAGTGCAACTACAAAATAAAGGTGTATTCAAAGTGTTCAATTTAAACAATCGAAGCAATATCTTAAACAGTAAGTGAACTTGTCTTTGTAAATAAAAAAGATTTGATTGGTTAGGGGATGGGGCTAAGCCGACGGACAATGATGACTCACTCCATTCTTAACATGAATGTACTATAGTTATTTGTAGAATATTCATCTAACCATGACTTTCTTTTATTTAACCGGTTCTAAATTTACTTATAAACAAAAGAAACTGATGAAAATTATATAATAACATTTAAATATTATAAAACTCCTCTATTTTACTTTCAATTGGTAATGTACAAATAAGTCTGGCGACATAGCTACCTTATTTGGCATTATTATTGAAGTATGTTTAGTTCTGTATAATTTAGCAGTCACACTGACCGGTTAAACAAATCTAGAATTGTCAAGGAGATAAAGTGACCGTGTGGTTTGTTTTTTCATGGAATATGATTTGTCTTTAACGGTCTGGTTCCTAAAAAGATAGTGCCATATTCACTATGGCTCTATCTAAATAATAGTCAATTTTGTAGCAGTAACGTGTAATCCAGTTCTCTATGTCTATGGCACAAATCAGGCGAGTCAGTAAATGTCACCGTTATAATGTGTTGCGGGATTGTTTGAAAGAGTTTCCGCAGCGAGGAATTTTAGTCAGTAAAGGTTTGACCCTATCGAATCACCTAGCTACAGTAGAACATGGATGATGATTGCCCATCTAAGAATGAAATCCACTAACTTAAGGGTATTAATATTCCATGACCATTTGTGACTTTAGATATTATGAATCATCATGATTGCCATCATTTCAACTGAAACACATCCAGTACTAGAGACAAGCTTGCCCAAAGCATCACCACGACTACTGTAATGAATTTAACAGACAATATATGTTTTTACTTGACTTTGCACGAACACTAAAATTTATTATTAGTTTTTAACTGATGCCAGAGCGACAATTCCGTACCCTGTGAAAAAACTTTCCGTTTGGCAAACCCATTTAGACGACAGGCTATTTATGGGCTAAACTAAAATATTCATACATTATAATTCTATGGTTTATTTCACTCGAAAGGCATGAAAGAGGGCTTTCCTTCAGACGTGTTCGACATTGGGTGTACAAAGTTTCCGCCTGGCGAAACACATTTGTACAAGTTAGTGATTCTGTAAGGTCGTTCGTTGGAGGAAATTACTGAATAAATTCGATTGACTCCGGTACTCGACGCGACCTATTGGCGGCTGATCGACGGTTTGCGTGTTCAACGCCTTACAACCATCTTTGGAAATACTAAACTACTTTTTTTATTTAATAAGTAAACTGGCACACGAATAGCACATAGCTACTGCAAATAACCTTCTATAAATAGTTAATACGCTGCAGTGTAATTTCCATGTTGTTATTATCAAACGAAGGAAACAAAGGTAAACGTTTCTTTTTGACTGCTTTCATACCTGTTGGGTAATATTTTGCTTGATTTATATTTAATGATGCTAACGGCCTTTCTAATCGTAGGTTGTTGTGAGATATTAAATGTATAATCGTTGTTAAAATGTGTGGGGCTTGTGGTTTAATTTATAATATCAGCACGAATCGATACCCAAGTTCAGTAACGCTAGCGGCAACCTAATGGGCCTGGCTAAGGGTTTGCGTCTGAAAAGGAAGGCTCTGGCCCTGGTGTATGGCGATGTAGGAACGGGGTAGGTTATTTAGTCAGTAAGAGTCTGACACTTGTTTTCCGCTCCGTCCAAGAGCGGGACTCGTCATTGGATGATGTTTACCTACCATAAAAAAAATTGGACCTAAAAACTTTGAGGGAAATTTTGCATGCATGTGTAAATCAGATGACAATACAAAATTATTATATGTCGTGGAGTTGATCTGATGATTGAATCAAGCACGGGAACAACCCCATCGAGTCTGGACTTGTGTGATTTGTCTTGGCGAGTTTTAAGTATATCGGTATTCCCGCGCTATAAAAACTTGCTATGAAAAACATATGTTCACTGAAAACTTGTATCTATCTCCTTTCCACACTGGCCTCGAGGGGATGCAATAGAAATATAAATAACTATTAGAATTTAAAAGTAACTTCTTTTTCGATTTGAAGGCTTTGTTATAGTATTGTATACTTTAAAACTAAGTATCTGTCAGTTTTATAATTGTAAATATGAGTGTAACATTTGAGTTGTGACATAAATGAGCTTGGCTGTTGAGAGTTTATGATGCACACTCAAATGTTTCGCTGAAAGACGAACATTAATTAAGTCACGCTGTTAGTTTATTCGGTTTTTTTCAAAATGGTTGAGCTGAGTGGTGCTGATAATATATACGTATCATTTCCGTGAACAGACGCTGTCAATTGAGAGTAGTGCTTTAGCTCTGTCAGCTAGAATTAAAATACCATTAGTCACATTATTTTTATTCATTAAATAAATCTTTATTTTTCACATAAAGTATTTACTATTTCGATGCCTCCCACGTAAGTTGTTGTAACCCACAAAATGTCGATTTTGGGTTTTTTATGTAAAAGTGTCTAACTTTATGTATACTATCCTACAAAAAAACAAAAAGTCCAAAAAACCTATTATTTAAGGTACTTTTGAAACGTATAATGTTGTATATTTCGAACGATTCCAGCGTAGACTGTAGTATTTATTACTTGCAATGGTTTACAACGGGGAAAAGCGTACGCGCGCCCGTTGTATGTAACACATATCACAGATTACGCTGGAAATCGCTGCCAGTTGCACAGCTCACGTAATTTTTACGTCGTTAATTTAATATTCTAGTAATTACTATTCCGTTTAACCTTATCTTTAACTAACGTGATAACCTTTTAAAATATGGTATTGATCCCATACAACAATTTACGTCGATAATTTTCAAAATATTTTATGTTAAGTGATACATACAATATTTTACTTCGATGCTAGATATGTAAAAGTGAGTTGTAACATCACATACAACGATTTACGTCGCTATTCGTTTGAAATGAGTACGTTGTATATATTTTTCAAGGAGTGTTTTATGAATATCACTGGAGTCAGAGCCATCCTAGACAACCATTTTCATTGAATCTAAGAAGTTTTAAATGACTAAATTAACAGATGATGGCATATTCGTAATTTTGAACCCTAAAACTACAGATCATTTTCTCCTCATTAAACTTTAAACTGCTCACTTACTCGTATTTCATAGCTGTGTAGTATAATAACCATTTGGATTATGACTGTAATTGCCATTTTTGTTTATATTATATCATAATAATTATAGCTAATAACAACTTGGCAAAATGGGGGATTATAGACCCCGGTGACACACAGTGCGAGTGCGGTGTCTCTGACCAAACAATGGCCCACCTATTGGAGTGCTCAAAATGTCCCTACAAGTGCACGCTGGAAGACCTTAAGAATGCCAATGAAGCTGCTATAAATGTGGCAAGCTACTGGGCCCAAAAACTTTGAGGGAAGCGGAATCCATCGATTGGAGAAGAAGAAGAAGAATTATAGCTAGACTGTGCTGGGCAAAGGCCTCCCTCCATTCTTTCCAGTTATCTCAGTTTTTCGCTTTATCGTACCAATTCTCAAAGAAAGCATCCAGGTCGTGTCGAGTAAATGTGGGCCTGATTGCCTGTAAAGTACCGAAAGATTACAAGTGAGTTTTAGTCAATAAAAGCAACTTTTACTAATTAAAAGCCACCAGGACTTTCCTTCTTGTTCGTGTTTATTGCCAGTTTCCCAAATCAGAAAACGTTGTTCGATACTTTTACCTTAGTCACCATCTGCATGTTTCTGCACTGTTGAACTCTTCAAGCTAAGTCCACTATCAGTTATTTGATTAAATGAAGTATCGTTTGATAAAGGTAATGAAAAAAATACACATTTAAAGACTACAGATTTTTCAAAAAGGACTAACAAAAACAAAGAAAACCTTTCTAGTAAAATATTAAAAACAGCCGGAAAACTGGTCTACTGAGTCTGCTGTAAGCACTATTTCAATAAATTAAACTAAAAAGACGACAAAGAAAACAATCGATGTATAATTATGGCTAATTTAGTTACAGGAGAGCCCAGCTTAGAATTTATGCTGATACTATTGCGAGACATAAGTAAATAAGATTAAATTGCCTGTTACCGTTACTGAAACTTCAAACTTCAGACGTGTGAAAACAACAGTTTTCCCATTTCTATAAGTGATTAAGTTCTTAATAAGGCATTAGTTAAATTTGATATACCAACAGCAATATTAATCCCCGATCAAAGAGATAATTATACTGTTAATAATAACAGCCTATGAAAAAGTCTGGGTCTGTCAAAACTATAGTTTGTGACTATTTCAAGAGCTTTTCAACTTCTTGCAAATTGAGTCAAATTATGCTTGACAAAATCCACAAATGTTATATTAGACAGAGGTTTCAACTTTTAGTGTATATAGTAATAATGTGTAGCTTTTGCCTAAAGGGTACACAGAGAAAGCGAAATCTGAAAGATAATAATATTGTGAAGATAAAAGGGGTACAAGTTGGTTCTGAAGATTCAATATTACTATAATGTTTTTTCGGACTGTAACGTGATGACCATTTCTTCTCGGTTGGGAAACAATGGCTATTTCTCCTTTTTTTTTAATATATAGCATATTACAGAATGAGCTTTAAGTAAAGTCACTTGGAAAGATGGAGAGGGGAAAGATAGATATAAAGTAAAGACTGTGGGAGAAGTTATATGAAAGAAAAGGGAGTCAGTGATAGCGAGACGGGTGATACGACAAAATGGAAGAATAAACTTGTTATACCGACTCCAAATAACATAGGATTAAAGCAGGAACATGTTAATTATTTACCTATTTTTAAATCTCACTCGGTTACTAGAATTTTCATAATCAAAATCTTAAAATACTTTTTTGATTTTTGATTATTTAAACTGTAATTAAATTTGATTAAAGAACGATGTAATTAATTCAAAGTATAATTTAAATCAAGAGAACACTTAAATTTTCAGTTTTATATATTTTTTAATTATTTTTAATCTTAATCTTTAATATTTTTCTAATCTTTAAAATATAGTTTGTTATTTTAAACTTTAAATCCTAAAACGCAAAATGTTGAAAACCAGTTTGAAAATATTCAACTTTTTTGAATTTCGGAAATGTATTAACAAAACAGTATTGTCCTAAACGAAATTAGGCTGAAAAAACCTGGTATTTATTTTATTATATCAATTAATGATACACATACCACACCCTTTTTTTTATTTGTAGTCGACGTACATTGATGTAAGTATCATATATGATTAAAAACGGCTCTTATACTCCCGTGTATAATAATGTAAGTAATAGTTACAACATTTTGCAAGGACCTCATGTCGCGGTAAACAGTTGTAACAACAAAATCCAAGAAACTGTTAAAACTATAAAGTAATGACATATAGTAAACAATAACGTAATAAAAACTATACTCTCATACCGAATTTCATAAAGATTCTTTGAAAAATGTGGTTTGTATCGCAAAAAGAATCTTTAAAACGCTCTCCTGTAAAATTGCATTTTTGGGGTTACAACAACTTACGTGGGAGGCATCGATTTATTTCTATTAGAGATGACAAAAAATATGTAACGTAGATATTTTTAATACCACAAATGGCCAGAAATTTACGCTTTAAAAAGGGGAAACTAGCATCATTTTTCTGACTACCTTCTTTATAACTAAAAAGTCCCTGTAAATATTTTCATTCAATTAAATATTCTTAGATTTGCAGTTGCACGCAATCCACATAACAATGCTGGTATGCAGGACAAATGTCGGTGTGATGAGCACGATCATTTATTCTGTGTCTGGGTTTAATTTATCTCTAATATTATGTATGTATTTAGAAATATATAAGTATGTTTTTCAGTTGTCTAGTACCCATAACACAAGCTCTGCTTGGCTTGGAACTAGATGGCGTTGTGTGATAGTTGTGGAATATATATATTGTGGAATATATATATTGACATCATCATCATTTTAGCCGTCCGAAATACATCTACTGTTGAACATAGACATGTATGGTGTTGTGCGTCTCGTATTCACCGGATTCCCGCGATCCTCATCAGGGCATCGGTGAGTCGTTATATACTCCAATTAGCAATACAATACATTTAGTATTTTGGGAGTTCCGCAAATAGCTTATACAAAAAATTGGCTAGAAAATACATATTATGGTATAGTTACCTATGTCAATGTCTAACAGTTATTTTAGAGGGTCATGAATTTCGTAATCTTACTGAACTTGATGCCTGCTTCATGAAATACTAAATGATACACGTGGATATTGTTACTTCTAACATACCTTAAGGTTGGCCTTCCCGACTCGCCCATCGTCTACGTCAAGCATGGTTTAAAAGCTTGTTTCTGTATCTAAAGAAATCCAATGTGTTGTTTGATGCAAAAAAAGAGAGATAACTCCTGACACCTCTGTCGTCATTTAGTAATTCTATGATTTACTCGAATGTTTCAGTAAACTTGTTCCAGTAAATACGTGTTTTTATTAAGCCCTTAAGGATTTTTGACAAAAATGACAACATTTAGAATCTCGATTAAATGCGCTAGGCTTCTATAGAAGTACTTTTTTATATTTTTAATTTAGGAGGACATTATGGAAAGTCAAAATTCACTTATAATAGCAGATTTTCAGAGGTCTTTATTGGATTACTCTTACACAAATTTACATTTTGATTTCTATACAAGCCTAGATAATAACCACAATATATCTGTGTATCCAAAATATCTGAAGAAAGATGTGTAATAACATTACAATCACGTAAGAGCGGTTGTATGAAAATGTACGTCATGGCTACTCTTAAGTGAAGTTTCCCACTTATACTTCTAAAAAGAGGATGATCGAAAGGAAACTTTATAAGAAGTAACTCCAAGTGTTGTGAGTTAGCAACACTTGTATCTTATTCACTGTTTTTTTTCTTTACCCAAGGTTGAATCTCAATTAACGGTTAGTAAGAAAATGTGTCGTGCAAACTCAATTAGGTTTTCCGTCGCCGCTTCCCTCCATTTAGAAATATCAGAGGTTCGTAGGTACTAATTAAAAGAGTGAAAGTTGAGGATGAATTTCAATGAGACCGTTTGTTTTTTTTTTTATCGCGTTTGTCGGAATGAGACGTTTATTTGCTGAAAAGTGAAGATAAAACCGTTTTATTACGATAAGTGTCGTAATTAGATAGACACTTTTAAATAGCATATTTTTGATGTCATCATTAGCCTTTTTAATGTTCCCACTGCTGGGTCACAGGCCTCCTCTCTGTAGGAGAGGGAATAGGCCATAATCCACCACGCGGGCCCAGTGCGGATTGGTGGATGTCACATGTCTTCGTGTTATTTTTGATGTACAATTACTAAATACCTGTGTATTAAGTGACAGTAAATATGCTAAATATTTAAAACCTAGCATAATAAAGAATTTTAAGCTGCTTTTTGTGATATAAATAGATTAGGCTATATAAAGTTGGAGTTTATAAAGAAGTCTGCAATAAAACTATTTCTGTTACATCCAGAGCCGAAGTATCTCTTTCTAACAATCCAATAGCTCTAGCAGGCCACATTGGCATTCATCCACTTGGTGGACATGTATGAAAGCACGCGTGAAATGCAACGCGCCGACTCGGCTTTGGTTCTTTCCGGACGGCCACATACCCATTGCTGGTGCCTGGTGCGCTCTGTTCCTGCGCGCCTCAGGGAGTTGTTAGTAAATTTGAAGGCCCAACTGTGAGCTGAAGCCAGCTGGGGCCTCGGTTTCTGAGAGGACACCCACAACAACAACAACAACACAAACAATAACTACTACTCCTCAAAGAGGCATCTGACATGCATAACATCAGGCCGAACTATCAGTAAACAATACCTAAAGATAAAGTAAATAAGATAATCTCAATACACCTTTTATTATAATTATAACGCATTCTCTCCATTACCATATAAAACGAGTAGAACAAAGGAAATATCGTATCGAATTAAATTTTCATGTAAATAAATAAGCCGTAAGCAATATTTACTGAACTGTGAGGTTATTTTAATTGACCTTTACGGCTACGTCATAACCAGAAATGCTCGCAATACCTCGTATTTAAACTAGTAATGATGAATTATAAATCCTGGAAAAAAGTTCATAATACCGCCTTTGGTAAGCCGCTTTAATCCTATTATTCTATAGATATTACAAATAGGAGTTGAATTATGTTTGGACGTTTGAGTTCCGTAAATTAAGATGTCCTGGATTAGTATATTGAGGTAATACCAACGTGTGATATATCATAATAATAATTTTCACCACCCTAGGTTGACTGGTAGAGAATGTCTAAGGCATTAAGTCCCCCTTTGTACCTTGTGTTGCATGAAGAATATTTTTTTTGTTCCCTTAATAAAAGCTTAGTAATATAAAGCCCTGTCCTAGAGAGGAAGCTTAAGTCCCAGCAGTGGGAGCATTATAAAAATGATGCTACGCTATACTATGCTTATATAGAGTGTAAAAAGTTATTTGTCTTTATTCACATCACAAATTTATAAAAACATACTTACTACCTAAGCCAAGCTAATCATAGAGGTAAGTTCCTCTTTGAGGAGTGTGTGGAGAAGCGTCACGGCGTCCTCACCTTTTGCATGACGTAGGTTCTCACCGGACACGGTAAGTTTGGGAGGTTCGTGCACACGACATAATTATTTTGTGGAAAAAACGCCCGGATGTCGACATTACATGGACTACCTAAAGGATACTGTGGAGCATACAAAGGAGTTGTCCCTGCTTGAGTGAAGCCCTCCACTCTACTCTTGTAGGTGCAATCGATAGCGGTGAACACTCGAACCGAACCCTGGTTCAGGCTATGGTTTGGAGCGAGGAGAATGGGCGGCTATCGTCTCCTTCTTCGAAGCAGTAAAACTAGCTAAGTAAAAAGCTGCACGCGAGAAGGAACGGACATCCTTACGGCTAGGCTAACGAGACCCTGACCCCGATTACCAGCCACCGTAGGAGTAGGTTTGCAGACGACGAGCAATGGGTAGGTCGCCATCCGGCAGTCCGGTCACCGTCTGGACTAAGCTCGAGTCGGAGCATAGAATTCCACTCGCGCCTCAAGAAGATGTCAGTCGAACTGTAAGGACCCAGCAGGATCGATAACCACTAGAGATATGAAAAGACTTTGAAAAGGTGATTCGAGGTCCTAGAATGCTGATGGCAAATAAAAAAAAGTAATACAGGTGTGATTTTAATCAATAAAAGTTTAACACACCCTCACGCTCCACCCTAATGTGAGATAAGGCATTATTTAGATGTTTTCTCACCTTAAAAAAATATCTATAAAAAATAAAAATATTTACATACTCAATCACATTCACAACCAAGTCCGGAGATTTAAAATGTTATACAAACGGTAAGTAAATTGACACCGTAATTAAATCATCATCATCATCATCAGCCTTTTAATGTTCCCACTGCAGGGACACAGGCCTCCTCTCACTAGGAGAGGGAATGGGCCATAATCCACCACGCGGGCCCAGTGCGGATTGGTGGATGTCACATGTCTTCGAATTTTTGGTTCTAGGACATGCCGGTTTCCTCACGATGTTACGTAATTAAATATCAAAAGAGAATGGGCGTTTTGGACCCAAAACTGTCAACTGTCAAGTTGTGTCATTATGTCATTTCATGGCTGAGTAGCTTCATTTTTGCAATGGATACCAACTTATTCTTATTCTTATTCTTTATTGTACACAAAACATGTAATAGTACACAGTATTTAGTAAATTCATGTACAAAGGCGAGCTTAACTCAACAATGAGTTTTCTGCCAGCAAACCTTTGAATAACAGAGAGAAAACGATCTAGGGTAGAATCAAGTGCACAATAAACTATATACATATTACTATATACCTACATAAATAAGTCAAATATATAAAAATATACGTACATACTAGTAAATACAATATATTATGTCAATTGTGAAAGGAAGTGCTCTTTAACTTTCCTCTTGAAGACCTCCAGAGATGGGCTGTCACGAAGGGAATGTGGGAGAGAGTTCCAAAGACGCACTGCAGTAACAGAAAAGGAGCCATCGTAGCGGCTGGAAGTGTGACGCGGAGTACGAAGGAGAAGAGAGTTGGTTGTACGACAGGGTTTACCCCTCGGAATGAAATACTCAAAGCGTTCACGAAGGTATTGAGGAGCATTGGGATTGTGGAGGATAGAATAGAGAAGGGATAGAATGTGGGTATCTCGCCGACGCCGAATTGGCAGCCACTTTAATCTGGCTCGAAATTCCGACACATGATCGTATTTGCGAAGGCCAAAAATAAAGCGGATGCACAAATTCTGCAGTCGTTCGAGTTTATTCAGAAGCACCTCCTTAGCATCTAAAAAACAGACATCCGCATAATCTATGAGCGGTAGTAGAAGAGATTGAGCAAGAGTGACCTTAGTGTGAAATGGAAGGAATTTTTGGAGACGTTTAAGAGACTGAAAAGAGTAAAAGACTCTCTTACTCACATCAGCAATATGAACCTCCCAAGAGAGATTAGTATCCATATGGACGCCCAGGTTTTTAGCGCTTTTAGAATACAATATGGGCACAGAATCATACATGACTGGTGGAAGCACCTGACCATCCAATAGGTTGAGCATGTATCTGCCACCAATAATGAGCGCTTGACTTTTAGTAGGATTAAGTAGGAGTCCAAAGCATTTAGCCCACTTTTTGATTTTTTCAAGGTCATCATTGATGGCAGCCACAGTCTCAACGAGTTTATCTACTTTAAAGTGACGGTATAACTGCAAATCGTCTGCATAGAGATGATAGTTAGAAGTTAGGACCTTAGTGATAGCATTTCTAAAAATGGAGAAGAGAAGAGGAGAGAGGATGCCACCCTGAGGAACGCCCGCAGTCAAATCACACCATTCAGAGGAATCCTCATCAGACCGTACAGACTGCGAGCGGCCCCGAAGATAGGATTTAAACCACTCAATTACTGGTGCTGAGATATTAAGGGAGGAAAGGATTCCTAGGAGGATGTCAAAATCAACCGAGTTAAACGCACTGCTGAAGTCCAGTAAAACCAATACTGTTAAGCACTGATTTTCCATAGCCAGTCTAATGTCATCAGTTATTTTTATAAGACTTGTCACCGTGCTATGGCCAGGTCTGAAACCAGATTGGTAAGGACTCAGCAGATTGTTAGAGGATAAGTAACTAGATAGTTGTTTCTGAACAACACTCTCTAGAACTTTGGAGAGGATTGGGAGGATGGATATTGGACGGAATTGGGAGGGTTCAGAGGGATTTGAAACTTTAGGAAGCGGTAGAACGTGAGCTTTCTTCCAAGCAGAAGGAAATGAGTTATTGAAGAGAGAAAAATTTACTATGTAAGTAATTACTGGAACAATTTGACTCAAAATAGGCAGAAACATTTGTAGATGGAGACCATCATCACCTACCGCCTTAGTGGATATGGATAGGATAACTTACAATGTCACACATACTTATATGTTGTTTACGTGTACCTTATGTCTATGTTTATATTGTAATGTAAAATTGGTATCATTTTAAGCGTTGAAACATACATGCAATTGATCTAAGAATGGTATTTGTATATTGGCAGCTGGCTGGGAAGACTGATTTTGACATTTACTGCCAAATAAGTACTCCAAAAACATCAAGTCAAAAGTGAAATGATTACTTCTAGGCAAGCGACCTTCATTGTCGGTTACATCATTGCTTACCATCAGGTGAGATAGTTGTGGCCTATCCATAATAAAAAAAAAATAGGATATGTTGCTTCCATATAGGTACTAATAGAAAAAAAGGAACTCGTAACTCGTATCAACAAATAAATATTTATTAAACAATGAACCAAAAGAAAAAAAATATCATCGTCATCATCAGCCTTTTTTAGTATTCCCTCTGCTGGGACACAGGCCTCCTCTCTAGGAGAAAGAATGGACCGTAGTCCACCACGCGGCCCCATTGCGGGTTGATGGATGTCATAATTATGTCTACGAATTTTTAGTTTTAGGATTTATGTTGATTTCTTCATGATATTTCCTCAAAACGGTGTAGGAAAAAAATATAACTCATTTTAGTACATACATTACATTTTTGTACATTTCGTACAACTAACTTCGATTTTTGCATTTCAATAGAACTCTGGGTACAGACAGAGTTCATAATTATATAAAAGTGTCCATTATCCTTTCATTGGTTAAAATAGGTCAAAAAGAAACAAAATAACTTTACAACTTTAATACTCATAATATAATAAAAGCACAAAAAGGGGATATTATTTCATTGATCAACAGAACTACGATCCATTGGTGACGGCAGGTGGTGGCAGCTATTTTACCAAAGCATTCCTTTCAACCTTTGAATTAAACAATACAAAATTAATACCTCTGTTTCATTTATCAATTAATGAGGTTATAGCCCAAAAACCACGTATTGATGATCTAAAGTCTCTTTTCTCCGAATCAAGCGATTGTCATTGGAAATGTAAGCTACTTTGCAAAAATTTATAAATAAAATCGTTTAAAAAAAACACTGGCAAAGTGTCGGAAAATTCCGTACTTCACTATTAAAATCAACACATATGTAAATGGCAAAATAGGAATTGTTTAGTAGGTTGTTTAGTCAGTAAGAGTCTTGCACTGTTTTGCCAAGTCTGTCTGTCTATCCGTCCGTGGATAATCTCAGTGACTGTTAGCACTAGAAAGCTAAAATTTGGTACCAATCACGCCGACAAAGTGCCATAAAAAATTTAGTAAAAAACTAACTAAACTACGGAACCCTACACTGAACATGTCCGACACGCTCTTGGTCAGTTTTTTAAATATAGGTATAAAATAGTAGAGTTTTGGTAATTGCTACAACTTTTTTTTTCTACTTTTAAATTCGCTATGTTACATCCGATATTTTAAGTCACACGAAATGTGTATGTAACTAATTAAATAATAATTAAGTATTCTTATGTAGCGAAAATTGCTAATAATAATCATCGAAAGCAAAACACCCCTTGAATGGCCATCATAAAAAAATAAGTGAGAAGCTTTTTAAAATGCAAAAACACTCTGTGAAAAGATGAGACGGTGATGAAGCGATAGGTACATTCAGTTAGCCCGTCTGTAATTATGTTGAGGAGGGTAGACCGTTTTACTGGGAAATTAAACGAAAACACTCCGCCCCTGCCGTTCGCTTCCTGAACATTTGCTACAGAAAAATAGGAATAAAATACATAAGCATCCAACAGTCTTCGAGTGTTTTTTTCTTTAACAGCGCTAAAGTGTACCAAATGTGAGCTTTGGTAGCGAAATTATGATAATTCTGTGTTTTGTTGTTAAAAAGTTTCTGTTGTAGTTAATTTTCTGAATATCACACTCAGAATGTGAAAATATGAAGTTACTTATTAATTTTAAGCAGTATAAAAAAATAACACAACAAACAACAACGCATAAATTCTATCACAAAATCGAATCACTTTCATTTTATATCCTACTTGATTGTCCCACCAAAAAAAGATACAATCTGTTGAATCCTTTTTAGAGAAGACAATTAGTAGGTATAATCAATCAATCATATATAATCATAGCACCATAGCCCTCGCAAACGGTAACTAATGGAGAGGTGTTGGTTTTAATCTGTAAAATTCAGACATTCCTTTTTTTACCCAGCGCGTGAAAAATCATTTGATCATTTCCCACATGAAAAAAGTGCAGGATTCTGCACTAGAACTTCTAAAAAAGATCCCATAGGGTTTTGTGTAAAAGCCCAACAAAGCTTCACTGACGCACTTTAGTACATGGATTACGTACCATTCCCCGTTTCATGCGAACAAATCGTACATTTTGTCGGATTTTATACATTTATCCCTCTTAGTAATGTTTTTGTAGCTCTCGTGGCCGCACTAGCTAACTTGCATGGGGCATTCATAAATTCGTTTGACAGTTGAGAATTTGAAAATTATGCTAACTACGCCCAGTGGTTTCTTCCTAATCCCATTTCAATGTTAAAATTATCTACGGAGCTGCATGAAATTAACTTGGTAGCTATTACTGTACTGAAGAAGCTGTATTTATTGTGTTAGGTCAGAGAGGTTGTATTCGAGCAATTAACTAGTGAAAAGTTACTTTACGTAACAGCATAGTTTAACAGGGTGAATAGGAACGCAGGGGTATTATACAACCTTATTTTTAAAATATGCAAAACTCAAAACACGTGTTAAGTATTTTTTAGTCAAAAGAATCTATGTTAAAATTCCATAACTGTATCATAAAAAAGTTACAAGCTTTTTATGTTACCAGGATGCCCGCATAAATACATGGTGATCGGGCTATCGGGGTGACTGAGTAGTTTTTTAAGTCAATTTCTTTTTCTTTGTCAGTTTACTTGCTTTTGACGTTCCAGGGTCACAGTAACCTTTCCGAACAATCTCAAAACCCAAGCAATATCATCTGTGTCTTTAATAATAATCTGAAGACAAACAATACCTGTCCGATATAAATAGACGCTGAAACCAATTAAAAATTAATAACTTCAAACTTAATAACATTTCGCAGTCTTAAAATATTTAAATTAAAATCAGCAAGAAGCTTAATAAGCAGACACGTTAAGCCAAATTTAGGGTTTGGGTAAACAAGTCTCAATGTTTAATTAAAAATGAAAACAAAATTAAAAAGTCTGTAGATATTTTTATAGTCTTGGCTTGGTAATATTAAGTTGGTAAATATAGGTCTGTTTGAAATATTAAAAACTGTGTAATCCATTGATAGTATTGTTATCAAATCTCTTTTAAAATAACTTTTGTTAGATTTTAACTTTGATATAATTTATAATAGAATTAGTATCAGAATAGAAGAAAGTAAAGTAAAGAGTTTTTCTTTAACATTTACCTATAAATATTAAACAAAAACTCACAAAAGTAATGCTATCACTAAAGTTCTTGTTACGTTTTGGCGTATATATCTTATGTGAAGTTAAAATAAAATATTTATAATTGAATTGATGACCGACATATTTGTACATACTCGTATAAAAAACTAATTCAAATTAAAAAATTATGAAATAAAAAATTAATAACAATTTTAAAATAATAAACTACAATTAATAAAATGTCAGTATAAAAACAATGCCAATTAATATTACGAATATTAGACAGCCGGTATACATTAAAACTGACAATCTATTTGTATTTGGCTAAATATAACTAACAGAGTATAACATTGCGACAATTTCAGGTTTATAACGCTAAAATAGATTGAAATTGTAATAAAGAACTTAAGCTAAACGATTGCGCCGATGTCTTAAGACAATAAAAAGACGACATGAAAACGAAATTAAGTCCGTCAGCCCGCTGATTAAACTGTGGAAGTGAGGCTCCGTGCACAAAGCTGGGAGAAAATGGAGTGTTAATGTACGTCGAACGTTTCGACTCGACGTATCTTCACAAACATTGTGACAGTCCCCTTTTTTTAATTACGTGGTAAATTTAACGAGATTTATACTGCAGTGATATAAACACAAAATATTGATTGCGAAAACAAAAGATTGTTTTTTTATGTGTGATGGACTTATTATGGGACAATGTTTTAATCGCGGATGATTTTGTTGAAGGTATAGTGAGGTATAGGCAAGCTATAGTGTTGTTTTGTCATTCATATCATTTTTATACCTGTGTCCAAGTCAAATCGAAGACTAAAACTGAATAGAGATAACTTTTGAAACTACTTACTGTACTGTTAATAATAATATTAGTTATTATTTAAATTTTTTTTTTTTTGTAATGCGTAGACTCAAAAAACAAGAAAAAACGGTACAAATCATATAAATTCTTATACTAATAGAGTGCTATTTTATCGCTAATTGACAAAATGTAAAGTGTGAAGTGCGAGTAAATCCGCTATTTTTTTTTTAT
Source organism: Mythimna loreyi (assembly GCA_029852875.1). Lineage (NCBI taxonomy): Eukaryota > Metazoa > Arthropoda > Insecta > Lepidoptera > Noctuidae > Mythimna > Mythimna loreyi. Next base: position 15,830,875 of record CM056782.1, on the reverse strand, counting down.
CCTAGATAGGCTCGCGTTCGACCACAATCTCACCTGATGGTAAGCGATGATGTGGCCGACAATGGAGCACGCTTGTCTAGAAGTACCGTATTCACTCTTGACTCACAATTAGTTAATGTTTACATAAATTTCCGAGTGAGCATTCTGTATCTTACTTTTCCGTGACCGAAAGTTTGTGTCAGCAAAAAGAGAGAGAAGAGTGAATCGTATTTTTCTTGAAACAGCTGTACGCAAAGTTCGTAATTATCATTTTACTGTTGTTAAATTTGTTGTTATATAAACGAATCACTGGTTTCGACTTTGAAAAATATATTATTGACTTGGCAGAATTTGATAGACTTTATGACCCCGCCTGTGCCTTCGGGGAATAATAGCGTGTTTTTGTTACTTTAAATTAATTAATACTCAGTGTAAATAAAGCTTTTGACCGAAAAACTTATTATTATAAATTTTATTATGTCGTTACTTTATTTAATTAATTGTTGACATAAGTATGTATTTTACGCTTTCTTTTAATAAATATTCGTAGTCCGTTTCGACTTGCTTTGTTTTCTGTTTTTGTTACAGCCCTATTTTTTTTTATTATTATTGGACAAGAGTGTCTTGTAGATGTCGTTGTCAGCAATAAGACCGCCATTCTACCCATAGATTTAAATTTTGCATAAGTTCTGTTATTTTTTGGTGTACAATAAAGTTAAAATGTATCTATCTAAGGTGTCCACCTTGTTCGATATTACATGGCGTTCGATAAAAATTTTCGTTATAAAACTAAAAATTAACTTGTGTTGTCCCAATGGTGGATAAAGATTTCTACCAAGTCTTTTCATGTATTGACTGGCCTGTTTGACTGGCCTGTCAGCTTAGTAGTTAGTGACCCTGACTGCTATGCCGTAGGTCGTGGGTTCGATTCCCACCCAGGACAAATGTTTGTGTGATGAGCACGATCATTTGTTCTATGTCTGGGTGTAATTTATCTATAACTTAGCTTTTGCCCGCGGCTTCGCCCGCGTGGGTTTGGGGTTTCCGGGATAAAAAGTAGCCTATGTGCTATTCCGGATGTATCCTATGCCTGTGCCAAATTTCATTCAAATCCATTCAGTAGTTTTTACGTGAAAGAGTAACAAACATCCATACATCCATACATCCATACTTACAAACTTTCGCCTTTATAATAGTAGTAGGATATGTATGTACTAGCTGTGCCCGCGACTTCGTCCGCGTGGAATAGTTACTTTGGGCATCATATTTATTTTTGCAAACAACCTCAGCTTTATAAATTATAGCTGTTACCAAAGACTTTGCCCGTGTCAATTTCTGTTTTTAATTTAAACAATTTAGTTTTTAAAAGAACATAATTATCTAAAAACTTCATAGAGCTACACTTGGGCATGCCATAATCTCGGCGGTAAGTCCCCTCTTTGAGGCGTGGTGGATAGACATCACGCAGGACATGACGCAGGTTCTCACCGGACATGGGAAGTTCAGGAGATTCCTGCGCCGGATTCGTGCGAAAGAGACACCCGGCTGTCGCCACTGGGTGGCCAGCACGGAGGACACGGTGGAGCACACGGCGGAGGTGTGCACTGCTTGGGAAGAGCATCGCCGTGTCCTCGTGGGGGTGATCGGCGGCGGCGACCTCTCGCGCCGGGCCTTGGTTCAGGCCATGGTCCGCAGCGAAGAAGAATGGCAAGCGGTCGCCTCCTTCTGCGAAGCAGTAATGCTCGTAAAGGAGGAGGCCGACCGCATAAGGCAAGGGCAAAAGCGCCCTCGCCGTAGCCGTCGCCACCGCGATCCTGCCGATATCCGGCCACCGTAGACGCTGGCTTGCGGTCGGTGAGCAATGGGTAGCTCGCCCTCCGGTTGTCTTGTAACAGTCCTAACCGAGACCAAGTCGTCGACGGCGTACACTGCTCCCGCGTGCCTCAAGGTGTTGTCAGCAAACTGTGGGGCTCTTCAGGGTCGAAACCTCCTGCAGCCGAGGGTTGGTGCGAAAGCATTATACCGGGGCTCTGGGAATAAGGCAAGGGAGGAACGGGGTAGGTTGTTTAGTCAGTAAGAGTCTGACGCTATTTCCCGCTCCGCCCAAGAGCGGGATTCGTCATTGGATGATTTTTACCTACCATAAAAAAAACCATCCGCGCCGCCCGCAAGCACATTATGCATCGTGTGTGAATTTTATATCGGAGTTATTTTAAAATTGCAATATCTTCTAAGATGTTCATTGAAATTAAATGATGTCAAAGACCATTTTGTTTACAATTACATACTCTTAATCAACAACACATTTATTTGGATAAAGTTTAATATTACTATGTTGATACAACTCTAACAAATAATTGGTAATAATGCATTAATTTCGGCCAAATTTTATACCCATAAAAACGGTTCTAGTTAGTTAACCTTAAAAGATAGACATATACTGTCGCGGACATTTTTTTAGATCATTTTAAGAGGAATAATTCTTTCCTACATATTTTTTTGGTATCTTCTACCGTTTTCGCAGCGCACGCAACGGAAGCCCTCAAAGATGAATATTTTCCCCCGTTTTTCCCACATTTTCCATTGTTTCTTCGGTCCTATAAGTCACAGCGTGATGTTATATAGCCTAAAGCCTTCCTCGATAAATGATCTATTCATCACAAAAAGAATTTTTCAAATCGAACCAGTAGTTCCTGAGATTAGCGCGTTCAAACAAACAAACAAACAAACTCTTCAGCTTTATAATATTAGTATAGATTTAGAAATATATAAGTATGTTTATCAGTTGTCTAGTACTCATAACACGAGCTCTGCTTAGCTTGAGACTAGACGGCGTTGTGTGATGGTCGTCGAATATTATAGGCACATGTATATTTTTCTTAAGCCACAGTATATGTTTGTTTATAGGTCATCACTAAACCTCTGTCACCGTCTCTTTAAAAAAAAACTATGAGGTTTTTTTTAAAAAAAATATGGTCCATTGTCTATTAAACTCCAGTTTACGAAAAATGTTGCCTTTAAAATAATATCCTCCAAATGCAAACCGTTGAATAATTTAGGGTGACAGAGCGCATTCATCAAAAATTTTCATTTAGGTATTCAAATTCGCTCGTTTTTAAAGAACTGCAAGGAGCAAACCGGTTCGTTTGGACGGTTCTTTAATTATATAAACTAGTGGGGTAAGGATGACTGAGTGGTAAAGGACTGACTGACTAACTCTGACTTACGAGGTCATGGGTTCAAACCAAACCAGGCGCATTACTTTGTATAATTTATTACATCTTTCAAAACGGTGACGGAAAACGTCGTGAGGAAGCCGGCATGTCCTAGGGTCAAAAATTCAACGACCGCACTGGGCCCGCGTGGTGGATTACGGCCCATTCCCTCTCCTAGAAAGGAGGCCTAATTCCATACAGTGGGAACATTATAAGGCAGATGCTAAGCTAAACTAGTACTTGACTGTGATCACATCTGATGGAAAACAATGATGCAATCGTTGATGGTGAATCGTATTAGGTTTTTAACAAGCAATTCACTCTAATCTTGAAGACACCTGAGTTATAATCATATAGAAATATCGCTGCAGGCAAATGGTTGTATATTTAAAAAAAAGTTCAATTCAGTATTGTTTAATACACAATTATAATGTAGGTATATGTAGGAATATTTCTTTGTGTCAGTCGAGCATTAAACTTAATAAATATGTCCGAGAATACGTCGTTTCATTTACTCCAGCTAACCAACAGTTCAACAGTAAAAATCTTTTTTTTTTAAAAACCTGCCAGACTTTTATTGTGACTTTGTTTTAAAGTGAAATTATTTATAGAACAGCTACTCTACTGTGATTTCGGATTATCCTTGTCATCTCACTTTTCTCTTCGAAGGAACTAAAGCTATCTTTTAAACTCGTTTAGCAATCTTTTGTTTCAGCCCTTTGCAGGGTTCCGTACCGAAGGAGTGTCTACGAATTTCTGTTTTTATTTTGTAGTATTTATGTGTGTTTAATTCACACAAAAGAACAGTGGCGGACTCAATTGAATGCCTTAGGCGATTTCTATCTGACAACCTTTTTTTTATATGGTAGGTAAAAATCACCCAATGACGAATCCCGCTCTTGGGCTGAACGAAATTGTGTCAGACTCTTACTGACTGAACACCCCACGCCGTTTTATCTTTGGTTTTTGTACTAGGGTCTTCCAGAAAGAGACCCTGGGTCCCAGTAGGCTTCGACCCTTTTTCATAGTCCCTGCGGTTTTACCGACCACTCCTTGAGGCGCGCTGAAACAGAGCGCGATAATGTAAAGAAAATAGTGGTAGGTGCAAAAAAAGAGAGAGAGAATAAGGTCTATATGTGAATAATAAATAAATAAACTACATACCTACACTAATATAGTCAAACGATTGTTTCTATTCAACAATTGAAAAATATGCTGGGTCTCTACACTTTGTTGACAACTGTTTGTGGCGCGCGGGAACAGTATGCGCTGTCGACGACTTGTTGGATGATCAAACGGCGGGATGCCCATAGCTCGCCGTCAGCAAGTTGCGACTTAAAACTGTTTAATTCTTCTCTTTCACATAGCACAGAACCCTTGACGTCTTTACTTACTTTTCTATTTTTTTATTTCTTCTTCTTTTTTTACTTTGTCGGTTCTTAATATAGTCGGCACCCCTTCTTTTAATTTCACATTTAATATAGTTTTCAGAAAAAGCAAGAACGATGTTTTAATTAAAACTGTGCTTACATTTCAACAAACACTTTTAAGGTAGACAGAAGGCTTTGCTGGCCATTAATCAGGTGTTTCATTATAATATTAGACCAAGTGATGCGGTTCAAACGATAAGGGATGAGCGATCACTCTTTTTGCTGTCACAATTTATTTTATCGAACTAGGGGAGAGGGACTGAAAATAAAATTTTATTTATTATTTTAGGGTTCCGCGCCTTAAAAATAAATAAACGGAATTGTATTAGTAATGAAAAACACAGTGTTTACCTCGGGTTAAAGACTTTTTTTTTATTTAGTCCCCATTAGCATCCTTGCTCTGCCCGTACGGCAAATGACGTCTTGGGCCTACTTACTTTCACTCCTAGGGTAACAATGTACAATTAAAAATCAGAAAATATTTGTGTTAACCGACCTTACACAAGTCCTACTCCCAATTTGTTTCTTGAAATGAGTAAAAAGACGTCAAATAAGTAACAATTTTTTAAGGTTCTGTACCTTAAAAAGAAAAAAACGGTCCCTTATAGGATTACTTTATTGTTCGTCTGTCTGTCTGTGAAGACACATTATCTCCGTAATGCGTGGAGGTATCGAGTTGAAATTTAAACCATATATTCAGTTTTGTAGTCCCTTGATGTTGAAAAAAGGCTTTTTTTTTTTTTTTTTTTTTTTTTTCGCGGGTAGGTGTTAAAAAGTATAGACACCAAAATTTTTTGAAAAATTTTATTTAAATATTTATATTGGAAATTCTTAATTAACTTATAATTTTACCACAGCAATAAATTTCTAACTGTACAAATATTAAGTACTCACATTTGTGGCTCATTAAATGTGATATTTACACCTCACAAGTGTCACCTGCCAGCTGATCACTAACTGTCACAACACTGAGTCAGCATTATACACAACACTGCAATGTCCCACTACGCTGACGTCCTAGCAGCACAGAAGGCCCTAGAGGAGAACTTCATGAGGAAGATGAGTGAACTGGAGGGGCAAATCCAGTGCGCCGGGCCTGCCAAGTCAAACACTGTGGCGAAGATTGCTGAAGAGTTTCGTGCATTTCGGGAACTCATATTCTCCATGTTGGGCTTGCTCCGGAGCCAGATCAACGAGTGTGCCAAGCAAGTGGATAGTATGGAGACGAGGCACCGGCGGAAAGCGCTGGTTTTTCAGGGTCTTGCCGAGAGGGAGAATGAAGATTGCGCAGCACTAGTCTTGGAGACACTGAACACCAAACTTGCCCTCAAGAATCTCCAAGTCTCTTCAATTAGGGCTTGTCATAGACTTGGAGCCCCCAGCAACGAGCATCACAGACCAATTCTCGTCAGGTTCTCCAGTGTAGATGTCAAGGCCTTGGTTTGGAAGGCGAAGACGAAATTGAAGGGCTCCAAGATTTCAGTAAAGGAGTTCTTGACCAGGCCCAGGCAGTTCGTCTTCGGTAAGGCGCGGGAGCATTTTGGAATGCGAGCGTGTTGGACTCAAGACGGCGTCATTTATATAAAGGCTTCCGACGGCGTCCGGCACAAGGTCACGTCCACTGAGGAGCTCAAGCCCCTGATCACCAAATACCCCAAGGCGGCGGCTCCAATTCGGGCTGAGAGTGGAAGAGATGCTGCAGGGAACCTGAAAGCACGTAAATAGTAGTACATCTTAATTGTCCTTTTTTGTTTTCTGTTTCTCCTCTTCAAATTCTTTATTTACAATATATACTAACCGTTCTGTAGTTTTCCCATTTACTAAATTCATTCTTCTTTTTCTGTCGCATTGTTATCAGCTATACAAAAGTGATGTAATTGTAGTAATAATGTATGTATTCATCTAACACCCTCAATTTCATTTTTATTTTTTTATTTTTTTCGATTGTTTGTCTCCTTGTCAAAGTCAAAGTGACAAATGACGGTTTAATGTTCGTTCAGAAACTTTGACGAGGATTCAATGGAATTAATGAACACTTTTTATTGTTTTTTCTTTACGTGTGGTTTTATTTCGTTGTTGGGTGTGCCACTAATATGTGTTATTCAATATATGTTTGTTTCGTCTTTTGTTTTAGCTTTCTACTTGGGAATTTTGGCTTTTTGTCGGTTTTATAATATTTTGTTACATGGGTCTGCTTTGTGTTGTTTAGTTCCTGTTGTGAATGTTAATTGTTGATTATGTTTGTTTAATCTGTGGCTGGCGGGTGATGCAGAAATACTATTTTATTCTAGTAGTATACTTTATATATATTTAATTATCTATTTATGTCAGATAGTGAAACTTACTTTTCTGCAAGTGAAGCTACTGCCTCTTCAAACGATTCAAGTTTTTGCTCAGTCAGTGACACTCTTGGTGACTTTTTGCAGCGCAACTTCAATGGCGAATCTAGTCGGCTGTTGAATGTCTGCCATATAAACGCTCAAAGCATTGCTAGTCATTACAGTGAACTGTACGACGCATTTAATAATAGTAACGTTCACGCCATCCTGATCTCTGAAACTTGGCTTAAACCGCATCTTCTGTCCACCACTTATCCTCTCACCGGTTTCGTACTTATACGAAATGATCGAATTGGTAAGGGAGGGGGTGGTGTGGCCATATACCTTCGCAGCGATTTTCCGTATAAAATCCTTGCTTCTTCCTCCTCAAACTATTCTGCCTCTGCTGAGTATATTTTTCTAGAAGTATGCGTCAAAGGAGCCAAAGCCATCATTGGTGTTGTTTACTGTCCCCCCACTGTTGATTACTTCACTGAATTCGAATCAGTTCTTGAATCTTTGGGTTCAGAGTATGCACACCACATCATAATGGGTGATTTCAACACAAACCTCCTTGCCCAAAATTCCTCTCGATCCCGGAAGTTACTCCACCTCATTGAGTCAGCTAGTTTGCATGTGTTGCCACTCCAACCAACGCACCATAACACTGCAGGCGATGACACCTGGCTGGACCTTATCCTCACCTCAAATCCCTCCCTAGTCTCCTCCCATGGTCAACATGACGCTCCTGGTTTCTCTCATCACGATTTGATTTTCCTTTCCTATATCCTCAAACCTCCGAAACCTAAACCCAGGGTTTTGTACAGGCGTTGTTTTGCGCGGATGGATGTTGAAAATCTCAAGAGGGATGCAACTGCAGTTGATTGGGAAGTTATGAGGGAGGCTACTACAATTGATGATAAGGTTGCGGTCTTTAATGACATAGTGATCAACCTGTATAACATACATGCTCCAGTCAAAAAAGTGAAATTGAAACGTCCTCCCGCACCCTGGATGACGAAGGCAATACAGATGGCTATGCGACGCAGGGACCGTGCGTTCCGTCGATACAAGAAGGATCGTACTGATGAGAACTGGGCACTTTTTAAGGCATCAAGGAATAAATGTAATCAGATGATACGCAATGCTAAACGCCGCCACATTTTTGAAAATATTTCTTCCTCATCATCTGCTGATATTTGGAAGTTCCTTGGAACACTGGGTATCGGCAAACCGCGTCATTTGGACCTTCCGAACTCTATCGACTTAGAGGATCTCAACTGTCATTTCTCCACTGTACCCACCATGGATCCTCTAACCAAACAAAAAACTCTGTCCCTTATCTCTGGTCTAACGCGTCCTCATATTACTCATTTTCTTTTCGTTCCAGTTGAACCGGGAGAGATTAGAAAGATCATCCTCTCCATCAAATCAAAAGCAGTGGGATGTGATAATATCACTCGTGGTATGATCATAACCATTCTAGATGAACTTCTACCCGCAATTACTCACATTGTAAACTTCTCCTTATTTTCCGGTGTTTTCCCCTCTTTGTGGCGAAAAGCCTACGTGCGTCCACTACCCAAAATTCCAAATCCTACTCTTCCAACCCACTACCGTCCAATATCAATCCTTCCTTTCCTATCCAAAGTGCTCGAGGCCTGTGCCCACAAACAACTGTCTAACTTTATACACTGTAATGCACTAATTAGTCCTCTACAGTCTGGGTTCAGGCCTGGGCACAGTACTGTTTCCGCCCTCCTTAAAGTGACTGGCGATATAAGGGCAGGACTGGAGGACACCAAAGTCACTGTATTAGTGTTGGTTGATTTTTCGAATGCCTTCAATACTGTCAGTCACGACATCCTGTTAGGCATCCTGTCCTATGTGATGGTCTCTCCCGAAGCACTGGAATGGTTCACCTCCTACCTTCAGGGACGTCAGCAGTCGGTTCACGTTGGTGACTCCTCTTCTCGCTGGTGTGATCTGAAGACTGGCGTTCCTCAAGGCGGCATTCTTTCTCCTCTTCTATTCTCTATTTTTATTAATCTTATTACTTCCGTGCTTCAGTGTGCGTATCATCTGTATGCAGACGACCTGCAATTGTACTGCCAGGGGGGGGTTGATGAAGTATCTGACGCTATTGAAAAGATAAATAGGGATTTGATGGCTATTAAAACCTGGTCTGATAGATTTGGTGTTGCAGTAAACCCCAATAAATGTCAGGCGATCATCATTGGGAGCTCTCGAAGTATCGCCAAAGTAGATGCTGCAACCTTGCCGCCTGTAATGTTCGACGGTACGATCGTTCCTTTCAGTAGTGACGTGAAGGATCTGGGGTTGCGGGTTGATAGTACCCTGAGCTGGCGAGCTCAAATTGCTAGTGTTAGCCAGAGGGTTACGGGAGCGCTGCGGGCTCTATATCGTTTTAAGCACTTTTTGCCGTCGAACACGAAAGCAATGCTTGTACAGACCCTAATTTTCCCTATCATCGATTATGGCGACGTGTGTTACTATGACCTGAATGCAGATCTCCTCAATAAACTTGACCGTCTTCTAAATTACTGCATTCGATTTGTTTTCAATCTGCGTAAATACGATCATGTCTCTTCACATCGATCGCTTCTAAAGTGGTTGCCCATACGTCAACGAAGAGAGCAAAGGGCGCTCACTACATTGTTTTCGTTTCTCGACTCTCCTAATACCCCTCGTTATTTAGTCTCTCATTTTAAATACATTTGCGCAAACCACACCAAAAATCTACGCTCATCTCATAACCGTCTTCTTCTATGTCCCACTCATCACACTGACTTCCTTCACTGTTCCTTTTTTGTTCAGGCTATTTCTCTGTGGAATGCGCTCCCCCAGGAGATTAGGATGGCTAAGAACAAATTAAAATTCAAGATTGAAGTTCGCGAGCATATTCGTAAGAAGTTGGCAGTGGTATCATCACAACGGTAATGTTTCTCTGTTGGTCGATCTGAATTATTTTTTTGAGTATTTGTATATAAGTATATATATGTACATATTTAGTTTATGAAATTGTGCTTATCTCATATATTTTTATTGTATATTGATTATCTATCATATTCACATGCTTATTCTTTCTTTTGCACCTGCCATCATGATTCTCTGCATCACCCAAAGGTTGACTGGTAGAAAATGCCTTAGGCATTAAGTCCGCCTTTGTACTTTTATGTGCATTAAGTGTTAAATAAATAAATAAATAAATAAATAAATAAAATTGTCTCACAAAAATTGGATATTTTGACCTCTCAAAAGAATCAAAATATTATGCACGTATATCTTCACCCCCGGCCAATAAGTCAGTAATGACAAAAGTTTGTTTAAAAATGGTTTAGCCTCTCGATTATCGTAATTTCAGACACAATTAAAAGATGGTGAGAAGGTGTACAGGCACCGGTGTCCTTTTGAGGCTTAATGAACTAAATTTCACCTTGATACCTTCACGCATTCTTGAGATAAAGTGTCTTGACACACAGACAACAAAGTAATCCTATAAAAGTTCCATCATTTTTCCTTTTGAGTTTTGTTTTATTTTTTTTATTAGGGACAACAAACAGCAGTATATTACAGACGATTGGAGTATTAGAATAATAAAATTAACAAATATACTACTCACGACGCTATCCACAGATTACCATATAAAATACTTAGCATAGGTACTGTAAATAATAACAATGAGAGCAAACTTGAAGGTACTTAAAACAAAGTTAAAATTATTACTCGGTTTGTTATTAAAAATATATCTCGGAAAACATAATTATAATAAAGTGAAAAAAAAGAGTTACGGAACCATACAAATTCTGCGTCTTACCTATATTTTGTAAGATTGACAAATATAGTGTCACATTCAACTATCTCAGTTGTATTCAAATAAAAAATACATTTAAACGTTTATAAAAGTATCGCATGGTAATATTTTATTGAAACCAAAATAAAAATATAAAAATATGCAATCGCTACACCAAAGCCGAATTGTGTGCTTCCAATATTTTTTTAGTTGTACCGTATTTGAAAAACTGCAGCTAGTTTAGCCTACAATGGAAATAAATTGATATGTGAGCGTTAAAAAACGAATATTGTTTTGTTAAACTAGATGATGGGTTGTAACATATTGGTGGTACTATCATTTATTAGCAGCAGGTTTGGGAGCAGTGGTGGCCGAGTAGTAAGGGCTCCGACTTACGAGTTGTAGGTCGCGGGTTCAAACCCAGCCAGGCGCATTACTATGTGTAGTTTATTTCATCACCACTGCTCTCAAAACGGTGAAGGAAACCATCGTGAGGAAACCGTCATGTCCTAGAACCAAAAATTCGAAGATATGTGACATCCACCAATTCGCACTGGGCCCGCGTGTTGGATTATGGCCCATGCCCTCTCCTAGAAAGGAGCCCTGTGTCCCAGCAGTGGGAACATTAATAAGACTGATGATGATGATGATGATGATCATCATTTATTAGGCATAGATACGTGGTTAAAGACAGTGGCAATCTCTAAAGGCTAATGCAACCGGTAAAATAGGTGGAAGCAGACCTCGCGGACGCAGCCCAATTCGTTACATACCCAGACGCAGAACAATGATCGTGCTCATCACACAAACATTTGCCCTGGGTGGGAATTGAACCCACGACCTTTGGCTTAGCAGTCAGGTTTACTAACTACTAGACTGACAGGCCAGTTAACAAACGAATGACGAATGTCAATAGATGATTTTATCTAAAATAAAAAACCCCTGGATACCAGCAGTACTTTTGTACTCTTCTATCTGTATGTGTTATTAATTTCTTTTTGTAAGTGTTTGTGTGTACATAAATAAATTATATATTAACGACCGGGTGATGTGCATAAGTTGATCTTAATGCTCGTTGATTGAGTTCAACTCTCGCATCGCATTTGAGTTGGCATCGAAAAAATCCATCAGTTTGACGTTTTTCGTAGTTAATCTGCATAAAATTCTACGAACTTTAGGTTGTTGAACATTTATGGAAATTATATAGAAAATACGTCAAAGTGAACAGTTTCGATTGTATTTAGTTTTTTCACAAAGTTTAATTTCGTGTATTCTGGGAATTTATGCGATCCTTTCCAGTAATATGGTAGTCGAGTCATTATTTACTTACCTACGCTTTTGATAAACGTCATTATAATAAAATCCAACCTTCACAAATGGGGGTTCTCGGACGGTTCTGATCTACAGTGTTTGTGCGGCATCTCTCCGCACACCACGTCCTATCGTCCATCCTGCACCACGTGCCCTATTACTTGTTTACGTATAGACAGCATTGCTGTAGCAAACGGCACTGGGACAGGCAAAGAATTTGCCATCGATAGGTACAATAAGACGAAGAAGAAGGATAAAATCCATTTTTTTTTTATTTATTAGGCCCATGTATGCCGAAATATTCCGATTAAAAAGCAAAACAGCTTCATCGTCTAATTTTGGTCAAACCCAAACACATTATTATTTGACTATACCTACTATTATGGACAACTCGATGAACCTGGCGTTTAGACCTGCTTCTTTGAGTAGGTACTGCTGTTGTCCCGTGGATCATAGCGTGATGTTTTTTTTTTAAATGGTGGGAAAAATCATCTAATGACGAATCTGTGGGAGGGGCGGAAAACTGTGTCACACTCTTACTGACTAAATATCCCACCCCATTCTTTCTTAGCCCTCATACCGGGGTCGGACCTTCCTTTCAGATTCCGGACCGGTGCCCCAGTAAGCTTAGACCGCCGACGCCGACGCCGGCGCACCGTTGCGTTATGCGGTCGGTCTCCTCCTTGGCTAGCATTACTGTTTCACAGAAGGAGGCAACCGCCTGCTACTCTTCGCCCCCACCAGGACACAGTGATGCTCTTCTTAAGGGGGGATCATAGTTTGATGTTACATGCCATTATTATTGTGTTCCTTTATAAATCCAACACTATCAAACTCAAACCAGAGTATCTAAAAATAAGCGCGGTCAAACAAACACTCTAGCTTTGTAATATTAGTAGAGTGCGGTTTTCATTTCCTTTCCTCTCGTAGTTTAAGTTGTCGGAAAATAGGAACCCTGCGTTATAAATTAAAAGAAGACCATTGGAAGGCCGCCCTCACTTTATGAAGCGGGTACGTTCATTTAAAAACTTCATTATAACTTCACGGCCGGCTTACCCCGGTACCTCTGTACGTTTCATTTTTCTTATTTTTTCGATTTTAGAGTAAAATATAGGCAAAAAGAAGCCATTATTCTAACAAAGATATGACGTTTTTGTTAAAGAGAAATACCACTCACTGATTAATCAGGAAACCTCAAAAGTTTCTATAGAGAAACCAAAATACACGTGGGAAAAGCCGCTGGCAGAAGCTAGGCATTTAAAAATCAATTTGATATGACAACTTTGTAACATTATCTTCAACATAATTAATTCTATCAACGTTTTTTTGCCAACTTTTTAATACGAAATTTCGTAGGTAATTTAAAATAAACAATTACAATTTGCGCATACGTAAATACTAGTGTACCTACTTAATATATTATACTAAAATATAAGACCATTAAATAAAATTATATACTTACTTAATATTCTTGTGTTGTAAGTACTTATGCATATTGTTATTAACTTTTTTTAAATAAACCCTAACACAAATCAATTTGAAATTTGAAGTTCTTGAACAAGAATTGCGAAGTTCTCAACAAAAAAGTTTCGTATATGGAGATCGCTTGAAAAGATACGCGACGTCAAAATTACATCCTTATGATTGATCCCAACGAAGATTTAATATTGAACTCGAAGTCGGCGACAAACGGGGAAACAATTTCCTTCTGCAAAAGTTCTTAGTGAAGTCTCATACAAAACGCTGAATACAAAATTTGTTATTATTCATATGAACATAAAGGAGAATTCGATATGCGCAAAACGTCTGTGGGGTCCCACTCATCTTTATTTGTTTTAGATTACTTTGGGTTCGTCTAAGTTAGGGAGTGCGGACCGTGAACACACGCGGACTTATAAGGGATTTGCCAATAAAAAACTTACGCGGCGATGCTGAAAAATATAATCACCAAGTTTTTCAATTCGAATTTGTTGCTTTGAACAAGTTTTTATCTGTTTTCAGGCATGAAGAAATTCTCTTAAGCAAAGAAAATAACAAAGTAAAAGTATGGGAGTCCGCTGCGAAATATTTTTCTTGAGTTTATATTGTTATAGTCAATATTGTGTGTTTTGTATAATATAATGCTGCTATTTCTTCGTACATTGTGTTTTTATTATGAGAAGTAATAGTATCACTTACATAACTATGTATCGTGCAGCCTGCATGCAGCAACATACGAATATATACGGTATCATCTGACGTACGTTTACTAGCTTAGAACTGACACGATGTATTGGCATTTAGTGTGAGGCACTGCTTGTGTCAATAATCTTTCGCAGCCCCATCGTCCTTGCAGGTGCCACAGCTGCAGGGAGAATATATTCGAACTTTGTTGACAGTATCGTCTTACGGCCTCTCGCCCCATCTTAGAACGATCTCTCGTTCTACGGTGGAGAGAGGCATTTATGCGTCAAAAAAATGTTCGAGTACTTAGAAATTATTATAAAGACGCCTCGTTGACACCTTGTGTGATCCAAGAGCTAGGTTTTTTCTTCAAAAAATGATTTTTTATGCTATTACTGATAAGCTTGCGTTTGACTACTATCTCATATGATGGTAAGCGATGATGCGGTCGACGATGGAGTAACCTATAACCTACCTATTCACTCTTGACTCAAAGACCCCTAAAAGAGGATAAGCATTCCCATATAAGTACTGCTGCTGCAGTCGTCAACGACCAGAAGGAATTTATTGATTCTGTTGGAAATATTGTTTACTTTTCTAATAATAGATGGCGTTGTTAAGTGAGCGCCGATTTCTAGATCGCGCTATTAAGATTTTCCGTGCTGTGTCTAGGGTTACGATGTTTTCAATTTAAAATTAGTTTTAAACGTACAGTGTAAGAAAATGTAAAGTGTTTGATTTGTCTGATCCTCACCATCGTTGTGGTCGCGAGTGCAGCAGTATCATCAGTGCGGATTCATTGAGCGGAGTGTTCGGATACCATATTAAACTTTTGAGCCCCAAACGAACGTGGGCGTTCGCACATCTATTGTTCTTTAATTGTGTCTGTAATTACCAGTCGAAAGGTTTAATCGAATTTCCCGAGAGATGGCGCTGTATCAATGGTAATTTTGGATTCCGTGAACAGATTTTAATAATCAATAAAACCGGCCAGATTGTTTTTATTTGTTATTAGTTTTGAAACATTTCTTTGCCTTATATTAAATTATAGTTCGTTAAACTCTTGAACCCTGTGAACGCCGGCGTTCGGTTCGGTTCGCCGTCTTTCTACTTTGTCTCTAATTACAGTACTCAAAATGTGTATTTTATAAGTATGTACCTATATGAATAAATGGTATCTATCTACATGCCGTTTACCCAAATTAACATTTTACTAGTTTTTTTTAGTCTATTACGCTTTTGTTTCCTAAACATTAGAATAACGTATAATAAATGCAATGAATAATATTCCAATCAACTTTTACCATTACAAAAACCAGCACCCATATAAAAACATTCCTACTGGTACTGTTATAAATATATTACCTGGCTATTTGCGTGAAAATCACATAATGTGATAACAAAAATGTCGCCATTATATTTGAATATTTCATAGGCCGCCGCGAGGGCGCGCTCTGGTGATTACGACAAAAGACCTACAGATGCTATTGCCTGAAAATATATTTATAATGTCACATTTCATATGAAGAAACCTTAGCACAAAACTAATGTTCAATGCTAACAACCGCCAACACGAAGGAGGTTTTATTGTCACTTCCAGAAAATGTTGCGGCATTTTTTTTTTTTTTTTTGTACCAAATAAAATTATTGTCATACAAAGAAAATTGCCAGTGGTTTATGAGTTTTGAGATCGATGCCTCCCACGTAAGTTGTTGTAACCCCAAAAATGCAATTTTACAGGAGAGCGTTTTAAAGATACTTTTTGCGATACAAGCCACATTTTTCAAAGAATCCTTTTGAAATTCGGTATGAGTGTATAGTTTTTAATATGTTATCGTTTACTACATGTCATTACTTTATAATTTTAACAGTTTCTTCAATTTTGTTGTTAAAACTGTTTACCGCGACAGGAGGTCCTCACAAAATGTTGTAACTATCACTTACATTATTATACACGGGAGTTCAAGAGCCGATTTCGATCATATCTGATACTTACATCAATTTACGTCGATTACAAATAAAAAAAAGGTGTGGTATGTGTATCATTACTTGATATAATAAAATAAATACAATGTTTTTTCAGCCTAATTACGTTTAGGACAATACCTTTTCGTTGATACGTTACCGAAATATAAAAAAAGCAGAATATTTTCAATCAAGTTTATCAAAATTTTACATTTTAGGGTTTAGAGTTTAGAATAAGAAACGATGTTTTAAAGATTAGAAAAACATTAAAGATTAAGATAAAAATCAGTAAAAAAAATCTAAAAATGAAAATTGAAGCTTTTTCAAAATTTAAATAATACTTTCAATTCATTACATCGTCCTTTAATCAAATTTTTAGTATAGTTTAAATAATCAGAACTCAAAAAAGTATCGTAACCAAAATGATTAAGAAAATTCTAGTAACCAATGAGATTTAAAAATAGGTAAATAATCATGTTCCTATCTTAGTCCAGTGTGATTTGGAGTCGGTGGAACAAGCTTATTCTTCCATTTTGTCGTATCACCCGTCTATCACTTTGTAATCTTTTCCTCTCTCCATTTTTTCAAGTGACTATACTTATAGCTCATTCTGTAATATGCTTTATTCTTCTTCTTTTCATAAGCATATCCAAGACAAAGGATAGGTAAATAAGTAATGTTTTATAACTTACACTGAATCTAGAAAAGCCCGCAAATATTAAGTTTTGCTCGTAATATATACAATAGAGGGATTGTTTCCCGACCCCAAAAAGCTGGTTTCATGCACCTAACTGGTGTATTTATATCATCAGCATTTTGGCATCTTAAGGTATTGTTGTTGAAAGAAGTGGTCATCACCTTACAGTCTGATAAAACATTAAATTAATATTGAATCTTCAGAACAAACTGGTACCTCTTTTATTTTTACGATATTATTATCTTTCAGATCTTTTTCTGTTTTCTCTGTGTACCCTTTAGGCAAAAGATATACGTTATTACTATATACACTAAAAGTTTAAACCTCTGTCTTAATATAACATTCGTGAATTTAGTCAAACATAGTGTGACTCAACTTGCAAGCAGTTGAAAAGACTTGAAATGGTCACAAACGATGGTTTTGACAGACCCAGACTTTTTAACTGGTGGTTAAATATCTTTTTGATCGGGGATTAATACTGCTGTTGGTATAACAAATTTAACTAACACCTTATTAATAACTTAATCACTTATAGAAATGGGAAAACTGTTGTTTACACACGTCTGAAGTTTGAAGTTTCAGTAACGGCAACAGGCAATTTATTCTTATTTACTTATGTCTCACAATAGTATCAGCATAAATTCTTAACTTGGCTCTCCTATAACTAAATGAGCCATAGTTATACATCGTTTTCTCTGTCACCTTTTTAGTTTAATTTATTGAAATAGTGCTTACAGCAAACTCAATAGACCAGTTTTCCTACTGGCTGTTTTTTTATATTTTACTAGAAAGGTTTTCTTTGACGTTGTTAGTCCTTTTGAAAAATCTCTAGTCTGTAAATATGTATTTTTTTCATTACCTTTTTCAAACGATACTTTATTCAATCAAATAACTGATAGTGGACTTAGCTTAAAGAGTTAAACAGTGCAGAAACATGCAGGTGGTGACTAAGGTAAAAGTAACGAACAACGTTTTCTGATTTGGGAAAGTAGCAATAAACACGAGCAAGAAGGAAATTCCTAGTGAGTTTTAATCAGTAAAACTTGCTTCTACTGACTAAAGCTCACATGTAATCTTTCGGTGCCTTTTGTGTTCTAGGCCCTCATTTCCTCGACACAACCTGGGTGTCTTCGTTGAGAATTGGTACGATAAAGCGAGTAACTAAGATAACTGGAAAGAATGGAGGGAGGCCTTTGCCCAGCAGTAGGACAGCACAGGCTAGCTATAATAATAATAATATAATATAAACAAAAATGGCTATAACAGTCGTAATCCAAATGGTTATTATACTACACAGCAATGAAATACGAGTAAGTGAGCAGTTTCAAAGTCCAAAGTTACGAATATGCCATCACCTTTTAGTTTAGTCATTTAAAACTTCTCAGATTCATTGAAAATGGTTGCCTAGAGTGACTCTGACTTCAGTGATATTCATAAATCACTCCCTGAAAAATACATACAACGTACTTATTTCAAACGAATAGCGACGTAAATCATTGTATGTGATGTTACAACTTACTTTTACATATCTAGCATCGAAGTAAAATGTTTTACGTATCACTTAACATAAAATAATTTTAAAATTAGCGACGTAAATTGTTGTGTGGGATCAATACCATATTTTAAATGGTTATCATGTTAGTTAAAGATAAGATTAAACGGAATAGTAATTACTAGAATATTAAATTAACGACGTAAAAATTGCGTGAGAGGTGCAACTGGCAGCGAATTCCAGCGTAATCTGTGATATGTGTTACATACAACGGACGCATTTGCGCTTTTCCCCATTGTAAACCATTGCAAGTAATAAATACTACAGTCTACGCCGGAATCGTTCGAAATCATCATCATCATCATCATCACAGCGTTAGTCCCGGTTGCTTCCTTGGCTTTCACCTCGGTGCCCGGGGTCCGCTTTCCGACTTAAACGCCTCCACTTCGCTCGGTCTTTGGCGTCCTTTGCCGTAAGCCCATTGGCACGCATATCGTCCCTTACGACGTCGATCCAACGCCTCTTAGGCCTTCCTCGTTTTCCGGGTCCCGGCGGAGGCGGCATGGCGAGGCATCTGTTACCAACGTAGTCTGCCGGTTTTCGTAATACGTGGCCATACCAGCGTAGGCGACCCTCCTGCAGTTTATCCGCTATGTCACGGACCTGAAGGCTGCCCCGGATGCGGGAGTTTTTAATGCGGTCTTTCCGCGAAACTCCCGACATCCAGCGCAGCATGTTCATTTCCGTGACACGCAGGCTCTGCTTGTGCCGCTCAAGTACAGGCCACGCTTCACTGCCATACAAAAGGACAGGCCTAATGATGGTCTTATAGACCTGTCCTTTGAGCTTAACCGGCATTTTGGGGTCACAGATAACCCCCGCCACCTCACGCCATTTCGCCCAGGCCGCCGAGATACGTGACTCGACGTCGCAATCAACATCCCCGGACTCGTGGAGCACCGATCCCAAGTACCTGACCTGTTCCGTGCGCTCGACTGTGTCTTCGCCAATGCGAACAGGAGCAGCGTTTGTTGTGTTACAGGCCAAGTACTCGGTCTTCGCCGCATTAATTTTCAGACCGCCGTTTTCCAGCGATTCCTTCCACGCTGTCACACGTCGAACCAAGCGCCCACTGCCCGAGTCCGCCAGCGCGATGTCGTCTGCATACATGAGCAGCCATGGCGGCTGCTCATGTAAGTCCCTGATGTTGAAGGACAGCACGTCCAGCACCACGCTGAACAGAAACGGACTAAGGACAGAACCCTGGTGAACTCCGACGGTGATGGGGAAGGGTTTCGTATCGCCAACAGCGGTCCGAACCACAGAACCGGAGTCTCGGTACATATCTCGGATGATGTCAACGTAGGTCTCGGGCACTCCTTTGGATCTCAGCGCCCACCAGATCACATCACGGGGGACACAGTCGAAGGCCTTCTGCATGTCAAGGAACAAGAGGTGCAGAGGCGTATTCTTTGATCTGTATCCCTCCATGGTAACCCTTAGGGCAAAGATGGGATCCATGGCACCATGGCCTGGTCGAAACCCATATTGACATCCCGAGACGGTGCACTCCTGTCGGATCCGAGAGTCAATCACCCGCTCGAAGAGCTTCATGGTGTGGGACATAACCTTAATCCCCCGGTAGTCGCCACACTCCTGCACTGATCCCTTGCCTTTGAAGACTGGAGTGATAATACTCAGTCTCCATTGACTCGGGATCTTTCCGGTGAGGAGCATGCGGTTAAATAGGTGGGTTAAGATGCCCACACCACGAGGACCCATCGCCTTCCAGGCTTCAATGGGGACTCCATCGGCACCGACAGCTTTCCGGTTCTTCATGCGGCGAAGAGCCACATGCACTTCTTCAGGCGTAACCAGGGGCACAAGTCCCTGATTTGGAGGGAGAACCGGAGACAGCACCTCTTTGTGCTGCTTGTTCAGCAGCTCGTGGAAGTACGAGCGCCATCTCTCCTTCACCGCGAGGTCCTCGCATAACAGATTGCCCTCAGGGTCTCTTACACAGCGGCACTTAGTGATATCCAATGCCGCTTTGACCCTGGAACGTGCCAGCTTATATATGAGCTTCTGCCCCTCAGACGATTCCAACTTATCATAAAGTGGCTGTAAGTGGTCTCGTCTGGCTCTGGCTACGGCCCTCTTGGCGGCACGTTTTGCAGCTCTGTATGCGTCGCGGTCTTCAGGAGATTTGGAAGCTTGCCACGTTTTGAAGAGAGCTTTCTTCTCTCTGATCTCCCTCTGGACTGTGTCATCCCACCACCAAGTCTCCTTGTCACACTTGCGGCCGCCCCTGGACAAGCCGAGCACCGACTTTGCCGCCTCGGTGATGGCAACCTGAATCCTGTCCCAGTGGCTTTGCACAGGTTCGCCATCGTTGCCATCGCACTTGTCGCCGATGGCCGACGCGAACGACTGGGACGTGGCTTCATTCAGTCGCCACCACCGTATTCGGCGTTGTCGGCGCTCAACAACCTTGATCCTAGGCTTGACGCGCAAGTCCATGACAAGGAGACGGTGTTGTGCAGTGAGACTCTCGCCGGGTATGACCTTGCAGTTGGCTACCTTACTGATATGGTGCCTCCGTGTGAGTAAGAAATCGATTTGGGTAGCGTACCTCCCGCTCTTGTAGGTAATCAGGTGTTCGGGTTTCTTTTTGAAGAACGTGTTCACGATGGCAAGGCCGGCAGCCGCACACGTTTGGAGGATATTCTCCCCCTCCGCGTTACGGCTACCGTATCCAAAGCCACCGTGAACATGCTCAAACTCCTTGCACCTGTCACCCACACGACCGTTCAGATCACCACCCAAGACGATTCCCTGTGACAACGGGATGCCACGAAGCACCCCACCGAGTTGATCCCAGAACGCAGCCTTTTCAGTGTCGCTGCAACCGACCTGAGGTGCGTAGGCACTTATCAAGTGGGTTACAACCCCGTCAATAAGCACACCTACGACCATAAGCCGATCACTGTAGCGTTTCACCTCCAGGACTGCGTCTTGAAACTCCTCGGAGAGTACAACGGCCACCCCGTTCTCCCCACCGGCTGCACCCGTGTAGATCAGCTTGTAGCCATTCCCGATGAGCCGGGACCTGCGGCCTTTCCACCGAGTCTCCTGCAGGAATGCCACGGCCACCTTTCGCCTAAGAAGTACATCGGCTAACTCTCTCGCGCGTCCGGTCAGCGTGCCAATGTTGAGGCTGGCGAAGCGGATTTTCCGGGTTGGGGCTCGCGTCTTTGGCCGTGTTCGCCCCATACACGGTAGCCCTTGCCCACTTGCCACAGGAGTCGGGCGACTCTCCTGCGCGCCGTTTTGCGGCGGCGCCCTATCCGTGGCAGATACCTTTTCTAGACTGTTCATGTTTAATGGCTGTTTGTGGCCTTTACGGGAGCGACTGCCGTCCGACCTCCCAACCCTAAGAGGGAAAGCCGACGCCAGAGCCGTTCGAAATATACAACATTATACGTTTCAAAAGTACCTTAAATAATAGGTTATTTGGACTTTTTGTTTTTTTGTAGTATAGATTACATAAAATTAGACACTTTTACATAAAAAACCCAAAATCGCCATTTTGTGGGTTACAACAACTTACGTGGGAGGCATCGAGATATACAACTAGGTATGTAGAAATATTATTTTTTATTATTTGAAAAGTAATCAAATAACTTTTCCCGTTCACAGCGAGAAAACTGTGTCAGAATTTTATTGACCAAAAGTAATGTGAAAATATTGTAAAAAAAAAACATTTTTTAGGTTCCGTATCAAAAAAGAAAAAAAAAACGGAACTAAAAAAAATAGGCTCACTTTGTTGTCTGTCCGTCTGTATGTATGCCTATATGTCTGTCAAAACATTTTACCTTAAGATCGTGTAAAACTATCGAGTCAACTAATGGAAAAAATGATAAGGCACTTTAAAGCGCAAAAAAACATATATTTCGACACTCAAGGGAATCACAATTAGGGAAATACCTTGGAGTTCTTTGCCGGTTCTTCCCCAAAGGAAACAATCAATTGGAATCTTGCACTAGCTTGTAATGTTTAACAAATGCTCACAAATTCCTATGTAAAATATATGATTTTGAGTTTGAGTTGAAAACTTACCTGTGTTCTCTAAGTTACCTTTTGAGTTCCCGGATCACGGTTCCACTTTTAAACATTTTCCCAGACCAAGATAAAAATATTTTTTTATTCATATGATTTAAATATGAGTAAATTAATAAACTTGATATTATTAATTATGTATAGTCGGTACCGCAAGTACATAAACGCTCTTTTGCCGTATGTTTTTTTTTTGCTGTCAGCCAGCTTTCACCTTAATAATTTTCAAAGTAGACTTTATTTATACTCAATACTGTAGGATTTGTTTATGTTTATGTATATGTATACAGTTTGTCGGGTGACAGGACAGAGTGGAAGCAACAAACATGTTGTACCGACCCCAAGTAATATAGGATAAGGGTAGGATGACCTAACTGTAGGATTTATTTCATTGAAATTATGCATAGACGATATAAACTCGCTCAAACTTTTTATATTTACAGCAGTCTTCAATCTAATCTGACTTTTTTTAAATCTCGAACTAATGTTTATTTATTTTATTTATAATATAAGATGAATAAAATTGAAAGTAAAACCATAATATATAGTCGTACACGTTCTGATGAGATATAAAATTTATTTTTATTATTATAATACTAATATTCTAGATGAAGCTTTAGACTTATTAAATTATCTAGTCAACCAGCAGGTTTTAGTTTACATAAATTAATTAAAACTTTATATTTGCAATTTAATTTGGATCTCATGGATTATGAATTTGAATAATTTAACAAACTCAGTCCAAATTTGAATTGCGTTTTTTTTCCAATGAAAAGTAAAAATATTTGAAATAGTGTACTTAAATGAATCTTAGACTGTCGACAATTCCTCAACTAAAGCCAAATAATTAATAAAGAAATCTAATTGCTCTTAGCAAAATAATCAGGTAAATTGAATAAATTAAACCTCTGATCGATGAATGACAAATGTCATTAAAGTGAGAAAAATATCTAGGATGTATGATTACATCCTGACTTTTTAGGGACCCATACACGGAGGGTGTCAACGAGACACTGTTACTAAACCTCACCTGTTAATCCGTACATCAGTTTGTCTGTCCGTCTGTCCATTCAACAATCACAGTTGACTATTAATATAAAGTTTATACGAAAGATGGGCTTTCCTTAAAAAGAATCATTGTACACACGAATATGAACAACTTTTTCTTTGAGACCAACCCAAAAATCGCGAAATGAAAACCCGATGCTCCATAGATTTATACACCGTGAAATTATTAAATGGTTGTTTTCCCTGAGCGAAATGGTTGTGTCTTGGTAATACAAACGTTTGATAAAAAAATAAAATATTAAAAACAAAAAATGGACCTGTAGAGTGCAAGCTAATTATGACGTATCACAACGTGCGAGAGCTTATTTTGGTTTAAATATTTAATGAATCGGTTTCCTTTGACGGCGGGCTGCACATGCGACTCTATTAGTACCTACAAATTACGTCTAATGTTACTATTGTTTTCGCTTTTTTGAGTTGATGAATATTTTTAATAGTTATTTATTTTTGTTTGTTAAATCTTTTTATTTTTTTATTTTTACTGTATGCTTCAAAAGTACTCCTTATGGCAAGTCATTCTGCCGCGGGAAAACAACCATTTGAATTTCACGGTGTATTTACCTAACTCGACAAAATATATAGAGCAGCTGCATTTTTTTCATGATTTTTGGGGTCATAATAAAAGCTGTTCATATTGGTGTGTATAGTGATCCTTTTTAAGGAAAGCTCATCTGTCGTACAACTTTGTATTTTTTTTTTCCATTATTTATAGGGGCTTTAACGTATAACGACAATATAGATGACGTACATCTGTCTATGATTTCATATTGTAGAATACCTTCCATTTACGAGTTCGACTTGCACATAACCAGACATTTTCTTATTTTTATAAATTACTCAAGTAATCTATGCGTCAAGTTAGAACGGCTGTGCTACACCACCGCCATACAAGCCGTTTGTACCAAGTTACGTTACTGTTCTATCTCCTCGCATTGTTACCGAAGCTTCTTAAATATATATCAACATCTCAACCTTCCAGAGGCCTCGTAAAATCCGTGTGCGGATTGTTGCCTCAACTACCCTTATGCTGAAATATGTATGCTCAATTCCCAATGCCACATATTCTAAAAACAAACGTAAAAATATTTGAGATACAGGATGAAATTTATTTTATTTGTTGCAACTTTAACTCGGCTGCAATTGATTTGAGAAGATTTTAGGATTTATACGTTCTCGTATTTTATTCATTCCAGACTTTTTTTTGGTTGTGTTGACGAAGTTAAAAAAGCGGCCAACTGCGAGTTGGACTTAAGCACGAAGGGTTCCGTACCATTCGCAGCAAAAACACCAAAAAATCACGTTTATTTTATGGAAGCCTTTAAATGTTTATTTTATTTTTAGTATTTGTTGTTGAATTGGCAATAGGAACACATAACTTGTGAAAATTTTAACTGTCTAGCTATCGCAGTTCTTGAGATTCAGCCTGGTGACAGACAAACAGGTGGACGGAAAGTAGTCTTAATTATAGGGTCATATTTTTAATCTTTGGGTACAGAATCCTATATAGCCTCTTAAAATTACGATAATATAGCTCAACTAAGTCTATAAAAACATGCAATGAATAATTAAATACCTACTATATAAAAATTTATATTCTTGGTTACAAAAATACTCGACTAAATAATCTGATTTCGTATTAAAAACTAACAATAATTTTTAATTCAATATGAAAAATTTAGTTTTTAATCTCATCCTTGTAAATGCGAATATTCTTAATTAGGCCTGTTGGTCTAATGGTCAGTGGCCCTGACTGTTATGCGTTGAGTTGTGGGTTTGATTCTCACCCGCGGTAAATACTTGTGTGATGAGCACAACCTTTTATCTGGGTGCAATTTATCTGTATTATGTATGTATTTAGAAATATATAAGTAGGTATGTTTATCAGTTGTCTACTACTCATACCATGAACTGTGCTTAGTATGGAACTAGATGTTGCTGTGTGAAAATTGTGGAATGTTAATATTCTTATCTGACAGTACTAACAGTTAATTTTCTTCCAATATAAATTAATGCCACACCTCCAGAAATGAAAAAAAAACAATTGAAAAAGCTACTATTTGTCCTTTGTCTCATAGGTTCTCAATTCTCATGAATTCTTTTCCCAATTTTGTTTCAAATTATCATTAAGTTTTTTATTGATAATTCAGTAAGATTACTCCAAATCAACTTGCATTTGCCATCACTTTAATTTGTTACTGCTGTTTCGACCCTAAATTAACATATTTCCTTCGTGTTACCTATTTGTAGAAACGCCCTCATCTTTTGGATAAAATAGAACAAATTATACGGCAAACTCTTTCATCAACTTTATACGTGACCGTGAACTGAACTTGAGTTCATGGTGCCATACCCATCCGTTTCGAAGACCTCGGTTGCCTTGGCTTCTATAATATTACTAGTATTAGTTTACTGGTTTTTATATCCACAGTACATGGCACTAAGAAATGAATCTGGAATATCATTTTTTCTTGACTTATGGACTTTGATATACAATATTTCCCGAGGCGAGGCGAGCAGTGGTGTTTCGAACTCGACCAGCATTATTTTGTGTAATTTATTTCATCATCACTGCTCTCAAAACGGTGAAGGAAGACATGGTCAGGAAACCGATATGTCCAAGAACTGAAAACTCAAAGAACATCCATCCACTAATTTGCAATGGGCCTGCATGGTGGATTATGGCCGATTCCCTCTCCTAGAGAGAAGGCCCGTGCCCCAGCGGGCAGGACTTTAATAAGGCTGATGATGATGATTTCCCGAGGCTATATACAATTGGAGACTTGCTTGCCTGATACGCACACTGATGACTTATTAAAGACAACAAATCTACAAGCCTGCTACTATACTAGCCTGCTGCAGTGACAGAGGGGTCTGATCTCTGGCTTTACGTAATACTGTCGTGAAACATAGGCAATTTTTCCACTTTTTACTTTCCATCTTGCTGTTTTCCTATGTCTATTCTCTACTTATAGTTACCTCATCACCGCCACTGAGGCAAAGTTGTAAATAGTTTCACAAATATAAATAACTTTGTAAACATCTTGTTTACCTTTCGGATGACCTGAGGGCTGGATTTCAACTTACAGGATAATTATTGCCTATAAATATTCTCAGAGCCTAAAAATGGGCTCGTCGGTAAAAATAATATCCTTGTGTTTTCTATCAACTTAAGGAGTAATATATAATAATATATTCCACAACCATCAAACCACATCGTCTAGTCCAAAGCTAAGCAAAGCTCGTATTATGAGTACTAGACAATTGATAAACATATTTATACATTCCTAAGTTCATACATATTATTGATAAATTACGCCCAGACACAGTACAAATGGTCGTGCACATCACATAAACATTTTTCCTGGATGAGAATCGAACCCACGACCTCCGGTACAGCAGTCAGGGTCACTAACCACTAGACCAACAGGCCACCCAAAATAAGAATAAGAAAATGACTTAATTAAGCTATGCCCGTCTATCGCCAGCAAGCATCAAATGTCATGTTGGTCTTCTTAGGAGTTTTTTTCAGTTATCTTCATTTCACGAAATAAGATTATTTGATACCATAAGGTTTTTCGACTCATTTTGGCTCTGACAGTATTGACTGCCTGTTGACTCCTCACAACATGCGGCCAGTCTGATATTTTATGATCAACTATTAACGGAAGACTTGATCTTCTAGAATTGGAGGAGCAGCTATACATAGTACCTACTAGCTTCTGCCAGCGGCAAACTTTCAAACCCCGTTTGGGTGAAGTTTCATAAAATCCGTTCCTCACGGATGTCTACACTCTATAAGGATCTATTTTCTGAACTTTTATGAATAATAACTAGTGCGCCTCACCATCAACGATTGCATCACTGCTTACCATCAGGTGGGATCGCAGTCAAGCACTAGTTTATTGCATGTAAAAAAAAAAAAAAAATCAATGAGAGGTATTTCGCTTTTAAATATATAGAAGAAAATTAAACACAAAATAGGGGGAAAAAACAGCATTTTTTTTTAATTGTTGAATATTCTATTTCCATTTTACGCAGAACTATCACAGGGATTTGGTTTTTTCTCTGCAATCAACATTGTACCACAAAGAAAAACAATATTTCATTTTGCCATTAGCTGGAAAGTGCTCATAGATTAAATTATGATTAAAAAGACTCTAGACACACTCTCAAGCTGCAACCTGCTTAGCGTTCAATTTTTTTTAGACAACCTAATTAACATGGGTTCAAAGTAATTCCATTATTTTAATTAAGTTAGTAAGTAAAATTATTTATTTTTAATTATAGAAATAAGCTACATAAAAGACTAACCAATGATATTGTGTTGTTCAAATAAAAATGTAGCTAGCTAAATGTGGAATGATTTTCCACTTAAAAAAAAAAGGCTCAAAGCCCCCTGAGCCAAGGGTTGATGCGAAAGCGTAACACCAGGGCCTGGGAATAAGGCAAGGAAAGAATGGGGTAGGTTTTTTAGTCAGTAAAAGTCTGACACTGTTTTCCGCCCCGCCCAAGAGTGGGATTCGTCATTGGATGATTTTTACCTATCATAAAAAAGCTAAATAAAATTTCGAGCTATTAGTTCTATTTATGGCACAACATAGGCTAAACTTTTTGAGCGCTGTATACAAAATGTGGGTAGTTTGAGTAACATTGATAGACGGTTATGGATAGCGAGGTTTAATATTTCACTATCAAGCAAATTGTGTACCTAAATGCTTAACTAGCATTGACGAGCACTGACATAAACTTTTAGTATCATGAACACCTGAAAGTTTTAACAGCTTTATTTTAAAGTTATTTATTAGCTGGCTTGCTTTTCAGAATCTCGGTAATATTACAGAGGCTCCACCACTGCTCTAAAAAAATACTAAAATATGTTTTTGGAGCAGTAGGGGCCGAGTGGTAACTCGAGTGGTAACTGCCTCGACAAAAATAGTTGTTGTGTTGTAGTGTTGAATATTATGTTTTCCAAATTGTCATTATTGAAAAATACTGAAGATTTTGTTCTAGATATGAAAATACTTCCATCAAAAGTAGTACTTACCGGTTGTTCTACCTTAAATACTAAAAATAAAAGACAAAAGAGGCTTCCTAGTTCCTCATTATAATGGTACTTTGAAAGCCTTCTGACAGAAACATTAAGTTCATTATAGACGGTATCTAACTTTGTAATGTCTACGTTTTTCTAGGCAGCTCGGAAAAATAACTTGAACATAACGGCTAACGAGCCAAAGAGCCTTATTTACTTGAGACAGCTACCTGTATCAGGTTGAGAAATATTATATCTAGTTAAACATTATTAGCTGGACAAATAGCCTTCTTTATTTAGGTATCGTACCTTTATGGGTCGTACGAAACCTATTATTTTAGTTATATTTCATTTTCTTGACTATATTTCATAAATTACTTACGTAAGAATCCTGGAAACTGAAGTCGTATTAGGTATATAAAAATAATAAAACAGTTGACTTTATGAAGGGGACGTTATAAACTGTTTTTATGAATTTTGGCCCGGTTTTTCGCCAATCGCCCAGCTACAGTTAAGGAAAGATTTGTAGCGTAATTACCAAAAGCCAGACATAATAAAACCTTTTAATGGGACCCTCAAATCTCTCTCACGAAGTGTTAATTACCAAATATTTCGTAATAGAATACTAAAACCTAACCTTTTACAAAGTGGGCGTCGAATGTATAATTTTCGCTAAAATCAGTTTGGTTGTAAACCGTACTTAAGTCCTTCTTGTTTGAAACCACTTCTGCTGAGTATACCGACACATTAAGCCCGACGCTCTGATTAATAATCCACAGTAATAATGTACAATGTATTTCGGTATCGATGCCTCAGCCGCCGCTAACGCCGACATAAACTAACATTCGAACAACGCACCCTGCCACGCACGCAATCGGATCAGCTTTGAATAATAATCGGTTTCGTCACAAGAAGCTATTGGACTCCGAGGAGATCAGAATTATGCGACAAATGCGCCAACTGCTAAAGCGTTTTACGACCGAAATGACGCGCTGAATCGGATTTGGATCACGTCCTCTTGCGAAGACAGTTTGACGTGTTGTCGTCGACTTGCATAAATTTGCAAGATTAAGCAGGGTCTTGGGGCACCACTCACCCTAGATGCGGTCTGTACCTATTTACATAAATGTATTCCCTTTCTGGCAACGGACGTCTTTAACCACGAATATTTACTATGGCCTTGAATGTCTGTGGGCTGTGCAGTGTAGTAGGTAGACGTTGCTCGATTCATCCTCGTGGGTACCTGTCTACCGACTAACCAATTAATGACGTGTCAGATAAATCATTCGTAGCTGTTAATTACGGCGATCCGTTTTCCTATAATTTTCCGTGAACGACGTATAATACTTAACTCACGCTTTGTATCTGCCAATTTATCGAAAAATATTTCTTAGGTCTTGAAGAATTGGAATCATCATAATTTAGACATAGCTCAAAATTGTCTTTTGTGATTCGATGTACGCTAGCATTTGAAACCGTCAGTTCTGAGCCTATTCGACAACCCTGCCAACTCCATGAGGGAATACAGTCATGGTTGTTATCTATGTATTTTCGCCCGTTAGATTAGAAGATCTCCAAACAGTATCACGGCGCACGTGCTGGTTGAGTGACGTCATGCATAGCAATAGACTATTGTGTTCCACGATCAGACGGGAATAAATGGGATAAGATGGTAAAGCATTGCGTATACACCGTCGGCTTTTGTATTATGTAGACTAGGCTTTTTTTTAAAGATCTTCTTAAAAAAATGGTTCAAGCAAAACTCTGGTAACAGTCCAGACCGAGCCCAAGTTGTCGACGGCTCGCACTATTTCCCTACCCCTCAAGAAGTTGTCAGCAAACTGTAGAGGCCCAGTAAGGTCGAAGCTCCCTGGGACCAAAGGTTGATGCGAAAACCTATTACCAGAGCCCTGGAATAAAGGCAAGGAAGGAACAAGGTAGGTTGTTTAATCAGTAAGAGTCTGACACTGTTTTCTGCTTCACCCAAGGGTAGGATTCGCCATTGGATGGTTTTTACCTGCTAAAAAAGGCTGTAATTGGGATTATTGTAATACAGCCGTCCAAAACTTTTAACTTATTGCCAACAGTATCGTCATCAAAATTTTATAATGACAGCTTCAGGAATCTCAGCACTCTTTATCTGCTCTCTACGTAAAGCTAGCCATTTAAATTTTAAGACAACTTAAATTTGATTGGCTTACTGCAAAAAAATGTTAAATTTTATTATAGGTTAATAGTAGGTTAGGTTAGGTTTATTAATATAGGTAGGTTATGGTATCATTTTTTAGGGTTTTTTAAAGTCGTTTTTTTGCATTTTATTTTATTATTTTGATGTTTTTTATACCTATTGCAAAAAGAAGGCTGTATTTTGCAGAAACGCAAATACATTACCTACCAGCGAAATGCAGCTGTAATTCGCTGAAAGGTAATGGATATTGCCTGAAAATATACAGGTAAACTTATAAACTACCGTTCTTTTTTTAATTCTGATATATTACTCCTCTGAAGTAACTATTTGAATTATTTCCGATTCTCAAAAAATATATTTTCTCTCAGTAAATAATGACAGAAACGTATTTTTTACGGACAAAAGTAAGTATTTAAACTATAAAATCATTACATAGTGTAAAA
Source organism: Mythimna loreyi (assembly GCA_029852875.1). Taxonomy (NCBI): domain Eukaryota; kingdom Metazoa; phylum Arthropoda; class Insecta; order Lepidoptera; family Noctuidae; genus Mythimna; species Mythimna loreyi. The sequence continues at coordinate 15,799,647 of CM056782.1, read as the reverse complement.
CAAAGTTGCTTATACCCTATGTATGCTTATATCTTTAAAAGTACGCAACGGATTTTGATGCGGTTTTTTTTTAATAGATAGACTGATTTAAGAGGACGGTTTATGTGTATAATACATGCATAATATATCCAATATCAGTACCCGTGCGAAGCTGGGGCTGGTCGCTTGTCTACACTAATATAATAAAGAGGTAAAGTTTGTTTTTTTGTTTGTAGGGGGTAATCTCTGGAACTACTGGTCCGATTTGAAAAATTTAAGCAACAATAAAAAGCTGCTTTACTCCTGAGTGACATAGGCTATATTTTATGTACGCGGGCGAAGCCGCTGGCAAAAGCTAGTAACTTATAAATAGCAACTTTAACTCATTTATAAATTGAACGCTACGGATGGCATAGTGGTTGAATGATAGTCTGCTTCGGTGCGTCTCACGCTTTTGATTCCTTCCATTATTCGCGGCCCGCCCAAGGGTAGATTCGTCATTGTATGATTTTTACCTACCATTTAAAAAAAATCCTATTAATTATTTAAAAACGCAAAATGTTGTTTGTATGGATTTTTTTTACTCTTTCACGCAGATAGGTAGAGCATGTTCCAAGATTACACATAGTATACTTTAATTTGGGGATCATGAAGCCGCTGGCAACAAAAATCAGCAAGTTCAGTACATTTTGAACAGTTAGACGAACATAAATGTACTTATCAGCAGATATTTTTTCGCAATTTCAGATTTGGTCCCACTGGAAAAGTTTTTTGTTATCATGACTATAAGTAATATGGGATAAGGGTAGGATGATGATGATGATGATGATAATGATGATGAAGTAATCACGTGTTTATAGTATCAGTCACTAATTACCAGTCACCCTATGTATCACAATATAATCAGCCTTTTAATGTTTCTACTGTTAAGGCTTAGGCTGCTTCTCTTCGCCCAGCAGGTTCAGATCCTACTGGGGCCATGGGTTGTTCGAAAGAGAACTCCTGAGCCCAGGAAGGCAAAGACGGAACATGAGTACGTTGTAGTCAGTAAAATTATGAAATTAGATTATTTACTACTTAAAAAAATACGATTGATGTCACATGCCGCTTGCTTAATTTAACAATACAAAACTGAAAACTGATATCTTTAAAATAAATAATGCAAAACCTATTTATAGAACCCTATAACATTATATACATAAAAAGGCCCATTCAATTAAATTGCCTCAAGCAGTTCCATTGAATAATAAATCGCTTTTACTTCATTAAGCTCAACAAAAGAGATACATTTTTTTCAAAACGTATAAAAAGCACTTCGGGAAATATCGCAGACGTTTACAAATTTTAATATTTAATTTTCCGAAGGTGAATTCTTTTCGTGAATATGAATTGACTCACGGAATTCTTATCGGACTGTGTCTGGGACCGACACGGCTTTTAATACGTGATCCGAATGCTTCCCAATTATGGGAGCTTAAGGAGTGAAGCCCGCTTGGGAACGGAGATGGCCCAAGGCATATACTGAAAGCGAGATTTTTCTGTATTTTTTTTCATATTGTATGAGAGGTGATAAGGTTTTCTGTCTCGCGTATCTTTTGTTTTTGATAATAATCGAAGATTTTAATTTATGAATATTTTTTTTCAATTATTTTAATAAACACATGACGCCCCTTGTTGATCACTGCTCTACTTAGCCGGAAGACCTGGAGCATTTTGCGTAAACTTGCAGTTTCTATTTTAAATTTATTGCTAATTTGGCTGGCTATAGTCACTTCAATTTACTTTAAAATCAGTTCGAACCAACAAGGAAACAACGGCATGAACTTATATCTTCAACGACACCCTTTCATAGTTTTTATATAAGCTTCACGCAGATGTAAACTTACGTATATATATGCGTTTAGGAAGCTACGCGTCTGTGAACAATAAGCCTGAATAAAATAATAGTAATATTCGATCACTATCACACAACGTCATCTAGTCCCAAGCTAAGCCGAGCTTGTGTTATCAGATGTAGACAACTGTAAACATATTTATGTATTTCTTCTTCTTATTCTAAATACATACCTATTATAGATAAATTACACCTAGATATAGAACAAAAGATCGTGCTCATCACATAAACATTTGTCCTGGGTTGGAATTGAACCTATGACCTCTGGCATAGCAGTCAGAGCCACCACCCACTAGACCAAAAGGCCAGTCATCATTACATAGTATAAAACAAAGTCGCTTACCTTACCCTATGTATGCTTAAATCTTTAAAAGTACGCAACGGATTTAGATGCGGGTTTTTTTTTAATAGATATAGTAATTCGAGAGGAAGGTTTACGTGTACAATACATGAATAATATATTTAATAAACGCGCTAATTTCCTCTGAATTATACCACAACGTGATATAAAGTATGAAAATGTATTCAGTTCGCTCGAGTAACAATCGGTGACAGATGCATTAGCTACGGGAATTCGGCAATTTATCGGTTACATTCGCACCTCACTCAGCAAAATACAAAGTGTCATTTTATAAAGAAATTGTTTGTTGGAGGAAGTGCCGTATATATTTGTAGCAATATTTGAAACATGGTTGTAATTTATACCATTAGATACTTTTTGCGGGTTGAAATAATTCTTAGTTATTTGAGCAAAAGACAATATCAAACTGAAACTCGAATTAAAGTATTATTGATGTAATTACTTATTTTATTTTTAACTTTATTTCGACATTTCAATTTTTATTCCATGGATTTATTAATTTATTAGACATTCTGTTAAATATTATTATTAAAGAACCTAAAAATATTCATATTAAATTGCTGTGCCCGACAGGGTCCATGTGAACTTATATACATACTGAAGTCCTGAAAAACATGTGATTTGCAATAAATAAATAGAAATTATTTTATTTTTTTTATTTCTGCTGCAGTCTTTCCGTCCGATTATAATTTAGGTGTCTTCAAGGCTAGAGCGAATAGGCTCTTAATAAACTAGTGCGCCTTACCATCAACGTTTGCATCACTGCTTACCATCAGGTGGGATCGCAGTCAAGCACTAGTTTATTGCAATTAAAAACAAAAAAAAATGGATTAATGTAATTAACTTAAAATAAAATCTGTATCAATCACTCTTGAATTGTCAAGTAATTAATTATCACTAACTTTATTATCATTTCATAGTATAAAACCATGGCTGGATAGACCTCATGGCGTCCTCACCTTCCGCATGACGCAGGTTCTCACCGGACATGGGAAGTTCGGTAAATTCCTGCACCGGATTCGTGCGGAAGAGACGTCCGGGTGTCGCCACTGTGAGGCGAGCCCGGAGGACACGGTGGAGCACACGGTGGAGGTGTGCCCTGCTTGGGAAGGGCATCGCCGTGTCCTCGTGGGGGTCGTCGGCGGCGGCGACCTCTCGCGCCGGGCCTTAGTTCAGGCCATGGTCCGCAGCGAAGAGGAATGGCAGGCTGTCGCCTCCTTCTGCGAAGCAGTAATGCTTGTAAAGGAGGAGACCGACCGCATGAGGCAAAGGCAACAGCGCACTCGCCGTAGCCGTCGCCGCCGCGATCCTGCCGATATCCGGCCACCGTAGACACTGGCTCGTGGACGGTGAGCAATGGGTAGCTCGCCGTCAGGTCGTCTGGTAACTGTCCAGACCGAGTCCAAGCCGTCAACGGCGCGCACCGTTTCCGCGCGCCTCAAGGAGTTGTCAGCAAACTGTAGGGGCCCTTCAGGGTCGAAGCTTCCTGGAGCCTAGGGTGGTGCAAACTGTTACCTCGACTCTGAAATAAGGTAAGGAAGGTACGGGGTAGATTTTTTAGTCAGTAAGAGTCTGACACTGGTCTCCCGCTCCGCCCAAGAGCGGGTTTCGTCATTCGATAATTTTCATCTAACATAAAAAAAAAAATAGTATAAAAACCAAGTCGTTTGCCGCTCTCTGTCCCTATGCTTACGAGTAGATCTTTAAAAAGCTACGAAACGGATTTTTATGCGGATTTTTTTTTTGTAGATAGATTGATTCAAAACGATGGTTTATGAGTATAACATGCATAATGTATTTAATATCACCATTGCACCCATGCGAAGCAGGGACGGGTCACTAGTTTAGAATTATGAAGCTAATTTGTACTTTCAAAAGTTTCTAGGTTAAATGGTTTTTTAATTGATATAAATCTGTATTTGCACCATGAGAGAAAAACCTCGTACTTTTCTAGGTTCTCCTCCACAGGAAACGACCAATTTGGAACCATGCACCAAGCTTCTGACGTTTTACAAGTGCCCACAACTACAAGGCCTTTGTAAAATAAAAATATTTTGACTTTGACTTGACTTCGTCTAACAGTAAAAATTATTTGTTATCATGACTACAATCAACTGTTTAAGTACATATCTGTCACTAATTACCAGTTACCCCAATTATACTAGTTAATGGTTCAAACATTTTTTTTTGTCTGTTTTATAACACAAAAAAAACTTTTCAATCCAAATTCAACGAGAAAAAAAAAACAAATAGCAAAACAAACAATTTCCTTCCAAATTAAGATTTACTACGCCAAGTAAAATGATAACTAGAATAGAATGCTCAGCAGAATATAGAAAACATTTCGTCCCTGACCAGAATACAGGATGGAACTATCCGGCATTCAAGAAAGTACAGAAGATTTATTGCAGTATCTAGTTTTAAAATGTTATATGTATTTTCTTAAAACTTAAAACTTCAACTATAGTCTTGAGGTAACATGAGTTTTCTAGTGATTTAGCGTTGTTTCATTGAAGAACACATTTGAATTCTAAGGAATTGTTAAAGTTGTTACAGAGCAAGAAAATTTGATGATTTCTAAGTCGTTATATAGTTTTGCGTTGCATCGTCCGGTCCATGGCCCTTTATGGGGCACCAGTCTGGGCGCCGACGCTGCGTAAACGCCCGGCGGCCCAGCTGAACGCCTGCCAGAGGGTCATGGCCATCCGGATGGTGCGGGGATACCGCACGGTGTCCCGCGAGGCGGCGAGCCTCCTTGCTGGCCTACCACCATGGGATTTGGAGGCAACAGTCCTTGCACACATGCACGACCAGCGCGTGGAGATGCAACGCCGGGGCGAAGGTCCGCTGCCCGAACATGTCGAGGCGTGGCGGAAGGAGCTCCGGCGAGATCTCATGGTGAAGTGGAAACAGCGACTGTCGCAACCCAGCGCTGGGCACACCGTAATCTCAGCGGTAGTGCCCCTCTTTGAGGCGTGGCTGGATAGACCTCACGGCGTCCTCACTTTCCGCATGACGCAGGTTCTCACCGGACATGGGAAGTTCGGGAGATTCCTGCACCGGATCCGTGCGGAAGAGACGTCCGGGTGTCGCCACTGTGAGGCGAGCCCGGAGGACACGGTGGAGCACACGGTGGAGGTGTGCCCTGCTTGGGAAGAGCATCGCCGTGTCCTCGTGGGGGTGATCGGCGGCGGCGACCTCTCGCGTCGGGCCCTGGTTCAGGCCATGGTCCGCAGCGAAGAGGAATGGCAGGCGGTCGCCTCCTTCTGCGAAGCAGTAATCCTCGTAAAGGAGGAGGCCGACCGCATAAGGCAAAGGCAACGGCGTACTCGCCGTAGCCGTCGCCGCCGCGATCCTGCCGATATCCGGCCACCGTAGACACTGGCTCGCGGACGGTGAGCAATGGGTAGCTCGCCGTCCGATCGTCTGGTAAGACCGAGTCCAAGTCGTCAACGGCGCGCACCGTTCCCGCGCGCCTCTAGGAGTTGTCAGCAAACTGCAGGGGCCCTTCAGGGTCGAAGCCTCCTGGAGCCTAGAGGGTATGTGAAAATTGTAACCTCGACTCCAGAAATAAGGCAAGGAAGGTACGGGGTAGGTTTTTTAGTCAGTAAGAGTCTGACACTGGTCTCCCGCTCCGCCCAAGAGCGGGTTTCGTCATTGGATGATTTTCACCTACCATAAAAAAAAAAAAAAAAAAACCACTTTACGTTTAAACGAAGCTTTTATAAACATTTGAACAATCCACCAAACAATCGCTGCACTAATCGTGCTATCAAACATTAAAATATAATAATAAACATCCGGTTATTTCTAAAAAACATAATAAATTCTGATATTAAATTAAAACTTTTACAACAAAGAGATACCAAAAAAAACCCCAGGCCACCCGTTGCACGATGCGTTAATTCAACAAGGGAATTCAGAAAGCATTATTAAATTAAATCTACTTAAATAAGATAATTATTGTAGACTGATATAATAAAAGGTTGATACAATTCGGAAGAGTACGTAGAATTCGGTATTAATTTCCTATCGATGACATACAAAAAGTAAAACAGTATTAAATTGTAGTCCAATGACATCATTTCTCCCTTATGATATAAGCATAACAGAATTCCGGGAATAATTAATCAATAAAAAGATATACTAGCTATAGTACATTGTTTTGACCGCGTCTTTTATTATTTTTATGTTTTGTAAGTTATAAACTAATGTTATGTAGCTTATATTATTTGTTACGGGTATGGAAATCCTATACTATTTTTTTTTTTGTTTTTTATTTCAATCCAACGTGTGATTTGATCATGAAAGTTTTCCGCGTTTTTATAATTAGTATATATTTTTTTAAATAAAATAATACATAGGAGATGTATTACAAAATTATTATTATACTTAATGGAAACACTCATTTTAATTAATATAATAATAGATTTGTAGAAAGCTGAAATCGCGAAATAATCGGCAAATTTGATCAGTCTGGGCAACATAAATATACTGACCAGCTGACTTTTTTCGCGATTTTAGGTTTGGTCTATACTAAAAGTTATCAGGTATTTAAGTATCGATTACTGAGTACTAGTCACCCTTTATGAGTAATGAGTGTAGTACAAACCAAAGAAACAATATTGTAACATTATTGAACTATCAAATTAACTGTCATAGCCACAGTATTCTCGATAAGCAGTTAGATATTCCAACTATTATCTGAATGTCAAGCCACGTCTGAATCCACACTTACGCTGTAACTCGGCGCTTCCCAACAAAGTGACATAATTCAATGCAGAATTGACACTTTGACAACGCATTGACAATGCTTTTTATGTTGGATAGAGCGGTAAGGCGGTATTCATACTATAAGCAGATGAGTATGTTATTTTTCTCATAAGTTCACTTAATATGCCAAGACTGCACGGTTGTTTGAAAGAGTTGCAGTAGCCCTGCCACTCTAGCCAAGTTACTATCGTTTTGTTAACGTCGAACGCTTGGTATAGTCCACACATCCAATTCCTTTGTTCAGAACACGTGACTGAGTGTTAAGATGACGTCAGAACAAAGAAATTGGGAGCTTGGTTAACTCAAAGGGTTCGACGTTAACGAAACAATCGTAACATGACCAGGATGGCTGAAAAGCAAACAAGCAACGGAAGGAAATACGTCCTACGACTGGACCCTGCCGTGGATGGCTCGAGCGTCGGGAGACATATGGTAATTTCCAGACACCTTAGGCGCGGCCCTGTGGTTGATCAAAGGATAGCTCGCTGTCCGGCAGTTTGGTAAAGAAAATACCAGGGTTAACGAAGTATTGTGTTCCACGTGAGCCTCAAAGAGTTATCAGCGGGATGAAAAAAAAAAACAAGTAAAAATAAGAGAGCATAGCTATAAGAGCTGAGGACTGCTTGGAAGAGTCAACGAGGCCCTCGCAGCATAAAGTTACAGGAATACAGTGAGTTGTAGTCAGTAAAAGACTGACCTTCTGACTTACCCAAGGCAGGAGGAATCATTGATAATTCCGTGCCAAAAAAAAACTAATTAGTTAATAATATTCCGAAATGGCTAATGCCAATTTCAAATTCCAATTTACACAGCCTATATACGAGTAATATTATGTTTAAATTTAACGGTTATAATTCCAGGAAAGTTGATTGTTCTACGAATTTCCAAGGTTAGAACATATCCAAATAAAACCATTTGACTAATTAGAAATAATTCACAAAATCAGCTTTCCTAAAAATACCTCGACTTAAGTTCTGTACATTTTTTTTTCTGGGAACCAAAGTAATTACTTTTTGACAAATAAATTGAAATAATCGTATTTGCTTTTGTCAGTTACTGTAATAAGTCAAAGTCAAAGATTTATTTGCAGATAAATATGGTTACAAAAGTTCTAGGTAATGATAGTAGCTTAACATATTTAATCATAACACAATGACATGCAAATTTTCTTATAGGTAGGTACAATTATAATTATTACTTAATTATTATTAAGTTGTAGGAGTAGGTATCCTAAACAATTGACTGTAAAAGGCATGCAGACCATTATTTTTGACCTATTTCGAAAAGGAGGAGGTTCGTAGTTTTTACAATAGTTCCGCAATTAACAGTTTTTGTTTTTCACTTTTTGTGTGTTTTATTTACATGAAGTCGGTTGTGTTTTATTTTTTTGTAAAAAGTTTTATATTTCACACTGTTTTAGTTATAGTACTCTCTTAGCCAAACTGAAATAGTTACCTTTCACCCCACACCCCACTCCATTCGTTCTTCGCCTTTCACACTGGGGCCAAGCCTTCCCTTCAGAGAGAGACTTTGAACAACACACGAATTTGAGTGGACATGTCCAATCAGTAGGGTTACTAAGGAGCTCAAAAACATAAATTTTAACTGTTAAGTATCACAGTTCTTGAGATACATGCTGGGACACAGGCCTCCTCTCTAGGAGAGGGAATAAATAATTATAATAATAATAAAATAATATGAACACTGAAGATGCGATTCCACAACTAAGCTCAGCTAATTTATTTTTCGACCACGTATATTATTAGAAGTATTTTCAAGAAAACTGCCAACGTACTGGATTGACGGAGATAGCATTCTCCAGAGACCTTTTACCTAAGTCTTGTATTACATTCCAAAATATTACGGATTCTTTCTGAAATACAAGCTCAGATTATTACCCTGTTGCTTCTATAAGTAGGTTTCATAATTTGAATTATATATTTTGACTAGATTTTCGTCGACAATGTTGATGAAAATGTTATAGGAATTTTGGAATGTAATTATTTATATTTTGTTACTGAAGATATTTGAAATAAAATATTTTCTGATGTTAACAATTATTATAAATATCAATCCGCTATATCAGGATTGATAATTGTGAACATCTAAATTATTAAATTATTTAAAATATCACAACCCATAATTTGATACTAGATACAATTGTAGTATTTAGTATCGAATCATGGGTTGTTAGAAAGTGAACCTCTGGCCTTGGAAAAAAGGTAAAGTAGATTTTGTCAGCAGTGGTGGCCGAGTGGTAACGGCCCTGACTTACGTGTCGCGGGTTCAAACCCAGCCAGGCGCATAACTTTGTGTAATTTATTTCATCACCACTGCTCTCAAAACGGTGAAGGAAAACATCGTGAGGAAACCGGCATATCCTAGAAATAAAAATTCGAAGACATGTGACATCCACCAATCCGCACTGGGCCCGCGTGGTGGATCATGGCCCATTCCCTCCTAGAGAGGAGGCCTGTGTCCCTGCAGTGGGAACATTAAAGGGGCTGATGATGATGATGAGATTTTGTCAGTAAAAGTCTGACATAGCTTTTCGCTCAACCCAATAACGGGAGAAGTTATTAGATGGTTTTTGATCTAAGAAAAACTCTCTTGGGACGATTTACTATATTTGTTGATTTACTTTTTTTATTGTGAATATTTTTATGTGCTTTTGGGAACCATTTTACTGGTCACTCTCCTTACATAATACATATTAATACTGTATTAAGCAAATATTGTAATACTACTTTCTTAAAAGAGTAACCATGGAGTTTCTTGCCGGTTCTTCTCCACCAAATTGGAACCATACATATGTAGAGCAGTGGTGGCCGAGTGGTAACGGCCCCGACTTGCGTGTAGTAGATCGCGGGTTCAAACCCAGCCAGGTGCATTACTTTGTGTAATTTATTTCATCACCACTGCTCTCAACACGGTGAAGGAAAACATCGTGAGGCATGTCCTAGAACCAAAAATTCGAAGACATGTGACATCCACCAACCTGCACTGGGCCCGTGTGGTGGATTACGGCCCATTCCCTCTCTTAGAGAGGAGGCCTATGTCCCTGCAGTGGGAACATTAAAAAGGCTGACGATGATGATGATGATATGTAGACCTATATGAAATAAATATATTATTTTGATTTAACAAAGGTACTCGATTGCTTTAAATTAAATATTCTATTAGATATTATATTTAGTATTCTATTCTATTCTAAATAATACAGTAGCTCGCATTAAAAAATAAGATTTGATTTCAGAATTTCTGAGAAAGTGGAGTGTACACACACACAAACATTTACGTGCACACAGCTTTAGTCGCGAAGGGGAACAGACGCCAACGTTGGTCCGACAGTTGCCAGAGAGGTTTTCTAATAATACTTATAAAACCTTTTAATGCTGCACTTTCTTACCGTGGCAGGTGCAACGGATTTATCTGAAAAGATTTCGATATGAATTAAATTTCTGAGAATTTTCTGCAATATTTCTTCTTAGTTCTTCATACATACCTCTTCAGTAATTGTGTTTGTTTACCAACTCTTCGGACAACTTGACGTACGGCGAGTATTAACCCTTACGTTGTTGAAACGTCTACGGTGCGCACAAAGCGTTTTGTTTCATCAAACGACAAGCAATGGGTAACTCGCTAGCAGCTCGCCAGGTGAGGATCGAATACGAGTAGTCATCGGCGCGTAGTGTTCGTACGCGTGCCTCGTATTTTTATTTTTTTAACGCGCGCCTCTTTGTAGTTCAGAAAGACCGATACTGGCTAAGCCCACAGAGAAATGTTGAAAAGGAAAACTTTGGTCCTAAATATAGTAGGGGTTTTTGTCAATAAAGGTTTAACACGCCGTTTTTTATTCACCTCAGAGCAAGGGAAGTCATAGTATGTAGTACCTAAAAGAAAAATAAGACTTCAAAATCAAACCCACACAATCGAAATTTTCGTTCTTAAGGTAAACATTACCTGCGTTTTCCTGTATTTCAATGAAACTTGTGCAGCTTAATGATCATTAAGCTTGTATGAACACGAGTTGCATGGACTTTCAAAGCGACCGCCAGTAGTTTAAACCTATCGCTCTAGTTTTGGTTTCAGTTACATGGCGAACATTGAAATTATTCTAATTGTTAGCTTCAGAGGAGTTAGCTTTACAACAATGAAGCCAACTACATAACCACAAGAATTAGTTTAAGTTACTAATAAAGTTCCAGATTATTCAGCATGGAGGTAAAGCTGCTTAAATTTAATCAATCTTAGAAGTTAGCCGTTCGTTCCTGACGGGTTAGTTGCTCCGCAAACATGGTTGTAGCTGTTGCAATGCTCTCCCGTGAGGAATATATTGCACATTTGTTGCATATTGTGTCGAGAGTTGGGTGGACCTCACATAATACGTCACGTCCCGCTCCTGTTACCACTAAGGCCTGCACATAGAATAGAAGCTTCTCCAATATTACGTACACATTCACCAACAATGGTTTGCTAGAATCGGCCATTGTGTAATTTACCGGTAGTCGGCTGTTACAGGAATATTGTTAAAGATATCAGATTTCGTAACGGTTGCTTCCTCAAACGAAAATGATAAGAACTCTTCGAAATATCTGAAAAGCGAACTTTGTAAGGCTTTTCCAATCAGTCGTGATGAATTACAGGTATGGTTCTACCGAGGACAATTTTCTAATAAATGCAACAGGAAGGTAAGCCCACATTAATTCTGTTTTAGCAGATTCTCAAATAATAATTTTCGCGTAATCTGGGTGCGTGCGTTATTAACTTTTCGGCTTGAAAGGGGTGTTATTTCGGTTGAATTATTTAAAAATGGGGCGTTAATTATGACAGGCGTGCGTTTATCTCAAAATGTCTTCGTGACACTCGGATAAGAATACACCTTTTTCGCTTTCTACAGCTGGCTTATCTACTAAGCAAATACGGCGTAATATCATTACATAGTAGAATAAAACAAAGTTGCTTACCGCTGCCTCTACGTATGCTTAGATGTTTAAACATCAAACAGCAGCAGCGGTTAATAGATATATTTAAAAAAAAACATGAGTGATTCAAGAGGAAGATTTATGAGTATAATACATGCATAATATATTCAATATCAGTACCCGTGTGAAGCTGGGGCGGGTCGCTAGTATTATATATTTATACAAATAATTTATTGGCCTAATTCTAGTTAAAAAAAATATATATATATTTTTCTTTAGGATTTGGTACCTCAAATGAAAAAAAAGAACCCTTATAGGATCACCTTGTTGTCTGTCTGTTAAGATCTTTTATCTCGGGGATTCTTAAAGCATGGAGGTAATCGTAAATTAAAACCATACATTCAGGTCTGCGGTACCTTGAAGCTGAGAAAAACCGAAACTTTTATGTTGATGAAAAAAAATATGTCGTTAAAAAAAAACACCTATTTCAACACTCAAGAGAATCATAAACGCCTACACTTCCCGTTGACCTAGAATTCTAAAATCTGATATTAAGTAAAATCTCACAGAATAAATATTTAGTATAGGAAAAATCTGAAAACAGTTTTGTAAAAAAAAAATACCCGTCTCTCATCAAAAAACGTGCACTGAGAGTTCGACTCGCATACGTCCGACTTTTTTTTATAACTTTCCCTTGAGTCAAAACAAACAATTTTGCTAATTATCTTCTCTGTACTCAAATCTTGGTCTCGTTTATTAGGCTCATTCATCTGCTCTATATCCACAACAGCGACAGAAAGGCTAGTCGTCGTTGGCACGTGCCGCCTGGCTGGATGTTTATTGCATTGAGATTGCGGCATAACTCGGCCTGGTTAGGTTATAATAATGAGAATGTGGGTGACTTGCTGAATTTAAGTGTATAGCTAGGTCAAGGTGATAATAGTTTAACGTATTGAGCGTGAAAATATTTCTGTTGGATTTGATTCGATAAAGTAACCGCAATAGCTGGAAAGAATGGAGGGAGACCTTTGCCCAGCAGCAGGACAGTACAAGCTAGCTATAATAATAATAATTGATTTGATTTGAGGTGGTTTTTTTTAGGTTAGAATATTTTGTGGGTCGTAATCAATATCAACATATCATTACATATTATAAAACAAAGTGGTCGGTCCCTATGTACGCTTAGATCTTTTAAACTAAGCAACGGATTTTGATGCGGTTTTTTTAATAGATAGAGTGGTTCAAGAGTAAGGTTTATGTGTATAATACATGCATAATAACTTCAATATAAGTAGGTAGTACCCGTGTGAAGCTGGGGCGGGTCGCTAGTATATTATAAAAAATCAATGACTATTTTCTTTGTAATTTTATAACTCAAGAACGGGCTCACCTATCCAAACCAAATGTTTGGGCTTTTTTTGGACTATTTAGTAGATGGTTATCTGACATTTGCACAAAATCGGTCATGTGGTTCTTTATTTATCACATACTAGCTTTTGCCCGCAGCTTCGCCCGCGTACATAAAATATAGCCTATGTCACTCAGGAGTAAAGCAGCTTTCTATTGTTGCTAAAATTTTTCCAATCGGACCAGTAGTTCCAGAGATTACCCCCTACAAATAAAAAAATAAAAAAACAAACTTTACCTCTTTATTATATTAAGTGTAGATTTCTGTTGCCGTGGGTAAAAGCTAGTTATACGTAAATTTAGCTAGGTATATGTAAATCTAAGTATGTATTTATTATGTAAGGCCGTTCTGACAAGGTGAGCCGGAAGTTAAGCTCTGCGAACGTTAGCGCTTGTGCGCTCGTACAAAAATAATGGTTAAAGATAGAAAGGAAATAGCGTTTATTGATATTCTGAAAACCAGAAGACTTGAAGATATTATACAAACAAAAAAAAATAGCAATGATTAGTAATTAATGCCAAAAAGTACTGCTCTGATGTTAATGTAACAAAAAAGTTAATTTCTTAACGCAATAAAGTTTATTTAACTGTATCTAAATAGGGACTTCAAAATAAAATTCAATAAAGCACAAATTAGAATAATCGTACAAATAATTGCCTTCTGGTCCAGTGAGATTTTTTATTTGTATCTATTAATTCCTGTTGAAAAAATGTAGCAGCAATTTGCTTGATTATCTCGTACAAGTTGTGGAACGGTATTTTTTTCCTCCCTGCAACAAAAGAACTGGGGGAGTTTTGTAAATGGGAGCGAACCACATCAGAGGGCTGGTTTAAATCCAGGATGACGCTTTACGTGATGCCTGTGTCAATATAATTTAAAAATGTACACGCGTGCATCATGTCAATGTTTAAATGTAGGTTGTTGAATAAATTACGCCGAGTAAGCACTAGGTTATGATGTATATTATTACTAACTACTGCGCGCGGCTTCTCCGCGTGATAACAGAAAATTATTCCAAAAAAGAAATCCTTAGTGTGGGCAGGTTTTCAATAAAAGAGATAGCCAATTTTGATTTTACACAAAGAAGGTATTTGTGACAAATGCGCCCTAGTACTGACAAAGCGTTCTCGTGTAGGTACTAGCTGCTCCGCCCCATTAAATTAGTATTTCCTACTACTATTTTTATGGGTTTGTCTTATTTCTTTTCCTTTCAATGTGGGTAGTTAAAAGAAAAAAAAACAAAATAGGAAAAGTCCATTTGAACGTAGTAAAAAGAACATTATATTGGTCAAACCGTTTTTGAGTTTTAGCATAACCCTCAGTATGCAAGTCCAACTCACATTTACCCAGTTTTGATTCATAACCACAGTTTTATTGTAAAGAGAAATTATCAGTGAATGTGTGTGGGTGTGTGTTTATTATGTACTTCGTCACGCTTGAACGACTGATCGGACTATAACGAGAATTTGTACATTAATAGACCATATCCTAGAATAGCACATGTAATACTTTGTATCCTGGAAGTATATTTTTATTATATACTTCCCTATAAATCTACAATAAACAAAATATACACACATACCTACACAAAATACATAAACATTACACTTGATTACACTATAGAATTTTTTAAATGGACTATACTTTTAAAATGTTCTACATACGCGCGGACAGCAACTTTGCAAATAGCAACTATACAATACTATAAATCTACAATGTAAGTAATGGTAGAACTACATTGGGCACCCGTGAGCCACAATCTGAGCGCATCAGTCTCCATACATTTTATATAGCAACTAGATTTGTAGAGCTACATTACATTCACGCCACACGATGAGACTCTTCATACAAATAAGACGTGGCCCACGTGTCGGTCAAACGTAGTTCCCGCTTAAGACTCTGTTTCATCCATTCACTGTTCCAGGAACTAAGGCATTATTTACTTACTATTTTTTAATAATGATTTTCATAAAAATGCACTTTATTTTTTAATTTTATTTCTACAAATCGATAGTATTTCACGTACCAGATCTACCCTCCACGGGATTAAAACGACCAAAATTTAACGTTGTATTGTTTACCTAATATAAGGGTTTTAGCGTAGTCAGCACGCCAGTCTTCCTCAGAGAGGTATATAAACCGTCATCTCCTAATTTTATAATTAAGTACATTTAGAGACAAGCATACCGTTTCAACTGCAACAGTGATATTAAACCTTAATTTAGGCGCATAATGACACTCGCTTGTATTAGAGTAGTTAGTTCATACCCTAACCGCTTGCCAGTTATGCAATATTGCACTAGCTAGAGGCATCTATTTATTTTAGACAGTATATTATGACACTATATGAGGTTGTGTGTTTAGAACTTCAAAATGCATTTATGAAGGCGACAGCGATAAATTAACGGTACAGACGGCTTCCATTGGCTTTTTTTTAATAGAGTTAATGAGTTAGAATAAAAATAAAAATTCACTTCACAATCATTCTAATTTTAAAGTAACCTCAGCCTTATATTGTTCCCATTGCTGGTAGTCAGGCCTCTTCTTCAGTAGAAAGAATGGGCCGTGATTCACCACGTGGGCTCAGTGCGGGTTGGTAGATGTACCACGTCTACGAATTTTTTAGCCACTATAAAAAAGACCCCACTCTGATACTATGGAATCTATTGAGTGTCTTATATTACCAGATTGTCATTTTCCCCGACATATATGTACGACAAAGAAACACACGCACACACATTAACTATCACTTATGTAATACTTGTCAGATTGGTTTAGATTTGTTCCGCTGATGTGAAGATGTGTGATTGATGTAGATTATACTGCAATATCCTCATCATGTTAGCTGAAACACGTCTACTGCTGGACATAGACCTTAGGAAATGTGGCTATGTCCTCCTTACATTCAATGGGATTCCCTATCGAAGTCTGCGTTTGCTGATAGATACTGATCTTCAAGTCAAAAGTGAGTAGAATATTTCTAGGTAAGCCTGCTCCATCTTCGGCCACAGCGTCCCTTATGACCGCGTGAGACGGTGGTCAAAACCAAGCCTTCCAATACAAAAAGCTGTCATAATTCGCTCCCAAATTACATTAAAAAAAAACACATACATTTTATACATACAACGTGTTTTGTATAGCTGACAGACTGGAGCGGACGGGAAATTGTCCATTGCTTGTCGCTTTCATGATATTGCATATATCTTTACGCGTCATATTATGCGTTGTGCGTAGAGTGAACGGACGCGAATCATCCGACGAACAATCACGTCATGTCCGTATCACGTCCGCGTGTCGTCCTGTCTGCGTGAATCGGAATGCTTCGGGACAAATACTTTTTGTGCTTACCCACGTTGATAGGCGGAAGCGATTAAGGGAGCGATAACAATCTGAATGTTCTTGATCTCGTGGTAGTGGTAATATATCTTCAGTCTTTTCAGTCGGCAGTAGTTTAACATAATCCTGTATTTACCGCAAGCAGACCATATAAAAAAAATCTCAATACAAAATAATGTAGCAATTTCATTCATAATATTGCATTGACCGATCTCAGCTTTAGCCTATAATGTTAAGGTAAACTGAGACCTTCAAAAGTCGTT
Organism: Mythimna loreyi; assembly: GCA_029852875.1. NCBI lineage: Eukaryota > Metazoa > Arthropoda > Insecta > Lepidoptera > Noctuidae > Mythimna > Mythimna loreyi. The sequence continues at coordinate 15,782,708 of CM056782.1, read as the reverse complement.
TGAGTACCCAAGCAATTTACAACTAAAATAGAATGCTTTTTTTTCATTGCTGTGTAAAAGCTAGAGCTGTTCAATTTTTGTGTTTACTTCTTAAACACAAAATCCGATGGTAGGTCCATACATTTACTAACTAAACAAATATCTGAAAATATTAAAGTTATTAAAAGTGCTGAGCATCACTTCATGATCTCACGGTACGGACACGGCATGCACATCTGTTTTACAACCAAGGGCAAAAAAAAAAGTTTTACTAAACCTGTATTAAAGGAACATCCAGATGGCTGCTGTGACGTATATTGCTACATGATCAATATGCGTCACAAATAATGACGATTATAACAAGTTTTAATATCGCGCCCGCTTACGTCTATTAATGTAGACAAGCACTAAGTGAGCTTACGCATCGCTTACACAATGCAAACATGGCGTTGATGTACGATCCCGTTACAGTTGCATATTTAAACATTAAAAGCAATCACATTAGTGTACTTCACAACAGATGATCATATGAAGCATTAACAATTTCGGGTTTAATATAAAATCGGTATGGACGATAGATATAGGAATTAGTGGCTATTTAGCCACTAATTATATTTTAAATAAAAAAAATAGTGGAGCAATACTGCATTATTAGGGTAATAAATATATTTTCATTACTCATACTCTGAAAGTAGATGAGTTGTACTTTTCCTCCCTAAGGAGTTTTACTTTCAACTGACAGCTGTCTAAATATTAAAAAAAAAACAATCCTATTTTGACATTTCTATTGACATTTTTATTAGGCCGATATACATTACGATGTACTAAAAATAGTCACAAGTAGTTGAAGCCTAGTTTTATCTTTTTTCTTCGACAACGTTTTTGGCTAAATTCTTATAAGCGGTATTCCTTATACCTGAATTTAACTATTTAAACCAAAAATTAAAATAATAATAATGTTCATTGTAAATAAATGTTGTTTTTAAATTGTCTTTATTATATAATAACTATGTCACGTTTAAAAAATATAACATAATTTTAGGTCCCTGAGCTTATGATTTCAAAAATTGTCTTGGATCTGAAAGTCTAAATATTGTTGTCTTTAATTTAGGTCATTGGTTCTTACAAGGTTAATATTTGACAGTTTTCTACTGTATCACTTAATCCACTGGATTATGGAAGTCACTTAGTCGACCATGTATAATACCGGTATTAAGTTGTATCCGATTGGATGGATGGAGAGGGAGAGGGAGGCCAATGAAAGTATGGATGGATTTTGTGAGAGGTTATATGAAAGAAAAAGGAGTAAATGATAGCGTGACGGGTGACAGGACCGAATAGAAGAAAAAAACATATTGCGCCGTCCCCAAATAACGGGACAAGGACAGGAAGATGATGATGAGTTGTATCACTTGTATCTGATTGGACTGAAAACTGACACATAATTAGGTAAAGGGTAGATAGGTTGACCTTCTAATAAATAATTATATACCTTTATGTAGCTTACTATAGGTATATCATTATTTACGAGGTCGGTTTAGTAGGTACTGTGGCGGGGCTAACTACAATAAAAGGGTTCTTTGATTTTATACAAGGTGTCATTGACATGTTAACGCAAACGAATACCATGGATCCAGTACATGATTCTGGACCCCCCAGAGGTAGAATTTTTCGTCGGTTTTTTTTCAAGTTTTTGAAAAAAGTTTTGTTTTTTATTTTTTACCTGTATTAAATCGTTATTCTAACCAATCTCAATGATATTTTTAGAAAAAAAAAAAAATTACAAAAAAAATAATAATAAAAAAGTCATCAAGGCAAATAAAGTCGTTATTTAAATCAAACCCGGTGACATTTTTAATTTGAAATATATTCACTCATTTTTTTCGCAATAAATTTTAAATTGACATTTTTATACAGTTTAAAAACGTTAAAAATTCATTAAAAAAATATAAAAAAAAAAACGACAAAAAATCCCATCACTGGGGTGTCTAGAATCATGTACTGGATTAACATGTCAATGACACCCTGTATGTTATTATTGTCATTCGAGCATTTATTACAAAATATATTTTTTTTAGTTTTCTGAATAAACCATCTATCTATCTCTCAATTCTCTTTTTTACCATAAAGCTTAAAAGTAAATCTATCATGCCAGCTTAAATGATACACATATATTGTAACATTCATGCAGTCTCCACAGTACCTCTCTAGCATCTGGTTGCTAGCATAATATAATAACATGCCTAAATGCTATAGTAGCACCAATCCCTAATCATTGTTAAATACCTATTCAACAATATATTATACGTTATGATAGAAATAAAAAAAAAACACCACTTTACGTGTAGGGGAGGTACCCTACTAAAACATGTTTTGGCACTTTTTGCTTTTGCATTTTGTCGGCGTGATTGATATACATATTGATACCAAATTCCAGCTTTCTAGTGCTAGCGGTGGCTGAGATTATCCGCGGACGGGCAGACAGACAAACTGGGCGAAACTGTAAGGGTTCCTTGTTGACTACGGAACCTAAAACTAAAAACGAATTCAGGAAACACTTTACTGATATTTTAATATCTTATTATATGGGATTTTTTTTTCTGTGCTATAATTTTGCCAGTTACGAGTATAACTGATTGATTTTCTTGATCTGTTTGATCTTACTACTTATATAACATGTCCGGACTCGAAGGGTTTTTGCCCTTTGATCATGGTTTTTTCCACGCTGCAGATCGTTGTAGATGGACAGTAATCCATATTTTATTATTTTAAACATAATATTACAAAAAATATCTTATTTACAAGTACGGTGACAAGGTGGAAAATTTCCTTTTCAATACACTTACTCGAAAACTGCCTCTTATCGCACCCCTATTAGGTTCAATATAGCATGTATATCACCCAAGTGCTTTTTTGAGTTTATCACAACAAGGGCTTTTTTATTCCTTCCTTATCGTCACGGTCAAGGGTGCTTATTTTTTTTTTACTTAGTTTATCGAATCAGGCGCGAGGCGTCCCCCCGAGGCGCTGGACGTCCCCCAAGAAATTAGAACCAAACTGTTCAGAGTAGATTTGAATGCTTTTATTATTATATCTCTACTGTATATTTGAGATACGACTAAACATTTTTTCTTTCTTTCTTTATATCACAAGTCGTAAGTGTATTGAAAAACGTCGTTTGACACGCGTGCAGATTTGTCATTGCAGCCCTCGGCTCCATAACACACTCGCCTACGGCTCGTGCGAATTTCGCCTCGGTCGCAATGACAAACTTCCTGCACTTGTATCAAAATGTACTATTTTTGTCCGCATCGTGACTCTTATGTCGGCGTTGTTCTACCCTCAATAGTTTCTGCACGTTCCCTGAGTTCGAACCAACAAACATAGGCTTATCATAACTTATCATGGTTGCTATATATGGATCAAATTAATAAGTTCTTTAGAATTTAACAGGCTTTTATTATCGTTAACCTCATTTGTTATTTACCCTAATAACAATTGAGCATCATAAATGAGCATAGTTATGAAGTCTTACGTTGGTTATTAAACCGTTATGAAATTAGAAGTTCATAGTAACTTCAGAACATGTACTGTTATACAGTTTGCGTTGTTTTCCTAGGATCGTGTTGCATAAGCGAGTATAAGCACTGGCGAGAAAAATTGGTGCAGAAGTCGTGAAAATAGACCTTTAAGGGACTTTAAATAAAAGGACAGACTGTATAACTATTATATAAATTTAAATTTTGACCGTTTTAAACACAATCGAGAGATCGATTGATTGAGATCGATGAGAGCAGTGGTGGCCGAGTGGTAACGGCCCCGACTTACGAGTCGTAGGTCGCGGGTTCAAACCCAGCCAGACGCATTACTTTGTGTAATTTATTTCATCACCACTGCTCTCAAAACGGTGAAGGAAAACATCGTGAGGAAACCGGCATGTCCTAGAACCAAAAATTCGAAGACATGTGACATCCACCAATCCGCACTGGGCCCGCGTGGTGGATTATGGCCCATTCCCTCTCCTAGAGAGAGGAGCCCTGTGTCCCTGCAGTGGGAACATTAAAAGGCTGATGATGATGATGATGAAACACAATCGATTTGTAAAGATAAAATAAAAAAATAAATAAAGTAGGTACTTTTAAATTCGAATAAATATTACGGCGATGACAATATGGTGGAAGTCCCTATAAAGAACCGCGTCTGTGAGCCGAATGGCGGCGCATGAGCGACGAAGCTCCTTGCAGCCTGCGCGCAACTTCCTATGACCACCCGTAGTAGTACTCCGAGTTCCGACACATCTTTCAATAACAATGTTACGAGGGCTACACTGAAAATGTTTAGAACTGGCTACTTGAAAGCAATATAATAATAATAAAAAATGGATTTTTTTTTTTAACCATTGCTGCATGTTTTTAGTTTCATTCTCGCACGGAATAAATATTTTTATGGGCTACAGATAGTTGTTCCAGGTCTAAGACACCTATGTCGTGAGATGTGAGTTTACATGTTTGTTAACGCATCCACGATACAGGAATAATTCATAGTAGCACTGAAAAAAAAGTAATAAGATACATTTTAACCAATCAGTAAATTCGAATTATTAAGCACTAGCTTTTGCCCGCAGCTTCTTTCTATTGTTGCTAAAATTTTTCCAATCGGACCAGTAGTTCCAGAGATTACCCCCTACAAACAAAAAAACAAACTTTAGTGTAGATTATAATTATGTCATGGTCAATATATTTATCGTAAAAGCATTTATATTATTATAAACTTATGTTAAAGCCACCAAAAACCAAGTTTAAAAAATAACAGTAAAAAACAATGGGTAAATGTTTTGTGATAGCACCGGGATTGACGCTCTAGATCTGTGCAATAATTCCAAATATTGGCATGACAATATTCCAATGACAAACTTGTAGTGTCTCTGTTAATACATTATGATGCCTCCAGGGATACTAAAGCTGGGACAGTGTACAGCCCAAAGCTTACAATAGATTGCATAATAATAATAATATTTTTAATACAGAGAACTTACTCCTATCACTACTGTTATTAATGTGGCATGCAATTTTCTGTTTTCCGCTTTAGCGCGGAAAAGTCTCCGATACAATTTATTTATCGTATTAGACTGATTCCCCGGTTAACCTCCTTTTGTTTATTTCCATATTGGAAAACATCCTTTCATACACATGGAAATTTGTCACAGCAACACTCGGCTCCATAACACCCTCGCCTGCGGCTCAGGTAAATTCCGCCTCGGGTTTAATGACAAACGTTCTCCAATTGCATCAAAATGTACTATTGTTAGTATTTTGGAATCCTCAGAATCCTCAGTCCCAATTTCACACCTGATTGTTATTTTTTGTCGTTTGGTAAGAATACACCGTGAAATTTAAATGGTTGTTTTCCCTCAGCGAAATGGTTGTATCTGGGTAATACAAACGTTTTATAAAGAAATAAAATATTAAAAACAAAAAATGGACCTGTAGAGTACAAGCTAATTATGACGTATCACAACGTGCGAGAGCTTATTTTGGTTTAAATATTTAATGAATCGGTTTCCTTTGTCGGCGGGCTGCTCATGCGACTCTAGTAGTACCTACAAATTACGTCTAATGTTATTATTGTTTTCGCTTTTTTGAGTTGATAAATATTTTTAATAATTATTTATAAAAAAAAACTTTTAATTTTTTTTATTTTTTCTGTATGCTTCAAAAGTACCCCTTATGGCAAGTCATTCTGCCGCGGGAAAACAACCATTTAAATTTCACGGTGTATAATGTTTGTAATTTTTCTTGATATAACCATGTAAAGAGAAAGGATGAAAAGCAATTAACTATAAGAGTTATGAGTATACATGTGGTTGGGTGGAGAGGAAGAGGTTGCGCAAAGAAAAGATTGGTGGATTCAATGAAGAAAGAGAAGGGAGTTAGTAGTAATATTATGTGTGGGTGTATGTTATGTCGTGCGTTAGTATATGTATTGCGCCAACCACAAATGTTACGGGACGAAGGCAGGAAGACAATGAGTAAAAGTATAGTGTACTAAAAGATACGGACTTGAACTTTATTATACAATTTGTATAACGTAGTAACCTTAGTGTCCACTGCTGAGCAAAAGGTTTTCTGTCTTCTTTGCACTTTTGATGTCTTGAATACTGCTATTTATTTTAAAACTTTTGGGGTAAAAACCCTTCTGTCCTCTTGTAGCGCTTTACATTCTCAGTTAACGGAAAGTTATTATAGAGCTGCAACGTACAAGCTGCTAAGGTCTACTACTAAATGTGCTGCAGCGAGTTGCTACGAGCTGCTACACACTGCTACGAACTACTATGATCGGCTACGACTATGTTCTTAATTATCTGCTTATTGCTACAGTATACAATAAATGTTTACATTACTTTGTGTATAAAACGTACCAGTAACCAGTGTCCTCCGACGGGTTTCTTGTAAACTCTTCCTAAGCCTCGTGTTTTTATTTTTTATTTTTAGATGAGCAATTATTAAAATCTTTAACCACTCAGAATAGACCAAGAAGATCAGATTTTACTGACTACAACCTAACCGTGTTGTTTCGATTGTCCTTTGGGATCTAAGGTCGCAGTGAATATTTCAAGTGAAGCAAACTGGAACCACTGCGTTTGTCTGTAAAATGCCAAGATTCTGTTTGCACAGCTCGGTAACCCGTTGCAAGTCAATGATCTTGCGACGCACCGCTCATTACACTAACGTTACATAGTTCCTACGTACAAAACGGTTACGTGTGCTCTGGGGTATTTATGCAAATGATGATCTATGTCGTTGAAGTTTTTGGAAATTCAATGAAATATTGTTTTTTTTTAGGGTTCCTGTACCTCAAAAAGAACGCTTTGTTGTTGTTCTGTCTGTCAAGACTCGTTATCTCGGGAATACATGAATATGTCGAGTTGAAAAATGAAAAATCGTGTACTTGAAGCTGTGAAAAAATCAAACCTTTAAGTCAATGAAAAATAGTTACGAGCGAATATGTATATAACCTACATTTTGAGCCCTCAAAGGAGTCAAAACTCATAGGGTACTTTTGTTGAAATTGATTGACCTGACCTTAAATTTGGCTTGAAGCAAGGTCTTATTATTGGAAAATGGAAAAAAAAAACTAAAAATCACCAAAAAAAACATATTTTTTTTGCTATTCTGAATTTAAATCATTGAGTTTGTACGGAACGCTCAGTGTGCGACTCAGACTTGCCCAGTTTTATGTAGAATAGAATAGAAATAAATTTATTCAGCACAGACACAACACAACAGTTACAAAAAACACAACAAACATGTTATGCTTTCACTTTGCTTAGTTTTATCTCATTATATAAGACCTCTTTTCATCATTCTCCGGATATAGACGAGCTTGTCCTGAGTTAAGAAGACAAATAAGTTTGCTACCATCGATGCCATTATTTGCTACGGAAATCTCAGCTAGCGGTAAAGTAAGCGAAAGCGCAAAATTTTTCAGCTCTTTTTTATGTTAAATAAAAATCATCCAATGACGAATCCCACCCTTGAGCGCAGCGGGAAACAGTGTCAGACTCTTACTGACAAAACGACCTACCCCGTTCCTACATCGCCATATAATTATACCAGAACCAGAGCCTTTCTTCCAGACGCGAACCCACAGCGCCAGTTTTGGCTTCGACCCTTCTGCAGGAGAAACCCTACGGTTTACTAACAACTCCTTGAGCCGTGTGTTTGGAAAAATTAATTGGACTACAATAAAATTATTATTAAGCTTGGTCGTATAAAAGCAAAGTATCTTTAATTTAATCTTGGAGTACTTATCTGCACTTAACTTTACAATGATATTAAAATAAGTGCTTTTATTCAGTTTTTACAGGTGAATACGATATGCTGACTCTTAATATCGTGTAATGAAAACCTGCAGGGACCACCTCGACGCGACCCGATGCCAGTAGAGCTCCATTAGTAACGCGTCACGAAATACATGATACATCATTCTCTAACTTGATAAATTACTATTATGTTAAGTAGACACTGTAGTAAAATATTAGATCTACTCTATTTCGTATTACTTCTTTGATATAAAAAATAATAAAGCTTTTTTGAAAATGACAAAATACAAAATCATCTGAATACCTTTCTCTATCTAGGGTCCACCCAATAAATCAGTAAATATCTGACACTCTCTCTCCCATAAAAACGAGAGAGCTTTTCAGACGTTTACTAGCTAAAATCCACATATATTCTTCAGTTGCCGTTTGAGATCTAGGATATCTAATAATCAGGTCCTCACCGAACATAGTCAGTTCTGGAAGTTTGATTTGTACAGAAATAAGCCCAAGTCACCGGTTGTAGACGGTGTGCCCCACTTGTGCAGAGCGCTGCCTTTTCTCGTGGGAACCATCGGCGGCAACGATCTCCCACGCAGCCTTGGTATGGGCCATGGTCCAAGGCGATGGCAAGACAACGGCCCTCACGCCATTCCGGCCACGGTAAGCGCGCGCTTGCGGAAGGTGAGCAATAATTAACTCGTGGTCCCATCGCTCGGTACCTGATCGTGAATTTTAGTCTAAAAATCTGGTGTACTCTCTCTTTCACACAAAGGGGCGGGAGAAAACAGCGCAACGATCAATCTTTCAAACGTTCTTCCAGCCCTAGCATGCATTGGTACTGGGTCCCTTTGGTTTAATATAAACCCTTCCGTATAAGATAATGTCTCTTCTAAATAGGAAATAATTAGAAAAACCCTTGGGAAATAAATGAATCAAGTCAAAAGCTTTTAAAAGTATTTGCTCGGCAGACAAAGGTCTAATGAAACCCGGAGTCAAACCACAAAAATCCCATATAACTCGGACAATGTCCGTATCGTGCGAAGTGAAAATTCCTTCTTCATAAACTTTGAAATTCCAATGTTGTCCGATTTTCTTTCTTTAATATCTTTTTGGCAAAAATGGTTCAAATATTCTACATTTAAACATGATTTGGCTTGAAATTGTATTTTACGAATTACAAAATGGCCGTTCGTACTTGTCAAGGTTTGGCGAATTTTAGCGCTTGTGTGTTCATCTACACTATAATAATATATACATAATATTATATATATATATGTATATATATATTTACATCTTGAAGGACATGTTGCGTCCTACATGGCGTTATTTACCGATGATGCTGCGTCCAACTGACTTTGTGCGTCCGGAATACGGACGCAAGATTGACCGACCCTCATTTTTAGCCCAAGGGTCCCTTATGATCATTAGAATGCATGGGCAAAAAATTGGCATGGACGTAATTCCATCACTACAATGCCTTTTAGCGTATAATATAGTTCCGCCGTCGTCCGACCGAAATTTGGAGGACGCTAGTGTTCAGCGTATAATTTACCGCGTATACTTTGAGTTCAGTTCACCGATCTCATCGTGTCCATTGAATATCGTACTTAATTTGTAAAGTTTTTATCATGTTTTCGTGACAACAATCTTGCGTCTCTTAAATATCCTTAAACGGGCACTAGGTACGGTGTCTGAGGGGCCCATTCGGGGTTGACGAGGGACGCATGGCTTCAGCGCGCTCGCGTGCCGAGTTTGTAAAGAAATAGACTTGTAGCGGCCGGGATGCAAGCTTGTCACCAAAGTGAATTATTTGCAAGTGCGTTAAAGTGGTTATTTATTTGGTCTAATATTATAGTCTGTTAGTGATGACTATTATAACATACCAGCTGCTGCCCGCGACGTTGTTTGCGTGAAGGCTCTACAGCACCAAAACTACCTAAGATGACACTGTCGCTATAGCATTATAAATAAACAACTTTTAAAATAGCATTACATCAGCTTTATAAAGTTCCCACTGCTGGGAAACAGACCTCCTTTCTAGGAGAGGGAACAGGCCAAAATCCACCACGCGGGCCCAATGATTTTTTGTTTCTAAAACATTCACAGTCACAGTTTCCTTACAATGTTTTCCGTCATCGTTTTAAGAGCAGTGGTTATGAAATAAATTATAAAAAGTAATGCGCCTGGCTGGGTGTGAAACCCCGACCTACAACTTGTAAGTCGGGGCCTTTACCACTCCGCCACCACTGAGTTGGAGCCTATACCACTCCTCCACCACATTACGGTGGTAGTCATGCTGCCAGTAGCCAAAATGTAAAGAGTGTCAGGGCTGGTGACGCGGGAGTAAGCGACGTACAGTTGCCCGCATGAGAAGCTACTCGTCCTGAATATGACACCCACTGCACTCAGTGTCTGCAACTGTGACTTATTGATGGTCATCGCGAAGCTAACACTCACGGGGGACTGTACGCGCTTGAACTGGAACGGGAAGTTATGAGGTACAAATACTGCCTCGCCGACGCCACAACCCGTAAGAATTTTTGCCTTAATGGTGTGTCTGTGCAGCAGATGACTTTTAAGACGGATCTCGTTAAACAACTTTGGAGGAGATAGGTTACGAGGATGCATAATCGGGACTCCGACTTTCCAGCTTGATGGTATGCGCTGGAAGTCTACTTGCTGGTTAGGAGTTCAAAAATCCCACGTTGCTCCAAACCCATCTTGCTCGACGACAGGGTTTATCGAAGTATAAACCACTGCATTCCCAATTTCCGAGAGAATGCATTCGTTAATTGCCGCAGCCTGATCATTTTTGGACGTCAAAATGGCCCGCTCACACAGCGAATTAGTTCTTCTAAGCTGGATAACACTATCTAATAAATCAATATTCTATTCTATCGAGAGACTCTGGAAGCACCTCCTGTCCACCTCTCTCGCAGGGGGATATGACTCGCGGTGGACTTTGGCAGAGCCCATGATCCGGAGCGAAGAAGAGTGGCATGCGGTCGCCTCCTTCTTCGAAACAGTAATGCTAGCGGCTAAAAGAGGGGGCCGACCGCAACAGCCGCCGTGTTTCCGATCCCAATTTCCGGCCACCGTAGGCGCGGGCTTGCGACCGGCGAGGAATGGGTAGCTCGCTGTCCGCTCATCCGGTAACCGTTAGGACCGAGCCCAAGTCGTCGACGGCGCGCACTGTTCCCTGCGCTTCAAGCAGTCGTCAGCAACTGTAGGAGCCCAGCAGGGTCGAAGCCTTCTAGGGCCAAGGGTTGATGCGAAAGCGGATCCCCTAAAGAAGCCTTGGAACTGAGGCAAGAAATCCTTCTTGGGTTTCGGTGGGTTGTTTAGCCAGTAGAAGTCTAACACTGTCTCCCGCTCCGCCCAATGGCGGGAATCGTCATTTGATGATTTTTCTCACCATAAAAAATGGTAGAGTGCCTTCATCCAAGAGTTAGAAGGACATCAGACTATTCTTGAGCACGTGCATTGCTGTCGACCCGAGCTCTCATACTAATGGTCAAATGTAGTGCATAAACTCGTTACGGGTATATGCGCTGCATTTGACCGAACACAACGAAGACTGTTTCAACGAAGCATTCACCTCGTCAGCCCCAAGTCAACACGGGAAGCGTTTGCCCGAAATCATCACTGAACAAACTGTGATACCACCCATAAAATGTTCGTCCCCGCAGATATCTTGCAGGGTTCTGTCCTCGGCCTCAACTTCCTTCCTATTGGACATCGTACGCTCATCCCATATGATCAGAGAGCAATCCTTAAGCACGTGTCCCTTATCGCTGTCACGTGACACACCACAAACAGGCGTTTTGGAGATCTCTAAATCGACGGGAATTTTAAACATGGCATGTGCTGTCTTGCCACCCAAAAGCAGTGTGGCAGTGATTCCCGACGACGTTACAGCAATAGCAACATCGCCTTGCCTCCTGACCTCTGCAAGTATGCCATGTTTTTCCTGTTCCACCAAGAGCAACCCAAGAAAAACGTTTTATCCTGGTTTTACACAACACTTTCAAGGACGGTGTTATATATTTGTTTTTGCTCGGAAGAGAACAAAGCGACAAGGTCATTTCGTATGATGCGGTGATGATCGGGGAGCTGATAATCCATATTTGATCAGTGCATTACCACCGATAGAAATGTCCACATCTTGAAGTGAACTGAGACAGGTGCTCAGCACACGATCATCAGTTACATCGACTTCGTCTCCAGTAGCACGCCTTAAAGCTCACAGAACTTTTTTGTAATATTTAACACCGCATTTGTTTTTAATTGTCTTTCTCAAGATTTTGAGGGTATTCTGGAACTTGAACTTCAACTTTTAGGAAGAAAATGCACATTACCATCTATGAATTTTAAGAATAACTAACTACTACCCTTGCCAGCTTGATCAAATTTAATTTTTTTTTTTAAAGCCCTAACTGTCCCACTGCTGGGCAAAGGCCTCCCCCAAGTCCTTCCAAACCTTCTTTTCCCGCGCAGTCTCGAACCAATCGTCTCGGTACACGTCTAGATCATCTCGCCACCTCTTTCTAGGCCTACCTCGACAACGCTTTCTTCCCTCTGGTGCCCACTGTGTGGCGACTCTTGCCCAGCGGTCCTCGTGCATGCGACTAGTGTGACCTGCCCAATTCCATATAAGCCTGGCAGCCTTTTTGCCTACGTCTATTATGCCCGTCCTGGAGCGCAGCGTATCATTACGTATTCGGTCTGTTCTTCTTACGCCCAGAATATTACGCTCCATAGCTCTCTGGCAAACCCCAAGGCAGAACTTTTGTAGTTCGGTGAGTAACCAAGTCTGAGCACCGTAGGTTAGGATAAGCAGAATACACATGTCGATGAGTTTACGTAGTCAGGGAGATCGGTAGATCACCCTTCATTAGCGTCTTCATGGACCAGTAGCTTTTCCAGGCGTTCTGGATGCGTCGATCAATTTCCTTTTCCTGTCTGTTTTGAAAAGATACTAACAGGCCCAAGTAGATATACTCATCGACATAATGTATTTCCTGCGCATCTACCTCGACCCTACGTTTATTTCTGTTGGTCATCACTTTGGTTTTAGATCGGTTCATAGCGAGTCCCACCTTGAGGCTAGCTGTGTTCAGTTCCTGGAGCATAGTTTGCAGCTCCTGGACTGTGGGGGCAAAGAGGACAATGTCGTTGGCAAATCGAAGATTTGTTAACCTCTTTTCACGGACGTCAATGCCCTTGGTGTTCCATGAGGCTGCCAGTGACTTAAACACCTCCTCCAATGTGCTCGTAAACAATTTGGGAGAGAGCGGGTCACCTTGCTTGACACCTCTTTCAATTTTGAAAGATGGTCCTGAGTTATTTAATTTAATGTTTGCGGAGCTATTGAAGTAAATGAATTTTAGTAAATCTACATATGGTTTTTCAAGGTTCTGGTTTTCAAGAGATTTAAAGATTTCACTGTGACGAACACCATCAAAGGCCTTCGCATAGTCGACGAAGGCCAGATATAATGGGATATGAAATTCAGTGCATTTTTCTATTATCTGATTAAGTGTTTGAAGGTGGTCAATTGTGGAGAAGTTAGGGCGGAATCCGGCTTGTTCTGGTTAAATTATTAATTTACAAAAATTGTTAGCATGTAATTTGATTTGATTTTTATGAAATCTCATAAATGGCGCTGTTTAAAATTGTCTTTATACTACTAATATTTAACTAGTTTCTCTGTCCAGGTTACGTAGTTTTGAACAACGAATAATGGGAAACTTTATTATTTACCTACATAAGTTTTCGTATCAAGTTTCAAGTTAATTAACCCAAGGAATAAGATTATCCCATACAAACTTTAACATCCCCTAAATCTTGCACTGGGAGTAGGTACTACTGAAAAATTAAATATGCCAGCTTTGATAACTAATTTAGGGTAATGTTTGTAGTAAGTTTTGAGTCAATCGGCCCACAGGAAAAAAAATACATTGCATCCATTGCACCATTTAAATTCAATATTGCTTACTTTCCATAACTTATGGCGTGATAATATGTACCCTAAAGCCTTCCTTGGTTTACAAAGAACATGTTTGCTTTTCAATTCAATCTATCCAGTAGTTTTGGCATGAAGCTCTACCATACTCATATAAAAACAGATAAACAGACAAAAATTCTAAAAAGACAGTTTTGTCATCAGTTACGTTTTTCTAACGAAGTAACGTTTTTTTTTTACGTGCACTAGCTTCTGACGTTTTATAAGTGCCCATGTAGGCCCATGTGAAATAAAAAAATTTGACTTTGACTTTAACAGAAGCTACTTACTTAATTTTTCCATAAAATTCTCAATGTACAGTTTTTGTTTCGTTAGGTACTGTTTTGATGCAGAGAATTATACGGAATTGATTTAAACATTAAGTTGGATGGAGGCAGGAATGTGCTTGCAGTGTTTTGAACGTATACGGAGATATTCAGTGTGCAAGAAACATCTAAGAGTGAACGGTCGCACTAATTCAGTTATTCGGAACCAATATGAATTTAATAGTAGATGGATGTAATTAAGTTATTATAATCATTATGATATATGCAGAGCATTATACGGAATTGATTTACACATACATTCGGATGGAGGCGGGAATGTGCTTGCAGTGTTTTGAACGTATACGCAGGTATTCAGTGTGCAAGAAAGATTTCAGACTGAACGGACGCACAAATTCAGCTAGAAATATTTAATTTGAATATCACCATTTAATGTTTAAATGAAATTTGATGTTGACTACTGATATGATACTGATTAAAACATCTTACATACGCATTGAAAACATTAAAAATCTCACTACATTCAGTGGACGCCGCAGGGTGGTAGTTTGGAAAGACGCAAGAAGTCTATCGCGATTTAAATATATATATATATATATATATATATATTATATATATTATTATATATATATATATATATATATATATATATATATATATATATATATATATATATTTAAATCGCGATAGACTTCTTGCTTGCTTTATATATATATATATATATATATTATATATATTATTATATATATATATATATATATATATATATATATATATTTAAATCGCGATAGACTTCTTGCGTCTTTCCAAACTACCACCCTGCAGCGTCCACTGAATGTAGTGAGATTTTTAATGTTTTCAATGCGTATGTAAGATGTTTTAATCAGTATCATATCAGTAGTCGACGTCAAATTTCATTTAAACGTTAAATGGTGATATTCAAATTAAATATTTCTAGCTGAATTTGTGCGTCCGTTCAGTCTGAAATCTTTCTTGCACACTGAATACCTGCGTATACCAACTAAACACTGCATGCACATTCCCGCCTCCATCCGAATGTATGTGTAAATCAATTCCGTATAATGCTCTGCATATATCATAATGATTATAATAACTTAATTACATCCGTCTACTATTGAATTCAGATTGGTTCCGAATAACTGAATTAGTGCGACCGTTCACTCTTAGATGTTTCTTGCACACTGAATATCTCCGTATACGTTCAAAACACTACAAGCACATTCCTGCCTCCATCCAACTTAATGTTTAAATCAATTCCTCATAATTCTCTGCATCAAAACAGTACCTAACGAAAGAAAAACTGTACATTGAGAATTTTATGGAAAAATTAAGTAAGTAGCTTCTGTTAAAGTCAAAGTCAAATTTTTTTATTTCACATGGGCCTACATGGGCACTTATAAAACGTCAGAAGCTAGTGCACGTAAAAAAAAAAACGTTACTTCGTTAGAAAAACGTAACTGATGACAAAACTGTCTTTTTAGAATTTTTGTCTGTTTATCTGTTTTTATATGAGTATGGTAGAGCTTCATGCCAAAACTACTGGATAGATTGAATTGAAAAGCAAACATGTTCTTTGTAAACCAAGGAAGGCTTTAGGGTACATATTATCACGCCATAAGTTATGGAAAGTAAGCAATATTGAATTTAAATGGTGCAATGGATGCAATGTATTTTTTTTCCTGTGGGCCGATTGACTCAAAACTTACTACAAACATTACCCTAAATTAGTTATCAAAGCTGGCATATTTAATTTTTCAGTAGTACCTACTCCCAGTGCAAGATTTAGGGGATGTTAAAGTTTGTATGGGATAATCTTATTCCTTGGGTTAACTTGAAACTTGATACGAAAACTTATGTAGGTAAATAATAAAGTTTCCCATTATTCGTTGTTCAAAACTACGTAACCTGGACAGAGAAACTAGTTAAATATTAGTAGTATAAAGACAATTTTAAACAGCGCCATTTATGAGATTTCATAAAAATCAAATCAAATTACATGCTAACAATTTTTGTAAATTAATAATTTAACATCCCATATTTATAAAACTTTCATCAAAGTTTTACACAATCGACTTGATGAGAAACTGGACAAACATCAGCCACCAGAACAAGCCGGATTCCGCCCTAACTTCTCCACAATTGACCACCTTCAAACACTTAATCAGATAATAGAAAAATGCACTGAATTTCATATCCCATTATATCTGGCCTTCGTCGACTATGCGAAGGCCTTTGATAGTGTTCGTCACAGTGAAATCTTTAAATCTCTTGAAAACCAGAACCTTGAAAAACCATATGTAGATTTACTAAAAATCATTTACTTCAATAACTCCGCAAACATTAAATTAAATAACTCAGGACCATCTTTCAAAATTGAAAGAGGTGTCAAGCAAGGTGACCCGCTCTCTCCCAAATTGTTTACGAGCACATTGGAGGAGGTGTTTAAGTCACTGGCAGCCTCATGGAACACCAAGGGCATTGACGTCCGTGAAAAGAGGTCAACAAATCTTCGATTTGCCGACGACATTGTCCTCTTTGCCCCCACAGTCCAGGAGCTGCAAACTATGCTCCAGGAACTGAACACAGCTAGCCTCAAGGTGGGACTCGCTATGAATCGATCTAAAACCAAAGTGATGACCAACAGAAATAAACGTAGGGTCGAGGTAGATGCGCAGGAAATATATTATGTCGATGAGTATATCTACTTGGGCCTGTTAGTATCTTTCCAAAACAGACAGGAAAAGGAAATTGATCGACGCATCCAGAACGCCTGGAAAAGCTACTGGTCCATGAAGACGCTAATGAAGGGTGATCTACCGATCTCCCTGACTACGTAAACTCATCGACATGTGTATTCTGCTTATCCTAACCTACGGTGCTCAGACTTGGTCACTCACCGAACTACAAAAGTTCCGCCTTGGGGTTTGCCAGAGAGCTATGGAGCGTAATATTCTGGGCGTAAGAAGAACAGACCGAATACCTAATGATACGCTGCGCTCCAGGACGGGCATAATAAACGTAGGCAAAAAGGCTGCCAGGCTTAAATGGAATTGGGCAGGTCACACTAGTCGCATGCACGAGGACCGCTGGGCAAGAGTCGCCACACAGTGGGCACCAGAGGGAAGAAAGCGTTGTCGAGGTAGGCCTAGAAAGAGGTGGCGAGATGATCTAGACGTGTACTCTCGGTACACGTCTAGATCATCTCGCCTTGGTTCGAGACTGCGCGGGAGAAGAAGGTTTGGAAGGACTTGGGGGAGGCCTTTGCCCAGCAGTGGGACAGTTAGGGCTTTAAAAAAAAATTAAATTTGATCAAGCTGGCAAGGGTAGTAGTTAGTTATTCTTAAAATTCATAGATGGTAATGTGCATTTTCTTCCTAAAAGTTGAAGTTCAAGTTCCAGAATACCCTCAAAATCTTGAGAAAGACAATTAAAAACAAATGCGGTGTTAAATATTACAAAAAAGTTATGTTCATGCAAAAAATATCGCCATCATCTGTCTGAAGATTTTCTGTGAGCTTTAAGGCGTGCTACTGGAGACGAAGTCGATGTAACTGATGATCGTGTGCTGAGCACCTGTCTCAGTTCACTTCAAGATGTGGACATTTCTATCGGTGGTAATGCACTGATTAAATATGGATTATCAGCTCCCCGATCATCACCGCATCATACGAAATGACCTTGTCGCTTTGTTCTCTTCCGAGCAAAAACAAATATATAACACCGTCCTTGAAAGTGTTGTGCAAAACCAGGATAAAACGTTTTTCTTGGGTTGCTCTTTGTGGAACAGGAAAAACATGGCATACTTGCAAAGGTCAGGAGGCAAGGCGATATTGCTATTGCTGTAACGTCGTCGGGAATCACTGCCACACTGCTTTTGGGTGGCAAGACAGCACATGCCATGTTTAAAATTCCCGTCGATTTAGAGATCTCCAAAACGCCTGTTTGTGGTATGTCACGTGACAGCGATAAGGGACACGTGCTTAAGGATTGCTCTCTGATCATATAGGATGAGCGTACGATGTCCAATAGGAAGGAAGTTGAGGCCGAGGACAGAACCCTGCAAGATATCTGCGGGGACGAACATTTTATGGGTGGTATCACAGTTTGTTCAGTGATGATTTCGGGCAAACGCTTCCCGTGTTGACTTGGGGCTCACGAGGTGAATGCTTCGTTGAAACAGTCTTCGTTGTGTTCGGTCAAATGCAGCGCATATACCCGTAACGAGTTTATGCACTACATTTGACCATTAGTATGAGAGCTCGGGTCGACAGCAATGCACGTGCTCAAGAATACTCTGATGTCCTTCTAACTCTTGGTTGAAGGCACTCTACCTTTTTTTATGGTGAGAAAAATCATCAAATGACGATTCCCGCCATTGGGCGGAGCGGGAGACAGTGTTAGACTTCTACTGGCTAAACAACCCACCGAAACCCAAGAAGGATTTCTTGCCTCAGTTCCAAGGCTTCTTTAGGGGATCCGCTTTCGCATCAACCCTTGGCCCTAGAAGGCTTCGACCCTGCTGGGCTCCTACAGTTGCTGACGACTGCTTGAAGCGCAGGGAACAGTGCGCGCCGTCGACGACTTGGGCTCGGTCCTAACGGTTACCGGATGAGCGGACAGCGAGCTACCCATTCCTCGCCGGTCGCAAGCCCGCGCCTACGGTGGCCGGAAATTGGGATCGGAAACACGGCGGCTGTTGCGGTCGGCCCCCTCTTTTAGCCGCTAGCATTACTGTTTCGAAGAAGGAGGCGACCGCATGCCACTCTTCTTCGCTACGGATCATGGGCTCTGCCAAAGTCCACCGCGAGTCATATCCCCCTGCGAGAGAGGTGGACAGGAGGTGCTTCCAGAGTCTCTCGATAGAATAGAATATTGATTTATTAGATAGAGTGTTATCCAGCTTAGAAGAACTAATTCGCTGTGTGAGCGGGCCATTTTGACGTCCAAAAATGATCAGGCTGCGGCAATTAACGAATGCATTCTCTCGGAAATTGGGAATGCAGTGGTTTATACTTCGATAAACCCTGTCGTCGAGCAAGATGGGTTTGGAGCAACGTGGGATTTTTGAACTCCTAACCAGCAAGTAGACTTCCAGCGCATACCATCAAGCTGGAAAGTCGGAGTCCCGATTATGCATCCTCGTAACCTATCTCCTCCAAAGTTGTTTAACGAGATCCGTCTTAAAAGTCATCTGCTGCACAGACACACCATTAAGGCAAAAATTCTTACGGGTTGTGGCGTCGGCGAGTCCCCCGTGAGTGTTAGCTTCGCGATGACCATCAATAAGTCACAGTTGCAGACACTGAGTGCAGTGGGTGTCATATTCAGGACGAGTAGCTTCTCATGCGGGCAACTGTACGTCGCTTACTCCCGCGTCACCAGCCCTGACACTCTTTACATTTTGGCTACTGGCAGCATGACTACCACCGTAATGTGGTGGAGGAGTGGTATAGGCTCCAACTCAGTGGTGGCGGAGTGGTAAAGGCCCCGACTTACAAGTTGTAGGTCGGGGCTTCACACCCAGCCAGGCGCATTACTTTTTATAATTTATTTCATAACCACTGCTCTTAAAACGATGACGGAAAACATTGTAAGGAAACTGTGACTGTGAATGTTTTAGAAACAAAAAATCATTGGGCCCGCGTGGTGGATTTTGGCCTGTTCCCTCTCCTAGAAAGGAGGTCTGTTTCCCAGCAGTGGGAACTTTATAAAGCTGATGTAATGCTATTTTAAAAGTTGTTTATTTATAATGCTATAGCGACAGTGTCATCTTAGGTAGTTTTGGTGCTGTAGAGCCTTCACGCAAACAACGTCGCGGGCAGCAGCTGGTATGTTATAATAGTCATCACTAACAGACTATAATAATAGACCAAATAAATAACCACTTTTAACGCACTTGCAAATAATTCACATTGGTGACAAGCTTGCATCCCGGCCGGCACAAGTCTATTTCTTTACAAACTCGGCACGCGAGCGCGCTGAAGCCATGCGTCCCTCGTCAACCCCGAATGGGCCCCTCAGACACCGTACCTAGTGCCCGTTTAAGGATATTTAAGAGACGCAAGATTGTTGTCACGAAAACATGATAAAAACTTTACAAATTAAGTACGATATTCAATGGACACGATGAGATCGGTGAACTGAACTCAAAGTATACGCGGTAAATTATACGCTGAACACTAGCGTCCTCCAAATTTCGGTCGGACGACGGCGGAACTATATTATACGCTAAAAGACATTGTAGTGATGGAATTACGTCCATGCCAATTTTTTGCCCATGCATTCTAATGATCATAAGGGACCCTTGGGCTAAAAATGAGGGTCGGTCAATCTTGCGTCCGTATTCCGGACGCACAAAGTCAGTTGGACGCAGCATCATCGGTAAATAACGCCATGTAGGACGCAACATGTCCTTCGAGATGTAAATATATATATATATATATATATATATATATATATATATATATATATAATATAATAAAGAGGTAAAGTTTGTTTTTTTGTTTGTAGGAGGTAATCTCTGGAACTACTGGTCCGATTGGAAAAATTTTAGCAACAATATAAAGCTGCTTCACTCCTGAGTGACATAGGCTATATTTTATGTACGCTAGCGAAGCTGCTGACAAAAGCTAGGACAAAAATAAAGGTTTAAAAAAAAATGCCAATATCAGTTCTTAACAGCAATAACAACTTCTAGTGTTATATATTTTTTACGAGTACAGAAGCCCTAAAGTTAAAGCCTCACTTCAGGCTCAATCTCACTTAGTGTTTTTTTTGGTGAAAAATCATTTGATGACTACTTAAGCTCTAGGGCGGAGTGCACATCCGATTTTTAACAAAATACCGCATCTATGTTCCTTCATTGTCCTTTGTATTCTAGGACAACAGGTTTCCCTTTAAAAACTCGTTCCACGGTCTCAATAGGCTTCGGCTCTGCCACGTTTTGCTGATGGTGGGCTCGGTCGAGTTAGTTACCGGATCATCAGACGGCAAGCTACCTATTGATCGTAAAATATTAGGTGACACCATATGTTTAAAATGAAGTAAATATATACCAATAAAGTGCTTAAAAAACCTATACCAGTTAACAAACGAGTTGATGACCTCTAAAACCTGTACATATCTTCATGTATTGTAGCTAAGAATCGTTTCAATTACTTCAGCTTTCAAATAAATAAAACCTGCGGCAAAATCAGTTCATTCATGTAAGAGTTACGATACTACGGACAAACACACAAACAGACAGACACGTCAAACTTGTAACAACCCCTCTTTCCACGTACAGTCAACATGCTTTACAAACAAATGTTAACTACAAAATATTAAATTTATTTTATACTTAAGTTAAAGTTACAACGTAAGTACACTAAGACTTTTGATATTCGTGATGAACAGCTGTTAACTACGTACAACATGTATACCCAATTATTTCTTGCAAAAAATGCCATTATGGCCGCCAACGCCTTGGCATTCTAATTGAAATAGCGCGTGAAGATAAGGCTGGAGTTCGTAGAACTAAGTTAAGCAGGTTTTATTTTGCCCCAAAACTATGGTAATTGTTTAGAATTCCCGAACCAACAGTATTCTAGGTACAACAATGTTACACACTTAGTGGAAACTTGCACTCAGTAGATTACTGTAGTTTTTTAAAGTTTTAAAAGAAAATATTACTCGTTTGGGCGTGACCTTTCTTATTTTTTAAGATTAAGAAATCATTTTATGACATACTAGTTTTTGTCAGCGGCTTCGCCCGCGTACATAAAATATAGCCTATGTTACTCAGGAGCAAAGCAGCTTTCTATTGTTGCTATAATTTTTCCAATCGGACCAGTAGTTCCAGAGATTACTTCCTACAAACAAAAAAACAAACTTTACCTCTTTATTATATTAGCGTAGAAGTGTAGATACCGCCTTTGAGCGGAGTGAGAAGGCATATCAGCCTTTTAATAACTAAAACTTACTCGTTTGTTCCTTTTTTGCCTTGCGTTTCAAGACCCCTTCTGTTCATTTTGTCTTAACCCATGGCCCCTGTAAACTTCGACTTTGCTGGGTTCCTACAATTTGCTGACACCCCCTTGAGTTGGGCTCGGTCCGGACGGTTACCGGATGATGAAACGGCGTGCTACCCATCGCTCGCCTTCCCACTCCATCTAAGAGCGAGAGAATTCATTGGATGATTTACCACCTACAGTAAAAAAAAACCTCCAGTATTTCACTACAATATACACAACAACTTTTATTCGACTGTATCAAGTCGTTAAGGACCAGTTACTTAACAAACAATATACAAAAGAAATTATATTTAAAAAGATAATTGTAGAAATTAATGACAGCCGTTAGTAGTATCATAAACCATTTATGTTGGGAACACTGAACTTAAGCCACTTACATAGTTTAAGGTCACATCAAAAAGATTACCATCAACAATTTGTATTGTATCTTTTTAATGAGTATTTTAGGTGTTAGAGCCTAATGGGTGCTTTATAAATGTTGTGATAAAAATTACAATTAATTGTATCTATTTATTAAGAGGTGTTGAATTTATTTGAATAGCGTCTACGCGAATAAATCTTAACTATTTTATTAACTTAGTATCTTAAGAGCAATTAGGTACACCTTAGGTTTTTAGGGTTCAAAATTCTAAACTTGAAAAATTAATATAAATAAACCATTTACAGCACTTTAAAAGTGACAAGAACTCTGTCATAAAAAGGATGCTAATTGCGCAATCCAAAGCACAAATCTCTACGGAGAAGGGTTTTTTTAATATAATGTGTATTTCATCATGCATTTGGATTTGCTCTGTATGCATAAAATTTCTAAAGGTAAAAAACGCACCCTCGAAAAAGACAGGTTACGCATGCGGAGCAAATCTGCGTACGTGATGAAATCCGCGAGGTATGAACCCGGAAATAGGCAAGAAACTTCATGGACACTCTTTTAAATCATGACTGTTATGTATTACAAACACATCAACAACATATATCTTGTCGCTACTTTTATGTGAGAACTATTTAAATAAAGTATAATATAGGAACGCTGATAGATACTGAACTGTGAAACTCGAATGTGATGGTGAAAACGCTGAAGAGAAAGTCCCCACTTAAAGAAGTTGGTTTCTCTTCAGGAGCTCAAAGAATACTTGTCTTATATAGGTCTGACGGTCAAATTTAAATAGGGGAAAGAAAAAACATGTTGTAAACCCTACATGTTCAACAAACGACTATTATGTTAAGGTCGTTTTTGAACGCAGTAGTGCAATGCACATTACTGATGAAAGCGCAGTACTCACGACAGTTAGGCTACCACACGCAGGCACAGTACAAATTGACGCGTGAGCCCGGGTGACGTACATATCCCAGTTACACAAGCATGTGGACACGGACTCTTTATTAAGGCAAGTGTAATTGCACTGTTTTGGAATTGTTTTGGAAATTTTATGTTTATTAATAGCACTCGTAACGTGTTTGTTCCAAATGCGGTGAGGCAACTGGGACGCGGTGAGGCATTATTGAAGCTTTCTCTACTGAAACAAATGGAATTTCAGAGATTATAATTCTAGTTTTAATTAAACAGATTACACGTTTCAAGCTTACTGTTGAAATGTTTTGTGACACGTGTATTATGAGCCATTATTTTATAATTACACTTCACATACTGTTGTATGAACTTGGTTTCATGAGGTAGTCATCAACAGAGTCGAACACAGTACTGGTATTATTTAAATTGCCTCCTATTACACTCGCGTCCGTGTCGTAGCAGCCGCGTGTATATGCGGACTCCTTTATATGAACGCGAGTGGCGAAAGTGGGTTGACGTAACAGGATAGAATTTTTTACCACAGAAGGCTTATTACATGCTACACCCGAAGAAAACTACAGTCAAAGTATTTTGGAATAGTGAAAAGTCTACTTGTTAATGAATGCATGCATTTTAAACTATCTAGCTCTAAGTTTTTCCACTTATGAGCTTTATAATGTCAAGAAGCGAAGTGAACCTTCTGTATTTGAATATTTTTCGTAAATACATAGTCAGAAGTACCACTGAAGGCTCATTCAGACTACATCAGAAGGAAATTACTGTCAAAGTACTTTGGAATAATGAAGAATCTACTTGCAGTTGTGAGTTTCAGGTTTTAAACCGTCTAGCGCTAAGTTTTTCCACTTGTGAGCTCGATAATGCCTCGTGAGGTTCTGTGGTGGGCCCTTAAGGAGAAAGGTGTGCCTGGGAAGTATGTGCAGTTGATCCGAGCGATGTATAGTCGCTGCAGTACACAAGTTCGGTCTGCAGCGGGCACCACTAACAATTTCAATGTGGCTGTCGGTTTACACTAAGGGTCGGCTCTTAGCCTTTACCTCTTCCTGATAATTATGCACGCTCTGACGTCGGACATTCAGGAAGAGGCTCCCTGGTGTATGCTGTTTGCCGATGATATTGTGCTGGTTGCCGAGAGTGCCCCAGAGGTCCAGAGCAGATTGGAGGTGTGGTGGCAAAGACTGGAAAGTGTTGGCCTAAAATTGAGCAGAACTAAAACCGAGTACCTGTTCTGCGATTTTGGCGGTCTCTCTAGTCCTGTGCCCATTGCTCTCGCTGGAACGCCCATACCAACCTGTTCCGACTTTCGGTACCTTGGGTCGCTTATCCAAGGGAATGGTGAGATAGACTGAGACGTGGCTCATCGAATCAACTCAGGATGGATGAAATGGCGACAGGTCACTGGAACAACTTGCGACCCACGGATGCCCCTCAAGTTGAAGGGTAAAATCTACAAGTCCGTGATAAGGCCTGTAAAGTGAGAAATGAGTATATTAGAGGAAGTTTGAAAGTGGCGCCAGTGACTGAAAAGTTGAAAGGGAACCGTTTGTCTTGGTATGGCCACGTAAAAAGGAGAAATGAAATGCATGTTACGAAAAAGGCCTTGAGTATAAATGTGGTTGGATGGATGGAGAGGGAGAGGGAGACCAAAGACAAAATATGGATGGATTGTGTGAAAAGTGATATGAAAGACAGTGGAGTTTGTGATAGAGTGACGGGTGACAAGGTAGAATGGAAGAAAAAACATATTATAAAAATAAAACGGGACAAGGGCAGGAAGATGATGATGAGTTCAATAATGTCAAGAAGTAAAGTGAGTCTTCTGTATTTTGATATTCTTTGTCAATACTTATTCAGAAGCACCACAGAAGGCTCGTTAATGAGACTACATCAGAAGGAAACTACAGTCAAGGTATTAAGGAATAGTGAAAATTTACTTCCTTATGTGCAATACAGACTTTAAACTATGTAGCGCTAAGTTTTTCCATCAGTGAGCTCAATAATGTCAAGAATTGAAGTGAGTCTTCTGTCTTTTAATATTCTTTGTCAACACTTATTCAAAAGTACCACAGAAGGCTCATCCGTCTTTTTCAAAGCACAACAGTCAAGGTATTTTGGAACAGTGAAAAGATTACTTGTTGTTATGGAATACAGATTTTCATCTTTAAATACCGTCATTAGAGACCCAATAGAAAGGCAATGGAGTCGAACGTCTTCGGTTGGGACTTGAATAATACAATATAGCGTTCAATTTTTCACCTGTGACCTCAATAATGTCAAAAATTTAAGTGAGTCTTCTGTATTTTAATATTCCTTGTCAATACTTATTCAGAATTTCTCTCACGTATCTCGGGACCGTTCCAGACAAAGCCAGATATCTGTCTACACTATGAATTTATTTTAAAAGCTAACTAGACTCCGTCAGTTTCTTGTTTGCGAGACGATTTGTAATAATTAATGTTGAGAGAATTATCGCGTATGTAAGTAAAATGTTGGGCTTGTTAACAATGTTGTTCAGTAATTATTTGATGTAATGATGAGTAATGACGATTTGTATAATTAATTTTGTGTTGTTTTAGAGCGATTTAGATTTTTCTGACAGTTGTAACGCAGTTGCGATTTTTATGGGAAGTGGTTATTTATAAAAATTCAAGGATTTCATCTACTAAGACTTTCTTAATGATGTATTCGAAAGGTAAAAAGCGGTGTCTATTATCGCATGTTTTTTCTTATATACTAATGAAGAACCAAAACACATGTTATTCATAAAATATGCATTGTATGTTTTAGAGCTTGCCGTTTGACCTACTGTACTAAGCCAGTAAATAATATTTTTTTTTTATCTAGAAACAATTTATTTAATAAACAAAAATACATTATCTCTTTCTTCCATTTCTTTAATTATATATAAAAGCGAAATATCATTCACTGATTAATCACAAAATCTCAGAAACTATAACACCTACGAACATAAGATCAAGCAAAAATAGATTTTAAGAAACTGAGGGGGTAAACTGAGGGTTAGAAATTTGTATGAAGAAAACGACTTTCAGCAGCAGCTAGCGGGATTTATACTTAATAATATAATATTATATAGGCAATTAATTCATATTATTATATAGGCTCTCACGGAATTTGGTAGACCAGAAAAAAAAAAGTATTTAAAGCCATTCAATTTCTAAAACCTTTCAAAACGAAGTTACCTACTTTTGCCAGTAATATAAAGCCTTAAAAAATGAATTAATGTTTATAAGTAATTTCGTGACAGCACCGCTTAACATACTGAATATTCATTTGAGATAATATCTATGTATTCGTTTATATAAAAAAGGTATTTTCTTTATAGTTCGTAGATGACTATCTAGCACGTAGGCAGACAACAATTCTAGACATCAGGTGATATATCAAACAAAACGATTCTACAATGTAAAAGTTTATTTAGGTTCCAAGGGACATATAAAAGGCTTTAGGAGGACTAACCAAACAAAACTAGGTACATTGTAATTTATAAGTTTGTTTTAACGTGCTAGTAAAAATAATGTAAACGTACAATTCTGTGTGAGAAAGTAAAAGCTTTGAACACATGAGCGCGATTGTTTAATTAAAACGTTATTAATGTAGTAATTACATAATTAAGTCTGAACCCTTAATTATTCTGAGTCGTTACAAACGTTAACAACACAAAGAAAGGTTCTCTTGAGAAAAAAAAATAAGTTTATGAACAGCTGCTTTGAAGTTCTTTGATAGAGAACAATTATTTTCTTAGCGAAGTTTTTGATATTCTTCTATCTTTTTGTTGAAGTGACCTAGTCAATTTCTACCAGAGCTCTTTTCTTTCAAATTAAATCCGTGCTCATATGCGAACAGAAACTCGATTCCATCAGTATTTCTAAGTCAGATAAAGGAATTGACCACTTAGTTTCAGATCTACCTTGAAGCTTATCCAGAATTGATCTGGGACTATGCTACCACAGGTGACTAGGAGGTAAAAAAAACATGAACGCAATACTGGCAACTGCTAGTGGCTTTGTTTACGTTCTACGTCCGGGGGACAAAAGTATTGAATGTAGGTACTGTCCCAAGAAATAGTCTACCCGAGTGCTAAATTTCATCAAAATTTGTCTGGACAAATTTTGATGAAACCATCATCGCCATCATCAACCTTTTAAATGTTCCAACTGCTGGGACCACTAGCAGCTAGCTATGAAAGCAAACTAATTCACTTGCTCTTCTCTAGGCCAGGACTGTGCCTAACTCATAACATATTTTTTATTATCAACGCGTGATTAATTCTAATATTACCAATCTGTAACATAATAATCGAATAAGACAAAGAACTTCTCATGTAACCGTAACTAAATTACCAGTACGAAAGACAATAAATCCGACAATCGAGAGAATGTTTGAAAACAAACGATTTCGCAGCGAACGGGTTCAAACTCGAGTTGGCGAACGCTGAAAACTTTCTATTTGCCTAATTAACTACATTCAAGGGTCTCTTTCCTTGATTAGATCACGTATCGGAAGGATCTGAGTCAATACAAACTTAGTTTTTATTGTTGTTTGACTGCCAATAAACTGGCGATTCTACGATGTAAAATAAATAACGAATGATTCGATTGATCATTCTAAATCATGATTTTTGCTGGACATAGGAATCCTAAAAGAGTTGCCACAACGACCAGCCCTTTGCACGGTTTATCTTGAAAAGACCTTCCAATGATGCATCTTTTGGTGCACAGTCACTAAACTAGCAGAACCTTCAATCTCCAATTGACATATTCTAGGAAGTGTGCCCCGTTTGTGCGGAATCGGTGGTAGCGATCTCTCACGCCGGACTCTAATTCGGGCTGGAGCGAAGAGGAATGCTAGACGGTTCCCTCGTTCTGTGAAGCAGTAATGCTAACGAAGAAAGATACCACACGTGTGTAGAAATGAACGTCCTGAAAGAAATTTTAATGAATGTTAATATAAACCTGTTATAATGATATCAAGGGCTACCGTTCATTAGTTCTTAGTTCCTAATTAGATCAAACAATAGGATTTAATTATAACAGGTAGATCGAGTCTCTTAAGTAACTACTATATATTTTAGTATATTGTATTGTAGATACTTGGGCATTGTTAGCTAAAGAATAGGTCGGGCTAGAACTAATAATAGTCAATTAATTTGATAGATACTTACCTATAACATTTAATTAAACAAGGACGCCGGTTCTAACAGTAGATGTTATGGATCATAGATATAAAAATGAATAGTTATCCGTTAGTCTTGCGAAAACTTGACAACGGCTGGACTAATTTGGCCAATTTTGGTCTTGAAATATTTGTAATAATAGCTCAAGGAAGGTTGGACGGTGAATAAAAAAAGAAGTTTTTATTTCTGTGGGCATGGCATGACATTTCCCGCCTTTGAGCGGAGCGGTATATAGTGTCAAACTTTTACTGACTGAAAAAAAATAATCAATAAAAAAAGAAGACGGAATATATTTATAAGGCAATACGAAGTCAGCCGTCAGCTAGTACTGAATAATTCTTGGCCATTGTGTTAACCACAAATTGGTATACTTATGTGATGACACTGTTTTTCATTCTTTCGCGCATAAATGGCTGAATAGATTTGGATAAAGTCTGACGCTTAGAGGCCTTAATAATATTTCTTTGCTCCTCGGACAAAGGAGCTATTAAAATCTAGTATGAGAAAATAGTACAAAAAGGTTATGTAACTATAAATTGCGTAATATAATTTTATTAAAAAAGCTATTACAGAACACGATCTAGTCCCAAACTACGAGTAGAAGTAAGTAGTATAAGAATGTGGTGTGAATACTAGACAACTGATAATTAGATACCGAATAAATGATTGTGCTCATCACACCAACAATTTTCTTAGGTGGGAATCTAACCTCCGGAATAGCAAATGCCACTAACCTCTAAACCAAAAAACCAATCTAAAATATTACATTTGAATTTTTATTTTTCTTTTCAGAACTGTTATAGATAGTATATTTTCAAAGCTTCAAATGCCCTTATTTTAAGAATAAAACTGTTTAATATTTAGTGACGTCAAACGTGAAAATCGAGTATACAGAAAGTACTTTAGCGCTTCTAAGTCCGCCATACGCACTCCACTCATAATGTGCTATTCCGATTATATCTTCCGTGTAATCTATGTTTATCTGCGGCTTTGAAGCCCACGCACGGAGCCCTCCACCCAGGAGCCCTATGAATAAATAAAGGATGCAAAAGTGCGTTCTACATGATCCCTTTGAAGTCCTTTTCACAAACTCTCCCATTAAACGACTCTCCTTAAATACAGAATAAACTAACACATCGTCTTTATTTCAGATAATACGTGTATTTTACAGGAAAATGGTAAAGTAAAAATAAATCACGCAATATGAAAATAATTTTATTTATTTGTTATACATATAAACACTTACAAACGCTGATAGAAGAGCACAAAGGGGCTGATTATTTCAATCTTTCAGTGTAGACCTGTGACAGGAGATTAGTGTCAGAGATTACTGCTTACTTTGGTAACTAAAGATACTTACTGTGTAAAAATAGGTTAGAGAAAATAAAATATACTTAGTTACCAAATTAAGCTCATATAATACATGTCAAAAAACAGTAATTAAAAATACACAAAATGAAATAATGTATAAATTATTTGATTGAGAAATTAAAGAATAAGAACTAAAATTAGGATGTCTCCTAAGTTTTAGGTCTATTAATTTTTTTTGTTTATTTAGCCACAAATTAAATCAGTTGAACATTAGAAAGGCTATTATTTATCAGACAATGAGGATTTACATTTTTTTTTTAATTTACATTTAGGTTAAAACACTAAATTAGTTGCGCACTCAGATTTACCGCTAGAAACACAACTTGACAAAATGGGTTTGTATAGACCCATCGGATACTCATTGTGAATCCGATGCCTATCTTTAGTACATGAACCACACGTTGGAGTGCCTGAAGTGCGCTGCACTTTGAAGGACTTAATGAGGGCTACCGATGATGCATTTAATGTAGTCACCTACTGGACCAAAACAGTTCATTTATTTATTAATACCATGCACTAATGAAACACTATACAAAGCAGGACTTATTTACCTTAGGCATTTTCTACTAGTCGATGGTTTTGTGTCCGTTTGCGAAGACGCAGCGCGTTACGTAGCGTTAGGCGTTCGTGGTACATTGCAGCAGTATACTGCGTCATTGTAGGTACGCTCAAACACAAACATATAGCAATGTTCGACAACCGCTCAACGCGCCGTGTCCTAGTAAACAAGCACTTAAGGTAGCGCAGAAACATAGCATGTACACTTACATACAAAAATATACTTACATATATAATAACAAATTCAATCAATAAATAACCAATTCGAATAAAAGAAGAAACTGTAAGTTCTAGTACGCACTGAACTAAGCAAAGTGACAAAAAGGCTTTTGTAAAAACTCAAATGCTTATTCCCCATATCCGACATTTTCAAATCCGACACAAAAAGAACAACAAAAGAAATCAATCAGCAACATTGTTGTACGCAAAAAGTTAGGCCCCATTCACACTTATATTATCCATAGGCAGAATTTAGGTCAAATGTAAAACGAATTGCGGAACGGTCTACGTCAGTTAGAACCGCTGACGCGACGTGAATGCGCCCTAATGAACAGATGTTACACCATTCAAAGGGAACTATTTCAACCTAACTTTAAAATATACGTACAATTACTTTGCTACTGCTTTAATTGAAAGGGAGAATCGTGTTTTTTTGCGATTTTCAAAGCAATGTACAATTTTTTTTGGATATCTGCTTTTTATTGTAGATTGTAGATTTTGCAGTTTGTTAATTTTTGTAACGAGTGCTATCTTTAAATTTTATGCCATAAAGTCCCACTGGACGTCTCAGTTCTTCTGTCTGTAACTTCACACTACACAACACGACACGATCGTCAATTAATAGATCATAGACTGAATAATGAGGAAATTTTTTTAGGTGGACAAAATCATCCAATGACATTTCTTGCCCTTGGTGGAGCTAGGAAATTTATCAGACTTTTACTGACTAATAATGCACTCCTGTTCCTTTCGTGCCTTTGTTCTAGGGACTCAATGTTCTTTTTCATATAACTCATAATCCCAGAAGACTTCAACCCTGCTGGGCTCTACGGTTTGCTGACATCTCCTTGAGGCGTGCATGGAACGATACGTGCTGTCGACGACTTGGGCTCGGACTGTATGCACATAGGCATACCACACTGACCTCTATTATATATTGCACTGAACTGGCTAACGTCAAAGTGATTTTGTCCCCGTTTGATATGCGCCATATTGGCGCTGTCGGTCACGGCGACTGTAGCGAGTGTCTACGATACTAAACTAGGTAATATCACGCCGCATAAATATTTTGTCAAATTAGACCGGACTGACGTTTTGCCTCACCGTTTATACCGCGTACATCGAGGGACTGGAACAGTTTGCCAGCTGTGGTATTTCCGTCCGATTATAATGTAGGTGGTTTCAAGGCTAGAATGAATAGGCTCTTAATAAACTAGTGCGCCTCACCATCACTGCTTACCATCAGGTGGGATTGCAGTCAAGCACTAGTTAAAAAAATAGTTCTCTGGACGCTTGCGAGTGGCGCTTCAAATAGGTACAAAAAATGAGCTGTCAAACATACGAAACAGCTTGTCCGGTTGTTAATACTTGAGGGCAGTGGTATACCATGTCCTTGAAATGCAAGTACGATATAATTTTTTTTTAATTCCAAAAGTATGTTTCCTGATAACTTTCTACTTTCAATTGCATTAGTAGCAAAAACAGTTGTCGAAACAACACAAACAGTAGCTTTCAATCGCCGAGCACTATTGGCTCGATGCAAATGTATCAAGTGAAGCATCGATCACCGCGATTGACAGTCGATTAACTATCCCTATTTAATTTAGTTCACAATGAAAAAGCAGGGATTGGTCTGCTAGTTACTGACGTGCACAATGAAGTTGTGATGTTAAATGAAGTTAAATGCTAGCTTTTTGTGTTGATCAGCATTTTTTTGGTTATATAGGTACAGCATGATTGCCATTCACACTCATCTGGTCTTGAAACGTTGAATCTTAGACTGGAATGTATTTAGATGCTTTTTTTAAATATAAACTGAAACAAAATAAATAAAACTATAAATTATTATAACCGCAACAAGCTAATTGTTGGGGCCCTACAGGCTCGAAGCCTCCCGGAGCTGAGGTTGGTGCGAAAGCGTTACACCGGGGTTTTGGGAATAAGGCAAGGAAGGCACGGGGTAGGTTGTTTAGTCAGTAAGAGTGTGACACTGAATCCTGCTCCGCCCAAGAGTGGGATTCATCATTCGATAATTTTTACCTAGGTACCATAAAAAAAAACAAGGTAATTGTTCCAGTTCTTCAATGTATTTGGTAGAAAAAATGAGGCAAAACAATTAGCAACAATAAAACAAAGTTTAAAACAATGTAAGGTTGTTCATGACTGGTCTGTCAGTCTAGTAGTTAGTGGCTCTGACTGCTATCTACTGATCGTGATTCGGATCGTGGGTTCGATTCCCACCCAGGACAAATGTTTGTGTGATGAGCACGATCATTTTTTCTGTCTGGGTGCAATTTATCTACAAAATGTATGTATTTAGAAATATATAAGTATGTTTATCAGTTATCTAGTACCCATAATACAAGCTCTGCTTAGCTTTGGACTAGACGGCGTTGTGTGATAGTTGTGGAATTTACTATATTAATTATTATGTATGAGTATATTACGTATAAGAATGAGTCTTAGCTATTAATCTTATTTTATGAATATCGGGTCAATGACCGCACACTTATACTTATTTTACATTTGACATTAAGTACATCTCTGCATAGTATTTTAAATGTAAGACCGACATTCAGTGAAAACACGGTTGAAAAGCCAGTGAAGCAAACAGGAGTCCCCGCTTGAATCCACACTAATGACGCGAAACTTTGCTTGCAGAAGTTAATATAGTGCGGTTGCATATTATTTACCGTTTGTTTTCATAATGAAGCCTTAACATTAATGAGATTAACGTGTCTGTAAAATTATTTATAGGATAGAGTATTTTTTACCTTGTGATGAAAAAGGATTACGTGTAGCGGATATGAAAATGGTGAGATGGATAAAGTGAGGGGATACCTATATTAGTGGGAGTTTGTAAGTGGTGCCAGTGACATGACAGAAAAGTTGAAGGGGAATAGTTTGTCCTGGTATGGTCATTGGATCATGTAAAAAGGAGGAATGAAACACAATATGTTACTGAAAGATGTATAGGCATACATGTGTATAGATGGACAGGGAGAGGGAGGTCAAAGTAAACATGGATGGATTGTGTGAAAAGTGGAATGAAGGACAAGAAAGTGACATCATGACGGGTGACCGAGTAGAATGGAACAAGAAAAAATGGGAAAAGGGCAGGAAGATGATGAGTATTTCATAACTTCTTTTCTTTCGATGGGATAATCATCCAATGTCATCTTCACGAAAGAAAACTGAAAGTACGCTAGGTAATTTGGTTTTACTCACAAAAAGTTTAACAAGTCATATTTTGATGATTTCCCACAAACAACAAGTCAATCAAAGTGTGACATGAAGAGATTCAATATTAGTTCATGCGTCACAGTTGTGTGCGTATAAATTAGAACTCAATATATCAAATTTTCACCCGAGTACTAGATACTTATCGATATTTGAATTCAGTTCAGTTTATTAGCTAAAATAATGTATTCCCAATAACGCTCAATTACCAAATTCAGCACTATAGGTCAAATGGACGTGCTGACGTAACATATTCGCTATCGGATTACGTGTACCGTTTGTAAGTCTAATCGCCACTACGGCTCAGTCTAACCGCAGAGCAGGGGCGTTGCTACCCAAATGTAATGAAGATCTAATGCAATTGTGCCCTATTCTAGCAACGGCTCTATTGCACGATAGAAGCGTTGCTGGAACAGGTCATTTTACTGTGTATGAGAAAAAGTTTAGAAAAGTATATAATTGAGATAGCTTATGCATTCGGTAAATGTTCATTTTAATTGATGAAGTAACGAAATTCCTTTCAAAATGTTCGCTTTTAATCTGTTTTTATTAATAAAACAGTGTTCGCCACAATATTACGTCATAGAGTCCTGTAAACTAAAAAAAGTGTCACCTGACTATTTTTTATGTTAGCACATTATTTGACGTCAGAACTCACTCAAGATTTATACTTACATTAATTATTTCTTTTAACAAATAAATCGTTTTTACAAGTTTAAATGGCCGAGATTAAAAAAATAAGTAAGTAAGAATTGAACGAACACAATAATCCAATGTGATTGTTTTGCAAAAAGGTAACCATTACGGCACAAGTGCGTAATGGTAATCGTAATGGTAATTTTGGTTGCTTTAATCGCTCACTCTAACAACTGTAGTTCCCATCTAACTAAACCTCCCCGTGTCGGATTACGATACAATTTCAATACGCGACGCGTTACGCAGCGCATTGGGTGGACATCGTAAAGTACAACTTTTTGTGCACGTGCAATAACGCGGCCCGCTGCTGCAATATACGGTGAACACCTATCGCGACGCGTCTCCGTAAACAAGCAGTCAGCCTTCGTTCGGTCGTCTGGTAATCAACAATCGTAAGGACACCGCTGAAGGATCGAAGCCAATTAGGGCCAAGGGTTCATGTCTGAAAGGAAGGCTCTGGCCCTAGTAAGTCTGGCAATGTAGGAACGGGGTAGGTTGTTTAGTCAGTAAGAGTCTGACACTGTTTCCCGCTTCACCAATAGGCGGGATTCGTCATTGGATGATTTTTACCTACCATAAAACAAAATACTCGCATCGCAGAGCATTATGCTCTCATTGTAGCCGTTTAGTCCAACAATACAATAATAACAAGCTATAATTGAGGTCTACAAAGGCCTCACGAGTCCTTATCTATAAACGATATTATCTGCGATATCGCTTGTAATAATCGGGTTGCTAATAACGTTTCAATTTGACTGTATCAAAGGACACTCTGATTAGTAATTAACAAGTTCCTAAATGAGATCACATAATACGGAATATGGGAATGAAGCGCTATTAACCACGCATTGTTAAGGGCTTGTAGATAGAAGGAGGAATGTTTTTGAATTGTTTTGATTTGTCTGAAAGTTTAACAGGGTTCAAGCCTTTCTAATAATTTTTTTTCTAAAGTTTGATGTAATTTTGCTCTGAACTTCTATCGCTTCGTACTCGATATTTACCGTAGGTAGAATTCCATTTGATTACTTTTTTCAATTTCCCATTTATAAGCCTTGCTTTTTTTAATTAAAACTTTAAAACAGCAATTTCGTTTTGCTTTTTATAAACCAAATATAAAACAATTTCCTGAACTAGCATCTGTTTTTTTTTTTTTATTATGTTTTAATTTATTAACCGAAGTCCCTAACCAGAAATAATTCCTGTAGAGTGAGGGTGTTCACAAACATGTAAACTCACTCACCTATAAGTCCTTTAGATCTGATACGACCATTCTACTACACGCAGTTGGAATATTGTCCAGACCAGATACCAACATTCTGGTTCCAGCCACCGTAGCCGTGGGATTGCGGAGGGCGAGCAATGGGTAGCTCGCTGTCTGCCTATCCGGTAAATAGCTAGACCGAACCCACTTCGTCGATGCCGCGCACAGTTCCAGGCCCAGCAGGGTTGAGCCTTCTGGGGCCAAGGGTTGATGCGAAAGCGGAACACCGGGGCCCTGGAACTAAGGCAAGAAGGAACGGTAGGTCGTTTAGTCAGTAGAAGTCTGATACTGTCTCCCGCTCTGCCTAAGGGCGGGAATCCTTATTTGATGATTTTTTTCACAAAAAACGAACTTTTTGATCAGGATCCTCGTTTTTGTATGAAGATTGGAAGACTTTCTTATGCGTAAGACCAAATCAGCTAAAATCATGCTAAAATTCGTAGAGTGTAATTTTAGACTCGCCAAGATCCGACGGACTGTAAGTAGTGTATAAGTTGCAAAAAAATAGTAACAGATCTTCGGATCTCAACAGAAGAGCGGCACAGCTGGGGTGGTTGGGTCTGTTAGTATCAAAAAAAAACATTACAGTGACGTATAATATTCAGGTAAATAAAACAAAGTGATAATAAAATCAGTTTTTTTGTACACAAAGAAGCACGTTACTCAATGACTTTGAAATGACAACCGTTAGATTTCGGGTCTAGATCAAAGCAGGAGCGCAGCGAGTATTCATAGCAACGGGTTCAACTTATATGCCGCGTACTATATAACCATTTGTTCGTAAAGAATGTTACGTCTTTGTTAAAACATAGACAAATAAAAACTTTCACCTTCATAAAACATTGATGCGATTCTACAGATACATTCATGTTGGCGACTGCGTACAAGGTGGACCAATGACCTGGTCAGGCTTGATAGTATCCAATGCATGCGAGACACACAGGACCGGTCGTTGTAGCGACGGTTGAGGGGGGCTATGTACAGTGTACGTCTTACAGCTTTTCACCGTAGACCAGTTTCTTCAAACAAACAAAAAATTTAGCCCCAGCAACAAAAAACAACCGCATTGTCCAATCTCGCCCTAAATAAGGCATTAAGTGCGTAGTTTTTGTCAGCATACATACTATACGTTTGATTAAAGTAATAAATCGAGAGAGACACTACAGGACTGTTATCTAGCTTCTCGGCACGGAATTAAGCGGCGATAGAACCCCGCTCCGTCGTAAATTGTCCCTCAAACTTACTCCTTTATTTAACATCCTAGTATAAGAGAAACCAACTAATTATGCTATTGTGGCTCTCTCCAGACAATTACCTTCAACTTTATTGTATTGAATGGTGTTAAGATTTTAGTGAATGAATATTGTAGTCGAGTTTTAAGACGGATTTATTTTGAATAAAGGTTTGTGAAGATTTTACTTTGTGTTGTTGTAACTAGATTAAGATAGTGGTTTCGCCCGTGTCAAAGTAGAAAATTGTTTCAATGGATTATACTCCTGTAATACAAAACCTGTGTGCTATTCATGGGTCAACCTGGGGTAACCTATACATAAGCCATCATCATCACTAATAGTGATGATGATGGCTTTTTATGACTTTTTGTTTAGCTAAGAGATGTACACTGTTGAACATAATTCCCGAATTGTCGTCAAAGGTCTTAAAAGTCCCCAAGTGTCCCCAAAGGTCTTAAAAGTCTCCAAATGTCCCCAAAGGTCTTAAAAGTCCCCAAGTGTCGCCAAAGGTCTCAAAATTTCCCAAGTGACGCCATAACGACTTGTTTTGTGCGACGTGCTTATCGCATACATCGGATTCCTGAAGCCCTCACTAGTCCATCGATCCACCTTGTAGGATGGCTTCCAACGCTGCGTCTGACGCTACCTGATCATCTCTCAGAACCTTTCGGCCCCATCGGCTATCTGGTTCTAAGAACAATGTAGCTTGTGTACTGCCACTTGAGTTTGGATTCTGCGAATTATGTCAGTAACTTTGTTTCTACTGCGGATATCTTCGTTTTTTATATAATCAAACAGGTAAACTCCGAGCATAGTCTTTTCCATTGCATTCGTGTGCCAAATTAAATACAAATCCGTTTTACCGTTTAACGGTGACAAACACACTCACAAACTTTATTTGTATAACTCTTTATTTGCCGATACTGTATACAAAAGAGCAGTGGTGGCCGAGTGGTAACGGCCCCGACTTACGAGTTGTAGGTCGCGGGTACGAACCCAGCCAGGCGCATTACTTTGTGCAATTTATTTCATCACCACTGCTCTCAAAACGGTGAAGGAAAACATCGTGAGGAAACCGGCATGTCCTAGAACCAAAAATTCGAAGAGGGCCCGCGTGGTGGATTATGGCCCATTCCCTCTCCTAGAGGGGAGGCCTGTGTCCCAGCAGTGGGAACATTGAAAGGCCAATGATGATGATGTATACAAAATATCTGAAGAGCTGATGAAATGCACAGTGATTTAAGAACGGTGAGAATAAGCGATCAAATAATTAGGTCAGAAGTATGTATTTATTTTGTAATCCTACAGTTTTATTTTCTGACTGTATCTTAAGTCTAGAAAAACAAAAAAAGACACACCTAAAGAGTTGCGCTTCAAAGTGAAAAGTAGTCGTTAAACTGTACTTGCGTACACTGATTTTACGAGCAATTTCAATTTTATGATCCTATGTTACGCGACAAAATGTTTCTTTTGTTCCTTTAAATAATTGAATTGCTGAAGGAATTTTCTAGTAAGTATAAAATAGTGATAGGTGCGAGCATTGGAATTGGTATTTTAGTATTGTATTTTTACTTTAATTAGATTGTCAAACTGGCAATTATTATAATTATTTGACTGCACTGTTAGTTCAGTGGAAATATATAAGTGTATTTATCAGTTGTACAAGCTCTGCTTAATTTTAGACTATTTTTTTTTTAGAATTTACCCCGTTCCTTCCTTGCCTTGATCAATGGGCTAATAATGGTAATACGCATTCGCATCAACCCTTGGTCCCAGGTGGCTTCGACCCTGCTGGGCTCCCTGTGGCACCCCTACAGTTTGTTGACAACTCCTCCTCCATGAAACACAGGGTCGCAGTCAAGCTTTGGTTTATACAATTAAAAAAAAAATGACCAAAAAGTTGAACCGATGTCCTAATATTATAATTAGGACATCGGTTCACCTATTTGGACATTTTTTACACACACAATAACGTTACAAAAAAAAAGGGTTTTGCGTTTCCTTTTTCTCTTTTTTTATGCTGGAATAGTTTTTCCGAACTAAGCGGTTTACATTATTTAATTGTTAAATAAATAAATGGCAAAAACCGAACCGGTTGAAAAAGATTTTTGATTCGGCCTTCATTTTATAAATTCATTTTCGATTATAAAAATAAACTTCAACTGAAACGGTTTTAAAACAAAACTCTAACCCTGGGTCTCATCAAGATAAACTGCGATCTCTAGTTTATTCGCAATAGGTATCAAATGACGCGCATGATCTGTATTTATTGTCCTTTTAGTATTGGATCGCGATTCGCGGATCACGTTGGAATAACGCTTATCCGCGGATCCGAACTGGTTAACGTATGATGCTGATACGAGAGAAGTTGTTACGGATTTGAGTTGAGAAGACGCAACTTAGTGTTTAGAGAGCAGTGATGGCCGAACAGTAACAGCCCCGACTTACGAGTTGTAGGCCACGGGTTCAAACGCAGACAGGCGCATCACTTTGTGTGTAGAACTGATAGTTTTCGATCACGTCTGGCCCGTAAGTTTTTTTCTTACCTAGGGAATCACCTGAAATTATTATAAACAACAGACTAAATATATACCCTTTAGATAAGTTGAGTTGTAAGCAAAAAGTTACTGCGTATCTTGAAACCCAAGTTATGATGACACTGAGAAGCTACTCGGCACAATTAATTAATTAAAATTAAATTCCAATTGTTACTTAATTAGATGTTATACGCTCATAGTATGGCCTCCAATGTTCACAAGACACATTCACCACCATCCTCATGCTTATTTTCCACTCATCATCAACACAGTCACCTCGCTCCATCCATCACTCATCCATTGACTGCTTTGTTTTAAATGTTTTCTTTCTTCTTCCCTTTTTTTTTCTCTTAATTCATTTTATCAATGTTGTTCTTTTTTTTTATTATTATTGCTTATTTTCATTTTCTAAATTGTTTTTTATTGTTATTATTACTGTTTTAACTTAGATTAATTTATTTTTCTTGCGATTGTTTAGTGGATTAATACCTTTAAACTTGTGTGAGGCCGCAAAGTGGGTCCTGGCGACCAGTAGCACAGGTTTCTCCGAAACCTACAACAGGCACCAGCTCTCACAATGTTAACTCATTGTGCATACTTCTAATTTGTTTATTGCAACAAAACCATTGTGAGAGAAAATAAATGATACATTATTATATATTATTATTATACTTTGTGTCATTTATTTAATCACCACTGCTCTCTATAACGGTTAAGAAAAACACCATGAGTAAACCAGCATGTTCTAGAATCAAAATTTCGTGGTGGATTATGGCCCACTCTCTCTCCTAGAGAGGAGACCTGTATCCCAGCAGTGGGAACATTAAATAAGGCTGATGATGATGATGAAGAAGAAAAGAAAAAAAACCTGAAGTCCAGGAACACAATGTAAAGAAGGAACATATAAGTGAGTTTTCGTCAGCTAAGTCTACTACCCGCTTCGTCTTGGTGCGAGAGAAATCATTGGACGATTTACCACCCAAAAATACATTCTTCTTCTTCTCGAATCGATAGATTCCGCTTACCTCAAAGAAAAAAACATTAAAAAAATACATTTCATCAGTAATATAATTAAATTATGTCATGTTACACTTAAACTTAAATATTTTGATTCCTTTTTGTTTTAGATGTAAAGAAGTTCTTTGTCAAACACTCCTCCGAAGTAATAAAATTAGTGTTCGTGGATTTCAAGAGAACATTGCAAACCAAAACGAGTCTCCAAGGTTACCTGGGTCTAAAAGTATCTCAAAAATAACCACGTAACACCTACGTACGTACAACTGAAGTGCAAAAATATATAATAAAGCGACGATGCTAACCTCTTAACAAAATAGCAATATTATAAGGAAAAGGTTTCGTAGGCGTTGAGAGTACGAGTGACGACTACGCCGCGCCGTAGCTCGGCTACGGCGTAGCAGAACGCGTAGTGTAAAGAGAAGCGTGGGCGCAACCTTTTGAACAACGAGTTAGTTTTTAGGACCTAAAATAAATGAACATTATATTCTTTATCTTCATGTTTCTGAACGAGTTACAATACTTTCACAAAGTAGAATTTACTTAAATGTCAAGTGTTAATAAAATTGTTTAGGTACTTTTATTTATTTTATTAAAACATCATATTTTTGGGTTCGCTCGTAATACCGCTGTCGTCCAGTCGAGAAAACTTTGTGTAAATTATTTCTAAGTTCAAATTCAACTTATGTTAAAGGTATGTTATTCTTTTTTCGAAATTGGGTATTTATTGGTTTCTTTGTGATTTGTATTTTTTAAATATCGCTCTATTTATAACCATTTTTATTTGATAACAAGAACACGCTTCCAATACAGCACATTATTTCACTACTTAGACTGACTGCTTCCAGCTAGTGTAATTGGCTTTCAATGGCACATTAATCGGTCAACATGAGCTGAACGCATATAATCTGGTCATCATCAGCTGTCCACATGTGACATCTAGCTAATGCCGTGTTTATCACACCTGATATGACTAGGTAGAGGTTACATAAATTCTTTTTCTTTCTTTCTTTCTTTTATACAGTGTCTGAGTGGATCCAAAAAGGTTTGTGATTATAGGCTGGAAGCATCATCTTCCTGCCTTTGTCTCGGAGTCGAAGGCGAAGTAAAAAACTGTGACAGCCGATAGGATGGATTGAATTTTATCCTATCACGCTACTAGCCACGGGAGTTAGTGGTACCGTGTTTTTTTTATATTACTCCTCACGTAATCACAATATTACAGAGAAATAATTTCTTATTCCGTTTATTCTATGAGTTAAACATATATTTAGAATATATTTTTTTTATTCAATACAAAAAAAAAACAAAATATAAAAAAAATATATTATTGAAAAACTGCTTGTAAGGGAATAAGTATGTCTATCTATCTTTACATCATCATTCATCATTTCAGCCGAGACGTCCACTGCTGGACATAGGCCTCCCCCAAGCGCCGCCACAAAGACCGGTCCTGTGCGTCTTGCATCCATCGGCTTCCAGCAACCCTGACCAGGTCATCGGTCCACCTTGTGGGAGGCCTTCCAACGCTACGTCTTCCGGTACGCTAACCTAACCTAACCTAACCTAACCAGAAATAATTCCTGTTGAGTGAGGGTGTTCACAAACATGTAAACTCACTCACCTATAAGTCCTTTAGATCTGATACGACCATTCTACTACACGCAGTTGGAATATTGTCCAGACCAGATACCAACATTCTGGTTCCAGCCACCGTAGCCGTGGGATTGCGGAGGGCGAGCAATGGGTAGCTCGCTGTCTGCCTATCCGGTAAATAGCTAGACCGAACCCACTTCGTCGATGCCGCGCACAGTTCCAGCATGCCTCTAGGAGTTGTCAGCAACTGTAGAGGCCCAGCAGGGTTGAGCCTTCTGGGGCCAAGGGTTGATGCGAAAGCGGAACACCGGGGCCCTGGAACTAAGGCAAGAAGGAACGGTGGGTCGTTTAGTCAGTAGAAGTCTGACACTGTCTCCCGCTCTGCCTAAAGGCGGGAATCCTTATTTGATGATTTTTTTCACAAAAAATGAACTTTTTGGTCAGGATCCTCGTTTTTGTATGAAGATTGGAAGACTTTCTTATGCGTAAGACCAAATCAGCTAAAATCATGCTAAAATTCGTAGAGTGTAACTTTAGACTCGCCAAGATCCGACGGACTGTAAGTAGTGTATAAGTTGCAAAAAAATAGTAACAGATCTTCGGATCTCAACAGAAGAGCGGCACAGCTGGGGTGGTTGGGTCTGTAAGTATCAGAAAAAAACATTACAGTGACGTATAATATTCAGGTAAATAAAACAAAGTGATAATGTGACATCCACCAACCCGCACTGGGCCCGCGTGGTGGATCATGGCCCATTCCCCTCTCTTAGAGAGGAGGCCTGTGTCCCTGCAGTGGGAACATTAAAAAAAAAGGCTGATGATGATGATGATGATGATGATAATAAAATCAGTTTTTTTGTACACAAAGAAGCACGTTACTCAATGACTTTGAAATGACAACCGTTAGATTTCGGGTCTAGATCAAAGCAGGAGCGTAGCGAGTATTCATAGCAACGGGTTCAACTTATATGCCGCGTACTATATAACCATTTGTTCGTAAAGAATGTTACGTTTTTGTTAAAACATAGACAAATACAAACTTTCACCTTCATAAAACATTGATGCGATTCTACAGATACATTCATGTTGGTGCCGAAAGGTGCAGGATTGGCGACTGCGTACAAGGTGGACCAATGACCTGGTCAGGCTTGATAGTATCCAATGCATGCGAGACACACAGGACCGGTCGTTGTAGCGACGGTTGGGGGAGGCCTATGTACAGTGTACGTCTTACAGCTTTTCACCGTAGACCAGTTTCTTCAAACAAACAAAAAATTTAGCCCCAGCAACAAAAAACAACCGCATTGTCCAATCTCGCCCTAAATAAGGCATTAAGTGCGTAGTTTTTGTCAGCATACATACTATACGTTTGATTAAAGTAATAAATCGAGAGAGACACTACAGGACTGTTATCTAGCTTCTCGGCACGGAATTAAGCGGCGATAGAACCCCGCTCCGTCGTAAATTGTCC
Organism: Mythimna loreyi; assembly: GCA_029852875.1. Classification (NCBI taxonomy): domain Eukaryota; kingdom Metazoa; phylum Arthropoda; class Insecta; order Lepidoptera; family Noctuidae; genus Mythimna; species Mythimna loreyi. Next base: position 15,738,891 of record CM056782.1, on the reverse strand, counting down.
CTCAAACTTACTCCTTTATTTAACATCCTAGTATAAGAGAAACCAACTAATTATGCTATTGTGGCTCTCTCCAGACAATTACCTTCAACTTTATTGTATTGAATGGTGTTAAGATTTTAGTGAATGAATATTGTAGTCGAGTTTTAAGACGGATTTATTTTGAATAAAGGTTTGTGAAGATTTTACTTTGTGTTGTTAAACCACAACTAGATTAAGATAGTGGTTCCGCCCGTATCAAAGTAGAAAATTGTTTCGATGGACTATATTCCTGTAATACAAAACCTGTGTGCTATTCCTGGGTCAACCTGGGGTAACCTATACATACGCAATCATCATCACTATTAGTTTAGCTAAGAGATGTACACTGTTGAACATAATGCCCCAATTGTCGTCAAAGGTCTTAAAAGTCCCCAAGTGTCGCCAAAGGTCTCGAAATTCCCCAAGTGACGCCATAACGACTTGTTTTGTGCGACGTGCTTATCGCATACATCGGATTCCTGAAGCCCTCACTAGTCCATCGATCCACCTTGTAGGATGGCTTCCAACGCTGCGTCTTCCGCTACCTGATCATCTCTCAGAACCTTTCGGCCCCATCGGCTATCTGGTTCTAAGAACAATGTAGCTTGTGTACTGCCACTTGAGTTTGGATTCTGCGAACTATGTATCTTCGTTTTTTTATATGATCAAACAGGTAAACTCCGAGCATAGTCTTTTCCATTGCATTCGTGTGCCAAATGAAATACAAATCCGTTTTACCGTTTAACGGTGACAAACACACTCACAAACTTTATTTGTATAACTCTCTATTTGCCGGTACTGTATTCAAAATATCTGAAGAGCTGATGAAATGCAGTGATTTAAAAACGGTGAGAATTAGCAATCAAATAATTAGGTCAAAAGTATGTATTTAGTTTGAGTTTGACAAAAATCCTACAATTTTATTTTCTGACTGTATCTTAAGTCTAGAAAAACAAAAAAAAACACACCTAAAGAGTTGCGCTTCAAAGTGAAAAGTAGTCGTTAAACTGTACTTGCGTACACTGATTTTACGAGCAATTTCAATTTTATGATCCTATGTTACGCGACAAAATGTTTCTTTTGTTCCTTTAAATAATTGAATTGCTGAAGGAATTTTCTAGTAAGTATAAAATAGTGATAGGTGCGAGCATTGGAATTGGTATTTTAGTATTGTATTTTTACTTTAATTAGATTGTCAAACTGGCAATTATTATAATTATTTGACTGCACTGTTAGTTCAGTGGAAATATATAAGTGTATTTATCAGTTGTACAAGCTCTGCTTAATTTTAGACTATTTTTTTTTTTAGAATTTACCCCGTTCCTTCCTTGCCTTGATCAATGGGCTAATAATGGTAATACGCATTCGCATCAACCCTTGGTCCCAGGTGGCTTCGACCCTGCTGGGCTCCCTGTGGCACCCCTACAGTTTGTTGACAACTCCTCCTCCATGAAACACAGGGTCGCAGTCAAGCTTTGGTTTATACAATTAAAAAAAAATGACCAAAAAGTTGAACCGTTGTCCTAATATTATAATTAGGACATCGGTTCACCTATTTGGACATTTTTTACACACACAATAACGTTACAAAAAAAAAAGGGTTTTGCGTTTCCTTTTTCTCTTTTTTTATGCTGGAATAGTTTTTCCGAACTAAGCGGTTTACATTATTTAATTGTTAAATAAATAAATGGCAAAAACCGAACCGGTTGAAAAAGATTTTTGATTCGGCCTTCATTTTATAAATTCATTTTCGATTATAAAAATAAACTTCAACTGAAACGGTTTTAAAACAAAACTCTAACCCTGGGTCTCATCAAGATAAACTGCGATCTCTAGTTTATTCGCAATAGGTATCAAATGACGCGCATGATCTGTATTTATTGTCCTTTTAGTATTGGATCGCGATTCGCGGATCACGTCGGAATAACGCTTATCCGCGGATCCGAACTGGTTAACGTATGATGCTGATACGAGAGAAGTTGTTACGGATTTGAGTTGAGAAGACGCAACTTAGTGTTTAGAGAGCAGTGATGGCCGAACAGTAACAGCCCCGACTTACGAGTTGTAGGCCACGGGTTCAAACGCAGACAGGCGCATCACTTTGTGTGTAGAACTGATAGTTTTCGATCACGTCTGGCCCGTAAGTTTTTTTCTTACCTAGGGAATCACCTGTAATTATTATAAACAACAGACTAAATATATACCCTTTAGATAAGTTGAGTTGTAAGCAAAAAGTTACTGCGTATCTTGAAACCCTAAGTTATGATGACACTGAGAAGCTACTCGGCACAATTAATTAATTAAAATTAAATTCCAATTGTTACTTAATTAGATGTTATACGCTCATAGTATGGCCTCCAATGTTCACAAGACACATTCACCACCATCCTCATGCTTATTTTCCACTCATCATCAACACAGTCACCTCGCTCCATCCATCACTCATCCATTGACTGCTTTGTTTTAAATGTTTTCTTTCTTCTTCCCTTTTTTTTCTCTTAATTCATTTTATCAATGTTGTTCCTTTTTTTATTATTATTGCTTATTTTCATTTTCTAAATTGTTTTTTATTATTTCGTTTATTCGTTACATAACATATTAATTACACTTTTAAATATTTCTATAAAAAAAAAACATTTAAAAATATAAAAAATAGTGTCCCACCGGTATCGGGAACAGGGTCCAAGCTACCGGCGGTCAGGGCTCCAGAGAAAGGAACCTCCTAACAATACGGGCCGTGTCCAGAAGTACCGCTTTCTGAATCAAGCCCTTGATCCAGCCGCCTAACGAGAGCCTCCTAAGGTGTTGTTCGAGGCTCTTGGCTATTAAGCCATTGGCTGACACGACTATCGGTACAACGATTGCCGAATCCACATCCCACATGTCGACAACCTCGCGAGCCAAGTCAATATACTTGACTTGTTTATCTTTCTCGGCTTTCACGAGGTTCTCGTCATGAGGGACGGATATGTCAACAATCATTGCACGCCTCTCGCTTCGGTCTACCACCACTATATCAGGCTTATTGGCTAAAATAGTCCTGTCAGTGATGATAGACCGATCCCAGTACAGAGTGATATGACCATTATCAAGAACTGGGTCGGGCTCATACCTGTAGTACGGCACTTCCGATTCCACAAGAGAGTATTTCAGAGCAAGTTGCTAATGGATAATCCTGGCTACGAGGTTGTGCCTGTGCAAGTACTCGCCGTTAGCTAGACGAGAACAACCAGAAATTATGTGACGAATTGATTCTCCCGGACGGTGACAAGCCCGACAAATGTCAACCGTGCCGTCCTTCACAATAAATCTCCGGTAGTTATTCGTCATGATAACTTCGTCCATAATTGCACAGACAAAACCTTCGGTTTCCCCAAAGAGGTCACCGGAACGCAGCCAGGATACGGACGCCAATTGATCTACATCAGGCCCGTGAAGGGCCCGGAAGAAGCGTCCGTGAAGTTCCTTGCTCTGCCACACAACCTTGCGATCGTTAGTGTCAAGCACTACAGGTTTGCGCCAGTTCTCGTTAGCCAGGGAGAGCGGGGTGAGTCCCTTGTCCACCGCCACTACATCTCGATGCATACCCACGTCGACAGCTAGGAAATATTCCCTGAGACTGCATACCTCACGGTTGTGTAGGGTCTTGGCATTTAAAAAACCGCGACCCCCACACTTCCGTGGGATATACAGTCTCATCACTGACGAACGTGGGTGGTGCATTCGGTATGCAGTCAGCAGAGTACGGACCCGCCTATCCAGGGCGTCGTTTTTTTATTATTATTATTATTGTTTTAACTTAGATTAATTTATTTTTCTTGCGATTGTTTAGTGGATTAATACCTATAAACTTGTGTGAGGCCGCAAAGTGGGTCCTGGCGACCAGTAGCACAGGTTTCTCCAAAACCTACAACAGGCACCAGCTCTCACAATGTTAACTCATTGTGCATACTTCTAATTTGTTTATTGCAACAAAACCATTGTGAGAGAAAATAAATGATACATTATTATATATTATTATTATACTTTGTGTCATTTATTTAATCACCACTGCTCTCTATAACGGTTAAGAAAAACACCATGAGTAAACCAGCATGTTCTAGAATCAAAATTTCGTGGTGGATTATGGCCCACTCTCTCTCCTAGAGAGGAGACCTGTATCCCAACAGTGGGAACATTAAATAAGGCTGATGATGATGATGAAGAAGAAAAGAAAAAAAACCTGAAGTCCAGGAACACAATGTAAAGAAGGAACATATAAGTGAGTTTTCGTCAGCTAAGTCTACTACCCGCTTCGTCTTGGTGCGAGAGAAATCATTGGACGATTTACCACCCAAAAATACATTCTTCTTCTTCTCGAATCGATAGATTCCGCTTACCTCAAAGAAGAAAACATTAAAAAAATACATTTCATCAGTAATATAATTAAATTATGTCATGTTACACTTAAACTTAAATATTTTGATTCCTTTTTGTTTTAGATGTAAAGAAGTTCTTTGTCAAACACTCCTCCGAAGTAATAAAATTAGTGTTCGTGGATTTCAAGAGAACATTGCAAACCAAAACGAGTCTCCAAGGTTACCTGGGTCTAAAAGTATCTCAAAAATAACCACGTAACACCTACGTACGTACAACTGAAGTGCAAAAATAAACTTTCGACATTTCTAAAGCGACGATGCTAACCTCTTAACAAAATAGCAATATTATAAGGAAAAGGTTTCGTAGGCGTTGAGAGTACGAGTGACGACTACGCCGCGCCGTAGCCCCGCTACGGCGTAGCAGAACGCGTAGTGTAAAGAGAAGCGTGGGCGCAACCTTTCGAACAACGAGTTAGTTGTTGAGACCTAAAATAAATGAACATTATATTCTTTATCTTCATGTTTCTGAACGAGTTACAATACTTTCACCCAGTAGAATTTACTTAAATGTCAAGTGGTAATAAAATGGTTTAAGTACTTTTATTTATTTTATTAAAACATCATTATTTTTGGGTTCGCTCGTAATACCGCTGTCGTCCAGTCGAGAAAACTTTGGGTAAATTATTTCTAAGTTCAAATTCAATTTATGTTAAAGGTATCTTATATTTTTTTCAAAATTGGGTATTTATTGGTTTCTTTGTGTTTTTTTTTTTTTTTTTAATTTCGCTGTATTTATAACCATTTTTATTTGATAACAAGAACACGCTCCCAATACAGCACATTATTTCACTACTTAGAGTGACCGCTTCCAGCTAGTGTAATTGGCTTTCAATGGCACATTAATCGGTGAATCGGCTAAACACATATAATCTGGTCATCATCAGCTGTCCACAAGTGACATCTAGCTAATGCCGTGTTTATCACACCTGATATGACCAGGTAGAGGTTAAATAAATTATTTTTCTTTCTTTCTTTCTTTTATACAGTGTCTGAGTGGGTCCAAAAAGTTTTGTGATTATAGACTGAAAGCCTCATCTTCCTGCCTTTGTCTCGGAGTCGAAGGCGAAGTAAAAAAACTGTGACAGCTGATAGGATCCCCACCGACCGTGTTCCCATCGCAAAGCCGGGGCGCCCTGCGGACTCGCCGTCCGCGTATCGGCCCATAGTTCTGCTCGACGAGGTGGGCAAGCTCTTTGAAAGAGTCATTGCAAACCGCCTCGTCGCGCGGCTAGAACGGGTGGGGCCGAACCTTTCGGACGGCCAGTTCGGTTTTCGTAGGATGCGCTCTACGGTGGATGCCATCATGCGTGTCCGAGCCCTCACGACGGGGGATGCGGTGTCCCAGGGCAGGTGTGTCGTGGCAGTGTCCCTGGACATTGCCAACGCCTTTAATTCCCTGCCCTGGAGCTGCATTGGGAGGGCACTACGGTATCACCGGGTGCCCGACTACCTCTGTCGTGTGATCGAGGCCTACCTGTCGGACAGGTATATCATCTACCCCGGTCACCAGGGAGAGTGGAGACGACGAGAGATGTCGTGCGGTGTTCCGCAGGGATCGGTACTAGGGCCACCCTTGTGGAACATCGGGTACGATTACGTGCTGCGCGGTGACTTCCCTGACGGGGTCAGCGTGGTTTGCTACGCAGACGACACGCTGGTCTTAGCGCAGGGAGAGTCGCACCAGGCGGCGGTCGAACTAGCGACACGCGGGGTTGCGATAGCCGTTGGTAGGATCGTCCGGACCAAGCCCAGTCGTCGACGGCGCGCACTGTTCCCGCGCGCCTCAAGGAGTTGTCAGCAACCGTAGGGACCCTGCAGAAGGGTTGAAGCCAATCAGGGCCACGGGTTTGTGTCTGAAAAGGAAGGCTCTGGCCCTGGTATGTATGGCGATGTAGGAACGGGGTAGGTTTTTTAGTCAGTAAGAGTCTGACACTTGTTTTCCGCTCCACCCAAGAGCGGGACTCGTCATTGGATGATTTTTACCTACCATAAAAAAAAAAAAAACAGCTGATAGGATGAATTGAATTTTATCCTATCACGCTACTAGCCACGGGAGTTAGTGGTACCGTGTTTTTTTTATATTGCTCCTCACGTAATCACAATATTACAGAGAAATAATTTCTTATTCCGTTTATTCAACGAGTTAAACATATATTTAGATTATATATTTTTTTATTCAATACAAAAAAAAAACAAAATATAAAAAAAAATATTATTGAAAAACGGCTTCTATCTATCTTTACGCTACACAGGAATTAAACAATTTTTTTCAAACTACCGCAGAATAAACTAAAGCATAATCCTTCTGCAGGGTCCCTGCGGTTTGCTGACAACTTCTTGAGGCAACTTCGCCGTCGACGGTTGGGCTTGGTCTGAAAAATCGGACGGGGAGCTATCCATTGCTCAGGTCCTACAGGGGTTCCATTTTTACCTTTTGAGAACCTGTTAAATTACGTAGGAACAAAGTTAAGTCTCATTAAAATTACTGTATCTATACAATTTGTAGTCTTCTATTAATTCTAAGTAAGTATACATAATTCCATTAAATCTAATGCCGTGTCTATCATACTTGATGTTACCAAGTAAAGGCGAAATATGAAATTAATGCCTAAAATCACCTGTCTAGCGGTTCCGAAAAGTGATGTGCTAACAGAGAGGTTTATGTATATATATAATATTATGTAAGTGAAGATTTGATTATGTTTGGTTTGGTTGTATACGCTACTTAGGAACGAATTAAAACATATTTTAGTTTCACGTAGCTTATTTACTAAGGAGGGAGTTAAATTATACAATAATAATCTAGGGGTCTTAAAGTCAAGAGTGAATAGGTTACTTCTAAGTAAGCGTGCTGCATCGTCGACCACATCATCGCATACCATCAGGTGCGATGGTGGTCAACCGCGAGCCTATCTAGAATCTTACTAATATTATAAATGCGAAAGTTACAATGTTTGGATGTTTGTTACTCAATCACGCCAAAACGGCTGGACGGATCTGGATGAAATTTGGCACAGGCATAGAATACGCTCTGGAATAGGACATAGGCTAGTAAAAGCTGCGGGCAAAAGCTAGTAAAGAATAATAATAACACGCCACAACCAACAATAACCGGATAAGCATTTAATACCACGGGGACACTTAGTCAAAATATATAAGCAAGAATTAGACGCTTGAGATTTTGTATAGCGTCTCAATCCTATTTTGAATGGACAATAGTCACAAAATACGATTTTGTCTCGAGTCTAAGCCTTCAGAGAACAGGTTTACCCAAACGAGATTAACTAAGAGCTCACGTGAGAGTGTGATCTCGACAATTTGTAAATTTAGAGTACCATAACTACACTTCACTTACATACACCGTTAAATCTTGATCGTTTTAATCCCTTGGAGGATCGATTCAGTACATGAAACACTATCGATTAGTAAAGTTAGAATAAAAAAACAAAGTACTATTTTTTTTAACTCGAATTAATTTACGCATGTTCTAAATTGATTTATTTAAGTAAACGTCAGCTGGGCGAGATCAATGACCTGTAGGTAGTTAGTACGCAACGACCGACAACTACCTACAAGGTCAATGACTCGTTTACTTAAAGAGATTAAAAAAAGTACTTTATTTTTTTATTTTATCTACACAAATCGATAGTGTTTCATGTACTGGATCGACCCTCTTCGGGATTAAAACGACTAAAATTTAACGGTGTATAAGGCCTACTACTAACATCCCTGTCTATGCAGCCGCTACACATGACATGCGTCACCTGCTATGCTACCGACCGACCGCCCATTGTAACACCGTAGTAATTTTAAGTATTCTAATGTACCAATTTATGTTTATGGTGCACCTTATTAAGTGTATATCTATCTATCTACCCATCCTGCACAACAACCAGCACTTTTCAAGATCTATACAAGGCTAACCCTAGAGCTGTACAGGTTGTCAAATACTGGTCGTCAACGGCGCGCACTGTTCCCGCGCGCCTCAAAGAGTTTTCAGAAAGCTGAAGGGGCCGAGCAGGATCAAGGCCTCCTAGGGCCAATCATCAAGGGGATCAAGGCCAGTGGGTCGTTTAGTCGAAAGGACTCTGACGTTGTTTTCCGCTTCACTTAAGGGCTGGATCTTCATTAGAAAATTTATTCCACCATAAAAAATTACTGGTCAGAAAAAAAATAGTTTGAGAAAATTGACACTAAAAGAAGAAGAATAAGGTCATCTGTTCACAAACGTGTTCTGCTTTATAGACCCGTATTCGTCAGTATATGCTTGGTGTACCCCTGATTACAGCTTACATATAAAACTAAAAAAGTCTGTCGAGGAAAAAAATTTTCTTTTTGTTGTAAACTAGCGGTTCGCTTCTGCTACCTGATGGTAAGCCGCAATGCAATTGTTGATGGTGAGGCGTACTAGTTTATTAAAATCTTGAGTGCAACGCGAGCGCAACGCGAGCGCCGGCGCTCACAAACCTATTGTTTTTATATCATGTCTCAAATTAACAAGCTTAAGAGTCTATTCACTCTAGCCTTGACTACAACCAAATTATAATCGGATGAGAAGACCGCGGCAGGCAAAATGTTACAGTTCTTCGATATACGAAACGCCTAATCCGGGTCGTAGAAGTTAGTAGCTGTAACAATATATCGACAAGACATTGCCGCAATTAACTGAGGTTGCTGTTAGACAACACGAAAACGATTACTCCTTTAGAGACTTCAAAACTGATCCCCCAAGTACCATATATTGAAAGATTTGGCCATCGTCGCGGCCACCCTTGTGTATCCTAAACAAAGGTGTCAAGAACGTTATCTAGCCGTCCCCAGAATTAACGGCGGAAGAGGCCTCCGTTCGGTTGCAATAAATTACGCCCCAAGTTGATCCCACTCAACAGATAAATCAAATGTAAAGGACGGAATGGGAATTCGATGATGCTCCTGTTTATTTCGATTTAGCAAAGACCCTTGGCCCAATCCCGATTTGTGGATTTCCAACGTGAGTAGCGTTATCCAAGTTGTTCTTTATTGGGGTGAGTGTGACGACACGTGAGGTTTCATATCGTGCAGAAAGTGCGAAGCGATGGGGGATCGATTTACGGAAATATAAGTGGAATGGTCCTATTGAGAGGAACGTTTTATTGGAGGATCATATTTGTGTGTAAAAATAAGTGAATGTCTGTTGTTATGAATAATTTTGTTGTAGAGTACGTTTTGTGGAGGGAATTCATCAAATATCTTCTACCGTTCTGCACAGAGTGAGTATGCGTGTCAGACTTTTAGTGACCTGTATTTCTTCAAATCATACTATGTGTAAGCAGTAGTGGCAGAGTACCAACGGCCCTGACTTACGAGTTGTAGGACACAGGTTCAAACCCAACCAGGCATATTACCTTGTGTAATTTATTTTATCTCCACTGCTCTGAAATGGTGAAGGAAAATATCGTGTGGAAACTAGCAAGTCCTAAAACCAAAAATTCGAAGACATGTGATGACCCGGCCCATCCCTCGTCTATACAGGAGGCCGAACAGTAGGACTGTGAAAAGGCTGCTAATGCTAATAATTTGCGTTCCAGGAACATAATGTTAATCCTTTAAACAATCCAACTGCTTTAGTAGACAGCTGACTACTGGGCCTAGCTCATTTTTCTGACATTTCTTTGATGAGCATTTGGAATACAATATAGTAAGTTACCCGGTGACCAAAGATCACCCTATGACTCCCAACAAACATTTTTTTCAGAACTAATCCGAGTTTCCCGTAGTTAGTAAGTTGGCAACATTATTTACAATACAGGCGCTCACGTCGTTCTCTGCCTCTGGGAATTAAGCAATAACAGAACTACAGAATAAACACCGAAAGATAAGTACATACAATACACTGGGCCACATATTCTGGGGACGCGGCACTACTAAAAGTTTTCACATAAATCAGTGGGCTAACTTTATTCAAACGACTCTCCAGCGACATTCGTTCGGAATCCACGTCAAGTGAAACTTTGCGGAGTAGCTTCTTTGTAAGAGTGGCTGGAGTTACCGAGGTCCTCTTCGGCGAGTTGTTTCATGAACACGCGTGTAACGACTATTGGACTCACGGAGAACGTTTAGCAACTATCTGTTGCGTATCTTCGTTGGTATCGCATTGATCTAAGTGAGAAAGCTTTTATCGACCACATTGCTTTTTTTTAATTCTACAGCACAAAAATAATTCCCATATCCCGTACCATGTTGTGTCACATGCATTAATTATATCGACCAAAAATAATGTCTTATGGGTAATCTCTTTTATTATACTGTTTAATAAAGAGTTTAGAATAATTTTCTATCAGTCTGTCTTGTTGCTGTAAGTGGAATTATTCCAAAGAATCACCGTGACCATGAAACGTAAAGGGTAAAAAAGACCATAAAATTAAATAGTACTGGACATAGTCAGTGAAAGTCTGACATTTTCGCTCGCTCTATCTAGAGCGGGAAGCCTTCAAAAAATATGTTGCTGAATGACTCGGTATTGTCAAAAAAAGTTAATATACTCTACCTATTGGGATAGTATCTACTTCTATTACCAGGTAAACTATTTTGGTATCAACAGTGAACATTTTATTGAAATTCTTTGTACAGGTAAATAATTTGTGAGAATTCATAAATTCTAAATAAACATTCCTATTCCCAATAAAAACATAATTCCTATAAGTCTATTAAATTATCTTCTAACTTTATTTAAGGAGTCATTTGATTTGTTTTACGTTACTTTGAAAATATTACCATAAAAATATCGATATTACTTGCGAAGAAACTAAAATTAAAACCAAGAAGCAGACGTTACTTAAAGTTGCTATAAGTTTTCCATCGGGGTTCCCACTTAACTACTTCATTAAAATTCATTTAGTAGTCGTCGGGTTTCCTGTAAAGCTGAGAAGCGATCACAGCCCTCTAATCTGGGTGGTGGGAACCCCGTGGGAGCGGGCACATGTTCAATTAAATTTTATCTGCACGACTAGCGGATCCATATTGCGGTGCAACCGAAACTCATAATCACGATGCGTTGCTCTTTTGTTAGAAAAGCCCTAGCGAGGTTTTTGAGTCTGCAGTTTTATGATCTGATATTGAACGACGAAATTATATTGTGATTGATTTGAGGGATGATCTTAATCATTTCTCTAGCCTTTTTTTTTAGCTTGGCTTTTAGAGTGACAACCTATTAGAACCTCACTACACAATTACGGAGTAACAAGATACCCTTTGTAAATAATGGTCAAATTTTATGGTATCTCCTGTGACAGCTGTTAAAGATATACGAATGACAACCTGGGCCAATAGCATTACGTACTTTCAGAGGTACAATAATTTTGAGAGATAATCATCTCATCTTAAAACCGCTCAGTTAGTTTTGGGGCTTTTTTTAGAATAATAAAATGATTTCTCCTGTTTTTTTTAAGGTGGTAAAAATCATTTAATGACGGATCCCACACAAGCGGAAAACAGTGTCAGACTCTTACTGACTAAGCGACCCACCCAGTCCTTGTTAACCAACATACCTTCCTTTCAGAAACCGGACCGGGTGGGTACCCGGTACACCTACTGGGTAGTAGGCGTTAGAACTGCAATTGGGCCTCTACATTTGCTGACAACTCCTCGAGCCGCGCGGGCCTGCTCTAGGATTGAGTTTCACTTTTGCTGACTAAAAGTTACCAATATTTATTTGTTTTCCCCTTTCATTCTCGGACCACGGTAACTCTTTGAAACGCTCCCGTAGTTCGCTGTACGTTTTTATGTACTATACATATATTTTTTTACTATACTATATCCTTCTGCATGCAGTCTTATTTATGAGTTGGGCTTTTTTTGGTGTGTAAAATCATTTAATGACGAATCCCGGCCTTGGGCGTTGCGTGAAACAGTGTCAGACTCTTACCGACTAAACGACCAACCCCGTTCCTTCGCCAGTGCCTATGGTGGCCGGAAATCGGGATCAGAATCTCGGAGGCGTCTAGGGTGTGAGCGCTGTTGCTTTATGCGGTTGCCCTACTCCTTTGCTAGCATTACTGCTTTGCAAATGAAGGCGACCGCCAGCCACTCCTTGTCGCTCCGTACCGTACTGAATGAGTTGGACTCACATATGTCTAAATTGTCTAGCTATGCTTTATCATGTCTGCCTTATCTCTGCCTCATTCTATTTTTCTGCCTGTACAATTTTGCATCCAGTTTCTATTAACAGGGTAAATGATGTACGCATTATACACATTTATTTTCTGCAGTTTTACAGTTCTTCATATTGAGGTACTATGCTATAGATTTAAAACGTAAAAATAATTGATAATAATATTAATAATAATATTAATAATAATAATAATATATTTTTATTGAACAATAAACAAGAACATGGATACACAATTGCTTATAAGCTACTTAAAATTAACAAATGAAGAATACAATAAATTGTGTCAAACAATTAGCATCTGCTGCCGAACTAGGTTTATGACCTGTATTTCAGGCAAGCAGCGCCTCAAGTCCTCGAGTAAGAGTGAAACGTGAGAGCTTTAAAACAAAAGAAAAACTAGCCAAAAATATACTTAAAATTACGGTTATTATATAACTAAACCAAATATATATATAAGGAAATTGTAGAGAAGGTCCTCTCGGTGTGTAAGATGAGAAAATGAGTGAGTGTATGTGAGAGGGTGTGTAGAAAATCTAATAATTTCACTAAGTAGATTCAAAAAATAAAATAAAAAAACTTGAACTAGTAACTATTATAACACTACTTCAAGATATTGAGCAGGTCTTCTGTTTCCTCATAGGATAACTTCCAAAGCCAATTAGAGATGTTTTTCTTTAAAGCAGCACTATTCAGGGAAGATATTTCAATAATTTTATTAATTTTATTATAAACTAGCTTTTGTCAGCGGCTTCGCCCGCGTACATAAAATATAGCCTATGTCACTCAGGAGTAAAGTAGCTTTGTATTGTTGCTAAAATTTTTCCAATCGAACCAGTAGTTCCAGAGATTACCCTCTACAAACAAAAAAACATAAAAACAAAAAAACAAACTTTACCTCTTTATTATATTAGTGTAGATGTAGGGACCCAAAAAAGGGCAAAACCGTCGCACAAATGCTGTTTTTGGCTGCAATGAAGTCTTGCACACTGGTAAACCCCTTCTTCTAGATGACAGGATCGGACTATACTCTAAACTATTATGTTGTTTTAAAATAATATTTAAGAGAAAGAGTTGGCGTACAGTCAAGACCTCACAATACTCGTACAGAAGTTTTGTTGGGTGACGGAATGGTTTAAAAGTAGAGAGTTTTAATATGGCTCTTTGTGCGACTTCAAGTTGTTTTAGTGTCGTTTTGGGTGCTCCGCCCCAACTTGATATACAATAGGTGATCAGTGACTGACACAGCGCGTAATAAACTTGTTTTAGAATTGCTGGGGTAACAATATGTCTTAATGTTTTAAAAACATAAAGGAGCTTTCTAATCCTTTTACTTAACACCTGTATATGTGATTTGAAACTAAGATTTTCGTCTATTATAACGCCCAAATATTTTATTTCTTTTGAACGATCCAACCTATTACACGAACATGTAGACACAGCTGGATCATTAACAGAACAATAGTGTGCGATCAGATTAAAATTTACACGGGAAGATTCACGTATTGAAAAAGTTAGGTATTTGGTTTTTTCGGTATTTAAGGTAAGCACGTTCTCATGTAACCACCTTTTTACCGAATCAAAACCAATTTGGGCTAGTCGAAAAGTCTCAGTCCATGTTTTTGCGACGAAAATGAGAGCAGTGTCATCCGCATAGGCGATAATTTTTCCCTGAAATGAGTTGAGACAAAGGAGATCGTTAATATAAACGAGAAATAGAGTCGGTCCAAGTATACTACCTTGTGGTACGCCGTAGGTCACTGGAAGATCAGTGCTAGTGTAGCTACCCACCCTGACGCACTGAGTCCTGTCAGTCAGATAATCCGTCAACAGTGTAAGCTGTGTTCCCCTTATACCGATTCTCTCCAATTTTATAAATTCTTCTTCAACATTGCATAATAGATAACTAATAACAGGGGTTGAATAATATTTAATGATGCCACCTGTTTTATGAATTCTCCAAATACGAGTAATATCGGTTTTATTTATTCCGTTTCTATGATTCATCGAATGATTTATTTTAGTGGTTTCCAAGAATTTGAAATTATTAATATTCGGTGATAGAAAATGTTTGTAATAGAATTTTGAATTGGAACTATTTTAGTAAATACTGTTTTCATGTTATTAACAACAAAATAGTGTCAATTATATTATGTTTTGTATCGTTTCTCTATATTTTAGTAAATTAGTGTAAACATGACTGAATTACTTTAAATTATGAGTTTAATTCATCATCATCTCAGCGTTAGTCCCGGTTGCTTCCTTGGCTTTCACCTCGGTGCCCGGGGTCCGCTTTCCAACTCAAACTCCTCCACTTCGCTCGGTCTTTCGCGTCCTTTGCCGTAAGCCCATTGACACGCATATCGTCTCTTACGACGTCGATCCAACGCCTCTTAGGCCTTCCTCGTTTTCCGGGTCCCGGCGGAGGCGGCATGGCGAGGCATCTGTTACCCACGTAGTCTGCCGGTTTTCGTAAAACGTGGCCATACCAGCGTAGGCGACCCTCCTGCAGTTTATCCGCTATGTCACGGACCTGAAGGCTGCCCCGGATGCGGGAGTTTTTAATGCGGTCTTTCCGCGACACTCCCGACATCCAGCGCAGCATATTCATTTCCGTGACACGCAGGCTCTGCTTGTGCCGCTCAAGTACAGGCCACGCTTCACTGCCATACAAAAGGACAGGCCTAATGATGGTCTTATAGACCTGTCCTTTGAGCCTAACCGGCATTTTGGGGTCACAGATAACCCCCGCCACCTCACGCCATTTCGCCCAGGCCGCCGAGATACGTGACTCGACGTCGCAATCGACGTCCCCGGACTCGTGGAGCACCGATCCCAAGTACCTGACCTGTTCCGTGCGCTCGACTGTGTCTTCGCCAATGCGAACAGGAGCAGCGTTTGTTGTGTTACAGGCCAAGTACTCGGTCTTCGCCGCATTAATTTTCAGACCGCCGTTTTCCAGCGATTCCTTCCACGCTGTCACACGTCGAACCAAGCGCCCACTGTCCGAGTCCGCCAGCGCGATGTCGTCTGCATACATGAGCAGCCATGGCGGCTGCTCGTGTAAGTCCCTGATGTTGGAGGACAGGACGTCCAGCACCACACTAAACAGAAACGGACTAAGGACAGAACCCTGGTGAACTCCGACGGTGATGGGGAAGGGTTTCGTATCGCCAACAGCGGTCCGAACCACAGAACCGGAGTCTCGGTACATATCTCGGATGATGTCAACATAGGTCTCGGGCACTCCTTTGGATCTCAGCGCCCACCAGATCACCTCACGGGGGACACAGTCGAAGGCCTTCTGCATGTCAAGGAACAAGAGGTGCAGAGGCGTATTCTTTGATCTGTATCCCTCCATGGTAACCCTTAGGGCAAAGATGGGATCCATGGCGCCATGGCCTGGTCGAAACCCATATTGACACCCCGAGACGGTGCACTCCTGTCGGATCCGAGAGTCAATCACCCGCTCGAAGAGCTTCATGGTGTGGGACATAACCTTAATCCCCCGGTAGTCGCCACACTCCTGCACTGATCCCTTGCCTTTGAAGACTGGAGTGATAATACTCAGTCTCCATTGACTCGGGATCTTTCCGGTGAGGAGCATGCGGTTAAATAGGTGGGTTAAGATGCCCACACCACGAGGACCCATCGCCTTCCAGGCTTCAATGGGGACTCCATCGGCACCGACAGCTTTCCGGTTCTTCATGCGGCGAAGAGCCACATGTACTTCTTCAGGCGTAACCAGGGGTACAAGTCCCTGATTTGGAGGGAGAACCGGAGACAGCACCTCTTTGTGCTGCTTGTTCAGCAGCTCGTGGAAGTACGAGCGCCATCTCTCCTTCACCGCGAGGTCTTCGCATATCAGATTGCCGTCAGGGTCTCTTACACAGCGGCACTTAGTGATATCCAGTGCCGCTTTGACCCTGGAACGTGCCAACTTATAAATGAGCTTCTGCCCCTCAGACGATTCCAACTTATCATAAAGTGGCTGTAAGTGGTCTCGTCTGGCTCTGGCTACGGCCCTCTTGGCGGCACGTTTAGCAGCTCTGTATGCGTCGCGGTCTTCGGGAGATTTGGAAGCTTGCCACGTTTTGAAGAGAGCTTTCTTCTCTCTGATCTCCCTCTGGACTGTGTCATCCCACCACCAAGTTTCCTTGTCACACTTGCGGCCGCCCCTGGACAAGCCGAGCACCGACTTTGCCGCCTCGGTGATGGCAGCCTGAATCCTGTCCCAGTGGCTTTGCACAGGTTCGCCATCGGTACCATCGCACTTATCGCCGATGGCCGACGCGAACGACTGGGACGTGGCTGCATCCAGTCGCCACCACCGTATTCGGCGTTGTTGGCGCTCATCAAACTTGACCCTAGGTTTGACGCGCAAGTCCATGACAAGGAGACGATGTTGTGCAGTGAGACTCTCGCCGGGTATGACCTTGCAGTTGGCCACCCTACTGATAAGGTGCCTCCGTGTGAGTAAGAAATCGATTTGGGTAGCGTACCCCCCGCTCCTGTAGGTAATCAGGTGTTCGGATTTCTTTTTGAAATACGTGTTCACGATGGCAAGGCCGGCAGCCGCACACGTTTGGAGGTTTAATTACGCTGTTTTATTATCATAAAAATAATGGATATTATTTTTATATACAAAACTAGCTTTTGACCGCGGCGTCGCCCGCGTACATAAATATATAATACGTAATTATTAACATTGGTAATACACTAGTTCCTATTGAGAAGCTAGATACTTAATTACAGCAGGTAAAGGTTTTTTTTTTGCAGCTCCATGCGAGACCACTATCTCGAGAAATGATAAGCCAATAATATAGCTGACGATGGACCACATTTGCATAGAATTAATTAGAGATGCGGCGAATATTCGTTTTTATATTCGGAATTCGGCGTATTAGGCAGAATTTTGAGGTATTCGGTCTGAAATTCGGTATGAGTCATTGTAAATTAGCCTTTGGAGCAAAATAAATTAAAGGAATCCCATATTAGTATCGCGTATTAGTTCCGCGGGCTGTGCTGGCGCTGCCGCTGCGGCTGCCGAAACCCTCAAACGGCGCAAATACAGTAACCTTACTGGTAATTATAGTTTTGAGCCGTTTGGGGTCGAAACGCTTGGGTCATGGGGTCGGAGTGCGCGTCACCTTTTTAAAGAAATTTCACGCCGTCTAATCGATACTTTGCGTGACCAGAGGGCTGGCTCTTTCTTTGCCCAAAGAATTGGCATTGCCATCCAACGTGGCAATGCTGCCAGTCTTCTGGGCACGTTTCCAGATGACAGCGATGTGGAGGAATATTTCGACGCTTGAGTATTGTGTTTTTGTATTATATGTACATAGTTGATATGACATTTACCTATCATAAAAAAACCCTTATAGGATTATTTCGTTGTCCGTCTGTTTGTATGTCTGTCAAGATCCTTTAATATCGAGAAGGTGTGGTAGTACCGAGTTGAAATTTAAATTATTTACTCAAATTTTAGACTCTTGAAGCTGTGAAAAAAGTCAAACTTCTAAGTTAACGAAAAATGGCCGTTTATGACTCAAAAATAGACACTCTCAAATGAATAAAATTCACGGGTACTTCCCATTGACCTAGAGCTCTGAAATTTGGCATGAAGCAAGTATACTTAGGAATGAATCTAAAAACTGTAAAGTTTTTGTTACGTCACAAAAAAAACTTTTTTCAATCTAGAAAAATCTTCAAAAACTCGATGCGGAAATTAAATTATTAATTAAGTTGATTGGTACGGAACCCTCAGTTTTCGAGTCCAACTCTCACTTGCCCAGATTTTTAATAATTGATTACACTGCTATTAAACTCATTATCACGTCATAATTTACCTAATTATTTCCTCCTCTATAATTCCGTTGGATCAATAATTTCGTCAGGAATGCCAGTTTTTATTTACCAAAGCGTAATCTGATTTTCCAAATAAGTTGGTAAGCCGAGGCTAGGGGCGTCCGTCGGGGTCACAAACAGGATTTTAATAAAAGTTAATTTATTCAATAAAAGCCTCTGAGGATCTGTGCCCATTTTCTGTATGAAATTGGAATTTGCTTTCGTTTAGATCTCGTCAATTGTTGCCGAATAGTTGGAAATATACACTTGGGACCACATCTGGTTATTTGAAAAATCGCTGAAAAAATTCCAGCCATGATAATCTTTTTTATGTGGCATTAAAATGTATGTTTTCGGTACTGTAAGTGTGTAGAATGGATGCTGCAAAAAGTAGTTAGATGTTATCGAGTGCCGCAACGGACTAATAACAGTTTTGAACACAGATGAACACGGGTCTTGGGCAATTCCTTAAGAAAAATAGAGCTAGAAATACGAAACAAAATATGTTTATTTTGTTTCTGTATTTCTTTATTTTTGTGTGTTACGATTTACTCAGATATGAAGTAGGGTAGGTAGGATCATCTAATGATTTCGCTCTTGCGTGAAGCGGGAGACCGTGTTGGATTTTTACTGATTATATAAAATACACTCCTGTTTCTTCTTGGCCTTAGATCCAGGTCTCCAGGTATCACTTTCACATAACCCTTGGCCCCTGTAGGCTTCAAATCTGCTGGGCCTCTACGACCGTAGGTCAGATGGTAACTGAATATCCATTACTCACGAGAACTCATTGCTGCCGATCGCCCCCTTAAGTAAACGGCGGTTCTCTGCATAAGCGAGGCACACCTCTACCATATACTCCACCGTGTTCTCCAGGTTGTCCACACAATGATGATATCTGAGATTCTTCTGTGAAACCACACGAAATGATCATGTCCGGCGAGTACCTACGTAATGCGGAAGGTGGGGACTCCGTGACGTCTTTCCAGCCACTCCTCGAAGAGGGGACTTATCGTCATAACTATTGGGTGCTCAAAGAAGTAGATACTGTGTTACGTCTAAACAAGTCTTTCTCAGAAAGCTACTTTAATCAAGTCATTTTCATAATTAAGTTTTCATTAATTTTATCTGATACCTATCAAAACAATATTTCATTTACGTAGGCATTCTTGAATAGCAAAGAACTTCTTAGATTAATCAAGAAAATGCCTCTGTTGTGGAAATATCCGATTGATTAAAGGAACCTACTTTTAATCAAAATTGAATCGAAGTCATTTACGGTTTAATTAACTTTTAATCCAAACTATGTACTTTAACTTTGGCTAACTGCTGCGACATTACATTGGTCATTATGTCTGACATTAATGTGTGTTAATAAATCATTATAATTTAACTTAATAGAGTCAAGAATCAATTAAGTTGTAATCTATTTAACCTTTTTTGTAAATATTTTAATATATTATTATGTACCCAATATTTAATGAATATTGTTAGTAATAAAATAAAAATAGTAGTATGTAGCTACTATTTTTATGTATATTTTTGTTAATAAATATCCCAAATAATGAGATAATAATAAATAGGTTATGTGAATCGGATATGTAACATCAAAATGCGATTTCTAATACAGCATGGTTTGTTGGGCAAAAGGTAGGTTTTGATACTCTTTACAATTCAAATCATATGTTAGCACCTCATTTAATCTTACTTTAAATTCTCAAAAAATACACACACAATAATTTACTACAAAACAGGCAATATAACTACATAAGAGACTCCACTACACGCTTAATGCAATACCAACCAACACACGTAAAACATAACAATCAAACCAAAATTATAAACTCTAGAATACAACATTTCAGCAACATTTGTCACTTGAAAAGTACGTCAAGAAGTCACGTGCAACAGCTGGCACGATCGTAATTTTAACACAGAAAAGGTTTTTAAAACACATGGAATTTTAAATAAGTCACCGAAAGTTTCTCCGGCAGTTTCACAGATAACAAAGAGTAACTACGCAGCCTCGAGGTCTAGCTGCAATGCCTACTGATTTATTTGAAAAGTTACCTCTTAAAAGTATTCCTAAGAAAGTAAAAGAAGAAACCATATTCGGCCAGTCGCAAAACGCTCGACGTTCAAATGTTTGGAAATGGAAACTCCGCAGGAAAGTTATTTTTAAATTGTACCTTTCGCGGCACGGATTCTACATTTATGGCAGTCTTTCCCTCCAGTTAAAGTTTTTCTATAAATATTTTTGCTGAATATTTTGATGACAGGTATTTTAAAAGAAAAGGTAAAATAAGACACCACTCCAAGAAATTGGGAAGTGGCCGAATAAAAGCGAGATTGTCGCGTAATTTAAATAGCAAGACACTACTTTTACAAGCACTATAGTAATATCTCAAACAACTACACCGGAAAATTCCGAGGGGGAGCCGTAAATTATATTTCACTCCGGCTTCTCGTAACAAGGAAAAATGTCTGAAAGATAGAGTAGGGAGTAATTTAACTGTGTACTTAACCTCTGAGTGCTCACTCAGTACGTTTAGAGGGACGTCGACTTTGAGCATGTATTGTTTCTCCATGTTTTGTTAAGTATCATAGTCATAATGCCCCACTCTACACCCCACAGCACGACGATGAAATTGCTCTAAACACGTTCACGGTTTCTAGTTGCAGTCAGATGGTATTCGGAACATCGAAAAGGGATTATCTCTGAAGTCGATATACGCGTATCGAGCATCGTTCCAATTGTACTAACATTGCTGAGATACGTTATATTTTGTGCTGAAATGCAATATTGTTTCGTTGATATTGAAGCTAACAATCTCTCCGATATTACTGAAGATTTATCCGCTGTATGTTTTATTTCAAAAACGGCTTTTAGAAATTCATATTTTATTATGTATTGAGATAGCAAGTTAGCAAAATCTTGAAATAACCCGAAATGTGATACGTATACAGCTGTCTCGGAAAGTTTGTTCCTCATTTCTAAGTTACGAACTAAATACTAAGTATTTATCTTGCCGAGAGGACAAAGTGGACGTTATCGCTCCTTCCCGTGGCAGAAATGTTCCTTTTGAACAACCTTGAACTTTCCGCTCTAAGCTGCCAAACAGTAGGTACCATATTTCTTCCAGAGATAGAGGTGTGCCACTATTCTTAGTAAGCTCATTCCACATATCGAATATATTACAGCACTGGCAGAACTCGATTCCAATAAATCTTTTACACAGAATAACTTAAGTCTTGCTGCGGTTTTTTTGGTCTGGCATTGTCGCGATCTAATTTAGAACTGTGAGGGCTATACACATAGATCTATATTTTACGTGCGGCTTTGTAATAATGTATTTTATTGAACATTGGGATGGAATCTTGGAAAAATCTAGATTAATAATTCTGAGAATGCGACAGCTAGAGAATATAAATATGTGTGAGTTTAATCTTTAATATTTTCGTCCACTGCGTAGGTTTTTCATACTTGCGTTATTTCGTGAAAAAATATGATGTATGTTATCGATAAAACAAATGTGTCACGTCCCTAGTGGAAATGCAGTACGACGGTGCTACTTACGACAGTCATGTTGTCGTAATGCTGCCAGCTTACGCCAATGACTACAATATCTTCGGATTACTCTCGCGCACGTACTACTACTGGGATTCGCGGTTACACGACACATTGTCAGCAAGGAAATTGAAGATAATGTAAAGCGCGAATTTGTTTCATAATAATTTGATTTTGGAAATATTTGTGACGAAAACTTGCGGCTGAAGTTATTTTGAAAGACCATGATCCATAAAGCCCGTTGACACCACATTTTTAAACGCGCCATTGTACATATATACGCATGGAAGTCAGACGCAGCCTGTAGACCATTAATAGGACTGTAGCGACATCTATGACGCCACATTGGAACTACAAGAAATCCTGCATCGCGCAATGAAAGTTCTCCGCGCGATTAGAACATATACGACAGCCCGAAGTCAACTATCGGGCAGTAGCCCACCAGACGATAACACCTGTCTGGTCGGAGGATCCTCCCTTTTCAACGGAGGTATGTGGGACTTTACTCTCTGTTCCGCATACCTCCAAAGGACAAAAGCGCACCGTCGAACCGCGTTTTTAAAATGAGCGTTTAAAAAGCTTGGGAAGATTCATCATCATAATCAGCCTTCTTAATGTTTCCACTGCTGGTACATAGGCCTCCGAGAGTGAATGGGCTTTGGGAATATTTTGATAATCTTAATCAAATGTCAAATTAACTACTAATTTTATGCTTATAATGATATCGATTTACTTTAAAGGGCGATGTTTAATTATAACCTAATCGACAAGGACAAAAATATAACAGTACCTATCGTGTAGGCTTATCTTTTTATAGACATGTAATCATACTCACTCGTGTATAAAATTGGAAAATTAAAGATGATTTTATATTACTAGAAGATTCTATGTTTAGGCATCTTGTAACCTTAACCTCTGTTGAACGTGTCCGACTAATTATAAAAAAATCCTAAAAGTTAATTGATTTGATAGAATCTATATTTATAAAAATCAATGCTATTTAATCAATGCTGGTTGTTATTTTATAACTCAAGAACGGATTCACCTATCTAAACCAAATGTTTATCTTCGGACTATTTAGTAGATGGTATATGTATAGTTTGCACAAAATTGGTCGAGCAGTTCTTTATTTATCATATTTTGCTGTTGCCGGGAGCGAAACCGCGGGCAAAAGCTAGTAATGTATAATCATAAGGTTTAGTCAAGAGAACTATACGAAGATTATTACTAGCTTTTTTCCTCGACTTCGTCCTCGTGATGGTCGGTTATGGACGTGAAGTCGAAGCTACATAAAAAGCCTATGTTATTTCTTAGGGTTAAATCTTACAAATAAAAAAAAACAAAATCGGCTTAGTGCTAATAACCTTTTTTTTTTATTCTCCCGCCTTAGGTCGGTAAAACAAATACCTAGTCCCACCCTAGGCGTGACGGATGGGCATTTCAGACTGATTAAAATCAAATCTCCGACCCCGGAATGAAGACTAAGAAGGAAAGGGGTGGGTCGTCACCACAAAAAACCTATGTTCTTTCAGATGCCTTTTGTGTTTCAGAACCATTCTATTTAGAACCGTTTCCATGACATAGTAGTAGGACATCAAGCCCCTGGATCCTTGGTCCGAAAGCGAAAGCGGAACGCACAAACAGACCGAGTTACTTTTATATTTATAATAATATTACATAATACAAAATATTTGAAATTACGACTATCGCTGGCTATTCGGGCAGAGCTTCCGCACTCCGTGATGGCCGCTGACAAAATGGACGAGAACCGCCAGCCGCCTCCTTATATAGGCCGTCGTGGTGATGCTACTCTTGGATTGAGTTTTCTTCTAATAATAAATTATGTAGGTATGTACTTGTATGTTCTGTGGGCGAGTAGTAACGGCCACATCTTACTAGTTCTAGGTTCAAATTCTAACCCACACATTTTGTTACATTTCCAGGTCTATAAAATCGATCGGAATTTGTTAATGTGTATGTCGTGGCCGCATCATAGAAATTGATCAGTTCATAATTTATGATATCCCAGATCGTTATAAACGTTAAAATTTGATGATATTTGAATTCTCGTTTTGCCTATTTTCTTAAGACCTTTTTATATTGAAATTCTACATCAATGATAATATATGATCAAACGATTTTTCAAATATCGTCAAATGTTAGCATTACAATGATGTGGCCGTCGACGAGACGGCGCGCTTTGTTCGCGTCGCGAAGAATTGTCAGCAAACGGAGAGACCCAACTGTAGGGCCGAAGCCTACTGGGACCCCGGTTCGGTTTGTAAAAGGAAGGTCCGACCCTAGTATGAAAGCTAAACAGGAATTGGGTGGGTCGTTTAGTCAGTAAGACTCTGACACTGTTTCCCGCCCAGCCCAAAGGTGGGATCCGTCATTAGATGATTTTTTCCACCATAAAAAAAAAAACAAAAATGTGGCCAATTTTAGTTGGCCATATTATAAAGTGATCAATTTCTATGAACTGGCTACGACATATACACAAACGAAAATGACAAATAATACAGATCTCAAAAGTGCTGTCTACACAAAAAAGAATTTGTTCGAACAGGCGTTTTGTGATAGGTTTTAGCTTATAGGGTAACATCAATAAGCAAATATTATACAAATACGTAACATAGTTGGTACTTGATAGCATTGGCGAGCCAGCAAGTAAATTCATCGCTGCTCAAAATATCAAATATCTTGAATTATTATCGGACGTGCAGCGATAGGTCAAGTTCTGGTTCCTTAGTCTTTGTGTTAGCTTTAGATCTGAACATAACAAAATTTCAAAAAGTAATACATATTTTTATGGTTCTGTACCTCAAAAAAAAGAAACGGAATCTGGGACAAACGAGGTCCGGACGTCTGTCTGTCTGTCTGTCAAGATCTCAAGAATGCGATACCTCCAATCAAGTTGAAATTGAAACCATATACTTAGCTTCTGCTGTTGTTTTGAGCTGTAAAAAAATCAAACTTCTATCTTAACGAGAATAAAAGATACGGCTGTTTAGGTCACAAAAAATGTACATTTCGACCCCTCAAAGGTATCGAAATTCCTAGGATACTTCCTGTTGACTTAGAATCTTGAAATTTGGCATAGAGCAAGATTTTATAAGCGTAAATATTACGTCTACACCCAAGCGAGCGCCGGCGCACGCACATGATTTCGCGCCATCCGGTTGTCAAATTTTCTAAAATAAAATATACGGAAAAAATCAGAAAATAGAAAATTTGCAGTTAAGCCACAATTTTTTTTTGCGATTAAGAAAAATCTTTAACACTGTTTGTACAGAACCTTTAGTGAACGAGCCCTGCTCGTACTTAACCGACTATTTTTTGTTTTAGGATGAAGGATTCTTTTTCGTACAAATTTTCGTAAAATATTAAATTATTTTTTAACCCATTCTTTGTTGAAAGCCTATTTCATAAGTGAAGGTATAGTTTTGTTTGATTTTCAGTTAGTTTTATTCGGATAAAGACGGCTATTAGTACAAGCAAAACGTAAAACATAACTTTGCTTACAAAATTTTAAAGAAAAACTTCTTTAAAATTTTCTAAACAAACTTAATGATGCAATAAATCTATAACGTTTTTACGTAAGTATAATTCCCTTTAGCTTCTCTTACATAAAGTTCTCGCAAATCGTATTTATTATTAGAAAACCTTTTAACTTCGTCGAGAGCCTACTTTGCGTAACCTTTTTATTTCCTTACTTACCATATAATTGTATATTCATGACATGAGACGTATGTATGCTGAGAAACATATAGTGATGCTGCACTGATGTCATCACATATATAAGAAGCATTAAGAAAAAATGGGTTTGGGTATAGTAAAATCCTGGGTTTCCTTCAATACATACAATTTTATTTACAACTTCACTTCCTTCTGTCGCTGAAACGAAAATGTATCATTTTTTAAGGCCTTTATGGAAACTGCTGTGTGCTGAGTGTAAGTTTTTTTACGCTAATGCGATTGACGCGTTTATGACGTGACGATCGAGACGTTTAGCGCGTTCGGCGCTCCGATTGGTCCGCTCTAAGTTCTTGAAGCAATCAGAGAGTCGAACGCGGTATGATTATTTTTATTGTGCTTTTGAGTACAATATTGACTAGTCTACACTGTTCTTACATAATGATATAAATACTGTAATATCGAAACATTGTAAGAAACCATTTTTTTTAAAAGAGTAACCATGGAGTTTCTTGCCGGTTCTTCTCCATAGGAAACGACCAATTTGGAACCGTGCACTAGCTACTGACGTTTTATAAGTGCCCATGTAGGCCTATATGAAGTAAAAACCATTTTGATTGATTGATTTTGATTTTGGTAAACGCTTCGATTGTCACGTCATAAACGCTTCGATCGCGTAAGCGTAAAAACCACTCACACTCAGCACCCTTTCCCTTTCCTAGTGAGGAGGCCTGAGTCCCAGCAGTGGGAACATTACAACGCTGATGCTATGCTATTATGGAAACTATGGAAATCACTTAACCACTCAAACTGGTAACGTTCCCAGACTGACTGATATATTATACATGTTTTATATCATTATACACATAAACCTTCCTCTTGAAGTGATTCAAGAGAAAGGTTTATATATTATATGTTCTATACTATGTAGTGAAAAAACATTTACAGGCACTTTTGAATGATCAAATTGTGAAGAAAAAAAATTAAGCTAATTTGCAATGCTGTATATGTGTATGTGAGGACCCTGGGGCGTAGACCTTTATATGGCTTGCCAGGGTCCGACACGAACTCGCAGAGGCCTCGTTACACATATATAAATGTGACACCAACCGAGGATTATTCCTGTACACGATATACAATGACACCCTAGGGCAACCCCTGGTTGGTCTTGAACTATTGTAGGATATGGAAAACAAACTTTGATGGTACGGTAGGCAGTATTTGTATAGCCTGTAGATCTGGTGTTCTGTGTATGGGTATTTTGGAAATGTGAGTTTACATTACTCTGAGTGTTACTCACATACAGGATAATTCTTTTATTTTTTTCTTAGTATTACGGTACTTTCAATTTATGAGTTTTTTTTTACCATTTGCTACGGTGCTGTCACAATCGTATTTTTCATACAAAACGCGCAGTGCAGCAACCGTATCGCGGACGGTCGACAACAGAACGGCAACGTCCTAAGCATCACTTGTTCAATTGGGTCTTGAATCACCAGCATACAATCTCATAGCAATCAGATGCGTTTTTACGTATTATCGTATACGTTCAGGTCAAATATATTAACCAAGTTAAAAAATGCTTGAATATACGGTTACATTACAAACTTCGTTCAAAAATTATTTTGTGATTTTTTTCTAAAACTGTTCATCCTATAAAGTTTAAAATAATGTTCCTTAAAAGGCTTTATAAAGGTCTACTTTTGGGATTTTTTTCATATTTTCAGCTTATGGTTCAAAAGTTAGAGGGGAGGGGGACACATTGTTTCGTTTGAAGCGGTTATTTGCGAAAATATTAACATTATCAAAAAAATATTGTAGTTAATCTTTGTTCATTTTATTTAAGCACTTTGTTGGCGTGATTTATATACATATTGGTACCAAATTTTAGATTTCTTGTGCTAACGGTCACCCAGATTATCCGCGGACAGACGGATAGACCAACATAACTATAAGGGTTCCTAGTTGACTACGAAACCCTAAAAAAGGTTGTTGGTTAAATTAGTCGCGTGCATCGAATCAGTGTCGTCCTGTCGACACATAAATTACCGTATCCATGCAGCAAGCAAACACTGCATTGGATTTACGGCGAGTATTACACGTTGTAATTGGCTCGCTCTTTGATTGTTGTGATACCGACTACAAAATGACAGTGTTAATGCCTTACACATTACGCCTGATATCTGATATCACGCCTGATAATTAGGGCTGCCTTCAAATTAGCCGCAACTAAGTGCCGCGGATAGCAGAGCAGTGGTGGCCAAGTGGTAAAGGCCCCGACTTACGAGTTGTAGGTTGCAGGTTCAAATTTCAAATTAAATTATTTCATCACCACTGCTCTGAAAACGGTGAAGGAAAACATCGTGAGGAAATTGGCATGTCCTAGAACCAAAAATTCGAAGACATGTGACATCCACCAATCCGCACTGGGCCCGCGTGGTGGATTATGGTCCATTCTCTCTCCTAGAGAGGAGACCTTAGGAGGTATAAAAAAAGGCTGATGATGATTATGTGCCGCGCTGCTGTCACGCGGCTCGTTGCTGCTAAAAAGCTCTGAAGAAGCTCTTATAGTGGTGGAATAAAGACAGACTTAGGCATGTTAATCAGGGGCTTACAGTTTGCTATTTTCATTGTAATATATCATTCTAGCTCGATCCTATGTTAAAATTGCAAAATTTCATAATCTGTTGATTCTGGTCAATCTTTGATAAAGTGGCCTTGTAATATAATTGTGGTACGAGCTATCCTTGTAACTAATTAAAAGCGATGACTGCACAATGACGTTCTAATAGTAGGATCAATGGAACTGTCAAAATTTCAGCAGATTACCGCATACGTTATTCATCTGTCATTATGAACGAGATTAACATTCTATGCCAATTCTTTCAATGGAGTATCTGTATTGATAATTGGAAAGTCATAATAAGGGCATTATATAAATAGATTACCAAACTGGTCAAAATCAATAATTATGAAATTTTTGATAGACGATTCTGCCACTACTGCAATAGTACCTAGAAGTCCTGTTTATTGTTTTTTTTAATTTACTCGTATATAAGGTGATTGTTAATTAGTGAGCGATACTTAAATACGTTAACATAGGTAATCAAAAACTATTGCTATAGAACCGAACTTGTCGCGAAAAAATCAGCGAGTTCAGTACATTTTGACCAATTAAGCGAACATAACTGTCCTGACCAGCAGATTATTTTTCGCGATTTGATTAATAGTTGTTTGTTGTCATGACTACAATCTAGTATTTAAGTCATCATCATCATCATCATCATCATTTCAGCCGAAAGACGTCCACTGCTGGACATAGGCCTCCCCCAAGCGCCGCCACAAAGACCGGTCCTGTGCGTCTTGCATCCATCGATTTCCAGCAACCCTGACCAGGTCATCGGTCCACCTTGTGGGAGGCCTTCCAACGTTACGTCTTCCGGTACGCGGTCGCCACTCCAGAACCTTTCGGCCCCAGCGGCCATCCGTTCTGCGTGCCTGTATTTAAGTCATCATCATCATCATTTCAGCCGAAAGACGTCCACTGCTGGACATAGGCCTCCCCCAAGCGCCGCCACAAAGACCGGTCCTGTGCGTCTTGCATCCATCGGCTTCCAGCAACCCTATTATTCAAGTATCCCCCTATATATTGCTGTTCTATATAGTTTGTGGCTTATAAGAGGAATTAGCTAGGAAACTGTTTGATGTACGTGAATTTTATACCCCTATCTTAGACTATCTTTTTCACATAACTGCGCGCAAGAGGCCCATTCCTACGTTAACAAGTATTTGGCACTAAGATCTAAGTTTCTATAGTACAATCATTTTCTTACGTTTAGAAAATATTTTCAGAAAAAGGAAAAAAACGCAAAGACTCACGTCTGTTGTATGGGAGCCCCACTAAAATATTTATTTTATTCATTGCAGGCGCGGGCTTGCAGACAGCGAACAATGGATAGCTCACCGTCTGACCGTCTCATAGCCGTCCGGGCCGGGACCAAGTACTGTTCCCGCGCGCATCAAGGAGTTATCAGCAAACTGTAGCGACCCAACAGGGTCGAAGCCTCCTGGGGCCATGAGTTCAATTTCTGAAAAGAAAACCCAACCCTCGTATGAAAGGTTAAGAAGAAACAGGAGTGAGTTTTAGTCAGTAAAAGTCTGACACTATCTGCCGCTCCACCCGAGGGCGGGAGATGTCATTGAATGGTTTTTGTCCACCATAAAAAAAATTGTGGAACAATATAAAACTGTTTATCAATAACATTGTAGTAAATAATCCTACATCTATATATAAGTATAAAATAAGAAACTGACTGACTGAAATACCAATGCAGAGTCAAAACAACTGGGTGAAAGAACATGAAATTTTGCAAAAGGTTTCCTTTTATAACGTAGGTGAGCACACAAGATTTTTTAAAATTCATCTCCAGAAAGTTTATATAAAGAAACCTACATTGACGCGGGTGAAACCGCTGGCAAAAGCTAGTACTTATATGAAGTATGAAGTCATAACAGTGTCACCATTCATCAACTTACAGTCCTCAAACAAAAAAATAAATAAGTACATAATATTTTAAAAGCAATCAAGTAACAGTTGCTGTTCAACAGGAAAAACTGAAATCATTTACATAATACCTTTCCATATTTCACTGATGATTTTTCATGATGAAAAATTAAAATACAAGCACCGTATTTCAACTCAATTTATCTTTCGATTGCATATTACTTTATGGTCCAAGCTATTTTTCAATGAAATCGTTGTTAAAAGTACATGATAGGAGGATTAAACATTGATGTGAGGTTAACTGGAATTCTGCGGGCGCAGCTACTATTCATTAAATTCGACTTAAATGCGGCTAGAGCCGGGGGAATAGCTAGTCTAGAATCCCTTTGTGGTTCAGCGTTTTTTGTAACTAGATTTTTTGTAAGCGTTTAATCTGACTTTAGTTGATTGCGACTGAGGTGTGCTGGCTACCCTTAGTCTTCGTCATTGATCCAAGTAAAAAAAAACCTCTCTTGGTATTTTCTTATTATTAAGCATAAGTAAAGACAATTTTTAACACATTTTTTATATACCATGTACATGGTATATGGTATTACCTATGTTTAACAAATAATTTACTTTCACTTTTACTTTGACTTTAAAGGTACATACACACAAACATAGCAGCACTGTATTGTACTCTCGAACCTCAAGCGAACACCAGCGTTCAAATACCTATTGTATTTCTATTATGTCTTTTTTTTTAATGTTGTTTTGTTAAAGCAGTACACCATAGACTACACCCCTTTTTAGTTCAAGCTCTTCTACTCCATCCTAAGGTTGTCTGGTAGATATCGCTGTCAGCGATAAGACCGCCTTTGTACGCATTCATATAAGTTTCTGTGTAATTGTTACTATTTTTGGTGTACAATAAAGTATTATTCTATTCTATGTCTCTAAATACTGTACTCGAAAGGTTAACAGATTGTTACACAGACAAAGATCATATGATCGCCGAACCGATGGGTCTGAAATAGGTCTGGAGCATACTAGAATACGCTGCTGGAAGTCATAAGAACGATGATGGATGTGAGACGCTCAGGACCGGTTATAATGGTGACATTTAGGAGGAGAGACCTTAGTCTAATAATTAACGTCTTTGGCTGAAACGATAGTGATGAGGATGTTGCACCGTTAATAAGCTCACGCTTGACCACTATTTCACCTGCCCTTCTAGTCAAGTTGCGATTGTTTTGTTAAATTCAAACGCTTAAATTTGGCTACGCCCCCCAATTCTTTCGTACTAACGTCATCTCAACGCACAGTCATGTGTTCAGACCAATGGAATTAAAAGCGTAGTCAATTCCAAGCGTTCAACGTTAACGAAACGATAGTAACTTGGCTAAGTAGGCTAATGGAGAGCGACGATACAATCGATGATTGAACGCGGCTACTTTGGAATCTACACTAATATAATAAAGAGGTAAAGTTTGTTTTTTTGTTTTTTTATTTTTTTGTTTTTTTGTTTGTAGGAGGTAATCTCTGGAACTAATGGTTCGATTGGAAAAATTGAAGCTATAATATAAAGCTGCTTTACTCCTGAATGACATAGGCTATAAATTATTTATATAACATGGATATTAACCGAGCTATCACAATTTTTGTCTCGCAAATTTTCCGCGGACGAAGTCGCGGGCAGAAGCTAGTATCCTATACACTCTTGGTTTGATCCCCAGGCTGCCATGTCGTGTACCGTGGTTAAGCGAATGACAGCAAAGTTACGTCACTTGAAAAAACACACTGGCATTACTGTATCGATATCACCAAAGGTATAATTACTTTGGATTAGATAGTATTGTACGTCTACAAATTGATATTGCCGTGTAGTTAGTATATGTGTATAGTCGGATAGTACAAACCACATGTAATCACAAAGCAAACCCTGCAGGCTGTATATTTAGCAAAGTGTACGGTTCTTCATACAGCATAGTAGCTGCACTAGAAATAAAAATGATGAAGTTATAATGAAGTAAATGTAATATAAAAATTAATATTTAAAGACAGAGTTAATAGAGAAAGATTTGTAGAATGCAAAATTTTGATCATTTTAATCCGGTACATGAAACACTATCGATTTGTAAAGATGAACTTAAAAAAAATAATGTATCTATTTTCTTAAAATCGGATCAATATACACATGTACGAAATTAGTTTCTTTAAGTAAACATCAGCTGAGTGAGTCAAAGACCTGTAGGTATGTATTTGTCGGTCGTTGCGTGCTAACTAAAACTTATCGTAACAACAGAACTGTCTGTCGGTAACTAACTGGTACTGGGCAACTTTATATAAGGGGACATTACTTACGGGGTTCTACAGGACTCGCCCGATTGCAGTGTTTTCGTGTTCTATACGCCAGAGTCGTCTCTTTGCTTCTGGGTACTCCATCTTGTTCAACTTTTTGATCCTCATCGATGACAAAAGAACAGACGAGATGGAGTATTTGGATGTGCGACCCTGGCGGAATAAATACGCGAGTGTTTGTGAGATGTATCCAACGGTAAAAGGTTTCTTTTCTAGGATCTTACATAGGTACGTGGTGCCAAACCTGTATGCCTGAATAGTAATGAACGAGTGACTATAGCAATACGACAATCTGACCAAGCTGACCTGGTTTCTGCATAACGCACGCTTAAGAAGGCGGTTCTATAAAACTCCATTTGGCCTAGTTGACTGTATTCGCAGAATCAGAATGTATTTAGAAGTCTAGTAGGACTGATAACTAGAGCTGGGGTCGCGAGGAATTTTTGAGAAGGATACCCATGGTCCAAAATGCAAAGAGCTGAAAGCTGAAAGACAAAGGTGATAGGTTTTTTTATAAATATTTTAGCCAGGTCTGTGTTTCTTGATAGCTACAACCTAGGGGTATTTAAGTCTAGAGTGAATACGTTACTTCTAGGCAAGCGTCGGTCACATCATCGCTTACCATCAGGTGAGATAGTGGTCAAACGCGAGAATCTACAAAACAAAATAAAAATAAACCTTTAACACGCAAACCCATTTGCAACTGTACAAGTTCTAGTAAATTAATAACAGTTATTTATTATGCAAGAGTGCAAAGTTGCTTTTTTATATTCATATTCAATTTTGATGATTGAGCAAGCGAATGATTCTAAAATTGAAATAGTACATTTTGATACAAGTGCAGAAAGTTTGTCATTGCGACCGAGGCGAAATTCGCACGAGCCGTAGGCGAGTGTGTTATGGAGCCGAGGGCTGCAATGACAAATCTGCACGTGTGTCAAACGACGTTTTTCAATATACCCACGACTTGTGAAACAAAGAAAGAAAGAAAAAACGTTTAATCTTATCTCAAACATACAGTAAAAATATAATGATAATAGCATTCAAATCTGCTCTGGTCAGTTTGTAATTTCGTGGGGGCGCCTCCAGCGCCTCGTGGGGGGCGTCCCCCACGAGGCGCTGGGCGAGCCTCGTGGGGGACGCCTCACGCCTGATTCGATAAACTAAGTAAAAAAATAATCACCCTTAACCGTGACGATAAGGAAGGAATAAAAAAGCCCTTGTTGTGATAAACTCAAAAAGCACTTGGGTGATATACATGCTATATTGAACCTAGTAGGAGTGCGATAAGAGGCAGTTTTTCGAGTAAGTGTATTGAAAACGGTTTTTGCACTCAGATACCGAAGAGCAAAAACAGTCTTTCCGAGATGAGGGAATAGAAATAAATAAAATTAAGGATAATGTTTTAAACTATTAAGTTATTCATTTTTGCTTAAATAAAGGGTCGGTCGGGTCGGTAGATCTCACATATCTTAGGATTTTGGATTCCAGAACATAGCTTTCTAACGATTTTCTTCATCTTTTCGAAAGCAGTGGTGATGAAAGTAATTACAACTGACAAACAAAGCAAGTTTGTAAGTTGGGTTCACTAGATCACCACTGCTTCTAACCGTAGACTGTCATTTAAAATATCATCAGATTATGTTGTGGTACTGTCTGTCACAGCTATCATTTCTGCCTGTTCACTTAACAAAAAATCCCTTGAATCCTGCAGCTTGGTGCTAAAACAAACCCTTTGAAGTTTTCGTTTCGAGTGCAAGCAAAAATGAGCTTAGTGGAGGTCAGGCGTAAGCTTTTTCGATAGTACAAATTTTTGTACGCGCAGTAACTTTTTTGCTTCCTCATGTTAATTTTTTGAAGTGTCACATGTAACTGTGTCTTAGATACAATGTACTCAGTATTGTCACTTTCATGTGCTTACTCATCAACATCACACTAATATTCTTATGGCGAAGCGTGTCGTGTTCATAATATGTGAGGAAAAAGGAGTATACAATACTTCTTATTGCTCACACGATGCCACGGATTTCGATGATTGCACACCAGTTGTAGCCTACTGGGGTCCCTGGTTTCTTTCCCTCTGTAAACCTTAAACGTCCTCACGCCGAAAAAAAATAAAGCATTGTAATTATACAACGTTAAATTTTGGTCGTTTTAATCCCGTGGAGGATCGATCCAGTACATGAAACACTGTTGCAGGGGCCCTTCAGGGTCGAAGCCTCCCGGAGTCTAGAGGGAAGTGGGAAACTGTTACCTCGACTCCAGGAATAGGGCAAGGAAGGTACGGGGTAGGTTTTTTAGTCAGTAAGAGTCTGACACTAGTCTCCCGCTCCACCCAAGAGCGGGTTTCGTCATTGGATGATTTTCACCTACCATAAAAAAAAAAAAAAAAAACATGAAACACTGTAGATTAGTAAAGATAAAATTAAAAAATAGATACTTTTTTTAGTATTTCAACAACTACCTATTGGTATACCTAGTTGAGTGTTTTAGTTGAAAAGTTGATTTGATAACCTGTGCATATTATCTCTGAAATGTATAATATTGACTACATTAGACTATGTTACTACATATTTATTTAGATCGATACTCTGCTGTAAAAATAATACGACAGAATGCTCACTAACAACTTTTATTTCAAGTGCCTACATAACGATGCATTTGTAGACGCTGTTTCATTTCATTACTTCATGTTATGTTCCATTCTATTTATAAAACGAATATTATATGCAGTTTCTAAATACGGAACGTAAGTTTTTGAAAACTGCTTCCCCATAGGTCACTTTTTCACACTGTGATTTTAATTTTGGCGGGTTTTGCGGTATTAGTACACTTACCTTTTGAAGATATGCAAAACAAAGAGTAAAGTCTAATAGATATACAGGTATCCATCTTTTTCAACGGATGTCTGTTGAAAAGGAAAAATTCTTGAACTTGATATGTGTTAAGTCTGATAGGCTTACTGCCTGAAAGTTGATTTTTGGCATATATTTTTAAATCGTGCAGAGTACGATCTTTGCGCTGTGACGCCATAGATGATGCTACAACTTCTTGTCTTAAACAAATCCGAATTGCATTACATTGTGGACAATCGAGATATAATAATATATTCCACAACTATCGCACAACATCGTCTAGTCTCAAGCTAAGCAGAGCTTGTGTTATGGCTACTAGACAACTGACAAACATACTTCTAAATAAATACATCATCATCATCATCTTCCTGCCCTTGTCCCGTTTTATTTTTTAAGACAAACGGTTCCCTTTCAACTTTTGAGTCACTGGCGCCACTTTCAAACTTCCTCTAATATACTCATTTCTCACTTTATCCATTCTCGTCACACCACACATCCATCTCAACATTCCCATCTCTGCTACATGCAATCTCTTTTCATCCGTCTTTAAATAAATACATATTATAGATAAATTACACCCAGACACAGAACAATTGATTGAGCTCATCACACAAACATTTGTCCTGAGTGGGAATCGAACCCACGACCTCGGGCATAACAGTCAGGACCACTAACCACTAGACCAACAGGCCAGTCATAATATGATCAAGAGCTTGATACCCACGTTAGGCAGTAAAATAATAAGTACGTCTCATGCACCGCTAGTCAACATCGATATTGACTTTAAATTACATTTCTCTGATTACTTATTACAGTATTAGATTGAACTGAAACCTTAGCAAGACAAATTTACTTGATTGCGCATAAATAGCGCGGGACAGTCCGCAGAAATCAACTTTTTATACTTTTTTATCGCTTTTTACAGTTCAGTAAAAATATTCTACATTGGAGCATTCATCTTAAGGCATACGGTCTATAGACGCGTAGTTTCATTGACGTGACTGAGTCAATATATGCTTGGTGTAAGCCTACTTACATACAAAACTATAATTACAGCTTACATAGAAAACTATGAAATTTCATCGACAAAGCGACGTATATAAGCTGAGAGTAGGAGTACCTATGTGGGTGACTCACATATATTTATACAGTTTACACATTACACGTAAACAATAAATATATAAATCACCAACATCTATTTATATATATATATATAGTTTATATAGTTTATTTCTTATTTCCGAGTAAACAACACTACACGTATACACTAACACTGAACATCATACAAACAATTGACGTGACGCATTGGAAACGCGCACTGTTGATGACGCGCCGGCGATGTATTTACTTCTACCTCCTCGATGTTATATTCGTTTCCCTCTAGTCACGCCCTACTCTGTCCGCGACACATACGTGCGCTCGCGCCGAAATAAAAGTTATTCGCAAAAGTCAACCCATGGAGACCTACTGTTGTGGACTGTTTTTTAATGTGTTAGTGCTCGGCTTATCTGCGCCTTCTATAATAAGTGTGTTGTTGTGTTGTGTGTGGAAAATAGGTACACCTGGAGATAGCAACGAAGAGTTTTATTCATTCACCACGTACCCAGTAAGTACCTACACCATACACACACACACACCCTACAAACAACCAAACCTACACCAAGCATATAATGACGAATATTCTAAGAAGCTACGTCTCCAAGGACGACAGACCTAAGGCAACTAATTATGTTTTACTGTATTGTCACCAGATCCAGTTTCAATATAATAAATCGTGATCAAATAAGGGTACAAACACATAAACACGTTATGACGATGCAACGTACCACGGCACGTCAACGTGACGGTGACGTGGAAATCGACGTCGAGCAATGTAAATCATCACGTCACGACAACGCAACGTGCCAAGTGGAACTAAAAGATATGACTGGACCCAGTATTTTTTTGTACCTGTTTCTTTCCTTATCCGTCTTCTTAATATTTGCAGGAGGAGAACACGTCTAGTGTAGTCCATTTCTCGAAATAAAATGCACCACTTTCAATATAACGTCGTACAATGTAGTACGTTGCGTTGTAGTAACGTGATTATTAACGTTTCTCAACGTCGATTTCCACGTCACGTGTGGACTTCAACGTTACGTTGCCGTGCCGTGGCACGTTGTGTCGTTTTAACGTGTTTATGCGTTCGAGACGTTATAACTTGAGCTAATATCTCTCCCTAATAATAAGTATAATATTCAAAAAGCTACTATTGCTCAAATAACAGTGTCTTTCACCTTCTAAAAGAGGGGAGTAAATGACTGAATCGTGTACACAGTGCTAACAGCCCTAAAGGGATTTTCAGGTAACATTTGCACGTAGGTGCGAAAAATTCTTACTGTGAGAAAAGCGACAATTTAATTTAATTTCTAAGTGCATAAAAGCAATTGTCATGCCTTTTTGTGCACGAACATAGGTATATATCTACTTGTGTTTCACTTGTTTGTGCATAAAAATTTCGACCTTAATAATGTCGTGGTTATTTCTGCCCTTAGAGCATTTTTTGCCTAAACAGTTTAAAAAAATGCGCTAGTATCCTGCGTCGCGGCGTTACAACCGCACCTTTGAAGTTTTCGGTTTGAATGCAAGCAAAAATGAACTTAGTGGTTGTTAAGCGGAAGAGTCTTCGATGATACGTGGACCTTTGGATCAGCTGTCATCATTCGGCAGTTTTCATTTCATCCAGTCCATTTCACCTAAAACAGAATAGGTGTTCCAACATGCATAAAGCGTCTATGAGGGTTTTTGGTGACCTAAGGTTTGCATGCGTATTTTAGTCACATCCATGCACTCAAGGAGAACACGATCAATTATTTCCTGTATCTCCATGCATGCTCTACTCGGGAGGCTATCCATCATGAGTTTTGTGGGGGAAAACATTTTTTAATGAGCAGTGTCTGCTTATGGTCACATATAGGAAAGTTTAGTAGACCAACCAGCCCCTCTAGCCAAGCTACAATTGTTTCGTGACGAGTTTCTTTCTACAATCGAAACACCTCCTTGTAAGTATTAATTATATCCTAAAACTGCAGGATGTAGCGATGATCATTGTAGAAACGATCACATTTCATTCTGTCATTTTGAATGATGCCAATTTGGCTACTAATTTTGTTAAAATTAACCCATTTCCATACATTTCATTCATTGTTTACTAGCGTTAATAATTGTAGATTTTCAACTTGGCTAGGGGGTAGTTAAGAAAATCCATGAACTAAATATCAACGAAAGCAATCCAGTGGTTCCAGCTCTCTTAGAGAAGAGGCCTGAATCCCAGTAGAGGGAACCGTAAAAGGTTGATTAGTGATTATGCTTGTTATGTTGTATTATGCATTACTGGTAACAACCCGTTTAGTCTCCAACTAATCTGATAAATTACCTCTATGACATACCTAACCTACATTGCATTCTGTGGTCTAATCAAATTAGCGTAATTGTCGACCGGCCAGTTCGAAACTGGAAATCACAGGCCAATTTAAAATCTCATCATAGACTTTGGGGCCGTACCGGAAGACGCAGTGTTGGTAAGCATCCTCAAGGTGGACCGATGACCTGGTCAGGGTTGCTGGAATCCAACAATGATGTATAAAACTATAGATACGTTGTCCGCGCTCTAAAATGACCACATGAAATGAAGGCAATTGACAACATCGCGCTTAGTTACGCACCAACCTGCCGCGCGACGCTACGTTTGTTTTTAATTTATATCGTATGTGTAAACCTGTGCGTAACATAAAGAAAGCATGCCGTCGTGTATGTTCAGACGATGTACAAATTATACCCCAAAAGTTAAAGACAAAAATGTGTCATTTCATGCGTAAGTTCACCAAACAACCTATTTTTATTTTATTTTTCTTGACGCCGCCGCCCGCCATCTTATGGCGGCCGGCGCATGAAGGTATAGCTACGTCACTCATGCGCTCGACCAATGAAAATGTAGTTTTACTATTACTTATCCTGTGATGTAATTGAAGATGTATATTTATCTCTCTCTAGCAAAGGCGTTCCACCATACGATGTCATATTTTCTTTCCCTTTCTTTACGCGTATAAGTAGTTATCTAGTATTTTCGCCGTTTTTAAGCGCCGCGATGTTAGTTCATGACGTGTCTATATATAATACGTCATTGGAATCCAATGGATGCAACACGCACAGGACCTATCTTTGTGGCGACGTTTATGTTAATCAGTGGACGTCTTTCGGCTGGAATGTCAATGGTCATCAACCATGATGATGAGACGTGGGCTTGCTGCAGGCGAGCAATGTGTAGCTCGCCGTCCGGTCGTCTAATGTACATTCAAACCATGGTCAGTACGTTGACGATGTGTACTGCTACGCGGACTTAAAAGAGATGTTAGTAAAATCGTAGGAGTTCAGCAAAGCCGACGCCTACTGGAGCCATGGGTCGTCCGAAATGATATCCTGCGGTTCTGAGATGCAGGGCAAAGAAGAAACATAGGAGTGGATCTTAAGTGGTTTAAAAAAAACGTAAAAAGAACGTCCTTGTAAAAGTCTAACATCCTCTTGCTCCACCCTAGAGGTGAATTTAATATTTAGCATGTCTTCTAACATATAATCTATATATGTATATAAAAAGAGAAACTGACTGACTGACATATCAAGGCATAGCCAAAACTACTGGGCCTAAGAGCGTGAAATTTTGCACAAGACTTTTATGACGTAGGCTAAGAAAGGGTTTTTCAAAATTCAACTCCTAAAGGGATGTAATGGGGGTCTAAAGTTTGTATGGGGAACCCTACTTTCAAGCGGGCGAAGCCGCTGGTAAAGGCTAGTACTAAATAAATTGATTTTATTTACTCTAGATTTTCTCTATAACATCTACAGTAAATAAGTCACCAACCGTTAATCTACCTTTGCCAGACCAACTTGCAGGCAATGCCGTAGACTACACACTGTATGCGTAGTTCAAACGCTCAATTCACAATAGTATCGGGCGCTTACTCCAGGCAAACAGTCGTCCGCAAACTGTTTACCATGGCGGCCGCAGTGTAACTTTGTATTGAGAAGCGGTTCCGCAATCGACGATTACAGGGTAATAATAAAGTCTTCCTCAATGACAGGTCCGATTGATAATATAAGTATAAATCATGATTTTCCTATATACTCGCGACCCGCCCCAGCTTCATACGGGTGCAATCGTGATATTAAATACAAGTATGTATTATACATATAAACCTTCCTCTTGAATCACTCTATATGTTTAAAAAACTGCATCAGAATACGTTACGTAGTTTTAAAGATCTAAGCATACATAGGGACAGACAACGGGAAGCGACTTTGTTTTATACTATTTACTATAAGACTGGCCTGTCAGTCTAGTAGTTAGTGATCCTGACTGCTATGCGGGAGGTCGTGGGTTCGATTCCCACCCAGGACAAATTTCTGTGTGATGAGCACGATCATTGGTTCTGTGTCTGGGTGTAATTTATCTATAATATGTATGTATTTAGAAATACATAAGAATGTTTATCAGTTGTCTAGTACCCATAACACAAGCTCTGCTTAGCTTGGGACTAGATGGCGTTGTGTGATAGTTGTGGAATATATTATATCATATTTAATGGTGATAAAGCATAAGAACAACAACAGCATTTTTTTAAGGTCGGAAGTCATCTAATGACTTCTTTCATTCCAGGGCAAAAAGGGAGGTCGTAATAGACAGTTGCTGACTAGAAATACACCTATATTCCTAATTTAGGGGCCCAGCAGGGTCGGAGCTTTCTGGGGCCAAGGGTTGTCCTGAAAGCGGAACATCAAAGCCCTAAAACTAAGGCAACAAGGAACGGTGGGTCGTTTAGTCAGTAGAAATCTGTCACTATTTTGAGAGATGTGGTGATGAAATAAATTACACAAAGTAATGCGCCTGGCTGGGTTT
Source organism: Mythimna loreyi (assembly GCA_029852875.1). Lineage (NCBI taxonomy): Eukaryota > Metazoa > Arthropoda > Insecta > Lepidoptera > Noctuidae > Mythimna > Mythimna loreyi. The sequence goes on along the minus strand of CM056782.1, from coordinate 15,697,570 downwards.
GAAACCGCGACCTACAACTCGTAAGTCGGGGCCGTTACCACTCGGCTACCACTGCTCGGGATATTAATACACCATGCAGTAAACCCTGTGCGTGTCTTAAATTTTCTGATGTTATCCTTTTCCTTATAAAAAAACTTGTACTATTAGACAGATCACACAACTGATATAGAAAATTAATTTCCTCTACTTTATTACCTTGGGCAATAAGTAGGGTGTAGAAGTGCATGTTTTTTAACTACCACAGTCACAACGTCAGTTTTATTGCAGGAAACCTTAGAAGTACATATTAATTAGTTCATTACTACCATATTGCGTGTGTGTTCGAACATGCTTACCGATACAATCATAGGTTCATTAATTACCTTTATAGCTCGTTAACCAGAAGCACTAATAACAAACGCAGGGGAATTTTATAGGTTTTTCTAAGATGTTTAGAAATTAGTTGTATTCTGTTACGACACGAATCTAAGTCCACCTTGTTTTCTGTAAAAAAAAACTAGTAGATAAATAGAAATGGCTTTTCACATAACAAAAAATCGGTATTTAAACTCCTTTCGTCAACTAAAAATCGGCATGAAAAAATAATATGCTAGAAACTGGCCATCGACGTCAGTTTAGCTAAAAAACGTCCACTGTTGAATATAGGCCTCCCTCAAGTATAACAATGCGACCCAGACCAGTCGTCAGTCCACCTTGTAACACGCCTTCCAACGCGGTTTTTTGGGATATGGTCGTCATTCCAGAACCATCGATTATCTATTCAGCGACTAACATGTCCATAACATGTACCAACTACGAGTATACACAGTACTGAAGAAAAAAATCCTTATTTAAAAAAACTATCGAACGTCTGCTAACATCTAATCTCAGAAACGATTAATGAAAAAACTTGTCAAAAATATCTGAGGATCATTCCTTAAAAACTTAACAATAGGTGTTTTTGACAGCTTAAGACCGCAATCACTCTTAAAATATATATGAATCGAAGTATATTTTACAGGATTTTGCTAAATTGGTCTGGTTTCAAATGACAGTAAAAAAAAAACAAATGAATATCTTATATTTCGAACGCGCTGTTCCATTTATGATTTTAAATCTTAACGTATTTTAATCAGTACAAGTACGTAATCTCCAATATACAAAGTAAACACGTACACAAGGGAAATAAACTTAGATTTGTACTAGAATACCCTGTTGTGTGTCCAGGGTAGTTAAATTATGATTAACTGGATGTGATCTGCATCGCCTGCATTAGAATCGATGATCCGTGGCCGTCTCTCTCGGGATGGGCGTGTTTGTCATTGTATTTGGTGTTCTAGAACCAGTGGCGGGGCAAGACCTAAATTTGATGTGGGCAAGATAATATATTTTGCGAGGCCCCCTGATGAATGACGCAAGAGGACGGATTTTGTTAGGAGAAAAAACTTTTAGATACTCAAATCTACACTATCTACACTAATATAATAAAGAGGTAAAGTTTGTTTTTTTGTTTGTAGGAGGTAATCTCTGGAACTACTGGTCCGATTTGAAAAATTTTAGCAACAATAGGATGCTGCTTTACTCCTGAGTGACTTAGGCTATATTTTATGTACGCGGGCGAAGCCGCTGACAAAAGCTAATTATTCATAAAAATACAAACTTGTTCATTGTAATTATTTGACATTATTAATTATACTCAACTAACAGTAAAGAAAACAATCGTCATATTTGCGTTTGCGGACCTTCAAGGTGCGAGGCTCTTTGGACCGCGAGGCCGTAGGCGGTGGTCGTCGTCGCCCACGCCTTACGCCGCCTCTGTCTAGAACCAACTTACAATACCTCAGCTTTACGTCAACAGAGTATTAATTTCCTCTTGGACTAGATTGAGTCAATTGTAGGAAATGAGTAAATAAATCTTCAAAGAAATTTACATTTTTGCTTGTTATTTGTTTGAAGTTTTCAGTTTTAAGTTGTCATGGCGACCGATTTCAATGGAATAGAGGAATGTTTTTTTACAAAGCTAGTTACTAGCTACATAGTTATATTAGTATTAGCTTCTACCAGAGGTTTTGTCAGCATGAATGTCGGTTATCGAACTCGAAGCCAGGTAAAAAGTAGCCAATGTCCATTCGTAGGTTAAACATGAAGAAATAATATAGGATTATCTCGTACGAAATTTCATTAAAATCGGGTCTGTAGTTTAACAGTGAAAGTTTAACAAACAGACAAAGGTACTTTCATTATTTTTATTAAGTAAGTAGGTTGATATAGCATATTGTTTTGACACACCTAGTTCTATATAAGTTACAAGTAGTGCTACTTTTAACTTATTTAGAACTAGGTGTGTACAAGAACAAGTGACAGCTGATATTGAACAAAATCAGAATTTAAAAAATATATAATTAATTAATATAATACTGTACCTATATTTAAGTTAGTTTTAGTATATACCTAAACCATTTAATTTTGTTTATTTCTTATTATAAATTGATTACATAATATGTTTATCTAGTAACGTCATCGCTTTGGCGTTCAGCTGTAATGATGCTATTAACATAATTTTAAACAAATATAATAATAATAAGAAATGCCGTGATTGTTGGCATAACTTATATCCGAGGGGTGAAGTAAGAGAATTATGAAATCTTTTATACGCCGTAAATTTTTCTTAAGATCTTAGTAGGATAAAGTTCATATGAAAATTACCTTTCCTTATTTCTGGGAATGTTATTCAAAATTGTTCGTACGAATACGTATTAACCCAAAAAGTTTGTTTTCCTTTAGTATTTTCTTATGGATACACGGTGAAAGTAACAGTAATTTTCCTGATAGATGGACTGTTTGATTGTATACAGCCAAAATTTCATAATGAATTTTTATTTGTAGCATTTGTTATGTTAGTGTGTTTGTAACTGTCAATGCGCTGTGTGGGATTTAAACAAAATGTTTTTAGGGAGAAGCCCATTGAATAATGTCTCTTGCTTAGACTGAATTGAGGGTAAGGCAGCGCCCCACGACACAGGAAAGTCCACTACACGCTTCACTCCACGCTTCTCCCCTTCAAACGTCGTTTGACGAGAAAAACCTGTATTTTATAATTATACTAGCGACCCGCCCCAGCTACGCATGAGTACTGAAATTGAATATTAAATCTTCCTCTTGAATCACTCTATCCATTAAAAACAAACCGCAACAAAATCCGTTGCGTACTTTTAAAGATCTAAGCGGACATAGCGGACAGCAACTTTGTTTTATACTATGTAATGATGATTAATAAATTAACTAAAAAAAACATGAACAAACGGTACCGGTAACGGTATGGTGAATAAATGTTTTTCTTTCTTTTCTTTCTTTCTTTCAAGGTACAGGTTGTAAGGGACAAGTCTTCGCAAACTTTAAAGTCTTGCTCAGTAGATGAAACTGAAAAACCTGTCATAATTTTTTTTTTATTTCATAACAACATCGGTTTCAAAAAAATATCGATTTCCCGATACAAGTTGTAAACTCAATCGGACAGTTTATATGGATAGGACGATTTTTTTCAATCCATAAGACGTGTGATATTCACCAATTCGTACTGGGTCCGCGTAGTAGATTATGGTGTTTTCCCTCTACTAGAGAGGAGGCCTGTGTCCCAGCAGTGGGAACACTAAAAAGGCTGATGTCATCATCATCACTACTATATAATATTAAAACAAAATATTAGCACTCAATATTGAATATCGTAGTTTCGATAATACTAAACCTCTGATCGTATCGCTGGACAGAGTTTCCCGTATTGCCGAAATCGTACAATTATTTGAATCATTCTAGCGTTCCATTGGTGGTTACTGTTCTGACAGAGTTGAATTTAGAATTATTGGCACGAGAAACAACATTTGAAGCATAATGTTTAGCAGCTATCTTGATATGACTTTTCTAATTAAATATTGATGCTTAAAAAGGGAGCCAAAACATGGTGAAAGTTTTGCTATTTGTCAAGTTTTTAGCAGGAATTAAAGGACATTGACCATCCATGTATGGGAGTTGGGCCAAGTGCTGCCCAGAATGAACACATAGTGCATTATGTACCTTAGACTAACACTTGTCTGTAAACGAAAGCTCATCAAAATCTATTCGAGAAGATGTGAGAAAAAAAAATTTTGTTAAGATTTTTTATAGGTGAAAAATGACATCTAATGGTATTAATTGTTTTAAACAATTACTTACTTTATTATTACAATCAAGTATTTCATGATTTCTGATATTCAGTATTGATTTACATTAATAATACTCACAGTTATCTACGTGATATTAAACAATGAATTAAGAACAAATAATATAATAATTAATATTATTACATTATTTGTTAACACTGACTAAACAACCTACCCCGTTCCTCCCTTGCCTTATTCTCAAAGCCCCGGTAAAACGCTTTCGCACCAACCCTCGGCTCCAGGAAGCTTCGACCCCGAAGGGCCCCTACAGTTTGCTGACAACTCCTTGAGGCGCGCGGGAACAGTGCGCGCCGTCGACGATTTGGGTTCGGTCTGAACTGTTACCAGACAATCGGACGGCGAACTACCCATTGCAGCATTACTGCTTCGCAGAAGGAGGCGACCGCCTGCCATTCCTCTTCGCTGCGGCCCATGGCCTGAACCAAGGCCCGGCGCGAGAGATCGCTGCCGCTGATCGCCCCCACGAGGACACGGCGATGCTCTTCCCAAGCGGGGCATACCTCTACCGTATGCTCCTCCGTCTGCAGAATCCGGTGCAGGAATCTCCCGAACTTCCCATGTTCGGTGAGAACCTGCGTCACGCGGAAGGTGAGGACGCTGTGAAGTCTATCCAGCCACACCTCAAAGAGGGGACTTACCGCCGAGATTATGGCGTGCCCAGCGCTGGGTTGCGACAGTCGCTGTTTCCATTTCATCATGAGATCCCGCCGGAGCTCTTTCCGCCACACCTCGACTTGTTGAGGCAGCGGAGTTTCGCCCCGGCGTATGTAGCAGTGGTAGATTTTCGACGACATATGTCTACTTTTTATGTCTATTCGTATGAGTTGGACATTACTGGAAGTCATAGTAAATGCTGACAAATCGTTAAGATCTCCGTTATATTGTTGGATAAGAAATGATCTACTGCTGCATACATGTTCACTGTAATAACTCGGTGTAAGTTTTATTTGGTAGGTGCCTACAGCAAAAAGGGTAAATCCTTCAGCGGTCAATATTGGAAATGCGGTAACATTATTCTGCTCAAGAGTACCTAATATTTTCGAAATGTATTCTATTTCGGTTTCGGTTTAATATTGGTTATTATATTGGGTATTGGTTCAGGCTCTGGTCCGCAGCAAGGAGGAGTGGCAGGTGGTTGCCTCCTTCTGCGAGGCAGTAATGCTAGTGAAAAAGGAGGCCGACCGCATAAGGCAACGGCGCACTCGCCGTAGCTGTCGCCGCCCAAGTGCAAGATTTGTGATTTGCTGATTTTTACCTACCATAAAAACAAGCCCGTAAGCATTAATTAGAACTGGTTTTCGAGCCGAGCGAGATTACGTTTGATGGAATCTGATTGTAATGGAGTTACATATTATTTTTGAGTAAAAACATTTTATTAAAATAATAGTTAACTAAAATCGCCCCAAAAATCTTAAAAACAAAATAAAAAAGAACTCTGGGGCCGATTTTTTTTTAAATATTTTTTTTAATTTGTATGTTAATGCCAGTAATCATTTGGAAGCACTCCCATGTGTGGGCAGCATATGGCCCAGAACCGGTCAATGTCCTTTATATAATTACTTTCTAAAAAAATATTCTATTGTACCCGCAGAAATGTGTATCCATTTGCTATGGTTAACATGCAGCCCCCCTTACTTACATTTAGAACTGAAAATCAGTTAGTCCGCATTCAAGTTCAACTTACGTGACCAAAATTTTTTTGACGGCTCGGCTGGCGCAATGTTTGAACGGTTGACTGCTGCGCTGAGAGTTGCGGATTCGATCTCGCATGGAACAAATATTTGTATGGCCTACAGATACGTGTTACAAGGTCTGGGTATCTTGTGTATGTGACTTTACATGTTTCTGAACGCACCCACAAAACAGAAGTAATTTTATTCCTACCTAAAAAAAAATAGGCTGCGCATAACCATGGCAAATGGTTCAACTTATTTACCGCGTACTAAACATAATTGTAACTAATTATATTCTTTATTGGAAGTGACAATGAAATTCACATAGAGTCGGTAACAATAAATAAACTTATAACTATGTTAGTTACACATGTCTCATCTTCGATCTACTTTTAACTTCTGTAATAACTTCTGGTCTCGATAAATCGTGAAGGAGTATCAGACTTTTATTGACTTAAATCCACTTATGTTTCATCACCTTTCCGTGTATTTTTTAATGGATGAGTTGGATGAGTTCCAACTCATCCAATGACCTCTCCCGCTCTAGGGCCGGAGTAGGAGGACGTGTCAGATTTTTACTGGCTAAAACTCACACCTATATTTCTTCTTTACCTTGAAGGTAGATAAGCAGAAACCTTAGCTCTACTTTCAGCTGCATTAGTACATCATCAGCCTTTTTAATCTTCCCACTGCTGGGATACAGGCCTCTTCTCTAGGAGAGGGAATGGGCAATAATCCGCCATTCAGGGGCGGTAATGTACAACTACAGTAGCTAGAAATACGGTTGCTGGGGCGAGATAAAGTCTGTTTCTACGTTTCAGGACAACGGTGACAATTTCTAATTATCCGATGAGATTTTCGAACCTTGCAATTGTCACGTATAATTTTATTTATTTTTTCTTGATTTTGTCTATGTTTAGATAGATAGATTAAAACTTTATTGTACACCAAAAAGTAACATAACTTATAAAAAACTTAAACCCATGGGTTATTTTACCAGCCATCTCTATTATATTCAAAGCAGATATAGAAAAGCATTTTAATGCTTTAAATAAAAAAGTATTTGTTATCTATACAAGTCTAGTCTGATATACTTGACTTCAAATGCCTTTAAGCTAATCATTCATTTTCAGAAACCGAAATTCAGAATTCCAATGTTTGAAGGATTTTCAACGAATCCAATTTAATAAAATCCAAAATAAATTGGATTATTGAAGTTTATCTTAAGGTCAGTTCAGATATTTTAACAATGTTTATGTATCGGTGACTAGAAAAAACTTTTTAATCTGAATAAACTTTTTCCATTCAACTTCGCCTTTAGTACAGATTTTCTTTTAAAACTGCTTAACAACCCGTAATTAATTTTCAGAGCTTAACTTGGATTATCGAAGATGCTAAGTTAACTTTTAATGGTACTTTTTTTTACAATAATAACATTATTTGTTATGATACAAACAAAAATATAAAGCAAGGAATCTTTCAACTTAGGTGGGGTTCACGGTTTCGTCTCAATACTATATAATACCTGTTTTTTTTTTTTATGGTAGGTGAAAATCATCCAATGACGAATCCCGCTCTTGGGCGGAGCGGGAGACCAGTGTCAGACTCTTACTGACTAAAAAACCTACCCCGTACCTTCCTTGCCTTATTCCTGGAGTATATAATACCTGTAGTGTAACTGTTTTTGTATTTTTTAAATCTTAAAGTATTTATTCTTAATATTCGGATTATTTTCTACTTTTACGCAGGTAAAGCTGCTAAAAAAAGCTAGTTTAAAATATGCATTTTTTTTCAGCATTTCCTTCATTTGTTTGGATCATCCAAAATGAACACAGGTTTTTTATGGTAGGTAAAAATATCTAAATCACGAATCCCGCTCTTCTAAAATCGCGGAGCGGGAAATAATATCAGAATCTTACTGACTAAACAACCCCGTTCCTACGTTGCCATACATACGTGTCTGAAAGGAAGGCTCTGGCCGGCTGGCCCTAGTTGGCTTTGACCCTTCTGCTAACACATATGATTTCTAAAAGAGAATCCCTTGGTCCTAGAATGGAAATGGCAGCTGAAAGAACATTTCAGAAAAAGTCTGACACACCCCCGTCCCGTTGAGTTAGGATTGTTTCCCATAAACAAAATCACTTCAAAACTACTGCACTCGTTTAGTCAATAATTGTAATTGTCAGGATAAGAATTTTTTATTTAGGCAACTTAGTTATTAGCAAAATTCGGCTTTAACGAATATATAATATTATTTATTATTTGAAATTGAGATTTCTCTTCTCAAAAAATAAAAATACCATCACAAAATATTCCGATTTTCAACAAATTTGCTGAATGCGCTTTTGTTTAGTGACTTACAATAGCTCCTTCTGTTACAAGTCACCGGCCGGCGCGGGTCGCGGGTTGCGGTCCGTCCTGTGGGAAATTTAACCGGTGCTGTGCCGCGTCACCCGTCAACCCGATACGGAAGTGCTCGTTTATTGTGCTTAACAATAAATAACATCAAAATAGTGGCTTTAACTTACAGTGTATTGATTTCTGAGGAAATAGTTTGTTGAAAACATCGACTGTATTTGGAATAGTTTGCTTAAATAAGGAAGCTATTTAAGATATACAATTAACTTACTCAAGATTTTAAAATAAGATACATCTCTCTTAAGACCTCTTCTTTCTTCTTTGAACCCCCTAGGCTGGGCAGGAGCCGCTTGAGAGTAGTTCCAATCCGATGAAGAGATCACGATGGTGGCGTGTTTCAGGGGCCGTGAAAGTATATGGCCTCGGATTTGAACAGGCACAAATTAAGCTGGCAGAAATGATGGTGGTAATATTCCATACTTAATGTTATAAATATAAAAGTAATTCTGCCTGTCTCTCGCTTTCACAAACTTAATCGATTTTGATGTTTGGTACCTACAGAGTAAGCTTGTACTCCAAGAAAGAACATGGACTACCTATTATCTGGCTTTGACTTGGACTTCAGTCTGCCCAACAAAAATGTACACAAACAAAGTCACGGACCAAACCAAACGATCTAAAAACATTTAAACTTCAACTAATCTTCAAATTAATTCCACGTCTTTATTTAAAAAACGGCATATTAAAGAACAGATTAAATGAACTCGTCTGTCTCCCGTTTTGTTAGTTGAATTTAACGTAAACGCTAACGCCCACGTTCACGTCTAGATTAAGATGTTAACGTCTGCTAATGCCGAAAAGCTTACTGTTGACAGTTACCATTACTTATTGGACTCATTAAGTGCTTGGAACATTTAAATAAGAGACGGTGTGTTGGCTATTTGCGTCTCTTTTATGTGTTCAGGAAACGTGAGTGTAATTTGGTTTCTGTTGTAATTTACACTTTAATTGTTTCCATAATTATGATACAGTTACACTCAAAGGTAGGTGAAAGATGATATATTACTTCTTTTGCCTACCTTCGTTTGAAAGTGCCAGGTAAAAAATAGCAATTATGAGACATAAAAGCAATATATGCCGTTGTATCAGGTATTGCATATATTTTCAAATGCAATTTTATTACCTATATTATATCTTTATTATTATATTATTAAATGTGTGTAGCCAGTGGTGACATTTGGCTCCTTTTCGTATTATACCATACCATAGATTTAAGCAATCAGTAACAAGACTAGGCAAACGTTGAGACTTCATTTAATTTACAATTTGTCAATTCTTATTCCACTACTCAGGAACGAAGGGAAAAATGAAGAAGGACGCAATACTCGGGAATCATCAGCCCTTATCGTAACAATATACTTGTAGGTAACATTAAAATAATACAGTTAAACAATGCCGCCGATTTGCTAGACATACTGGACAATACCAATGCAATCTCACGAGAATGACAGCGGTAAAGGTATTTTTATTTTATCAACGTTCCATAACAATTTATAGTAGGTATTCAAGCTGATTTCTTGCTAAAGTACTACGCTTAATGAGTGTAGGTTAGGACTAAATGTAAGGCGTGTGTTTGAGGGAAGTTACAGAGCGATATCGGCCATCATAAACACGGGCCTGTGTATGGCGAGCAATGGGTAGCTCGCCTCTCAGGCAAGAACAGGTAAGAACCAAGCCTGAGTCGACGGCTCAGTATATTCCAAGAAAACTGAAAAGGCCTACGAGGGTTTTATTGTTTTATCCAATTTAGTCATCAAAGCAAAAGACCACTGAAGAAATACAGGTAAGTTTTATACAGTAAAAGTCTGAAACGCCGGACGCGATGGCGCTCTCTGTTCCCGCGCGCCTCTATGAGTTGTTAGCAAATGTAGAGGCCCAACTCATAGAGCCGAAGCCTACTGGGGCCCCGGTCCGGTTTCTGAAAGGAAGGTCCGACCCCGGTATGAGGGCTAAGATGTAACGGGGTTGGTGGTTTAGTCAGTAAAAGTCTAACACTGTTTCCCGTTTTAGAGCGGGATTCGTCATTAGATGATTTTTCCCACCATAAAAAAAACTCTCGCTTCATTCAAAGCATCAACTTCAAACTTTCCAATTGACCTCGTAACCTTCAGAGCATAGTGTAAAACTATAACCAAAGGTGTAAATAGCCAAAAACACCGCCCAACCAATGATAATATCAGACAATAAATCATACATAATACTGGGTCTCACCTATCATATAATTAATACATGTTCATATAACAAATTGTTTTCACTTCCTCCGCGTAGGACTAAAAGCCATACATAAATTGTAGCCTTAATCATTTGACTATGGCAAAAGCCCTCATAGTTAGAATGAAGGCTTTAGTTCTACGTTATACGAAGGTAAATTAATTTACGGGAATTTGACCAACACTTCGAAAGCGTAAACAAAAACATGGTAAATAAAATGTCGTTGGTAACGCAATTCTTCGTTGCATCTACGCTTTTAATAATGTAAGCTCTGTGTAAACATAGTGTAATGGAAAACTAGGAAGTTTAAGTGAAAAAAGATCGGTGATGAAATCAGGTTAGTTTAAGTTATCGAATTAAAAATCTTTGCTATTTTTCATTTTTCAAGGTGGGCATCCTATGACATTCCTCGTGTTCCAAAAGGAATAATAAACTAGCTTTAGTCCAGCAAATTAGACAAAAAATAGGGAAAAATAATTACAATAATTCGAACACGGCTGAAAATTGGTAGGATTGTTCAAAACATCGTCATAAATAGAATCTAAAAATTTCTTTCTGATTCGACGTTCAAAGGTAAGTTTTATCTGAAAACAGCTGAGACCAAAATTGTATATCAGATAATTATCAAAATTGTCTCAACACTTTTTATTCCAAGGGCCATCGTTTATGAGATATATTTATGTAAATATTAATTCAGCCAAAAATCCCGGCAGTGACGAAAACGAATTGGTACATTTGTAACCAAGAAACTATACCTCTAAATTAAAAGATTAGTATTTACCAAGCCAAGCCAACATGGTAGTATTTAGCTAAGTTTATCTTCAAATTAAATTCCACATGTTAATGAAGTCTTGAAATGTTTTGAATTCAAACTAGCTGGAGAAATGTTTTGAATAAAACTGCTCCGTGAGTTTCAAGCGAAAACAAAGAGAATGTTTCCGTTTGCGTACATAATATTGAATTAATTTTGTTATTATGTTTGTTTTGAAAATGTCGGGGACAATTCAGCAAGAACCGCAATCATGTACACAGGTATTTTCTTACGACATGTTATCTATAAATTATGAAATATAATTTAGCTTTCTGAGATAGTAAAAGTTTTTTTATTTCTTAACGTTAAACTAAATTACTTGTCTATTTTTCTCGTTGTCTTCTTGATATAAATATAGCAAACATAAATATAGCATAGCACTGAAACTTTATAAGGCTGATACTATTATCAGCCTTATAAAGTTTCACTGCTGGGACCCAGGCCTCCTCTCTAGGAGTAATCCACCACGCGGGCACCAGTGCGGTTTAGTGGATGTCACATGTCTTCGAATTTTAGATTTTTGAAATAGCCTCACAACGGTGAAGGAAAACTTCACCGTTTTAAGAGCAGTGGTGATGAAATAAATTCCACAAAAGTCAAACAAGGTTTTTATGGTGGTTCAAAGTGTTGCACCAACAAGCGTGCAACAGTTTTTTTTCCAGTTCTAATTAAGAAAACTAAGTAACTTGTAAGTGTATGGTTGAATAAATTAGCAAGAATATGTTTATTTTTTCTACTCATGAGTTAATCTACTTCTGTACTGCTTCCTGTATAAAACGCAGACTGCTGCTTACGTACAATATGCTTCCTACAAGTGAAGAAAGATTGTCAAAGTGAGAGAGGCAGAAAATGCCCGAGCCGCAAGCGAGGGGTTATAAAGTCGAATTTTGTATCAAAACAAATTCGGCTCTTTATCATCCTCTTTTGCGACGTTTTTTAATACACTTACGAAGAAATAAATAAATGGGGGTCGACACACGAATCGAGACAAATACAATAAATTGTGGTAGAGGCAAGCTCAAATAATTATCCGCACTAGTGCAGAAAACAGTAAATAGCGAGTCTAAAAGCGGTAGAAATAAGAGCGAATTTTTGAGTAATTGTATAGAAATATTCTTAAAGATCTTATGTGAATTTCTAAGCAAGATTCTCTAGACACGTGTAACATAGTAGATTGGTACATGTTTTACCTACTTGTATAACAACTAATAAAATTATCGCTTAAAGGGCTTACAGTCAACGTTCAAAGGCCAATCTGACTTTATGAAGCGTTCGTAACTATAACTTAGTTATGGAGGCGGGCTTGAGAAGAGGCAAGTAGAGGCTGCCTATCAAAACCTTGACCATTTTATTATTAACGTCTAGACAAAATAATGTTCTGTTAGGTTATTAGTATTTAAGAAGTATTTGTATTGACTAGATGGCCACTTAACCTCAAGTCACAAATCGATGAGTTTAATTCTCTAAAATACTTTTGAATCAATGACCTGTTCGTCTAGATGTTATTAGCCCTGGCTGCTAAGCCAGAGATCGTGGGTTAAATTCCTAACCAGGATAAATGTTTTTGTGATGACCACGATTATTTGTTCTGTACGTGACTGTAATTAATCGATAATATGTATGCTTTTTTTAAACAGCTTCAAGGGACCAGACTTTAGTTTATAGTTTAAACTTTAACTCAATACGTCCACGCTTTCCCGAGATAAAAAGGTATTGACAGACAGTCGGACAAAAAAGTAATCTTATATAAGGATTTCGTTTTTTTTTTTATTCACAGAACTCTAAAAAGGATAGAAAGGTAACGTTATAAAAGGATTGGAACCCCCGTAATTAAATTTCGTTCCCAGCAAACGTGTTAATAGGTTAATACACATCCAATCAGATGGAAGCAATTATCAGCAAAGCTTTAGCCGTGAAGTCAGCCATTCAATCGGATAGTTGGCTAATCAGTAATAAATGAAGCGTCAAGACTTCCACTAACGAAAATTACAAAGAAAATAATAGACTTTGTGGTGACATAATTAATCAGGAAATAATAGGTAGGAACTAACGACTTTATTAATGGGATATCTCTCTTATGAAAAGATTTTTTCTCTCGCGACAAATCTTATCTTGTATCCACTTATTAATTAAGTGTGTGGCATGAATAATATATGAATCAGGCTCCCCCTTAACGAAATTTGTGCATGCGCTGAATAATTTGTTAAAATAAACTCTTGGTTAAATCTTTGTGAAGTTCGAACACGTTGTTGTTTAATCACTTTGAATACAGTTTTGTAATTGTTATTAAGTTGTAGTCATTTGAGAAGGGTTAATTACTGCGTGGAGTATGGAATATAATAGGTATCCCGGTTTAATTTTGTAGGATGTTACGTGATATCTGTTAGCTGGAATTAGGGTTTGGTTTCGCCTTTAGTGTTATTACGTAGAATCAGAAATAAAAGAAAAATTAAGTCGCTCCATGAAATACGTATTCTACGTAGAAGTCATGTAATTAAACTTCGCCCATAGAAAAAAAAATACTGTTTAAAATAGCTTAGTCCATACTAGGGATTTTGTGTAAGTGAACCCCGCGGAACGAAGGAAAAAAAGAAACAGGAGTAGGTTTTAGTCAGAAAAGGCCTGACGCGCCCTACTACCACTCAGAGCGGGAGAAGTTATTGGATGATTTTGCACCTAAAAAAAATACTAGGAACTAATTCTGCATGTTAGCTATATTCACGAACATGTAAACTGACATACTCAAAATCTATAATAATATCTAATAAGCTTCGACACCCATCTGCTGAAGCTGTCGCTGCGCAGTTGGATCAAGGGCCTGATACAGAAGGCAGTACTCCTCGGCACGACTCGTATTATGGGGAAGTTACTGTCTCAAGAGCCTTAACTACCGGTATTTTGGACCCTGCTCCTGGCACCAGCGGACTACTGTTTGGAAAATAACTGCAACAAAATAAAAAAAAAAAATAAAAAAAAACCGCATCGTCAAATAATTTAAAAACTATAGAATACCTACTTGTATTATATCGTATTGAAATCTCCATATTCAGAAAAACAAAGGTAATTTTGTTTTAAATGAAAATCCGAAGGAATGAAATAAAATCACTGATATACTCCATCCGAGACCAATTAATGCATACAAAACTGACGTTGACTATGTTGACGTATGTCATATTTGTCTGGCTTGATACGTTGTAGATTTTATTTTTAAAACCAGAAATAATATCAGTCGATATTGTTGAATTTCAACATTCCTGAACTTGGACTTATTTATACACTGTTAAATTTTGATAGTTTTAATCCCGTGGAGAGTCAATCGGGTACATGTAACAATATCGATTTTTATAATTAAATTAAAAAAAAGTGAAGTAATTTCACTGGACCGCTTCTTAAATAACGCGTTTACATTACTTTGAGAAATATATAACATAGCCACTAATCTCAAAACGGTGAAGGAAAACGTCATCTAGAGCCTACAATCAAAAATTCGAAGAATTGTGACATTGACCAACCTATACTGGTCCCGTGTGGAGGATAACGGCCCGTTTCCTCTCCTGAAGAGGAGACCTAAATCTCAGCTGTGGGAACATTATAAGGCTAATCTATGCTACTACGTAGACAAATACCTACTAATTACCACACTTAGAGACTCAACAATAGCACATACATTTTTAATTTTACTATTAAGTTTAACAATCAATTGCAATAAGTTGTAGAAGAACACACATTTCTACATTTTTCTCGACCTTATTACCTCAATTACAGTGTTTCTTTGATATACATTCGCTCTCATAACAAAACGCAAATAGCAAACCCCAATTCTCAAATTCTCATCACACACAATTATAATTTTATTACATGTCAACAATCAGATGTACGTTTCCTCATTATTATGCAAAGATAGACCAATATGCTCGACATGAGGAAACTCATTTGAGAATCTTGAAGGGTAAAGAAGTAAAGATACAGTTAACGATCTTACAAATCGTAAGAGCTCACATTGCAAACAAGATACAATAAAAAACAAGCTTACTGAGACTGGAGTATTTTCACGTAACTGTATACTGTTTCCTTAATTGACATAAGGTCGTAAATGCAATGGCACAAACAATGGGATCCCGAGCACAATCGTAAAGTAACTAGAAATAGAGCAGTTCTGAAATATACGGGAATAAAGGAGTTTAAAGTTTTCAATGAAAAGCGATAATGGTTAGATAGGATGAAATGCGACTGTCTATATGGGTTTCCCAGGATTTACGTAGCTTAGACGATAGACCCAGGTAGCCTCTGTATTTTTGTCGAATAAAAACGGTTCTTATGGTTCCATACCTCAAATCGAGAAACCGGAACCCTTCTAAGATCACTTTGTTGTCCGTCGGTCTTTCTGTATGTCTGTCAAGACCCTATAACCTCAGAAATACGTAGAGGTATCGGGTTGAAATTTAAACCGTATATTTAGATCTGCGATCTCTTGAAACTGTTAAAAAATCAAACCTCCATGACCTTCCATTGTCTATGTTCCACTTTCAAAAAGATACGGACATTTATGTCACAAAAAGGTACGTTTCGCCCTTTCAAAGGCAACACAATTCATAGGGTACTTTCCGTTAACCTAGAATCCTGAAATTAGGTCTTACAATACAAACATAGGAAAAAATTTGAAACTCTAAGTTCGTAATTAGCTACATTAAAAAAAAGTTTTTTGTTTTCATAGGTAATTTTGTACGGAACCCTTCATGCGCGATTACGACTCGCACTTACCCGATTTTTTTTGTCACAAGTAAGGTCCAATTAAAATCAAATGCAGCATGTCTACTCTGAGACGTCAATTAACTATAATGAAGCAATATTAAACTATTCTGTCCCCCTCAGAAGCTCGGGTCCAACGTTTGACCCAGCGTTACCCACTCGGCCATGATAAATGATCCGAACTGACATAAAACAATATGAAAGTGATAAATGTTCGCGAAAATTATTCGACCAACTAACACATAAACGCGCACGATGACCCTTGGACAATGTCCTTCAAAATATGTTGAACTTTATGCACAGAATATGATGTTTTGACCTATAAATGTCTAAGTCCAAGCCAAGTCTTTGACAGTGCGGTGTTCCCGCGTGCCTCAAGGAGTTGTTAGCAACTATAGGGGTCCAGCATGGTCGAAACTTTCTGGGGTCAAAGGTTGATGTGAAAACGGAACACCAGGGCCCTGGAACTAAGGCAAGAAGGAACGGTGGGTCTTTTAGTCAGTAGAAGTCTAACACTAACCTGCTCCGCCCAAGGACGGATTTCGTCACTCGACGATTTTTTCTACCATAAAAAAATATTACTGGAGCCCCGGCCTGCTTTCTGGAAATAAGGACCGACCCCAATATAAGCTAACAAGGAATGGGGTGGGTTGTTTAGTCAGTAAGAGTTTGACACTGTTTCCCACTCCGCCCAAGGGCGAGATTCGTCATTAGATGATTTTTCCCACCCTAAGAAAAAACCTATAAATGTCGTAGTATTACAAAATTTGACAAATTATTTGAACTATTAGCTCTGATTATGCGCAGCCCATTACAATTGGGACCCGAAAATCGGTTACTGCGCATTCAAGGTCGACCGCCATGATGGGTTTACCTGTATGACGTGGATTTAACCGATTTTTGGGTCTCGGTCGAGATAGCAGATGGTTCCATTTATTTACTATACTAATTTTTTTTTTGAAAGTTTTCATAAAAAAATCTCTTTACTTTTTATTTTGATTTGAATTTTGCGTCAATTTTCAAGTTTAATTAAATTTTCCTCCTTTAACAACCCCTAAACTGTTTTATAGGAGTAGTATTGTAAAACGAATAACAAAAGCTTTTTTCATTTATTTACGTTACTATTTGTGGTAAGTTTCATATACATTGTCCAAAAAAATAAAATTTATAATATAAGCTTTTCACTTTTTCACAAAACCCCCTTAAAATTGTTTTTATTTTTTTAAACCCTTTTTTAATGGTCACTTAGATCATAAAAGGAAGTCTTGTGCAAAATTTCACGTTCCTACTCCTAATAGTTTCACTGAGCTTTGTAAATATATGCCAGTGAGTTTTTTTTTTTATTTTATGCATATACTGGCAACCCGCCCCAGCTTCGCACGGGTGCAATGGTATACACATAAACTTTCTTCTTGAATCACTCTAAAAAATTGCATCAAAATCCGTTGCCTACATACATAGCAACAGACAGCGGAAAGCGACTTTGTTTTATACTATGTAGTGATATAGACCAAACCTAGAAAACAATTGACATTATATTCGATGAAACCAACAACAATACAAGTTAAAACTCGATTCAAAGTTAGCATCGACATTATAAAGTCGTTTCAACCTCGAGTTCGCCGACATCCTCAACTAGCTGAGTCAATATTTATCAAAGATCGCAACCAATATTTCGAAGTTTGACAGCAAATCTAATTCGCGTCTGAAGACACCACTGACGGCTGGTAATGGTGTTCTCGCTCGTTAGCTCTCCCTTGCCACGAACTCTATAAGTAATCCGATTTCATTGGTAGTTCCGACAAATTTGCGGTCCGTTGAATCTATGCCGCACACCCGGCAATGGGCTACCATGCTACGACCGACGATGGATTATCACCCGTCTCTCTCACACATCGCAGGAACGAAAAGGATATAGCGTGGTGATTAAAAAGGTCGTTTTCTGTTACGATATGTGTGTAAGTTCCTGGAGTTCGTCCAGCATAAACATGCTTTTGTTAATCTGCTTATGTAGCCGGCCCACGACGTGCGGGAACGGATCAAAAACGTTTGATACCCAAAACAGATTTGGGACTAAGTGTGATTTCCGTAAATTGAATGAAGAGTGGAGCCAGGTGGTTTATTCATGAGGGGTTCCGTCCGTGTTCCGCGTTACAGAAATCGCTAATTTCATTCCGATTCAGTTTTAAATTATTTTGCATTTGAAATAAACGTGCATTTTATTTTGATGCATTGTATTTCGAGTTTATTGTGCTTTTAATTAATATATTTCTGTCTCTCTCTTACAAAATTTTGATTGTCCAAAGTTTCAATAACTTTCATAAATCAAAATTTTGTGATTAGGTATTAATTTACTGAATTCTTTTCAATACAAAGTTTGGCGAAATTGTTTAGCGCTATAAAAGTTGGTGTTGAGCTCGATTGTAGTTATTTGCAGCTGCAGTCAGCATGTTTCAATATATTGGTCCACAGAAAATAAATAAAACCGTTAGTTGGTATAACACAATAAAACTGCGTTGTATGCTCCGTACAGTGGAGGACCGCGCTCCAATAAAAGCTTTAATCTATTTTGATAAGAGAGTTTTTAATTGACTTAATTGAATCAAAATTCTTCAGGACAAAGGCACTTTTGTTTATTTACAGCGCTTTACATTTGCCTATATATATTTGTTAGAACTTTTTTTATGGTGGTCAAAAATCATGATGAATCCCGCCCTTGAGCGGAGTGGGAAATAGTGTCAGAGTCTTACTGACTAAACAGCATACTTTTGGGCTTTCGTACTAGGGCCAAGCCTTCCTTTCAGAAAGAGGCCCCGGGCCAAAGTTGGTTCCGACCAGAGAGTTTTACTGACAGTTCCTCAAGGCACGCGAGAACAGAGCACGCCGTCGACGACTTGGGCTTGGTCTGGACTGTTACCTTTCGTTAGAAGTTTTAATTTTTATCGTTCGGAAAATCTGACACCCTTTTAGTGTTAGTATGAGTTATGAGCGTTGATAAGACAAAATGGAAGGAAAAGACATGTTGCGCCGACCTCGAATAACATGGGGCAAAGGAAAAGATGATGGTGACGACATCTTTCCTACCAAAGATGTAATAAGTAGAGTTTCGATTCCGATTCCGAAATTCAAGACATCCGATTGATTCCAATTGTAGTGCCGATAAATTTGAATCGGAAGTTATATTAGAGGTCAGGCCATGGTCCACAGCGAAGAGGAATGGCAGGCGGTCGCCTCCTTCTGCGAAGCAGTAATGCTCGTAAAGGAGGAGGCCGACCGCATAAGGCAAAGGCAACGGCGTACTCGCCGTAGCCGTCGCCGCCGCGATCCTGCCGATATCCGGCCACCGTAGACACTGGCTCGCGGACGGTGAGCAATGGGTAGCTCGCCGTCCGGTCGTCTGTAAGACCGAGTCCTAGTCGTCAACGGCGCGCACCGTTCCCGCGCGCCTCAAGGAGTTGTCAGCAAACTGCAGGGGCCCTTCAGGGTCGAAGCCTCCCGGAGTCTAGAGGGAAGTGGGAAACTGTTACCTCGACTCCAGGAATAGGGCAAGGAAGGTACGGGGTAGGTTTTTTAGTCAGTAAGAGTCTGACACTAGTCTCCCGCTCCACCCAAGAGCGGGTTTCGTCATTGGATGATTTTCACCTACCATAAAAAAAAAAAAAAAAAAAAAAAAAAAAAAGTTATATTAGAGGTACAAACAAGTTTATACTTGTCGCGCGGGGACCAACCGCCTTCCCACTACGGTGGCTTCTGTCGATAACTATTTCATTTGTTGACCCCTCCCAACTTTGCACGGGTGCAAAGGTGATATTTAATATTATGCATGCATAATACATATAAACGTTCCACTTGAATCACTCTATTTATAAAAAAAAAAAACACAACATCTAAATCCGTTGCGTAGTAATAAAAATCTAAGCATTGGGGCAGACAGCGGAAAGCAACTTTTTTTTATACTTTGCAATGATAATGATTTAAAATGTTATGAGACAAGTCTTTATTTTAACTTATCCGAGTTTTTTATTACTTACATTTTTAGGGATCTTTAAGTCAAGAGTGAATAGGTTACTTCTAGGCAAGCGTGTTCCATCGTCGGCCACATCGTCGCTTACCATCAGGTGAGATTGTGGTCAAACGGGAGTCTGTGTATTATAAAAAAAAGAAATCCGGTTCTAGTTCCAAATCGGATACTTAAACCAAAATAGAAAACCCTATTTCCCATAGCGGGGCAAAATCTTCTTTAACTTTATCTACGACTAGCTGTGCCCGCGACTTCGTCCGCGTGGAATAGTTATTTTGGGCATCATATTTATTTTTGCAAACAACCTCAGCTTTATAAATTACCTGTTACCCAGGACTTTGCCCGTGTCAATTTCTTTTAATATTATTTTAGACAATTTAGTTTTTAAAAGAACATAATTATCTAAAAGTACTTCATAGAGCTACACAGTCCCCTCTTTGAGGCGTGGTTGGATAGACATTACGGCGTCCTCACCTTCCGCATGACGCAGGGTCTCACCGGACATGGGAAGTTCAGGAGATTCCTGCGCCGGATTCGTGCGGAAGAGACGCCTGGGTGTCGCCACTGAGTGGCCAGCCCGGAGCACACGGTGGAGGTGTGCCCCGCTTGCGACTTCTCGCGCCGGACCTTGGTTCAGGCCATGGTCCGCAGCAAAGAAGAATGGCAAGCGGTCGCCTCCTTCTGCGAAGCAGTAATGCTTGTAAAGGAGAAGGCCGACCGCATAAGGCAAGGGCAACATCGTCCTCGCTGTAGCCATCGCCGCCGCGATCTCGCCGATATCCGGCCACCGTAGACGCTGGCTTGCGGACGGTGAGCAATGGGTAGCTCACCGTCCGGTTGTCTGGTAACAGTCCAGACCGAGACGAAGTCGTCGACGGCGGGCACTGCTTCCGCGCGCTTCAAGGTGTTGTCAAGAAACTATGGGGCCCTTCAGGGTCGAAGCCTCCTGCAGCCTAGGGTTGGTGTGAAAGCGTTATACTGGAACTCTGGGAATAAGGTAAGGGAGGAACGGGGTAGGTTGTTTAGTCAGTAAGAGTTTGACACAGTTCCCCGCTCCACCCAAGAGCGGGATTCGTCATTGGATGATTTTTACCTACCATAATCTATCTCCTCGCCTTCCTATGCCAGGCGCAGCGTCATGGTTTGCACATCATGCGGCGCGTGTGAATTTTATATCGGAGTTATTTTAAAATTGTAATATCTTCTAAGATGATAATTGAAAATAAGTGATGTTAAAGACAATTTCGTTCACAATTACATACTCTTAATCAACAACACATTTATTTGGATAAAGTTTAATATTACTATGTTGATACAATTCTACCAAATAATAGGTAATAATGCATTAATTTCGGCCAAACTTGATTCCCATAAAAACAGTTCTAGTGAGTTAATCTTAAAAGATAGACATATACTGTCGCGGACATTTTTTTAGATCATTTTAAGGGGAATAATTCCTTCATACATATTTTTTTGGTATCTTGAACCGTTTTCGCAGCGCACGCAACGAAAGCCCTCAAAGATGAATATTTTTCCGCGTTTTTTTCCTCATTTTCCATTATTTCTTCGCTCCTATAAGTCGCAGCGTGATGTTATATAGCCTAAAGCCTTCCTCGATAAATGGTCTATTGAACACAAAAAGAATTTTTCAACTCGAACCAGTAGTTCCTGAGATTAGCGCGTTCAAACAAACAAACAAACAAACTCTTCAGCTTTATAATATTAGTATAGATTTTTTTCTCACTTAGATCTCACTTAGAACCAACCCTTGCGGAGACGTCATGGTCATCTCGTTACCTTTTCTCATACTAGTCGCAGAATTTAGCAACACAATACTTTTTCTTACTGTTTAATTACACTAAAGTTTTGAGCCCCGAGCGAACGCTGGCGTTCCACATCTATTGTATTTTTAATTACGGTATTCGCAAGGTTAAAAAAATCATCCCTCCAAAATCGCTAATTTCCAAAGTCTATGTATAGCCTATATATGCGTATACTAAGTTCTAGATGGTTTAATATATCTAAGTACTCAATCAGGCACGTGGAAATTGAAGGATTACGTCAATGGTGCGTGAAACTCAGAGATTAACCTATTCGCACGAGTGACTGAATTATAATAGAGCCTTGTTTACTGGAAGCGACGGAAACTAGTTAGTCTATCTGACTATATATGAGTATAGAGTTAGTTATATTACGTTTTTATGCCTTAAAACTGTTGGGGATTTATAATTTAGATTTTGCAATGATAGGTTTTTCTTATGGTAGGTAAAAATTATCCAATGACGAATCCCGCCTTTGGGTGGAGTGGAAAACCGTGTCAGACTTTTACTGACTAAACAACCAACCTCATTCCTACGTTGCCATACATACCAGGGCCAGAACCTTCCTTTCAGATGCGAGCCCCAGTTGGCTTCGACCCTTCTGCAGGGTGCCTACGGTTTGTTGACAACTCCTAGACTTCCTGAAAATTAAAAGTTAAAGATAAATAATTTTTACAAAGAAAAAAAAAACAAAAGAGCATCAATGACACTTCGCGTCATTTAAAAAGAGAACATTGACTGCCAACCATCAGTTATATCCAAAAAGTTTACAGTCACACCAAAACTTCTTTCAGTTCCATGAAATTTTAGTGTTCTTAACTCTGTCCACGATTGTAGAAATCAATAATTCTGCTCGGCCTTTTAACTCTATTGTAGAAATGATCATGAAATTTATTGACTCAATAGTCAAGTGTGGTAAAAGTAAGTGAATGCGCACTAAGAGTTCCGTACAAAGTTACTTATGAAAACAAATCAATTTTCTAGTTACAAAGATCTTTCCGTAGGTCAACGGGAAGTAAGTACCTTATGAATTTTGATTCCCCTAAAATTGTCGAAATATACAGTTTTCGTTAACTCTAAATTTGAAAAATCGGCCAAGAGCTTGTCGAGCCACGCTCAATATACGGTTCCGCTGTTTCCCGCCCGTCACTAATTTCTCGCAATGTAACAGAACCCAGTAGTAGCCCATGTAAAAATTAGTAACCCAATTTCCCGAGAGATGGCGCTGTACCCAGTTTTATTTTTAATTTGCGTGAGCCGGTTTTACTCTTTTTGTATTTTTATTTGAAAGAAAATTTGCTCAGGATAATGAAATATGTAAAAAAGTTTGAAAAAATACTTGCATTTACGGTTAAATAAGAAATTCAGTTCAAAAGGTTTTTTTTTATTTTTCAAAAACTTGTCATCCTATCAAGTTCAAAATAATTTTCCTAGAAAGTTTACTTAAAGTTCTACTTTTGAGATTTTTTTCATATTTTTTAAACTTATGGTTCAAAAGTTAGAGAAGGGGGGACGCCTCATTTTTTACTTTCGGAGCGGTTATTTCCGAAAATATTTATATAATCAAAAAATTATTTACTAATATCCTAAATCATTTTTAAATACCTATCCAACATTATATCACATGTTATGGTAGAAATGAAAAAAAATCACTTCCCACTTTACGTGTAAGAGAGGTACCCAAATCTACACTATCTACACATGATCTACACTAATATAATAAAGAGTTAAAGTTTGTTTTTTGTTTTTTTGTTTGTACATAGGGGGTAATCTTTGGAACTAATGGTTCGATTGGAAAAAATATTATTATATATATATATATATATAATTATTAAAATTAGCTATAATAGAAAGCTGCTTTACTCCTGAGTGACATAGGCTATAAATTGTTTATATAACATGGATATTAACCGAGCTATCCCACCTTTTGTCTCACAAAATTTTCCGCGGACGAAGTCGCGGGCAGAAGCTAGTAAAACATATTTGACTACTTTTTGTTTGTGCACTTTGTCGGCATGGTTGATATACATATTTATCAGTGGCGTAGCTAGTCTCACAGGGGTCCGTATCAAAAGTCCTTCGGGGGCCCCGTATAAATAAAAAAAACTTATTTTTATTACAGACTAGCTGGTACCCGCGACTTCGTCTGCGTCTTTTTTTCGCAATAAAAGGTAGCCTATGTCCTTTCTCAGGGTCTAAAGATTGTCTGTGCCAAATTTCATCAAAATCGTTTGAGAGGTTTAAGCGGGAAAGCGTAACAGACAGACAGACAGAGTTACTTTCGCATTTATAATATTAGTATGGATGCTTAGCTGACCTATGAGACGGTTGTGGATAACATGTTGCGAATTTTTGCCTAGGTCGGGGCCCTGTAACGCGGGGGCTCAGTATAATTGATACGGCAGATACGGCGGTAGCTACGCCTCTGATATTTATACCAAATGTCAGCTTTCTAGTGCAAACGGTCGCTGAGATTATCCGCGGACGGACAGACGAACAGACAGACATGGCGAAACTATAAGGGTTCCTTTTTGACTACGGAACCCTAAAAACAGACATGAATATATTCCGTTTTTCCTTTTGACGTACGGAATCTTAAAAACTTTTAATCTATCCTCTCTTTTTATGTCCATGAACTAAAAATTATCGGTAAGTATCGGTAGATATCAGTAGTTCAACCAATAAATTCTTCAACCGTTCAGTCTTTTAACTAATATTTTATTTGCGGTCCCGGATAGTACAGTGGGGTGATAAAAGATTGCAAACTAATGTTCTACATTATAAGGATCGTAAACACAGGGGTTATAGTCGACACGGAACCATCGGCATCACCGACTTTATCACGTAGTAAAACATCCACTCGAATGATACCATAGAATAGTTTTTGATAAAGTCGCAGTCCCATGCATAACAACTTTATGTTCGTAGTTAACAAGCAGTAAGTACAACCCCCCTAGCCGAGTTGCGATCGTTTCGTTAACATCGAACGCTTCGAGTTTGCTACACCTCTAATTTCTTCGTTCTGACGTCATCTCAACGCTCGCTCACGTGGTCAGAACAAAGGATTTGAAGGCGTGGCCAACTCCAAGCATCATCATCATCATTTCAGCCGAAAGACGTCCACTGCTGGACATAGGCCTCCCCCAAGCGCCGCCACAAAGACCGGTCCTGTGCGTCTTGCATCCATCGGCTAAACGACCGTTACTTCCGTTACCATTATCTTTTTTCCGTTACCTTAAAAGTTTAATTTTTCACAGCTTTGAGAGACTACAAACTTGACGTTTAAATCTTAACTCTTTCTCAGGAACACATGGGATACCTCCATGTGTTCCTGATAAAGGGTCTTGACAGATAGACAGATCGACGGAAATCAAAGTGATCCTATGAGGCTTTAGATTTTTTTCCTTTTGATGTGCGGGACCCTAAACACGGTGTTTATTTTACAAATAAAAATTAAAATTTGAAAAAAAAAATGTAAAATATTACTTAACTATGAGAATACCAAATAAATTCAAAAAATCGTTATCAGAATTTTATTAATGTTTTTATTGTAAATTATAAGGGAATACTCGTAAGAAAGGTAAAGTTGTCAACAACTTGTGTGGAAAGTGCCTTTTCCTAAAGACTTTTGGAGCCAGTGTGTCAGTATCATACAAGTTTCTAAATATGAATATCAGTTGATACTTTTACAAATCTCGTACTAGGAAAAGGAACTTTTTCTTAGAAAATCACCGTACAGCAGTACCGAGATTCCATGTTACAATCCTTTGAAGTTTCATTGACTTATTTACACTGAAAATATTGAAAAGATTTTTCTGAGAAAACGTTTAGCAAGATGTTCAGTAAAATGGAGAAAATATTATTTTATTTAATACCGATGCTAAAGGTACCTATTTTAAACGTTGAAGTAACATAATATCTTTTATGAATTACACTAGGAAAAATAATTCTGGTCGTTAAGGAAAAATGTGATAGTTTTTTTAAAGCTTATTTTTTTTAGGTGCGTAAAACTATCCAATAAAATCTCCACGCCCTTGGGATCACCCAAGAGCGTGGAGATGTTATTGGATATTTCATCAGCAGAAGATAGTGTCAGATTTTTACTGACCAAAAAAACTAACTTCTTTTCCTTCTTTTCAGGGCCCTGGATGACGTTTCCACAATACCCTATGGCCCCAGTAAGCTTTGACCCAGCAGGTCCCCAACGGTTTTCTGACAACTTCTTAAGGCGTACGTGGACCGCCTAAATCACTTATTTGAAACCATTTTATTTTTTACTCATATGCACCTAAGCAAAATTAAACATAAAAAAAAATATCTAAAACTATTCAAGCAACATTATTCAGCCCTAAACAGAAAAGCCGACATAATTAACAAAGGCTCTTTCATTTTATATCAGGACAAATGAACCTATTTAAAGCCAATTAACAGTATATCAACTAATTTTAATTTACCACTCCCAGATTGGACCATCGACGTCCATCATTACGAGTTCGTGAGCGGCGCCCCTCAAATTTGGACTGCGAGACATATTCTGTAAGGTTCACGTGACCAAATGTTTTAACCTCAGTAGGACACGCAATACAATAACAATATTATACCTACATAAAACGAATAGAGACGTATATTTTCTGTTTTATTATCACAAACATAATTAATTGTCTGCTAGATTTGTTAAGGTACGATCTATTAGTTGATGAATTCACCAAATAAACGATGAAGAATGACTCAACAGTTTTATTTATTTTTAGAAACAACAAAACGAAACTGCTACGTTTGTCGACGTTCCTACAAAGCTCGGAACCGCCACGAAAATCAACGACTGACATCGGAACGAAAAATAAAGCCTTTATTTCTGGTTCAATGTATTTATTTACCTCTCACGCCGCATTCTAACCGTATACGTCATTCTGGGGCCTAAACGTTACTGAAAACTAAATCTCCGAATTATTTCAGTATTACCCTAGCTTACCTTCTTCCCGGAGCCTTATGAGGGTAAATCTGACGGTATTAAAGGAGCGTGTTGCTCTTTCCGGTGTTGAGTACGTTGGGATGACTGAAAGGGACTGTCCCGCCGTATAAAGGACATCTGGTTACATTAGTTATGCCCTAATCGGGCCCTCGCGTGACCCCCAACGCTTCAATTAACAAAATGGATAATCGTGAACGCGACAAGGCGACAAACTTATATTCTGTGATTTATTAACGCCTAACGCCATGAATGCGAACTGCCTAAATTAGATTTGCATGATTGACGAGCTAAATAGCGCAGTGACGAAGCGCTGGTTTTGTTTGCTTGAGGTGATGCGTTCATATACCTTGCGGTAATCATGATCAAAGATCGTGCCTTATACAGACAAATCATTAAGCTCATTGAGGTATCTTATGTTTGTCACTCCTTCACACTTGAACGAAGATCATATCCTAGAATAACACAAAAGATACTTTTTATCTAGTAAATGTAGGAAATTATTTCTACATTAACGCGAACGAAACCGATGGCAGAAACTAGTGAATACACAATAACCGTAATTGCCCTGAAAAGTAATCTAAACTACTAAGCAGTTTTAAACGTAACATGCCACAAACTCGCTGACAGTTCAAAGCGAACTAATAATAAACACGTAAGTACACGCGTCATAGTTCGTAACATCTTAAACAACTACGACACAAAGTCCAAACTTACTCAAATACAACATTGATACTCTCCCTTACTTGGTTGGAAATGTTCTCAAACACCCACTATAATTCAATTACACCGAGCCTCAAGCCTTTCGTTTCACGTCCTGTAAAGTCATCACAAACGAACGCAACTCACAAAGGACTGCGAAAATAAACAAACAAACGAAAATGTTACCGCTTTAGCTGTCGAAAGCAGCCGCTTGCACAATGCACGAGAAGGGACGATGAAAAGTACCGTAGTCGCATTGCAAATTAGCGCTTTCGACCACTCAGCCTGAAAGCCGGTTGTCCGTCCGCTTGCCACACCATTTGCTCTCCAACAATTTCGCTGCACGCATACCAGCTTAACTAAAATTCGTTCATTAATCAGCTTCGCATTGTAAAAGCACACAGATCTGTTATAAAACCTCGTGTTTTGAATTCTGCGTGCTGTTTGACCGAGTTTAGTCTTAGCTGCATAAGACTATGGTTACTGTGGATGAAAACTCTGAAAACAAAATCTGTTCGGATGAGTATTTAGAGTAAATTCTCTTTTCGAATAGGTTTAAAAAATATATATTTAAAGAAATTCAAACGAAGTATTCATATTACAGGAATATGCTGAAATTAAACTAATGCTGTTGAGACCTTATTTGCTTGCGTGTGCATTGAGTGATCTAAAATAATAAATGTTTACAAGTAAATGCCCCGCCCATTCTATGTATGTGTGCTATTAGAAATTGATTTAGTGTGACTGCTTTCGTTTTAGTGTGCGTTTGCAAATGTTAAGTGTGTGTGTAGTAAATACACTATTTAAAAGGCGGTTATACTGAGCGCGTTTTCTCATATTCTGAATGTTTTTTTCATGAAAATCCATTTATTATATCAAAATTTTTCAAACGGTGCATTAACAGAATATTTTGTCATTAAGTTATTTTATAGAAACGACAAAGGAATGAGAAAGCTCAAGTCACTCATATTATATGTTTCACAGACATTAATTTGTTTTCGTAGAGAGAAGACCTGAGTCTCAGCAGTAGGGAAAC
Source organism: Mythimna loreyi (assembly GCA_029852875.1). NCBI lineage: Eukaryota > Metazoa > Arthropoda > Insecta > Lepidoptera > Noctuidae > Mythimna > Mythimna loreyi. Next base: position 15,668,964 of record CM056782.1, on the reverse strand, counting down.
ATTAAAAGTTCGATGTTATGCTAAGCTATGGTAATTGTTTTCGTACACAAGAAGTTGTTCATAATCTCTAGTGATCTAAATTGAACCCAAGGAAACACAAAAACGGTCGCAGGTAACACGAAAATACCAAACTAGTTTGATCGCTGTTTCTTACAATGTCCTGCATTTTCACTGTAAACACTCATTAGATTTTGATTATTCCAACAAATTCATTAAAACTCGTCCCAACAAATTGTCGTCGTAACTCACATTGATAGTAACCATAGCCAAACAGGTGCTACAATGCTACAAATCTACACTAATGTAATAACGAGGTAAAGTTTGTTTTTTTATTTTTTTGTTTGTAGGAGGTAATCTCTGGAACTTATGGTTCAATTGGAAAAATTGAAGCTAAAATAGAAAGCTGCTTTACTCCTGAGTGACATAGGCTATAAATTATTTATATAACATGGATATTAACCGAGCTATCACAACTTTTGTCTCACAAATTTTCCGCGGACGAAGTCGCGAGCAGAAGCTAGTATATCAATATAATCCTGACTTTACGTGTATAATGGTACCAAATCAGGTATGCACTCAAATATTTGCCGTGACTTGCATTAATTTAACTATGACCGGAAAATTACCGTTTCATTTAGTGACACCTCTTAAGAGCGGCCTTCCCCACTCGCCTATCGTCATCTATCGTCGTCAATCGAAACACATACACACATTGCGGCCTCCAGCCGCTAAAATCGGAATTGCCGGTTTTAGCGGCGCGGCGCCGCAACCTAACTACGGTATTTAGTTTTAGGGTCAAAACATATACATAACTATGTGTTTCGGTCCTAAAAACTTGTTGCTTCATCTAAAGCAATCAAACGCGATGTTTGATGAAAAGGCAAAGCGAAAAAAGAGAAATAACGCTTAAAAACTCTGTTGGTATTCGGTAATTCCATTATGCTCAAATATTTCACAAAACTTATTTTTGTTTTAATTTAAAAGGTTTTGAAATAAAATTACAATTAGATGTGTTAGGTCTTATTTGTAAGTACTTTTTTTATATTTTTAATAAGATGAGTATATTATAGGCGGCCAAAGTTAACGAAAAAAATACAGATTTCCCCAAGTTCAGACTTCTAAAAATCTGGTATCTGGATTAGTTTCAAACAAATTTATATTTTAATTTCTATAAAATCTTACATAATATCCAAGAGATACCTACATAATCAAAATATCGGAAGAAAGATGTGTACTAACATCATAATAACGTAAGAGTTGTTGTATGTCATCGTACCTCGGGTTGACCGACCTTAACGGGGTAAACAAATGTATACCGAGATACTTGGCACCCAACCGTTGTACCTCTAAACAGTGTAATGTAACGATGGGGCTCTCGACGCTCGCCTTTAACTTAATGCGTTTGACGTCTGCCACTGACAAGTTCAAAGTTGAATTTAATTTATCTCGGCAAATAGCACTTCAGTAAATACAACGGGAAGAGTGAGTGCAGAATTAAGCTTCAACGTAAACTTTAAGTTACGACATTGGACAGTAAATTATACCTACAGTTAAAGCTGAAATGAAGTTTTAATCTAAGCCGGGCCTTAAGATTCTGTACCTTAAAAGGAAAAAACGGAACCTTTATAGGATTAATCTGTTGTCTGTATGTCTATCTGTCAAGACTGAGGTATCGTGATGAAATTAAAACAAAGTACCTACTCAGCTTTGTGGTTTTAAAAACTGTGAAAAAATGAAACTTTTAAGTTTACGCATTAAAAGTATACAGCCAAAAACGTATATTTGGACTTAGAGAAACATATTAAAGTACACGTCACAAATCTGAAAATAATATTGAACAACGGCGCGGAAATTGTTGATGAAATTTTTAAGTGTCTACAAAGTTACAATGATATTATCAACGAAATAATGAACTAAGTTTTATCAAATAAAAATAATGGTCAGTTTAAGGATTGCAAATTAATTTATTTATTTGGAAACTGAATTGATTAGACTTTTTACGATGATAAATTGGTATCATTATAGCTTAGCTTTTTTTGCTAGCGTATGACGTCAAGATTTGCTAGCAATGGAACCATCAGTGCGCGAGCTCGACTCACACTTGCCCAGTTTTTTTAGCATGGAATGTTATCAATTGATTTATCCAACTCTAGTTGGAACAACAGTACTAGACTTTTATTGACAAAACTCATGTGTATATTAGGATATATTAGGAGCCCTTTACGTTCCAAAGGGCGGTGACTCTATCAAACAACATCTCTCTTTGTTATAAAATAAATTGAGCAGCCCTTGAATATTTGAAGTCTCTTGAATTGGTCTAGAATTTAAATATACAGACAGTGACCGCGCTATGCGAGAAAAAAACACAATACATACACAAAATATTTATATTTGAAACAAAATTCAAAAGAAAAAATCTCATACACTTTCGCTAGCAGCCATTTGCAAATCCTAGAAGATCCTTCAAAATTGCATTGAAGATGCAAACGGTAAGTACGTTGTAAAACATAAATCCGCACGGGACAACAAGGAGATGCTCTAGAAGATCACATTCTCTTCGCATCGTTCAGATACGGACCGGTTTATACAGACAAACAACATTTCCATTTACTCCCTCTATTCTTTAAACTGTCGCATTCTTCACAAATACCGTTTCTTTGACATCTATCGAGGCTGCGACCCACAAAAATAAGAAACGACAAATAAAATACAATCACAGTAAGTGCACTTTTAAAGCTGCGCGGTCGCTTATGTCTGAAGATGTTTTCTAAATGCTTCTAACATTTTTCCGTTGAAATAACCTCTAGCCTTTCTTACCAGATTGCGAGCATCATATAGCAAATGTAAGTGTATCATACATTCGTACTTCTTCATCCATACGGTAGTAGTAAAGAACCGTTTCTAGATGACTCAGACAATTCATAAAATTCTTTATTCGGGATTGTTATGGTTCACCTCTATTTGTCATAAAAATATTTTATGGCTATATGTGAATGCAGTGTGACTAAATAATGGTACCTCATAAAATGATGAATTGCTCGCTTTTCCATCTAAATTACGTATACCAATAAATACGCATACGTTAGCAAAAACATCACAGTACGAACGGTTTTATAAATTACGGCTTAGGACTAGACGCAGAATAAATTCCAGAAATAACGTTGTCACAGCAAATCCGAGAAAAAATCAAATTTCACAGAAAAAATGGTGCCTATAACTTGTCGATTCTATCTGGCAGCGGATTCGGAATAGATCTGATATTCGAATATATCGCTAATGCGAGCTTTCCATCTCACGGTTGGACGGACGATGCATATTTGATTTGTTTCCAATTTACACTGTGTGCGTATAACGTTGGAGCGTGCTACAAAAAATATTGGTCGGATCATGTATGAGGTGCATTTTATATCGGTATGGTTATCGTACGGCCAACGTCTATACAGAACGCATTAATTATAAATGTGATTGAAAGCTCAACGGTAAATTATTGCAGTTTTATTTGTTTATATTGTAATAACTTTTCCGCTGCATTTCGTTTCCTGACGGCCATATATTTTGTTCTGACAGTGATGGTATCAATTCCTGTCATGTATTATAGTGGAAGGTATGCAAGTATTTTTGTATTTGTTTATTATATTAATGGACAATGAATGCCGTTCGTCAAAATAAAATTCTCTGTGATTCCATTTTGCAACTTTGATAAATATTTTTTTATAGAAACTGTATTAAACTGTCAGTGTTTATTTGAATACATAGTTCGCAACGCGTCCTATTAGAATAATATATCATGAATAATTGAATAACACGGTTACTTCATTTTATGGCGTCCTCACCGGACATGATAGGAAGTTTAGAAAGTCAGCATGTGATTCGTGCGGAGGATACGAACGGGTGTCACCCTTATTAAAAAATATTTAATAGTCTGATTTTATTCAATAAACATAGGTATCATGGTGATGAAATGCGAGTCAATTATAGAATGGTTATTTCAATTCAAATCTAAAACAATTCTTCACCGACACTCCTAGAAAATACATCCAAAAATATTCCTTGCATATTTAACTACAAGCAAACGTTCATGATGAAACTTAATGTCTGCATAGGCGGTGCTAACGGCTGAAACAGTTTCGCTCCACTGTATATACGTGTATAATGTACATATACATGTACACAGGAAATGGGAGAGATGCCGACGAAATAGCCTCACGATCCGTTTTGGTCGTGAATGCAAATTAATCTCTCTAGCCGCTCGCCAATCGCCTGTACTGTCTTCTGACTCTGAATACCAAATACTACTACTAATACCACTACTAATTCGTAGTGAGACGCTCTAAGAATATTAATATTAGACAGTATTGAATGCAAATCTGAAGAAGCTGGATTTGTCTTTATTTTGTGAAAATTAGGTGAGAATTTTGAAAGCTGTTCGTGAAATACTTATCATTATCTTCTTCAATGACTCTTCTATTTTTCTCATATTTGTCACGCTATCCTTGAAACCTTTTTTCATATCGTTGCCCACACAATCTATTTTCTTGCTTACTTTTTCTACATTAAAAAATCACCGATAACTCTTTTAACAACATGCGTTTCATCCTTCCTCTTAACAAGACCGTACAAGACAAACGATTCGCTTTCAACTTTTCAGTCACCGGCACTACTTTCAAACTTACTGTAATATACTTATTTCTAACTTTATCCATTCTCATTATATTGCAAATACGTATAAGATAAATTTAAAGCAATTCTAGCTTGCAGCTACCACATCAGAGTAGAGATCTCTTTGATAAGAGACTTCTGAAAATGATGATTCATTCAGAGAAAGCATAAGTTTATTCAAGGCAAAACTACAAACCACCTACTATTTTGAAGTTTTATGAAACCCACGACTCAAAGCTAAGCAAAGTCACTGCGACCCAATAGTGTCGTCAAAATATTCGACTGCAAATAACCATCGATTCTATCATAAATGGAACATTCCAATAAAAAACCCCTGCCCTAAGCAGTGAATAAAGAAAAGGCCTTCCAAAGTAAATTTGAAGATAATAAAACTAACATAAACTAACTTACGAAAACGCAAGACTTGACAAACGAAGCAAATTCTTACGTCTTATTTGGTTGGAGAGGAAAACACTACTTAGTTGGTGCGCAAGTCGGAAAACTCATAATAGATTTAACGTGAACGTAAAACTATTATAATTAGGTTTTCGTATGCAAACAAAGGGTTATGCGAAGTTTGTAAAGAACTTGTATGGGAGCATCTTTGGAATAAGTCAAACATGTCTTTAGGCTGTTTGTCTGTTTGGATATTGCAAAAAGGTTCTTTTTACTTTTTTTACAAGAAAGAAGAAAAATGGCATATACTACGAATCGCACCTGTGTCCTTTGATATAAAATTTACTGTGTTGTAGGTATGTTATCAGACATTTACAATATAATTATCAAAAAACTTATTACGTCGTATTGCACTGCGTGGTGTCGCATAACCGTCCTTAAAAACGTCAATATATTTACAATACCTTTCTGCCAGAAGTTCTCTTTTAAGGAGGTCTGTACATAGCGGGTTGGAAGTCTTGAGCCGGGCATAAATTGTAACCTGTTCACTTCATGCTTGTATCTCACTACACGAAGGTTGAGGAAGTTGTGGATTATTTGGAAGTGAAGACCAACTGGACTCTGAGGGTCGTACAGTTGGAAGCGCAAATGGATATTTAATTAATGTTGAGCCTAAGTTGCCTGAAAATAAAATAATTATCTATTATTCTTACACGCAGCATAGCAGCCAACCATTCAACCGTGCAATCATTGCTTACCTGGCTGATTTTATTGAAATTTTATTTTATTTTGCTCCAGGAAAATTGAAATATTTATTTATAGCGTTCATTACCGATATTTATAAGCTTTCAGTATTATAAATACCTTCGTAAATCTTTTTTTTTACCTTAACTGATTCAGTAAAAATACCAAAAAAAAATCGTTTTGAAAGCTTTTAAAAATTGATGGTAACGTAATATTTATTTGATTTTATCTTTCCAACATATTCACAGAAATACAGCGCTTTTCCCTCAAAATCATCCAGACGTAGTCTGATATCTGTAATTGCACCAGAACTATTTTACTGGGCACTTATTCTCACATATCTGTGCGACAGATCGAGGCGTTTCGCCGAGCGAATGTGTTTGTTGTGTCAAGACCTCCGTCGTCGGTTACATATATGCAGTCACTTACGCCCCCTACGATCATTTATACCGGTAACGATGTACTTTAGAGGTAAATTATATGCAGATGGTTTACTTGCAGGTTGGTAAATTATGTGTAGTGAATCTTTTGGTAAGGAAGAATCGTTTAATTTGATAGAAAAGTACATAAATTCGAATTGTTTGCGATCTTACTTTCTTTATCTTGATTCTTTTTATTTTATTCTATTCTTATTTAAATACAGACACATACTTATATAATACTAGTTCATGTCAGTGGCTTTACCTTTGTGTAAGTATAAATACACTTCTCATCAAAAAAATCGAAACACCTTGCAAGTTTACGTTTTGTCAGGATTATCAGAAAAATGTGTACATTTAGGAATAAATGTTAAATGTCGTTTAATAATGAGTAATATGAGCTTATCAAATCTTAATGTTAATGTTCTAAATTTAAATGAATTTTTCATAGGTTTCGTATTTTGTTAAATGAGTCATTTTTATTCCGTATGGAGTATAAAGGAAATGGATAAAACAACACACGTAAATGAAAAAAAAAGCTAAAAAACGTTTATTTAATAACTTGTATTCCCTCCCCGAGCTCTAATTACTGCTTCCATACGGTTCTTCATCGATCGGATGAGAGTCACGATCACATGCTGTGGTATATTGTCCCATTCCTCTTGGATTGCATCTTGCAGCTGGCTAAGTGTTTCTGGGGCAGGATCTCTTGCTCGAATTCGTCTCTTTAATTCATCCCATAGATGTTCAATGGGATTCATGTCCGGGCTTCTTGCTGGCCATTCCATAATAGAGATATCGACTTCGTTAAGATAATCTCGTACGACGCCCGCGGTGTGAGCCCTAGCATTGTCGTGCATGAATATGAAGCCGTTGCCAATAAAATGTGCATAGGGCATCACATGAGGCTCGAGACACTCTTCGACGTACCGATGACAGTTTAGTGCAGGCAGACGTGGCCCAGACACGAAAGCAAGCTCTGTCTTACCGTCGGCGCTGATTCCTCCCCAAACCGTCCACGAACCGCCACCATAGCTGACCTTTTCTTCAATGCAGCATTGTGCATAGCGTTCTCCGTCTCTTCTGTAGACCTTGTTCCTTCCGTCGTTACCATACAGCATAATTTTACACTCATCAGAAAAGAGAACTTTGCTCCACTGTAGGTATGACCAATTTAGGTGCTCACGTGCAAAGTTAAGGCGCGCTCTTCGATGGTCTGCAGTTAATTTCGGCCCATTTGCTGGCTTATGCGGTACCAGTCCACGATCCTTCAACCTTCTTCTAATTGTAGAGTCACTTACAGCCACCCTTCGTACAACACGAAGCCGCTGCTGCAGTTGAAAAGCGTTAAGGCGTCGATTTCTTAAAGAAGTTGTTACAATAAATCGATCATCTCGCTCAGAAGTGACCCGATTCCTGCCAGATCCTGAACGGCGCGTGAACAAACCAGTCTCCCGATAACGTTTATAGTCTCTATGAACAGATGACAGGCTTAGATGCAGTCTTGCAGCCACAACACGCTGACTAAGGCCAGAATCCAGCAATGCCACAACTTGGGCGGCTTCTGTGGGCGAAGTATCCATACGTTTTAGAAAAAAAACCTTTTTTCAGACGTCCCAAAGTCACAGTATTGAAATAAAAAACAAAAAGTTTAAGGATAGGCGCCAATTTTTAGTTTTTAAACGCTAAATGTACTCCAACCCTAAACACACATTTGTCTCAAAACAGTGATTCATTTCGTTTATAAGATAAACAAATGAAATTCTAATTTTGAATTTAGAATTTTCGCTTATTACTGTAATGGCCAAACTGCCAGCTATAATATATGTATTTTTTTTCATCGTATGAATTCTTTTTTGTGTTAAATTCGGACAGAAACAATGAAAACGGAAGTGTTTCGATTTTTTTGATGAGAAGTGTATATATCTTATGTCACTTTGTAATAAAGTAAGCATTTAGAGATAAGAGTTTTTTAAATCGATGTGTTAGTTTTTAAGTTTATAAACAAAAATTTAAAAGAAAGTTGTTCTTTTTTATGTATGAATATAATTATGTAATAATTTATAATATAATATGTAATTTTTAATAAATATTTCACATTGTGTATTTATATTTTGTGTATATATTTTTACTACGCCATCTAGTCCCAAGCTAAGCATAGCTTGTTTAATGAGTACTAGACAGTTGATAAACATACTTATCAAAACACTGTGCCCGCGACTTCGTCCGCGTGGAGTAGTTATTTTGGGCATCATATTTATTTTTGCAAACAACCTCCTCAGCTTTATAAATTATAGCTGTTACCCACGATTTTGCCCGTGTCAATTTCTGTTATTATTTTAGACAATTTAGTTTTTAAAAGAACATAATTATCTAAAAATACTTCATAGAGCTACACCCCAACTTGGGCACGCCATAATCTCGGCGGTAAGTCCCCTCTTTGAGGCGTGATGTCTATCACGGCATCCTCACCTTCCGCATGACGCAGGTTCTCACCGGACATGGGAAGTTCAGGAGATTCCTGCGCGCCGGATTTCTGCGGAAGAGACGCCCGGGTGTCGCCACTGTATGGTCAGCCCGGGATACGGTGGAGCACACGGTGGAGGTGTGCCCCGCTTGAGAAGAGCATCGCCGTGTCCTCGTGGGGGTGATCAGCGGCGGCGACCTCTCGCGCCGGGCCTTGGTTCAGGCCATAGTTCGCAGCGAAGAAGAATGGCAAGCGGTCGCCTCCTTCTGCAAAGCAATAATGCTCGTAAAGGAGGAGGCCGACCGCATAAGGCAAAGGCAACAGCGCCCTCACCGTAGCCGTCACCACCGCGATCCCGCCGATATCCGGTCTCCGTAGACGCTGGCTTGTGGACGGTGAGCAATGGGTAGCTCGCCGTCCGGTTGTCTGGTAACAGTCCAGACCGAGACCAAGTCGTCGACGGCGTGCACTGCTCCCGCGCGCCTCAAGGTGTTGTCAGCAAACTGTGGGGCCCTGGAACGAAGGCAAAGAAAAAACTTATGTCTGAGTGTTATTCAGTAAAAGTCTGACTTGCCTTCCCAATCAGCTCAAGAAAAGAGCTGATCAAGTGATAAATGATAATGATAAATGATATTTATTTTGTAAATAGGTTTTAAAATAACACTTTTACACGTCAATATTTTTTTCTTTTCGTCAGTTTAAGCTAGATGAGTCCGGTGTTTCCTAGCTGACTACCCTGAGAAGAAACACCGAAACAAACTCAGGGGTCAAAGTCTCTTCATACAGTAACCATGTATTGGTCAAATCATATGAGAACCATGCAGATTAGTGTCTGAGATGGTCTTTTGAGGAAAGAACCATACAGATTTGAGTGGACCTGTCCAGTCAGTGCAAGCATTTGTCAGTATTCGTGTAGCTCAAACTTAGGACTACTAAGGAGCTCAACGACTTGACGATCAATACCAAAGAAAGGACATTTGTGTAGGCCGCATCAAATACTCAAATCTGTCAGACATCATATTAAAATTACGGAAAAGGAAAAGTAATCGACATAGTCCCCACATTCACAATAATAAAAAATAAAAAAAATACAAAAATGTAACTGCAAAATAAATTATTGCAAGTCCAAAGTTAAAAAAAATAAATAAATAAATAAAAATAAAATACAACTACAATAATAGTGCTGGAGCAGGTCAATCCCAAGCCGTCTTATCCTCAAGATACTCCTTAACAGTATAAAAAGCCTTTTGACAAAGTTTTCGCTTTACAAACAATTTAAATTTATTCAGGCTAAGTTCTTGAATGTTACTGGGAAGCTTATTATAAAAGTGTACACATTGGCATCTAAATGAGCCCCCAATTTTTTTGAGCCTGGTTGTAGGAACCACAAATTTATGTTTGTTCCTAGTATTAACGTTATGGATATCACTGTACTTTTTAAACATGTTTTTATTTTTATGAACATACAAAATATTATCAAAGATGTATTTTTTTTTTATATATTTTACCACAGACATGGTGGTCCGCGCACTTTTCTATAGTATGCACAATAATTGCTTATATACTTTTTTTTTTTACAATTTATGGCATTCGTCATGCCCTCATCACACTTATAACTAAACTTAAAAACTACGCGAGTCCACCTCAGACTCTTTTCTTGCTTATTACTATGTTATTACAAAATAAATTTATAAGATATAATGAATATAATAAAAATCATACAATATCAAAGATGTATTGACAAGGCACAGTCAATATATTAATGTTTTTAAATTTATCTCTTAGTGAGTATCTAGGACTTAATTTATAAATTGAACGAATAGCCCTTTTCTGTAATACAAAAATTGTCTGAATGTCGGCGGCATTTCCCCACAGTAGAATGCCGTAGGACATGAAACTATAAAAATAGCTGAAATAAAGTAAACGGGCTGTCTCTAAGTCAGTTAAATTACGAATTTTTCTGACAGCGTATGCTACAGAGCTAAGTTTTTTAGACAATTTATCAATGTAAGGACCCCACTGAAGCTTAGAATCTAGAGTAGTACCCGAAAACACTATGGTATCTTCAGGACTCAAATCTTTACCTTTTATTTGTACACTGGTTTCAACTTGCCTAACATGAGGCATTGTAAACTTAATAAATTTGTTTTTTTTTTTCATTTAAATGCAGGTTGTTGACGTTAAACCAGTGTACTATTTTAGACAGAGCAATATTTGACTGCTGACGTTTATGTTTAAACAAAAGTGAAGTGTCGTCTGCAAACAACACTATATCGTGGTAATCCTTTATTAGGTATGGTAAATCATTTATATAAACTAGAAATAAAAACGGGCCAAGAATTGAGCCCTGGGGGACACCCATCGTTATAACAGATCCATGTGATCTTTGCCCGTTTATATCAACTCTCTGAATCCTATCACTGAGATAAGATGTAAGAAGATCCAGAGAGGAGTTACGGATCCCGTAATGGTGGAGTTTCCTGATTAAAGTTTTATGGTCAACACAATCGAAAGCCTTGGACAAATCACAGAAAATGCCCAAAGCATCGCATTTGTCTTCCCATGCGTTATAGATATGTCCTAAAAGTTCAACACCAGCATCGGTTGTTGAACGACCCCTTGTAAAACCGAATTGCTTCGTATGTAACAATTTATGTTTATTAAAAAATCTTTGTAACTGTTCTAGAATAAGTTTTTCAAATATTTTACTAAAGGTAGGTAGTACTGAAATGGGTCTATAATTCGTGGGGTCTGTTGTACTACCCGTTTTAAACAATGGCATTAATTTACTATACTTCATTATGTCAGGAAACTCACCACAATCAATACAACTATTAAAAATATGTGCTAAACTAGGAGCTACAACGTTGATAATCGATTTTACAACATTCACAGAATTTCCCCATAGATCTGTTGTCTTTTTGACGTTTAAAGTGTTAAAAGTTTTAATTATGTCTCTGTAGGTTACATGTTCAAAACTAAACTCGGAATCGCAAACTTTAACATTTTCTTTAAGCAGAGACTCTGCAGCAATGGGTGATGAGTTCAGAGATTTAGTTGTTAATATGGGGATCTCTGAAAAGAAGTTTTCAAAAGCCGCAGCAACTTGAGAGTCCGATTGAATGACATTGTCGTCTATTACAAGTTTATAGTCACTACATTGTTTTGTAGATCTTCCGGTTTCACTGTTTATAATATTCCAAGTCGTTTTAATTATATTATTACTATTTTTTATTTTGGAACTCAAATAACGCGACTTTGCAACAGAACATACTTTTTTAAATAATTTGGAATAATTTCTTACATACAAACTAAATTCAGCAGTGTTAACATAAATCTTTTCATCATATAACTCATAAAGCCGATTTCTACTTTTGTGAATACCAACGGTAGCCCATTCACCAAAAGATGCATTATTGTTAACTGAAATAGTTTTAGGTATAAAGGTGGCATCAAATAGCTTACAGTAGGTATTAAAAAAGCTTTCATATTGATGATTGATATCATCTAGGGTTGACAACATAGGTAGCTTATCAGCAAGTTTAGTTTTAAAAGTTTCTAAACGACTCACAGTTTTAGGATTGACAGTGATATTCTTTTTAACCACTTTGTTGTTTGGGTTTTCAAAAGTAATTAATTGACCACAGTGATCAGATTCTAATAAATTTATAATTTGTTTGTGGCTTGGGACAACATCTGTATAAATATTATGTAAGCAAGTAGCACTAGTAGGAGTTATTCTAGTGGGCTCAAAAAACAAGTTAACAAGATTGTAGGACTGAAATAAACTTATAATTTTACTACATAAAGCTGAGTTTTCTAACAGATTAATATTAAAATCACCACAAGTGATTATGAATTTGTTTGAGTTAGAAATCTTATGAAACACTTCATCCATTACTTTTTCAAAACAGTCATACAATCCAGAAGGGGGTTTGTACACACTTAATATAATAAACTGGTCCAACTCAATACAGGCTATTTCTATTGACCGCTCAACAGACAGACTAACAATATCTTTCCGTTCTTTATATTTCAGGTGGTTATTTACTAAGATCAATGAGCCACCACGTATGGCATCAATTCTACTAAATGAGCTACCAACCTGGTGATTACTAAAATTAAACATGAGCTGGTGGCTTTTCAGCCAATGTTCAGTTATACATAGAATATCAATTTTATTACAATTAAGAAAAAGTTCGACTTCTAAATCTTTATTCATTAAACCTTGAATATTTTGATGCACCAGATTGATGCTATTTAGTGACTTTGATACTCGAATGGACTGATAATTATTCAACAATATATTATTATTGCTAGAGATTGACTCTGTTGTCTTACTTTCTAATTTAAATAAATATTTGATGCCAAGTTATTGGCAAAGTCAGTAGTCATGTCATTGCGTTGCTCAATAGGAGCAATTTGTTTAGCCAAGTTCTTGGCTGTAATAAAAAAATAATATGATAGCGACACAGCTATCTGTCTTCTACATGATTTTGAAAGATAGTAATTATCTACAAGATATCTATCTTTTCTCAAATAAAAATCAGTGCCAACATAATTGTTGGTGTCAATCAAATGAAATAAATTATTATTTAACATCATATTGTGTAAAGTAATATTAATCTTATATCTAATGCTATTTTCTTCCTGTGGCAAACTTTTGCTATATGGGAATGTGAACATCACAATTTTTGCTACACTCAGGTTACATAATGTTCTATAATATTGGAGCAATTCTCCTTTGTTCACATAACTTCTATTACCAACAAAAATTAATAGTATACAGTCCTTATCAAATTTACATTTTATAATTTTTTTCATTACATCAAACAGCGAACAGCTAGGCATGCAATTATTTATTATAGAGTGCCCCGGATATTCATTTTTCAAAAGGTGGCCTAAACCTCTTCCAATTTCATCACAAAAAATAACTATTTCTTTATTTATTACCTGTTGTGATAAACAATTAGTAATTTCATTGGGCAAACTAACACTAGACTGGGATAATGCGGTATTACATACTGTCAATGAATGGTCTGATGCAGAAGCAATAGATGTTTGTTGACATTGCTCACAATGCGTTTTTTGTGAGCTCACCAGCTCGTTCATCGCCAATACATATTCCCGCATTTGATTTTCAGAAGCATTGTATTTTATGGTCATTGAATTAAGTTTATCTTGAAGCCTGCTTAATTCACTTTGCAGATCTTCTGTGTCAGTTTGGTATTTCTTTGTACTTTTATCTAAATTTGAAGGCAAGGCGTTAGATTATATACAATCTAAATAAAAAATCTGAGAATAATAACACATCATTACACTTAAATTCACGTCTTAGAGTTTGCAAATGTTTTATTGCCATATAGATAATATCTACTTTTATAATGGCTTGCCTCGTATTAGTTTATACCTACAATTTTAATTTGAAATTCAAGAAGGTTCTTGCTGAATCTTTTCAGTAATTTTCATTAGCAAAATATGGTCGGGAGCAAGACCTTTTTATATGAATAAAATTTACATCTGTTTTTTCTCTCTGCCTTTGGCTTTGTTAGTAAATAAAACTAATACGATTATAAATAAATGTGGAACATCTAGTAAACTTCAGTCTGTAAACTTTTTTAAATATTTTTATACGAGTTAGTTAATTTTGCGTAGGAGATGTTACATTATTTTTTGTGTAGCCAGAGGCATACATAATTATCAGATTTTGCCTTCGAAAACATGCTAAACATTTTTTTACCAAATTCTCATAGGTATATGTCTTCATGAATATGTGTAATAAAAATAATGACCTAAACTTTATCAAATTGTTTTTATAGGATTCCTAATTCTATTAATTTTCGATTCATAGCATTGTATGCAAACGGCATGAAACGATACACTAGTTCTAAAGCTATAATCAAACATAATATTGCTAGCGTTGCGATTCAGCGCGCTGTCAGTGGTGTTGCCAAACAATTTACGTGTATGAATGGGGAAGGTTATCCGGGAGATTTGTTGGCGAAACGGGGCGTCTCAGCCCTCGATGTTTCGCCTTTTCAGCTAAAGTGACGAAACATGTCTCGCGGCATACCAGCCACTGTTTACATTACCCTCACGTACGCTCTCGCGACCGACGACGACGATATTCCAAAATAATGTGTGATTCCGCGAATAAATTTATTGAGACGAGAGGCAGAACCAATAGTTGCATTGACAACGAAGGCACAGAGTATACCAGTTTATTCATGAAACGTTCTTTGAGACAGGTTTATAAAGTATACAGAATCGCTTTCTAGCTTTTATTCTTTGGTATCTTTTTTAATGTTACAACAACATTGGTATTAGAAAATGTTAAAATTCTTTTAGACACTGCTGTGTTGTTGCTGCTTGTGTACAATTACTTTCAGTTTTAATTAAAAGCTCGCTTGTGAAAGCACGTGGGAGCTAATCATTTCGTAATGCGAGCAATTCTTGTTTGCATTATCTCGATCGACGCTTGTTTAAATAAAGCGCGCTAAGAAAGCGCCACTGCGCCGGTGTAACGCTAAGCACAAGATTACCTCACAACAATTTTCCGCTTAGAGTACGCGGCACTCCAACCAGAATTTCCGTTAAACATATTTTAATGAAAGGTAATTTATTCAATAAAATCTCGTTGTCGGAATGCCATCGTAACGAACGGAAAATGGAATATTGATGCCGATCGAAATTGATTTTAATTTTCCCTTTTTAATAGGTATGCATTTTGACTTATCCCTCAAAATGTAAATTATTATTTTTAGCGGAATAAAAATACTAGGGGGCAATCTTGCCGAGATGTTATATAAAAGGAGTTATTGGTGAACTTAGTTAGCAATTTGAATATGCAATTCCGTGAGCTGAATCGTTTTTATTTGCATTTCAATCTGGCTTTTAGAGCGTGTTCACAACACGTTCACGCTCAATGCTCATACTCTTTATTTTATGACAGTTTGAAATATTTACATGGAAAAACTTAAATAGGTTTTTTTTTGTAGAAAACAAACTAATCCTTGTGTGTAGAACAGGGGATACATTTTTGATTTTTATTTCTTATATTAAAGACGTATACGGTAGCCTACCTCGGTGGATAGATTAACAAAAGTTACACTGTCACTTATACGAAAGCCTAGGGAACTTTTAGACAAGTTAGTGACTTGGCAAAAAGGTATGTGAGGCAAGTCCTACGCACAAGTTTGCTGGCAAGTGTCACACAATCTTGAGATAGACAGGGGTTCTAGCGTTACTGAGAACATTTATTATGGCACACACTGGGCCGACTTTGTTTGTTCTTAAGAAAGTACAGAAATAATGAGGATTTCTTGTTAGGTGTAGGTACATTAATTTAAGTAGGTAGGTAAATGAAGGTGGGTATGAGTCGCACCTAAAAGTCAAGAATAACAAACAGATACGGGTTTTTTGAAAGCGTTACTGAAGGAAGTGGGTTTTAGAGTAAAAATTTGACTCAACACTTAGCGAGAGTTTTTTTTTTATGGTAGGTGAAAATCATCCAATGACGAAACCCGCTCTTGGGCGGAGCGGGAGACCAATGTCAGACTTTTACTGACTAAAAAACCTACCCCGTACCTTCCTTGCCTTATTCCTGGAGTCGAGGTAACAGTTTGCACCACCCTAGGCTCCAGGAGGCTTCGACCCTGAAGGGCCCCTGCAGTTTGCTGACAATTCCTTGAGGCACGCGGGAACGGTGCGCGCCGTTGACGACTTGGACTCGGTCTTACCAGACGACCGGACGGCGAGCTACCCATTGCTCACCGTCAAGCCAGTGTCTACGGTGGCCGGATATCGGCAGGATCGCGGCGGCGACGGCTACGGCGAGGGCGCTGTTGCCTTTGCCTTATGCGGTCGGCCTCCTCCTTTACGAGCATTACTGCTTCGCAGAAGGAGGCGACCGCCTGCCATTCCTCTTCGCTGCGGACCATGGCCTGAACCAGGGCCCGGCGCGAGAGGTCGCCGCCGCCGATCACCCCCACGAGGAACACTTAGCGAGAGTAGTTTTTAATATATTACGCCAAAAAAAGAATCAAGAACATCATAAAAATGGATTTCACTTTTTTCAGGTTAAGATTTTGATGACAAAAAAAAAACGAGTCCAATGCCACACGCTATAACTGAATATGGATATTCCAAATTATATTAATGTATTAAGTTTTTTTTCCAGAAATCGCTTACCATTTAGTAAGATAGCGGTCAAACGCAAGTCTACAAAAAATAAATATAATCTCTTTACTGTTTATCGATTAAATTCAAAAAGAAAACTAGTCGAATAATCTAAAGAACGACTGAAAAATTCCTCCCAAATTAAGAACGTAGTAAATACATAGTTAGTACATCGCGCCATCTTTGTAATCCTAAGATAATAACATCACGTATTATTAAGGACATGCTGTAGCCGTGGAACAGTAAAACAAATTGCATGGATTACCTACTCGAGCCGGCTTCGTAATAAAAACTTTAATGTCATAAAGCTCTTTGATAAAAAAAGTTCAACTAAACGAGCAAATGACTCTGCTACGTATCTGAGCCGTTGTTGCTCTTTATTCTAGAGAGAGCCGGTTTATGTACAAGAAAATGCGTTTCATGTAATAAGCCCAGCTTTATTTTTTAGTTCTAGTTTCTGTCAGGTTTGTTACCGCTCATTCCTATCTTCACAGGCCGTTAAGTCGATTCAGAAGAGCTAAAAGCTACATTTGTATGTATTCCAAAAAACATTTTCTACGGCTCGTGTATTTTAGATAAAGGTTTGTGAACATGTGAACGAAAAGGCCTACGTTGAAGCAAACTTCTTTAGATCGAAAACATTGAATCAAGAATCTATCAAAACTTTTCGCACGCCTTTTTATAAAGCAGTCAAGAAATCACGTTTAGCCGAAGCTCGGTAGTCCCGGGTGACGAATTGACAGATTAAATGCGAAGACAGAAATCGATTCTGTCTAATAGAAAAACAAAGTTTGGCCGAGTAAGCTTAGATTAGCGACAGCTTTGTACGGTGGACCAAGTTAATGTCGCTAAAGACTTGAAGTTGGAGAATGTTAGGTACTCGGTTAAGATGATCAAGTACAAAGTGGAAAGTTGTAAGAAAGTCGGAGTTTAGACGTGTTATGTGATGTTATTCGTGGTTTGACAAATAAGTATTCCGTTTTTTTCGAAATGAAAAATGTTTTTTTCGTTCAAAAGCTCAAAGTCTGACGTTTTACCAACCTTTTTAACTCCTCAGCCATACAGCGAACGCCGGCGTTCGCGGGTACTATAGCGAACGCCGGCGTTCGCGGCTATTAACGGAAAGTTATTTATCTATAAAAACTTTTTTTTTACGTTCTTGGATAAATATCAAAATACCCTACAAAAAAAAAAATCAAATATTGTACGTTAATAGTTTCCTTTAATACCCGCGAACGCCGGCGTTCGCTATAGTACCCGCGAGCGCCGGCGCTCGCTTGGGTGTGGACTTTATTGGAATTCTCTTTTTGAAATTTACGCTTGAATTTTAATATCATCAAAAGTTTCTGTAAATAGCCCAGGGTATTTTCCTAGAACCTCGATTGATATAATCAACGTACGATATTTTTTCAGTTTTTATTTTTTTGGTTTGTTCATTATTTATTTTACAAAAATCCGTTCCTGCATAAAGATTCGTAAAAAAATATGATTTTTATTTTTTATTATTTGCGGAAATAACTATTGTTCTACGTGATATTTTATAACAAAGCGACTTAATATAGTAACCAAAAGAACAAAGAACTACACAAAAAAGTTTTCAATAAAATTTTAACCGACTTCTAAAACGGCGATTCGATGAAATTGTCCTTAGCTTTCATTGCTATTTTTGCCAAACGTAATAAAAAATGGACGATTTTTCTTTTGTTTCGAAGCGTTTGCCTGCTAAGTGGTAGATTTTATTTTGTAAAGATTTCATAAAGACTATAAAACACTTTATAAATTATAGTAAATTTTCCACGAGAGCTACAATCGCATGTCTGTTTATTGTTTAATACCATTTCATAACACAACATCACGCCAGTACTCTTTGAGTGGGTACCAGAGATGTATAAAGTTCATGCTGGTAATCTGAATTTCATGATATTCGATGTTTTTTATTTTTTTTTAACTTATACTAATGTACAAGTTATAATCCTGTAGTAATCCGGTTACTGAAGGAACATAAATGAGTTTTAATCAATAAAACCGTAACATGCAACGGCATTTCTCGTTTTAATGATTATTATTAATGAAGTAACTTCTCCCGTGGAATACAAGGCCAATCTACGGGATAAGTTACTGATTTAATTATATTTTTAAAACTAAAGAACTTATTTACTATTTTTTTGTTAGCTGTAGATTAACACAAATGTGAAGTGAAAAATAAAAATTAACTCACCACTGCTTACTATCAGGTGGGATCGCAGTCAAGCACTAGTTTATAGCAATTTACAAAAAATATAAAATATACTCCACTTTTTTTCGTACATAGTTTTTTTCATAAAAATCTTTTATCACCACACAACAAAGTACTTTGATACTGTTCAAGATAGTTCCAAGGAGCTCAATCACTGGAATTTTTTGCAGTCAGTATCCGATTCCATGATTAGACTAGCACCATCATCTCTTTCATGTCGAAATAACTCAGATCGATGCTGAATTGTTGAATGCTCTCTCGGCATTGATACATATGTACTATGTACTATGCAATGGGTAGCTCGCCGTCCGGTCGTCTGGTAGCAGTCCAGACCGAGCCCAAGTCGTCGACGGCGCGCTCCGTTCCCGCGCGCCTCAAGGAGTTGTCAGCAAACCGTAGGGACCCTGCAGGGTCGAAGCCTCCCGGAGCTGAGGGTTGATGCGAAAGCGTTACACCGGGGCTCTGGGAATAAGGCAAGGAAGGTACGGGGTAGGTTCTTTAGTCAGTAAGAGTCTGACACTGTTTCCTGCTCCGCCCAAGAGTGGGATTCGTCATTCGATGATTTTTACCTACCATAAAAAAAAAACTATGCACTAGATTAGGCGTATATTATAGTCACTTTACTTAACTTTGATTTCCGGCTTGCGGACGGCGAGCTACTCAATCAAAGTGGAAATCAAAGTGGTCATCTGCTAACGATCCAGAACATGCCAGGTCGTCGACGACGCGATCTGTTCCCACGCGCCTCAAGTAGTTACCAGAGGCCCCACTGCAGGGCCGAAACCTATCGAGGCCTGGTCCGGCTTCTGAAAGGAAGGTCCGACCCCGGTATGAGGGCTAAGAAGGAATGGGGTGGGTTGTTCAGTCAATAAGAGTCTGACACTGATGATTTTTCCTACCATAAAAAAACTTGACTTTGGTGATCTGCAAACGTTTACATTGTTGACATTAGTGCAGTTTTTCTTTCACGCAGAGTTTTTAAGAGCGCTGTAAAGTTAAAAACTTTTATTAGACGACATAATGCCGTTGAAGCGCTGCAGTGGACTTTTGTATTAAATGTTCAGTATTTTGACAAATATTATCTTAGACGGTGCTTGATATAAGTCGTTCGCTAGAATATAAGTCGATATTTAGCCACCCGGACAGCTCTGTCGCATTAAAGGAACCTCCCGAATGAAATTGAAAAGATCGTAATACGATTCTAAACACCCGGCTCACCCTGTACGGAGCTAGCAGTCGGTAACACGGAGTCCAGCTGACTAATCCTTTCACTACAATCACTCAAACCGTTGTATGATAGTTGTGGTTAAAAAAAAAACTCAAGCTCCATAGTACAATCACCGTAGGGGTATGCTTGCGAGCATTGGATAGCACGCCGTCCGGCCGTCTAGTAATTGTCCGGACCGAGAGCCCGATAGCGTCGACGGCGCGTAGAGTTCCATGCGCGCCTCAAGGAGAGGTCAACGAAACTGTTATCCTAGTTCCTAAGTTTCCTGGGTCCATAGATTTGCTTCCGAATAAAAAACCCGAAGTCCTGGAACGCAAAGGAACGTAGGACTAAAACTCAGTCCTACGTTCCTTCAGTAAAAGTCTGACGCTCTCTCGCTTCTCCATGAAGCGAAAATTATTGGGTGATTTCCACCTAAAAAATCCATAGCACCATAAATACTTATTACACGTAGCTCAATTGGTTAAGATTAACTGTTTCAAAAACCATTTGCAATTTTTGTTCAAAACATACAAACGAGTATATCGTAAGCTAAAAATAAAAGCGTGTAAAAATAGAACTTCAATGATTAATGAATTTAAACTACCCAACTCTGACTATTTTTTCTTTGACAACAAAAAAGAAAAGCTAAAAACAAAACAAACAAAATCCAATAAAATCCAACATGGCTAACAAAATTAGAAAATTAACACTCCATGACGTTTACAACGCCATTCCTTCCAAAACTTTCCGTTGCATTTTTATGTCGGCTGTCAACCATTTCGACTTGGCTATTATAGGCTACAGGGCTACAAGAACGAGGATTAAGTCAAAAATAGCACCTTCTGAAATACTCATGCCTTGTCTATCTCTTGTCAAATTTAACTCATTCGAAGCGCGTGTCCGTTCGGAAGAATTTCGACTTTGGTTTATTCCGTGGTACTATTTTGCGTTTTATTATCCTTTTTCAACATTGGTTTACCTTTTTAAAGTATGGTTTGAGGAAATTGGGAATAAAAAAAAATCAAATGTCTGTTTGCCTTTGGGTATTTGTTCTGTAGTTTCTTGGCGCATTTCACGTTTAGAAGTTCTGACGAAAAATTCAACTATAAGAGGAAAGTTAAGAACCTTTTAACTCGTAAATGAAATTATACGATTCAGAAAATCTCAAAACAAATTTCAACATAACGCAAGTTCTTTGTTTATTTGAAAAACTTCTATTCAGAATTTTGTAAAAGTTTTTGACCCATTTATAAATTACTAGGAACTGTCTCGGGCACCGACTGTGCCCAACGCAGTTCTTCATAATGGTCACATCGAAGTTCAGAAGGTTTTTATATATTTTTCGTACCATGAAATGATAATTTTCGTTTTGTTGAGTTTTGCTTTCCAAGCATCTCATATTTTAATATTTGTATGCCAGATAATGGCGAAATGTGTCTTTGCGCTTATAACATAAATGTTACCATCTTCTGTACCACATTTTATACAAATAAATGCTTTGACTTTGACATCATTGTATCGTTCACTGACTTTTACTAAGTCTTATGTTGTGGTGGTAGACCAAAAAAGACGCGTACTATGATTAGTTTAATTTTTTGCTCTGATTTTATAGGCTTTTGATGGGCTTATTATCGACTACTGTCTCGCATGTTTCAACGATGATGACTTATAAAAAAGCAGCGCTGTGCTTACCTAAAAATAATCCAGTCATTTAGATCGCTAAGTTTAAGCCATCAGTAAAAACACAGACTCTAACAGGAAATCTCATTTCTAAGCTGTAAGCACAACGTCCACCTTGTACCAGAGTCACATCGTCTTACAGCTGGTGTTTGCATGAGGAAGGGAGTAATCCTACAATTAGACACTCTCCATAATTTAACCGGTAAAGAAGATCGACTAGCAGCTCAGCTTCCAGCATTAAAAATTAAGACTTTGAAGCTTCGACTTCAAGAGTGCATCGTTACCTATGTTCCACTTGGCTTACAATACAAGCCAGTCAAGTATCTTGACTTGGTATGAGAGATGGTTGACTTTAGGGATGTGGATACATCAATCATTATCATTGTTGCACTAGACATGTCGGACAAAAACTTAATAACCATGAGACTCAAGCAACACTCTAGAAAGAAGAAGAAGCAAAAAGAAACAGGAGAGTACTTTTTACAGGGAAGCCTGTAAAAAGTACTCTCCTATTTCTTTTTGCTTTTTCGCTAAAGTGCCAATAACTCCAGTAGCTGCCAACAGACCTAGGAATAGAATCTTATCTCAGCTTGGACTATGTTCCCGATACTGGAGGCTTACTATTTATTCATTTATCAAATACAAATTGGATGGATGAGAGATATCAGTGAATACAGTGATCCTACAAGAGATCGGAAGCTGCTATAGGGTGTTTTGAATTCATTTCCGGCCATTTACGGAAACGGAGATAGAATGGGGTATAGCCGGAAGCTGCTCAATGCAGAGGTATTGTGACCGCTTGGAAATAGATTACCGTAATGATAACTCTAGAATAGATTGGACTCGATTGGGATCGGACTTAGATTTCTTGTTAACTTCGTAAGTCCTGTCGAAACTAGGCTAGAGATAATGTTGACTAATCGTATCCGTTGACCTTGAACAGTAAAAGTTTATCCTTTCGAGTAGCGTTATTAGAGACATAATAGAAATACATTAAGAGGCCGGTTCGGGCTTGTTTAATGCTTTTTTAAAAAGGCTTGTTTAAAGCTTTTTTAAAAAAGAAACATCTGGGAACCTAGATAAATATTGTCTAAATCCAAATATCACCATAATATGGTTGAAATATGCTCGACTTGCAAATGATTTTGGTATTACGTTTGTATGGATAAATCGTCCCGAACCGGCGACTTAAGTATGCGAATGCCAGCGTTTGCTTGGGTTTAAAAATGTTCTAAATGGAATTTAGTCATCTACATGATTGTCTCATACTTGTAACTTTGTTTATCATTTTTCTTTTACTTGGCTGCAAGAATTTTCGAAAGAGTAACCATAGTGCTAAAGGCAACTGAAGGAACACATCAAGTAGTTTTAGTCAGTAATAATCTGAGCTCTAAGGAAATCTGAAGCTTGATGAAGAAAAGGAAGTTTGATAATTTCCTTCCACAAAAAAAAAAAACTTTTACTGTAACAAAAAAAAAAGATTCCGTTTCCAGCTTAACTGACTGTTCATCAAAGGAAATCTCTTTGATGCCTCAGCAAGCTCTTCACTATAATGAACGATCCTTGTGCTCCTGATTGTTTAAATCAATATTTTACGGCGGTTCTCATAATCTTAACCCACAAGCAATCAAAAATTTACTTCTTCATATTGCTTCTCACCGCACTTAGTTTATGTCTGATTCTAACGCTGGCTTTACCATAAATCTTTGAAATGTACTTCCCTAAAGAAGGCTTGGACCCATTGCGAAGGGCAAACAATGAACAGGATGGGGTATTTAGTCAGTAAGAGTGACACTGTTTCCCGTTTCGCCTCAGAGCGGGATTCGTCATTGGATGATTTTTGCTCACCAAAAAAAATGAACTTCTCTTGAAAATCAGAAAAGCTTGGAACAGATTTTCCTTTTAAGAGTAAAAATCCAAACTACTACTGAAAGTCCTTACTTTGATTTTCGTCGTAATTAATATATTTTCAGTAATCATAATTATAATAGTATATTAATTATAATATCCAGCAGTTTATTAAATTAACATAAATATGTATTTCATTACTGTAACCACCTAATTATAATGATACTTTATTTGAAATATCATGTACTTATTTATTTATTCTGCACACCTATCAAAGTATTTTTTTAACCCAAAGATTAACTAGTACAAAATGCGTATTTGCATTAAGTTCGTCTATGTATCACTCCTGAACCTACATGAAGTTTAAATAAATAAATGGATAAACATAAATGTTATCATAAAACAATCATAAGGAAAACGTTGAAAAACATTATACCTTAAATACTAAAATTTTAGGTATTTCAAATACCTAAAATTTTAGTTAAGAAAAAACAAAATATAAAAAGTTTTGGATATTTTTAACGAAACCTTTAACATTTTTTCTGGAGATAAATAACTGACCCATATCGTCCGCAATAAGCTTGTCTTACTAATATTATAAATGCGAAAATTACGATGTTTGGATGTTTGTTACTCAATCACGCCAAAACGACTGGACGGATCTGGATGAAATTTGTCACAGGCATAGGATACACTCCGGAATAGGACATAGGCTATTTTTTATTCCGGAAACCCCAACCCCAATACCACGCGGGCGAAGCCGCGGGCAAAAGCTAGTTGAAAAATAAAATAAAATGCTTCTTTGTATACCATCTTGACCTTAACCGTCAACATTGGCTAGAACATCGATTAAAGTTCTTTATTTTTTTGGTAGCTGTCAGGGGCGACGACGGTGACAAAAAACGACTGTAGGTACCTATGTGTCGTAAATAAAGGACCAGTAATTGAATAAATAGACCAGTAATTGAATAAATAGGTGATAGTTTTAGTCAGTAACAATCTAAGAGGCCCCCCGTTTTGCCCCGTTTCGGCCCACAAAGGTATATTTTATTTGTGGAGGAAATTCATCTAATAACTACCACCAGCACCACTACCACGTTGGGTGGAATAAGGGAGTGCCAGACTTTTTTTACTGACTTAAATAAATCCGTAATCCTTGAATTGCCCCTTGCACTCCTCAGGGAATCTTTCTAACCATCCCTTAGTCTTATCTTGGTGTCGATGTGTGTAATCTTCATTCTCCATTTCGAGCTACCATAGATAAACAAACTTGCAAGAAACATATATCCTCATTAAAATTCTCCAAGCGATTCCGAGTTAAAATCGCCCAATATTTTAAAAGCATCCTCACTAAAAAGCGGTGTCATATTATTTCAATGGCGTGTATCATTAAAACAACGTAATTATTACGGTTTCGCACTCCAACTTGTATTCTGAAGGGAAATTAATTATTTTATTTCTGCTATAATCCCTTGTTTATGTTTTCAGTTAAGAGTTTTTGAGGCACAAAGTTGGACGATAAATTTCTGCAATAAACAGCTGGTGATATTATTCATGACGTTTGTTAAGTTTGTTTTAAGTGCTCACCTTTTATAATTAGTTTATTAAGAATTCTCTTATTGTTCGCTTGAAAGGTTGAGATATAGCCTGCACTTTTAAAGTAGGCGCATTCTATTAAGTTTTTCCTTTATAAATGTTTTTATTGCCCGAGATAGGGGTTGGGAACACGCAATTTGGGACATTGCTCGGCCCGATTGTGTCTCTTAATGGTATTGGTCGGCAACTTAATAGCGTATTGTTGTTGTTTTTACTGTGTTTAGTGGAAAAAGAAACATAGAAACACTAGTTTTAGCGTGTGAGTGGATTGTACAAGTACCTACGTTTAGGGTGACAAAATAGTAGAGAATAGAATAGAATGTATTTTGATATTTGTTACGATTTTTAAGAAATGATATTCCACTTTCTAGTGATTTTTGAGGAATGTAATTTAGAACAGTATTTCAAGCTTTGTTTGCTAAACTAAATTAGCAAAAGGAAGTAAGTTAAGCATGTCTGCCTCATATACCTTATCTGAAGATAAAATATCAAATGACGGAGTTTCAACATTCCTGGAAACAGTTGTACCAAACGTGCGATATGTAGATGTCCTTTTTTGACGAGAATAAAATACAGCATGTTGTCTCATGGGGCCTTCGTTACTAGATGGCTTTACGAGGCGACTACATTCTGGTAGAAAGAAGATTTCCCGGCGGTAACGCATATTTTATACGGTTTGTAATTTAAGTGGCTCCTCTTTTATTATTATGACTTCTATGTGGAGACGTGATATCTCACCTCGATATCGTGTCTGCTTACTCTGCAACTTTCTCACTCTGATTTTGTAAGCGTGGCTGCATCTGATTTCACGCATGCGTGTAAGATATTGGTTTTGTTGTGGTACTTAACAAGATATTTCTAATGTGATAAAGTTAGTCATTTGATTTCTCGACAATCTTTTAATTATTATTGATTGGCTTTTATTGATTTTGTATGAAATTTTTAGTCAAAAAAGTTATATAACTATCAGGAAGTATACTGTGTGTAACGGAAATAGGAGGTCATATATTAAATACTTGCTTTAGCCTATAGATGAACAAGTTTCTTTTAAAAGTCCACGTTAAGCGCGAAAAAGAAACGGACTTCCTATGCTTATAATAATAATAACCACGTTTCATTAAATTTATCTAAAGGGCCTCTGCGAATTGGCTTCGTCCCCTTGTAAGCCTTCCTGAGGTCTAGGACCTGAGGATCTTGAGTTATGCAAACACATAAATTATTAATAATATAAAAACTATCATACAACGCTGCCTAGTCTCAAGCTAAGCAGAATCGGTGCTACAAGAACTAGTCAACTGATAAACATACTAACATATTTCTAAATACATTCATATTATAAATAAATTACACCCAGATAGATACAGAATAAATGAACGTGCGCATCACACAAATATTTGTCCTGGGTGAAAATCGAACTCACGACCTTCGGCATAGCAGTCAGGGCCACTAACCACTAAATCAACAGGTCAGTCAATAAGTTCTTGTTGTCCGCTGATGAAAACTTTGCATAGAAAATTCCATTAATTTTTGGGAATTTACTGTCTTCCTTAAAATCAGTTAACTTCTCGGGACAGAAACAATGTATAAAATCTAATCACTCATTTTCATTACACTCATCATCAGCCTTTTTAATGTTCCCACTAGTGGGACAAAGGCCTCTTCTCTAGGAGAGGGAATGGGCCATAATCCACCACGCGGCCTCAGTGCAGATCGGTGGATGTCACATGTCTTCGAATTTTTGGTTCTGGGACATGCCGATTTCCGCATTGTGTTTTCCGTTTTGAGAGCAGTGGTGATAAAATAAATTACACAAAGTAATGCTCCTGGCTGAGTTTGAACCGACAACTCCTACAACTCGTAAGTCGGGGCCTTTACCACTCGGCCACCACTGCTCTTTATTACACTCAGTAATAAGTATTAGTAATAATACATTTACTTCAATGAAGAAAAATATACGGTTTTTAATAAGCGTCAACATATATTATGGTAATTAATTTCCATTTAAATAATACCCAGCACCAAACCAAAGAAAACACTACCTTTTTGTTATTTTATTTGTATTTGTTCTTTTATTTTACTTTAATTACACATATAACATTACACAACACCAGATACGCGATTGAAATGGTATATATTGGATATTGTGGTTTCATTTTTTATTTCATTTATTTATACTAGGTTAATTTGCATTTGACAATCAAGACTCGATTTCTCAACTTCTGAACTTCTTGACTACTTTTTTCTCGACTCGAATAAGGCCAAAGTTCTCGAGATTTCTCGCTTCGAGAAATTTCGATGAGAAACCCTAATTGCGATGCAACAAAATTGCAATGAACAGACTTTTTGAGAACAACTCTAATTTGACTTGTTTCAGACGAGCTTTCTATTCTCGATGTACCTACTGTTTCAAATAATCGATTTCGAGACACTATGTCTTAGAAATTAAACTATAAAATTGGAAGATTTTCTAATATATCTGCGATCAATCCTTCACAGAAATGTTCCGTCTTGATCAAAAATAAATCTGAAAGTTTTCTGTATTGTTTATAAATAACGCTAGGAGCGATAAATGCGTTTATTTTTTCACCAAGCACGCACCCTTGTCGTGTCTGTGACATAGAATAATGGACCAGGCATTCGGCAAATGGAAATCCGGATTATGATAAATCATAAACTTTTGAAATTTGGCTCCTGTACCTCTGATTTATTTGCCAAGTGTACACAAAACGATGCGCATTTGTTTTTTGTGCGTCTGTCGTGAACACTAAAATATTTACAAGTTTGAAAGCCTGCGAGAGACGTTTCAGGTAGAAAAAATAATCATAAAAAAAGGTTGAATGCAATATTGGTATTAAAAATATGAAATATGACGCAGTTTTTGAGTTTTTCATGTCAGTCTGGAAATTGGTTAAATAAAACCTGATAATGCATTCATAATAAATGAAAATTGAATTAATAATAACGCTCTATAACGGTGTGGTTGACACCTGCTGGGCGGCCCCAGAGTGGGATGCAAATGGGTTTGCAAGTACAACTTTAAAATCAGTGTCCACAAGTTTTTGTGATTCGCTGGATTTGAACCAGCGCCCGGTGAATTGGAGTGGCGGTCGAGATACCAACGCGCCACCGAAGCTAGTGCCGGCGCGCTCAAAATAGCGATCGACTACGAGCGTCTGACGTCACCGCTACGCTGCTACGGATTGCCTACGAGCGTCATATCGGCTACGAGCTTCCCATCGGCTACGAGCGACGTATTCGGCTACACATCACACTCGGTTACGAAATAGCACAATATAAGTGGACTAACGAAGTGCTGCCGCGTACGACTTGCTGCGTATTTTTCTTTATTGTCCCTACACCTATCGTCGGGTATTGTATAATTTAATTTTTATCATGTCTGGAGTCCAACGCACCCCGCCAAATGCTACCGTCTCCCGGACCGTAACCCCAACCCCAGTCCGAGTCCATGCTCATTCAGAACCTGACATTAACTTGGCAGTCAGTAGGAGTGAAAATGTAAACACAAATAGATCTAAGCGACCCCGTCACGCTTTAGACAAATCGCCATCAAATGTGGTAGTAACATGCTCGGAATCCGAAGATACGCTTAAATCATGGAAGGATGAACATGAAAATTCGATCTCCGTCCTAATAGCGAATCAGACGGCAGCTATGACTAAACTAACGGCTGAAATTTGTGAAATAAAATTGCAAAATGCCCAGATACAGGCGTCTAACGCGGAAATTCGTAGTTCCAATGAAGAGATCATGAAATCAATGTATTTTATAAATCAACAGTTCGAAGATTTTAAAAGAGAAATTGCTGACCTTAAAAAAGTCCGTCAAGAACAGAGACAGTACATTGAAAGTCTGGAAAGGAAAATACAGGATCTGCAACAAAAGTCAAGATCATCTGGGATTGAGATCCGTAACGTACCTCAATCCGACTCAGAAACCAGTGAAGGTCTTGTTAAGACGGTCTGCAATCTCGGAAAAACCGTTGGGATGCAAATAACTGATTCTGAGCTACGAGATATTTACCGCTTACCCGGGAAATTGTCCTCTACGCCCGCTGCTTCACGACCGATTATAGTCGAGTTTGCCTCAGTCCTTAAAAAAGAGACCCTGCTATCTGCCGTCCGATCGTATAATAAAGACAAGAGCAAGGATAACAAACTGAATACTGAGATACTTGGCTTCCCGGGAAAACGTCAGCCAGTATACGTTGCGGAACAGCTTCCATCTAACACCAAAAAAATCTTCTACTTGTCACGACAGTTTGCTAAGGACAACGGTTTCAAGTTCTGTTGGATATCTAATGGCAATATCTTCCTAAGGAAAATAGAAGGTGAAAAACAAATATTGGTACATTCGGAAAAATGTCTCGAAGCTATAAACCTGCAAATGTGACTAGTTAAATCGTTAAATTATTTTCCTAAATATTTTCTAGATATAATAAAGTACTTGTTATACCTCACAGATTCACACTATCTTACATTCAACACAATTACCTCTTACGCAACTCACACTTACACAATCACACACATTACATCCTTATCAGATATTGTAAATTATAAGCAATGTATTTTCTATTTTGATAATATTATTCAGTTCAAGTCACAAAATTTTATGTCACGATTTGTAACTATTATCCTTATAAATGGCTAATTTAAATGAAATTAACTGCGATCTAGATTCGCTAAACATAGGTAGCTCCATCACCTGCGATCCTGTCGACTGTCCCAAATTTTTAAACTTATCCGATTCCAACATGAATTTCCTACACTTAAACATACGTAGTATTAATAAAAATTTCGACCAACTGCAGGTGCTGCTCCATTTAACAAAAACATCCTTTGATGTAATCATTTTAACCGAATGTTGGCTAAGCAAAGTTGATAATCTGCCTGTGCTGCAAGATTTCCTATCCTATTCCACGGCAGTAAACTCCAATCAAAATGACGGTATAGTTCTCTATGTGAAGCAGGGTTTGCAAGTCTCAGTTTCCGAACCTAAATTTATGGGTGGAAATTGTCTTGTCTGTGAAATAGCAAATAAAATTGCCATTGTCTCAGTATATCGTTCACCTTCATTTAACTCTAGAGAAAGTTTTGACACCTTTTTAGAAAGTCTAAATAATGTTTACTGTAAACTCTCATCATGGAAGAACATAGCGCTCGTGGGGGACTTAAATATCGATATAAAGTTGATTGGCAGAAATGACCGGAGCGTTGACTATCTCATACTAAACACCAGTCATGGTCTGCTGCCATCGCATTTGTTTCCCACCAGACTCGAAAACTGCCTTGACCATGCCTTCATTAAAACTAACTTGCCTCTAACCACACTAGTTCTAGACTCTCATATAACAGATCATAAACCAATCCTCATTAATATTGCGATCACCAATCCTAAACATAAAACAGCCTTTACTTCAACTTCAATAAATTACCAAGCAATTAAATTGGATATAGAAAACACTGACTTTACATTCGCTTTCAAAACTGACGATCCGAATGTATCCATGAACGCACTCATTTCATTATTGAAGTCATTAATTGTCAAGCATACCATACATACTAAAGTTCCGAGGAAAAAGAGAACGATTAAACCATGGATTACCCCGGGCCTTCTAAAATGCATCTTACATCGAGACAAGCTACACACAAGATCAACTAAAGAACCTCATAATTATATACTTAAAACTACGTATACGAGGTACCGTAACTTTTGTAATACTCTATTACGTAAATTAAAAACTGCCTATGAGAAAAGTGAACTAGACAAAGCAAAGAATAATCCGAAAGCTCTCTGGAAGACTATTAAAAAAATCAGTAACACAAGTAAAATAAAAACCAGCCCTGTAGAACTGTTACAAACATCTGGCGATCCCAAATCCTCCATAAATGATGTGTGCAAATTTTTCACTAACATAGGTAAAAATATGGCAGCTAACATTATTCCTCAGTCTCATAGTGTCTCCAATAATGTATCTAATTCGCAGTCCAGAAATACCAGTGACATCTCTTTTGCCTCCTCCAACTCCCTTGTGCTGCTAGATGTTGATGAAACGGAGGTTGAATCTCTTATAATGCAGTTGCGAAATGATTGCGCAGTAGGTTGGGATGGTATATCGCCGGTGTTGTTGAAGACGTGTCGTAAATCGCTAATTCCGCCATTGACACATATTTTCAATAAATGTCTTCAAGAGGGTGTTTTCCCTGATGCGCTAAAAAGAGCAATTATCCATCCAATCCACAAGGCAGGGAACAGAAACTGTGTCAACAACTACAGACCCATCTCGGTTCTCTCAGGTCTTTCCAAAGTACTCGAAAGGATCCTTAATAAACGTTTAAAAAGTTTCCTGGACAAATATAATATCATAGCTGATAACCAGTATGGTTTTCGTACTGGGGTTTCCACCGAAGATGCAGTACTCAACCTGACGCAAATGATTACTAGGAATCTTGACAGTAAAATTAAATGTCTAGGAATTTTCCTCGACTTGTCTAAAGCTTTCGACACAGTCTCTGTTCCCTTGCTCTTCACTAAATTGGAAGTGATTGGCATAAGAGGTGTCGCCCTCAAAATCTTCAAAGACTATCTGACTAATCGTACTCAAGTCACCAAAATTGATAATTTCATTAGTGACGAAGAAATTGTCTCTCACGGTGTTCCTCAGGGTAGCATCCTCGGGCCCATTTTATTTCTGATCTACGTTAACGACCTGTGTATAATGTCCCTTTCCAATGCCAAAATTCTTGCATACGCTGATGACACGGTTATTGTAGTTGATGGATTGACTTGGGATGCTGTTAGGATTAGCTCAGAATTAGCTCTTGTAAAAGTAATGAATTGGCTCAATCTGAATCTGCTAACTCTCAATCTTGACAAGACTTTATATATACCTTTCTCCATTCGCCATAACACCGCGCCTGACCAAACCTACTCAATAATAGCGCATACCTGCCCACGGTTATCATCTCCGTGCCAATGTCTGCCAGTCCTTAGAACACAGAATGTCAGGTATCTTGGAGTGCAAATTGATACAGGGTTGCGATGGGATTGTCAGATTAGTGCCTTGACTTCCAGAACTTTGAGGCTGATTCACATTTTTAAGTCACTCAGAGAATCCGCCGACGTTGACACTTTAAAAATGGTTTTTTATACTCTATGTCAATCAATTGTTGGGTATTGTATCACGGCATGGGGTGGCGCTGCGAAAACCAGTCTGGTCAGAGTCGAGAGAGCACAGAGAGCCATATTGAAAGTCATGCTGCGTAGACCGTATCGCTATTCTACGTCACAGCTATACTCGGAATGTCAGGTACTTTCGGTCCGCCAGCTCTATGTCCTCCGGACAGTTCTTAGAAGACACGCATGGGTCTCTCCTTCTGATCCCAATAAGCGTACTAACATTCCACCAGGCACGCAACAAAAAACATCGTTCTCCAGAACACAATTTAATACACTGAGCGCCCACATTTACAAAAAAGCACACAAGGTCCTTAACATCCGTGACCTCAATCAGCACACAGTGAAAACGATGGTGACAGAATGGCTTCTGAAACAGGATTATGCTCAAACGGAATCTTTGCTCACATACATTGCTTGACTATATTTACAGTTACAATTTCAATATCTCCTCACTGCACACCTCACCCTCACTACTACATATACACCTGGCTGTGCAGTAACACACACTCCTTCACTCACACATTATCCTCTCATCTATTCCCCTCAAATATATGGTATATATGGTAGACTGACACACTCCACAAGTTTTGTTCTTGTTTGTATAACAAATATTTAATAGCTGACCACTGTCTCTTAAGATACAGGATAACCCTAGTTTAAGAGACAGGGCTCACCATTTTTGTACGGATCTTCTTCAATTTGATTTGATGTCTGCACTACCTATTCTACCAGTAATGTTTAACTTTGTTTGTATTTGTATTAAGGCTACCTTATACGAATATTGTATTTATTTTTCTTCCTATTTTGGTTGTATCTGTAAGTTTTGGAACAAATAAATTATTATTATTATATTATTATTATTATTATTATTATTATAACATATTTATAAAAAGAGATTTTTCAAACGTGCATAAATCACCTACCAAAACTTATATACTACTTGGTACACGTTCTTGGCTCTTGTAGGTACTACAAATCCTGTATCGCTATTCAAGGCCTTTCAGTATACAGAAAGCTTAGAAAGTAGATGTATGACAGACTAACAAAATTACATAATAAATAGAATTATATCGGAAGACGTAAAGAAACAGAAGAACTAAGGTTACCGATATTACCCGAGAGATGACCAAAGGTGAGAGGAGAGGCAGAGTATTTCTCACAGAACAAATAGTTCATAGTGGCGATCGCGTGCTGGAGCTTCCAGAAAATGAACCCATGAACTTGCGGTAGTGAGAGTCACGGAATTGTGATCATGGCGAGAAACAAAGGACCGATCATCATGGCGCCAAAAATAATGTTTTGTGTCTGTTGGGATCGGCTTCCAATGTAACCGAACGAACCTTTTTTTTAAATGAGTTACATGTCTTTCACTATTTAATAACTGAGTAACACAGTCATACGCTACCCCTTGACTGGTGTCATATTTGTCCGTGCGTAACCGTTACGTCAACCTACAAATGACAGCCATGCCCGATGCCTCAACAGGCTTTCCAAAGCACGGAAGAGTTTGTGCAATGTATGGGCACCCATCCAAATATTGACCAAACTAAACATGGCGCTTTCTTCCTGTTATACATAAAAATTCAATCTAAATGCCCAAAACGCCAACTTAAACAAAAATAGCACTAGCTACGTCAGTTACCGAGATATAATCAAATAGAGTATCGGCCGGTAATAGTCGTAATTTGGCCAGCCCGAAGACCGGCCTCCCTAACAAACGGAAGATCGATTTCTCTTCGAGGGGATCCAAACGCAGATAATTGGAATTTGGATCGAGTTCACGTTCAAGGAATCAAACACTTAACCACACACGATATGCATGTCTAATTGAGAACAACGGATGCCTGTTAGATTGGTTTTAATGGATGTAATTGTAGATTGATTATAGCTTAGCAGGTTAATACTAGAACCTAATATAAAAGAATAAACAAGGTACAATGGCGGTCTTATCGCTAACAGCGATATTTTTTACCGTGTGTTTTGTAACTGTTGTGCTGTGTCTGTCTCGAATAAATGTATTTCTATTCTATTCTATCTACCAGACTATCTCAGGATGGATCGTAAGAACTTAATAAAGAAGGGGTAAACAGTGGTCTGAAATTTTAGCAGTTCTTGAGTGGCGACCACATACAAAAAAGTGGAGCATTGGCACTTTTCCTGGAAGAAGGGACAGAGGACTTGAAAGCACAAAACATGTCGCAAGGAGGAGGAGGAATGAGACCTATCTCTGACGTATGGTATAGCAAAATGTAATGGCGCTTAATAATATTCATAGTACAAGAGTGAAAACACTACCGTTCATGCAAATATTATTGTTTCTGTAACTTAGGCAAAACAAACAACTATTGTATCCTATTTGGAGCTATAATTACATTTCTTGTAATAATGATTTAAATTTATCGAGCTCCTACGTAAATTGGTACCTTCCTAGAAAATTACAATAAACTAAACTTTTGTTACCAAAGTTCAATAAATTAAATTAAAACTAAAATAATGTAGGTAGTTTATACGATGGTCCCCAAACCCAGTATGTGTTCTTAGGGACGAACTAGTGCGCCTTACCATCAACGATTGCATCACTGCTTACTGGTGGGATCGCAGTCAAGCACTAGTTTATTGCAAGTAAAAAAAAAAAACTTTTGAGGTATAATTTTTTTTTGCAACTCCAGTTAATGTAACAAAATGTGAATGACCATAATAATAAAGTTAAGAGAAATAGTATCTATCAAAAATAATTAAGGCTGGCCATCAAAGTGTCTTGGTTAGCTATTTCATATTTTAGAAAAAAAAATAAAAATAAATACAAATTGTTCAGGAAATAAATATTATAAAGAGAAGATTTGTATTTCACATTTTTGTTTGTAACGAACTCCTTTCAGTATAATGCTTTTTTATAATGAAAAGAAAAAAGACTGCATGACTTTGCCTATTACTTTCACGCAGGCAATGACACTAAAATAAAAATTCTACTTATAAAATATATAATTATTATAAATGTAATATACTTGTAATGTAATGCTTGTAATTAAATACGGTAGCTCGGTATCAAATCAGGGATTTTTTATTTTAAGACCACTTTAAACATAAAAGTGTAATAACGGTCCGTAGTTGGCGACTAAAAAGGTAAAAAAATATTAAAAAGTAAAAACCAAACATGAAAATTGAATCAAGAAAGGGCGTGCCAAACAAAACATTAGCAATAAATTCATTTTATCACTTATAATAAACAAAGTTCTGTTTATTTATCAAGAAACCACATTTCCCTATTAACATTTTATTAGTTAGCGTGTCTACCTTCTATCTGCGCTAATAAGAAGTGTTGCTAACGAAAATAAATGTCTCAGGAGGTGTTACATTTTATATTATGGTAACACGCGATATTCGATTTATTGTGATTCTCTAACGTCCAAGTCGGACAGATAGAGATCAAAGCTGACATATTTGCTACATTATTGGACGTGGCGTGACCTTTAGTTTTTATATGACATGCTTTTTTTTTGCACAGGAATATAACGAACTAGCTTCTGCCCGGGACTTCGTCCGCGGAAAATTTTGTGAGACAAAAGTTGTGATAGCTCGGTTAATATCCATGTTATATAAATAATTTATAGCCTCTGTCACTCAGGAGTAAAGCAGCTTTCTATTATAGCTTCAATTTTTCCAATCGAACCATTAGTTCCAGAGATTACCCCCTACAAACAAAAAAACAAACTTTACCTCTTTATTATATTAGTGAAGATTTAGAAATAATAACTGCCAAATCGAGCAGTGGAGCCCTATTACCATTGGGCGTCCACTGCTCGATTTGATCCATGAACTTTTTTTTAACTTAAGGCGGTTAAGCCTTTAGTTATGAGTTCATGGGTTAATATCTTGCCAGACGCATTGCTTTATGTAATTTATTTCACCACCATTCGTCTCAAAGCGGTAAAAAAAAAACATTGTGACGAAATCGGCATTGTGACATCCACCAACCCGCAATAGACAGTCGAGGATGATTACAACCCATTTTACTATCTTCTAGAGGGGAGACATAAATTTCAATAGTGGGAACATTAAAATACTGATTATAACTGAAGAAAAGTTATCTGTGTGAAAAATTAATGAAAATGAAGTCACTTAAAACATTTTCATTTCATTTTATAGACTGAAAATTCAACCAAACCGATTTTTTGATTAAAACATTAAATTTTTATTCACTTTAGAAAAAAAAAAACAACACTTGTGGAAGCGAAATATCAGTATTACCAATTAGTAAACATAGGAACTAATGAACATCACTTTATTTTTATTTTACCAGGAAAATTTAAAATTTTATTTGTTCCGCTAGTTTATAATCGTTACTAAGTGGGGATTATTCTTTTTTGTTACTTTAATAATTTGAAGAATATAAGACTCCATCAGAATAACAAAATAAAAATGTTTTTCGGTTAAATCTCGTAAGGTCAAGAATATGGATGTAATTGAAGATTGATTATACGCTGCTTAGCAGGTTATTACTAGCACCTAATATGATAGAATAAACAAAAAAAAAAACACAACTTATACATAAACTTAAATCTATGGATACAATGGCGGTCTTATCGCTAACAGCGATATCTAGCGATATTTTTACCGTGTGTTTTGTAACCGTTGTGCTGTGTCTGTCTCGAATAAATGTATTTCTATTCTATTCTATCTATCAGACTATCTCAGGATGGATGGTAAGAACTTAATAAAGAAGGGGTAGATAGTGGTCTGAAATTTTAGAGAAGCAGTTCTTGAGTGGCGATTACAAACAAAAAAGTGGAGCATTGGCACTTTTCCTGGAAGAAGGGCAGAGAACTTAGAAATACAGAACCAGTCACGAGGAGGAGGAGGAAGGAGACCTATCTCTGACGTATGGTATAGCAAAATGTAATGGCGTTTAATAATTTGAAGAATATAAGACTCCATCAGAATAACAAAATAAAAATGTTTTTCGGTTAAATCTAGTAAGGTCAAGAAGGTGCAAAAAGAAAAAAAAAGGTGGAAGGTGGTGAAGGTGCGTTTCTTGCAGAGATGTACGAGAAAGCTGAGCGGAGCGAGGTTTTTCGACTCTATAAAAGATTGGGACTCTTTCCAATTCAACTTTTGACTTAAGTATACAATATCTTATACAATATGCAAAACAAGTACTTTTAACCTTTTGAGTACCTTAATTAGACGTAATAGAAAAACAATAGGTATGCGAACGCCAGAATTCGCATGGGGCTCAAGAGTTTAAGACTATATATTATAATTGTCCAGGCACATTTCGACTAGCTCAAAATATTTGTGGTACTAGCTTATCGATTACCTTCTTTAAAAAGGCATATCTACCCAATGCGTACATACTTGGATAGCGGTTCCATACGCAGCCATTATTCATGATTATACGAGATACCTTACACGGATTTCAAATGTGACAAACACACAAAAAAAGACCGACGAAAGCTCGTAAATGAAGTGTATTACAAGTCCCAAGTGTGTACATAAAACGCGACGGCAATCCTTAATTAAAAACCCGAATTCACGTACACATAAAGGAAAAACATATAAGTTTGGAGGGTCCCCCAGAAGCAAACAGTCGTAAATCTGAGGTGCCGCTCCGGTAATGGGTTTTCTTATGTCAACAAATCGTATGTATATTACAAGAGATACCTAGCGAACAAGGTACATACATTTGATAAAATCCAATTGTAAATGTACGCCAATTTTCTTTTTGTAATGGCGATTCAATTCAAATTATTAGCAATTACTCCTTTCGATATAAAAATTTACAATAGCGGAATAAAATGTCTATACGTCGTCTATGGCGAATAGTGTTCCACGCGCAGCTCAAATAGTTGTCAACAAAAGCGTAATGTCCCTACTGGGGCCATGAGTTAACTTTTGAAAGGAAAACCCGGAGTCCTGGAGCGCAATGCAAAAAAAAAGCAAAAATATAATTGAGTTTTACTCAGTAAAAGTCTGATCCCAATCCGCCCTAGTATATGTGAGAGAAGTCATTTGATGATGAAATGACTGGAAAAAAAATTTAATCTATTTATTACAAAACTTTATGTAAGTTTCATGAGTGACTTTGCACATAAAACTTCCAACAAAAAAAGAATAACTTTAGAATTTCTTGTCAGTTACTTTTCATGTAAAACGACGAATTGAAATCGTATACTAGACTCCAACATTTTTTATGTGTCTTTTTCGGCTTATGAATAACAGGATATAAAGAAAAAATAGGTATTGAATCAAAGTTAGTGAAAGTTTTATTAAACAAATCCCTAATGATCAATTTTGCTTACAATAATAAAATTAAGACCTCACAATTCTCTTTTTTTACTTATTTTAATGGTTCTAATTTTTGTCTGGATATTTACAATTAGAAAATAAAAAGCAATTCTTTTTATAATGGGCGTAATATTAATATGTATAATATATATTCAATGACAGACTTATTCATATTTGGTTTGTATAGTACACTCATAGATATATCAAACAGTAGTCACTGGATTGTACCTACAAATGTGATTTCTCATCTTTATGATCAAAGATTTACTGGAAGAAAATCATCGTTAAGCTTAACCTTGTATATAAATCCCTATGTACCTACTAAGCTAAGTTTTGGTTTACAAGAAATAATTATAAATTATAAATTTTAACACCAACCTTGTATTAAGTAAAATATTCACAGTTACGCCTTGTTACGGATTTGGGTACGATTTTTTATTTTATTTAGCCCTTACCGTCCCTCAGCTGGGCAAAGGCCTCCCCTAAGTCCTTTGAAACCTTCTCCCGCGCCGCTTCGAGCCAATCATCTCAGTACGCGTCCAGATCATCCCGCCACCTCTTTCTAAGCTAGCCTCGACGACTCCTTCTTTCTACAATGCCCACTGTGTGGCGACGTTTGCCCAGCGGCAATCTTGCATGCTACTGACGTATGCCCAATCCCACTTAAGCCTGGCAGCCTTTGCCCAAGTCTATTTATGACAAGAAATGATAAAAAGCAAGATACAATGTGAATTCCGTACTATTCCGTGGGCGTACTTGTTTTCATACAGAAATATTAGTAAATGGGAAATTATAAGTCTAGCCACAAAATTATTTATTGGACACTAGATTAAACTTCTAATTTTATAACTAAGCAACGGGAAAATAACATAGCCTCTAATAAATTAATTCGACTTTTTTACACCGCCAACTAAATATGCTATAGAAAGCGTCAAGTAAAGATCATCAATTATTGTGACTTGTCCTTCTCATTTATACATTGCTAACTAATTTACTAACTCGGCCACGGATTTTACATCTCGTCACTATTTTACGTTTTATAGCTTCAAAACACTGTCCTCAAAAAAATATAATTCAAACTTCGACAGAAAGCATCATTTATTATAACTTGGCATGTAATATAATACATCATATTCTTTTATCGCTAAAACTGATACCAAAATTAGAGTCTTACATTCAACATCAGCCAGCACCACGTATTTAATTCCAGGCAACAACTCATTCAATTTTAATCAAGCTGACAAGAAATTCAGGAGTTTTGAAGAATACAAAAAAGTGTATTTTTCAGCTTGGAGCGTAATGCCACCGAACAATTAGACCGAGTGGTTTACTGGTTGCTGTGATTGTCCAGACTTTTATCGCAAGTACAGCTACAGAGATAATCGGCGGCGACGACCTCTCGCGCCGGGCCTTGGTTCAGGCCATGGTCCGCAGCGAAGAGGAATGGCAGGCGGACGCCTCCTTCTGCGAAGCAGTAATGCTCGTAAAGGAGGAAGCCGAACGCATAAAGCAAAGGCAACAGCGCCCTCGCCGTAGCTGACGCCGCCGCGATCCCGCCGATATCCGGCCACCGTAGATACTGGCTCGCGGACGATGAGCAATGGGTAGCTCGCCGTCCGGTCATCTGGTAACTGTCCAGGCCTAGTCCAAGTCGTCAACGGCGCGCACTGTTCCTGCGTGCTTCAAGGAGTTGTCAGCAAACTGTAGGGGCCCTTCAGGGTCGAAGCCTCCTGGAGCCGAGGTTTGGTGCGAAAGTGTTACCGGGGCTCTGGGAATAAGGCAAGGAAGGAACGGGGTAGGTTGTTTAGTCAGTAAGAGTCTGACACTGTTTCCCGCTCCGCCCAAGAGCGGGATTCGTCATTGGATGATTTTTACCTACCATAAAAAAAACCATTAGAGGCAAAGTCACAACTACTGGGATTAAAAAGAAAGCGTGGATAGCCAACTGAAGCGCGAGCTGCATTAATTAACCAATAAATGGTTTTATTTTCTTTTTCGTCTAGGAAGGTGCCTACATTCTCTTTACGTTTCTATTATTTACTATACGTAAAATGACGATAATTCAATAAAAAAAATTGATTTTTCAAAAATAAAGTAAATTATTTTGTCTCTCCTTAATAGCTTCTGGTAATATTAGTGGCCAATAGTATATATTTGATGTTATTTTTAGCAAACTTTTGACGATCAATTAATATGGGATGAGTTACATTTTAAACGTACTGAGTTAAAAAATTAGAAGCTAAATAAATATATTTTTTGATGTCATTTAACAGTATTTTAGAAGTTTACTGTTACAATGCTTGTTACAAATTTAGATGCTAAAAAATAACTATCGTGCTGAGCTGTATTTAGAGTGGTTCACATAGAAAATAAGTAGTGGTTATGATAGTATTATTTAGAT
The DNA here is from genome assembly GCA_029852875.1 of Mythimna loreyi. Taxonomy (NCBI): domain Eukaryota; kingdom Metazoa; phylum Arthropoda; class Insecta; order Lepidoptera; family Noctuidae; genus Mythimna; species Mythimna loreyi. Next base: position 15,627,648 of record CM056782.1, on the reverse strand, counting down.
GCTCGTTAATTGTGGCTGACTTAGTAATTTAGAAGGCAACCTACATTTTTGGGGGCGAATTATGATATTAAAAAGAAGCCTGTTTAAATAGCACCCTTAGTAAATTAGTTTTTATCCTGAGATCCTTCAGAGTCCCGTATACCTCAATCTTTCAATCAACTGTAATGCAGTGCAAAGAAGAAAGGTAAGTGTAATTTTAGTCAGTAAAAGTCCGACACATTGCGCCTTGGAGGACAAGAGACCTTTGGATGATTTTCCAACTTAAAAAAGCCTCAGATAATCATTATGACTTTATGAATGATAAATATACATAAGGATGGATGAAGACGACCTTCAGCCAAACAATGCTGAATGGATTTTGTTAGGAGTATTATAAAAGAAAAGAAAATCAGTGATAATGTGACTGTTGACAGGAAACATGTAAGAAAATATTAGGTCCTTACATATGAAATTGGCGTTATGTCGTTGCCACTTTGATATCATAATATCTCGTCTATGGTTAGGAGTTCCAATTTCAAATTTATACAGCTATTTACTCAAAATTTTTTTGAAAACCGTTATCTATATGTTACTTCCATCTTTGGTTTTTTCTTTGCGCCACTCACTTACAAAATAGAAAACATAAAACATCGCGTTATTTACCAGTACGAGTTTCGTCGTAGCACCAGTGCTGCAAAAACGCCACAACGCCTCGAAGGATTGATGATGTGTATGGTGGTGATGTCGCAAAAGAAAACACAGTGAAATCGACTTTAGGTTACTCCCTTACAAAACGCCATTTTCATATGTAAGGACGTAACACTTGGTTGCGTCAAAACCAAAAAAAAAATTAGAATAAGGTAATAGAGATGGTGATGAGCTTAAGATCTTTAGTTGGTTCGGTATTTTTTTATTGTACTTTTAACTATTTAAATTAAATATAGATTTCTGTAACTATCCGTAATTTTGTTATTCAATAAAACAAAATATTGTACAAGTTTTTCGGTGAATTTCCATATAATTTTAACGGCGGCCACAAAATATATTCATAGACTTGCATGACATTAATTAAGTTCACACCCATGTCATAATTTATGTTATGATTCATTTATAACGTCAAAAAAAAAACATTAACATTAACGATGTTTTGTTTTTAATTTTTATGCCTTATTTTTCTTTGTTTCCAGTGTCATAACAATTCATTCACACATTTGTGTACCTAATAAGCTGTTGCTGAAGCCATTACCGACAGTTGATGGTTATTCCGATTATTGGTCCAATTGTCTGGTGACTGTCCGGACTAAGCCCAAGTCGTCGACGACGGCGCGCTCTGTTCCCGCACGCCTCAAGGAGTTTTCAGCAAAACCGTTGGAACTCTGCAAAAGCGTCGAAGCCTACTGGGGCCCATTGTCTCTTTCTGAAAGGAAGACTTTGTCCCAGTGCGTAGGGCAAAGAATGAACGGTGTCAAGTTTTTAGTCAGAAAGAGTCTGACACTGTTTCCCCCTCCACCCAAGAGTGGGATTCGTCATTGGATGATATTTGCCCACCATAAAAAAATACTAAGGGTATAAATGTAGTATAAATGTAGCTGGTTAGAGGGGGCTTGCCCCTTGTCCAGGACAGAATGGAAGAAATAAACAAACAGAAAATAAAAGCAAGATTATGATGACATTGCAGCTGACACAGGTATCCCCTTTATAAGAGGGATGCTTTTCCTCAGTGCCCAGATGTGTTTAGTACACCCACCGGCTCGGTGGATGACACTTTTCTTCAAATTTCTTAGCTCTGAGACATGAGGGCTTCCTACTGATGTCTTCCTTTTTAAAGTTTTGGAAACAATAATTTCCATCATCATTTCAGCCGTAAGACGTCCACTGCTAGACATAGGACTCCCCCAAACGTCACCACAAAGACCGGTCCTGTGTATCTTGCTTCCATCGGATTCCATCAAACCTAACCAGGTCATCGGTCCACCTTGTAGGACGCCTTCTAACGCTGCGTCTTTCGGTTCGCGGATCTAGTTTTTAAGAATAATAGCGATTAAATTTGAACACCAAGTGAAATGTACCATATCCATGTCAATGTACATACCAGTCTTTTTTTTTATGGTAGGTAAAAATCATCGAATGACGAATCCCACTCTTGGAAACAGTATCAGACTCTTACTGACTAAAGAAGTAGGTTCTTTAGTCTGTAAGAGTCTGACACTGTTTGCTGATACTGTGAGGCACCTGTTTTTTTTTATGGTAGGTAAAAATCATCGAATGACGAATCCCACTCTTGGAGCGGGAAACAGTGTCAGACTCTTACTGACTAAAGAACCTACCCCGTGCCTTCCTTGCCTTATTCCCAGAGCCCCGGTGTAACGCTTTCGCACCAACCCTCAGCTCCGGGAGGCTTCGAGGCCCTGTAGGGCCCCTACGGTTTGCTGACAACTCCTTGAGGCGCGCGGGTACGGAGCGCGCCGTCGACGACTTGGGCTCGGTCTGGACTGCTACCAGACGACCGGACGGCGAGCTACCCATTGCTCACCGTCCGCAATACATACCAGTCGTGACAGTTACCTTTAAAACCACTGTATTGTAATTATAATTATTTGCTTTTTCTTTTAAAATGTTTTGCAATGTATTAATCTGCCAGAAATATCTTCTTTGTGAGAGCGCTGGGCCATGAGGCGGGGTGATCGATTGATTCATACGATGAACAAAACTATTTGAATGGCAAAAAGTACATGAAAATAACATATTAAAGTTTTCTCAAAGTTCTAGAGTTCTATTCACAAAACTGTGAAGAACCCACATTTTCTGTCGAAGTTACTGAAAAGAGTTTTTTTTTTCAGTAACAAAAATTGTTTGTATTTTTACAGAACTTGTAAGTTTTTAATAAAGCGCGCTTTAGAATACCCTTTCGAATACCGGGTTTATGTTGACGGGTTGTATGAACACCACAATTTTTGTTTATTAAAACATGTGCCCAAAGAAAATAGTATTCAAAAACTCGCGTATTTTCCCGCTTTGTACCGCTTTCCTACATAGGAATTTGTGTACGTTGTTTTAATGACATCAGGTTTTTTGAAAAACAATTATTTATTTATTTTAAAGCAATGTTTTGTGGCTTTCTGGTTGCTTTAGGTTATGATGCCTCATTCCACGTTCACGTGATTGTCATTACTAATTAGTTTTAGTAGGATAAGAAATCCGCAATCCACTATATACACGAAAGAATAATAACAATTCTAGCATGTTTTTATAAGTGGGAAATCGTCGAATAATCCTGTTCCCTGGATAGACCAAAAAAGAGGGTCTGACTTTTACTGATTAAAACCCACCTGTGTTCCTACAGTTGTTCTTTGCGTTTCAAATGCACAGTAACTGTTTCGAACAATCTCGCAGGGTCAGCAGGGATATTTTGAAAAGGAAACCTGTCCTAAAACATTACAACTGAAGACCACGGGTACAGTTTTAGTCAATAAAAGTCTGATACTCTCTCCCGCTCCAAGTTAGAGAGGGAAAAGTCTTTTGATGACTTTCCACCTTAAAAAAACTCTTCCTCGCACCTTCCCCTTGCCTTTGGAAAGAAAACTAGTAATGGTTTGGGTAGGTAGGTTGTTTTTAGTTATGTGTTTATGTTTAGTTCTAAAATATTGTAGTGCTTTTATATTTTTATTTTATTTCATGTTTTTGTTGTTGCGTCAAATAAACGTTCTATCTATCTATCTATCTATCTATCTATCTAGGTACTCTCAGTACTCGATTCTGAATTTGTAGTGATCTTATAGCCTCTTTATATTTGTAACGATTTTAGATTAGTACATACGTACTTCTTTTCAGCCAATTTTCTTCCAGTTCGTATCCGATTAGTACAAGGAAAATAGGTATATATTTTCCTAAGGAATTCCTGTATTTGAAGCCGTGGCGGGTTGCGAGGGTTAAGGTCACGCTTCAGAGTGCGTATCAGGGAGTGTTTTCCGTATATACCTTTTTATATAGTAGGTAAGCAAAAATTGAAAGCGGGTTGGTGAGTGTCTGTCAAAAATATGAAAGATGGTGAAAGGTAGGAATGGGTTTTTTTTAGGTGGAAATTCATCCAGAGGAGGACGTGTTAGAATTTTACTGACTAAATGACAATAGAGAGCAGTGGTGGCCGAGTGGTAACGGCCCCGACTTACGAGTCGTAGGTCGCGGATTCAAACCCAGCCAGGCGCATTACTTTGTGTAATTTATTTCATCACCACTGCTCTCAAAACGGTGAAGGAAAACATCGTAAGGAAACCGGCATGTCCTAGAACCAAAAATTCGAAGACATGTGACATCCATCAATCCATTGCCTCTCCTAGAGAGAGGAGGAGCCTGTGTCCCTGCAGTGGGAACATTAAAAGGCTGATGATGATGATGATGAAATGACAATGAAAATTCAGTCAATTTGTCAGTTTACAGGCCGGTTGGTATAGTGGTTAGTATCTCTGACTGCTACGCCGGAGGTCGTAGGATCGATTTCCACCCAGGACCAATTATTTGTCCTGTGTCTGGTTGTAATTTATCTATAATATGTATGTATTTAGAAATATATAAGTGTGTTTATCAGTTGTCTAGTACCCATAACACAAGCTCTGTGGGACTAGACGGCGTTGTGTGATAGTGTTGTCGAGTATATATTTTTGTGTTTTATACTATACTAGCGACCCGCCCCAGCTTCGCACGGGTACTGATATTGAATATATTATGCATGTATTATGCGCATAAACCTTCCTCTTGAATCACTCTATCTATTTAAAAAAGTCGCATCAAAATCTGTTGATTTAAGAAGATTTAAGCATACATAGGGACAGGCGACTTTGTTTTATACTATGTAATGATTATAGGATACCCATATTTCGTAATAAACTTATGCTTCGACCGTTACACAAATTATACTAAGAACCAAAATCTCAATTTAATAGAAATGTAATCCCACATTTATTTCACTATTATAATCTAATGATATAATCCCCGCCTCCTATCTGTTTTCAATTATTGAAATGGTACTAATCCGTTTAAGAGATTAACACCGAAACAAATAGGAAAATATTATACAAACGGACGGACATCGGATTAAAGTTGTGTATAAATTAAATTTGAAAACATGGTTTTGCTATTATCTCACTAGTGCACAAAGCTAGGGAAAATCCGCGGATTTATTTCATGAATATAATGCAGGTACTTTAGTTTTTGGACGCGGTTTCGTTTACACGGGTTTTACAATTATTTATTTGAATGTGAGGACAGTATTTTTGCTCTAATAAAAAGTGAAGATAAATATAGTTTATTATAGAGAATCGCGTGGCCACATCTGTTATTCTAGCTGTGATTACATAAAAACAGTTTATTTCAGATAAAACCCTGTTTTATGTCATTATATAACCCCACCTTATTTTGGTAGGTATAGATTATCATAAATATAATGTCGTGGCAACACCTGTTAAACTCTTGAACGACGAGCGATCGCTGGCGTTCGCACACCTCATCATCCTTTTTAATGTTCCCACTGCAGAGACACAGGCCTCCTCTCTAAGAGAGGAGGAATTAGCTTCAATTTTGACATTTCAAAAGTGCCTGTAAATGGTCTATTTGAAATAAACGATTTTGAGTTTGAGTTTTGAGGGAATGAGCCGTAATTCACCACGCGGGCCCAGTGCGGGTTGGTCACCTATTGTCTTTCTATTATGTCTCTGATTACGATATTCGAAAGGTTAATTTTAGTTGTGAGTTTACATAAGAACAGTTTTTTTCAGATGAAAATCCTGTTTTCTGTCAATAAATAACCCTATCTTTAAGCACATAAAATCGCCAAACTAAGTGGCAATGAGCAGAGCGCTTTGCGCGCGGAGCCTTTGGCCATTGGGGCCGAAAGGTTCTGGAGTGGCGACCGCGTACGGGAAGACGTAGCGTTGGAACTCCTCCCTCAAGGTGAACCAATCAAATAAGGAACAGAATTAGGTTTTTTGTCAGTAAAAGTCTGACATTATCTCCCGCTTACCCCAGGGCACATTGAGATGTCATTGGATGATTTTTAGTTATAGTGTTTTCGTCCTATGATGAGTTCCCTGACAGTTCTTGTCTGACAATTAAAGTGATGAGAACTAACGAAATTTAATCGATTTTTTTTATAATATCGAATCAGTTGGCAAAGAAAGTGGAATCGGATTGCTAATTTTTACATAGGCTATTGTGGCGACGTTTGGGGGAGGTCTATGCACAACCATGGACGTCTCCCAGCTGTAATAATGATGATCTTTCGGGTGGAAACTATCAAGTGACTCTTCCCAGTTCTGGGAGGAACAAGGAAAGGTGGACCTTACGTCAGATTTTAACCCACCAGTGTTTCATTAGTTGTTCTTAGCATTCCAAAGTCAAATAACTCTCTAGAATATTTTCTTTCACGTGACAAAATTTTTAGGTGGCTTAGTACTAATGGTAATAAGTTCTAAGATTTCTGTTGTAGTACCTTGGTGAATAATCGACATTTTCTATAAACGTCTTTTCTTTTGAAAAATAATTCAACAAATAAATAGAATATTAATATTTTATAAATTCATTGAATAGACATTTATTGACAGATGAAATCACTGGAACTTATTAGTGCCATTAAGGACTACGCAAAGAACTTAAAGTTTATTATTTTAGGATATTTATATACCAAATAATTTCATTATTTTACTAGTTATTAGGTGTAACATAACGTTACCATAAAGTTATACACATTTAAACAGAAAACCACACAAGACTGGAAAACTTTGTAAATCAAAGTAAAATCGTGGCTTCATTTTCTTAAGTTAATAAAATTGTAGTTAAAGATACCATAAAACAGTAACGGGGTGGTTTATTTTAGAAATGACTAATTAGAACTCGTTTTAGAGCCCTTGGTCGACAAGTGGGCGCCTTAATAGCTATTTGGTACAAATTGAACCTCGTAAAATTGTTGTGTCTTAAACATGCAGTTAGGTAAGTTTAAAATTAACGTATTTAACACATTATAAAATAAGACATGCTATAAAAAATATATTTTAGATTGTCCAATCGATAAGAATATCATCGAATTTGACATTGATAAACACAAACAACAAACACGAAACAAACAATAAACAAACAACAACATAAACAAAGAAACACCAAACAAAACAAACACCAAACGAACAAACAACAACTTAACTGTTTTTATTTGTTGTACTGTTTTTTTAAAATGTAAATGGGTATAAATTGGCCTGAATAAAAAGATTTACTATTATTATTAGTATAAACAAACAAACGAACAAAACTCACAGACAAACTCCATGTCTTTTTTATTTTCAAAATTAGAACGCTTATTGCATTTTTGTAAAAAAAAAAATATTTGATCTAAATTAAAACCCCGAATCAAAGGTACAGTCAGTTGCAGAATATTTTAAACGAAACGAGGGAAATATGTGCAAACATAATTTTCCGCGAGTCTGAGACGAACAAAATGGCTCTTGCGCGGCCAGGAGTGGTACTCGGAACTCCTCCAACGCACTAGTTGCTAGACAGTTGGGAGACTTGTGGAAACGCTTTATGTACCAGACTAATATACGTGGACACCTTGCCAACACTGAAAACTGTAAAAAATTTATTCAGAAGTAGAGATAGAGAAAATTTTTCACAACAAAGTAAACATAAAACGGACTAAAGAATTGAAGGGTTACCGTGACCCTGAAACGCAAAGTTCAACTTTAAGTAAACAGGCGGGTTTTAGGCTGCAAAAGTCTAACACGCCCTCTCTTAATTTAATGACTTTCCAATATTAAAAAAACCGCCTTCAAAAAAAGCCAAACGATAAAAGCTCCTACACTAAAAAGTTGAAAATAAAAATTTGAATTGCTGTAAAGAAACTTAATTTATAGGTAAACTTATTTGACATTAAATAAGTAAATATTCAAAATTTATCACTTCTTTTTGGAGTCGGTGCCAGCCAAGACGAGGAATTCAACAATCCCTTGAAAAACTACCTATAACTAAAAAATTTTGCAAATCCATCCATAAACAACGGAGTTCTGAGGTAAAAAACATAAAAAAAAAAAATACAATCGAATTGAGAACCTCCTCCTTTTTTTGAAGTCGGTTAAAAAAATAACATCAAACCAGTCTTCTTTTCAAGTGATGGGTGTCGCTGGGCGGTACCCAGCCAAAGTAGGCGCGCGCGGCCTTGCGTCCCCGTAAGGACCCAAACCGAGACCGAGCCCAGCAATAGCAGAATTTCTGAAAATGAAACAGTGTTTCTAGAACGCAAAGGGCAATGTAAGATTGATGTGTGATTCTAGTAAAAAATCATAGTCCTGTGTGGTATACAAGCTTATAGTGCCGAAGAGTCTATATAACAGGATTCCCATCGGCTTCCCTTATGAATATGTAATCTAAAGGTCAACGACCTTGTTAGTTTGATCTGTTGCTCATTGTACTTCCAATTTTCAAATGCCTACAACTTTGAAATAAGAATGTGAAAGTCTCAAGCCGAAAAATACCGAGTTCCCTATTCAAAAATCTAAATTCCATACTACGCAACTATCTCTTACTTTCCCATGAACTAACTATTCCTATTTCTCTTTTTAACTCGCAGAAAATTGTACCAAAATAACTAGCTGCATGGTTATAATGAGTAAAATAAATAACAATAATCCACAGGTGTTGAGGTACAAGACCATAGTACTCAGCGATGTCTATGCACAGATGCAAGCGAGACAGAAAAAATAATTCATGATTTGACTATTAATGATTCAAAATATGAATGAATTTAGTTGTTTATAACTCTTACTTACATTTTATTTAACAGGATTCTTTATAAGATAAAATTGACATGGCGTGTTTGTGTCTATTTCGGTTTATGATATTGTTTTGTTGTCGTTTCTTATTTGTTTTTAACTTTGATGTTGTGGTGAACCAGGTAAACAGTCATTTTGTGTGTGGTGGGGTTGCAGACATCATTTTTTAATGGCATTTATTCAGGTAGACTGCTGTTTAACAGATTTTTGACTTAATATGAGAAAGACCCTAAAATATATCTAAGGTCTTTCTGAAATTAAATGTCAAAACGGGCTTGAACTGGAAATGGAACTTGGAACGAAACTGAAAGAAATAATTACATAGCAAAGCCTTATAATGTAGTTTATTTTATGTATGTCTATGGGCCTCGGTGGCCTGAAAACAAACTAGTTAGGTATTATTATTGTCAACAGCAGTATTCGTTTTAAACTGTGCTCCATATAAAAAAATCTAAAAGTCACTTAAAGTAACATTACAGTGAGTGTTGTTGATAATATTGTTTGGCCAATCAATAGTGCTAACAAATAAAGTAACTTTTACCACGCTGTGACAATTCATCAAAAAGTTATAGTGAAAAAACTTTTGAAAGTTTTCATCAAACGGCCATAGTCATCGTACACCAGTCAGTACCCCCCCGCAATCAGCCTGCCACCCCGCTGTCGCCCATCATACGCTTCACATCGAAACAACGCAGCGCTGTAACGCTAACTGACCATCGAGTACCTCCGTGTTTATGACTGCTGACCACTGGATGCAAAATTTTTCGTGAGCCACTCAATAAAATAACTATAACATTATCCAGAATCATAATCAGATTCTAATTTTATTGACAATACACATCACGTAAATCGTTATTACGAGTATAATGTCTGTTCAAAGAACGCCACCTAAATCACAGGACGCGGGCCAGTCAACCTGTGAAACAGACTTAAATAAAGTAGCTGCTGGTCTCATAAATTCTCCAACTAAAATAGCAAAGCGTAACAACAAAAGAACACAACGTGTCCTTAACGAATGCACGGGCGAAAACTTTTCATCCTTTAAGGATGAAGTAATGTCCATGATAAACCAATTTCGTGTGTCACAGAATAATCGTCTGGATAAATTGGAGGAATACATGATTTCCATACAAGAGCAGAACAAAAACATACAAAAGACTAACTTGGACATCGAGAACTCCGTCACACACCTTTCGTTCAATGTGAAAACGGTCGAAGACAAGATAGATCAGCTGGAACATGAACGTAAACAAATATATTCGCATCTATCGGCATTAGAAGAGAAATTAGATCGCTTGGAAATGAGTAGCCTGAAAACCTTTTTTGAAATTAGAAATGTGCCAAAAGTTCAAAATGAGAAGAAGCCCGATCTATTTGGTTACGTCATGAACTTGTCTAGGGTCGTTAACTATGCTGACCTATGTAAAAATGACATTCGAGATGTCGCCCGTATGCCTTCTAAAAGGGACACCAGTACTTCTTCGATTGCAATTGAGTTCACCAACACGCTAACCAAATTGTCTTTTCTGGAGGCGGTTAAAAAGTACAACCAGTCTAAGCAACCACATCAGCTTAACTCAAATGATATGGGCATAAACGTGTCTAAACAACAGATCTACATCTCGGAACTACTCACACCTAAAATGAAACGCCTTTTATTCCTTACGCGTGATTTTGCTAAGACAGCTGACTATAAGTTTGTGTGGACCACAAATGGTCAAATTTACCTTCGAAAAGTTGAAGGAAAACCTTATATACGTGTAAACAGTGAAGCCCACTTAAATGAAATAAAAAAAAGCCTAAACAAAGAAAATTGACTAGTTTTAAAGTTAATTTCTGATTTTTACTTGTATCTTGCATGTTTTTTGTTTTTACTCTTTTACAATCAAAATGCATGCCTAGTTTTAATTATTAAAAATATCTACTTAAAATTGCAATCAGAAAAAGGACACAAAAGAACACACAAACACACAACACATATAATATACACCTATTCAATGATTACTTTCACTACTCACACTATTACGATTTTTATGCACATAATTTATTACTCACCTTTTAAAACAATCACAACACTGCTGAATAATATACATAATCACTACGAGCACACTATTAATTGTTTACTGCACGTTACTGTTTTAACCTCACTTTGTTTGCAAACTTTTTTGTTCATTGTGACACTGTTGATTGTTAAAATTAAACCTTGTCCTTCACTTTTAATTGCACAACTAATATTCAAAAGGTTTTTTATAAGTTTAAATATGTGGAAACACGACTTCTACATAAATCACACAACAAATCAACGCGTACTTGGCATCACGGGAGAACTGCTTGCGGTTACGTCACACATAGTTACATATCCCCTCTCAACTTCCTTTTCTAATATTTGTGCTAATATTGTCTATACTGCTTACCTATACATCAACGGCTCGCACTATTCTAATGAGATGAATGAAAACAGGCAGTTACTCGCACCGTTTATTTCTCATAAGCGTTCACTATTTTTTGGTTCTTTTATAACCACTTTTATTTTAAATGGCTACTTCCGACGTTGAACTTGACTATTTAACTGTATCTGAGTCTGAGGTCTGTAATGTCGTTGATTGTTGTAACCTTATTTCACATAATAAACCAAACATTAAAATAATGACTCAGAATATACGTAGCATTTCTCGTAACTTTGATGAACTAGTTGTCCTCTTGCACACATTAAAGATAGATTGTGATGTTATAATTCTAACTGAATGCTGGTTGTCATGCAATCTTACTATTCCAAACCTACCTGGGTATAAATCTCATATAACACAGAATTATAGAAACCAAAACGATGGAATAACAATATATTTTAGGAACACGCTTAATGTCGATATAATTGAACCGTCCTTTTCGGAAAGTAACTGTCTGATTTTAACTATAAATAATGATACAGCTGTAATTGCATTGTATCGATCACCATCATACAATAATTTAACTCCTTTTTTAACATCCCTCAGCTCGACTATATCCAACCTAAAAAATATGAAATCAGCTGTTATAATTGGGGATATTAATATAGATATCTCAACGCAGTCACATGACGCCAAAGCACCTGAATATTTGAACACTATGGCCTTTCAAGGATTCCTACCTGCCCATTCTTTTCCTACCAGGCAAGGTAAAACTTGTCTTGATCACGTTCTTCTTAAAACAAAACTCAAATCTCACACATTTGTTTTAAATTCTACCATTACAGACCACAACGCGGTATTACTCTGTCTTTATATGGCTAACAAAGATAATAACACACAATCTCACATGTCTAAACTTAACGTTGCTGCTATTCGTGAACAACTGCTTAATGTAGATTTTAGTCACATTACTGATATTGATGATCCTAATGAAGCCATGGATAAGTTCGTTGTAATGTTGCAAGACATCATAGCTGACAACACCACGATTGTTAAAATTCCCCGTAAAAGACGCATCATAAGACCTTGGATTACTCCAGGATTACTTAGATGTATACAGCATAGGGATCGCCTCCATAAGGACTCCCAAAGATCACCTGAAAATGAAACCTTAAAATTAACTTACATTCGGTACCGAAACCATTGTAATAATTTACTAAAACGACTAAAAAGACAACACGATAAAAGTGAGCTAGATAAAAACAGTAGTAACAATAAAAAACTCTGGGAAGTAATCAGATCTATAACAAATACAGGCAAAACAAAATCAACTGCCTCCAACCTACTTGGTGATTGTCCTCAAACATCTGTCAATCAGGCTAATGATTATTTTGCTAAAGTTGGAAGCTCTCTAGCAAACAAACTTCTAAACTGTTCGACCACGGTTCAAAATTCTTTTGATTTCCCAGTCTCAAGCCACACTAATATACACTCATTTGTATTATTAGACACTAATGAGGAAGAGGTCCTTTCACTTATAAATGGCTTAAAATGTACTAGCGCAGTTGGACATGATAAAATATCTAGTGGCATATTGAAAGCCGTGAAAGATATAATTGTTCCACCCCTTACTCGCTTAATCACGGAGTTTTTCCGGATGTTCTTAAGAAGGCTATTATCGTCCCTATCTTCAAGGCGGGTGATAGGTTTCGCGTTTCCAACTACAGGCCTATTGCCATACTACCAGCTATATCTAAGATTCTGGAAAGAGTCATTAATTGTAGGCTGGTTAAGTATCTTGAGGGCAACAATTTGATTTCTTTTGGACAGTTTGGTTTCCGTTCTGGAAAGTCGACAGAGGATGCAGTACATAAACTAACTGACCATGTAATTCAAACTTTAGATGATGGTAAGAAAGCACTAGCTATTTTTCTTGACCTGAGTAAGGCATTTGACACGGTCTCAGTTCCGCGTCTTCTAGCTAAGTTGGAACGCCTAGGTGTAAGGGGTTTGCAGCTAAAACTGTTTCAAGATTACTTGAGCAACCGTAAGCAGTGTTTAAAGGTAGACACTTTTATTAGCACTGACCAATCTGTCTCTTTTGGTGTCCCGCAAGGCTCAGTGCTTGGACCTACGCTCTTCTTAGTATATCTCAATGAGCTATGCGAAATGAAGTTAGAGCATGGTGTCATCATTTCTTATGCTGATGACACAGTTTTGCTGTTTTCTGCTGATACTTGGGAAAACGCATTTATGCTGGCTCAAAATGGCTTCAATAAGGTGTCCAACTGGCTGAAACAAAATGTCCTTACTCTAAACTCAGATAAAACCATGTACATGCCATTTTATTTACGAAGTTCTAATGCACCCGCCCTTGAACTTACCTTAAAGTCACATTCCAATCATATCCCCTCCTCAAGTGACGCTATTTGCAGTTGCCCTTGTTTAATCAGACGAACTGAAACTAAATACTTAGGTGTTATACTCGATTCATCACTCAATTTCAGTGCACACATATCTCTGCTTCAATCCAGACTAAGAAAGCTGATTTATGTTTTCAAGAACTTGCGCCACGTAGCAGATATTTTAATATTAAAAAAAGTTTATAAGGCACTTTGTGAATCGCTTTTAACATATTGCATTTCAAGTTGGGGTGGAGCTTCCAAAACCACTCTACTTCCTCTTGAAATAGCACAACGAGCAATCCTAAAGGTTAGCTCTTTCCGACCCATTGATTACCCTACACATCTTTTGTATCAGTTCTGGAGCTTACCCACTGTTCGTCAACTTTACATATTGACAGTGATTCTCAAACAACACTCTCTCACCCTCTTCGACAAAAATAATCTACTTAAGCGGCGTCGTAATGCTGTAGTGCCTCGATCCCGTCAATTCAAACATTCTTTTACACATAGGTTTTTCTGTTTCACCGGTCCTTTCTTGTACAACAAACTAAACACAACTCTCAATATCTACACACTCAACAAACGAGAATGCAAAACCAAACTATTACACTTTCTACTCACATGTGATTATCAAACTACCGAAGACCTACTTAAAACATTGAGATGAAATTACACCACAGACACATGAAGCACATGCACACATAACACAAGTTTTCTTTTTCATTGCAATTTAATATTTTGTTAAGTGTTAAATTATTTATATAACCGTAACACTAAAATGCTGTTGTACTGATAACTTATTTTCTGGAAGAGAACTGCGTCCTGAAATACAGGCTCGGCCTAGCTCAGGCGCAGTTGCACACTTATATTTTTTTTATTATTCATGTGTAATAAGTCACCTTATTTTTCAAAATTTGTTAAATATTATGAAAAAAAAAAAGAATTATTTTTATTATAAACTATTGTTATTACCTAATTTTGATTTTGTTATTTATTTTTATGGATATAATTTCAATAATTTTAATTTTATTATTTATTTTTTTTATGAATTTAATTTCAATGATTTTAATTTTATTGTCTAATTATTAATGTAATTTATTTTAATTGTCTTGTTTAATTGATTTTAATTTATTCTTCAAATTGTAATTTTAATTGTGACTATTCTGATTATCGTTTTATTGTATATTAGTCAATGTTTCTTGTTTGCAATAAATTATTATTATTATTATTATTATTAAGGACTGGACAGCAAGTTAACCATTGTTTTATTCTAACTCTCATAATAAGCTTACAGTGACGAAGGGTGGATATTTCCTGAAAGGAAGCCGTAGTATAAAAATTAAACTCACCTGATGCAGCACACTCCAAGATGCAAAAAAAAAAATAGGCTCATCATTATGTCGCACAACAAAAAAATGGTCCTTTTATTTTTTTACGTGTTTAAAGTTTTCATCATCTCACGTGATGGACAGGGTGGATGGTCGCCGATAGAGCCCGATAACCTAAATAACCTATACACTTGAATTAAAGACCCCTAGGTCATAGGCTATCAAAACTATAAAATTAAACAACAGCAATAAAACAAATTTAAAAACGAAATATTCCAAGCTTATCAAGCATCATTGACCGCGCGTAATTTCGCTAATCTGTCTGTTGTTTACAAACTTTTTTCTTCTCGTATTTTTCCCTTATCGTTTCGCAAATTAAACAAAATAACAAACAACTGATTTACACACGCTTTTATGTCATGTCCAGTTCAGCAGATTTACGGTACACGAGATACACGCTATTAATTTTTATACTTTGTATCAACGGCGTTATCCTCTATATCTCCTAAATTAACATTTTAAATGTTTGTACGAATGATGAAAAGGAGAAATTATAAAAACAGACAATTTTATTTTATTGTCTCGTATACGGGCCCAATCGTTATCTAGAAATTTCGATTGTATGACTAATGCTTAAAATTATGGCAGGCCTTTATCGTTTTATTGTAATCTTTGAAACTTTTGTGAAGGTTTATGGTTTTTAGAGATAAACAAAATTATGGTTTTGGGCATTACAATGTGATTCTTGTGATCACTTATCAAGAGTAGGTACCAGGAGAGAAGTGAAAAATTAATGTGCTTACAGACCTTCGATATATATTTGTGTCGCAGCCATCTGGTTAAATTAGCCATCCAATTGGAAGCCTAGGCCGTTCGTTAAACGCCTTATCTAATCAAATGGCTGAAAAACAACGTTGCGGTCAACAACGTGACCGCAACATTTAACCAGATGACTAAACGTTGTGTATTTGCTATTTGATTGGATGCCGACATTTAACGAACGGCCTAGGCGTCCAATTTGATGGCTAATTTAACCAGATGGCTGCGACATATGTACTACGAACTAGATGAGACATGCCGTACAGTGACTTTACTCCACTTAAGTGATCTGCATGCTATACACTTTTACATTGATGACATTAGTGCAGATTTCACGTATCAACGCTATAAGTTTTAAAAACATTTGATAGACGACAATTCTTATAAAGCGCTGCAGGACTTGTTTTAACTTTTCAGTATTTTAACTGATCGCTATCGCTAGCATGTAAATTAATATTACAGAAATTTTAATAAAATATGTAAAATCAATAAAAAAAAATATCATAAAAAAACTCTCTTAATAGGGCTTTTCAAATCTGAGACGAGATGCAAACTTTTTTCATGCTCGCTTCACTAATTCTTGCATCCTATTTCACTGAAGAGAAAATATCTTGCCTACTTCCACGAGGGCTGCGAGCTAGAAGTAATTCTTGACTCTGAAAATAACAGAAATATTGAACCGAAGATGTTCCAGTTAGTATAAAAAATATCCCTCATAATCCTAGTAAATTAAAATGCTTTTCAATATATTATTATTTCTAGCCTATACTACCCACTGCTGGTCAAAGGCCTCCTTCCATTCCAATTTCATAATGAATTTTTAAATTCTTCTTACCTACCTATAAAACTATTACAACTATCACACAACGCTGTCTAGTCTCAAGCTAAGTAGAGCTTGTATTATGAGTACAAAACAACAACTGATAAACATACATATTCATTATTTCATCACACAAATATTATTTTGTCCTGGGTGAGAATCGAACCCATGACCTCGTCCAACAGGCCAGTCAAAACCTTTAGGATTAGGTTACCTCTACATTAAGGGAGAATGTTGTATTGGAGAATCTTATACCTTAAATTAATAAACTTGAAACTTGGTACAAATAAGTACCTACTTTCAATATTAGTTTTTCTACACTAACCTCAAACTACGGTTTAAAGGTTGTAAAGTTTTATTAAAACATTTTGACGAACAAAGTTGCTGGGAGAGAGTCTCGTATAACTAAAAAATAGTACATTTTGATACAAGTGCAGGAAGTTTGTCATTGCGACCGAGGCGAAATTCGCACGAGCCGTAGGCGAGTGTGTTATGGAGCCGAGGGCTGCAATGACAAATCTGCACGTGTGTCAAACGACGTTTTTCAATACACTTACGACTTGTGAAATGAAGAAAGAAAGAAAAAAAATTTAATCGTTTCTCGAACATACAGTAGAAATATAAGAAATATATAAATATAGCATACAATTCTGCTCTGGTCTGTTTCTAATTTCGTGGGGTCGTCTAGCGACTCTGGGGGACGCCTCGCGCCTGATTCGATAAACTAAGTAAAACAAAATAATCACCCGTGACCGTGACGATAAGGAAGGAAAAAAAAAGCCCTTGTTGTGATAAACTCAAAAAAGCACTTGGGTGATATACATGCTATATTGAACCTAATAGGAGTGCGATAAGAGGCAGTAATATAGTATGTATATCACCCAAATGCTTTTTTGAGTTTATCACAACAAGGGCTTTTTTATTCCTTCCTTATCGTCACAGTCACGGGTGATTATTTTGTTTTACTTAGTTTATCGAATCAGGCGCGAGGCGTCCCCCTGAGTCGCTGGACGACCCCACGAAATTAGAAATTGACCAGAGCAGATTTGAATACTATACTTATATATTTCTTAAATTTCTACTGTATGTTTAAGATACGATTATTTTTTTTTTCTTTCTTTCTTTATTTCACAAGTCGTAAGTGTATTGAAAAACGTCGTTTGACACACGTGCAGATTTGTCATTGCAGCCCTCGGCTCCATAACACACTCGCCTACGGCTCGTGCGAATTTCGCCTCGGTCGCAATGACAAACTTTCTGCACTTGTATCAAAATGTACTATTTCGATATCCACTTCATTACATAGTATAAAACAAAGTCGCTTCCCGCTTTCTGTCCCTATGTATGCTTAGATCTTCAAAACTACGCAACGGATTTTGATGCGATTTCTGTTAATAGATAGAACGATTCAAGGGGAAGGTTTATATGTATAATACACATATTTACTATCAGCATCATACCCGTGCGAAGCTGGGGCGGGTCACTAGTCTACATCTACACTAATATAATAAAGAGGTAAAGTTTGTTTTTTTGTTTGTAGGAGGTAATCTCTGGGACTACTGGTCTGATTGGAAAAATTTTAGCAACAATAGAAAGCTGTTTTACTCCTGAGTGACATAGGCTATATTTTGTGTACGCGGGCGATGCCGCTGACAAAAGCTAGTATGGAATAAATTGATCAAGACATAGTAGTAAGTATCTAGATATAAAACAAGTAACATTATCAAAGTCTCATTACTGTATGATCTAATTAATGTTGGCTAATTTGTCCTTCAACTAATTAGGGTGGCAGATGCCTGTGAGGGACCCAAATTAGCTTTGTGCAACATTTCGCAGATCATGACCACGTGCAGGTCTTGTCTTTGTGAGATGGGCTAGAGGCAAAGTAATCATACATTTGGTTTTAGTCAACAAATGAAATTGGCTGCAACCTGCTGTAAATATTTTTTTTACACCGAAATGTGTTTTTTTTTTCATGTTTTATTGGTTTAAAATAGGTATCAAAGATTTAGCTGATTTTATATTCATGAGTATCTTTTTTTTCACACGATACAATTTACAATGTTTTTCTTACTTTCTTTTTTATCACATTCTTTCTTACTTTACTTCTTCTTTATTTTTTCCTTCTTACTTCATTTCTTTTTTTCTTTCAACCTTTTTTTCGTTTTTACTTTTTTCTTGAATTTTGCCTTCTTTTTCTGTATTTTTATTTCTGATTTTAAACCATGATATTTAAAAAAAGTCCGTTCATAGTACTCCTCTATTCTAATAACACTCCAGACTAACACTTAAAACTTGACAGTGCTTTTAAAAATGTCTGACACCTTCAATTAACGTTTATTTTAAAATGTTGCCCTAACCACAACACAGTTCTAAGAAAACTATTAAGAAGAATATAAAGTTGCTACTAAATCCAAATAAACAGGAGTAAATTTTAAACTTTACATTTCTTGCTACATTTTCTTAAGTAAAATAACAGTTTCGTAATGGACAAAACGACTTTAATAAATAAAGTAACACTGCTAAAGATGCCAGTACAACTGCTAACTTATAAATTGGTTCAGAATAAAAACTTCCAACTTGTAACAAGTTTTACATATTTTGACTGAATTTATATTCCTGCAAGTTGACTGCATAGACTGAATAGGAAGTGGTCTTTCAAGTATTATTTTTATTAATCCTTGAACGGCTTATTATTAATTTCTGACATCGTCTTCGCCCGTGAAAAAAGTTTCTCCTAACAAATTTTGGACTACACGTTTCACCTCTTTAGAGGATAAATTTTGTGTGCGTGTGGTGTGAGGGCCCGTTTGTTAAAATTCTTTCAAAATATGCTTAATATTTATTGAACATTCCCAAACAATTGTGGAACTTGAAATCAGAATTTGTGAAAGTCGAATAACGGAGATATAGGCTGTTAAATTGGGCCCTCAGTTCTCACATAGAGGATTGAGGGCCCGGCTGTACCGGGTAAACTAAAGACTCCACAAAAAAACTATTTATGCTAAAATCTAAGGTGATACCAAACAAAATTTGTGAAATCAATATATTATCGCAAAACACTCTCCTACTTTAGATATCCTTGTTCAAAATGGGCCCTCAAATCTCACTGACGTAAATGTTTACTACGCAAATAAACTGAAACCATTAACTTACAGCTGCTGTTTGAAGTCGTATAAGCTACTAGATAAATTGTGAAAATTTGTGAAAGCAAGACCAGGTCACATCTTCTTGTTGTTTAAAAGTTATGACCTTGACAAAATCCGGGCCCTCAGTTCTCCACTTTTTCATGTTTTCGATAAATTACGCTAAATGTATGAGAGATAAGATAAAGATGAAATTGTCGTTTCATGTGAAACATATTGTGCAACAAATTCTGTAAAAGAAAGAACTGAAAAGACCATTTATTGAAAAAAAAATCGAGTTTTACTATAATTACTTTGAATTGGGAAATAGGGTGTCCACAATTTTCCATATATAAAGTTTTTATTTTCAAGTTATTATATATTTACACATTTCAAAACAATACCTCACTAACTATCACTACACACAAACTGTTCTCCCCAGCTTCGCTCGTGTGGATTTTTTCAAACTCTTTTTTTCCGACAATTGCGAATACAACAAAACAAAAAATTAGACCAATATGTGTATCTGTTCTAAATTAACGCTTTTACATAAATATTTAAAAAAAAAACAAAAATACACAATAATACTAATAATACTTCTCGGAATTATCGAATTTATTACTCCCCCTAATGATTATAATATAGGTCATTATGTATGTCATATACTAATTAATAATACTTTCAAACGCTATGACGATAATAAGAGAAAAATTGAAGATAGTGACACATTGAAGCCTGTTACAGTACATTTAGTAATCTTTGCTGCAATTTAAAGTAGGTATTCGTATTTTATTTTTTAACTGGCGTAAACATAAAATAAAGATAGAATTCTAATTGTTTTGAATTTAATTTTACGCCAGTAAACTTATGGAAGTCATGTCGCCTGATTGAAAATACACTTGTTTTTTGTTTGTGCTATTCCTGATATATGTAATGGGTAAAAAGATAATACAAAAGGGATTTTAAGTACAGTTCGTCTTCTAGCCGATCAAAATTTGAGATCGTCGCACTGTACCTACGAACAACATTCGAAAGCTTAAGTAACATTTCGTCACATTTTTTTTTTATTCAGTTATAATTTACAAACTTAAAAATATTTTTTCACTAGTCATATTCTGAAAGTAGTTGCAAGTTTCCTGCGGAGCGAGTTGAAAGTAGCACTTTTCCTCTCCAGGGAGTTTTACTTTCAACTGACAGTTGTCTAAATATTAAAAAAAAAACTAGTTCTATTTTGATATTTGTATTGAACCGTGACCCGAATTTCTATACTGCCAGTACAATTGAAATAATATCAAGATAGGAATAAATTAAGAATACTTTTTTTTAATGACTTTATTTTAATTTACTTTCAACTATTTCATTAAAACTAATATATCATTGAGAAAAATGTTGACCTGACCCGTTTTAACATTGATAAAATGAAAGATATTGACTGAATAGCCAGAACACCACTGAAAAAAAAAACAAAATTGGCATGGTACTATCTCTCTATAATCTGTGGCCGATTTGATCCTTCTTGTTTTTTTAGAGTAGTAGGTTTGTTTATATTTTACTAAATTTCTGTTATAAGAAATTTGTATTAACATGATAAGTCCATCAGCTTCAGTTATGGATTTAACGTTGGATTCTTAAGAGGAGAAAACCTTTTACCGCCTAAATGAATATAAATGTACCTATCTGAAAACATACGAAGACCTTTGACAACGACACAGGTTTTTATCATATTTATTTCTTTCAATTCGTAATGAAAAGCACAGTGTTTACCTCGGGGTTAAAGAGTAATTTAGTACCTCGAACTATTTGCGACCTCACTCTGCTCGGTCACCAAACAATTTCTCGGGAATAAATAACTCACTTTCAGCCCTAGGATAACAATGTACTATATCATAGGTACAAACAACTAAACTAATACCTATAGGATGTAATAAACCTCGTATTTATTATATTATCTTTTTTATATATAAATATATATATTTCTTCTCTTTTATTATTATTTCTTTATTCAATATTATTGTTAAAAAAAAAACTTTTTTTATTATATTAGTGTAGATTATTATTACTGAAGAACGTTACACCACATTAGGTATGACTCTTGTGTCGTGAGTGCGTTTACCAATATTGATACACTCGTATATGTATGACGAAGATTACGTTGTACATTGATAAAAATAATCATTTCGGAGGGAGGCATTTAATGAATATCAATCTTGCGATCCGTTGAGTAGTGCGGACGCTCTTAACGAATTTACTAGTTCGAGTAGTTATAGTATACCTAAGGTTGTAAAGATATCTACTGGGAAATAAAAATGTTTATAAAATGAATTGTTGTTTTAATAAAAACGGCATAAACCCTCTACCAAAAAGCCTAACTGATGTCAGCTGCATTTCTACCTTAGGTTATCATAGTTTGGTATACCTACACTTTACAATAGGATCTTTTTATCGATTATAGAAGTCGTGACCTATTTTACCTTTTAGCTGTGTTAATTCCCGAATCGGGCCGCACCACTGGCCGAATATTAACTTTTCTGCTGCGCTTTACCCGGCTGATTTGGTGATAATCAAGGCTAGAGTAAATAGGATACTTTATAAACTAGTACGCCTCACCATCAACGACAGCATCACTGCTTTCCATCAGATGGGAACGTAGTCGGCACTAGTTTAAATATTTATGTAAAAGCGTTAATTTAGAACAGATACACATATTGGTCAAATTTTTTGTTTTGTTGTATTCGCAATTGTCGGAAAAAAAGAGTTTGAAAAAATCCACACGAGCGAAGCTGGGGAGAACAGTTTGTGTGTAGTGATAGTTAGTGAGGTATTGTTTTGAAATGTGTAAATATATAATAACTTGAAAATAAAAACTTTATATATGGAAAATTGTGGACACCCTATTTCCCAATTCAAAGTAATTATAGTAAAACTCGATTTTTTTTTCAATAAATGGTCTTTTCAGTTCTTTCTTTTACAGAATTTGTTGCACAATATGTTTCACATGAAACGACAATTTCATCTTTATCTTATCTCTCATACATTTAGCGTAATTTATCGAAAACATGAAAAAGTGGAGAACTGAGGGCCCGGATTTTGTCAAGGTCATAACTTTTAAACAACAAGAAGATGTGACCTGGTCTTGCTTTCACAAATTTTCACAATTTATCTAGTAGCTTATACGACTTCAAACAGCAGCTGTAAGTTAATGGTTTCAGTTTATTTGCGTAGTAAACATTTACGTCAGTGAGATTTGAGGGCCCATTTTGAACAAGGATATCTAAAGTAGGAGAGTGTTTTGCGATAATATATTGATTTCACAAATTTTGTTTGGTATCACCTTAGATTTTAGCATAAATAGTTTTTTTGTGGAGTCTTTAGTTTACCCGGTACAGCCGGGCCCTCAATCCTCTATGTGAGAACTGAGGGCCCAATTTAACAGCCTATATCTCCGTTATTCGACTTTCACAAATTCTGATTTCAAGTTCCACAATTGTTTGGGAATGTTCAATAAATATTAAGCATATTTTGAAAGAATTTTAACAAACGGGCCCTCACACCACACGCACACTAAATTTTGGGAAATTTTCTTAGTGCTTGCCAGTGCTTGCCTATGTCATAAAACAAAACCTTGTGCAAAATTTCACAATCCTAGTCAATGTAGTTTCGGCTGTGTAATGACACAGTAAGTACTGACTTGACTTACTGTGTAGTGACACAAAAAAAGGACGTGTAAAAACTGTTATAAATCACCTATCAACGCTCACTGGCGTTAAAATAGAAATAATCCAAGAATCCTCTGGGAATTTATTCCGAGAGGATATTATTTTGGGACAATTTACACAGTATCCTAGGATATGCTAAATCTGCGTGCTAAATAACGTCATAATCCGATCAAGAAAAGGCAACACACTCAAATTTCGCTATTAACATATTAGTGTTATTATAAAATAATAGCGTGACGTAAAACAGGACCAAATGGAGAGAAAAAAACGTATTGCGCCGACCCCAAGCAAGATGATGATTTGATCTCAAACGGAACTTGAGGCCCTGGATAGGCAAGTCATACATCGATGACTGCATACCGAATGCGTCACCCACTATCGTCGCGGATGAGACTGTATATCACGCGGAAGTATGGGGGTCGATATTTTTTTAAATGCTAAGACCCGACACAACCACGAGGTATGCAGTCTCAGGGAATATTTCCCAGCTGCCAACGTGGATATGCAACGAGATGTAGTGGCAGTGGATGAGGGACTCAACCCGTGCCAATCCGAAATAAAACGGGACAGGGGCAAGAAGATTATGATTAGCAATAATTTGACGTGACTAGAAAAAAAGCGTAATTTTATAGTTTAGCTTCACGATATCCCAAAGCCGTGAATGCATAAACACTTGTACATTTATAACTCTGGTAGATAAATAACCTAACAAACGAATTTTCTGTTCTTGTCAGATTTGTTATCCCAAATGCAAACATTTGAACCCAAAAACACGTCCAAATTATCTTGTGACCTTTAAACGGAACATCCTGTCAACAACGCAATATTTCATGGAGACGGACCTTCAATCCTAAGGGAGCACGTTAACAAGTTACAAGGAACCCGACTACCAAGCACAAAACAGTACTAAATTATTTAGTTTACAAACTGTCTCTCATATTCTATTTGCGGCTTTTGATGTTGTCTTGATTGTGTTTACATAACATTATATATTTACTGTTGAAGTCTTGACGTGCTTAGTAACTTAGTAATTAGATACTCATTAGTAATTATAATTACTTCGTTATACGAATTTATAGAATATTTTTTTAAGTGGGAAATCATATCTGCCCTTTTGTGTCAGACTTTTACTGTCTAATACCAAGTCCTTCTTTGCATTCGTCTAAGGGATCTGAGTTCTCTTTCGCTCCCGAAAGCAAACTCATGGTCCCAGTACTCGACTTCGACCCCATACATATTAGTATACCATAGTATACCAAACATATTATAATTATTAACATATAATTTGATTTCAAGCCCTCAAAAACAAAACCCAAACAGCGTACTACGCATTTCGATAAAAAGAATGAAAAGGAAAAGAATTAGGAAAAATAAGTGACAATAACAAAAACACAAATTGTAATACGCTGTGTCAGTTATAATTGCAGAAGGCGGGCCGAGGGCGGGAGCGAAGCGGAATTTCTGTGTCCTCTGCAATTTATGTCTGGCAGAATCCATACAAATTCAAATATCAGAAAAAAGAACTCGACACTTAACCGCCTACAAGCCGCTCCCGATCCGCCTCCCATTCAATGTAGGGGACTCAATACCTATCGATAAAATAATTATCGAGTAAAAACAGATTAACTTCAAAATGGTACTTAAGTACCCATGCTAATGATTATAAAGCACACTCCAGTTCATCTCAGGTCATAGACTTTTTTTTTGGTAGGTGAAAATCATCGAATGACGAAACCCGCTCTTGGGCGGAGCGGGAGACCAGTGTCAGACTCTTACTGACTAAAAAACCTACCCCTTTCCTTCCTTGCCTCATTCCTGGAGCCGCGGTGACAGTTTCACACAAACCGGCAGCTCCAGAAGGCTTCGACCCTGAAGGGGTACAGTTTGCTGACAACTCCTTGAGGCGCGCGGGAACGGTGCGCGCCGTTGACGACTTGGACTCGGTCTTACCAGACGATCGGACGGCGAGCTACCCATTGCTCACCGTCCGCGAGCCAGTGTCTACGGTGGCCGGATATCGGCAGGATCGCGGCGGCGACGGCTACGGCGAGTACGCCGTTGCCTTTGCCTTATGCGGTCGGCCTCCTCCTTTACGAGCATTACTGCTTCGCAGAAGGAGGCGACCGCCTGCCATTCCTCTTCGCTGCGGACCATGGCCTGAACCAGGGCCCGACGCGAGAGGTCGCCGCCGCCGATCACCCCCACGAGGACACGGCGATGCTCTTCCCAAGCAGGGCACACCTCCACCGTGTGCTCCACCGTGTCCTCCGGGCTCGCCTCACAGTGGCGACACCCGGACGTCTCTTCCGCACGAATCCGGTGCAGGAATCTCCCGAACTTGCATGTCCGGTGAGAACCTGCGTCATGCGGAAAGTGAGGACGCCGTGAGGTCTATCCAGCCACGCCTCAAAGAGGGACACTACCGCTGAGATTACGGTGTGCCCAGCGCTGGGTTGCGACAGTCGCTCTTTCCACTTCACCATGAGATCTCGCCGGAGCTCCTTCCGCCACGCCTCGACATGTTCGGGCAGCGGATCTTCGCCCCGGCGTTGCATCTCCACGCGCTGGTCGTGCATGTGTGCAAGGACTGTTGCCTCCAAATCCCATGGTGGTAGGCCAGCAAGGAGGCTCGCCGCCTCGCGGGACACCGTGCGGTATCCCCGCACCATCCGGATGGCCATGACCCTCTGGCAGGCGTTCAGCTGGGCCGCCGGGCGTTTACGCAGCGTCGGCGCCCACACTGGTGCCCCATAAAGGGCCATGGACCGGACGATGCCGGCGTAGAGCCTCCGGCAGAAGGCGTCTGGACCCCCAAGGTTCGGCAGGAGCCGCTTGAGAGCAGCCCCCGTCCGATTGAGTTTGGGGGTCAGACGTCGGAAGTGCTCCTCGAAATTCCATCGGCTGTCGAGGACAAGTCCTAGGTACTTCATCGTCGACTCGACGCCGATGTGAACTCCTTCTACCGTTAGTTGGGAACCCGTTGGTGGCGCGTTCCGAGGGCCGTGAAAGCACATGGCCTCGGACTTGTGCAGTGCCACCTTGAGTCCCAACTGCTGGATCCTCTCAACGACTGTCGCAACCCCACGTGTCGCTAGTTCGACCGCCGCCTGGTACGACCTTCCCTGCGCTAGGACCAGCGTGTCGTCTGCGTAGCAGACCACGCTGACCCCTACGGGGAGGTCGGCGCGCAGCACGTAGTCGTACCCGATGTTCCACAAGGGCGGTCCTAGTACCGATCCCTGTGGGACACCGCACGACATCTCTCGCCGTTTCCAATCTCCTTGGTGACCGGGGTAGACTATGTACCTGTCGGACAGGTAGGCCTCGATTGTACGACAGAGGTAGTCGGGCACCCGGTGATACCGGAGTGCCGTCCTAATGCAACTCCAGGGCAGGGAATTAAAGGCGTTGGCAATGTCCAACGACACCGCCAAGACACACCTGCCCCGGGACACCGCATCCCCCGTCGTGAGGGCTCGCACGCGCATGATGGCGTCCACCGTGGAGCGCCTCCTGCGAAACCCGAACTGGTCGTCCGCGAGATCGGGCCCCTTCAGTGTTAGGTGCTTGACGAGGCGGTCTGCAATGACTCTTTCAAAGAGCTTGCCCACCTCGTCAAGCAGCACAATGGGCCGATACGCGGACGGAGAGTCCGCAGGGCGCCCCGGCTTCGCGACGAGGACCAGTTTTCCCGTCTTCCAGGGAAGTGGAAACTGGCCCCTCTCCAAGCATGCGCTAAAGAGCCCCCCCAATCGAGACCCGAGAGCCTCCATGGCCAGGACCCAAGCCTTTCCTGGCAAGCCGTCGGGTCCTGGGGCGGTATTCTTCGCACCCATCCTGCGTACCGCCACTCTCATCTCTACCTCGGTCACTTCCGGAGCATTGGTACCGTCGTCGCTGACGTGGTCCGCGTCAGACACCGCTGGTGGCGGAGCCATGGGCGGGGGGGAGTGGTCCCCCCGCGCAGGGAACAGAGCGCTCACCACACCCTCCACGATCTGTGGCCGGAGACTCTGCGTCAACGGGGGAGCCCATGGGCGGAGTTTCTCCCGCACCAACTTGTATGGGCGTCCCCACGGATCAGCGTTGAGCGTCCCCAGCCACGCTTTGCAGGCCTTGTCTTTGGCCCGCTTTATCTCCGATCGGAGGGTGCGCCTTGCCACCCTGTATCCCTCGTACAGCTCCGCCTCTACGGCCTCCGCATCCGGCGGGCGGAAGCGGCGCCTGCGGTGTCTGGTATACCGGTGTCGCGCAGCATTGCATGCGGCGCGCAGCGTCGCAAGCTCTGGCGACAACCAGTACACCTGGCGTCGGGCGCGTCCTGGGCGGAGACGGGGCATTGCCGCGTCGCAAATTTGCGACAAGGCCTCCCGGAACCACTCCGCCTCGACGTCGATGTCACTATTAGTCTTTAACTAATATTAATAGTAGGTACTCCTAAGCACTAAAAAAAAGCGAATTGAAAAAATGTTGAATTTAACGCCATCTAGGGAAAATATCGAATACAGTTACACTTGAACCAATAGCGTTCATGTTAAGTTTATTATTTATTTATTTATTATATGCTTTATTGTATACCTCATAATGTGGACAGGATAAACATTACGAAACTAAGTGTACCGCGGTCAGAAAACAAAACATTTACAACCTAGCCCAAATTTTGAGTCATTTAATATCAAGCATTGAAGACTAGATGTGAAAGTTACAGAAATACAAACGTACATAAGTTCATTTTATCAACATTTGATCTGATTGTCTCTTACAAACAATATATCAGACAATATCTAATTTTGCGTCACAAATTCTCAACTAGGTAGGTTACAGTCGAGCAACAAAGTTTGACCTTATTATCGGATCTCATCGTTTTCTTGTGAACAAAATACACGTAGCGATAAATTACACCCTATTCTCCGTTGTACGTTATGTAAATTCGTCTTTGGCGCGACACCTGGTGTGGCAATAAATTATTTAGATATCGTCTGAGATTGTATAGCCGGCTTCATTAATATACGGTAAGAAAAACTGTCCCGCCCAACACTTGTCGGACGTTCGCGAACAGTAATTTATTTGATACGACCAGTGCTATATAAATTATAAGATAGCGTTGTAAAGCTGCTATATGGCATGGACGGCTGGCTAACTGTAAGTGGCAGGCACTGCCTGATGACTGGGCATTACCATGACGCTTGACGCTCGCGTCTGTGTTAGCGTCAGGTTTTTTCTTTCATTTGATACGACCAGTGCTATATAAATTATAAGATAGCGTTGTAAGCTATTACATGACATGGATGGCTGGCTAACTGTAAGTGGCAGGCACTGCCTGATGACTGGGCATTACCATGACGCTTGACGCTTGCGTCTGTGTTAACGTCAGGTTTTTTCTTTCATTTTATTAATTTATACTGTACTGCAGGTCATTTTCTCTAATTTCGATCAGATCTGACTATTCCGCGCGCCTCAAGGAGTTGCCAGCTTACAGGGTCGAAGCCTCCTGGGGCCGAGGGTTGATGCGAAAGCGTTACACCGTGGCTTTGGGACTAAGGCAAAGAAGGAACAGAGTAGGTTGTTTAGTCAGTAAGAGTCTGACACTGTTTCCACTCCGCCCAAGGTCAAGATTTGTTATTCGATGATTTTTACCTACTATAAAAAAAAGATCTGATTGTTTATTAAAATAGAGTCGCAATGTTTTACAGTCTAAATTATTTTACACTGGCTCTTCCTAGTGACTTCAGATGCGTGAAAATAGAAAATATATGCCTATATTAGTCAGTGATTGTAAGGTTAATTAGCCAAGATGTGGGTATACAGATAACATGTGTAATCAATAATACGATGTAGTTGTATTTATAGTTGAAGCAAGTTAAAATACTCGATGTTATATTTCTAGTCGAATATTAAATCGATCGTTATTTGTATCGAGTCAAGAGTCAGTACGGCAACACTGTGGTATGACAGTTTTTGACGTTTTAAGAAAATGTAAATGTAAAAACATTCTTGATCTGACGGTTGAACCGAGCACTTGTTTAAAATAAATCCGTTTATATCATTGAAATCTTCGTTTGTTTTGAGAGATAAAGATTTGATCCTTTATCTCAGAAGTGGGATAAGTCAATTACGCCTACAATTTTAAAGAAATATATCCAAATAAAGTGTTCACGTGTTGCTACGTTTTTGTGTTGTGAACGCTAAGTACTGATTGACAATGGACAAAAGTGGAGCTGGTCGTAAGAGCAATGAGCGTAAACGTCGCCGCGACCGGAGAACAGAAAAAAGATCGAGTGCTACGCATAAACGGAAGCATCGAAGGCCGCGATCGAGTGATCGTGATTCTTCATTGGAGTCTCGTCGTAGTAAAGACCGCAGTTCCCGTGAGCAGGCCACGAGGCGCCGTCACCAGCCGGACCGGAGTCGCAGCCGTGGTGGACGTCGCAGTCGGAGCAGTAGCTACGAGCAGCGTCGGCGCAGCCGGAGCGTGGAGGAGAGTTGCAGCCGGGGCGTGGAGGAGGGTTGCAGCCGGGGCGTGGAGGAGAGGCGCAGTAGGCGAGGCCGCAGCCGGCGCCCAGAATCCAGCGCCGAGCGACACACACCCCCACTTCCTGGTCACGTGAGTAGCGCCAATGCTTTTAGTAATGACACGCAAACGTTCCTTGCTACTTTAGTGGAGGCTTTAACCAGAAATCGATCTGAAGGCAATAAATTCCCTATGTTGGGCAATGTGATCCCAGATTTTGACCCTATGGTAAAAAGTCAGACTATATTTATGTGGATCAATAAGGTTGAGGAATGTGCTAGGCTCTATGGTTGGGGTGACGACCAAATAATACATTACGCACTGCCTAAACTATCAGGGATTGCTAAAACGTGGTACCAGGCCCTTCCATCCATGTCGTATTCATGGTCAGAGTGGAAGGACAAACTGGAGCAATCGTTTCCAAGCAGTGAAGATTATGCTGAATTACTAACCGAGATGTTGTCAAAACGTGTGAAATTTAATGATTCGTTAGAACATTATTATTATGAAAAAGTTAATTTACTAAATCGATGCGAAATACATGGCAAACGCGCGGTGGATTGTCTACTATATGGGATTGAGGATCGGTCATTGAGATTAGGCGCCAAAGCAGCAAAATGTCAGGAGCCAGAGCAGGTTCTCGCATATTTCCAATCAATCAAGCAACATTTTCGCGAGCCAGATAGGTCAAGGGCGAACTTCGATAAGCGTAACAACACTACCCCTTCATCAACTAGTAATAGTTCTAAGCAGATAGGTAATGGCAGTGAAACTAAGCCTTCGAAGTCATACAATAATACGCCACTTGTCTGTTTTAACTGCAATGAACCTGGGCATTTCAGTTCTCGATGCACAAAAAAGATATTAAAGTGTAACGTTTGTGCCAAATTAGGCCATTTGTCAATTAATTGCCCCAGACTTCCCTCTGACTCGTCTAATAAAATAGATAAACCTAAAGAAAAGGACGTGATGCGTATTGAAACAAATAGCACTAGTGACACTAAATATTTAATTAATCTAAAATTGAACGGTGAAGTTATACAAGGTTACATAGATTTGGGTAGCCAATGTACGCTAATTCGTTACAGTGAGGCTGTTAAGAGGGGAATCACATGGACTGATAGTTACTTACCGACTATGAAAGGTATAGGTGAGAGTATAGTAATACCGCTGGGCGTATCAAACGTCACTATTGAAATTCAAGGTATTGAGGAGGAGGTTAACGCGTACGTTGTCGACGATAGCGTTATTAAATATGCAATTTTAATTGGACATAGTTTTACAGAGAAGCCAGGTATAGTCATAACCAAAAATACGCATTCATTAATATTTACTCGTGATCAATCAGTTAAATTAGAATTAAATTTGAAAACCGATATAGTAATACCTCCTAAGGAAATGTATCCATTACCTTGTATTTCGACAAACAAATATTCGGGTATAGTTCATGTTAAAGGTTCCTTACGTGGCATGTCACAGAATGAATATTATCTGATGCCTGGTGAATATGAAATAGAAAACGGAGAGGTTAGGTTACTGGTGCAAAATTTTAGTGACAGAACGGTTAGTTTAAATAAGGATACGCTCATTACACGAGTTGTTTATGTTAAGAATAATTTAAGCATTAATCTATTAGACTTTGAAAATGCTGAGGCTACATCCGCTTTCAATTATGGTGAACAACTAAGTGAATATGAGGTTCACCAATTAAAAGATTTGCTTAAAAGATTCGAAACATGTTTCTCGGATAATTTGAAAGACCTGGGATTGACTAATGTAGTTCAAATGGAAATTCAGTTATGTGACTCGCAACCGGTGGTTTATCGCCCGTACAGACTCTCCTTTCCCGAACGTAGACAAGTTCAATCTATGGTAAAGGAAATGATTGATGCAGGCATAGTATGCGAGTCAAACTCGCCTTACGCCAGCCCAGTCTTATTAGTAAAGAAAAAGACTGGCGAGAGCAGACTATGCATCGATTATCGTGCACTAAACAATAAAACAAAAAAGGAACACTATCCTTTACCTTTAATCGATGATCAACTTGACAGACTAGCTGGTAATTCTTTATTTGTAAGTTTAGACCTCGCATCTGGCTATTACCAAATTCCAGTAGAAGCAAAATCTCAAGACAAGACTGCATTTGTAACTCCAGACGGTCAATATCAGTTTAAACGCATGCCCTTCGGTTTAGCAAATGCTCCTTCGGTATTTCAAAGGGCAATGAGCAAAATACTCTCTAAAGTCGGTTATACGATCGTATATATGGATGACGTATTGATTCCTGCAAACTCCTTTGATCAGGGAATGACACGGCTAGAGGAGGTACTCCAACTCGTAAAAGACGCAGGTCTTACACTTAAGATAAAAAAATGTAGTTTTTTCTGTACCGAGCTAGAGTTCTTAGGATTTCATGTCAGTGGTGAGGGGATACGTCCAGGAAAGCGCAAAACACTAGCTATAGAAAATTTCCCGATTCCACGGAACGTTCACGATATCAGACGATTTATAGGCCTGGCTAGCTTTTTCCGGAGATTCGTAAAGGACTTCGCTCTTATTGCCCGTCCACTAACAGACCTGTTAAAGTCTCAATTCGTATGGAGGTGGACGGCAAAGGAGGCAGAATCATTTAGAGTTCTGAAGGCAAAACTAGTTGAACGTCCTATATTAGCTTTGTATGACCCCCAGTTAGAGACCGAAATTCACACAGATGCGTCAAAGCTAGGTATCGCGGGAATTCTCCTACAGAGAAGTGCTGATGGCTTACTCAGGCCAGTGGCATATTACAGTCGTAAAACCACGGTAGATGAGCAAAAATTTCACTCTTTTGAGCTGGAGACTTTAGCGGTTGTAGCATCATTAAATCGTTTTCGAGTCTATTTACTAGGGCTAAAATTTAAAATAGTCACTGATTGTAACGCCCTTCGTACTACCTTAACAAAGAGGGATCTTGTACCACGAATTTCCCGCTGGTGGATCCAGTTTCAAGAATACGATTGCGAAATCGAGTACAGGCCGGGTTCACGTATGGCTCACGTAGATGCCCTCAGTCGCGCCCCAGTGGGTGACCCAACCGATGTTGATACGGAGCATGTTTTTGATGTTCTGCATGTAGACGTTCGTGATTGGATATCTACTGTACAGAGTGATGATAGCGAAATAAAACGTATAAAAGATATCTTAGAAGACGACGAGACCAAATTCGTAGCTGACGTGCGTAAGAATTATATGTTAAGGAATAGTCATGTGTATAAAATTTTAGACGAAGGGTTGCGATGGGTAGTTCCGAGAGGGTGTAGGTGGCAAGTGCTGCGCATGAACCATGACGAGGTGGGACATTTTGGCTTCGAAAAAACGTTGAGCCGTATCAAAAGCATATTTTGGTTTCCAAAAATGCGTAGGTTCACTAAGAAATATGTCTCAGCCTGTTTGGAATGTGCGCATCACAAGGCACCTGGTGGCCCCAAAGAGGGAATGCTCCACCCAATCCCTAAGTTAGAGAAACCATTCCATACACTTCATGCCGATCACCTTGGCCCATTCATTCGCTCTAAGAAGGGCAACATGTATTTGCTGGTTATTATCGACGCATTTACCAAATTTATCAATATACGAGCTGTTAAAGATACTAAGACGACTACGACGATCAAATCATTTAAGGAACATTTTAGTTATTTCGGCGTTCCTTCTCGTCTTATAACAGATCGTGGGTCTTGTTTCACAAGTGCAAAATTTAAGAGTTTCATGGAACAATTAAAAGTTAAGCACATTTTAAATGCAGTGGCAACTCCACGAGCGAATGGACAGGTTGAAAGGTTTAACCGAACCATAACTGACGCCCTAAGTACAAAATGCCATGATGGGAATGATAACTTATGGGACGAATATATAGGTGACGTACAATTAGGTATTAATACCACTATTAATAAGACAACCGGGAAAAGTCCCTCTGAGCTATTGTTCGGTTGTAGATTGATGAACGCGTCGGAAAACGTATTGAGTGATGTAATTACTGAAGCAACTGAACGAATCGATGGTGATGCGTTACTTGAACTGAGGTCAACTGCTAGGGAAAGGATTGAAAAACAACAGGATTATGCTAAGAAGCACTTTGATAAGCATAGGAAAAGTCGGACTAAATATAATGTAGGTGATCTAATTAGGATAGAAAGGACAGTTATAGACAAAGATCATGTAGGAAAATCACATAAACTCATCCCCAAATTCCAGGGCCCCTATAGAATCCTCAAAATATTACCTAATGACAGATTTCTGGTTGAAGACACCCCATTGACGAGAAAGGGTAACAAGAGGTATGAAAATGTTGTCGCGCTAGATAAAATCCATCCTTGGATGAATTTCAAAGGTTACGCTAGTGAGAGTACTGACAGTGATCAGAGTGAGAGCACAGAAATAGAGGTAGACAGAGAGTAATCTATTATTGTACTTAGTAGGGAGGGATGATAAGATTATTCAGTTTTGGTGGTAATAATGTAGTTCTGAGGTAATCAACTTTCCTGATGAAGGTGAATAAGAATTGCGTGTCGTTATTAAGGTTAGATATATATGATTGAGCAATCAGTGCAGATAATGAATGGCATCGAGAAATCGATGTCGCACGTAATGATTGCAAGATAGTGAGTAAGATTATAATTAAGATGCGAGCGCGATTTGTCATAGAGGTCAGTGCAGACTTTGAATGGTACCAAGATAACGGTGCCGCACAGATGACCAAAGATGGTGACAGATCGTGCAAATGATGTGAGTACCATTTGTCACAGAGGTCAGTGCAGACTTTGAATGGTACCAAGATAACGGTGCCGCACAGATGACCAAAGATGGTGACAAATAGTACAATAAACAAAGAATGAGAATTGTTGATTAATTGTGAATTGAAATTTGATAAAGACTATGATTTAGATAAAATAAGTTGGATTGAGATAAACTAGAAGTATCATAACTTAAAAGTAATATGAAATTTTTATTGTGATAATATTTAATTTGAGTTTAGTACATTACTTGAACTGTAAAGTAAATAATTTACCTTGTATTATGAATTATTATTAGAGAATTAAATTAGTTATAGAAGTATGTATGTATTGATAATGAAGTTATTATTTGTCTTATGTTTAATATTTTTATTTTGTTTTATAAAATTGGTTATTATTGTGACCTAAACCAAGCAAGTGAGAGGACTCACTTACACAGGACGGCCGAGCTGTAAGGTTAATTAGCCAAGATGTGGGTATACAGATAACATGTGTAATCAATAATACGATGTAGTTGTATTTATAGTTGAAGCAAGTTAAAATACTCGATGTTATATTTCTAGTCGAATATTAAATCGATCGTTATTTGTATCGAGTCAAGAGTCAGTACGGCAACACTGTGGTATGACAGTTTTTGACGTTTTAAGAAAATGTAAATGTAAAAACATTCTTGATCTGACGGTTGAACCGAGCACTTGTTTAAAATAAATCCGTTTATATCATTGAAATCTTCGTTTGTTTTGAGAGATAAAGATTTGATCCTTTATGATAAAGTGGCATTCTACTGGTGAAAGAATTTTTAATTTTAGTTCCGCACCTCTAAAAGAAAAAACGGTACCTACCCTTATAGGATCATTTTCTTATACGTCTTTCTTGTCTGCCTGTGATACTCAGACACACAACAAAACGATCGTGTTTATCATACATACATTTTTCTTGGGTAGCAATCAAACCCGAAAGTCGTCATTGGCATAGCATTTAGGACCACTAACCACTAGACCAACAAATCAGCCAAATTTCTTTCCATCTTCGACATCAACTCGTAAATTCTCAGAATCAGAACTTCTCACCGAGTGAGTTACTTGGAAAACCCGCTGCCGAGAGGCATAATCACTTCACACATCGTTGCATTCCGCCATATTCCTGTTATTCCCACACTACACCTACAGTTTTTCCTAACACTAACCTCCTTTAAAACATGTTAACCTAGTTTCGACGAACCACAGTGCCCTAGCAAAAACAAGTCAACAAAATCAAACACACATTTAAAGTTTAGGGCAAAACAAAAGCGAAGCCTGTACGATTTGTATCGAAATGTAAAGTTTAAAATAATTGCTTGTGGGGAAAAAGTTCAGTAGTTCTTTTCATCAAGTGCACGCCGGCTGGGGAACGGATCTGAAGCAAATAAAAATCAGTAGCTAAGAAGAGTAAATTTTCCGCAGCTGGCTTCCTTTTTTCCGTCTTGGACACGATATTGTAAGACCCACAGTGGAAGTAATTACATTATGAAGTGCGGTTCCTATGTAAAGAGTAACGTAGGTATTTTATTTACTTTATATTGAAAGGTTTGTGTTAGGAAAATGTTATTAGTTTCGTACATCGAATGATTTGATGGAACTTATCGAACTGTTGAGGTTGGGTAAATAAACAAATGTAGGTTTATATGTCTTGAAACTTCACCTTCTTGGTGTAGGTAATGTTAGAAAAACGTGGCAAGTGCGAGTTGTACTAGCGCACTGAGGGTTTCGTACAAACTTATCTTTGAAAGATGACGGAAATAGTACATTTTGATACAAGTGCAGGAAGTTTGTCATTGCGACCGAGGCGAAATTCGCACGAGCCGCAGGCGAGTGTGTTATGGAGCCGAGGGCTGCAATGACAAATCTGCACGTGTGTCAAACGACGTTTTTCAATACACTTACGGCTTGTGAAATAAAGAAAGAAAGAAAAAATTTTTAGTCATATCTCAAACATACTGAAGAAATAAATTTAAAAAAGCATTCAAATCTGCTCTGAACAGTTTCGTTCTAATTTCGTGGGGGTCGTCCAGCGACTAGTGGGGGACGCCTCGCGCCTGGGTCGATAAACTAAGTTTTAAAAAAAAAACACCCTTTACCGTGACGATAAGGAAGGAATAAAAAAGCCCTTGTTTTGATAAACTCAAAAAAGCACTTGGGTGATATACATGCTATATTGAACCTAATAGGAGTGCGATAAGGGGCAGTTTTCGAGTAAGTGTATTGAAAAATGTTTTCCACTACTGCTTTAGCCTCGACCCAAATTTCTATACAGTCAGTAGAATTGAATAATATAAAGACGGTATAACTAAAGTATACGTTTTTTTAATTACTTTATAGTATTTCTTTAAAACTAATATATATATTTGGAATAAATGTTGACCTGGCCTATTTTGACTCCTATAAAATGAAAAATGTTGGCTGAATAGCCGGCCGACTACAGAAAAAAAAAACAAAATAGCGGGAAAATGGCGACCCGATCTTTTTGGTTTTTGCTAGTGTAGAGTTTTATTTTTAATATAGTAAATCTGTTATGAGAGATTTGTATTTACACGATAAGTTCATCAGATTCAGTTAAAGATTTAACGCTAGATTCTTAAAAGTAT
Source organism: Mythimna loreyi (assembly GCA_029852875.1). Lineage (NCBI taxonomy): Eukaryota > Metazoa > Arthropoda > Insecta > Lepidoptera > Noctuidae > Mythimna > Mythimna loreyi. The sequence goes on along the minus strand of CM056782.1, from coordinate 15,590,356 downwards.
ATGCTAAAGCAGTAGTAGAAAACCTTTTACCGCCAAATTTCAAAGAAATATACCTAAAATCATACGACGACCTTTGACGACGACTCAGATTTTTATTACTTTTCTTGTATTCGTAATGAAAAGCACAGTGTTTACCTCGGGTTCAAAATTATACTTACTTTCACCCCTAGGATAACAATGTTCTATTAAACACTGAATCACAATTTACTCTGTTTTATATTCTAAAATAAAAATACAAACAGAAATAAAATCAACGTAAGAAAAAGTAACCCTGTGGGAAACGGAACTAGTGTATTTCATAGGTTACTATGTAACCTAGCTAACATGCCAGTTGCGATATATTCTGTAACATATATTCTGTATCATATTTGTAATTGTGGATGTATATTTTAAGACTTACGTAACTTGTTATTGATACTGCTCCAGCTTCTTTAGTAACACACTCTCTTTAGTCACGGAGTATCATACAAGGATTTAGCTACAAGTCACCCCTCAAGGAGAGTGGGCTCAAAGGCATCTCTTATTTATTTATAAACCGTATCATATATCTAAGTAAATAATTTAATAAATTATATGTTCACTTAGATATACTCAAAGGTGAATAATACAATACTCCCTAGGTGTAATATTTGAGATAAAATTTTAATTATATATATTTTGATAATTCAAGATTCTGAGTAAATTCTTTTAGACATTGGATAGCCGCGACTAAAATTCTCGTACAGATGCATTTGTTTTTTAACTAATAATAATAATATTCCACAACTATCATATAACACCGCCTAGTTCCAAGTTAAGCAGAGCTTGTGTTATGATTACTAGACAACTGATAAAAAGATAATTCAATATATATAAAAATCAATGCCTCGATTCGTTATAATTTTATAACTCAAGAACGGGCTCACCTATCCAAATGTTTAGTCTTTGTTCGGACTATTTAGTACATCTGTACATTTGCACAAAATCGGTTCTTCATTTATTACATTTTCTGGTGCTGAGAGCAAAGCCGCGGGCAAAAGCTAGTTGTAGATAAAATAAACCCAGACAGAAAAATAATCGTGCTCATCACACAAACATTTGGCCTGGGTGGGAATTAATCCCACAACCTCCGGCATAGCAGTCAGGGGCACAAACCACTAGACCAACAAGCCAGTTGATCGTAGCTTCCTTATTCAATCAATTATATAGATTTTTTAGAAAATTCAAGATTCTGAGTAAATGCCACAAAACAGGTGCATTTTTAAATGTAGGCAATACTTTATTTGTTAGCCTTTCTGAAACGCCTTTGGGCAAAGGTCTCCCTCCAATATTTCCACCTTTCGCGGGCCACCGCTTTCTCCTTCCAATCCTGGCGAAATCGGTCTGATTGGTCTGGTTCGTCGTTCGATAAGTGTAATATAATAGTAAAAACTTATTTCCTGTTTTCTGATTTATTTATGTCAGAGACCCGAATTTTTTTTAGCTTTTTATAAGTTTAATTTTATTTGCTCTCGGAGCAGCTCTTGATATTAAATTTCGTATTGACGTTGTTTTATAACTGTGATTTTATAATACAAACTTTTTAAACATTCAGACAACGTAAAATATTGTTATTTAATAAATGAAATAAAATGATAATTTGCCTGTTTAAACCGCACCGAGGATTTTATATAAACTAACGGACTTATTAGTTAGATCCCAGAATTTTCCGAATCACAAGTCATAGAAACCAACTGATAGAAAGACATTATTCTTCAGTCTTTTCGCCATTTACGCGTAAGTACACATAAGTAAATGTATAGATATAGGTACGCGTATGTAAGTACGTTTGAAGCTGAAAATAAATCAGTAACAAAGTGAACTTATAAAGGTTTACATTTAAGTTCTAGAACAATGTTAACTCTTTTGAATACTTCCGCAACCCTAGCAAGCATCGACCCTGGCGGGCACCAATAATGCTGCTGACAGCTCTTTGAGGAAACTCTTTGAAAGAACATACAAAAAAAACTTTAATTTTTCAAGAATCAACATCATTTGCGTTTCCTGAAAAAAAAAATCTTAAAATAATGGCCACGAAAATAATTTTAGCAACATTAATTTTCTGATTACCACGGACCAACTATAATAATATTATGTTTATTATGATCTCATTTCACTTCACCCCGCATAACATTTAATTCAATTAATTTAAGTGTATTTCAGAACTAATTAATGTTTTAAGCGAAGACTAATATTTTGATTCTCCAACTTTCCGGACGCGACTATTTATTTCCACGATGAACCTGTTGTTATTTCTGAAACTTCCGCTTAACAATTCAATTATATTAATTACTAGCTTTTGTCAGCGGCTTCGCCCGCGTACATAAAATATAGCCTATGTCACTCAGGAGTAAAGTAGTTTTCTATTATTGCTAAAATTTTTCCAATCGGACCAGTAGTTCCAGAGATTACCCCTACAAACAAAAAAACATAAAAACAAACTTTACCTCTTTATTATATTAGTGTAGATATATATTTATAAGCTGTAATGTAGAGAGCAGTGGTGGCCGAGTGGTAACAGCCCCGACTTACGAGTCGTAGGTCGCGGGTTCAAGCCCAGCCAGGTGCATTACTTTGTGTATTTTATTTCATCACCACTGCTCTCAAAACGGTGAAAGAAAACATCGCGAGGAAACCGGCATGTCCTAGAACCAAAAATTCGAAGATATGTGACATCCACCAATCCGCACTGGGCCAGCGTGTTGGATTATGGCCCATTCCCTCTCCTAGAGAGAACATTAAAAGTGGGAACATTAAAAGGCTAATGATGACAAGCTATAATAGAAATGGTAACTAAAAAATTGCAAAGTAGGCAAGATGTGCAGAAATAATTATTTAGTTTCCAACAAGCTCTTTACCCGTGCTATATTCACAGTAAAATTAATTAGATTCACAGTAAGTAATTTACTTTGAATGTGTTTCAAGAACTTTTTATTCAGTGCACAACCTTTTATAGATAAAAGAGCAAAATATATAACCAGAACTCGTATAATTTACGTTCTAAGTCGAAATGCAAGCTCTTGATCCAAATACTGTCTATTATGCTGTTAGAAAAGAAGGGGAAGCGAATAAAACACCCAATAGTCGGAGTTGGAGCCTTATCGCCAATATCTGAAACAGATAAGCTGAAAATAAAATGCATTGAAGTAGACAAAGTCTCCAGACGTTCACAAAGCGACATGTGTAACCCAGCCCGATGGATAAAAGCGCTATTAAGATAGTACGAGCGTCACAGTCGTCTTGGTCGGGTTTATTGCAACTTTGTTTGCTTGGAAGGCAATAGAGGGCGGCCCACCCCTGTAATTCAACAGACTACCGGCTTCCGATTGTTATTACCTAGCAACTACAACCGCTACCGATGCCTCGAGGGTATAAGAATGATTGATGTACCTTTTTGTTTATAGTACGAAGTTCTGTTCCGTATGCGTTGCTAACCACCAGAGTGCGGAAGGTGGAATGGTTTTTTTACGTGACGAAATGGAGAAATTATTTGACGTTTGACATTTGATATTTGACATAGATACATTGGAAATGTGGTTGGCTGCTGTGTAGGTAGATACTATAAATAGATCGACCTTTATTACAAAAAATTCTCTCAAAACAATACAATAAATATTATTTCGTAATAAACAAAGAAAATTGTGTTTCATTCTTAATTTCACTGAGTCGACACGATCTAACGAACACCGTAGAAAGTAGACACAGCTAAAATTCACATCCTCTCATTATCGTCGTTTTGCGGAGAACAAAGTAAACGTTACGCTAGAGTCAAGTTAAAATACGTTTACAACTGCAAAAATTTGTAAAAATGTTCGTGGGGCAACCCTGGCAATGTTGTCGTCCGGATTTACGACCCCTGTCCCGGGTTTTTCTGCTACGAACCCAAGCTTGTCAAATTAGACAACATTAGTTACGGCACGGGTGCATTGTAGAACACATAGCTAGCATACACGGTTAATTTGGTCTCTTTTATCCCCTTCTTCTGAGAAAGTCCTTCACAATTACATTGCAGAAATTCTTGTCCCTGATTTGGAATAAAGATTTTGCTTCACTTTGCCTCGGGTTTATCAAAAATGATCTAAAAAATCGTCAGTATCAAATCTAACAAAATAAAATCTGAGCCGTGCACCGAATCCGGAAGATATAACTCGGTTGTTCTACTTTCAACGGAATATTCCTAGTCCGGGTCATGAATAAGAGTATCCAATTGTACAAATTATACTCTCAAAACATAAAGCAGGATAACAGCAAATCCCGTTTTTGATCTTTCAACTAAGAAGAGAATTTAGTTTCTCGAAACTTCGAACGAAACGGGCGGGCATATTTCAAACTTGCAATAAAATACATCTCCACGTTCATGGCTCTAATAAAAAGGAAGATTTGTTTCAATGTAGCCGTGCATTTTGTGCTGGAAAATATTTAGGTATACTTGAGTGAATAAGCTAGTGTATTTACATAATTTTGATTTTATTTGGAGGGAATAAAACAGTAGAGTGCTCTATTCTCGTTGCGTACCAAATGTATGCATGTTTGTTTTAAGACGAGTTTAATTTGATAACCATGAAGTCGGTTGGCTGGTTGGCATGAATTTTAATATATTATTTAGTTTATTTTTGTATGCTTTGCTTGTCTGGTTTTATGACTGAGTTGTGTTTATTAAGTGAGTTATAAAAGCAAGGTAAGTTTGAAGAAAACTAAAATAGTTGAAGGGGACAAATTTTAATAAAATATAGCGGAGCTGGTAGTAATTCTTAAATGACTACAAAAAAATGTACTTGTTCGTTTTTTGAAATAATGTGGAGTCTTTTCAGGAAGAAAATTGTAAGCGGCATTGTGCATTTTTTTGCCGTTAGGCATTTTTATTTTAAGTAAAGCAAAAGTATTTACGATAATAATTACGTTAATACAAACTATTATTATTAATAGAACATTACAGTAGTTGAATGAGTAAACAAGTAAAAATTATTTTAGAAAATAGTTTCAAAATAATATTCACCTTTCGACTACTGTAATTACAGACATAGTAAAAATACAATTGGTGTGCGGACACCGGTGTCTGTGAATGAACTAGTATTAGTTTATCTACACTAATATAATAAAGAGGTAAAGTTTGTTTTTTTGTTTTTTTGTTTGTAGGAGGTAATCTCTGGAACTACTGGTCCGATTGGAAAAATTTTAGCATCAATAGAAAGCTGCTTTACTCCTGAGTGACATAGGCTATATTTTATGTACCTATGCGGGCGTAGCCGCTGACAAAGGCTAGTGTAAAATATAACTGTTTTGGTGAACAATAAAGTTTTATTCTATTCTTCTTCCTGCAAAAAAAAAACGCAATAGTCGCTTACGACTTTCTTCCCAAAAAAGCATCGAGATACTTTTATAAATATTTCACTATAAATTACCTTAAGACTACCTACATATTTACATCAGAATAAAAAATTACGTAGGTAGCTCCTTAATCCTTAGCAAAACCAGGAAAATTTAAAGAAAATTTAATTTCTCCTGGCTATTGCTACCGACATTTTTTCCTTCATTTATTCATAAGCAAAAGCGTACTGGAACTACTCGAAAAATACGTGACTGCCTATGCCTAAATAATGTATGAGGTAGGAGCCGTCTAGGTATGACGTTTGAACCTGTGCCGCAAAATGTAAGGAGTACCTTGTAAATGTGGTTTACATATGTGTGTAGTGAGCTAGGCACGAATACTTGAACACTCACTAGGTTTATTCTTTGATTCGTTGTACAAAGACGGTTTTGCTGTAGTTACAAGTATTTTAAATTTTGTTACACTACGAATTAGTCCTTTATGGTGGGTTTTTTTAAGGAGGGAATTATGTAATAACTGATCCCACTCAATGTGAAACAAAAGGTAATAAATATTTTTACTGACTAAAATCCGCTTATCCAATGAATTCCGCTCTTGGGTGGAGCGGAAAACAGTGTCAGACTCTCACTGACAAAACAACTTACCCCATTCCTACGTTGCCTTAAATACCAGGGCCAGAGCCTTCCTTTCAGACGCGAACTCTTTGCCCCAGTAAATCCACATGACTGTAGTGCTTTATTGTAGGTGGTAAACCATCTAATAACTTCACCCGCTTTAGAACGCAGTGCGAAAGCAAGGTAGATCATTTGTTTATTAAAACCTCGCCAATATTCTTATAGTTGCGTTATAAAGAAGAAAGATTTATTTTTTGTTTTTTGTATGGCACCTTTACAAAACTACATCTTCACTAAGTAACATATACTTGGTTCCCTATCCATTAGCATAAAATTTTAAGACCTAATATAACTTAGCATAATGTTGTTTGGCATAATATTATATTTTCGCATAATATAATTTCGCATAACAGCTCATGCATAATTTTTTTAAGCATTATGTCTGTAACCATAATAATGATTAGGCATAATATTTTAAAGCATAAACTTATTAAGCATAAAGTTCTAAAGCATAACTTTTTTAAACATAAAGTTCTAAAGCATAACTTTTTTAAGCATAATATCCTAAGCATGTGCACTGAAAGTTTTCTGGGTGGTTTAAAAAAAATAACCCTAACCTAAATCTATCCGAGTCGGGGTGCCCTAAATTTAGTGTGGGTGGTTTAAAAAAAAATAACCCTAACCTAAAACTATCCAAGTCGGGGTGCCCTAAATTCAGAGTGGGTGGTTTAAAAAAAAATAACCCTAACCTAAATCTGAGTCGGGGTGCCCTAAATTTAGTGCGTTTCTCCCGATTGAAAATGTTATGTATATTTATAATAAATCATTTGCATTAACATTTTTTTTGTTATTTATATTAATTGTATGCCTAAATATTATTATGCTAATAGTCATTAGGCCTACTAACGTTATGCTAAAAGTCTTTAGGCCTACTAACATTATGCTAATAGTCGTTAGGACTACTAACGTTATGCGAATCAAATTTATGCCAAAACAAATTAGTCTTTAACATGATTATGCCAACATAAAATGTATGCCTAATAAAATTATGCCAAAGTATTATTATGCCAAAACAAATTGTGCCAAAATCGTTATGCCGAAGTATATTAGGACAAAAAACATTATGCGAAAAGAAGGGATTCCCATATACTAATACTTTAAAAAAAAAAATGCGAACAAAGTCACCGCCAAGATGCTAGTCTAATTAATACTACAATAACAGTAAGCAGACGAAAAAGAGTGAGTTTTTATTCTGTAAGAGTCTGACATTGGATTTTGCCACCTAAAAAAAGCACTGTGGAGATGGTTCGACTGCGAACGATGGACGACTCAAAGTCAAATGTTGATTTGTACTCCGCTTTCAATTTATAAAGCAGATGAATGAAGTATAAGAGCTGCTTGCAATTTCCAAAAGAACCGCTCACAAGAAAAAACAAAACTAAAAATAAAAAAAAAACAAATAACCAAGTCCACCTCACATGCAGTTTTAAAATACTTACCTAACGAGAAAAGTTAACTAAGTCTAATTTACATGCTAACCAACTAATGTGAAAATGTGTTCCGACCGAGTAATTGAGTTGAGAAAAAAGGAAATGAATTTATTTAATGGTACTCATGAGCCACAACACTGCCGATACTATCGTCTGTACAAGCTGTATAGGGTTTTAACCTAGATAATTGTGTTTTACAAAACATTGGATTTGTAACATGGTTTTATATTGCAAATATTTCGGTTAAAATGCCCGGGCGCTTAAAAAGCTTTAGATTATTTTACTATTTGTGTGCGTATTTGAATTTGATACATAGATATGTATAATTATATCCCTCAATCTGTGTGTAGATACATTAATTAAACTACAGTAAAAAAAAGCTAAAACTTTTCATCAACAGTAAAAAAAAAACTTAATTAATAGTACATTGTTATACGAGGGATGAAACTTAGTTATTTAGTCCCAAGAAATTTCTTGGCGACCGAGCGACAGCGAGGTACTAAGGTAAGGTTACTTTATTATTTAATGCTATTGTAAAATAAATAAATAACTATTTGAGTAACGAAGAAATTTAAAAAAAATGTTGCTTGTTAAAGTTGTTGTTGTTGAAGCTACTGAGAGCTTTCTTTAGTTTTTTTTATTGTACACGAAAACATAACATTATACATAGCAATACAGATGATCAAATGCAAGCTTGAGGCTGACCGAACCTGGGAACATGTCCATATAACTGCTCGTACATGATTATGATGTTATTACAAATCCTTTATCGAATATTTTGGATACACATAATATATGGCCGTCCATAATGTGTGTATATTAAGAATAAAAAAACATTAATTCTACAGAAGCCACGCATATATCTCAAACACTAACAAGGATTAAAAAAAAAAAACATGTATTTTCTGGCACGAGTTTTACGAGATATTCGAGTAAATCACTCTTCTTTTTCTTGCTCGTATATTCTGTGTACTAATATATACTGATACTATGTCGATGATGAAAGAAAGAGCTTTATAAAATAAGTTTATCATTAACTTACAACTAAATATATTATACATACTTTAACGGTAGCATGTGACAGATGTGAAAACATTTTTTTTTCACTTTCCCGTACAAAACTTAGCTATTGAAGTGTCCACAAGCCCGCTACCCTTTCATGTCAAACTAGTATATCCCGGTTTTAATTCGAACGGTTATCTTATCTCCGGTTCCGTCACGTCGCGTGTCGTGTCGGCTCCGTGTCGTATCGACACCGGACGCGATACCGTACCCGTTTAGTTTTCTGCTATTGAGATAAATTCAAGGGCCGGACAGCTCAACGATTTGGGAAAGGAAAATGTACATTATTGGGTCAATAGTTTTGTCGGGAACTTGAAATACTGGAAAAAACTAGCTCAGATAAGAATGTTAAAACTTTTTCTAAATGTATTTTCCTTCGCTGACTATGGAGGCACTTGGGCTTCGACTTAGATGGCTCTTTAATAATAATAGTTACTAAGACTAAAGTGTAATCAGCCTTGTAATGTTCTCTAAAAGAAATAATGGGCCGTAATCCAACACGCGAATGAATTAATGTCTCATGTCTTCGATGTTTTGGTTCTTGAACATCCCGGTTTCCTCACGATGTTTTCCTTCACTGTTTTAGTGGCAGTCTTTACAAAATAAATTATACAAAGTAATGCGTTTGGCTAAATTAAAACATGCGACATGCAGGGTACTATTTCAGTGTTCACATTATTATTGTTATTAATGATTTGAAAATTGATGAGTACACATTAGTATGATCTTAACATACGAGTAAATGAAGGTTATATCCATTATACTTTATGTAGGGTGCATTTTTTTTATAGAATACATAAAGTTTATGAAATAACTCAATATTACTTCTATTAGTGCAATAGCTGCTACAAAATGCCTGATTTAATAAATTATCGTGATCGTGAATGTTCTACTTATTTCTACGATCTATAGTTACAAGAAAAAGAAACAAATTAATATAAATGTATGTATATAATCACTGTATTGTCGAATAAATCTGATTAATAATATAATATTAAAAGGCAAAAGTTAGGAGAATGTTGTGTATGTAAGATTATTACTTTTTCACGCTTAAACGGATGAACGGATATCAAAGAAAGGATCATTGGAAAAAAATATTGGGATATTTTATTTGTGTATAGTTATGAAAATGAAGACAATCATATGGATAAAACATCTAGAGACCAGTGGTTTCCGAGTGGTAACGGCCCCGACTTACGAGTAGTAAGGTTGCGGGTTCAAAAACCAACTAGGCACATTAATTCGTGTAAAAACAAATAACACAAACGAAGCGCGCCTGGTTGGTGATGAAATAGCATCACAACAGCCTTCAAAACGGTGAAGAAAACATCATGAGGAAACCAGCATGTCCTATTTAGCCGAAAATTCGAAGGCAAATGACATGTGACATTCATCTATAAGCACTGGGCCCGCATGGTGGATTATGGCCCACTTTCTCTCCCCGAGACGATGCCTGTGTCCCAAATGTAGGAACATTAAAAATGATGATGATTAAATTACTGAATAATTTTGTCTAGTTATTCATTTTCGAAAAAAAATCTAGTCATACAATTTTCAATTACGATAATATTTTGGCGAAAATTAGTAAAGCCAATAGATTAATTTGATACAACTCAGTAAATTATGTCGCCGATAACTATTATGCTAACATATTATGTAGACATTTGATTTTATATAAATATTCTTCAACGTTGTTCTTTGGCTTACAGAATTATAAAACTGTCAGCAGCATTATGGACCCTGCAGAAGGGTCGAAGCCCATTAGGGTCAAGAGCTCGTTTCTGAAAGGAAGGCTCTGCCCCTAGTATATATGGCAATGTAGGAACGGGGTAGGTTGTTTAGTCAGTAAGAGTCTGACACTGGTTCTCGCTCCACCCAAGGGCGGGATTCGTCATTGGATAATTTTTACCTTCCATTGAAAACCTGTAACAACACTCAATATAATACTTTTTATCTCGCTCTATTGTCTCCTTAGCACAATATATTCTACTATCACTTGGCCGACGCCGTTAGCAACAACTAGTACCTAATTAATATTAATTAGCTTAGAACTCATCAGAAAACGTATCCCAAAAACATATAATGACATCAAATTCAACAGGTAGTAAACACAGTATGTAGAATATTTATTTATTAATTATCAATTATCACAATTAAATAGTTATTTGGCATGTAGTTTTATGAAATCAATTCCTCAAATCGCCATGTACCTAATAGATAAACAGTATAGCAATATTAATTGGAACTCTTTATTTTAACAACAATTGTCAATTAACGGGTCACCAGGCTTCCATGACTGTTTTACAAATTAATTAGGTACGCGAGTGTGATATTTCCAACGAACAGTTAGTAGTGTTTGATTGAAATTAATTAACATACGAGTTTGTAGGTATTTACTTCATTTATTTTTTAAATTCAGTATTCTCAAGGTTATCAAAACTCGAAAAGTACTTCACGTTGACCCAGAATCCTGAAATTTGGCATAAAACAAAGTCTTAACGGGAAGTATCTTATGAATTTTGTTTTCTTTGAGCGTATCGGAACATATGTATTTTGCGACATTAACGACAGAATTTGTTTTCCGTTAACTTACACGTTTTATTTTTTCATAGCAAGGGACGGCAAAATTTTGTTAAGGTACAGAACCCTAAAAAAACCATAAAGCTATCTATCTAACTACCTAATTATCTAACTATCTATCTATCTAACTATCTATCTAACTATATATCTATCTATCTAACTATCTATCTAACTAACTATCTATCTAACTATCTATCTAACTATCTGTCTATAAACTTTAAAGTCGGATAAAAAATTGTATCGCTAGCTCACTCGAACTAAGTTCTAATTTAAGATTTTGAAATAAGGTATAGCTTAATGTAGAACAATTAATTGTAACGTAAAATTTTCCTAAAAGAAAACATAAGATTACGTAGCCAACTTAAATAGCCGACAATCAAGAAACACGTTTGTGTTGGTAACTAAAACGTAATATCGTTCGAGATGACTTTTATTATGTTAACGAAGTTACCTTAATGAGCGGACGGAACAAGGTAACGCTTTTAAAGAGCGGCAGTTATTTCCAGTTCTTCTTAATCTTGACTGATGGTGTCTCTTCTAAGCACAGGGTAATCTACGTAAACGTATCGTCGACGGGGAAAATTAGTGAAAATCCTCAGGAAGTGTATGAAATATTAAGCCTATTAATTATGGCAAATCACAAAAGCTCCGCCGAGTAAGCAGTGTCTCGAGGACTCGTTGTCAGATATCTTAATGATCATGTGATCCGTATTCCCTGGAGATTTGCGGAGTCGTCGGAATTAACTAGGCGTCTTAAACCCACGCAACGTACCCCAATAACCTCTGTCTTATTGATTTTACTAAGTGAGTCAATAAACTCATCAGCCCCTCATTACGGAAGCCTTACTTTTTAAACGCTAATAGTTTTTTCACTGTCAACGTAACTATAAAACTTGTCGCGTTTTTCGTTTAAGTTTTTATTATCTTTGTGATCTAAAACGAAGTATTACAATCGTTTCACGAAACGCAAACGAAATTGTTTGTAAAGGTGACTTTTTATTTGTAAAAGAAAAGGTTCTTAAGGGTTGTCGCATCGTTGTCTTGCTAAACAGAGTCCTGGTCGTTATTTTTCTTTGTGGTTGGAAAATATTAAGTAACTGATTTTGAATAGGGGAGAAGGCGTGTCAGATTTTTAGCGTCTAATTTCCACTCGTATTTCTACAGTTGCTCTATGTTCCAGGACCCCAGTAACTCTTTTGAACAAACTCAAACAAGGACACGAACAAAACTAGGCCTCGTTCAATGCGCTCTTCAACAAACCATGGAGGCCTAGCCTACCGGGGCCATGGGTTATTGTGAGAACGTCATCCGGGGTCTTAGAACGAAGGCAAAGAAAAAACAAGAATTGTTTTTTTTAGCCAGTATAAGTCTAACACTATCTCCCGCTTTATACAAGGGCGCTAAGGTGTCATTAGGACATTTTTACCTACCTACAAAAAGCCTTAGGCCTTCAGGCCTGTAAAGCCATTTTTGCCGATAGTAGCAGGCTTCAGATACAAGCAGAGACTCAAGTAGTTTGTATAGTTTAAGGCCATTCGTTCAACAAATAGATATTTCTACTTCAAAATTTGTTAATATCACTTTTAGGGTATTTGATCAGCACTACGTCATCAGACATCTATAGATAGCGTAACAAATCACTCAGACTCCAAATTAAATTACTTTTCTAGGATACAAAAATAACTGAACAAAGGCTAGCGTAAAAGAAAATCTTATTCATTGTGTCGACATTGATTTCAATGAACAACAGGAAAACGAAATGAAAGTTTACATGCCCCGTGCAACGGTTGAACGTGGGACAAAAGTTTATCGTGTATTCGGCTGGATGAGGAACAAACAAAAGACTGCAGCAATCTCGTCACGTGATTACTGGCTAATGACTTCACATGACACTATGCATTTGTATGGGAGACGGCGCTTGCTCTGTTGACGTTTTTAATGAGAAGAGGGAGGTACGCTTTGTACCGTACCGAGTGTATAGAATAAGGATGTGTAGATGCGAAGTTCTCGCTCCTGATCCATTCTGATTAATACCTACACAGGTGACAATGAATACTGTAAAGATAGAATTAATCGTCCTAGATGCCGCCGGGATTCCGATTTCGGTTCCCGGTGATCGTTGGCGTGGGCTTGCGAACCAAGCCCAGTAGTCGACAGCGCGCTATGTTCCTGCGCGCCAAAAGGATTTGTCAACTAACCGTAGGAACCCTGCAATAGTATCAAAGCCAGCTAGGGCCAAGGATTTCAGTCTGAAAAGAAGGCTCTGGCCCTGGTACATAAGGCAATGTAAGAACAGGATGGAGGGTTTAGTCAAAGTTTGACTCTGTTATCTGGTCTGCCCAAGGGCCAGATTCGACATTGGATGATTTTTATCCACCCTAAAAAAAGATAGTACTTCAGCACTTGCGGTAGACAGAAACTATGCTCTGTATATTCGATTACCTACTTATACTGACACCCTGCTAAACATAAACCGATCTGAACAAGATGCTCGTTTTCAGTACAACTTCAGTAAGCAAATAAGTATTTGCAGACCAAATATTTATTTGTTTTTGTTTGCAAAGTCGGCGTAAAGTTTCCTGTCGACCAGTCTCGTCTGATTATAACTAAGGAGTCTTCAAGGAAAGGGAAAAAGAAACGAGTTCGATTAAACTCTTGAGCCCCAAGCGAACGCCAGCGTTTTCACACCTGTTGTCTTTCTATTATGTCTCTAATTACGGTATTGAAACGTTCAAAGAAACTATTGCGCCTCACCATATAAAATTGCATCAATGCGCCTTGCAGCCAAGCACTTGGGCAAAGGTACGCGAAGGCACGCGTGTATCGGTGATATTAAATATATTATGCACGTATTACACATTTATAAACCTTCTTCTTGATTCACTCTATCTATTAAAAACTGCATCAAAATCCGTTGTGAAGTTTTTAATATCTACGCATACATAAGAACAGAAAGTGGGAAGCGCTTTATTTTATACTCATCATCATCATCATCTTCCTGCCCTTGTCCCGTTTTATTTGGGATCGGCGCAATATGTCTTTATCTTCCACTCTGTCTTGTCACCCGTCACGCTATCACTAAATCCTCTTTCTTTCATATCACTTCTCACACAATCCATCCATATTAAAAAAAATGTCGCTTCTGTAATTTCCTAATCTATGATCGGGGGTTATGCGGTTGTACGATGTGGAGCGAACACGACGAAGATTTTGTTTTGATAATATAGTATGTGATAGCGAAGATTTTCTCTCGTGTTCTTTATATTGGAGTTCGAAGTTTCAGATGTATGACTTGGGACTGGAGATCTGATTGATCAGTGCTCATCATCATCATCATTGCAGCCCAAAAGACTTCCAAGCATCGCAACAACCGCAGGCCCGGTACGTCTCGCATCCATTGGACTCATCAACCCTGATCAGATCATGAGGTCACCTTGGGAGGCCTTTCAACGCTGCGTATTCCAGTAGGTACGCAGTCGCCACCCAGAACTTTTCAGCTTCAACGACCATCAGTTCTTTATACACCTGTAACGACGTGTAACCTTTCGACTACCATAATTACAGACACAATTAAAAGACAATAGGTGCGCAGATACCGATGTCCTCTTGGGGCTTCATGAATTTAATTCTACGGGCGATTTTCGTGATCGCGACCTCCAATAGGTTATTTTCTAAGTTAGTGGTCATACACTCAAACTATAAGCATTACTATACTATCATCTCGTATTAGTACTGAATTACTAATATATTTTTTCAACGCAATTCAATATAACCCATACATCATAACGTTCAACTAAGGTTATAAACACTGCGTACCTTAATTTAAAATGAAACTTCTACGTAACACAGTTTGTAACTTCAAAAGTAATACAAAATGGAACCTCGTAAACATTACGCAATATTGTTCTACGTGAACTTATTTATGGTACATTTTCCTTCATAATACGCTCCAATAATATGGGTTCTGTGCTTTATGCTTAATTCATATTTTCGAATCGATAACCACTCTCGAGCTACACTGAAGGATTTCCACAAAATTTCGTAACATTTTTCCAATATTTGTTTGAAGTATTACAGCATCAAAAATACGATTTTAATAACCTACATAGGTATACTTACCGCACTTTTATCTAGAGTAAAAAGAACTCGACATTTAAATTCCTCTTTAATTTCAGAAAATATAGGCGTGTATTTACGCGGTACTCCGCACAGCAGAATCAGCTTAAGTCTCATATAACAACCCAGAAATACATACAAATGAGGCTTTCAATTACACACGATCTACCGGCGGAATGAAAAGGTAGGTTCTATTAAATTAAGTGGTGGGTAATGAAGAGGCACGGCGGTATTTTTATGTTTGTAATCTAGAAAACGAGGTGTCAGAAGGTGGGCTGAGGTATGAGGCGGACGAGCGTCGCGTGCGGCACGCTGCGTGACCATTGCTCATTGATCACTGGTCTTAAGAAATACGACACGAAGGACATTTTTTTCACACGAAACATCCACCTTGAAATAAGTTAACGGTATACGCAGTTTAGGCAGTTTTCATGTGCTCCTACCAACAAGGAACATTCAAAAGAATACGGCCAATTCCTTATTGTACATATTAAAGCAAATACCGACCTAATTTTCGAAGTAAATAAGTTATAGGTATACATAATTTGTTGTCGTAGTAGGTCTCCAGTTACTTCATAAATTAAAGCTTTAATATTTTATTAGAATCAAGCTCATCAAATATAGGTCTTATTAAATTGAAATGTAATAAATTCGATTACTAAGCACCTTGCTTTCGGTATCGAGAATTTTAAAATCGTATTTCTTATTCAGCCGTAGATTCAATGCTCCAATTTTGATGAAAATAGTAAAATGGCGCTCGTAACTGAATTCATTGGTTGGATTTAGATGCTAATAAATTATTCTAACAGTTCGTGCACCGATTTTCAGACAAATTAGTAGCTTTCGATGCGTTTTCGGAGCGCTTTCCGAGTTCCATGACATTCCAATTAGGAAGAATGAAGTACGAGTAATACGACGTGTGGCTAGATTTAGCTCTAAACTAATGACGTTTTCATTCTAGTTTTCGATCAATGTAATACAAAAGTGAAATACTTTTATTAATTTATGTATAAAAATATTTCATGTTATTATTTGTAAGATTGCCTTCCACTATGAAAACAATTTTATTTATTATTCTATTTTCGTTACATTTACTTAATATTCACACTATCTCCCGGCCCAGTCAAGGACGCTGAGATGTCATTAGATGAATTTTCTTCACCTAAAAAAATCACTAAAAGTCTGATATTCCTTCTTAAGCCACCTAGGCCCATAGAACTTAGAATATAGTAGAATATTGATTTATTTGCTTAGAATGCAGGTAATTACAAAAAGGTGATAATAATAATATTAAAGTATCCTTATACATTCTACCATTTTGGCATGCAAACATTGATGCAAGTTCATCAACAAACTTATAAGAATTTAGGTATTACAAGTATTTATCAGCTAGGAAATCCGATACGGAGTAAAAACACTTACTTAATAAAAATGCAGTTAATTTATTTTTGAAAATTGTTACTGGTTCCTCTTTTATAGAATTAGGAATAGGTATTTAAAATTTTCACAGACCAAAAATTTGATTGTAAGGCAAATTGTAAGATTGTAAATAAAGTTTTTCTTGACCTTATTGTGGAATAAGTCTTCAAAGTTTCTACTTTCTGAAAATTTTGTATTATTCCAAGATGTAATATTATTGAGCTTCTCATTAAAGGCTTGTTCATGGAAGTTACCCTTCATAGCAAATTCTATGGACAAGTGGCTTTTCTGTGAAAATATGGATTCCAACGTAGTTAGTCACTTGAGACATTGTTCTAGGTAAGTAGGAAGTACCTATAGAAAATTAATGTAGATATCGTTTAGATTTTTGCATTACAGTACAATAGCTTAGTAAGTACAGACAAAAGAAGAAACTTGTGCGACTGTCTGATAAGTTTTCCATCATTATTTACACCAATATGAACAAAAGGATCATTGAACTCACCAATGTGAATAACTTTTACTATGATACCAACCCAAAAATCACGGAAAAAAACCCGCTGCTTCATAGATTCACATAACTCGAAAAAATGTATGGAGCAGCGGGTTTTTTTCCGTGATTTTTGGGTTGTTTTCCTAGTAAAAGTTGTTCATATTGGTATATACAATGATCTTTTTTAAGGAAAGCCGCTCTTTGTATCAATTTTGTATAACTGCATTCCACATAAGCTGCGGGCGTGCTTCAACTTCCACGAAACTGGGGCCCAGGAGAAAAGCTATAGTTGTATACTGGTAATTCCTAGAAACCCACCATGCAAGCTCCCGACTGACTGTAAAGTTTCCATACAAATGGAAAGTTTACAGTCAGTCAGTCGGGACAGTCGGGAGCTACACTGATATTAGGACAACAAAATCCGCTCTAAAATATGATGAACGTTCAAAACCATCAATAAAATTTTCATCCACCTAAAAATTGAAACTATTACAAACACCCATGGATAATAAATCTAGTTCTATTTGATTTATCTATTCTTCCACTTTCGACGCAATTGGCTAACTGAAAGATTATTCTGGAAATAGATCCGTATAATGGTAACCGATCTCCGATATCGGAACGAAAACATCTCGATAAGAAGTAGGAATATTTCAAACTTTGCTCCGAGTTGACGTACCTACTTGATAAAGTTGTAAGCGAATATTAAGATTCTTCCGTGTAGGTGCCTAATTTTATACTTACAGATGCCAAAAATAAACTTTACGCATATTTTTCATAAGTGTTTTTCCGTACATACTACGTCACATGTTGTGTCACGGTAATGTGTAGACTGTTTTATTTATAGAAATGGTTCTATACTAATATGGGTTATTTACATATGTACAAAGAAATATTTACTTGTTGCTGAGTAGTTTTTGAAGCAGTGGTGGCCGAGTGGTAAAGGCCCCGATTTAAGTGTAGGTCCCGGGTTTAAACCCAGCCAGGCGCATTACTTTGTGTAATTTATTTCATCACCACTGCTCTCAAAACGGTGAAGAAAAACATCATGATGAAACCGGCATGTCCTAGAACCAAAAACTTCAAAGACTTGTGACCTCCACTAATTCGCACTGGGCCCGTGTGGTGGAATATGGCCCATTCCCTCTCCTAGAATTAGGCTTACTTGAGATTAGAAATCTCCATTAATAATTTCAATTTCTCTTAACTAAAGAATACAAATTGTTACTTATTTAGAGTAACTTTTACTCCAGTTATTAGTTTTACTTGATTATAAAATACGGGTGTAACTCTTAAACGTAGGGAACACTCTAAAACAACAGATGCGATTTCTAAGAAAAAGCGTTAATGCAAAACGATTGACTATGTTTTTTTATGGTGGGCAAAAATCATCCAATGATTAATCCCACTCTTAAGTGGAGTGGGAAACAGTGACAGACTTACTACTACTATTCCTACTCTTGGATCAAGGCAAGGAAAGAACGGGGTAGATTGTTAAGTCAGTATGAGTCTAATAGTGTATCCGCCTCCACCCAAGGCCGGAATTCAACAATCGATGATTGATTTACCATAGTTAATCATTTTGCTTTAACGCTTTTTCGTAGAAATCGCATCTTTTGTTTTGCTGCCATAAAAAATGTTCTTCGATTCAGTTTAACATACCATCCAGTATTTTGAACAGAACACCACAAGCGATCAGTTTTTATTCGGTCGACATAACACCAATAGTTGCGATATAGGACCGAATTGCACGCCAGTGTACGTACACTGACAACGCACTGAAGTGTAAATGTCGTTTTCGACAGAACTCTGTCTGTGGTGATAACTATGCATGAAGGCTCTGTCCTACATCTGAATCGGCCTGAAAGCTTGTGTCTGATAAAACTGTACTATCACACGAATTTCGTACATAAGTTTCAGACGGTTATTAAACAGTGGAATGACTAAATTTTATTTTAACTCTTGTGCCAAAAGCTAACGCACACTTATTGTTTTTCTATTATATTGAAAAAGTCAAGTAACTTGACGTACTTGAGTTAACTAGACCATTATAAATTAGTAAGTGACTGACGATAAAAAAAAGTTTAGATAACGTCAGATTGTTGGTATTGTTATCGATTTCTAAACATATTTTTTTTTATGTTGGTTAAAAATCATCTACTGTTTCCAGCTCCGCCCAAAGGCAGGATTCGTGCCTTTGGGCGGAGCTGGAAACAGTGTCAGACTCTTACTGATTAAACAGCCCACCCTGTTCCTTCATGCCCTTCATACCGGGGTGAAACCTTTCTTTCAGAAACCAGACCAAGGCCCCAGTAGGCTTCTGCCCTGCAGATGAGCTTCTACATTGGCTGACAATTACTTGAGACGTGCGGGGACGACGACATGGCTTAGTCCGGACTGTTACTAGACGACGGCGAGCCATCCATAGCTCGCCGTCTGCAAGCCCGTAAACATAAATATATGTGACTGGTAATTAGAAGACACTTGTCAATCCTGTATGCCCACTTGGGACAAATTTGTACTTTCACGATGACCAAACTACTTTCATTAAGCCGCTGACAGCAGTTAGTATTTTTAAAAAAGAATATTTAAACACTTTTAAAATACATTATCTGTAAGTAGAGCTTGTGCCATTATACGTGAAAGCTGTCTAAAGCTTAGTTAAGCAGAGTTAATAACGAACTCGCTGACACTTGTGTTTTTAGATAGTTAAAAATAATTCGTCGCTTTCGTAACTTGGAATGAAATCTATCACATTCAGTCTGTATAGTTTATAATATATTGGGGTCAGCCTTGAGTTAATACGTCATAATTATGGCGGAAATACTGACTTGAAAGAAGTCATGGCGTCCTCACCTTCCGCATGACGCTGGTTCTCACACATGACAGGGTAAGTTCGAGATATTAGCGTCATTTTTTCCTGACAGACCGACTTTATGACATTTCAAAAGTGCCTGTAAAGGTTTATCTACACTAATATAATAAAGAGGGAAAGATTGTTTTTTATTTTTTTTGTTTTTTTGAGGAGGTAATTTCTGGAACTACTGGTCCAATTGGAAAAATTTTAGCAACAATATAAAGATGCTTTACTCCTGAGTGACATAGGCCATATTTTATATACGCGGGCGAAGCCGCGGGCAAAAGCTAGTTTGAAATAAAATGCTTTGAATTTGAATTGAATATTCTTGTACCGGATTCTTGCGGAAGAAATGCCCAGATGTCACCACTGCATGGAACGCCCGGAGCATATGGTAGAGCACACGGTAGAGGTGTGCCCTGCGTGGGTAGAGCATCGCGGGGACGAGTGGCGGCGGCAATCTCTCGCGCAGACCAATCCTTCTGCTAGCTAACGAAGAGGCCGCACGCGTCAGGCAACGGTCTTTCAATTAATTTTTGCGTATCAGGGCCACAATATATCAAAAACTGCCGTGCTTGCTAATTGGCCCTGTATAAAGAATCTAGTCCTATTAGCTTTCCGTCAGCGGCTACAAGTAGATTTCTCTATGCAAACTTTTGACCTTCATTTCATTTCCTTAGGAAGTGAATTTTGGGAAATCGTTTCTTTGTGCTCACTAACGCTAACGCAAGGCTTCCTTTTATAGAAAAGGATGCCTTGTGCAAAATTTCACACTCCTAGTACAAATAATTTCGGCTGTATTAATCAGTTGGTTTTTTCTTTTATATACGGCTAAATTTTCGTTTTAATCCCGATCTGGTAATGTACGAGTATACGTCAGCTGACCGAGTCAATGACCTGTAGGCAGTTAGTACGCAACAACCGACAATTTTATTAGGTCATGTCATTGGTCATGTTAGGTCTTCAAGTCAGATCTGAGGATTTACTAATTACATCTAGGAGTGCCGAAGTTTCGAGGATTAGATATAGATAGATAGATATAGATATATTCCACAACTATCACGCAACGTTATCTAGTCCCAAGCTAAGCAGAGCTTATGTTATGGGTACTAGACAACTGATAAACATACTAATATATTTCTAAATACGTACATATTATAGATAAATTACACCCAAACACAGAACAAAGGATCGTGCTTATCACACAAATATTTGTCCTGGGTGGGAATCGAACCCACGACCTATGGCATAGCAGTCAGGGTTAGTAACCACTCGACCAACAGGCCAGTCAAAGATTGACTATAATATATACATAGATAAGCCAAAACCAGTTGACTTTTCAATTACAAATGTAATATTTCATCATTATTAGCGTAACATAAGTGAAGATGTAACACAAATGTCACATATTGTAATCTGCCGGTCACCCCGGGCCGTACTCTCGATAATATTCACTTCTTTGTGTCGCCGCCAGCTGCGACGAATTACGTTCTTTGTGGATACCCTGCTGGCTCCCATTGTGTTTCGAGCGCAGAGCAAATATCTTTTTAGAATGTGCGAAAATCGGTTTCTGTACCTTAGTGTACGGGAATAAACGAATGTTTACTTCGTGTTCCGAGCGAATCAGTGTTAAACGTGAAGGATTTTTTGTTTTGTGTTTTATTTTGTTGGAGATTTGGAGGATTTTTCTTCTGATTCTTTTACTAACACTGTCTTTAAATACACGTGTAAATACTGTATACTTAACCATTATCACAAACAATCATAATCATTTTCCTGCTCTTGTCCCTTGTATTTGGAGTCAGCGTAACACGTTTTTTATTCCATTGTGTTCTGTCTTCCATCACATTTTAACTAGATTCCCTTTTGTTCCATGGGTCATCTACGTCGATGACCTGGAAGACCTTCCAACGATGTGTATTTTTTTGCAGGGTGAATAGAAACAACTTTTTGTTGTTTTTCACGTTATTTAAAAATGGTTTGCAGCATTAAAATAAAAATCACCATGAATTCTGTACAATCTAACATCCAACTTCGTAAAAAGACAGCAACATACAATACTAGAAGTAAAAACAAATTTCAACTATTGACCGCACGCGCACGAACTAATTACGGCAAAAAGACAATATTGTTTGAAGGAGCACGACTGTTTAACGATTTACCGGAAGACGTAAAGAAATGGGAAAGTATTAATATGTTTAAGTTAAAATTGAAGAAGCATGTACGTAACATATGACGTCACCAACACACCAGATGCGAATGTTACAATATTTATAAGCACTTTGTATCTCATTTTAAGTGAACTGTAATATTGTTCTTATGAGAATAAAATTCTTTAAACCTAAAATATTTTTATAAATTCAACATTGAACACAAAAATGCTTTATTAAAACTAAAAATATGAAATCAAATTTCTAATCCTAATAAAAAAAAAATTGTATCTATTCACCCCATTTTAATAATACAAAATCAACGGTAATGCAATAATATAGTTTAAAAAAAACATATTTTGTATAATAATACCTTGTTAAGACAATAACAACTATTCTATTTCTAATGCCGCCACTTATCTTGCAGACAGAACAAAGCACGCCACTTAGACCCCACACAACAAAACATAAACGTTACCATCATTTGTAAAGCATCGTTGAAGTGTGTTATGTCCCTGACATGTCATTATCTTTTTAACAACGCTTTTCAATAACAACACAGACAATACAAATTGAAATAATACCTCACAATTACAAGGAGAACGTGGTAATTTCGTTGAATCATAAATGAGAAACTTCCTGGGACTTAAAATGGTCACACGAGTTGATAACGTAGTGAGGTTAACAGCTCACTTAAACTTATCTGCGGGTAGTATTGCGTGACAAAAGACGAGTACACAGTAATCAGATGTAGCTTCGGACGGCGACGGTCACTATTCAGCTATCACCCGACACTTTGCACTAAACTACTGGCCTATCAGCCTTTTACAGCCTGTCGCTTCCCTCGTGTCAATTTGAATAAAGTACAAATAAAAAACTGTAGTGTAAGTGTGTGGCAGTCAGTGTAAGGGCCCCCTAATCGCCCCCCTCGATTTTATCAAGACCCCGTGTGTGAAGGCACTTTTGCGCATCAACAGACTAGGAATAAGATAGTGAATATAGTGGATTATTTCTGCCGTTGTATATGGCTTATTGATTAGTTTTGCTGTTGTCATATTTGATTGACACACCACCAAAAAACCCACTTCACCTTGCTTATGCGGTGGAGCGGGTCTTAAGTCACATTGGCTTGAACACCTCACCCAAAACTCTGCAATCTCACCCCAAACTGTAATTTCACTCCAACACTCTGCAGTTTCACTCCTTAACTCTGCAGTTTCACCCCATAACTGCAGTTTCACCCATACCATTTCATATTCAGCAACCATCACTCATTCTCATCAGGTCAAAAAGACAGTGAAAAAAAAATATAATAAAATCTGTACCAGGTAAAATATGTACCATGTATGTACCATGAAAGTATGGGAGAAAGTTATTGAACGGCGGCTGAGAGAAGAGAGTGAAATTTCACAGAACCAATTCGGTTTTATGCCTGGTCGTGGTACAACGGATGCCATATTTGCTATACGCCAGTTGTGCGAAAAATACAGAGGTGCACATAAAAACTTGCACATGGTATTCGTTGACCTCGAAAAGGCATACGACCGGGTACCTCGTGAGGTTCTGTGGTGGGCCCTTAAGGAGAAAGATGTGCCTGGGAAGTATGTGCAGTTGATCCGAGCGATGTATAGTCGCTGCAGTACACAAGTCCGGTCTGCAGCAGGCACCACTAACAACTTCAATGCGGCTGTCGGTTTACACCAAGGGTCGGCTCTTAGCCCTTACCTCTTCCTGATAATAATGGACGCTCTGACGTCGGACATTCAGGAAGAGGCACTCTGGTGTATGCTGTTTGCCGATGATATTGTGCTGGTTGCCGAGAGTGCCCCAGAGGTCCAGAGCAGATTGGAGGTGTGGTGGCAAAGACTGGAGAGTGTTGGCTTAAAATTGAGTAGAACTAAAACCGAGTACCTGTTCTGCGATTTTGGCGGTCTCTCTAGTCCTGTGCCCATAACTCTCGCTGGAACGCCCATACCAATCTGTTCCGACTTTAGGTACCTTGGGTCGCTTATCCAAGGGAATGGTGAGGTAGACCGAGACGTGGCACATCGGATCAACTCAGGATGGATGAAATGGCGACAGGTCACTGGAACAACTTGCGACCCACGGATGCCCCTCAAGTTGAAGGGTAAAATCTACAAGTCCGTGATAAGGCCTGTCCTACTTTATGGGTCAGAATGTTGGGCTATGAAAAAGACGGATGAAAAGAGATTGCATGTAGCAGAGATGATAATGTTGAGATGGATGTGTGGTGTGACGAGAATGGATAAAGTGAGAAATGAGTATATTAGAGGAAATTTGAAAGTGGCGCCAGTGACTGAAAAGTTGAAAGGGAACCGTCTGTCTTGGTATGGCCATGTAAAAAGGCGGGATGAAACGCATGTTACAAAAAAAGCCATGAGTATACATGTGGATGGATGGAGAGGGAGACCAAAGAAAATATGGATGGATTGTGTGAAAAGGGATATGAAAGAAAGAGGAGTTAGTGATAGCGAGACGGGTGACAGGACAGAGTGGAAGAAAAAGACATATTGCGCCGACCCCAAATAAAACGGGACAAGGGCAGGAAGATGATGACCAGGTAAAATATGTCCCAATAATAGTTTGATTGTTCGCTAGTCCTAAGTAAATAAGATGGTTTGCATCCAAATTGAGGACGTTCAACATTTTCTGATAGAGGGTACTCAGAACAGGGATGAACGAGAGCTATTTATAAACCAATTTAAATGAAATCAACTAAATTTAGGCACAAGACGATCCATCTTGGCTTCAAGTTTGCTATTACAATAGAGTTCAATAGTCTCTCATTGATTTCCCTTGGACGGAGCAGGAAACAGTGTCCGATTCTTACTGACTAAACAATTTCGCCCGTTCCTGTTCCTACGTCCCCATCTATACCAGGGCTAGAGCCAGTCATTTCAGACACGAACCCTTGGCCCCAGTTGGCTTCGACACTTCTGCAGGATCCCTACGGTTTGCTGAAAACTGCTTGAGGCGCGCGGGAACAGTGCGCACCGTCTGTTGCTTGGTCTGGACGATTATCAGACGACCGGACGGCAAGCTACGCATCACTCGCCGTCCGCAAGCCGCAGCGGCGTCTGGGGCGGCGTCACAATAAATTGTTGATTTCACAAGTTTGTTAAAGTATAAATATAATGGCGATATTAAGACTGTGCAATGATCAACCACTGACCAAATTGAAAGAAACAAGACAACTCGTACCACAACTCTATTACGACACAACTGAGAGACCAATGATCGGCCATTATAAATTAACAGATTACGAAATTGTCATTTTGCAAAATTTGGAATAACTAACATTACTAAACTAAAAAGTTATGCCACTTAATTACGATCCGCGTATCCTAACACTTGTTGATAAAAGGTCTAAAACAAAAGCCGAAATAAAAAAATGTAAGATCGATAATTTATGCTTCTGAAAAGATGATTATAATAAAAATTGGGTATTTGAAGATATTACTTTCTTTATTTCACTTTCCAAACGTATTGATAACGATTATCGACTTCACTGAGACTTTTTTCAAGAAGTTTACTACCACTTTATTTAATTACAGTAATTACAAGAAATAATTACCGATACAATTTAATGGGCTACCTGAAAATCGTATCACTGTATTATTGATATATGACATAACATTAATAATTATAATAAGACACATGATATGTC
This sequence comes from Mythimna loreyi, assembly GCA_029852875.1. NCBI lineage: Eukaryota > Metazoa > Arthropoda > Insecta > Lepidoptera > Noctuidae > Mythimna > Mythimna loreyi. The sequence continues at coordinate 15,564,540 of CM056782.1, read as the reverse complement.
AGTGGAAAACATAAAACTAGCATTTGATTTATGAAATAATTATTTGTTTTGGAAACAAATAATATAACTTTTGAAACAGCATTAAAAATTTTCCGAACTTTCATAGTCCGGCCAGAAAGGTGAAGCAATATCGCTCAACAACTTTCTTCTAATATGTTTTGTTGAGTTTTTATTTTTTTCCACCAAAAAGTTTTTATTCATTTTACGTACAAAATGGATTTCCGCTGTCACATCGTACCTACTTTCTTTGATGAGCGAAAATTCGTCTCCTCAGTAACTGTGACGTTTTCATTAAAGTGTTGTCTTCAATCCCGTTGACAGGGAATCATGGGCCATTGTTGTTTAATTCTATCCTGGCCGTGTTGGAGACGTTAAAATGATGACGGACGGGTTTTGAAGTTCAATTGTCGGCGATTCGTTATAACTTTCCAATGATAGAAGGACAATCATGTTTATTGTTTCCTAGAATCAACTATAATTTTAGTTCGATATTTTACAACAGGATAATGCTCATAACTTGAAAGATGATATCTTTACTATTTGTATTTTCTCAGTGGTGTGTGTGTGACGCTAAAATCTTTATTATTAATATGTTATCAGTAATATGTATAATTAAGGTATTCTATACAATATCTAGGTAATTTATGGATTATTTGGGGCGCCCAGGCATTGATGAAATATTATTGTCTATTACCTACTTTGTCTAAGTTATGTATACAATTTCTAGGACTTGTATGCTGTACCTGTTGGCCCAAAAAAAGTAAAACCGGAAGCTTTCCCCGACACGGATAGGATAGGTTAGAAAGCTAAGACAGTATAAATTAATCTAACCAAAAAACAACAACGGATTTTCATTGTTTAATCAAATCAGAGTTAATTACGATTAGAACAAATGAATCCATTCACGTGATCATTTGTGACCTCATGCATAAACCTAAATGTGCACCACAAAAGATACTGTTCCGTCCTGTTTCCTTTGTTTTTAAGGGAACTTTAACCATGTCTTTGTACGTAGCAATGTTATCAGGCTAAGCCTGGGTTAGCACCAGTAGGTTTCTAATACTTTCTAGCACGCAATCCTAATTTATGCAGACAGCTTTAGAAACAATTGTTCTAAAAACATGTTGTTTTCGTGGTCACTTTCTATCTGTGTACCCTTTTTATGCTTAGTGCTGAGTTAGGTTACCGCTTTATGGTTACTAATGCACTAATTAAAGTTTAAATGACTATATTTTCTAAGTCCTTTGAAGATTACATTTTAGACTTAGCTAAAAAGGAACCTTTATAGTTAAGCAATGTTCGCCTCGTTGTATTTCCGCGTTTAGTTTAGTGACTATTAGTATTTATAAATCGGTTATTTTATAGGTGTAATAATAGTACATTTTGATACAAGTGCAGGAAGTTTGTCATTGCGACCGAGGTGAAATTCACACGAGCCGTAGGCGAGTGTGTTATGGAGCCGAGGGCTGCAATGACAAATCTGCACGTGTGTCAAACGACGTTTTTCAATACACTTACGAACATATAACACTTATAATACACTTACTTCCTTTGAAAATTACGACGCATTTTTGTTAATTTCTTACTGAAGAAAAATTTCCAAAGTTGCCGTACATTTTAGATTTAGATTGCAGCAAACTATAGTAAAGCAAAATATCTGAAGGCAGCGGCTTATTGTCTAAAAAAATCTCTTATATCTTACATTCAACATATTTTTCACAACTACCAATAGATAAGTTACTTATTATGACTATTATTTATAGACTTTTTCCCGCGCTTATCCTTTGCAGGATAAAAAAGAAGCAAAGACATCAAACCGCTATACATCCTACTTAATATTAAGAATAGAAAATCAAATATTTTTGAATTTAGAACACAGATAAATGTTAATTTGTTGTTAATAACAAATTATTGCATAAATAATCATGTTTATTTATTATATTCTGTTAAAAACACGATTTAAATTTTAATTAAAACCTCAAAAATCTGCACCTCATTGCTTTAAAAAAAAAAAAATTACGCTTGACCGTGACGATAAGGAGGAAAAAAAAAGCCCTTGGTATGATAAATGAAACAAAATCACGCGGGTGATATACGTGTCATGTCGAACCTAATTATAGTGCGATAAGTGGCAGTTTTCGAGTAAGTGTATTGAAAAACTTTTTTTTTTTAAGATAAGAAATCGTTTAATCACTTCTCTCGCACTAGGGCAGGGCGAGAAGGCATGTCAGTTTTATATTGACTAAAGCTACACCGATGTTCTTTCAGTTGCTCTTTGCATTCTAAGACAACATTTTCAGAGGTCAACTCTAGCAAGCATCGGCCCTGCTTGGCCCTTACGACTTCGCTGACTGATGTCTGAGTCATATGGAATACTGCGCGGTCGACGACTCGAACTCCTCAGAGACAATATCGATAGCGAGCTACGCATTGCTCGCCGTCCTCTAACCCGCATCTTCAGCGACGAGGTAGTCAATGTCCTATCCCTCACACGGCCGTCTTCATCACTAGTAAAAGAAAGCTTCAAAGAAGGAGACGACCGCCACCCATTCCCCCTCGCTTCGAGAGGTCACCACATCTTATAAAATCATTGAAGGATATGAAGAGTATTTTTCAATTCAGTGAACCGTTTTCGAAATTTTATACTTTCAAATGCCAATTTTTGTTAAAATCGAGTGTTTTCGCCATTGTCGTAAAGGATAAACTGTTGACAAAAACTGAAATATAAAAATCTCTGTCAGAATTTATTTAGTAAAACGGGGTGAATAAAAACAAATCGGGGGTGAATAGAGACAACATTCTGTTCCTTTTTCACGTTGTTTAAAAATTAATTGCAGCATTGAAATTTTTTTATAAATTCGATAGGTATTGAAAACAAAAATACTCTAACTTAAAACTAAAAATATTAAAGCAAAATAATAATCCTAATAAAAAAGTTGTTTATATTCACTCCATTTTATCCCGTATTTTATCTTCATGTAACAAAGAACAAAGGCGGACTTAATACCTTAGGCATTCTCTACCAGCAAACCTAGTTTTTAGTTCTGTTTGTCACAATGTCAATGAATGCGGTGTTGCTAGATAAATTAGACAGGCTTCTTAACAACTGCATCCGGTTTATTTATAATTTGAGAAAATATGACCACGTCTCAAGTTATAGAACCGAGCTCAAATGGATGCCGATTCGCCAGAGAAGAAATTTGCGGGCACTGACTACTCTTTTTTCTCTGCTTAACTCTCCCACCCCTCCTTCTTATCTTATTTCTCATTTTCAATATCTTTCCTCTTCCCACGCTAAGAATCTGCGTTCCTCTAAAAATCTGTTGCTCATTTGTCCTTCTCATACTTCTAATTTTGTCCATTCTTCTTTTTATATACAGTCCATACTTCTTTGGAATGCGCTTCCTCTCGATATCAGGATGGCCACCAGTCGGTATTCATTTAAGTTGATGTTGCGGAAATATTTTCTCCACAAATAGCAGAGTCGTCTCAAAACCCCTTTCTTTTACTATATATAGATAATACGTATATGTAGGTATATTATATATATAAATATTATATGTATGTTTATTTTATTTTTTATTCATATATATTTTTTAACCCTGGATCTTATTAATATTTTCGTTAATTTGTATGCACCTGCCATGTTTTTCTCTTCACCACCCTTGGTTGACTGGTAGAGAATGCCTAAGGCATTAAGTCCGCCTGTGTACCTTTGTGTTGCATGAAGTTCTAATAAATAAATAAATAAATAAATGTTTATTTTTTATCAAATTCCTCCAAAACGGCCTGATCGAATTTTATAATTATTTTTCGTGTAGGTATTTTGAGTAGGTTTGAAGACGTCAAGGCGGAAGAAGAGATGGATAGATTGTGTAAAGAGTGAGAACAACGATAGCTGAGTCAGCTATTATTATACAACCTTGGAATTGGCTGATGTTGATGATACAGAAAAAAAATATAGGTACATGTATTCCAAAAGACTTGCATTAAAAGTAAATCTATATTCAAAAATCTATATCATCATCTACGCAAGCACATAGTATTATTTATTTGAGTGGAAGTCCAATTTCTAAAGGAAATATAATAAAGTGCTCATAGACAAGTGTAGTAGGAAGCTGACAAAGGAGTTTGGAACCTCAGACGATTGTACGAGATGGTCAGGATAAAAGTCTGCTTCGAGATCGCTAAAAAGGGATTTATTCTTTGAAATTCATGTATTTTTAGACAGTTTTGCAGCTCTTGTTTTATTTTTAAGGGTTATACTTTCAAGGAAAAATTATAATGCTGGGGCTGCATTATCGGGATGAACGAGTAGAATGTTGAATCTCGAAGAATTTGAGCGTGCTTATCACAGAACCACCAGTAAACTGACGCGCATCAAAGGGTTTTATCGCGACAATAATTTGAGCTCAATTCGAATTTGCTAATTTTGCCACTTTGCCACCACCTTCTCATTTTTTTTCTTTTTAGGATTCCGGATAACATTAAATCTATACAATTGACAACCAATTAATATATACTTATATCTATTGCGGGAAATGACGTGATCAAACACACCTGGGTACGGTGTGACAATGAACGAAGTGAAGAGTTCGCGATCAGTGGTGGTGAACTAGAACAATTCCAGTATATTAGTGACTTATATGAATAAGTGCCGGGTAAAGCAGCAACTTTACTCATACTCAACAAGCCGCCGCTTCGCGTTGAATTCACTCGAACCGCAATCGCCCACGTAAAACGCTGCGTATTTATAACCAACAACAAACAAAGCGTAGGTCGACCAAGTGACACGAATATTCACGCGATAATGTAGATCCAGCTTAAGAAAAGCATTGTGAGTTCATGACTCATGCATGATACTAGGAAATTTTGCAATGAAAAGCATGATGGTATATTTTCTAGTTTGGTAACTAATATCTATACTAGAAGTATTATAAAGCAAAAGAGTTTGTTTGAACGCACTAATCTCAAGAAGTACCTACTGGTTAGGATGGTTTTTTTTAGTTCTGATTAATCCAATTATCGAAGCCTATATTAAAGCGAGACGAAAATTTTACAAGTAGATTCTGAAAATTTTACAAGTAGATTCTTTATAAGTCTGCTTTACACTACTCGCGAAGTTGGTCGAAGTTGAACGAATACGTTAGTGTAGAAGGGTACATCGCTTCGCTTCGCGCAATCTCGCGCCTCGCTTCGCGCGACTTCGGGTGAAGTTGCACGGGTGTGTAGTCACATACTTCGGACTTCGATCAACTTCGTCGAGGCAACTTTGCGAGTTGTGTAGAGCAGGCTATAGGGTGTAGACGTCCGCTAAGAACAGATTTTACGAAACTCCACCCCTAAGGTGGTAAAATGGAGGTTGGAAGTTTGTATGTCGAAACCGTTTTCACACGGAAGTGAAGCCGCTGGTAGAAACTTGTAGGTTCGTAATATCACACTATGACTAAAAGGAGCGAACCAGGGTCGAAGCCTCCTGGAGCCGAAGGTTGATGCGAAAGCGTTACACCGGGACTCTTGGGCTAAGGCAAAGAGGGAACGGGATAGGTTTTTTAGTCAGTAAGAATCTGATACTGTTTCCCGCTCCGCCGAAGGTAAAAAAAGTAACTAAAGATGCGGGCGAAACCACAGGAGACAGCTATCTTTAATATTAATCTATAGTTAGACTTCAAGGCCCATCTTGACCTTCATTCTGTATTAAGAAATGTAGAAAGCAGAAATAATATTATCATAATAATTAACAAAAATTAGCCCACTGGGAGTTTACGTTAATTTATAGGTATAAAAAGAAAATTAATACCTGCCTTAGACTGAAGCCTGTTTCAAATTAAAGCCCTAGTAATTACTTGTAGGTTTTGATTACGGATAATTAACTTGAATAAAAAATAATACAGGTAGATACCTTTTTTTAGAGTGGAAAATTATCAAATAACTTCCACCACTCTTGGTGAAGTGAAGGTTTTTTTACAGTAGGTAAAAATCATTCAATGACGAATTCTGCCCTTGGGTGAAGCGGGAAACAGTGTCAATCTCTTACTGACTAAAAAACCTACCCCGTTCCTTCTTTGCCTTAGTCCCAGAGCTTTGGTGTAACGCTTTCACATCAACACTTGGCCCCAGGAAGCTTCGACCCTGTAGGGACCCTACAGTTTTCTGACAATTCCTTGATGCCTAGGGAACAGTGTGCGTCGTTGACGACTTCGGCTCTGTCCGGACTGTTACCAGACGACTGGACGGCGGGCTACCCATTGCTCGCCGTCCGCAAGCCCGCGCCTGGCTAGATATCGGCGGGAATCGCGGCGGCGACGGCTACGGCGAGGGCGCTGTTACCGTTGAATTAAGCAAGGGTGGGGTGTAAGACGCTGACTGCGTACATGGAAGAACTTAGGACTAGAACAATTTGCCTGCTGCAGTCTTCCCGCCTGATTAGGTATAATTTAGGTGTCTTCAGGGCTACAGTAAAATAAGCTCCTAGATAGATAAATAGATTTAACTTTATTTTACACAAAAAAGTTACAGAACTTATGCAAAACTTAAATCAATGGGTGCAATAACGGTCTCATCGCTGACAGCGATATCTACCAGACAACCTTAGGATGGATCGTAAGAAATAAAAATAATATGGGGGGTAGTCTGCGGTGTACTACAGACTATGAATTAATCAAACTATAATATCTTAATAAACTAGCGCGCCCCATCGTCTACGATTGCATCACTGCTTACCATCAGGTGGGATCGTAGTCAAGGACTATAAAAACTTACTGGCTATTACTTACCTGTGTTCCTTCAGTTGCCTGTTGCCCTCTTCCATATAATCTACTGCTCTTTGAGGTTCGCATGAAACACAACGCGTCGTTGAACCAGGTTTGATCCGGTTCAGACGGTGAGCTACACGATATCGCCGTCCACAAGCCCGCTTCTTTAGTGGCCGGGAATCACCCTGTGATTCTCATCACCCAAGACGTCTCCTGTTAAGTAACTGGATACCTATTTGTAAAAAAACTGGGCGATTGTGAGTCGGACTCGCACAGTGAGGGTTCCGTATCAATTAAGTAATGAAAAAATTTAATTTCCGAATCGAGTCGTAATTATTTTTCAGAGTCGCAAAAAAAAACTTTTTGGTGCGTAATCAAAAATTAGCGCTATAAGGCTATGCTTCATGCCAAATTTCAGGATTCTATGTCAAAGGGAAGTGTACCTGTGAATTTTGAATCCTTTGACAGGGTTGAAATGTATGTTTTTTTTTTATATAAACGGCCTAAAGAGACCACAGACCTGAGTTAAAATATACATTATTTTTATTAACTTGGCTTTAAATTTCATAGTAATACCTATACGCCTTTTCGACATAAAAGGTCTTGACAGACAGACAGAGGGACAACAAAGATCCTATAAGAGATCCGTTTTTTTTATTGTTTACGGATTTGCGCTTGACCGCTATCTCACCAAAAAGAAAGCGACGATGCGGTCGACGACGGAGCGCGTTTACCTAGAAATCACCATAAAAATTCTCTCTTGATTTTAAAGTTCCGTTTGTTCCTTTTGAGATGCGGAACCCTAAAATATAACGTAAATTCAATAATTAGTGACTAAGAACCTATGATTTTACACAAGTTTTTCATGAGAATTGCTAACTTTCCTACTCTTAATGTTAATTAAATTTTGATTAGTTAATTGCGATATGTGATATTACGTAATGGGTTGTAATGTTTAATGTGTTTAGCAGTTTGATTGACTTACATGTGTCGTTCTAACTGAATTAATTTATAATAAGTTCCTTGTTTATATGTTGATATTTTATAGTATAATAATATTATAAAAATCGCTAAATATAAAATTTTTTAAGCTATTGCATAGCTTCTATCGCAGGCCTTGAGCGCGGGGACTAAATCCAGAAATTCCGTAACGAAAAAACCTCACGCTCCCCACTCCGACGGGCACGGAGGTGTGGCTTGAAGGCCGTGCATCGTCTAACGTCGTGTCAGTTCAGCAGTCTTCGACACGGCGCTGTGTGTCGTGCGATTAGACGTATTGTACGACTTTACGGAACTCGCCCGAATCGAGACGAGATGCTCCGAAATCGGACGAATAAATAATCAGCTGTTTGTGAGAAAGTATATAGGTGTATAAGTATTTATCTACAACAGTGAACGGCTGTACTTGTAAAATTTGTGTATAAAATGTTTTGAATATGAATGAACAAAGTGAAATAAAAATAAAAAATAAATAATTATAATTGCATAAGTTGATACAGAATGCTATGCAATAGCTTTACCGCGGCAGTCCCCGAGTGCCACACGTATTTTTTTTTTCATATAATTTTTGAATGTGTATTTTAAGAAAATGTTCAAAAATGTATATGTTTAAAAAAAATGGAATATAATATAATGTTTATCCTACTTTCACACGCGTGGAACCGCAGGCTGGCGCTAGTTACGTAAATTATTACTACGTAACTAGCGTATATTATTACAGTATTGACTGGCCTATTGGTCTATTTTATGCTATACCGTAGGTCGTGGGTTCGATTCCCACCCAGGACAAATGTTTATGTGATGAGTAGGATCATTTGTTCTATGTCTGAGTGTAATTTATTTATAATTAGTGGAATATTGTTTATTAAAATAGACTGACAAATTTTGACACCGCGTTCGGTACGTCTAACCAAAAGGTATCCAAGGAAAAATAACCACTGATTACAATGTTATTATTTTGACCTAAAATAATAAATTGATGCATGGGAATGGGGTACTCAAGTTTTTTTGAATGTATATAAAGCGCTTTTTCCTAATTTTTTTTTTCATTTTGGTGGTCTGAATGATTTTTACAATTTTGTCCGTTTATTTTAATGGGACCCTATATACACAAATATTTATCAGTTCTGTGATAAATATTTGTATGAAGTACTGAAGTGAGTTTTTAGTCAGTAAAAGTCCGACACACCCTCTCACTCTGCCCAAAAGCGTTGTCACGCTTTTGGGCAGAGTGAGAGGGTGTGTGAAAATCATCAAATGACATGTCTGTCATTTGATGATTTTCCCACTTAAAAAAAAGCGTACAATGACGCGTCTAATGAGCAACGAAAAAAAATAATTGAAAGGATTAAAAAAAATAAACTCGTGTAACAAATTGTTCTTTATTTCAACAAAAATCATGCCAGTATAATACTAATTACAGTACACGTTAACAACGAAAGCATATGTGTCACTAGTTCGATATGTACAACTGGTATCGTGATATTTAGCAATTCAGGATATGTACTGACAAAATAGTTCGCTCCAAATCATTTTATACAAACAGCGGTATGAACTTTGAAATTTGGAACATTCATCAATCAATCATTTACTTTGTATGTCAATCAATCATTTAATTTGCTTGTCAATCAATAATTTACTTTTTATGATTCTTTGATTGATTGAACATTGTTCAATCATCTTATTTTTTATAGTACAGCAGTGATTTTTTTTGTTCAAGATTTTCTTACTCAAAAGTACTTAGAAAACTTGGATACAAAAATTAGGATTCTTAAAAGCAGTTTACATTTCTAGTTTAAAATTATTTTTTTTAATATTAATCCCTCATTGTTTTTACATAACGTCAACATTCCCAGTACGTAGATAAGTTCTCGATTTTATTTTTTTAATAATATTCTTACAAAAAAGATGTCGACTAATATTATAACTTTATATACATCAGTAGATCTAAGAAGGCGATTCTAAACTTTTATTTACAATATAATTTTGAATTCTAAAGATAGGTTTTCAAATAAAAAATTAAATACAAATAGCTTTTGCTGCAAAAATATAAATTTTGTACCTAAAGATAACACTTTATTACCTTTGAGATAGTTTCAACGAAATTATTTTATACACTAGCAATGAAGACCGAGATATGTATCGAAGACTTAATTAAATATTTTACTATAAAACATTAAGTATTTACTAGCTACCTGAATTGTATATTATCAATCGCTGCCCTAGTGCTTCAGCGGCCAATGGACTAGTGAGCAAATTTTACAGGAAACACTGAGTTTTTTTAAAGAAATTTATGAAAATTAACGAGTTCATTAAAATCTCTCACGCAATAAAAACATAGTGTTTATTATTTATCTATGTCTAAATAATTCAGATTTAAAAAAAAAGATTAGAGATTAGTTGCTGTAATCATCACCATCAGTCTTTGTTTAAGGTTCCCACTGCTGGGAATCCGGCCTCCTCTCTAGGAGAGGGAATGGGCAGTTATACACCACGTGAGCCCAGGGCAGATTGGTGGATGTCACATGTCTTCGAACTTCGACTAATTTGAAAACACCCTGAATGTAATTTTTGCTAAATAGGTATTTTGACCATTCAAGCACTAGGACAACGCAATGTAAACAATATCTTTTTAAAATTAATATAATGATAATTTTACAAAAAGAAAAATTAATATCTAACTTTGTTGTCGGGTGTATTCATTGAAACAACCCTTTGCCGGTGTCTAAATCACGTTTTGTTAATAAAAGAGTTGAGATAATTTATCACGTTTCTGATTGCATTAGGGATCTGAAGAAGAGGGCAAAGGAAAGTGTTAACAGCATTACACTTAGCGCAGACGCCTCGCTTGAACTCCTCACTGAAACAAACAAGCTTTGTTATTCGAGTTAAATGATGAGACTCCCTTGGGAGCCAGTAAAAAGTTGGACATAGCAATAATGTACCAACGTTTACTTTGTACAACGTTTAAAGAAGATAGTTTGCCGCTACTTGGGATGTTTGTTTTAAATAGAATGTAAACAGTATCTTCCTTACTTATGTATAAACGGTGCTTCAACTTTGTTTATAATGTATGCCTAACCAACCACTTTTCATCATTTTAAGCATCGTTGAACTGAGTGAGTATGTACATAGATATAACATGTAAACATGTTGTTGTGTACTACTAGAAAGTATAAAATATTATTATTGTAATATTTATTAACCTTTCAAATACCATAATGAGAGACATAATATTAAGACAATAGGTATACAAAGCCGGCGTTTGCGTGGGGCTCAAGAGTTAAAAAAAAGCATTCTTAAACTATAACAATAATAATAATAATAATAATAATAATAATTCTTTATTGTTGCGATATGTATACAATTAAGTGAAACCCTGACTCCTGAGCTAGGTTAGGTGCCTGTATTTCAGGAGCCAGTGACTTCTTCCATTTTCATTGTACCATCTTTAAACAATAACTAAAAGAAATTAGATTCACATGAATAAAAAAAGAGGAATAAATCACATCTTAACTATGTAAAGGACATTCATTGGTTATGTAAATAAATTCTTCAGAAGGCTTTTTTCGTTTGGCATTTTATTCATCAAGGCATCCACTATTGGATATAAACCTTACAGTGGTTTTTTTTATGATGGGCAAACATCATCCAGTGACGAAGCCCGCGTTTAGGCGGAGCGGGAAACAGTGTCAGACTCCTACTGACTAAACACCCCAACCCGTTCCTTCTTTGCCTTTCGCACAGCGGCCGAGCCTTCCTTTCAGAAAGAGACCCTTGGCCCCAGTAGGCTTCAACCTTTTTGCAGAGTCCCTACTAGCCTACAGTGGTCATCAGTATTTGCCTTTATCTGTATCTGTATTTGCGCAATTGGGCAAACTACGAACAGTGTCGTTGACGTTCGGAGCTTTGATTGGCCCGTTCCAAGCTCTTAACCAATCAGAAAGCTAAACGCAGCAAAGGTGTTCATCGCGTTAACGTAAAAACAACTCACACTTATGACACTATACTGGTAGCAGTCTACAGTATGAATAAAGAGGATTTGAAGCTTAACTTGAGATAAAAGATATAGATAAAATTAATAAATAAATTTTATTTCATTTTTTATTTTATCTCAGAAAATTTATTCTCATATAAATAAATTATATGTAATAAATTTCTTTACATAAACAGCAGCTGATAGAGCCCTGTTACCTGTTGATAGTTTATGGTAATTGCGTATTAACATTAGCAGGTATATAGATATATATATAACTTCTCCCGCTCGAAGGTAAAACGCGAGGCTGTGTAAGACTTACTGACTTAAAACATTACTGTATTTTTCAGTGGCCCTTTGGGTTCCACAAGTTTCCTTTTGAGAAATTCTTCGTAGCCCTAAATTTACAATGCCCTAGTATGTACACCAGCTTAGATTTTTATGAGTAATCCTTTACATCGCGTGCAGACAGTTTAACTCCGCAAACGCCACTCAAATACCACGGCTAACTGCTAATATTCACGAAATTAATCACATTCTAATTTCAGTTAGTATAACTGTTTATTATTTTTGTATAAACATGCGAATAGTATGCAAATTAAACTATGGATCATCATCATAATTTCAGCGGAAAGACTGCTACTGTGGGGCATAGGCCTTCCCTGAGTGTCGCCACAATAATCGGTTCTGTGCCATATTCTAGTATCCATAATTCGATTATTCGTAGATGGATGAACTGTTGTGTGTACTTCATTATAAAAAAAAAATCAAAATATTAAAAAAAAATTAGACTTAAGTATGAATTTTATTTACATGAGTGTATAATTATAATCATACATGTGCACGATACTGTCTGACACAGCCAGAAAAATATTAATACAATCCACCACACGGGCCCAATGCGGATTGGTGGATGTTCACACGTCTTAGAGTTTTTGTTCTAGGACATGCCGGTTTCCCCCCGATGTTTTGCTTCACCGTTTTGAAAGCAGTGGTGATGAAATAAGTTTGAACCCACGACGTACAACTATTTGCTCTCAAAAAAAATACATCATGTCTTAAATTATTGGAATCAATATAGTTATAATTTTGTATAATATTGAAGCTTTGTTTAAATTTAAATTAGGTAAAAATAATTGCTTGAAATATCTATTGTATTTTCTTTATGTTTTAACAATAATGCTCATATTGATTACGAAATATTCAGTTTCAAATCAATACTGGGCTCATGTCTAAAACCTTAATTATACAAGGTTTTGATTTAATTGCAGAATAATGGTTTCGGTCATTAATTTGAAGAAAGCCATTGTTCTGGCTTAAATGCTTTTTGGTAGAAATATTACCATATCACTAATGATGCTCACGTAGAGGATAATTTTAGATTCAGTGTTTGAATTTTGCATAATAATTTTGTAGGTAGGTAACTTAAATTGAATACACATTTTATGCTACAATATCTAAATTAATTTACTCGGCTAAATTTTGATCGCTTTATCCAGTGGAGGGTTGATCCGATATGTGAAACGCTATCGTTTAAAGTATAATTAAAAAACAAACTACTATTTTTCTAAAACTTGAAATATACGCATGTATGAAAATAATTTTGTTTAAGTAAACATCAGCTGAACGAGTCCAATGAACTGTAGGTAGCTAGTACCCAACGAAAGTCACTACCTAAAGGTCATTTACTGGCTCAACTGATCTTTACAAAACAATTGTGTTTCATGTACAAGATCGACCCTCCACGCTCAGCTCAGGGTTAGAGGTTGTCTGGTAGAAACTGCCCTGCACAACAAGACCGCCTATTTCACACTTTGTACATAAAGCGATACACAAATGACATTTTTTATAAATGATTCTCCTTTGTCTTGCTAACATGTGCAATAAATAAGTAAATAAATGAAGAGCAAACTCGCAACATTCCAAATACAAAACCAAACAAGTAAAAGACAGAGGCACGGTGGGAGGAAAGTTCCTTACGCGACACGTGTAAACTAATTTATATATTCGATATAAGTACCCATTACATTTTATCGGAATCGGAGGTACAAAATCAATCGGAAGTTCGGAGCTATCGGAATTCGAATCAACCCTCGTATATACTCGTGAGCTTCTACACATAATTTCGTATGCGTGTATTAAATATTATTTAAAAACGGACACACAAATCAAATCATCGTCCAATCAATCAAACATATTAACTTAATAGTATATTAACATACCACAGTAGATAATCCTATCCGTCAATCGTACTTCTCAATCAAATCCACGTAGATAGAGTAACACCAATTTCACGGTTAATTGATCGGAACATTTGTAATTACAAATCGATTTGATAGTATCGATACATCGAATATAATAGGAGTTCACTTGAATAGCCCCGTTCCGTTGATAATATCGTAAGATATTGCGATTTGCGATCGACATCAGTTTATAACAATGTTATGGAAGGGATCGGGATATTAAATTGTTATAACCCGGGATTTGCGATGGCGAGTTAAAGGTTTTTGTGGCTCTATTATGTTTTTTTTGTTAAAGGATTTATTTTGATCGGTTTTTTTTTCATATTTGTCACAAATTGACAAGCTTTTGTGACGAAGCTTGGGCGTACCTTAATTTTTGTCACTATCAATAAAATTCATATATTTTATAAATTTTTAAGGACTGGATAATTAGCCTTATTATATTTGCATGGCTGAGAATCTGCCTTCTCTCTACCTTATTTCCAGTTTTTTTCACAACTTTTTCTTTCGCCATTTTGAGAGAAATATTACACAATCTACAGTACCACTGTACCACTAATGCTTATAAAGAAATACCTATCTTAGTTAAAATAAAACATATAGCCATTTCTCATGACAAGGCATAACTTGACCGAATTAATAGAATTTCACTTTTTCAATATTCTATTCTGAAGGTATGGAATGAATGGAGAATTGATTTCACTCATTATTTAATAAATATTTACTTAGGAGTTTTTGTTGTACGTGTTTTTTAGTTGTAAATAAATTATGAATTGGGAATATCAGAACATTATAGTCCTAGTTTCCTTCTACAGTGCCTCATAAATTATAATAATTCATACCATATTATTGTAATTTAATTCTGTGTAAGTGACAAATTCACTCTACTCTTTAAGCTTGATTATCTACATCTACACTAATATAATAAAGAGGTAAAGTTTGTTTTTTTGTTTTTTTGTTTGTAGGGGGTAATCTCTGGAACTACTGGTCCGATTGGAAAAATTTAAGCAACAATAGAAAGCTGCTTTACTCCTGAGTGACATAGGCTATATTTTATGTACGCGGGCGAAGCTGCGGGCAAAAGCTAGTTATATATAAAAATATACTAGTAAATCATTCGTTGGTGTGCCATAAATAAATAAAAGTTTGAGCATCCTTATCTTCCTGAACATTTTAGTGGCGTTATTACCATCCACTGCTTAACACATAGGACTTAGGCGGCCTCACCTAAGCGCCTCAAGTCTCGCATCCTTCGGATGCCTGCGATCCTCACCAGGTCATCGACCCACCTTGCTTTCGTACCACAATATTTTAGCCTCATGAATCACCTGTTCTGAGAACAATGTGACTGACCTGTTGGTCTAGTAGTTAGTCTGGGATGACTGCTATACCGGAGGTCGTGGGTTCGATTCCCATCCACGACAAATGTTTGTGTGAGGAGCACGATCATTATTTTGTTCTAAATTATGAATTAAAAACTTAAATATGCCTAAATACATATATCATCCTACCCTTATCCCATTTTATTTGGGGTCGGTGCAACATTACATACAATAAAAATAAAATATGTATGTATTTAGGAATATTTAAGTATATTTATCAATTGTCAGGTACTCATAACACAAGCTCTGCTTAGCTTGGGATTAGACGACGGGTTGTGATAGTAGTGTGAAAAAAATTGTGTAGGTATATGCGTGACGGTGTGTGTGTATATCTATGTTTTGAACATCGATTGGTAAAACCTTCGAGTTAAACCAACATAGCAACAACAAAATTACTCTAACTCAATATTTTCACTAAATAGTCGCCGATCGAAAATCGTTTACATGCTTCCTACGTTTAACGGCCTCGATTGAAAATTCGTTCAATGAGCGTTTCTTCCGATTGCCGAACGATTTTAGTCGACCAATCGTTTGCTCGGTATTCATGCGGGACTTGGAACGGTTTGAGAAAATTTACAGAGATATTTTATGTGTCTGCTACTACGTACAGAGCCAACTAACCACTACACCGATTTTGATAAATATTTGTAAATAAATGTCTTAGTTTATTAAGCCCCAAGGCACCTGTTAAAATAAATAGAATTATTTTTTATTTTCTTGGAGTACATTATCATACGATAACCGTACTTAGTACGCAACGACCGACATTTACTACCTACAAGTCATTGACTCGCTTAGCTGATGTTTATTTAAAGAAATTTTGTACATGCGTATTCGAGTATATGATAAAAAGCAAGTAATTTTGTCTTTACAAATCGATAGTCTCGTACATTTTCATGTACGAGATCGAACCGCCAATCGCCACAGAATTAAATGATCAAAATTTAAGCCGTGTATAAGTATAAAATGAAAAACTGACTGCCTGACATATCAACACATGCCCAAAACTACTGGGTCTTAGATCGTGGAAATTCAAGCAATTTTTCATGCTATAACATAAACGAACACTAAGAGAGGATTCTCTAAAATTGACATCCTAAGGGGATGAAAGTTTGTATTTAGAATCGTGCTTACACGCGGCCGAGGCCGTTGACAGAAGTTAGTTATTTATAAATAATTCGAGCCTAGAAATGTATATACACAGGGTGTCATTGACATCGTACCACAAACGAATACCATATCCAGTACATGATTCTAGACACCCCAGTGGTGGAGTTTTTTGTCGGTTTTTTTCTTATTTTTTATTTACATTTCAGATTAAAAATGCCATCGGGTTTGATTAGAATAACGACTATATTTGCCTCGATGATTTTTTTATAAATATATGTTTCTTTTTACAAGCTTTTATTTAGTTTCACCTGTCCCGTTGTCTGTCGTTCTGTAATCAAAACTTGCAACTTAAATTTGATCCACTTCCCGGTTTCCGATTGAGCTGAAATTTTGCATGCCGGTGTAAATCGCATGACAATGCAATATTATGATGACATGGAGCTGATCTGATGATGGAATCATGAGGTAGCCATAGGAACTCTGTAATTAAACGGCACAACCACGTCGAGTTTGGACTCGTGTGAATCGTCTTGACGAGTTTTAATTATATAATTATAGACCGCTGCTATAAAAGCTTGTTATGAAAAAAAAAATATTTTCATTAAAAACTTGTTATTAAAAACCTTAAATTTTTTTTTTTTTTTTTTCTAAAAATATCATTGGGTTTGGTTAAAATAACGATTTTATACAGGTAAAAATTAAAAAACCTATAGTTTTCTTCCAAAAATTTTAAAGAAACCGACAAAAAATTTCACCACTGGGGTGTCCGAATCACGTACCTACTGGATCCATGTTATTCGTTTGTGGTACGATGTCAATGACACCCTGTATATACCTCTCCAGGCTCGAATTCTTTGATGAAGTAGAATTCGAGCTACTTGTTCCCTAAATAACAAAATTGGGAATCTTTAAGCGATAAGTATTCTGGTAAGTGGTTTTCTTGGAGCTACCCTCGAGTTTTTTGTTTACAAAGTAAAATCAGACTAATTAAGACGTTAATACAACTTATCGAACTCAACGTTAGTAACTCTCTCCTAATATTGATGAGCTGCTTAAATATTAAATTCAATACTTATCTTTAGCGAATACTCTGATATTTATTAAATTCTCGGAAGTTTTATTTATAGAGTAAACTAAAGCAAACAAAGCTATTTTAAGAGAAATCATTTCATCTTCCTCGAGTTATGAAAATAAAAAAACAATAGTAACATAAAATGCACTTTAACTTATCCCTAGACGTTCTTATCTTAGGCTGTCATCAGACGGACCGCGCGCAGTCGATGTATTCAACTGCAGTTATTCGTACGAATTCGTTCAGTCATTTTATCAACTTCACGCGGTTGGCTGTAGTCGTGTAGCAATATTAACTGTATACAGTCATGACTTCAACTTTACGCAAGTTACGATCGTTTCGTTAACGTCAAAAGCTTTGAATTTATCACGTCTCTAATCCTTTTGCTCTGACGCCATCCATCTCACGCTCTCTCACGTGGTCAATACCATTAAGGAATTGAAGACGTGGCCAAAGCCAAGCGTTCTATGTTAATGAAACGACCGTTACTTGTTTAAGGGAGTAAACATAAACAGACAGACAGAGTTTTCACGTCGAACGTATATTATCATTATGCGAACATGTCATCTTTATTTCGAAGCTCTTTAAGATCAAATCTGATGTCCTGGGCTACAAACTGATGTCCTGGGCTACAAGCATAGCGCTAGCTACGCAAATACAGATCCGCTTGCAGATAACTGTATACAGTTGAATATATCGACTGCACGCGCGTATTACGATGCATACCATCTGAACCAGCCTTAAAGACATCACAGATGAAATAACAACGAAAACCATTCAAGCAAACAGCAGAATTGCATTTAAAAAGCTAAAACATATCACTTACTATCATTCATTAAAACGTACTAAGATAGACGGAATTCATTTCACATTCACCGAAATATACGAACTTAGGAAGCAGTGCCTTCCTAATTAAATGGGTACGTATGTTCAGTTCGTTTGCTCGGTGTAATTAGAAGCAGGATCCCCCCGCAATCCATATTGTTGCACTGGCGGGTACTACTATACGTCATTGCCATCTCATCATGTAAAAATAGGACAGAACTATGCGCCCTATCTAGCGCCATCTCTTTCTAACACCGGGGCCATGGTGATGTAAAGTTTCATAGTAGGACCCTTGGGCTTGCACCGTTCATTTGCGATGCTAACAAATGGAAATTAAAAGTTATAAGAATATTTTAGTTTTGTTAGATTCCATATTTATTTAAATGTTGCGTGTTTTTTGTTAATTATTATCTGTGAATTGCTTGTTGAGATTCAATGCTTTTTTTTTATTTTAGATAGGCTCTCGTTTGACCATTATCTCACATGGAAATGATGTGGCCGAAGATGGAACACGCTTGCCTAGAAGTAACCTATTTACTCTTGACTCAAATAGCCTTGGGTTATAGCTATCAGGATACACAGACTCCGGTAGCGAATTCAGGCATAATTAATGTGTTCCTAAAATGCTTTGTCCATACATAAATCTCCAAAATATCACTTTTAGCGACATTTATGCAGATAGCTATTACTTTCTTAGCAATGCGGAAATCTTTGCATAAAAACTTTACAACCTCTTAAACAGTATATTTGAGAGAAGTTTTGAATAATTAATAGAACAGTCCCTTTATTATTCATTTTGATTAAAATTTGTGCCTTTTATTAACCCAAGAAAAAAGGACTCTGTATACAATTTTAAAACCCCCTTTACTGTTCCATTGAGGGTAGTTGTGAAAACGAATATTGATTTATTACTTAGATAACTATATTTTGAGCTAATTTTCATAGAATGAGATTTTGCATACAAAGCTGACGTCATAACAGGAAGCCTTGGGCAAAATTTCATATTCCTAGTCTCTGTAGTTTTGGCTGTATGTGTAATTACGTCATTCAGTCAGTTCCTCCTTTTATATAGGTATACAGAGTGACTGATAATATAATTAGTGAGCAATACTTAAAAACATGATTGCGGTCATGATAACAAACAACTTTTACTTTGAGATCATACCTGAAATCACGAAAAAAAATCTAATTGAATGACGAATCCCGCCCTTAGGAGCAGGAAACAGTGTCAGACTTTTACTGACAAAACAACCTACCCCATTCTTACGTAGCCGTATATACCATGGCCAAAACCTTCCTTTAAAAATCTGCTGGTAACACATTTTTGTTTGCCTAGCCTAACTGGTCAAAATGTACTAAACTTGCTAATTTTGCGATCTCAGGTTTGATTTTATAGTAAAAGTTGTTTGTTATACGTGATTACTTCAATCACGCATTTAAGTATCGGTCACTAATTACCAATCACCCTATATACATAGAAGATAAATAATAATTATATAATCTACGAAATTAGTTTAAATGCGCCAAATATCACATGTACCTCTGCTAACTACGATTGAAAGAAACTAGACAATTTTCTTTTAATGATGCTCCGTTAATTACTCCTGTATCGTGAGTGCGGTCACAAATATGTATATAAGATACAAAATACTTCCAAGCCCCGAAACAACTATTTATCAGTCATACAAATATTTGTTCTGTAAGGGAATCAAACTCGTGACACTCAAAATAGCAACCAAGCGCTCAACCTCTATGCCAACCGTGAAATCAAGGACAAATTAGCCTTTTCGATAACCCTTAAAAAGCTATTCTAACCTCGGCTGCAGGCACCACACGCGACGGTAGCACGTGCAGCTGCAGCCAAACTCGGAATGTTTTCACAGAAATCTTTACTTCTACATAGAAAACCAGTCATGCTGCTGAGCCTCGGCTGCTTAAAACTGCCGCGACTGGCAACCGCAGCCGTGTTTGCGATGGTTTTCAGACTAACAGACTTTACAGCTAGAAAACCAGTCGTTCAGCTGCAGCCGACTTCGTGTAACCGCCGCATGTGTAGCGCAAAATACGCGCTTTAGTCGTGGAGTTGCGGATACTAGCCCGAAATACAAAACAACCGCCGCATGTCTGCAGGCTGCAGCCGAGGTACGAATAGCACCTCTGATGGTAGGTTTACACGCTTGCCAAGCCTCGGCCAATCGCCATCGTGTTTACGGGATTTCCCCATTTATACAATGGCTACACAATGGCGATTGGCCGAGGCTTGCCAACGCTTGGCAAGCGTGTAAACCTACCATGACATTAGAGCCTCTGATATCAATAGAAGTATTTCTAAGGTAAGTTTTCTCGACTAGGAAAAGTTATACCTACAGTACTTTATACATTTTACTCCCACGTGCAATCTCTCGTTATGAGAACTTTTGAATTGAGTAGGTAGCTACTTCAATATTAATAATATAAATCCTCACAAATGGTTCAAACCTACATAAAACGCCTTCTTGTGAATATTTAAAATTATCCATTTGTATTTTTATCAAAACATTTATTTAATACTTGATCCTATTTTGTTTCAAGCCTTTGTTTCATGATGAAATAAAAATAACAAGATTTTGTTGTCACAGACAAAATCAGTTACTTGAATTTATATATAAACCCTTTTTAGGGAGTAATAATTTGAGTTTTTTTTAGTAAAACCCTTAAAATATGATTGTAGTATCCAACAAAATATGTTTTGATATTCGTATTACTATCTATCCCACGTGTGGGATAGTTGCCTGATCCATATAAATGCATTACAGTATAGATGCCCTCCCCACAAAACGGGCAACTATTCCCTAAAAACTTTGATCGCATTTTGTCTTCTCATGCAATCACACAGAGACGTAAGACACGGTCAACATAGTAGTAGCTGGAAAGTCTTTTGATTAATAATTGAAATAGTATACAATTTATTCACAAAACTAGAGTAATCGAAATCGTGGCACCTATTCCACTGGGGCATCTATCTCGGCTTTACCCTATAATTAACATCACAAGAAAAGGGTCTAACTATAAAAACAAACAAATATAATTAAAAGCCTAAACTAAAATATACTAAAAAGTACTATTCTGTCAAAAACTCCTCTACATAGCTCTCGACTAATAATATTCCCAAAAGACTAACGTAAATAATTAATTTCAGTGACTGTGATTTTTCACAGACTGAAATCAATATTGATATTGCTTATAAATACGGACTTCGTTAGATAAACAGAAAATAAGCGAATAAAATGAATAAATCTACTTACGAAGAATGCTGTCCTCCCCGATACCTTAAAAAACAAAGACTAGGGTCATTCTACGATAAGACACAATCGATATAATTTAAAACGATACATAAGTTACTTATTACTGAAATAATAACACAGGTTCCAATATATTAAAAGCCTTTATACTAAGAAATTCAAAAACAAAAAAAAATCGATGCATCGTAGAATGGCCCCATTATATCTCTAAAGTGCAAAGGGCTTCTTACAAATCTAATCGGGAAATATTTTTCTCATGTAGATCAGTTTCTTTCCAAAAATAACTTTGAATCTTGAACTTAAAAGTAAGTAAACCGTTTGGGGTTTTATTCACTTGACTTAGCTCTATTCAAGTCGTGCGTGAAATGTTACTAAAATAAAACGCCTTGGCGATCATTAAATCTTAAAATAGCTAAGTGCCTTCCTATTTTTGCCTTCTTATATCCTGCTTGAAGTATGATTTCTACAACTATGCACTTTCCTACTCTTTTTGCGACTCCGACTAGAAATAGATATCTATCTGTGACCTTATATTACAATTAAAAAAAGGTTGAAAATTACAACTTGTAGAATGTCCTAAAAAACGCAACATATATAGGTATGTCAGTGCAGATATTATAGGTAGTGTATTGATTTGTATTGTAAAGACAGAGCAGATTTCGCGTTGTTCTAATAATAATAGGTTTTTCTAATAATAATAGGCCTGCTACTAAGTAAATCCTAAATACTTATATTTATAGAGTAGTGGCTTTAACCTAAACACCTATTTTTTCTGATAACAGAAAATCAGTTTTCTTTACCTTAGAGCGATCAAGTACATAAAAAACTTACGCTAGGCCTTTGGACTCTCTATTTCTAAAGTAATAAAATACTAATTTACCTAATAACATAGCCTCTTTGCTGTCAGCAAGCTGGCTGTTGCCCACAACGGCCTCGCTGCCTTCTCGCCAGGCGGGGGCGACGCGCGCGGTACACCGCACCTGCATCGTCCGGCCGATGGGCACGCGCAGCCCCAGTGCTGTCGACAGCAGCCCGTGAGCGTGCTGCGTCGGCGGGTACTCCACGAGGAGGAGGGGGTCTGTGACCTGCACAAAAGAGTTCATAATGGTAGGTTTACACGCTTGCCAAGCGTTGGCAAGCCTCGGCCAATCGCCATTGTGTAGCCATTGTATAAATGGGGAAATCCCGTAAACACGATGGCGATTGACCGAGGCTTGGCAAGCGTGTAAACCTACCATTAGTCTTTCGACTACTATAAATACAGACACAATTAAAGAACAGTAGGTGTGAGGCATTATGGCGACAATTGAATGAGGCCTATGTCCAGCAGTGACGTCTTTCGGCTGAAATCATGATGATGATGAGGTGTGAGGACACCGTTGTTCTCTTGGGGCTTAATAAGCTAAATGATATTTATTTTGCAAATAGGTTTTGCATAACACTTTTACAAGTCATTTTTTTTTTCTCAATTGTAACTAGATGAGTCCGGAATTGAGACACACATTATTATAATCTTCACATCATGACTTGCCATCAGGAGCCCAAGTCAACTATTTTCATAATATTGTCATTCCAACACAATCACAATGTCATTTTTCTAAAAGTTCTCAGTAATCTGTTAATTCATAATGGTCGTTCGTTGGTCAGTCAGTGGTCTTGTAATAAAGTTGTAGTACGAGCTATCTTGTTACAGATTAAGAGCGTCATTGTGCAATCATTTGCACAATGACGCTCTAGTGGTAAGTCACTGATCAAAGGAACTAAAAATTTTAGCAAATTAATGCATACGTCAGACATTCATTTGGCATTATGTACGAGGTTACCATTCTTAGGCATTTCTTTCAATGGAGTGACAGTGGTTGATCATTAGGCAGTCATAATGACGCCATTATATTTGCAGATTACTAAACTAGTCTACAATAACAATTATGAAATCAGTGATAGACCATTCTAATACCAATAATATAATAACAGACTTGAGGCCCTGTTGAGATAGTGGTCAAACGCTAGCCTATAAACAATAATAATGATAAAAAATATCGATGCCTCCCACGTAAGTTGTTGTAACCCCAAAAATGCAATTTTACAGGAGAGCGTTTTAAATATACTTTTTGCGATACAAGCCACATTTTTCAAAGAATCTTTTTGAAATTCGGTATGAGCGCATAGTTTTTAATATGTTATTGTTTACTACATGTCATTACGTTATAATTTTAACGGTTTCTTGAATTTTGTTGTTACAACTGTTTACCGCGATATGAGTTCCTCACAAAATGTTGTAACTATCACTTACATTATTATACACGGGAGTTCAAGAGCCGATTTGGATCATATCTGATACTTACATGAATTTACGTCATATACAAATAAAAAAAAGGTGTGGTATGTGTATCATTACTTGATATAATAAAATAAATACAATGTTTTTTCAGCCTAATTTCATTTAGGACGATACCTTTTCGTTGATACGTTACCAAAATACAAAAAAAGTAGAATATTTACAATCAAGTTTATCAAAATTTTACATTTTAGGGTTTAGAGTTTAGAATAAGAAACGATATTTTAAAGATTAGGAAAACATTAAGGATTAAGATTAAAAATCATTTAAAAAAATCTTAAATAAAAATTTAAGCTTTTTCTAAATTTAAATTATAATTTCAATTAATTACATCGTCCTTTAACCAAATTTTTACTACAGTTTAAATAATCAAAACTCAAAAAAGTATTGTAACCAAAATGATTAAGAAAATTCTATTAACCAATAAGATTTAAAAATAGGAAAACCATCATCATATTCCTATCTTAGTCCAATGTGATTTGGAGTCGGTGGAACAAGCTTATTCTTCTATTCTGTCGTATCACCCGTCTCACTATCACTTTGTAATCTTTTCCTCTCTCCATTTTTTCAAGTGACTATACTTGTAGCTGTAATATGCTTTATTCTTCTTCTTTTCGTAACAATATCCAAGACAAACGATAGGTAAATAAGTAATGTTTAATAACTTACACTGAATCTAGAAAAGCCCGCAAATATTAAGTTTTGCTCGTAATATAAGTACAATAGAAGGATTATTTCCCGACCCTAAAAAGCTGGTTTCATGCACCTAACTGGTGTATTCATATCATCAGCATTTCGGCATCTTAAGGTATTGTTGCCGAAGGAAGTGGTCATCACCTTACAGTCTGATAAAACATAATATTGAATCTTCAGAACAAATTGGTACCTCTTTTATTTTTACGATATTATTATCTTTCAGATCTTGTTTTCTCTGTGTACCCTTTAGGCAAAAGCTATACGTTATTACTATATACCGTAACAGTTTAAACCTCTGTCTTAATATAACATTAGTGAATTTAGTCAAACATAGTGTGACTCAACTTGCAAGCAGTTGAAAAGACTTGAAATGGTAACAAACGATGGTTTTGACAGACCCAGTATTTTTCACAGGCTGTTAAATATCTCTTTGATCTGGGATTAATACTGCTGTTGGTATATCAAATTTAACTAACACCTTATTAAGAACTTAATCACTTATAGAAATGGGGAAACTGTTGTTTATCCACGTCTGAAGTTTGAAGTTTCAGTAACGGCAACAGACAATTTATTCTTTTTTACTTATGTCTCACAATAGTATCAGCATAAATTCTAAGCTTGGCTCTCCTATAACTAAATTAGCCATAGTTATACATCGTTTTACTGTCACATTTTTAGTTAGATTCATTGAAATAGTGCTTACAGCAGACTCAATAGACCGGTTTTCCTACTGGCTGTTTTTGATATTTTACTAGAAAGGTTTTTCTTTGACGATTGACCTTTTTGAAAAATCTCTAGTCTTTAAATGTGTATTTTTTTCATTACCTTTTTCAAACGATACTTTATTCAATCAAATCACTGATAGTAGACTTAGCTTGAAGAATTAAACAGTGCATAAACATGCAGGTGGTGACTAAGGTAAAAGTTACGAACAATGTTTTTTGATTTGGAAAACTAGCAATAAACACGAGCAAGAAGAAAAGTCTTGGTGAGTTTTAATCAGTAAAAGTTGCTTTTACTGATTAAAACTCACATGTAATCTTTCGGTGCCTTTTGTGTTCCAGGCCCATATTTCCTCGACACGACCTGGATGCCTTCCTTGATACTTGGTACGATAAAGCGAGTAACTAAGATAACTGGAAAGAATGGAGGGAGGCCTTTGCCCAGCAGTAGGACAGCACAGGCTAGCTATAATAATAATGATATAATATAAACAAAAATGGCTATAACAGTCGTAATCCAAATGGTTATTATACTACACAGCTATGAAATACGAGTAAGTGAGCAGTTTCAAGGTCCAAAGTTCCAAATAGGCCATCATCTGTTAAATTAGTCATTTAAAACTTCTCAGATTCATTGAAAATGGTTACCTAGAATGACTCTGACTTCAGTGATATTCATAAAACACTCCCTGAAAAATACATACAACGTACTTATTTCAAACGAATAGCGACGTAAATCGTTGTATGTTATGTTACAACTTACTTTTACATATCTAGCATCGAAGTAAAATGTTTTACGTATCACTTAACATAAAATAATTTTAAAATTAGCGACGTAAATTGTTGTATGGGATCAATACCATATTTTAAATGGTTATTATGTTAGTTAAAGATAAGATTAAGCGGAATAGTAATTACTAGAATATTAAATTAGCGACGTAAAAATTGCGTGAGTGGTGCAACTGGCAGCGAATTCCAGCGTAATCTGTCATATGTGTTACATACAACGGACGCACGTGCGCTTTTCCCCGTTGTAAACCATTGCAAGTAATAAATACTACAGTCTACGCCGGAATCGTTCGAAATATACAACATTATACGTTTCAAAAGTACCTTAAATAATAGGTTTTTTGGACTTTTTGTTTTTTTGTATGATAGTTTACATAAAATTAGACACTTTTACATAAAAAACCCAAAATCGACATTTTGTGGGTTACAACAACTTACGTGGGAGGCATCGATATATTAGGTATGTATCTTTCATACGCGTAGTTATATCTAACTCCACTTACAAATTGTAAGGGCTGAAACACACCGGTATGGCAGGGGACCCGCGTCGCCGCGAGCGGACTCGCGACACCGCGGGCGGCTTCGCGTCATTTCAATCTATTCAAGCGATACTAGTCTTTTCAGTATATAAAGATAAAGTATAAAATTATTTCATACAGAAAGACGTCGCCGCGTCGCAGACGGCCGCTACCATTCCCGCGTGACTCGGCCCTAAGTCCTATTGAAAGTAGTAGCTGCCTCTCCAGTCGACTCACTTGCCATAACAATTTACTCTTGAGACGAGAAGTTTATTCCAATAAGCTTTACTTCCAATATCCTGAGTACACACTTCTTGCCAAGCACATCATTACATCAATGAACTAATAAAGCTACTGCCGGTAGCTTTGCCTACGTGAAAGGAGAAACTTGTTCCAAAGGACTCTCTCAGAGGATACTCCTCAGATAAAAACCGGGCAATTGTGAGTCAGACTCGCGCTCTGAGGGTTCCGTGTAAACTTACCTATGAAAACAGTTCAATTCCCGAATCGATTTTTTTTTCCGAATCGAAATAAAAATTGGCGTACCTAACTACAAATTTACAGTTTCCACATTTTTTCCTATATATTTTGTGACTAAAAATGAAAAATTTGCTTATTTCAGGATTGTAGGTCAATGAGAAGTGGCCTACGAATTTTTGAGGGGTCGAAATGTAAGTCTTTGCGACATAAGCGGTCGTATCTTTTTTTTCGTGAACGTTTAATTTTTTCATAACTTAAAGGAACCGAAAATATCAGTATATAGTTTAAATTTCAATTTAATACCGCAACGCGTTCCCGAAATAAACAAAATGACCCTAAAAGGTAACCGTTTTTTCCTTTTGAGGTACGGAACCCTAAAAACTGTCTCAGATATTAAGTTCGTAAAAACAATCTCAGATAATAAATTAATCTTCATGAATCACAGAGCATAACGTATTTTAAATGTGAGGATTATGAAGGGTACTATGTTGTAGGAAGAATTATTGATTGCCTGGCACTTTGGGAACTTCATGCGGCCTACCCAAACATCCTTTGTTTTCATCCAAAATTGTTGAACGCCTTAATAAAATAATAATTCTAATTCTTTATAAACAGGTAACTAAGGCCCATGGAAAAATACCGAAATAATAATCTTACAAAATAATAAACTAATAGGTAAAATATTATTATTACCTACACAGGAAATCTTATCTTACTAATATTATAAATGCGAAAGTTACGATGTTTGGATGTTTGTTACTCAATCACGTCAAAACGGCTGAACGGATCTGGATGAAATTTGGCACAGGCATAGGATACACTCCGGAATAGGACATAGGCTACTTTTTATCCCGGAAACCCCAATCCCAATACCACGCGGGCGAAGCCGCGGGCAAAAGCTAGTTTGTATTTTGGCCGAGGGTCCAAATGTCCCAAATGACGAGTCGCTTCCCACATCACAAACGACTCGACCTTCGAGTATTAAGTAGAGCTGAATGGTATCTGACAAATGCTTGCACTGTCTGGACAGTTCCGCTTAAATGGTTCTTATCTTTAATGGTTTATTTTTTATAAATAAACTAGCTGTTACCCGCGACTTCGTCCGCGTGGAATAGTATCTTTGGGTGTATTTTTGAATCATTAGTAGGTATATTTAAAAAATAAAAATTTATTGTTCTCTTATAAATGTCCAAGAGACACTTACTGGGGCCAGCGTCACGTTGTGTACAAAAATATTTTTAAAAAACCTAATTTAAAACATTTTTATACACAACGTTTGCTGTTTTATTGTTGTTAGATAAAATGTGGAGATTTTTGGGATTTGATACACGTGAGCAGGCCACGTAGAGTTGCCCATGCGAAAAACAGTTCTTTTCTAAATTTACACCCGCCACTTTCAGGGTCATTGCGAAGGCTGGTTTGAGGGGAAACTGGATTCTTTTGAACTGAAAAGGTAAATCTGTAGGGATCATGGGTATGCGAGGAATCAAAACTTCTTCATCTTTAGCTATTCCTGTCATTATAATTGCTCTAATGCTAAATTGGACTTTCGTTTGCGAGGCATCGTACAAAAATAAAATGAATCTAACCAAAACAGATGTACAGATTGAGATTTACTATCATAAAAAATCTTTACTAAGCAGCTACGTAGTAAAAGTAGTTTTATACCTACTACGACTTATAATTAGATTAATTAAAAAAAAGGAATTAAAAGCAAATCTTTTTTTTTCAAGTAACGGAAATTATATTACCTTCTATTAACTATGAACTAAAATATCCCGAAATAGTATGTATGTACAAAATTAATTTACAGGACCTAACTAATAAAAAATACTGAGGTACTTAAAAAAATAAAACTTAATCGTATTTTTTTAACGTAACGAAAACAATCTTACCTACTATGAAATAAAATGAACTAAATATTATCCCGAAATATTAAGTATGTACAAAATTAATTTACAGGACCTAACTAATAAAAAATACTAAGGTACTTAAAAAAATTAAACTTAATCGTATTATTTTAACGTAACGAAAACAATCTTACCTACTATGAATTAAAATGAACTATGAACTAAAATATCCCGAAATATTAAGTATGTACAAAATTAATTTTTAGGACCTTACTAATAAAAAATAGGAACTAAAAAAATGATGCGAAGCAATCAAATATTTTTACTCTATTGCAAAATGAATTTCTCTGTAGCGCAAATTTCTCTAATCGCATGCGTCCGGCAACGACGTCTGCCCTCACGTGTCTGCCCGTTCGGGTAGGCATAGTTATATTCGTGCCGTGCGCTACCCCACCACACGACCGCCCCCGCGCTCGCCCCACTTCGGCGAATGTGCGCGACGATGACCGATGACCGACGGCAGGCAGCGGCTATGAATAAGTATTCGTAACTTCAAAAGTCGATTTTTTTATTGATACAAAACAAAAGTTACAATTTCTGGAATTCCTTTGGTACCTACTTATATAAAAACTTTGCACATCCTAAGAGACCTATGTACCAAGTTACATGGTTTTATCTCCAAAAATGACGAACACCCACATGCAATCCCTATTTCACCCCCACGCTGGTGTAAATTTTAAAATGCTAGAACAAACGATTTTTTGTTTATATTATTTAGTGCCTAAATGCCTAAATATAAAATGTAAGGTATCTTCAAGAATGACGAACTTCATACAAACTTTCAACCCCTATTTCATCCCCTCACAGGTCGAAATTTCAAAAACGCTAGAACAAATGTTTTATTATTTTTTATCAAGTGCTTAAATATAAAATTTCAAGGTTTTATCTTTAAAAATTATGAAATCCCATACAACTTTCCCCCCCCCCTTTTAACCCCTTACAAACCCTTTTTCGCGATAAAAAGTAGCCTATGTTTTATCTCGGGGTCTAGAATATCTGTATACCAAATTTCATTCAAATCCGTTCAGTAGTTTTGGCGTGAAAGAGTAGCAGACAGACAGACAGACAGACAGACAGACAGACAGACAGAGTTACTTTCGCATTTATAATATTAGTTAGGATAGTTAGGATTAGGATTAGGATTAGTTAGGATTAGGATTAGGATTAGTTAGGATTAGGATTAGGATTAGGATAAGACCACATCAAACATTAAACTTTAGTACGCCACAGATAAGTTGAATTCTTAACAACTTTAGGGTTCGGTATCGACTACAGTAAAAAAATCTGAAAAACGCACGTATGTTGACAGGTGATCCACTAAAATATTTATTTTATTCTATGTTTAGTATTTGTTGTTATGATTATAAATCACGGTTCACGAGATACGTAAGGGAAATGACAGATGGACTGTCAAACCAATAGGGTCCTTTCTACCCTTTGAGTTCAGAACCTAAAAACATGCGTGTAAAAGAGTACAACATCCATAACAAGAATCTTACTAATATTATAAATGCGAAAGTTACGATATTTGGATGTTTGTTACTCAATCACACCAAATCGGCTGGACGGATCTAGATGAAATTTGGCACAGGCATAGGATACACTCCGGAATAGGACATAGGCTACTTTTTATCCCGGAAAAACTTAAGGTTCCTGTGGGATTTCACATTTCGTTTGATCAAGTGTAAAATTGTATAGGGCAACCCTAATACCACGCGGGCAAAGCCGCGGGCAAAAGCTAGTATTCTATAGACACAAAATATTCATCAAATCCAAAAAATTTATGACCTACAGTTTTAGAGAACAAATGTTTAACACATTCTCGCATATCCATGACTCAAGCTAACCTCCATATTTATGTATCATGCCCTCGTTTTGATTCACAAAGCGGGTTCGACCACGGAGTTGCAAGTAAATCTCGAAGCCTCCAGCAGCGGATATTTCGGATATTTCCGCTATTACACCATGTAGGTCAGTAAAACCAAACCATATTAGTTAACGGACTAGCCTAGCATCTGTCTAGCAAAAATGGTTCAGACTTATCGAATACTAGCTTTTGCCCGCGGCTTCGCCCGCGTGGTATTGGGGTTGGGGTTGGGGTTTCCGGGATAAAAAGTAGCCTATGTCCTATTCCTATGCCTGTGCGAAATTTCATCCAGATCCGTCTAGTCGTTTTGGCGTGATTGAGTAACAAACATCCAAACATCGTAACTTTCGCATTTATAATATTAGTAAGAAGTAAGATTTACTCATTTTAATACCTATCTGTCTTTAGTTATAGGGTTAAGTTGCTACGCCAGTATAGGTACTAGGTATATAATATAACTAGCTTTTGCCCGCGGCTTCGCTCCTGGCAAAAGAAAAATGCAAACTTCACATAAACTATCTGCTAAATAGTCCAAAATAAAGCCTAAGCATTTGGTTTGGATAGGCGAGCCCGTTGTTGAGTTATAAAATAAAAACGAAAAGGGGAATCTTGAGGAAACCGGCATGTCCTAGGACCAAGAATTCGAAGACATGCGACATCCACCAATCCACACTAGACCCGCGGTCCATTTCCTGTCCTAGAGAGGAGGTCTGTGTCCCAGCAGTGGGAACATTAAAAAGGCGGCCCGCAACTGCAATGTAAGACGAACGCCTAACGCGTCGCCTATCACGCCACGTGTCAATATACAAACGCTAAATAATATATTCCTTTATCCCCCTCAGAACTCAGATCAACAGAGGTAGGTACCAATTAAATACAGGGTAATTAATTTACTAGGCAACCACCTCACTGCTTAAATATCTTCCTATTCACTAATATGGTTGTCATAGAATTCCTGTCAATTAGGCCATTGAACCGTCTTTAATCCGAGTCCCGCGTTATCTGTGCAGAATGTGTTTTAATTAGTCCATGCGGAAGGACGGAGAACAAAAGAAGATCTGTCAATTTGTTCCATTGTGAAATGTCAATTAGTTGGGATAAGTGTCGGGAGATTTTACAAAGGGAAAGATTTTTGTGTATTATAAGAGCCTTGGTTTTTAAACTTAGGATGTTCAAAGAGAGAAAGAAAGCACGTTTTTTTGCCACATCATATGTACACACAGTGAAATAAATATTCTAGAAACTAAACTACTTAACTTTTCATTATCATCACTAACGGCGAACGCCGGCGTTCGCGGGTATTAACGGAAAGTTATTTGTCTATAAAACTTTTTATTTACGTTCTTGGATAAATATCAAAATACCCTATTAAAAAAAAATGCTCAAATATTGTACATTCTATTTTTTTAAATTTGACAACGGCGCGTGGCGCGAAACCATGCCGCGAGCGCCGGCGCTCGCTTGGTTGTCGCCTGCTGCTTAACCTACGTAGGTTTAAGCAGTTTTCTGTAGGGTTGCAGAAGAGTTGAAGCCAACTCGGGCCCAGGATCTTTTTTTGAAAGGAAGACTTGGCCCCAGTGCGCAAGGCAAATAAGGAGCGGGGTGGTCTGTTTAATCATTAAGGTTCTGACACTGTTTCCCGCTCCGCCCAAAGGCGGAATTCGTCATTGGATGATTACCACAAAACTACAACTTATACCTAAATACATCATCATTGTGTCTTGC
The DNA here is from genome assembly GCA_029852875.1 of Mythimna loreyi. Lineage (NCBI taxonomy): Eukaryota > Metazoa > Arthropoda > Insecta > Lepidoptera > Noctuidae > Mythimna > Mythimna loreyi. The sequence goes on along the minus strand of CM056782.1, from coordinate 15,531,852 downwards.
GGCTGTGCCAAATAAGTTCAGTTCAGCATAATGCCAGGCCACTACGCAGCAGTTGCCTGACGCTAGTTTTCAACTAAATTATTATGAGTTAGTGTTCGAAGCGTCTAAAGTTGTCATGCACGGTGTCTATCTTCCTTACTAAACCAATTATATTTTGTTCTTTATTTAGTAGTCTTGTTCTTTTTCAATACACTTACTCGAAAACTGCCTCTTATCGCACTCCTATTAGGTTCAATATAGCATGTATATCACCCAAGTGCTATTTTGAGTTTATCACATAACAAGGGCTTTTTTATTCCTTCCTTATCATCACGGTCACGGGTGATTATTTTGTTTTACTTAGTTTATCGAATCAGGCGCGAGACGTCCCCCCGAGTCGCTGGACGACCCCACGAAATTAGAAACTGACCAGAGCAGATTTGAATGCTATACTTATATATTTCTACTGTATGTTTGAGATACGATTAATTTTATTTTCTTTCTTTCTTTATTTCACAAGTCGTAAGTGTATTGAAAAACCGTCGTTTGACACACGTGCAGATTTGTCATTGCAGCCCTCGGCTCCATAACACACTCGCCTACGGCTCGTGTGAATTTCGCCTCGGTCGCAATGACAAACTTCCTGCACTTGTATCAAAATGTACTATTTTGGGGTTCCAAATTTCAAACGAAAAAAAAAATGGACACGTATAGTACTTATATTTTGTCGTCCGTCCGTCAAGACCTTTTATTTTGGGAAGGCGTAAAGGTATCGAGTTAAAATTAGAACCACATTATACTCCGATCTGCGGTCGCTTAAAGCTAGAAAAATTTAACTTTTAAGTTAACGAAAAAAAAAATTCTTTATGTTTTGAGATACTCAAGGAAATCAAATTCATTCAAGGTACTTCCTGTTGACCCATAAATTCCCAATTGAATCCCGAAGTTTAATATAAAATAAAATATTATAGCACAAATATACGAGTAAATCTGAAAAACAGTAAATTTTTTATTACGTCACAAAAAAAAACTTTTTTGCGGTTTGAAATTGAACTGTTTAAGTGAAACGGTCAGTATGCGATTCTGACCTTCACTTGTCCAGTTTTTTTTTTTTTTATGTTGCGTCAAATAACGCCTTTCTTGATCTCGCTCTAAAAATGTCAGACTTTTACTGACTAAAATCTTCGTTCCAAGGCCTAGATAATTCTTTTGATTACTTGCGCAACCCTAGACGCAATAGGGTACCTATTATCTAGAGTTGATTTTGGTACAATAATATTTTACGTAATAACACAAAAAAACAGTCATTAGTATTTCAAATATTGGTATGAGGAAAAGCGAGGGCGTGATGGAAAGATCCCGATATCTCTCGCGTACGCGTGTAACCTAATGGCGGTGACGTCACGTTTCAGTTGGTACTTACGTCTTTTGTATGTTACTTGACAGTTTTCCTTTTACAAAAAAATCAAATCTGTTCTAATTTTGAATCTGAATTTGAACTTAGAAGGGTTTTAAAGTTTTTAACGGATTATAAGTTTGATTCTGAATTCAAACTTAGAACGGATTTTTTTTTATTTGTAACACTATCCAAGAATAATTAAAAAAAAAAAACCGGCCAAATGCGAATGGTACTCGCGTATGGGGGTTTCTGTACCATTGTAAGTACAACTTTTTTTTACATAATTTACTTTATTCTGTTTTTAGTGTTTAATGTTATAGCGGCAATAGGAACAAATAATTTGTGAAACCTTCAACTGTCAAGGTGTTTATGAAGACAGACAGACAGTGGAGTCTCCATAGATATATCAAACAGTAATGGGAGTCTCCCTTTTTGGTACAGGATCCTAAAAAATGAATGAACTATCTTATTATTTTTTTTTTCTTTCCTTAAACCATCTTGACTCCAGTTCAAGGTACCACCTTCACGGACTATATTACTAACCAGCATTGCAAATACCTCTATAGCGGTACTTACATATCGAAATAATTACAGACAACATTTATTGAACAAATAACATTCAATGGTTCAGCCAGATTCCTATCAATTATTCAGTAACAAGATCTTATGAAGTCAAACAATGGAGCCTCCGCACACAACGGGCCGTATTTACGTCAGTAATTAGCCAAGCTTTCAATTTACCAATAGAACGAAGGGATGGCCACAAATAGTCTTCCATATTAGTTCCAAGAAGACATCCTTGACAATATCCTTCGATTCGGAACATTTAACGCGCTAATTGATCATAAATTTCATGGTAACTAACCATCGCACGCAGGGATCTCCTTAATGTATCTGCTACCAAATATTCGATGTTAGCACATGAATACCGAACGCTTTAATCTTCTATAATGATAGCGGTTTACTCTCCAATAAGGTTTCAATATATCTAAGATGACAACGTTCAATAGGTTAGCTTATTATAAATGTTTCAAGTCTTGTCTCATCGTCCTACTATATTATTCATTGCCAAATTAATCATAAGTTAAAAAATGAACTGAAAAAAAAACTGTAGCAGAAACTAATCAAACACAAGCACAAAGGAAAACACAAAAATCCTGACATCATTATAATAAAAATATTGCGAAATACTGTAAGGATCAGAGATAATAAAAATGGCTTATACGCGTGTAACGGTAGGATTTATTTCTATGAAATTACTCTTTTACATTGCCTAATATAAAAAAATCACACGCGCCTTTCGGCCTGACAGCCGCCCTAAATCTCTGTGACAATAATATTTCATTTTAAAACTCGAATTAGTATTTATTTTTTTATTTATAATGGCCACAAAAAAGCCATCCAAAGAGTTCCGGATGAAAGAGTACAATACACACAAAAAAGGTATAGAATTGTGTTGAATCATCAAGCCCGTACATCTTTATATATTGCTACAAGTTTGACCCGAATAAAAATGAATGTGACGAGTTCGGCAGTTTTGTTCGAAACAAAAACAAACTCGGCCCAAATCAGAAATAAAAGATAAATACGAACCCGCACTTCAATAAGCCCGGCAAAGTTAAAATTTGAAAAAAACCTTATTGGACGAAAGAGTCGAATTACAGAAACTCATTGAAAAGGGTCAAATATCCTACGAACAATTATATTAATAAGGATCGTTGGCCGAAATTAAATCTCTTGGTACGTGTAATATCGTATTTCGAACTGATCGAAATTAAAACAAGTTAATTAACTTGCAGTTAATGGATGCACATTAATTACTTTGTGGTCATACTTTTATATTAAGTTTGCCATAAAATAACTCAAAAGTTAGGCCGTAATTGAGCAAATAAATTGCTGTATTTATTACATAACGTCGACAAGCTTTTATAGGCATTCACGGTGAGTTCGTTAAAATTTTATTATTTTATTATGTTTAGATCTAGAACAACAGGTATAATTCTGCAATAAAATGGTAACGACACACAGCGCTATTGGGTACTAAATTATTATTTTCAGTTCTATTTTTCTATATAAGATCCATTTTTGTATCTAAATCGCACTGGGCTGTACATGTCAGCTGCGTGCCAATCGGGTGGCGGACTCGTAAAGAGCAAAAAGGTGCCCTAAAATTGCACGACGGTGTCGCGGCCGCCCATGAAAGGGGTGGCGGGACCACTTAGATGACTTCCTTGAGAATGAACAAAAAGTAGCTTAAATCCGGTAACAATGGAAGGAATGCTTCCTTTTGCCTGGCCGTTGAACATTACCAGCTAGATTATAATAAAGATTTTCCTCTGCTATAAGACCGCCTACTTGTACCTGCATATACCTATTAAAAAAAAAACTTTTAATTTGAGGTATACATATAAAAATCTTTTATTTCATTAATTTTCCTAGGCTTTTAACATCTGTGTTCGGTTCGGCATATGATCTAGGTAAACTTAGAAAAGTACATTTGAATATTTAGGAATATCACATTTTCTTGTCCGAATGTGATTTTTCTGACCCTCATGCATACGAAGCGCGTGCCTGAATACTTAATAGTCATGTTGTGATCGTTAAAAAAAAATTATAATCACCTTTTATATGAACATAACTTTTTATAAAATAAATTTGCGATTATGTCAATAGTCTTTATGTCTCATTTCTAATGAGCGTACGTTTGTATCGTCAAAATTAATTTAGCCTCATTACATCCTTTATCAGCTCAAAGAACAAATTAAGGAAAAACATAGAAGCATCGTAAATTGTAATGCAAGCCGTGTCTCGAAGATTGATTGATGCGAATAGTGGGTACGGAGCAGAGGATTAGTTGCCAGCCAGTGGATAATGGACGCATAATGCATTATGTCCGCTCACGACGGCTTCTACTGGACTATTGAGTAGGAGGACAAGTAATGACTGTCATTTTTGAATTATGTGACCATTGAACATGTGGGTACTGCTTTTTGTTTCACTTTTTGGGCGTTGGAGACTGCTACAAAAAAAAAATCGCGAAAGAACTCTAGTGGTCAGAAAAAAACCCAAATATATTTATCTATTTTTATTAGTTTGGCATTCCGCCGATTCTTGTAATATAATGTGATTGAATTAGTATATTTAGTTTTTTCAGTCAGTGCTTTACTTTTACAGTTTGTACTGACTGAAAAAACTAAATATACTAATTCAATCACAAAGTAAAAAAAAATTGCCAAATTAATTATATCACCAATATATCTTCCCTTACCCTACATAGTATATTCTTTATTGTAAATTACTTCTTCATCCAGGTGGTAATATAGAATTTACCCAAAATTATTCTAGATTATTCAATTCCATTCAACCATTTAAGCGAGTGTGCACATACACAAAAACACAATATAAAAACTTTCACCTTAATATTATTAGTGCGACCAACGCGATATAAAAATAAACATTACTATAATATCTTAAGGCACGTAAAACTTTTACCACAGCAAAAATACTTTAATCGCACAAAATTCTTACAGCCCGTCCACTAAATTAGACTTGGTTGTTATCAGGGTCACATAAACAAACAAGAATGTTACCTTCATCAAAATTGAAATCGAAAACATCCTTTGTCTTGCAAATGTCAATATTTTTTTCGTTTAAAATATGTAATAGTGTCTTTTCCCATCAATGTCTTGCTGAATTTTTTTCGTACTAAACTTGCTAAAATTTTTGCGCGATTTCAAGTTTGGTCCCATAGTAAATGTTGTTTGTTATCATGACTACAATCACATGTATAAGTATCAGTCACTTATTACCAGTCATCCTGTATATTGGTGTACCCCAATCTTATTTATTCATGTTTTTTTAGGCACCTACGATGTAACCTCTCCACCACTCCGTTTTACTCCTGGGCCCAAGGCTTGATGCGAAATCGTATCACCAGGGCCCTGGGGTCAAGGTAAGGAAGGAACAGGGTAGATTTTTTAGTCAGTAAGAGTCTGACACTGTTTTCCGCTCCGCCCAAGATCGGGATTCGTTATTTGATGATTTTCACCTACCATAAAAAACCACTCCGTTGCCTAGGCATTAAGTCCATCTTTGTACGTTTGTGTTACATAAAAATACGTATTAATAAGTAAACAAATATATCGAAGCCAAGCATGAAAGTTTGCAGTAACGACTATTCTAGGTTACAATTCTGCAAATTGCAACTGAAGCCAAGAAGTGGAAACAAAACATAAAGTAAAACCATTCAAAACTTTCTCTAACTTAGTCGCGTTTTTGTTCTATTTCTGTTGCTTGAAAAAGGGTGGTCAAACATTAGTGATTATTGTAACAGATTCAGAGGAATATGTTCAAAACAAATGATTTTGTAGGTGATAAATATTAATTATTTATATACAGAGTGACTGATAAATTAGAAACCGATACTTAAACACGTTATCGTAGTCATGATAACAAACAACTTTTACTACGAGATCAACTCTGAAATTATACCGCACAAAATTACCACCCGGTACAGCGCCATCAAGATACAGGATAAATTCCCTGGATCAATAGTAACCAATATGTTATCTAGATAATTCAATTCCGTCCAGCCATTTATAAGTATGAACGTTTAAAAAGTTTCACCTTAATATTATTAGTGCGACCAACGCGATATAAAAATAAACATTACTATAATATCTTAAGGCACGTAAAGCTACTTTTATCAGAACAAAAATACATTAATCGCACAAAATTCGTACAGCCCGTCCACTAAATTAGACTTGGTTGTTATCAGGGTCACATAAACAAAGAAGAATGTTACCTCCATCAAAATTGAAATCGAAAACATCCCCTGTCTTGTAAATGTCAATATTTTTTCGTTCAAAATATTTAATAGTACCTTTTCCCCATCAATGTCCCAACTGAGTACCGCCGCAGGGTAGGACCGGCCCGACGTACAGTTCAGAAACAAGGAGTCCCCTCTTCTATTCTCTTGTTCGTTGCCTGTTATTCTTGGACCTTCCCTCGGTAAATCTGTTGGAAAAAAAACAATTGTAAACAAATGTTACATGATATTTATTTTGCAAGTTGGTTTTAAAAAACAATTTTACATGTCATTTTTTTTTTTCGTTTATTTAAAACTAGACGAGGCTGGTGTTTGTGTTTCCTAGCTGAGTACCCTGAGAAGAAACCTTTCGACTAGCGTAATTAGAGATATAATAGAAATAAATAGATTCGCTTTTAGCGATAAGACCGCCCATTGTTACACATTAGTAATTTTTGGCTCCTAATGTATCAAGTTGTGTTTATGGTGTATCTACAATAAAGAGTATATCTATCTATATAGGTGCGCAAACGCTGCGTTCGCTTAAGGCTCGAGAGTTTAACCTTTCGACTACCGTTATTACAGACACAATCAAAGAAAATAGGTGTGTGAAACCTGCATTCGCTTGGGGCTCAAGAGTTTAAAGTCCATACAGTAAATATGTATTGGTCAAAACACAAAAGGACCACATGATCCTTCTTAGTACTCTGCATAGATTTTGTACAAAACACCCATTGATAGCTACCGTAGGGACCCTGCAGGGTCGAAGCCTCCCAGAGCTGAGGGTTGATGCGAAAGCGTTACACCGGGGCTCTGGGAATAAGGCAAGGAAGGTACGGGGTAGGTTCTTTAGTCAGTAAGAGTCTGACACTGTTTCCCGCTCCGCCCAAGAGTGGGATTCGTCATTCGATGATTTTTACCTACCATAAAAAAAAACCCATTGATAGCTGTAAAACAACTCTCTAATAATAAACATTTAACTCTTGGTAAGGATCCAAATACGAGAAATAAACACCGATAGCGGGAACTTGGCGTAAAATACTAGAACTGAGTCAAAAAGTTGGAACGTCGTGTAAAATAATCGAGCAGCATGTAAAATTAAATGACAAAAGAGAATGGTTTTACATTTATCGTGTTTAGGACCGGGAGCTATGCTGCGGTTGTAATACAAACTCCTAATTGAAATAATGGCGTCCTTCTGTTACATATGTCTCTTGTCAAAGAGAATTAAATTGGAATTTTTGTGAAATTAAACTCGTAAATGAACGAAATAGATCATGAATTTACGAAGAAAATGGGTGGAAGGTTCGAGATTATTAACACTTGACTCGGCTGTCATGAATTTTATACACTATGGTTTTTTTTTATTTATGGAAAGTAAAAATCATCCAATGACGAGTCCCGCTCTTGGGCGGAGCGGAAAACAAGTGTCAGACTCTTACTGACTAAACAACCTACCCGTTTCTACATCGCCATACATACCAGGGCCAGAGCCTTCCTTTTCAGACACAAACCCGTGGCCCTGATTGGCTTCGACCCTTCTGCAGGGTCCCTACGGTTGCTGACAACTCCTTGAGGCGCGCGGGAACAGTGCGCGCCGTCGTATACACTATGGTTATACTTCTTCATATTGGTATCACAGAGATTAATGAATCATCTTTATCTACATTACATTTTAGGGGTGCTAAGCTTGAAAAACATATGTTTTAGTCGGAAAAAAAAATAGTAGTCTTTAGAGCTGGCCATCGATTTTAGCTATTTTTAGGAAGAAAAACGAGACAATAAGGTCTCTTTTTTCTATGATTCTGCTGTCCGCCTATCTGTCATCAGGCCATCTGTCATCTGTATCATGTAACATGATAGCTAAACAATTGAAGTTTTCACAGATGATATATTTCTGTTGCCGCTATAATAACGAATATAAAAAAAAAACAGGAAAAACAAATATTTAAGTAGAGTGGCTATACAATAAACGTGATTTTTTTATGTATTGTTTTTTTTTTTTTTATTAGCGACGGTACGTTTCTGCGGTACCTGTCTTGAGTCGGCTGACTCGCACTTGGCCGGTTCTTTTAACCTTTCGAGTACCGTAATTAAAATCATGATAGCAAGACAATATATGTGCGAACGCCGGCGTTCGCTCCGGGCTATAACCCAAATGTAGTATGTCGCTTTTGTTATTAACCTACTACTAAAATAACTAGAAGTAAAATTTTTGTGCTCAAAATTATGTTTGTAACTTTAGTTAAATGTTATCTACACTAATATAATAAAGAGGTAAAGTTTGTTTATTTTTGTATGTTTTTAAAAATTTTAGCAAAAATAGAAAGCTGCTTTACTCCTGAGTGACATAGTCTATATTTTATGTACGCGGACAAAGCCGCTGACAAAAGCTAGTATAATATAGATTCGAATTTTTGATTTAAGAACATCCTCATTATCCCAGTTTCCTCATGATGTTTTCCTTCACCGTTTTGAGAGCAGTGGTGATGAAATAAATTCCACAAAGAAATGCGCATGGCACAACCGTACTTGTAAGTTGGGGCCATTAGCACTCGGCCACTACTGCTCTCCTCGGCCACCACTGTCCAATGTCTTCTTACTAGCTAATATGTAAGATTCATACTTATATATGAAGATATCCGCAAGAGAACCAAGGTTACCGACATAGCGAAAAGAATCGCCAAACTTAAGTGGCAATGGACAGGGCATATTGTACGCATAATGGATGGCCGCTGGGGCCGAAATTCTGGAGTGGCGACCGCGTACCGGTAAACGCAGCGTTGGAAAGCCTCTCAAAAGGTGGACCGATGACCTGGTCAGGGTTGTTGGAATCCAATGGATGCAAGATGCACAGGACTGGTCTTTGTGGCGGCGCTTGGGGAGGCTTATGTCTAGCAGTAGACGTCTTTCCGCTGAAATGATGATGATGATGATGATGATACTTACATATAACTTCCATCCTTCCTTCTCCAGCTGCTGACGCGAAGCTCGGCGCTTCGGCTGACACCTCGCATCTGTACAGTCCACTGGACTTGAGGGTCACCTGGTGCAGGATGACTCTCCTGTCATCTGACTTTTGTAACTGTATGAACAAAAAAATTGGTGATTAATATGCATCCATATTCATTTATTCATCCTAATACTATTTATAAAGGCGAAAGTTTGTAAGTATGGATGGATGGATGTATGGATGTTTGTTACTCTTTCACGTAAAAACTACTGAATGGATTTGAATGAAACTTTACCACAATATAGCTTATACATCAGAATAACACATAGGCTACTTTTTATCCCGGAACCCCAACCCCAACCCCAAAACCACGCGGGCGAAGCCGCGGGCAAAAGCTAGTATTACATATATGCGAAAGTAATTTGACTTTGAGCGATTTCCAGTCACCATTCTCTCTAGAAACTCATTGTTTTGGTTTTTAGACCTTGTGATCCATCCAGTAAGGACCAAGTTCGATTCGATAGCGCGTAGTATTTTGCGCGCATCTCAAAGAGAAGTTAGAAAAATGAGAGACGCTGTAAATATATAAGTATGTTTATCAGTTGTCTAGTACTCATAACACAAGCTTTGCTTAGCTTGAGACTAAACGGCGTTGTGTGATGGTCGTCGAATATTATTATTATCAATAATTATAATATGGCCGATGCCTGCTTCTGCACCGCAACATCAGAAAGACCAATGAGTGGCCAGTGAACCAATTATATCCATCTGTTCTTTAGTTTTAGTGAGACTAACAAATAGCTATTCTTTTTATATATAAGACTAGCTATTGCCCGCGGCTTCGCTCCCGTCAACTGAAAAACTATGATAAATGAAGAATCGCTCGACCGATTTTGAACCATCTGCTAAATAGTCCGAACATAGCCTAAACATTTGGTTTGAATAGGTGAGACCGTTTTTGAGTTATAAAATAACAACGAAGTGGAATTGATTTATATATATAAATAGATAATGATAAACCACTGCTTCAATTAAATAATAATAATCAAGTAGAAAACGAAATACAAATGCAACTGTTCAAAATTAACGTTGTAACAATTATGTAAAGTAACTTAAAAGAAACCTCAAAGTTTAGAAAAAACTTTGTATTTTAGTTTCCCTTTCCCCAGATCGGTAAAGGGAAAATGTATTTTATTTAAAAAAAATTGTGTAATGAACTAATTGCAAAGAAGTCATACAAAAGTTGTGCTATTTAACGAACGACCTAATTCCCAACTGAAATTTCTTCAACAGTATCTACTACGAATGTTTTTATTAAATTGCTCACTTGAAATGTTTCACCGACTTTCACAGCTTTGGTTTTATAAAGCAATTTACACATTAAATGGTTTAAAAATATACCAAAAACTGCCAAAGCGTTGAGATAAAGTTTTCGAACTGATAGTACCTCTACTTTGAAACAACTTAATTATTCATAGAAGTTTCAACAATTATCTTTTGGCTGTCTTAAAGTTTAGACATAGTTTATTTAGGTCTCAATTCTGCCACTCCTTGACGTGCGACTTCACCCGCGTGAAAGCTTAGTACACAGGCAAAAAAGTTGAACCAAATGTAAATACAAAATTTTCCTAAGGGGACATGTTCCCAGGATAAAAAAGTATCGTACAGGTCTAACTGAGTGCCGGATTACATCCAAATCTATTCAGCCATTTGTGCTTGAAGAAGTAATGAGCATAGAAACATAAACTCACTTTCACCTTCATAATAATAGGTCTATGAAATTGCTTTTAAATTGTTTTTAAAACGGTTAAGATTTCCGTACCTCAAATGGAAAAACACGAACCCGTGTAGGACCACTTTGTAGTCCGTCTATCTGTCTGTTTATTTGTCAAGACCCTTTATCTCGAAAACGCGTGGAGATATCAAGTTGAAATCAAAACCATATGCTCTAAACTGCGGCCCCTTGAAGCTATGAAGGAATCTAAATTCTAAGTTAACAGAAAAAGCAATGGTACGGTTGTTTGTGTCACGAAAAACGTATATTTCAATACTCTCAAGGGTATCAAAATTCACAGGTTATTTCCGCTGACCCAGAATCCTATTAGTATTAGTATTTATTATTATATTTGTTTCTCTAAATGTCTATCATTTTAAGTTGCACCTACCGTGTTATGTTTCTGCACCACCCTAAGGTAAACTGGTAGAAAATGCCTGACGCATTAAGTCCGCCTTTATACAGTGTTATGTGCACAAAGTTTTAATAAATAAATAAATAAATAAATCCTGCAATTTTGCTTGGAGCAAAGTCTTATAGCACTTACATTTCATTATATTTACAAGACACGAATTTCAACGTTTCAAACTTCTTTCTTCTAACAAAAAAGTTTGATTTAATTTAATAGCTTTCGTTTCGGAAATATTATCTTGTAACCGCCTGAGAAGAATAGTTATTCGTGAGATAAAATTGTAAAATAAACCATATTCAACTAAAACGAATAAGCACGAATTCCCTTTATATCATGATCTATAAACTAAGACTAGCATATATGACTAAGATATTACAATATAGTACCTAAGAACTTATTACACAATATTGCCAGCCATTTGTATAAAGCAAACCACACGCTGGGGATGATATCTACTTTATGTGCTCACAACTTAAGATAGCAAACGAAGGTTTTTATTAGGGACGTTACGGAGGTGGTTTTATCGGAACCGAAGCTGACACCGGAGATTTGAAATTTGTTTTAACGGAACCGAAATCGGAACCGAAACCGAAATCTGAGCCATGGAGTATTGGGAATTAATGAGAACCTATGTTAAGCCAGGGTCAGGTACACACAAATACACTGAACTGTGACTGTGACACACAAAAGACCTCCGCAATAACCTCGTTATATCGGAACCGAAGTCGGAACTCCGTGACATCTCTAATTTTTATTAAATGAATAATATGCGGGACTAAAATTCCGAAAAAAACTGGTTTAAAACCAGTTTAAAACCATTTTTAACCCATAGATAAAATTCTGTTTATCATCATGATTACAATCACGTGTTTAAGTATCGGTCGCTAATTACCATTCATCCTGTATAAAACCATATTTCTTCTACATAATAATTACCAGTCACCGTATATATTTGTACAGTTTGCTACCGTACCTATGTCTTTTGCTAATTATATATAACTAGCCTTTTGTCAGCGGTTTCGCCCGCGTGAAAGTAGCGTTCTCCATACAAATTTTAGACCCCTATCACATCCCTTTAGAAGCTGAATTTTGAAATACCCTGTCTTAGTGTTTGCCTACGTCTTAAAAAGGAAGCCTTATGCAAAATTTAACGCTCCTAGGCCCAATAGTTTCGGCTTGTGCGTTGATATATCTATCAGTCAGTTTCTCCTTTTATATATATATAGATAGTATAAGTAAAACTATGTTATTCGCTAGGTACGTGTATTGAGTCCACAACCTTAACTAATGATAAATGAGGTGTCGTTATGACGCGGTCCGAATGTGAACTAAAGTTGGTGTAAAATATATGTGTATATTAATTACATTTCAATTATGATGAGAGTGCATTTACGCAATGTGCGGTTGTATCGTATATAATCCCGGGTGTGATATGATATAAAATATTACTAGCGTCTGCCAGTAGCTTTGCCCATGAGACAGTAGAAAAATATGCGAAAGAGTACTTTCCTTTTTTTTCTTTCTTTACTTTCTACTTTTTTCTTTCTTTCCTTTTCTTTCTTTCAAAGAGAAAATAGCGTAAGTTGATAAGACAGATGAGCTTTCCTTAAAAAGGATCATTGTACATACCAATATGAACAACTACTTTTATTATAAGACCAACCCAAAAATTATAATAAAAAACCCGCTGCTCCATAGATTTATATTCACATAATACGACAAAATGTATTTAGCAGCGGATTTTTTTTCGTGATTTTTGTATACGCGTCATTTTACGAGTTTATTTAAATCATTGTCACATAAATAACAGAAGTGCCAAAAGATTGTCACCATGATATTTACAATAACAGTTCAAAGTGTTTCTTGCACCTTCTTCTTCATAAAGAAAGATCTACGCCTTGTAACGTGCAAATAACATAATTTCTGACTGACTATAAGAATTCAAAAAAGCCTGTAAATAGTTTATCTATACCTATGAAAGAAGAAACTGACTGACAGACATATAAACGCACAGCTGAAACTACTAATAATGTGAAATTAAACCCATGGTATCCTTTTATAATGTAAATGAGCACTATGAGAGATTTTTCCTAAACTTCTCCTATAGGGCATAAACAGATATGCCAAAAATTTGTATAGAAAAATCAAACTTCACGCGAGCAAAACTGCTCGCAGAAGTTAGTTTGCTATGTTATGTTATGTTTATAGTCTATCCAGTCCATGTGCCAAATTGTATCCAAATCCATTCAGCTGTTTGAGAGAATGAATATAATACGAACACAAACAATTAAAGAGCACCTGACAAATACACACATGCGTACAAACTTTCACCTTTACACCATTAGTGTGACAATATCTTCGCTGTGTGTGTGACGGCCTTAAGGAAAATGGAATCTTACTAAATCGCCCACTACAAGTAATTTTGTTGAGCACCATTTCCACTAGCTTAGCCGATAGTATTCCTCAATGGTCTCGTATGGGTTGTGTGGCTTCGGCTCATTTCTATCCCGATCTTTTGTCAGTGTTCGACGGCGTCCCCTATTGTGAGCCCGAATAGATAACCGTCCTATATAACCTCTTTAAAGAATGGAATCCAAGAAAACCTTTCAAATTACACGATAATTTGCCTTATGTATCTTCATTTCATAAGTTCGGCTTGCTTCGGTATTGATACCAATTTTTTTTCTGTAAAGTCGGCATTGATCTGATTTTTGTCTATGACTATTTGTGACATGACTTTGTTTTCTGATATAGGTGTATCGTATCTCACTGTACAGTCCGGCCGTCGCATCTTGGCGAGTCAGAAGTTAGACACGCGAATTTTAGTGCTAGAATGATCGTAAAAAAATAAATGGTTTAAACAAATAACTTTCTAAACGACTTGTTGACACTTCGCGTGACCCAAGGGCTGGCTTTTACCTTAGGCAAAGAATAAGCATTGCCATACAGCGTGGCAATGCGGCCAGCCTATTGGGCACTTTACCGGTCGACAGCGATGCGGAAGAGTTTTTTGACGCTTTATTAGATTAGGTATTTTTAGTTAAGTTAATTAGGGTTATGTAGTTTTAAGGTTAGATATCTAATTATTTGTACAGTTTACTAAATAAATGTGAATTTAAACAAATAAATGCAATTTGCAGCTGTCAAAAACTGTTATTGGTATTTATTTTATTAAAACCTTTACTTTTGTACGTGTATTGAAGTACTAAAATTCGCAGTCTAACTTCTGACTCGCCAAGATCCGATGGACGTACTGTACATGGGAAATTTGTGGATTGTCGACACACATACAATGCTCTGCGGGCCAATTTAACAACGCCTTCAGGGCGCAGTTGGGGCTTCACGATTCTGTAGTGCATCAACTACGACTTTAACTAGCCTGTTGGTCTAGTGGTTAATGGCCCTGACTGCTATGCCGTAGGTCGTGGATTCGATTCTCACCCAGGACAAATGTTTGTGTGATGAGCACGATCATTTGTCCTGTATCTGGGTGTAATTTATCTATAATATGTATGTATTTAGAAATATATAAGAATGTTCATCAGCTGTCTAGTACTCATAACACAAGCTCTGCCTAGCTTGGGACTAGACGGCGTTGTGTGATAGTTGTGGAATATATATATAACAATGTCTGCTGTACCACACACAGATGACTTTCATCAGTCGGCCATCTGCAAGTCGCCATAGCATCTTGTGTGCCATACGTATGTAATAGACACGATTGTTCTGTCATATATATATATATCATATTATAAAATTAGTACAGCGGATTAAGTCTTTGCAAATTAATTGTAATTGTTTTTAGGGTTTCTTACTTTAAAAGGAATAAAACTGAGCCTTTATCACACTCACTTTGGAGTCCGTCTGTCTCTCTGTCTATCAAGAGCTTATATCACGGGAACGGGTAAGTATAGGTATCGAGTTGAAGTAAATAATAATATATTTTCAGAAGGAAAAAAGGAATCAAAATTCATAGAAACTGCCCGTTAAGCTAGAACCCTGCAATTTGGCATTATACAAGGTCTTATAACACAAGACAGTATAGGAATTAATCTAAAAAGTGTACATTTATAGTTACATCACAAAAAAAAAAACGATTCCGAAATATCTCCACGACTCCGTGAACTCTTTACATAAGTTAGTTTGTACGGTACCTACCGTTAATGTGTGATTCCGACTCACAGTTGCCCAGTTTTTTGAGATCTTAGTTTTGAGCTAAATAGCTTAACATAGCATCGGCCTTATAATGTTCCCATTGCTGGGAATTCAGGCCTTCACCCTAGGAGAGGGAATAGACCGTAATCCACCACGTCGTCCCAATGCGGGTTGCAGGGCAAGTTGCGGGGCAGATGTGGTGTGTATATGTGTGAACTGTATAAATTTATATCATGTTAAAAGTTATAAGAAACCTCAATTCGAAATATGTTTACCAAATAAATGTTGGTAAAGTCAAAATGGCTTACAATAAAACCATTAAAGGAATGTCAAATTAGACATATTTTCGTCGACTTCTCAACGTTACAAAGGGAATTTATAAGATGTTGTGCTACAAACGTTGTGGTTAACTCCTTTAAATTTACTGGCATCATTTACAGACGTTTAATTATATTCATTAAATGAGTAGAAGGTACTACAGATAATTACAGAAATAATCGTTTTCCACTTTCACATTATGTGACTAATTTTACTTTTTACTTGAAAATGAGAGCGACTCAATTACGTTTCTGTTGTCAAGCAGGATTTATAAGCGTGTTTAAAGAAAAAGTTAAAAAAGATTTGTCTTAGTGAAATTTAAAGTTCATCAGGTAAACTACTGTGCCTCTAAAATTGGACTTTTGGTTACAAATACTAGCATCGATATTGAGCGCTGATTTTTTTGCTTCAAGACTGATTTCCACTTGCGCAAAAGTGTAAAATCGGGTCTCTTTAGTGATATGAAGTGAGACGCGGGAGCGGGGTGTGCAATCCTTGTACTAGTAATTGGCTCACCGATTTGAACGATGAGCAAAGAGATCTTCGCTCTTTCACCGAGCGCTTTTCGTTTGTGCCAGTGTGTATCTGTACCTAGTACCCTACTACGCATTGATGAAGTATGTATAAATTTATATTCAATATTTTGACCCACGTTAGGATTAGAAAAAAATGTATTTGTAAGCCGTAGACCACACACATAAGCCATGGCAGGTTATACAGAAGACTGAGGAGTATAATCTGCCTCTTTATTTGGCGTTTGTGGATTACGAGAAAGCCTTTGATTCGATCGAGATTTGGGCTGTGCTGCAGTCTCTCCAACCGTGTCAAATTGATTATCAGTACATCGATGAATTGAAGTGTTTGCACGAAAATGCCACAATGTCAGTCCGACTTCAGGACCAGACCTCGCAACCTATCTTCCTGCAGAAGAGTGTGAGGCGGGAGATGTCATTTCTCCGAAACTGTTCACAGCCGCAATGAAGGATGTCTTCAAGGTTCTGGACTAGAGGGGACTGGGCATTCATATCAATGGCGAGTATATCACTCACCTTCGGTTTGCCGACGATAAAGTCATGGCTGAGACTACGAAAGAGCTCAGCGCAATGCTCAATGACCTCGGTAGAGCTCCCAAAAGAGTTGGTCTTAAATTGAACATGGAAAAAACTAAAGACATGATAAGTGTCATAGCTTCGGAAAACCAAGCTTCATAACAAATATTGATCCAAAAAAATCTTTAAACTATCAAACAATATTAAGACCATGTAAACTGTCAAATACAGCTTCATCAACTCCACTACATATGACTAATACGTACAGGCTTTAAGTTTACTTATAACTTAACCAAACAACTTACATCAACTTTGATCCCTTCCAATTTGTAGGCGTGCTTCGGGGGTTCATACTTGGGCATGAACCGATAGAACTCTTCATTATCCCTGTACCATTTGACGGAATACAGTTTGTCTTCACCAAGTTCGTAGTCACATTCGAACTGGGCAGGCTGCCCTCGCACTCTGTATGTGGGGACTGATACTCGTACTATCTTTAGCAGTAATGACTCTGGAACAAGGAAAAAAAAAACATCACACTTGTACGAACGAATAGCCTAGTTATCCAATTGTATGGCTAATTTTACCAGATGGCTGCGACACATATATGTTTGTTACTCCTTTATGCTCAAACGTTTGAGCATAAAATAACTTAGTAATTTATTTTGTTATATTATATTTATGTTTATATACATGTGGTTTTGGTGTAACGTATACCTAATTGTGTTTTTTTTTTATATACATTACATATATTATAGCTTACAACTACAACCTTCCGTCAGAACATAATAACCCGGTTTAGATGTTTTTAGCTGGTCTTCAATCTTCATACCTTATACGGTCTAAAAATATAAGGGACTTGCCTGCCATTGATAATGTGAAATCGTTACCCCCATCCATCTACAAAATGGGATGCCATTTGTGTGCGTGAGGAAACAAATTCGGGAACTTTTTTTAGCACAGAAACTATCCCAACATTTTATGTTTTAACATGTACTTACCTAATAGCTTTCGTTTCTAAAATAAAATACTATATTGTTATTTTTGTCACGTATTTCTCTGAACTTAGGTATGACCTATTTCCAAAAGCTGGATAAAAGGAGTTAATATTTTATTGCATTGCCAAACACCACAAGTTTTTATGACGACTTGAAACTTTTATTTCGAAAGACGTTTCGGATCAGATTATTTTGGGGCGACAAACTCTTGTTATTTTCCGGTGTGAATAATAGATGATAAAGAAGGTTATTCGGCCATGACACTCAAAGATAATTTAGAAATAATATTATTGTCAATGAAGTTGTTGATCATCGCAATATTATAGCTTCACAGAACTTTTAATAAATTAAGTCCAAAGAGGACAATGGTTTCCGCACACCTATTGCCGTTTAATTGTGTCTGTAATTACGGTAGACGAAAGGTTAAAATCGTGGCAGTGACCATGTCTTCGTATTTGAATATTCAAATATTCTTTCTGATTACGCCCGTTAGATTCAATGCCCAAAAGAGATGTCAGCGCTCCTCAACAGATGTCAATAAACCCGTAAGGGCCCAGCAGGGTTGGGGCCTACTGTAGGCATGGGTTAACTTCTGGCCACGGGAACACGAAGGGCTACAGTAGAATTATGGTGTGGTTTTATTCAGTTAGAAAAACCTTTAAGCTCAAAAATATTCATATTTTTATAGTTTAGCATATTGTACATTATATTTGTATGGTTTTATATGTAGCAAAAACATTTTGCACTTTGGTTACACCCGCGCCGCGTGTTATTTTCATTTTGTCAGATCGGAACGTTAAGTAATAAATATTTTAATTTAGATGCTAGGAACTTTTACAAACGCGTTGAGGCTCAGAATGTCAACTTCCCAAAATGTCTCCTGGTACCAAAATGTCAACTTCCCATAATGTCCCTTTCCCAAAATGTCTCTTTCCCAAAATGTCCCTTTCCCAAAACGCCGCTTTCCCAAAATGTCCCCCATTCTTAGAATTAAGCGTTATAACCCAACTAAAAAATAAAAAACAATATAATAATCAAATTTTTTATTTTAATTACTTTGTGGTAGGAAAAGGAATTTGAAATGAAATATAGTTATATATTATTAAAATATTATAAATAAAAAATCAATGAGAATGTATTATGTTGGTCGCCCAGAAAATAATTGAACTAATTGACATTAACTTAACTAAATTAATTGAACTAGATTATTATCTATTCGTCCTTGAAAAAAATTAAATAACTAAAAAGATTTTTAGAGGCTTTCTTTATTTATTTAAATTTCCTTTTAACTTGATAATATAAAATTTAATTATATAAATATATGATAATAATAAACATAATATGTCGGAGGAAATGGTCAAGGACGAATAGATAATAATCTAGTTCAATTAATTTAGTTAAGTTAATGTCAATTAGTTCAATTATTTTCTGGGCGACCAACATAATACATTCTCATTGATTTTTTATTTATAATATTTTAATAATATATAACTATATTTCATTTCAAATTCCTTTTCCTACCACAAAGTAATTAAAATAAAAAATTTGATTATTATATTGTTTTTTATTTTTTAGTTGGGTTATAACGCTTAATTCTAAGAATGGGGGACATTTTGGGAAAGCGGCGTTTTGGGAAAGGGACATTTTGGGAAAGAGACATTTTGGGAAAGGGACATTATGGGAAGTTGACATTTTGGTACCAGGAGACATTTTGGGAAGTTGACATTCTGAGCCTCAACGACGTAGTCATGTTTAACTTTGTTTATTATTTTGACACTGATTGTCGCAGAAGTGAAATTCCGAAATGGTTTTGAACTTTATTAAGAGGAGTATAATTATTGTTAAGAAGACCCTTATCGTCCACTTGAGCGTGGTTTAAAAGCTTGATAATTCATTCGTTCAATGTTTGATAATAAAGAGGTAATACCAAAAAAAAAATACCAGAACGCTTTCGTACGGACCACGCAGAAGGCTCGAAGCCTACTAGGGCCAGGGGTTCACGTCTGAAAAGAAGGCTTGGTCCTGGTATGAAAGGCAACTTAAAAACGAGGTGAGCTTTTGACTAAAAAATTCTCTCAGAATTTACTGACTAGTAAGTGTCTGAAAATGTCTCCCGTTCCCACCAAAAATGAACATCAAAACGCTTTATTGGCATTCGGTAATTCCGTTATTCAGAAGAATATTTCACAAAACCTTTTTCAGGAAATATTTGGGAAAAAATTTCATCATTCAAAATTGAAATGTGCAAAGTTTCTATTGTTATATTTTCAGTTTATGAGTAGAAAATTTTCAGATGATTACAAAGTCATTTAAAAATTTTCTTACACAATTTTCTAATTTTATTTCAATAGAAATCTAGAAAATATGCATGCCATATACTTGTGATTCGAAAATATAAAGAGAAAGTAGTGTCAAAGTTTCATTATGACGTAAGAGTAGTAGTATGAAAATTTACCTCGGAAAGGACACTCTAACTCTCCCTCAGCGAACTCTAACTTTTATGCGGAATTGGGCGAGCGAAGGAATATGAATATGGTCTTCTTTTTGGTAGGTAAAAATCATCCAATTGAATCTCCACGCCCTTGAGTTGAGCGGGAGAACATAGCGTCAGACTTTTGCTGACTAAAAAAGCCTACTCCTTTTTGCATTCGTTCTAGGGTCCCTTTCACATTACCCTTTGGCCCCAGTAGACTTCAAACCCTACCACGTTTGTTGTTGGTTGTTCCACGCGCAACTCCTTCAGGCCCGCGTGGAACGACACGCGCCTTCGACGACTTGGTTGAAACACGGGTTCCAAACATCACTCACCGACTACGCGTCTAAGACACATGTACGTAACAATGAACACGTAGGTACAACAATATCGCTGGCTTGACGGCGGTAAAGCTATACAGTTACATACAGTGGCAAGCTGCCAGTCTCTCGCACAATGATGGGAGGCTGTTACGGCAGTTACGCGCTGTATACCCCGATGATTGGTATACAGCACGTGTGTTGTTGACCGGTACAGTCGATAAAACAGAACAGTTTCCAGGTAGGAACTTAATCATAAAGCAGAAATACAGATCAAATTAATAGTTTTGTCATATCATCTTTAGAGTTCATAAGGAAAAAACGGAACCCTTACCTATATGCCAAAGAAGAATTTTTGATTTCTTTGGCCACATTACCAGAAAGAGAGGTGATAATCTGGAAAAGTTGCTATTTACCGGAAAAGTAGATAGGATAGATCAAGGGGTAGGAGTCCGATACGTTAGTCAGACTAAATCTATACTACACTGGAGACCACAGTCTCCGACGCCAGCCACATCGCCGAAGATAAGCCAAAACCCTGACCGGGATGGATTTATCTCGGGAACGCATGAAGGTATAAGGCTAATTTTGGTGAAGGTATAAGGTAATTTTGGTGAAGGTATAAAGTAATTTTGGTGAAGGTATAAGGTAATTTTGGTGAAGGTATAAAGTAATTTTGGTGAAGGTATAAGGTAATTTTGGTGAAGGTATAAGGTAATTTTGGTCGTACTAATGTTTGACGCATGAAGGTAATAAGCTAATTTTGGTTTAGTTATTAAATAATAATGAAAATAGATTAAATTTGTTCCTTGACATTGTTTTATACTCATTTTGCACTCAGACGTGTGAACTTTTATGCCTGGTTATCTTACTAATATTATAAATGCGAAAGTTACGATGTTTGGATGTTTGTTACTCAATCACGCCAAAACAGCTGGACGGATCTGGATGAAATTTGGCACAGGCATAGGATACACTCCGGAATAAGACATAGGCTACATTTTATCCCGGAAACCCCAACCCCAACCCCAATACCACGCGGGCGAAGCCGCGGGCAAAAGCTAGTATGTTATAATGTTGTTAAAAATGAGGTGACGCGAAATATAAAGAAGTGCAGAAACACACAGTGACATATCAATAACTTTAGTAGTTCCCAAGTAATAGGAAAGTATATTGCATTGTTCCCGAAAAAGAAAGTACTGCACTAGATCATTTCACTATTGCTACGCGGTAGCAGACTTTGTCTACGCGGCTACGTGACTACGAGACTACTCCGCTAAATAACTACGCTAGTACGGCAAACAGTTATAATTATTTTAAAACTGTAATATTACCCAAAGAACGAAATATTCTACAAATGTAGGAAAGAATTTATTGTGAGACCTTATGTACCTAAAGAATTAGCATTGCCACGTTGGATGGCAATGCTAATTCTTTAGGCAAAGAAAGAGCCAGCCCTCTGGTCACGCAGTGTCGATTAGACGGCGTGAAATGTTCTACTATTTTCAAAATTTCAAGAGATTTTTTTTTTATGAGTCTAATTGTGGTTGCTATGATTGGTCACAATATTTATTAATCAAAAACTACCCTATTTATCATCGTCAGAGCATGCATGTGACCAACGTTGAACATAAAAAAGCCTTCAAAGAAAGACTACAAGGAATATATAAAGGCATCATTAACTTCATTTATTTTTGCGTTATAATCCAGTGACATTCATTGCTAATTCCGCAAAAGAATAAAAACAAAGGTATTTTCTGTATTCATAAAAAAAAATATTATTATGAATGCAGGAAACTCGTAATGTCACTCAGGAAAACAGGTCATGCATAAACGTTTATACCTATAATCATAAAAAAAACATTCGGTAGCAGCAAACATATTTACATGCAAATAAAATCGTCCAATTGTATGTCATATTAAATCAAACAACAAATATATTGTCGTATGATCATAAATGGAATCGAAAAACTGCTTATATATGTCGTAAATCCAATAGAAGACAGTCTGTGTAATACTTTCGATATATCTGCTCTATAAATATTATTGGAGACGGTCTTGAATAGAATATATGTCATAGATCAAGTGTAGACACGTATGGCCTTTTAAATAACAAGTACGTAAATAGAACCTTGTCTGGCCAATCCAAATATTTGGAAGGATTTCGATGACGCAACAGCTTGGCTGTCGTGAATCGAGTAACTAAGAAAATGTGCCAAGGATATACGGGCATTATTCTAGACTATCACCCCGCCCTATTTTCGCTCAGGTGTTACAGATCTTACTTATATATGCTACTCATGCTTCTCTCAACTGTCTTGTGCTTATAGTATAGTATCTTAAAACAAAGATGGAGCAGTCTTTAAACAATTCAAGCCGTATCTATTTATGATGACTAATGTAGCTAATAATGGCTGCATTTTATTTGAGAAGGGAAACCAACAAATATTTTTTACCATTGTGTGTGAAGAGAGAGAGAGTGTCAGAATTTATCTGACTAAAAAAAAATCTAGAGTTAAGATAACTCTATTGAACCATACCGCAAACTATAAAACTCTGCACTGTGCGTGACCCGACATGAACTAACTCGGAGATTTTACTTCTAATCATCTGTTACAGCGTTACAGTCGTCAATATATAGTGTAATACGCGATACTAGATGACGCGTGCCGTACAATGACTTTACACCACTTAAGTGTGATCACTTGAGTATGTATAAATAACACCTTTTTGTACATAATGTTCACAAATAAAGATTGATTTAATTTGATTTGAGTAGTGTAATGCTGATGCATGCCATACACATTTACATTGACGACATTAGTGCAATTTTGACGTACACTGTAAATCTTATAAGTTATTAATATAATATGTCCACAACTATCACACAACGCCATCTAGTCCCAAGCTAAGCAGAGCTTGTGTTATGGGTACTAGACAACTGATAAACATACTTATATATTTCTAAATACATACATATTATAGATAAATTACACCCAGACACGGAACAAATGATCGTGCTCATCACACAAACATTTGTCCTGGGTGGGAATCGAACCCACGACCTCCCGCATAGCAGTCAGGGTCACTAACTACTAGACTGACAGGCCAGTCTATAATAGACGACTATGCCAATGTAGCGCGGCAGTAAACTTTTGTATTAACATTTCAGTATTTTTTCAAATAGTTTCTATAAACGCTTCTCTGTCTATCGCTAGAATATAAATCAATGGTTACAGTAAAAAAAAATCAGTCACCAAACACAACCACAGCAACAACCACAGCAAAAACCACAGCAAAATAAATACAAATCGTTGACAAGAACAGTTGAGAGCAACACGCACGACTCACGCCTCCCCCTAACCAACTTAGTGAAGTTTTGCTATCAACTCTTAACTATCCCTGTCCAACCCTTGATTTATAAATTAGCTGTCGTCTACGCGTTAAATTGCTAACTATTTGATTTGTTATCTTCGTTCATAATTTGGAATTTATGTGTATTTAATAGTTTTGTGTTGGTTTTGAATATAGTTGTGTATTTCTTAAGTATTATAGTGATGTTTTGGCTTTCTTGCATTAGTAAACTTCTTTATATGTTTAGTAGTTTTAACCTTTCGATTTTGTTATTACAGACACAATTAAAGAACAATAGGTGTGCGTACGTTCTTTTCGTTTTTTGCGTACGTTATACGGCAACTGCAGGAACATAGGTAGGTTTCAGTCAACAAAAGTTTAACACTCCCTCTCGTTCCGCCCAAAGTGGCAGATAGTCGGGTTTCATTTACTTAGAAAATGATTAAATAACTTTGATGATTTTCTTAGTAAATAAAGCCCGACTATAAATAAAAAACTACTAAAAGTTCAAAATAAGTCACTTAATGGCGTGTGATTCAGGTCGTGATATTATTTAGTTCTTTAAACTTTTTTATTTCTTTTACAGTTAGGTTTTTATACACCACCAACTTTCTTTAAACTTATTCATTTTTGTAACTAAACTTTTTAGAAACCAACTCGTATAGCTCTTTATTTCGAAACCCAGTACTATGACTTATATAATAACATCACAAAAAAATAATAGATTATGTCACTGGTTTGTTTATCTCTTTGCAGAGTCGCGGCACGTTGAATTCCGAACGAAACGACGCTTGACTAATTTAGTCCCGATCGTGGTGAGGGACAAAATATAGTAAAATTAATATAGTGTCACTCTCACAACTAAATAAAAATTAAAAAATTACGGCGAGCAGTAGGTAGCTCCCCGTCCGAACATCTGGTACGCGTCTGGACCGAGTCCAAGTCGTTTACAGCGCGCACTGTTCCCGAGCGCCTCAAGGAGTTGTCAGCAAACTGTAGGGGCCCTACAGGGTCGAAGCCTCCTCAGGTCAAGGGTTGATGCGAACGCGATCATTAGATGATTTTTTGCATCACCAAAAAACACCAAGCCGATGAGGCACCAGGGCGTGCCAAATAAATATTCATTCATACATATTTATTCTCTAAAGCATCATCGCGGGAGCCTCACTAGCCAACGAAAATGCAACATGATCAACCATAACCACTCTCAAGAGTGAACTACTAAGAAGAAGTAGTAGTAATCTTCTTAGTAGTTACTAAGAAGAAGGACAAACTCTAAAAGCACCTTGTGCAGGAGCAGTCGGTTAAAAAAGAGATCAGAGTTAGCAGCATGGACAACGTTATTGTCCAACGTTCCTGATCAGTTTTTATTTTCATATAAGAATGTCTTCTTCCGACGGAGTCACGCGATTACGCCTTAAATGACATGATATTTCAAACAGAAACTACACATGTACGTAGTACTGCGCCTAGGTTCTATAAGGCAAATTTAAACCAGTTTTAGCCTGTAGCTTTGTCACAGGAACATTGAAATATGAATCATATCTACATAATAATTTTCTGTCATCACGTACCGTTCCAGATTTCCCAACGTGCCTCCAACGCTAAAACGGAGGCACGGTCTGGTTAAAGCCAGACGGATTTCATTTAGGTATGCAGGAAGTTTCAAAACAGAATTATTAAAATACTTTACGAGTAATGTATTCAACATAGTTTCATTAATTACATGTTTTTAAACTTTCTACTGAACAGGATTGCGCGGCAGAATAAAAAAGTAGTTAACAAGGCGAAAGAGATAGAAACCGTCCAACTTACGTAAGCAAGACGTATGGAAACTCTAAAAGTTAGACGTCTGAAATATTAATTCGAGAACCAAATAACGATCCCGGGGCTTTAATAAAATATTAAAATTTTATACGAGATGAAAGAGACGTTCGTTTTGTAAATATATCCATCTCGCTTTATTTCCCTGGAGGTAAGCAAACTGGACTTGCCAACAATCATTCGGGAGCAACAGAAGCGGGACCTTGTTAAACCGTAACAAACTTGTACTGTTTAATCTTTGAAAGTCTCGCCTTCAACTTGCTGATACCAAGACGTCACTAAGGTTACTTTATTGTTTAAAGTGAGTTAATTAGTGGGAGGTAGCGTTGTCGTGCTCATTCGCTAGTTTTTCACACTTTGAACGTTTAAGTACAACTGCAGTGCAGCAAGATTGTTACGTTAAAGATTTTATGGATACCACTGGCTTGGAAGTATAAGTTATTTCTTACTTCAATTAACATTGCACGTAGCACGAACAAAGTTAAGGCTGAAATCAAGGAAAGTATCATAGTAACCTAATTTAGTGAGTTAATAAATTAGCGTTGTTCATCGATTTTGAACTCTTTCTTGTAGAAAGAGGAAGACTTTTCCAGCGCTCCGTTTGGGGGACATCTTAACTTTCTATGGGTCGCCCGAGGGTCATAAGTTCTCGTGGTTTATAGCTGTACACCCTGACTTCACGGCCGTACTGTAGTGGGATTGCGGCTTTACTCCCAGATGAGACTAGCAACGATTTTTAATTTATTATGGTAATAACTTGGCCCTTTTATTGAGATATTCTTTCTACGTTTGTTCGAGAAATTACGAACAGTTATAATATTATCTTCTTCATACTGTTATTTAATCCATTAACTCAGCAATTAGGCGGAATTTGGGCTTTGTATAAAGGTCGTGGATAATTAACAAGGAAACTCCTGAACTTAATTCCATTAACAAAGTCAGGTTTAATACTCAAAAGATTTTGCAATGAATAGTCAGTGACTAAACTTAGAAGTAATAAATATAGCCATAATTAGTTTGACTCAGTCTTTAGTGCTATCGATAGCTAGCTTAAAAGATTATTCTATTTAGTTACACCTAATTATATACAGAAGAAAACACTGAAATCACGCGTTTCAGTAACAAACGATTAAGTAGGATTTTCTGCAAAGGTTAAAAGGTTCTTAAAGGCTCTGTTCTTTGCTAATGTATCCCAATTTAGCTCGAATATGTTGCTTAGCCCTTACCCCGAACAACCCTAATTTTAGCCTATATATATACAAGCCACACCAACATAAAAATATTCGATGGTCAAGGTTAGAAGTATTTCTATAAATAATTAGTTTTACGGTTGCATAAAATTCATACGCACTAAACAAAATATAGAAAAATACATCAAGCTTGATGAAGTTTTAAAAATACAGGTTGTATTTTAAAAAGGGAGCAGAGTATTTAAGAACAGCTACGAGTATTATTATCGGTTATATAAGCAAACACGTGTAGGTCCACCAAGAAGTTTTTATGTTAAGTGTGAATAGGATGCTGCTAGGTAAACGTGATGGTCTATCGTCTACCACATCGATGCTTATATAGTGTTTAAGCGTAAGGCTATCCTTATTTTTACATACCATAAAATCTTTCAGTGTTTGTCCGCAACAAACTCAAAAACTACCGAAAAAAAAACGCGACATAAACGGCCGTATCTTTTTTTCCATTAAACTCTCACGCCCCAAACGAACGCCGAACACATATTATCTTTCTATTGTGTCTTTAATGACGGCATTCAAGAAATTAACTTAGATTTTTTTTATAGCTTCAAAGGACCGCAAACCTAAGTATAATATGGTTTAAATTTCAACTCGACACGTCCACGCGTTCTCCAGATAAAGAGTTTTCACAGACAGACAAATGAACAACAAAGTGATCCTATACCTAAGCATTCAACTATTTTTTTTTTTTAGTATCAACAAAAAGTAAATATACAAAAGACAAACCTTAGAAAACCTAACTTTACCTAACGACCCGATCAAAAGAAAGTCTATTTTTCATTTCGAAAATGTACCTGTCTTCTATCGAGAGTAATCACA
Source organism: Mythimna loreyi (assembly GCA_029852875.1). Lineage (NCBI taxonomy): Eukaryota > Metazoa > Arthropoda > Insecta > Lepidoptera > Noctuidae > Mythimna > Mythimna loreyi. Next base: position 15,503,971 of record CM056782.1, on the reverse strand, counting down.
CAAAAGCTTCATCTACCGAAGCCAGTATAATCAACATTAAAGCATTTTGTGCCTTTAAACCTCCCTGTAATATCCTGGAGCTAATTCAAGACTAGACGCTTGACTTATCAAGTCTACATAAACAGGGGATTATAAACTTCCATTTATTTTTTATAAGGATTTAAATTTTATTGTTCCATATTCTTAGTACATATTAGATTAGTTCCAGTAAGTCTTTTGATATTTTTTCTTGCTTTTAAGAGTCCAATTTTATTAGGTATATTGTTTTTCTTTTAATTTTTATGTTTATTTTTCACACAAGTCTCCGTTTGCGGTTTTGCCTGTGTGGATGTAAAAAACTGTTTATATAACATACTCTTGGGATAATAGTACAATATTCCACAACGATCACACATTGTCATCTAGTTCCGAACTAAGCAGAGCTTGTGCTATGAGTTCTACACAACTGATAAACATGATTATATATTTATAAATAGATCATTTAGTCAAAGAAAAAATGGTAATTTTCGTCATTCAAACAACTTACTCTGGCTGTTTCGGCGGTGGTGAATACTACGCACATTGCACACATATCTGCACGAGTGCGGAAAACAGTTAACATGGCGTGCCTAAAAGCATGCAATTAACTGTTTTTTATAACGGCGCGTTTTTTATTAAGTGTATTGAAAAATACCTGTAAACTCTCTTTAGATAACTAGCTTCTACCCACGACTTTGCCCGCGTACTTAGAATATAGTCTATGCCACCCTTGATTACAGCAGCTTTCTATCGATGCAAAAATTTTAGCAAACGGACCACTGCTTTAAGAAATAACCTACTACAAATAAAAAAAACTTTACCTTATATAATATTAGAGTAGAAAATACGCGTTGGTATACAGGAAGATATCTAAATTTGAACAGACTTCAGTTTCTCACATTTCAATTTTTTGACCTTTAAACTTTCTTGTAAAAAAGACAAACAAACCGCTTCAGTCAACTCTACGAATTCATTTCAAAGTCAAGTACTTATTATTTTACCAACTAACAGCTCAGAACTTTTGAAACAAAATTCTACAGTATGTAAAAACTACAAAACACAACACACTGAAAATAGGTATTCGAACTACGTGCTACGCACCGAAAACACGTAATTTTAATACCAAAAAATATATACCTATTTCTGTAAAAAAAACAAGTGTTCGTATCCCACAAAAAATATAGTTTAAGCAAGCAAGTTATATCGAGAGCAGTGGTGGCCGAGTGGTAACGGCCTCGACTTCCGAGCAGTAAGTCGCAGGTTCAAACCTAGTCAGGCGCATTACTTTGTGAAATTTATTTCATCATCACTGCTCTCAAAAACGGTGAAGGAAACCGACATGTTCTAGAACCAAAAATTCGAAGACATGAGACATCTACCAATCCGAACTAGGCCCGCGCAGTTTTTTTTTATGGTTGGTAAAAATTATCCAATGACGAAACATGCTCTTGGGCGGAGCAGGAAAGAGTATCAGACTCTTACTGACTAAACAACCTACCCCGTTCTTCTCTCGTGGTAGATAATGGCCCATTCGCCATCTTAGAGAGGAGGCTTGAGTCCCAGCAGTGGGAATATTAAAAAAGGCTGATATGATGATGATGAAGTAACCTTGCAATAATCAAATTTATTTAAGTAGCTAATGTATATATAAGGCTGATGATACAAACCAAGTTATTTCAACTGTCTACTTTTATCCAATGAAATATCGACCTGTTATAAGTTATTTACAGTTATTTTAATTCCGCTGAGTCGGAGTACAAATATACCACTTCATTACCCCTCGGGGGAAGCGTACAACTAACTAACGGGTTGAATCAGAGTGGTAAATTAAAGCACCTGTGTTATACTGTAATCACTAACTACCAATAAAGTCTTTTTACGTAGATTACTTAACATAACGCCTGCTATTCTTGACGGGTTAGGCAGAGGTGTATTTATCACGCTGTACTCAAATGGGTACGGTAAAATAATTGTTTGTAGATCATTACGTATTCCCAGTCCCATGTGATGGGAGTCAGTGTAATCTAGACTAATATCATAAAAATGAAAGTTTTTTATTTTTAAATTTACAACTGGCCTGTTGGTTTAGTGGTTAGTGGCCCTGACTGCTATCCTACAGCTAGTGGGTTCGAATTTCAACCAGCACCCATAATACGTATGTATTTAGAAATATATATAAGTATATTGATAAACACTTATATATAAGTATTTATCGATTGACTAGTACTCATAACACAAGCTCTACTTATCTTGGGACTAGACAGCGTTGTGTGATAGTTGTCGAGTATTATATTATTTAATATTATTATTTGTTTGTGATTAATAAAGTCAAAAACTACTAGACTGATTCTTTCACCAGTAGAATATTACTTTATCACTATCTGACATAAGTTATATATTTTAGTTTTTTTTTATAAAGATGATAACAAAAGCTACAGCTGTCAATAAGGATTTTGCAAAAGACAGTGAAAGGAGCTAGAAAGGATTATTCGAAAGATTCACTGTGGCCCAAGAATATAAAAGGTGACTGAAGGAACGCCTTGACCACTATCTCACCTGAAGGTAATTGATAATTTAGTCCACGGTGGAACACATTTCCTTGAAGCACCTAAGTACCACTTTAGGCTTAAAGACCCCTAGGTTGCAGACTCCGGCTTGGTATGAAAGTGCATGAAGTGCACTGTTTTCCATTCCGTCAAAGGGCGGGATTCGTCATTGGGTGATTTTTACCTACCATAAAAGAGTGCTCCCAAAATGTTTTAGTTTGTGGGTATTGGTGGGATGTCCACCACATACAATGCATGAAGAATGATGCATGTATGAAGTAATTTGAGGATTATGTTTAAACCTCAAAAAACAATGGAACTGGCCAGAGGAAGCGCGAGCCCGCGATGGATGGAAGGAGTGGAGGGAGGCTTTTGCCCAGGAGTGGGACAGAATAGACTAAAAAAAAATGGAATTGCGCGGATTACGTCAGCTTCATGCACGTTGATAGCTGTGCAAGAATCTCCACACAAGGTAAAGGTAAATGAGGTCGGGAAACGCCACCGAGGTCGACCTGGGAAGAGGTGGACCTCTAAGAAGAGAAGAAAAGAGAGGTGGACCTGGAAAAGGTGGCAAAATGATCTAGATGCCTACGATTTTGTCTGGCTAATATTTAGCCACCTGGACAGCTCTATCATTGGCCTCGTCAAAGTCATTAAAAGTGTAGGTGGTAGTGCACGGGCAAATAAGGAGGTGATGCATATCCTGTGCAGGGGCTCCTCATTGGCACTGTATTTGCGATGGAAGTCAAGGAAACCCTATTTGGCTAGATTATCTCGCCCGCAATATTACCGCAAGGGCTGGCAATGGGTGGCTAGAGAACAGAATACCTGGAAGAATTTAGTCTTTGAAAAATTAAGAAAAAAATGTTTTCTTACAGCGTGGCAATGCTGCCAGCCTTTTGGGCACTTTACCAGTCGACAGCGATGCGGAAGAGTTTTTTGACGCTTTATTAGATTTGGTATTGTTAGTTAAGTTTATTAGGTTTTTTTCCTTTTTAATTTATGTTTATAGTTAAGTAGTTTTAAGATTAGAGTTTAAAGTTACAAAATAAACTTATAATAGAAAAACAAACATAATTTAAGTCAATCTGAGGCTTATGATTAAAAATAAGTTTTTCCTTCGATAGGATCCATAATCAGCCCACACGGGCCTATGTACTAGATTTCATCCCAGTCTCTTTACAAGAACCGGTGTACGAGCAGTTACTACTGCTCGTACACCGGACCTCCTCAGCCTCTAATGTTACTACATTAGAGGCTGAGTATGCAATGATTAATATTATATATTGTAGATATAACAACACGCTACGCTTGTAAAAGTAATTTTTAAAAAGAAAATTGCTATTTTCATAACCGGCATAGAGTACCTATATCTAATGTCTATTATTTATACAAACATTTATAACACGAAAATTTTCACCAGTATTAAAAGGAGCACAAGTTGACCAAAGATGCAAGAAGTATAGAAAGGTGCAAGACTTCGAAAAAAGCCTTTGCCCAAATGTGGGATAGAACAGGTAAAAAATAACATTGTCTATATCACACTTGTTACATCCATCACATTTATAAAGGTCACACATGAAACACATTTTATAATGGTGAAAGATTGTGAGTAACTTTGTAACCTCTTCACGCTCAAACGGATAAACAGAGTTGAATGCAATTTTGTATACGGATAGATCATCATTTTTACACCGGAGTTGTCAGCATACCGTAGGGGCTTAGCTTGCCAGCAGGTAGAATCAAAGCCTACATACAGCCTTCTGAAAGGAAGGCTATTTATGAAAGGCAAAAAGGGAACTGGCTGGAATTTCAAGTATTGTCTCCCGCTCCATCGAAGGTCAAAAATTGACATTGGATGATTTTTATCCACCATAAAAAAAATAGCATATAGAATTTTGACCCTGCGAAAATGTTCCTTTGGGATCATTTACTACTTTCACGTGGACGAAGCCACTGGCAGCATCGAACAATATTATAGAAACAACAGTTTGTTTGGTCATTTATTACTCCTCTACACCTTAACAACCAAACTGATTTTAAAAAATATTGCACATAGGCAGACAATTTTTTTACAACAGCCTGCAGAATACTTTAAAATTCAACAGTATCTTCCTGTGCCATAATTTTCTACTTTGCACATATTATATATTATAAGAAGAAGTACAATAATACTGCTTATTTGAAAAAACTGTACCCTCACAGACATCAAAATCAGACCTCGACTAACATATCATCGGTATATAGTTTTTTCTTCAAAAGACCATATCAGACAAATCTGCATGTTCCTTATGTGATTTGATCAATACATATACACTGTCCATAACTTTAAAATAGACTTTGATCTCTGAGTTTGTTTTAGTGTTTCTCTTAGGATATTCGGCTAGAAAACACCGGCCTCATACAGTTTAAACTGACGAAAAAAATTGACGTGTAAAGTGTATTTAAACCTATTGTCAATATAAATATTTGTGTCATATCGTGTGATAACTAAACTGCCTATTGTCAAATCTATCTCCTATATAATTAATTAAAAGCAAACGAAAACACAAAAAGAAAGATAAGATAAAGATTTTCCTTGATTCGTACTTAAGATTTATATAAGTACAACGTATAATTTCTTTACTCGTCTACAATACCTCCAAAATACGACTCAAATATCTATCGTAGGTACTGAAAATGTGGCTTCATTTCTGGGAAGGCTCAGTACAATTTTAATAAATAACTTCCAGTAAGTTATAATATGCTTGTAGTTAAGAACCAGTTTCCGATAAATTGAATATCGATTATGGAAGACTTCTTAGTCATTTCCATAAAAAAATAAAAATTGAGACACAGTTTGTATTTTTAAGGCTCAATTTGCTTTTAGCGACCCGGGCCGGGGGCAGGCCTGAATAAATCTAACTGAGAGCCCCTCTAGATAAAAGATATACTGACGGTTTAATTGAGGGGTTTGTTTTTCAGCGGGCTATGAAAAGGCTACTCTAGTTTTATAAAAGTTGCCTTTCGATACTCGAGATTCTTCATTAATTTCGACATCCACAACTGGAAGCAGAAAGTTATTTATTCCCCCATTTAAAATGTCAATTCTAATTACCCTCAAAGTTTCAAGAGATTTTAAATGATTTATTATCGTTCCGAACTAATACCCCGATAATATAACCTACTTAAGGAAGATATCTTTTTCTTACGATGTCGCTCTAAGATGAATGGCTTTTTATTACAAAGGCTTCCTCGGTCTTCATGAATAATATTTTTATGCAATTTTATTCCGAAATTGAAAATGGAGTTGCATTAAAATATCTTTACTGTCACCGCTGCTTATTGTCGCCCAGCGTGGGACTCGATAGATTCTTTTTTATTTTTGCAAGATGTGGAAATAATTGCATATTTCCTCAAGTATAGAATGCACTTGGTTTTATTTTGTTATATTGAACTGTAATAAAAAAATGAAAGCACACAGTCCATTCACATAATTGATATTACCTTTTATAAGTAAACTGAGTACTGCCAATAAGACATACATCCTCATTAAGTATTTAAACAAACAGTTCCATCACATATCACAGAGCTTTATCCCTCCATATATTGCCGTAAGCACTTTACTCACACACGGTTTTAATGAACATTTCAATCGGAGAGTTGAGTCGAGTTATAATGAAGCTCACGTAATATTTTGTTGGGTAGCGCGGCGCGGACGACCGGCGTCATCGACGGTTGACACACGACTGAAGAGAGTTCCCTCTCTCCGTTTGTTCGTTCGCAGTTACCCCGCGCCCATCTGGGGTCACCGCTTACAATTTTCGTGACCTTATGGGGCAAGTCGATAATCGCTTTTACTAATAAATATGACTACTAGACTTTAGTGAGTGGGAACATGTTATTATAAGTTTAAGTGTAGGTGACAGGTGCCAATTTTCTGCTAAAAAGACTGTCTAGTGTACGCTTTTATATTTGAACCGACCTTCGCTTGTACTAATTTGTTATTCGAATTATTCTTTTGATGAATTATTTATTATTACCCCAAAGTCACACTAAAAGATAAACTAGAACTGATAAATATTATATATCTAGTTGATAGAAATACAGTATAAAAAAAAAATAGAAAAGCCACAAACAAGGTCGTCTTTGCGATACCTAATTTTCTAATCAAACCTAACATTTTGTTGTAAACGATATTATGAATACAATTTCCTTTCTTTTGTGTTATTCGTCGTGGTCATTTATCTGTTAATAACTGAGTTTTTGACGTTCCAGATAGTAATCTATCATTTCTTTTGCTTGCGTGTGTAAATTGAAATATTAATAAAGACTATTCAATTATCGTCCGCCAGCCTGTAATTTGTGTTGATTACAAATTCATTTAATAAATCGTCGTAGGTACCTTTTTATGTCTAGTTCGTTTGGTTTGTTGACTTGTCTGTGGTATTTTTTTTATTTTTATTTTTTTCGTTTGTTTGTATGGCTTTGGAACATTAAGGTAAGTCGTATTAGCCAGCAAGCGTGTTTTGTTAACATTATCAAAAACGGATCGATAGAGTTGTTCTGTTCAAGAACTAACAATTCCTTTAGATATACTTAACCTACTTGTGTCAACATTGTCTAAGGTCGAGTTTATTTCAACCTAAAGTTAAAAATAGCAAATGATTGTTAAGTTTTGGCAGAACGCGCTCTATAATCGCGCTCTATTGAATTTTATGCTTGACCTATGGTCAATAAATAACTAGAATTATTAAACGAGAAACAAAAACAAAATAGACTAGCGTCTGTCAGTGGCTTCGCCCCCGTAAAAGTAAAAACTATCCCAAGATCTTCGGCGATAAAATGCATCCTATTTACTTTTTCAGGACACGGCGCACTTGTATGCTAAATTTTATCTAAATTGAGAGTGTAAATGAGTAACAAACAACCTATCAACTAATAACGTGTATAATATTAGTAATGATTTCTGTAGGTACACGTCTGAAAGCCTCAGACACTATAGGGAACAAAGTGTCCCCCAATATGACTCTAAGTTTTTTAGGGGTGGAAATCATGCAAAGACTTCTCGCACTCTGGGCTGAGCGGAACGGCATGTTAGAATTTTACTGACTAAAACACACATGTATGCTTAAGTTGCCCTTGGCGTGTTATGTTTACGTCTTTGCTTTTCAGCGATTCACCGCGGTCCTTGCTTGCGGGCGTCGGCCCTGCTGGGCCCCTACGGTTTGTTGACATCTCTTTGAGGAGCGCGTGGATAACTACGCGCTGCTGACAACTGGGCTCCCTCTACTGACGACTGGGCAAACTACCCATTGCTCGATGTCCGCAAGCCCGCGTCTGCCGTGGCTGGTAGTTGAGGTCGGACTTTGTCGCAATTTGCCTCTGAAGTCTTTACAACGCATACTCCTGAAGTCGTGATGCGGGACATGTTGTTGAACAATTTGACAAGTTGCAAGTTATTTTGGATGCTTTACTCCCTAATTTATCTGAGGTTTCACACATACTCGTACATCAATTATAATTACCTTAAAATTAACGCAAATATATTTAATTCTGTTAATCTTAACTTGCTATTCTAAAAATGTATAATTGTTTTTTTCTTTTTTTTTTGTTTAAACTTTTGAGCCCCAAGCGAAAGCCGACATTCGCTCACCTATTGTTTTTTAATTGTGTCTGTAATTACGGAAATCGAAAGGTTAATAAGCTTGATGAGGTGTAGGTATATAATAATAAATATAGTACGTTTAGTCCTCTTATTTACTAGAAGAAGCACTAAGATTAAAACTAGAACTACATTAGATCGACGCACACGTGTAGCACGCCTGATTTGTATGAATAGAACGTCGCGTGGCGTGGATCAAATGTAGCTCTACAAGTCTAGCTTCCATATAAAATATGGAGACTGACGCTCTCAGGTCGGTACGTGTAAGGCTCTGGCCTTGGTATATATGGCAACGTAGGCCATTGGTTTTTTTTATGGCAGGTAAAAATCATCAAATGACGAATCCCGCTCTTAGGCGGAGAGGGAAACAGTGTCAGACTCTTACTGACTAAACAACCTACCCCGTGCCTTCCTTCCCTTATTCCCAGAGCCCCGGTGTAACGCTTTCGCACCAACTCTCGGCCCCGGAAGGCAAAGTAGGCCATTGGTAGATAGTTTAGTCAGTAAGAGTCTGACACTATTTCCCGCTACGCCCAAGAGCGGGATTCGTCGTTAGATGATTTTTACCTACCATAAAAAATTTGCATGTGTGAGCAATGTAGTTCTACCTTGAAATGTTTTTCTGTAATATGTAATACTGTGGGTACTTATTGTTGAAAAGCCAAATAAAATATATAAAAAAGCAGCAAATATTTTTGTTGAGATAGTAACAGATCAAAAAGACTTGTCCTAAGTTTCTTTTCATATAGGTTTAGTTTCGTAGTCGAACCTACTTCTGTAGCCTGTAAAAACATATTTTGTCAGTATAAAGCAGCTTACCTACTCAACATTTTGACAAGGTAAGGAATAACTATTAGTTATTTTTTCGTGACAGTCCACAACCTCTAGTCTTGATCTACATTTATTTAATACGACCTAATGGACACACAAGTAAAGACAGAATTTCTTTTAGCATTTTCTATCACTTTTTTTTTAAGAGTACGAAGCGATTTTTAAATAAACTCCTTGATGAAACCTTGTTCTGGCAAAAACCAAACCATCAAGTTCTAACCTAAAAATTCAGATTCCTTATCAAACTTATCAGTGCCCATTTAACTTCATAACATTACCATAAAAAGAAAATGTTAATACGGTTCAACATTTTTTCAGTCTCGTTTATTTTCATACATTATCAAAAAGAAAACCGCTTCATTTCCGGACAACGGCTTATTTTCCCATATTAAAGATTGACGTCTAACCCACATGTTGTTATTAAAATAAAATATCATTAGGCCTTCCACAAACGAGAGTTGTACGACATTTTTTCCTCCTCATCGGATAGGTCGTAACACTTTATCGTTATTGTACGGCCTTATTCGAGAATGGAGTGGCATCATAAAATCATAAACACCTTCAGTTTTCGCGTTATCCCTTACAAATTCCTTGGGGTTGCGTTCAATCGCCGATTATGAATTTGGTGTTCAATACGTGATCTGATTATACGATCGTCGCTTGTTATTAGACAGTCAGATGTATTGAGATGTTCTCGGCTTTGTTCAAGCTGTATTATATTTGGGATTACGAATATGTCGGCCTTTATACTGAATATGTTGTTTGATGTTTCAGTACCTATACACGAATTGTCTCTGATATTATTGATAATATTAACAATATTTCTTTTCTGTCATAGCTTATGGCTTTAATCTCAGTAGGTATTAACAGAACAAGGTAGTTATATGATATTATTCTCTCAATAGTAAATCAAATGTTGTGATAACGTCTGCCACGATTCTAAAGCAAAATTACCCCGCAAATTGCTCTCCGCACAGATTCACGGTCACGACTCGTCAGCTGTTCCTAATCAAACATAGCAACGTGCACTTGATTGTACTGTTGTTGAATGTCTAGAAGTTGTTTTAGAGATAATTACCTCTTCATTTGTTGACACACTTTGACAATTTTCTCGTCGAAATTGTTGCAATGCAGCTCGTCGTAATGGGGCAAGGGGCACGTCGCTTCTTTGGGTATTACCGGGTGACAACCGGGCACAGGCGGCGTACTCCCAACGCTTTATCACTTAATTTGAATCGTGTCTTGAATTTAGAACACAGGCTGTCCTTAGAATTCGAAAATTGTTAATCTGTTCTGTCTGGATATTCCAATTCCAATCCGAATCGCAATAAACGAAGACCGGCTCTCAAATAAATTTAATAGTCAGCCCTCCTTTGCAGTCGTCAGGTTAAATAAATTCCCAATGAGATGTTATCTGATAAATTCTAAATAAAAAGTACTCAATTTTATCGTCGTTGTGAAAAAAATAATATTTTCTTTTTATAACAAATCTTATTAAAATTCACGTGGTAAATGAAAGTCAAATGTAAATGTGGTACCAGACCGAGCAGTTTTTATTATTCAATCATCAAAATGAGCCCTAACAATAAATCATAAAACGAAAACGCGCATAAGAAACAAAGTTTACGATATCTGGCGAGGTAAGCATGCGAAGGATAATTCACAAATTGTTAGAAGACCGATTTGGGTACGTTCGAGTTTAGAGTGGAGAGGTCGGCCGACACACGCATTATGTTCGCTACTTTTTTAAAGCTCTTTATTATGTATGCAGTATTCCAAAACGTTCATGAAAATTCATGCAGCTATTTATTTAAACAGTGCAAAAACGGCGTGTACCTCCTTTGAGGATGATATTCGTGAAAGTAAACGCACCATATTTTTACTGGGAACGTCGGTAAAATGACAACATTCACCTCCCTCTAAATCAAACATGCATAAATCCAGGCCGCTCCCTTTACGCTATTATGTCAACCGAAGCGATTTATGATCGCATCTAAGAGATTTTCACAAGGGAGAATATCACCGAGTAAATAGTATTGAGTATATTCAACAATATATATCTGCCTATGCGTTATCATTGCGAGATACGATAGCAGTGTTTGCCCGCATTTTGCTATATTTTTGATGTTTCATTTGATCGTCTTTGTTATTTGGGCTATATATTATTCTGATTTGAAGAATAAATCTTACATACATATTTTTGACATTTATTCCTATTGGATTTGCTTTGAATTGCTCTTAACATCAATGGAGTGGTGCTTTTGTTAAGAAGTGGACGATTGTACAGAACAGTGCTAGTTGGATTGTGTACTCAATGTGATTATCGTGTTGGCAAGGCAGTTTCTGACAAGTTAGGGGACGTGTCTGTAGCCTCGACGTGGTGAACAAGTACTTATCACGTACACAACATTACAGACTAGGTGTCTGACGCCTTCATAATGAATTTAAGCAAGAAGGTAACGAATATAAGCACTCCTCTATTAATAGCCTGTGCATAAAGGAATAGTACGTGTCAGTGGATATTTCAATAAACATTTTCTAATTAGGATTACCAAGAACCTTCTCTAATTAAAGTTTGAGAAACTTTGTTTGACAAAGTTGTATCATGAATAATGTACGTATTTAGTATAAAATAGAAAATGTTTATAAAGACTTAACAACCATGTTTTGTCTTCGCTACTGTGATAAATTAATTCGAGCTGTCTATTTAAAAGCGTATTTTTGTTTTGAATACAAAATAGTTTTGGTGTGACCTGTTGTTGAATAAAATTTTCTTGGCAAAAATGATTATAAACAATACGTATTAACATAGGGACCTACGGCATTAATTACGTTGACAAACGAGTTGTATATAACGCGAGGGCTAATAAAACAGGGTGTTTCGCCCCTGGACGCACCTGGGGCGCCGGTGATGGTAATGTAATTAATGTTCAACCTTTTTATCAGTGTGTGCCAGGTAAAAAAGATTTTTTGGCCTTGTGTATTGTGCTCGACTGATTTCGATACTTGAGTGCTGATTTTTTTTGCTGTTACATTTCATGCTTTGATGTATATATATATTTTTTTTGCAAAGATTGTTTGGTTTTTTCTATGTTTCCAAAAATTCAGTACATTTGGACCAGTTAAGATTTATTGACCATAAGGTTTATTTATTTGATTTATTTATTGTACACAGCATTTATTACAAATATACATAGGACAAAATCAGGGTACAGTGGGCGGTCTTATCGCACAGAGCAATCTCACAGACAACCTTTGGATGGACTGCGCGAAAGGAGAGGTTTGAACGCAGTCAAGCACTAGATTGTATAAAAGAGCATATTACGATTGACCAACCTGTTTGTTAACAAGGAATGTTTTTCAGACCGTCTCCTTAAATATCACAATACCTCTAGGTGGCCTGGCCTAAGATTTCATCCAGCTATAGGAAACAAGCTTAAGCTTTTCAGTTTATAGAAAACCGACTATTTATTTACAACAATACTTCTTCAGCTGTGAAGTGTGAAATACATAGCCTTGACATTAGCTGCCCCCATTTTCACACTTACCTTTAATAATAGCGTGGCCACCCACTAACTATCACGGCATTCGTCAATTACATCATGAATTTTAAACAGCCCAATTTTAGTGGTAAATAAATAATGTAGTGCCGTAATCGTACCTAGACTTGGCAGAATCTAAACTAATATTACAAAGAGAAAAGGTTCGATTTTTGGTTTGTTTGTACATTACAATTTAGCTCCAAAACTACTGGACCGATATTGAAAATTCTTTTACTATTAGAAAGTGACATCTTCGCTGGATAAAATAGGCTATATATTTTCAACATTTACGCGAGCAAAGCTACTGGCAACAGCGGGTTAGAAATAAATCGAGTCCCCAGATGGTCTAGTGGTGACGACCTGAACTTTCAAGTTGTGGGTCATGCGTTCAAATCCAGCCTAGCGCATTCCTTTGTGTAATTACTACATCACTACGACTTTTAAAACAATGAAGAAAAACATCGTGATGTTCTCATTATCATCATCATTTCAGCCAATACGTCCACTGTTGGACGTTGTGCGTCTCGCATCCATCAGATTCCAGTAACCTTGACCAGGTCGTCGGTCATGAGTCTTCCGGTACACGATCGCTACTTCAGAACCTTTCGGCCCTAGCGTTCTGCGTGCAATGTGCCCTGCCCATTGCCACTTGGCTTTCTTGGATTCTTCTGATGTTTTAAGACAAAGACAATTTTTTTAAAAGAGTAACCATGGAGTTTCTTGCCGGTTCTTCGCCATAGGAAACGACCAATTTGGAACCGTGCACTACCTTCTGACGTTTTATAAGTGTCCATGTAGGCCCATGTGAAATAAAAAAAATTGACTTTGACTTTTGACTTTGAAAGAAATTTGATGATATCCTCCAACTCGGTCTAAATCCATCTAGCAGAGAAAAAACTCAGGATTCTAGAGGGTTTTGGAAAACCAAGTTGGAATATCAGCTTTATAATGTTCTAGGAGGATGATGATACTAATTACATTTCAAATTCTAAAAATAAAGACTAAAACTTAAAACAAAAATAAACTTGAATGTCAAAAAATATTTCGCGCCGGCTTTGGTTCATGGAAAATATAGGTTTTAATCAAGTCACACTCTATTTTGAAGTTAGTTCTCAAAACGGCCGGCAGACCGCTGTGGGTCCGCGATACATTTCAAAAAACCGCGGTGTAAATTGAAAAACTGCGGTATTCCCACTGCGTCCCATATTGTGCACCTCTCGAGAGAACAGTGGCAAAGGTAAACTGGTAAACTGTATGATGACGTCATCACACAAACATAACAGCAATGAAGAAATTCTTTTGAATTATCCTAAAATATCTTCATCATCAAGAATCAGTCAGTTAATTAAGTAAAATATTTCATTATGCGTACAGCTAAGGAGTGGAATTTCTTGCCGGAGTCTGTATTTCCTGGTAGCGGGTATTTAATTCAAAAGTGAATCGGTTACTTCTAGACAAGCGTCCTCCATCGTCGGCCACATCATCGCTTACCATCAGGCGAGATAGTGGCCAAACGCGAGCCTATCCACAAAAAAAAAACTTGATATAGAACAAGTTTTCAATATTTTTCATAAGAAGCTGAATCGTTGTTGTTAATACTCATTAACACCTTTCCATAAAGTCCAAACGCGACAGAGTTACTTTACCGTGCTTATTACCGAGTTTTTATGGTCATTTTCCATTTCCATCATCAGACCCTGGATACTTATCTGGCACAAAAATACTCGTCAAGATTAATCATATGGGCCCAAAACTCGATGGGGTTGTGACGTTTAATTACTGAGTTCCTTTAGCCACCTTCCAGTTTCAGTCATAATAATTTTGCCTTGCCATCTAATTTACACCTGCACGCAAAATTTCAGCTCAATTGGTAACCAGGAAATGGATCAAATTTAATATACAAGATTTGATTACAGACTGTAAACGTTGGGACAGGTAAAACTAAATAACAGCTTGTAAAATAATGAATTTCTGTTAGTTTTTTTTTTAGACTTAATTGTAAAGCCTTCAAGTTTTTATATAGAGGTATCAAGCGTCATAGTAACCCTCTATTGACTTAAAGCAATTTCCTTTAAGGAGTAAGTTCAATACAACGTATCATACTATGATCGGGCTAGGAACGTACCTCGTACAGAAAAAAATACGACACGTGCTAACTGTATCAATTGTGTATCGTAGGTACATGTGCATACAGTACGGCCGAACTATATGCACATGTACGATACACGATTGATACAGTTATTTTGATAACAGTACAGAAAAAATGACATTACGACTCAGGCCTAATTCACACGAGCCGTAGACGAGTGTATTATGGAGCCGTTGTCTACAATGACAAACTTGCACGTATATTAAACGACGTTTTTCAATACACTACTTGTGGGGTTGAATCTCGCCTCATGACAATTGTTACGTGATAATAAAATGGTGCCTGTGCACTTTTCTACAATAGTACAAAAAACAATCAATTGCGATGCGATGGATTAAGATCATATTTTTACACCTAAAACATTCTTATCACGATCATGATATGGTCATGGCACGGTACGGTGTAGTAGACAGACTCCTTTATTTCCATTTTTTATTCTAAAATCAATAGCGAATGCCTTTTATTACAGTTATTGTCAACGGTAACATTATAGTGCCCTGCGTGTCCGCCTGCACGCATATTGTAAAGTGGGTGCATAAGTTAGTTCCTTCGTCTTTTGAACGTGTGTGTGTGTAAGATGGTGAAAGTGTGTGTGTGTGATCAATTACCATGAATACAAAATTGTCTTTAACAACCTTTGTTTAAATTATGGGGGGTTCAATAAAGTTTCTTGCAAAGAATAAAAGAAGTATTCATTTTCTATAATTGCGTACGATAGACTGCAGAAATTAGGTAGATATGTTAGCTTTATTATACCAACATATGTATCTTTTTATGGTATTTTTAATACCGTGCGGATTTTATCACGCATGCGGAATTGCTCTGTACGCGTAGCCCCCGCAAATGACTTTTTCATACAAGTATTTATTGTAGTGCGTGGAATTCGGGATGCGGAGCGTGATATCTGGCAACAACCCCGCAAGTGAAACAATTCCGCAACCGCAAGCGTGATAAAATCTATGTATATAGGTATGTATTTTAATTCTTCATGTTCAGCCCTTGTCGAAGGTTCTTAATTGAGGAATTGGTTGTGCTATGGACTGCTGCGCTGCGTATTTCGGATTCGGTTCCCGCACTAATAAAATTTTAGTATGTATGCCGTTGACTGTATTTTAGAGAAACAAACAGAAGAGGTAACAAACAGACAGAGTTACTTTTGTATTTGTTGTAGTACAGATTACCTATATATCAAAAACTAAAAGCCCAGTAGAACCTGATAGAGCTGCGGGAACGTTTGAATTGACCATAGAACGTAGGTTTATTATTCGCGATAACCTGCTGTGCGGATCCAGTATAATAATGAGTTCTAGGTACTGTTGGTGCTGCCTTGACACTGCATTGGGAACAGGTATGCTTTATAACGCATGTAAGGAGAATGTGAGGAAGAAGGCTGTCTCATTGCTAAACAGATCTAGGACTAACTCCAATGGCATTCCTCGAACCTTGCCCGAGAAGTATGATGCCAAATGATGTGTTTTTTTTCATCTGATGATAAGCAGTGATGCAATCGCTGATGATGAGGCGCAATAGTTTATTAAGAGCATATTCACTCTAGCCTTGAAGACACCTAATTTATACTCGGACAGGAAGACCGCTGCAGGCAAACTATGGCGCATCAAAATTATTCGAATAATAATTTGTCCTCCATTTATTAAACACAATAAGAATAAAAACTGTATATGAAAGGATTAGTGATTAGTGTTAGTGATTGTGTCTGCTAGTGAAAGATTTATAAAAATACACCCAATGGTTTTTGCCTGATCTTTGCTTTTTTGTCTGTGTTAGATATAACTTAGAAAATAAATCACGCCAACGTTTATAGTACAAAATGTAAATATTTGTTTATCAAATTATTAGGCAAATAGGACTATTTGCCTAAATATATATTAAACTAAACAGTTTAACATATATTTTTTTCTAAATATATGGACGAGCCGTTTACACATGATGTTAGATTCAAAATCATCAAAGTCATATTCCGTTAAAGGCATAATATTGCACTACACACATCACATAAATCAACATCATACCAAGCGCATCGAGGTATACAACCATTATGTAATTTACGGCTAAAATCATGGTTCCTCGAAATCGTGGAACACTTGCCTATTGAGGGTGCATACAGTACATAGGTATGTAATTCTCAGCAGCACTGCATGAATGGAGTAACTAATAACGCAGAAGACTTAAAATAGAGAATATTTTTGTGAAAAACTTAATAATAAAATTTATGTAAAATCTTTTAGTCGTACAAGTAATGTTATGAGCATTTTCTTTTATACTGAGAGTCATTAGGAATTAGAGTAGTAGTTAGCCAAATGCGTCGGAATACTGTTTTGTACATATGAATATTTTAAAATAATAATTATAATGTCAGATCGCCCCATGAGAACACGGCGATGCTCTTCCCAAGCGGGGTACGCCTCTACTGTGCGCTCCACAGCGTCGGCCGAATACCACTGGAGCACACGTCTCCTTCCTTTTTATTTGCTTTCAAATAATTATAGTTCTCATCCAGTTTAAATTGACGAAAAAATTGCCGTGCAAAAATGTTGTCATCAACACGAACTGTTGAGACTTGAGCACTCCATTTCTTCCCACTCTGTGGCGCACACAGAGTCTAGTTAGTTAAGCTGTAGGCTATAAGAGCCAGTAACTCACGTACGACTGGAGGGAATGCGGACTGACTCCACGTAATCGTACTGTCTCCTTAACGGTTATAGTTGCGTATGCATAGTTTGGTTGCAGAGGAAATTAGGGATAGTTATAATAATTGCTGAGGAGATTCTTCTCTTATTCGCATATTCTTTATTGAACACAAATCAAAACTTAACACAAAATGTAGGACAGGTAATGTACAGAGGTGAGCTTAATCCACAATGCCTACTGATGGTCCGACCCTAGTATGAAGGCTAAGAAGGAATTGGGTGCGTCGTTTAGTCAGTAATAGTCTGACACTGTTTCCAGCTCCACCCAAGGGCGGGATTCGTCATTAGACGATTTTTCCCACCATAAAAAAAGCGTAATCCACAATTGGGTTTTCTTACCCCAATTTTTTTTTACAAAAATTTTAAACAAGTGGATTCTTAATTCAGTGTCTATCGTTTTTTTACGTATATATGTAAGATTTTTATTGACATGTGTTCATCAAGTAGCTTTCATATAACACACTGGAAGACTAACACAATGTATCAAGTGTTCCCAGCCAGTTTTAGCTCGCGTGATTATTGAGGATACCTAATTAAATTTACAGCTAAGTCTTATCTTTTTGCTACAGCCAGTGCATTATTTTAATGAAAAAATGTATCAGCTTTTGTATTTTGTCAACAAATAATACGGAAAAAAGAAATATGGTTTTATTCGGTCATAGCTTTTGTAGATGACCTACTTTTACAGCTCTTTCAAATTCTACAAGCGACTTGCAGTAACCTGTGTGTTACGGTCAGTCTAGCGGAATTATTATTACGGATATGTTTTGGATTTTGTAGTCCATGAATAGATATAGTACATGAGACCATAATATTAATAAATAATAATAACAGTTTATTAGTAATTTTGGAACGAAGTTTTATAACTAAATAATATTTTAATAAAACTGGCCACTTAGAACTATAATAGCTGTATACTTGACCTGGAATACTAAATAAAAAAAAGATAATTATAACCACGTTTTTTGATGGAGTTCTATCTGGAGAAATTCATTAGGTGTTTTAATTTTTGCACATTAATTATTATTTCGAATTGTAATATAAAATTGGTGTAGTTGTATATTTCAAGTGCTTATGAAACTGGACAGCATGAGAAATCAATGAAACTAACTCGATCTCGGTAAAAATAAAGTCGAGATAATTGTAGTACCTACCTCAGCGAGGCTTGCTGAGAAGGTTGACTTGATACATTTGCTGCTAAATACTGTAAACATATTATAATTAAAGATAGAATGACTGTCTTCTGTAAGAAAAATTGATTCGTTTTTTCTTAATATAGAGTGTAGTGTGGGGTTTAGAGTTTTTATGTAATAAGAACTTTATTTGTTTTTTGGCACAATAAAGTTTTTAATATTAGTTTTTTTGTAACATCGTTATATTAATAACCAAAGGTTATTTACCAAAAACTATTTGGAGTATTTAATTTGAGAAAAAAGCAAAGAAAAGCTTAAAGCGGACTTTAAAAAAATAATCTTTTATGAAAAAATAATCCTAAAAACAATGAAAAAAGTTATGCAATACAAACTGGGTTTGACGAGCATAAAGAAAGAAAAGTAATTCAAAAAACAAGTTAAAGCAACAAGGTTCTAATAACATATATTATGCAATCACAACATATAACCACTTCACAACCTAATCCACAAGTATGTCACACTAGATACCAATATACAGCATGAAGCATTAATCAATTTTCAATATAAACAACAAACCACATATATAATTCAGGGACACATCACTCATTCATAATGGAGTTGGAATCACAACAGATGACGTTTATTGTCAGCATACATATACATATTTCATACTAATGACACACCTTAAAAGTAAGAATAGAAACAAAAATAAAAATAGAATATTTTATTATAAATAAAATAGTAAACGAAAAATAGTTCACTATTTTACAATAAATACCAGCGTTTACGAGTAAAATTTTCCAGAGGGTATTTAAAAAAAAATATCAACCATTAGTTATTTTTCTCTATTTTTATTTTACATTCTCAATATATTTATTAGATGCTATTTATTAGGTGCTAACTGCTGCGGCATGCGTGTGATAGTATAAAATTATTTCAAGTGCCATTCCTTCATTTAAAACGCGTAAAAAAGTAATTGATTATTACTTTTTTACGCTTTTTAAATACTATTTTAGCGTCTTTATCATCTTCCCACCCTTGTCCAATGTTTCTTAGGATTAGTACAGAATACATTGATCTCCTTATTCATGACTTTGAAATATGCTTGATCACAATAGGCCTCATCAGATGACTTGAAGTCACCCAAAGGACAATGGCTATGCCGAATAACCGCCAAACCTAAGCAACAGAAGACAGGGCACGTTGCTCGCAAAACAAATGGTCCCTGGGAAAAAAGATTTTGGAATGGTGACCACGTACCGGAAGACGAAGCGTTGGAATACTTTTCACAAAGTACACTGATAATCGCGGGAATTCTGCAAATGCAAGACGCGCAGGACCGATCTTGACACTTGTGTGAGGTCAATGTCCAAAGTCAACATTTTTTTGGCTGAAATTATGATGATAATGCCTTTTTTCTATCCTCTCTTGCTCAGGAAAGCGTCACTTCGTTCACATACAGGATGGCCGTTCTAACCGAACGAGCCTGAAGTTAGGTTCTGCGAACTTTAGCGTTTGTGCACTCGTAAAAAAATAAATGGTTTAAAAAATAAATGCCAATGCCATTTGTTATTGCTGTTAACAACTGTGTGTGTGTTATTAGAGTGCCCAAAATGTCCCTACAAATGCACGCTGGAGGACCTGGGCCCAAAAACTTTGAGGGAAGCGGAATCCATCGATTCGAGAAGAAGAACTGTTATTGCAATTAATATTTTTTTTACCTTTATTTTTGTTGTAGTGCACAACCGTAAAGTTCGCAGTGCCTAACTTCACGCTCACCACGTCAAGGTGGCCGTACTGTACTTAGATTAATTTCTTACAAATGAGAGATTTATCCTTAGAAACAAAACAACATCAAAATTAAAGGCAAGCAGATGTGTGTTATATACTCTGTATATCCAAGCTGTCGTCCCCGTACTCCATCTATATTCCCGTAGTGACAGACAGAGGGCCATATACAGCAATATTCTATATATGGTAGCACCCTATATACGGCTGCTAGGGGTCATAACACGCGTTGGGAATTTATCATTTTTATTTATCCTTCGACGTGCCATGTTTTCCTTGTACGTTAACTGCGAAGGGATAAACTTAAAATTGTATACGTTGTGTTGTGTTGTCTTAGTTTTCGATGGTATCACGCCTCGGTCAAGTTGACATGTCCGTATCTTATTTAAAATTAATCTTTAAGGCTGGACTCACACATCCGGAATTGGCTTTCTGAAATCAGATCCTGATCTCAGATTCTTAATTCCGGCGCTTGACCTCACACTGTTCTTAATAATTCCGATTCTGAAATTAAGAACGCTCGTCAGTACCATTTTGTAAGATCGATCTGAGAAATTAAGAATCATTCGGAATCTAATAAATCAGAATGTGTGTGGAGCATAGTGATTTTGTATGCCATTTCGGACGTTCTTAATTAAGATTCTGAATTCCGGATCTGAATTCAGCAAGCCATTCCGGCTGTATGAGTCCAGCCTAAAATTCGTATGGTTATTTTTTATGGTTATTTATCTTGACTATTCAAAAGTGCCTGTAATTAGTTTATTTAAAATAAAAGTTTTTAATTGATTCTAAATTGTTTGATTTAATATTTTATCGTTAAAAAGTTACAAACATGTTATACGAATTTATTGGTCACTAGCTGTCCCGGCAAACTATGTATCGCCTAGTACTCGCACTCACTCGTTTAACTCTTCCCTGAGCTATTGGGAATCTAATACTTAACGTTTAAACCTTCCCTAAGCCATTACAAATATTTCAAGACCAAAACTAACCAAATCGGTCCAGCGATTCTCGAGTTTTAACGAGACTTTAAATAGAATTAGGCCACTACTCAAGGGCCTTACCATGACGTGTAAAAATGTCAAGCGTGTGAGTGATAAAGAGAGATGAAGCTATACAGATACGCTTTATATAGTTCCATCTCTTTAAGTCGTCAAATGGACGCGTTAAGAGTTTGCGGTAGTTTTAAAAGTAAAACTTGTCTACTGACTGCTTAGCAAATCAGACTTTCATACGATTCGATTTACCTAAATCATATCGTATCGTATCGATTCGATTTACCTAATTCTTTAAATACCGTATTTAGGCACACAATAGAGAGACAATAGGAGTAGGAACGCCTTCGTTTGGGGCTTGAGTAACAACACAATTTCATCTTATTTTCATTGTATTATAGCTACCCTATAGTCAAATAAATTGTAGGCGGTACCAACACAAACACTTCTGATTGTTACACGTGGGCGATATTACAAATGTTTGAGAGACATGTAAAGATACTCAAAGGAGCACAACATATCCCATATTTAGTTACATTAACCCTTTCATTTTTCTGAATTAGCTATTTCCAAACTAAATGGTTGAAAGTGATTTCATATTCAACAGTGGGTATTGAGGCATATTTTAGCTGAACATGATTTATTCGACGATATTACGCACCCACGCCTGGCTTGAATGGCATTACGTTGACAGCTTATGAGGTCCTTTATTTATATTTGATTTATGTAGTGAGCACAGATACGGCCGCTCTACGCCGTTCCGCGGCTACTGAAAATTATTCGCTATTTAAATGGGGAAAAAATCGACATTAGTTTGACCTTTGACTCCATAACTTACGCCATAGATAAAGTTACAAACGATATATAAATCTCTCTAACTAAAGCTGGCCTTTTTATTTCTTTTCGAACAAATAACGTCTTGCTGCGTCGTCAGTATTTTACAAAAACTATTTTTTCGCGACACTAAGTTACGGACCTCGTAAAAATATCAGATCAATTGATTCCCTTACCACTATTTTCTATTACATACCTACATCAAATCGCGTGTGACTCCTATGCTGTGATAGCTCTTGTGTGTTCAGTGAGCAGAAAATATCCATACATAAAATTAATAAAACCAAACGCTTAAATTCACTTGAGCATTCACAAAAACAAATCGGGTTTGGTGTTAGGCAATGTCATGCAAATTTCTGGAAGGCCGTGGAATCCAGTGTACAAAACAGCCATTGTTATAAAAATAATTGGGGTCACGTTGTCGTTAGTCCTCTCGAACCATTATTCTGTTTTGTCCAAAATATAATCCTGAAATCTGACAATTTGCTACGTTTAAATACCCAATTGTTCGTCAATTTAATAAGAGTATTAAGTTTTTGAGAGTAAGACTTCTAAAAGCCCATTTACTGTTACTGTTGTAATATAATTAAAGGGTATTGTTTAATTTGCTCTACTGAAAGTCCCAACTGCTCCTATTGAATTACACAATTCTTGTCTATCATTGAAATACGAGTATCTAAACGTGACCAAATTAGGCGCTGAAAAGGCCAAGTGCGGAACATTTATAAGTGATAAATCCAAGAATAATTGAAAGTAACCCACGTATCCTTTCTCATTTTATTGGCAGACGAGAATAAAATATATATCGGGTCATTTAAAAGTATTCCTCCCTATGTAATATCTGGAGGACATTATTTTATATTCTACTGTCTCGTGGGTCCATTTTTACATACGTATTAGCCTTCCCTGAGTGTTATATGTGTGTTTTGTTCTGAATTTTGTTCGCTTCATTATGATACACATTTGTTCTAATTACCGTTTGGCCTCGCGAGAATTGAAACCAACCTCAACATCCTGAAATGCTTTTATTTTAATCAATACGAAATATCAAAATAAGTACCTAGGTACATATTGTTCTCTTACAACAATTTATTGGTCCCGCGGGTTGAGGCTCAACGGAGCGACGCAAACCAGATTATTATTTACCACTCTCGACCGCATTTTATTACTAACCCACAAAAGGGTCAAATAATAAAAAGAAGTGTTCGCTTTGTGGGTAAAACAATAGACCGATATTTATGATCCTTACCTCCGTGAACTCTCGTTTTTCGAAGTCAACTCAGCCTTATGAAGTAATTTAGTATAACAGCCCATATTGCTGCGCAGAGAAACGTTTACATCATTGTCAAAGAAACGTCGAGTACTACTGATGTGTGTATGTTTTAAGAATATGTTATTAGGAAGTTGTAGAAAGGGTCGTGAGTGTGTTCGTTGACCTTTGTGGGGTGTGAGGGTATATGTGGCCAGTAGCCCCGGGCTTCGTGTCTCTTCACGGCTTATTGGGGAAACAATGGTGTTTTAATGTCAAACTACCATTGTGATCTATTGCCCCTTTGGCCGTCGGCAGTGAATTCTGAGCTTGCTTGCAATTTTGAACAGCACAATTCATTCTCCCAAATAGTACTAATGAATATCGAGCAGTCAAAGGTTTTAGAAATTTATTTATAGTTTATAAGGTTCACGAAACCAATATTTGAGATAGTCAACGAAAAAATTATTCCGATAAAATTTTCCGTAAAGATTTTTGCAAACAGACATCGGCAGGAAGTGGTAATTTTGTTCCATTTGTAGCCCAGAACCGCTGTAATATTTATATAATAATATTTATTTGATTTGATGGAACAGCTTTTCGTGTTCTTAACGTTGTTGTCAAGCCTACATATTTTGCATAAAAATCGTGAAAAGACAAATTAGGTAGGTTGAAAAGCCACAAACAACATTTGAAAAGCTTTATAAGTGTACGAGCAGAGGACTTTACGACGAGTGGTAGAAGGCAAATCTTTTGTCGAAAAGGTAAAAAAATCCCGTTTGAAATAACCCGGAAAACGAGCTCTGACATTAACCCCAGCCGGACCGGAATTTTTCTGATCCTTGTCTTGTACGTATAGTTTCGCTAACGGGTAGTCAACTGCAGAAACAAATTCAATAATTATCCTACTTCTTTCTAATACTATAATGGAGAAAGTTCTAATTACTTTAATAAATGAAAAAATAAAACCAGTTTTATATGTAATTTTTTTTTCGATGCTACATGAGTCCGGTAATATTCTGATGCTTAGATATCCATGATGTATTAAACAGCAATATAAATTCAGATGTTTGCATAAAATCTTACTTATGAAATAAATGCGAATATCAATTTGTTTCTCTACCACGCCGTAACTATTCGACCAATGCACGAAGGAGAAAGTACTACTCCCGAAAAATTTACAAAGGTACATACATATTAACGCGAATAAAGCTACTGGTAAAAACTACTAATATCTTAAGCGCAATATTGTTATTTACACCATTCAGTTTGGATTGATATCATAGGAAATATCACAAAAGCTCTTGCTGCTAAACAAAAATATGAAAATAGAGAGTATTTTCTTAGCGTACACATGCAAAGATAGCCGAGTATTATGATAAGATTGTTGTAAGTTTCTGATTATTATTTAGTTCAAGATATTATTAGTGTCCCGTGCCCACCAGAGAAAAAAGTAATATTAGTTCTCAGCCTCCGTCATTTGTCCACGAGAAATATCTTGTAAACCGTAATATGACGTATTAAACATATACGACTCAAAGTCAAAATCAAAGTATTTTATTTCACATGGGCCTACATGGGCACTTATAAAACGTCAGACCTAGTGCACGGTTCCAAATTGGTCGTTTCCTAGGGGGCAGAACCGGCAAGATACCCCATGGTTACTCTTTTAAAAAAATGGTTTGATACAATAGATCCATGTTACAACACTAAATAGAGAGTTAAAATTTTCTTCACACAAAAAAACTTTATTATAAATCATCGTTTTTCTTACTTTTGCTTTATCATATAAAGTGAAATACTCTAAAGCATCAAACTTGTATAAAACAAATTGTATAAGTACAAAGTTAAAAAGAAAGAACAAAAATCCGGTTATAAGAGAGTTGAAGTAGTGCACCAAGAGTTGACAAAACCTCGTTTGACGCCACTCAAAAAACGTATAGGGTTCTTTGTTGTTCACCTAGAATCTGAAAATTTCCTAAGAGAAAAGAATCTGAAAATTTCCAAAGAAACAAAAGTCCCTCGACGGTATGGAACCCGTTGTATTCAAGACAAGCATTCTGTTGCGTGATGAATCACAGCCCATACCCTGTCCTAGAGAGGAGGCCTGAATTCCACCCAGTGGGAACATTATTAGGCTGATGCTCTCTTGCAAAGTAACTTAAAGGTGTCTGCAATAATTTCGTCATATGAACGATCATGGTTTCCTCACCCACGGAGTCAAAAGGATTTAAATAAACTAGTGCTACCAGTGTAAAATTAGAGTGGGTCTCTGGTTCCTACCAAGCCTGCAAATTGTTAAAACAAGTTTTTAATGAAAATATTTTTTTTTTCATAACAAGCTTTTATAGCAGCGGTCTATAATTATATAATTAAAACTCGTCAAGACGGTTCACACGAGTCCAAACTCGACGTGGTTGTGCCGTTTAATTACAGAGTTCCTATGGCTACCTCGTGATTCCATCATCAGATCAGCTCCATGTCATCATAATATTGCATTGTCATGCGATTTACACCGGCATGCAAAATTTCAGCTCAATCGGAAACCGGGAAGTGGATCAAATTTAAGTTGTAAGATTTGATTACAGAACGACAGACAACGGGACAGGTGAAACTAAATAAAAGCTTGTAAAAAATAAACAGCTTTCGCAATAAAAACGACTGAAAAAACACTGTGAGTTTTAGTCCGAGTCTGACTCAATCCAGAGCAAGAGATATAAATTGATGATTTCCCAGTTAATCTAGGTTGGGTCGCTAGAGCAGTGGAAGCCGAGTACAGAGAGACAGGCATAAAAGTCGTAAATCGAAGGCGCATTACTTTGTATAATTTATTTCGTCACCTTGGCTTTCAAAACGGCAACGGAAAACATTGTAAAGAAACCATCAAATCCTCGAATTCGGGGTACATGTAACATCCATCCGCGTGGTGGGTAACGGCCCATTTTCTCTGCCCCTTGACACCCAAGCGAGCGCCGGCGCTCGCGGGTACTATAGCGAACGCCGGCGTTCGCGGGTATTAACGGAAACTATAAACGTACAATATTTGATTTTTTTTTGTAGGGTATTTTGATATTTATCCAAGAACGTAAAAAAAAAGTTTTTATAGACAAATAACTTTCCGTTAATACCCGCGAACGCCGGCGTTCGCCGTAGTACCCGCGAACGCCGGCGTTCGCTTGAGGGGAGAGGAGTTAAAGAGGAGACCTAAATCCCAGCACTGGGAACATTATAAGGCTGAAACTATGCTATGGATCGCTAGTTAGTACATAATTAGCTCTTTATATTGCATAGTGCTTTTCCTGGAATTCTTAAGAGTTGATATTGATTTTCTGTATAATTATTTCGTAGAATTCGCTTCTAAGGAATAAAGTTTCTGTACGGTAGACTACGTTTAAGTATAATACTTTTGATAAAGACTTATTAGCGTCACTTACCGGTACCGTGAATACATAATAGAAAGGCTGTTTTTACCATAAAAGTTATGAAGTAGAACAGTTTCTAGGAATTCAATACATCAGAAACATCCTTTAGTGCTCAAAAATATTTTTCTTTTTTTGATCTCATGGAAATTACATTGAAGTTCTCAGATCACAAGTACGGTCTACTTAGTAGACTTTTATAGCGGTACCTAGTAACTGGATGCCTCCCTAATCGCCTAGGTAGAGGTAAGATATCGGCCAGGTATTGTTCATCGTAGCGTTTTTTTTTTGAACGTACGGTACGGGTGTTGGATTTTGGCGAGTCTAAAGTTGAGCTCTGCAATTTTTCAAATCTCGTACAAAAGCAAATGGTTTAAAAAAAAATATGCTGTTAAAAACTATTATTGGCACATTTTTTTAAAACCTTTATTTTTGTACCCGTATGGACCCTGCAAAAGGGTGGAAGCCAATCGGCGGGCACACAAGCGACACCACCTTGTTCGTACAGCACTCCGGTTGGTCGAAATATTTGCGACCCTGACTCTTAAAATTAGTAACCGTACCGACCTCTATATGGAAACCTCTTTACTCTAACCCAGTGAACAGTTCAGTAATTACAATGCGAAATATCGAACATACCGAGGAAACGGCCATACCATTTCAGCTGAACTACCGAATAGATAAACAGGTTAGTAGGTTAGAGTTCTAGGCTATATGCAAGCACCATTTGGTTACCCAGTCACCCTCGGTTGAGTTTTAAGGGGCAGACATACGCCACCGACCTTGAACGAACAAAAGAGGAACTGGCGTCACGTCCCGCGCGTCAAGATTATTCGAATAATAAATTTGTCCTTCATTTATTAAACTTTCGACTAGCTAATTACAGACACAATTAAATAAAAATAGATGTACACCAGCGTTCGTGTAGGGCTCAAGTGTTTAAACACAATATGAATAAAAGAAGTATATCAAAAGATTGAGCAGTGGTGGCCGAGTGGTAACGGCCCCGACTTATGAGTTGTAGGTCGCAGGTTCAAACCCAGCCAGGTGCATCACTTTGTGTAATTTATTTCATCACTACTTGCTTATTATTATTAGCTCTCAAAACGGTGAAGGAAAACATCGTAAGGAAACCGGCATGTCCTAGAACCAAAAATTTGAAGACATGTG
The DNA here is from genome assembly GCA_029852875.1 of Mythimna loreyi. Taxonomy (NCBI): domain Eukaryota; kingdom Metazoa; phylum Arthropoda; class Insecta; order Lepidoptera; family Noctuidae; genus Mythimna; species Mythimna loreyi. The sequence goes on along the minus strand of CM056782.1, from coordinate 15,475,945 downwards.
ACATCCACCAACCCGCACTGAGCCCGCGTGGTATTAGTAGTTAAATTATCTTCTTAAAGGTCTATAAAAATGCGCACAAAGATTTTCGCCTGATCTCCGCTTTTTGTCTGTGTCTGCTCAACGAAGAAAATGTAAACTTTTGTATATTATTAGGACAGTCCAGTTTAATGTATATTTTATCAAAACATACCGACTAGCCGACGTGATATTGGATTTAAAATCATCAAAAGCCATATGTCTTACCCTTAACCTGTGGGTTACTAACGATTCATAGGATAGCGTTTGGGAATGTGACCTAGAATAGTCTGAAGGTATCGACTAGCTTTTGTTTTCTGTTGTCAGTTCTGAGACTGTTTTTTTTTTTTTTTTTCCACAACTATGACACAACGTCATCTAGTCCCAAGCTAAGCAGAGCTTGTGTTATGGGTACTAGACAACTGATAAACATACTTATATATTTTCTAAATATATACATATTATAGATAAATTACACCCAGACACAGAACAAATGATCGTGCTCATCACACAAACATTTGTCCTGAGTGGGAATCGAACCCACGACCTCCCGCATAGCAGTCAGGGTCACTAACTACTAGACTGACAGGCCAGTCAGCAGGATCTGAAAGAGTTAAGCCTAATTTAAATCTTGTTTATCGATAAAAGTACCTTAATTTGATTGGACTGTAATTTTTATAGTGCCGCACATCAAAAGGAAGAAATAGTACCGTTATAGGATCATTTTGTTTTCCGTCTATTTGTCTGTCTGCCAAGGCCCTTATCTCGAAAACGCGACAAAGTAACAAGTTTAAATTAAAACCATATACTTAGGTCTCTGTGTAAAATCAAAACACTGAGTTTAAGAAAAAAACATACTACCATTTATGTAGTAAAAAATGTATATTTCGATACTCACAAGGATATCAAAATTTTTAGAGTACTTTCAGTTGACCTAAAATCCTGAAAGTCATGAAACAGTCTTATAGCACAAATACAGGAAAAATCTAAAAACTAAGTTTGTAGTTACGTCAAGAAAAATAAACTTTTTGCGATTCGGAAAAATCTGCGATAGTCATTTCCAAAATGAAACTATTTCATTTGTACGGTACCCTCAGTGCACGATTTCTTATCGCTCTTGCCTAGTTTTTTCTACCAAACTTTAACATAAGGGGGCCAAAACCGTTACAATTTAATATATGTAATATATATGTTCGACAATTATCACACAACGTCGTCTAGTCCCAAGCTAAGCAGAGCTTGTGTTATGAGTACTAGACAACTGATAAACATACTTATATATTTCTAAATACATACATATCATAGATAAATTACACCCAGACACAGAACAAATGATCGTGCTCATCACACAAACATTTGTCCTGAGTGGGAATCGAACCCACGACCTCCGGCGTAGCAGTCAGGGTCACTAACTACTAAACCGACAGGCCAGTCAAAATTTCCAAATAACATAATCTTATCAAAGCTGCAACCTAAGTACTACATACTCAAACAAAAAAAAAAGTGCATGTGCTTATTTCTTCACGTGAACTTGAAATCGAAAACCTGCACTTTTCATACATCATTACAGAACAAGAAGCAAAAAGTCGACCACCGTTTCCTTCCAGTAAATAGGTACCACTAGTTTTTCTCCCTCACAAAGACTGAAGGGTGAACGAGTACTTACTTGACTGAATTTTAAAAGCTTTTATGCCGTTTTTATTCGTGAGTCTCTAATTACAGCGGCGAAGGCGTCACATAACGCCACCTTAGTCATTACAGATGCCGTGAGCGACGCTATAAAGCTAGAAAATGCTTCATGCAAATTATTTTACGTGCTAGTGTTACCTCAACCTACCTACTATGTATAATACCTACATATCCCATTAATGTACCTCATGTGACACCGACGTAATTAGCTTAAAAATCACGACGTACGTAGGTATAAAATGTACGGTTTTAGACTAATTAATTAACCGGCGCACATTATCACGTTGAAAATTTCCGGGTATTTTTAAAGAGTACCCGGAAAATACCGCGTCACGTCGTTTACAAGTCGTCAGGAATTTTAATACCCCTTAAAATGTAACAAGTTTATCTGCGAGCTTTAATTGCATAACGGGTGCTCTTTTTTCGACGCGTAGAACGCAGTTTTTCGTAAAAACATCGGATAAATTACGGGATTTTTTATTTCTGTATTTTTCAGCACATATACCGTGAAATGTTCAGGTAAGTAGAGCGTATGCGAAGGAAAATGTCATAAGAATTATAAGAGTTCATTTAAAAAAGGAAAATTAATTTAATTTTATCAAAAATGAATAAGGGTTTTTGCAGCCCTTTTTTCAAACTTTGCTGTAAGAATTCGTTTACCATTTTTACACAGATTTAAAAATTCAAAACAATGAAATCTTAACGAAGAAAAAGTCGCTGATTTTGGGTGGGCCACCTATGTGGTCCCACTTCAAACCTTTGAACAATCACGCTGTACTCACGAGCGCCAAGACAAAGCCCGAACAGGACATTCATTATGTATACTCCTAATGAAATTTCTTTTAATAAAGGAAATAAACCCGACCCCTTCATAAAAACGTACACATCTTTTGTAACAATTTTTTGAATTAACAATGATAAGATGAAATGATAATGGCTTTTTCCCGTTAAAAAATCAACGAGGCGTAACTTGACCCAAGGGGTGGGTCCAACCGAATCACCCCTTTGGGGCGAAGGCTACCTGCTTCTAAAAAGCTGGTTTCATTTTACAAATACTTTGTCAAAAAATCGGTCCTTAAATTTAAGAGGAATTTTAACACTCGCTAACTCTGTAGTCCTCATCCTAAGATTTGGAAAAAGCAATATCGCCAGCCTTTTGGGTACATTGCTAGTCGACAGCGTTGCGGTAGAGATTTGCCAATGCCATACTTTTTAAAGTTCTTTAGGGCTTTCATTTTTATTTAACGTATATAATGGATACACGAATTTTTTTGTAATACGTCAAGTGCTCGTTTACTACTTAGTTGCTTACATCCAAATAAAATTAGGAGTATCCTCCCTTCCTTCTTACTATAAAACAGTGCTTTTTCTAATCTCATAATTCTTCATGGTACATGTACCTTTACTAGAGTTCACACGTAAGTAACAGAACGGAACGTGACCATCCGTGTTAGAACCGTTTAGAGTTGTTCTTTTTACTTCATATAAGTAAAAAACAACAGCATTAAACGGTTAAACGTGAAACGTTATGGAACTTTGAGGTTAAATATTTAAACAGTATTTAGGTTGTGTTTAACATCGGATTGTAAAGGTTTCATTTTGTAAGATAAACCGAGCTTTGGGTTTTTGTTGTCAGAAGTTAAATGTGTTTTTTTTTGTGTTTAATTGAAAATATTTTTTTAAGAAAACGTCTTAAATTTATATTTTCTATGATGTACTAATTATAGTTCATCTGTTTAGGTACTTAACTAAATGGAAACAATCTTCACATATATTTTATCTAACAATGTTTACAATTAGCTACTTATTTAAAGCGATGTGAAATATTAACTAAGTTTAAATAATCTTTGTACGTCTTCTATACGATTGTTTTAATAAAAAAAAAACATTCATAAAATACAAAAAAAAAATGTACGATGCACAAGCGCTAAAGTTCGCAGAACCTAACTCCACAGACTCACCAAGTTAGACTTGCTGTACTGTGCTAAAAACAAAAAATATCCATGTTAACAATCAAATTGTTAATAAAGGCTTTTATTTATGCTATGATGAAACCTATGTCATCAGATTTCCGTGTAAATTCATAAGTTTTCCTTCGTATCCGAAAAAAAGGTCTATACACATGTCACTGTAATATCTATTACTTGTGATATATGAGCTCGGCAGGAGGTGCAGTGATAGATTCCGGTTCACAGGGTAAATAAATGATACTATGACAGAAAACTACATATAGTATTTTTCTTAACGGTGTTTTTCTATGTAATAGAGATTTTTATGGTGGTTTTTGTACGATTCGGTTAAGGGAGAGAGGGATTTTTTTATATTTTTGTATTAATTCAATGTTTCGGCACACTGTCGCTACTGCGGAAAATATATTGATCTGACAAGTTTTTCGTAAATATATTTTAGATATTTTGTCTTGTTTGCAATTCTGGTCTAATTATATTATGAAAAAGTAATTACTTATTACTATAAAATAATGTCTTATTAAGTCATTACTTGATGTTAGAAATTTTCATTCAAAAAGTAAAAAAAAAACGATTGTGTACAAATTATTAATTTCTTTACTTTTACTCATGTAGTTATTAGTTTTACTTGTAAATTACGGGTGTTAGAATCAGCTGATTAAATTATAATTGCGTCTCTAAATTATTTGAACACAAAACAGAAGGACTTAAAGTTCTTAAATACCGTTACGTTTACAAATTACAGGTACATAATTACAACAGTAAATATGTGCGTGTAGTGAATGTTTACTAACTAATTTGTAGGGTACCATTTGGCTCGTAGTTTTCTAGTGAAATATGCCTACAACCTACATATTTCGTAAATATTTTGAGCTCCTCGTTAGATTCAAATGTGCGGTGGCGTTTGGAGTGTAGAGTGAATTCATTATCGCGGTCGGGCAGTCGTTAGTGGTTTACAGTCCTGTTCACAAACTCTTTGAAATAATGCTCCCCTGGTACCTTGACGCGTTTCAACACGAACATAACGTACACGACCACCTCGAGAGATATTTAAAACATTCGTATAATTCCTGTGAGCGAAACAATCGGGGTTTTGTCTCGTTACGTAATAAAGCTTGCCTTGCCAACTGTGTTGCCGGCGCAAAAATCTGCGATGCGATATCATCATAATGACTTTTACTGCGTTTGTTTTGCGCTCCGATTGCTGTTAAAATGGGAACTGTAAAATTTAATCATACAAGTGTGGGAGTTTGGGTTTGTTTATTTTCTTTTTGAGTACCGATCGATTTTCACTTTTGAATCTCGAGAGATAAGCGATAATCTACTTTGTAAACTACCCGTTTCTACTCGCTTTGTATAGGTGACTGAAATACTCGTATAGTCAATTAGTGAAATATACTTACATACACGTGATTGTAGTCATGATAACAAACAACTTTTACTATGGTGCCAAATCTGAAGTCACTAAAAAAAACTTGCTGATTTTAGTCACGGTTTCAGGTTTGGTCCTATAGTAAAAGCTGTTAGTTATCATGACTACAATCATGTGTTTAAGTATTGGTCACTAATTATCAATATTAATTTATACAAACAAGGCTTTTATGTTATTTATGAAATTACATTTGTATGTTTACAGCACTGAAATATTTCGATAAGCATGAAGTGAAAGAGTGTGTTTCCAAGGGTGCAAAGTTCGTATCTCTAGCAATCGAAGTACTCATCATGAATTTTCCAAGATGTTGAATGCCTAGAGAGACATGAAGAAGTTGGGTCTACCAAAAGACTAGGGATCAGCGGAATCAAATGACCCTCAACGTAAGCTGAAGGAAAAAAACGAAAAATCCAGTTTAAATAAAATAGAAGATTTAGTTTTTTCTGGCATGAAACATCACTACATACTAAGGTCCTACTCGAGTCTTATTCCTCATTATTGATGGTCGGAGAATTTCTGTTGGATTAGCTTCTTCTGATGGCGTATTTCAAAAGTAAAGAAGTATAAAAATGACAATAGAATTTTGTCAATAATTTTAGATCAAATGCATTATTTAGATACTGGATGACATTCTCTCACAAATATAAAAAAGGTTTTGCCAGTTTTTTGGAGTGTTCAAGATGAAAATTTAGGGTAATTAACCAATTTTTTTACGAAAGGCGACGCCATTTTTACAAGCTTTTATTTACTTTCACCTGTCCCGTTGTCTGTCGTTCTGTAATCAAATCTTGCAACTTAAATTTGATCCACTTCCCGGTTTCCGATTGAGCTGAAATTTGGTATACACGTTTAGTTCGGATGACAATGCAATATTATGACGACATGGAGCTGATCTGATGATGGAATCGCGAGGTAGCCATAGGAACTCTGTAATTAAACGGCACAACCACGTCGAGTTTGGGCTCGTGTGAATCGTCTTGACGAGTTTTATTTATATAAGCATAGACCACCGCTATAAAAGCTTGTTATGAAAAAAAATTTTTTCATTGAAAACTTGTTTTGGATGTTTTTCTAGAAGTAGTGTAGGAGACAGTTAGTATGTAAATACCTATACTAATTTATTTTCACATTGAAAAATATAACAAAAAAAAATCAACCCAGTAGTCAATCAAAAACATTCTAAGATATTAATAAGGTAAATTGTTTTTACTTTCAACATTTAATTACTGGCCATTTACATTTAGCTATTGAATAGCTCGTTCGAGGCCAATTATCAAACATCTTCAGTCGTTGGGTATTTAACCTAATTTGGCTTTTCTTTTCTTTTGGTCTGTGATTTTGTCATGCCAAGTAATAATTATCTGCCTTATTAATTTTCGTTCAGGTCAGATTTCTGTGTTAAGCTTGTATTTAAAAGGTCAGCGAGCAGTAATCAGCTTAGTACGGCTTTGCTTTGGCGCTAATAACGTCTAAATATATATTTCTTCATAATTTAGTTAAGGGCAAGGAAGGTACACCTTCATGAACGATGAGTCAGATTTTGTTTCTTATATAATTATACTAGCAACCCGCCCCAGCTTCGCACGAGTACTGATATTGAATATATTATGCATGTATTATACATATAAACCTTCTTCTTGAATCAATCTATCTATTAAAAAAAGCCGCATCAAAATCCGTTGTGTAGTTTTAAAGTTCTAAGCATACATAGGGTCAGTGCGACTTTGTTTTATACTATGTAATGATACTTACCACAGTGTTGTCTTTTTTTAACCAAAACGTTGACTGGTAGAAAATGCCTTATTGCATTAAGTCCGCGTATGTACCACTACTGTACATGAAGATTAAATAAATAAATATATATTCTGATATTATATAGATGAAATTTTTGTGTTTTGGTTTCTAATATAATCTATAGACTCAAAATCTTTTTAATTCTTTCATCAGTAGAACCCACTGCTACAAGCAGGTATCGAATATTTTTAGGGTTCCATAACTAAAGGTTAAAAACGAGACCCTATTACAAGACGTCACTATCCGTCTGTATGTCACTAAACTGTATCACATAAACCGCGATAGCTAGACAGTTGCTTCCACCGGTGATGTATTTTTATTGGCGTTGTAACAACATGTAATAATTACTCTACATATACATTCAAGCACCCACACCAGCTTAGGTACTTCGCATATATTATATTACTAGCTTTTTCCAGCGGCTTCGCCCGCGTACATAAAATATAACCTATGTCACTCAGGAGTAAAGCAGCTTTCTATTGTTGCTAAAATTTTTCCAATCGGACCAGTAGTTCCAAAGATTACCCCCTACAAACAAAAAAACAAAAAAACAAACTTTACCTCTTTATTATATTAGTGTAGATGCACTCACGCACACCATAACATTCTCCGCCCACACTCTTACTCACTAGCTTTTATTGCTTTACTTTTTGTTTTTCTATTGAACCCCTATAATGCTGTACTTGTTAGCTTCATTTTTGTCTACAAATAATTTTCTGAGTTTGGCACTGTATACCGAGATACAGGTTTTACCTAGTTCAATTACAGATGCAGTTATTATTTTGTATAGTATTTATAATTGTAATAACAGCTTACTTAATTTAAATTCACTTTTGTAATTTTTTTTCAGCAAATAAATATTATTGTGAAAAAAAAGTTGTATAAATTATACAGAACCCTTCTTATGCTACTCTCACACACACTTGGCAGGTTTTCATGTATTATATTCCTGGTAACGTTGGCGCATGAGCATTGTTAACTTTAGGTATGTTCATGAATGTAATACGATTTGAGGAATTAATGCTTTATTTACACTAAGCCGCTTATCATTTTGACCAACCCGGAAATTTTGTAAAAGCTTACATTATATCTCGGGACTGTTTCGTCACGTTTTGTTCTGTTTTTTTTTGTTGGTCAAAAATTGTTTACAGAATACATTTAACTCCAGTCTGTTTTTCCTGATATGTATATCCTTCCTTAGGGTGTAAAGTACGGCGGTTCTAACTCGGCTTGAAGTTAAAGAAAAATCATTAAGTTCAGAATATTTTGACCTGTTAGGTTAATATAAATGTACCAGATCTGAAATCGCAAAAACATCGCTGCTCAGTACATACATTTATGTAGGTTAACATAAATGTATGTACTGAGCAGCAGATTTTTTCGCGATTTCAGATCTGCTTTCAAAATTCAAAGTTGTTTTTTATCGACTAAAATCACGTGTTTAATTATCGATCACTAATAACCAGTAACTATACATAAATATAAATTATTAAATAATAATCATTAATTATATTATTGTAAAGTAAATGAAAGGAACTTCAAGTCGACTCGACCACTATATGTGTGTTACCATAGCTCAAAAACACAAAGGGTGGAGATGGTATACAGATGAGTGTTAGTCAACAAATCCAGAACTTCCATTTGATTCGTTCAACCTACAGCCGGAAAAATGATTTAAAAAGTCCAAAAACATGGTGACAACTTAGAGTGCGCACTCGGGTTAATTCATTTCTATTTTCAACTAGACTTCATGCTACTTTTAGTAGCCAAATAAAAATACTAATAAAACAGAACACATATATCATGTGAGAAGCGTACCATGTTGTAAAACTCTGAGATTTTTAAAGGAAATTTTTCACACAGGGTGACTGCGGTGCTGCCATGAATTCTGGGAATGTTGCCAAAAAAGACTGCACATTAGTTCCGCTGATAATTGAAGCCGGACGAACAGAAGGTAATGAATACGTCCTTACCAGTTTTAGTAAACATGAACTAAAATTTATTCTTGAACAATTGCTTGAACTTTGGTTAAAAATTATATTCTAAGATAAAAACTTAGAATATTGTAGTACGAGATACATAGAACAAGGATCTACCCTCATATGTATTATGGTACATTACATGCTAGATAACGCATTTATTAATACATTGCGAATAAGTTGCCTCACAAAATTTAGTGCCAATGATGTTAAATAATAAAGTTTGTTACTACATTTTTGACCTCAATTACCCTCATCTGTTATTTGAAAAGATCATTGGTTTAAATAACTTAAAAAATCAGTTAGACAGAATCTAGATTCAAGTTGAATCTTTTTCCCTTTGAGAGAGAAATGCAATGGACCTTTGGAAAATGTACGAGGGTGGAAGCCTACTTGTAGTAGGCTACAATCAAGCTTCCACCCTTCTAGCTTTATTTTTATGAGGACTAAGGTCCTCATAGATACTTTTCAAGAAATGAAAGGCATAAGGGTGGATTGTAACAGTGGTGCACTCATTTTTAGCAGACGAGCACTGGCTAAAACTACCGTGTTCCCTTGCTCACTTGGTTCGACAGCTGCGGGTACCATGTGACTCCCTTTACCCTGGACTACTGCTGGCCCGCAAGTTCAACGTCCTCTTTGTAATCTATTGCGATATATGGAAAGTTAAAATGTTGGACTACCCAAGTGTTATTTTTAGTCCTTAAGTCAAAGAGTTTCTTCTATTGTCATGTCGATTGCGTCGAGTAGAAAGTTTTTGTATGTCTGTTTACAGTTTTTTTTTTTTTAAAGATTGTTTAATTATTTCAGGCAGAAGCATTGGTGGTCAATGATAACGGCGTACAAGTTTTACACTACAAAGTACTCAGACAGGCGTATCACATAGTGTAATTTATTTCTTCACCAAATGGAAACCTTATGAGAAAACCGGCAAGTCCTAGAAGGCAATGGCATATAAGGCAACAGCGCTCGCGCCCCAGACACCGCCGTGATTCCAATCCCGACTTCCGGCGACCGCAGGCGCGGGCTTGTGGATGGAGAGCTACCAATAGCTCGCCGTCCACAAGCCCTGGTAACCGTCCAGACCAAGCCCAGTCGTCGACAACGCGCACTGTTCACGCGCGCCCCAAGGAGTAGTCAGCAAACCGTAGGTACCCTGCAGGAGGGTCGACCCAGCCAACAGGGGCCAAGGGTTCGCATCTGAAAGGAAGGCTCTGGCCCTGATACACATAGCTACGTAGGAATGGGTTAGTTTGTTTAGTCAGTAAGAGTCTGATACCGTTTCCCGCTCCGCCTAAGGGCGGGATTCGTCATTGGATAATTTTTACCTACCATAAAAAAGTCTTAGAACCGAATCACCATCAACTGTGCTGCTGTGTAGGATTATAGCCTATCCTTTCTCATAGAGATGAAGTTGGAGTTGCCACAGTGAGAACATTACGTGGCTTATTATGTTTTAGGTTTATAAATACTTTTGGATGGTATTAGAAAGAGATGTAGTTGAGGATAAAAATACAAATGTAACACGTAAAAACATATACCAGTATCGACAGCAATTTTCTCCTCAAACCCTCGAGCTAGATACAAGTTCTTAGATACAAGTCTTACTGAACTTTAAAAGATCTGGAGAGTATTTACACTGACGTCGGACAAATCGCGGCGGAGAACTGTTTGTACGGAATCACTTGTAAACATGTTTAGGGATCTCTATTGAAGGTTTTGGGCAAAATAATTCTAAATAATTTATTTAGAGTTGGCTTTTTCTTTTCTTGATAATTGATTTGTAAACTATGTCCTGTGACTTGGTTTCCTTGAAAAGTAGTTTTCACATAAAGTTTCAAATATTTGTAAAATGTTTTTATCTTACATTTGTTGACTGGCTTATAACATGGCCTAGCTTTGAGTTTATTATTTGAACTTATAATAATATCTAGTCCCAAGCTAAGCAAAGCTTGTGTTATGGATACTAGACAACTGATAAACATACTTATATATTCTAAATACATACATATTATAGATAAATTACACCCAGACACAGAACAAATGATCGTGCTCATCATATAAACATTTGTCCTGGGTGAGAATCGAACCCACGACCTTCGGCATAGCAGTCAGGGTCACTAACTACTAGACTGACAGGATAGTCAAAACTAGATTTATTATCTAATTATTTTTGCATAACGCAAAGTTTAGCATAATCAGTGATATTTTTACTAGTAACATTTTTGTATAATTCATAGTTTAGCATAATTATCACTTACTCTAAACGCTTTAAAAAATAACACAACAATATCCTATTATCTTTACCTAAGCGTTTGACCCGTGTTTCATTGAGATGCCTTAGTAGTGTTGTCATTTCGCACAGCCAAGAAAATGCGTGCAGTTATATAGTCAGGCAGTCAACGGTACATTTTTTGGCATCATAAACTGGTTAAAAAACCGTGGCGTCCCACAGAGGCATGACCCTTAAAGTAGGGTTAATAAGAGCAATCTCCTCCGATATCACAGTATTGCATTTACCGGAAAACATCACTGAAATAGATCACCCCCTTTCCTAATTTTAACCAGACATTTGTCACAAACTAGATAATAAATAAGGTGCAATCTTTGAGAGAGTAATAACGACATTTCCTCTCTCGAATATTTTTTCCTCATCCTCGTCTAATGAGGCTTCTTCCTCCTTCTTTCTTCAATACTTATCCCAAGTTTTTTCCTCTAGAATCGTGATGTCCATGTTAGTAAGCTCACCCTCTATAATAAGTAGCTAATGCGGCGTTATTATCTATTATTGCTTTATTAGATATACGGCTTATTACGGATTCACTAATCTTTGATTACATGTATTGTAATCTTTTCGTACCATAATCCTCAAATAATGAGCCATGATTTCTTAGGTCATCGGAAAACTTGAGGCTAGATATGTCAACCCACTCCACCAGTTTTATGACGAATCGTTTGCAGGTCAAGCGGTGCAGCTGTGGAATGCTTTGCGCGTGTCGGTAAGGCAAGCTCAAACATTGTGATTTTTTTTAAATAAGGTTAAAGATACACTACCTCTCATCTTGGACATGAGGTGCATTATAATTATTGTTCTGACTTCTTATATTCTATATATTTATATATTGTTTGTATTATATGTATTTTATTACTTATGTATTATATATATAAATAGTACACCACGAACTACCTAGATATCTTTTTTCCTTCTTTATCAAATCCATCCAAAGGTTGTTTTAAAAAATCGCTTTTAGAAATAAGACCGCCTATTGTGACACCCTATTAATTTTAAGTTCCTCGTCATTATTTTATTTTGGCGTGCAATAAAGATATCTATCTTTCATGATATATCAGCAGGGAACTTGCAGGAACATATCTAGGCAAATCGGTTTCCTGTAAAATGTTTGGTATTTTGTTAAATAAACCGTGGTAGGTATTACCTAGAATAACCACCTAAGCAATAAAAAACAGGATTATAGTAGTTAATACACCCACCGTTAATTCAAATAATGCTTTTTTTATAAGTTTAATTAGTTTGAAGCATTTACGTTTTACGATTTTCGCTTTGTGTTTATGATATCATTTTTTGAAGTTTTATGAGACATGACACAACCAACTTAAATTATTATTTGTTCGTAGAAATAACTGCTGTTGGTACTATTTTTTAATGAAGAAACACCCATAAAATGAACTTATAAAAGGTTTTTTAATGCATTATAATAATAATAATAATCCTTTATTTTCAGGCAACTAAGGCCCATAGACTGAATACAATACACAAATAGGTAAACTTACAAAAAATAAACTAATTAATACAAAAGGAGTACTAATTAACTATGAACTATTGCACACGAAGTGACGGCGTCGTGTTCCGCTGCGGGGTCGGTATTCTACCATGAAATCGTCGATACAAGACACCTTTCGGCCAAAACTCTACTTTGAGGAAGGATTATAGGGACAATAGAAATACACAATGAATATTACATGTTATGCTTCATGAGTAACAGTCTGCTAACAGATAGACAGGTGGATGGACAGATAACAGAAACTATGCGTATAATGTGTAATGGTGTATATGAAGCTCTGTAAATTAAATCACAAGTTAAAATGGTCTAATAAAACAGCAAACGAAAAATCCTTATTAAACTCTTGAGCCCCAAACGAACGCTGGCATACGTACACCTATTGTCTTTCTATTATGTCTCTAATTAAGGTAATCGAAAGCTTAAAAGCTAAGCTTTCACTGCCTCAGAACAGTCGAATGGAATCCACTACCCAAGCGCAAACTACTCTAAAAATAAAGTGGTTCCAAAATGAAGCAATTAAAAATAATACCTACCCTTCACAGAAACAAAGTAGCCATACATAGTTGACAGCTTTTAACCATTCGCAACTCTATCCAGGTGGGTCGAACGCGAACCACCCCCCGCATTAAAGCTACGACGAAAGCCTAAGAACCCGAACAATAAAAAAAAGGAAACGCCCCCCAACGTGCGTGACCACAGGCTCAATGCAAATTATACTTCCATCCATTTCATACAATAAAACCAAATGAGCCCTTTTAACGCAACATGAGAAATCGATAAAAAATACACGTCCGAGCTTAAGCTTGGTACATTCTAGCATTGTTACGTAAGCGTTTTGTAATGGGTATTATTAAAAACCTTTATTAATAGTTGCGGAACCCCATATGCATTTGACGGGTCGGTACGTGAGGATAATAACTGGTTTTCTAGTTGCTAAGGCTTACTGAGGTAGCTACTGAAGAAACATTATGTAATATTTTTTTGCGAGATATGTAATTGCAGGACGACCTGGATGCCTTCTTTGAGAATTGGAACGATAAAGCGAATAACCGAGATAACTATAAAGAATAGAAGGAGGCCTTTGCCCAGCAGTGGGACCGCAGAGGCTAACTATAATAATAATAATGTAATTGCATATCAGCCAAGCTTTTAGAAGAGTTTTTTTTTTTATTGCTATAAACTAGTGTTTGACTGCGATCCTACCATTTTATGGTAGAGAAATAACAAATGACTGCTTTAGATGGTGGGAGAGTGCGAGAGGGAGAATCAGACTTTTATGATTACTATCTAAAACTGTGCCCCTTTTGTAGGTCAATAAATATTCAATGGCTTCTCCCGTGTGTGCCAGGCGTGTCAGACTCAACATCATCATCAGTCTTATTAATTTCCCACTGCTAAGACAGACCTCCTCTTAGGAGAGGGAATGGGCCATAGTCCACCACGCGGGCCCAGTGCAAAATTGGTGGATGTCACTTGTCTTCGAATTTCTCAGACTATTACTAATTAAAACTTTACCTTTCTTCCAGTTCAGCTGCCCTTTTAATTGTTCTAGGAGCAAAGGTTACCTTTGCTGCCACGGTAACTCTTTCAAACGATTACGTAACCCCAGCTTTGTCCTAAGTCTCAACATCGGCCATAGCAAATCTAAATAATTCCCTGGACTCCTAAGTAAGTCAAACTACACTTGTGTATCACAAAACATCGGAATCCGTGAACTAAAACAAAGGACGTTTAAGAACATTCTCACAAAATACTCGTCTGAAACGGGCCGAAAATATATCCAGGGTAATAAAAGAGTGTCCCCAGGGCCGCCACTGACCACAGCCCGATCATAACCCAATTACAAGTCAACCGCATTTTTATGCGGCCTTTACACCTTACGGGAACATACCGATGAATTTATTGTATTTTTATACTCCACGACCAGTATTTATAGTGGGTATAACAAATACCTAAACACAGTCTTGTACCGCAAAGGGTCCTTGTGTATGTATATACATTGATTTTCTTTTGTAGTTCTTATATTTTTCCGAATATTCGCTGTATTGTTTGAGTGTTGTATACAGAATTTCATAGCTTTATTGGTAACTGAAATTCTGGGAAACTGACAGAATGAATTTTTAATAAATCTGAGTATATTTTCTGGGTATTCATGAAAAAATGCAAATAGAACTTTATGATTTTGTCGTCTCAAACTACAGTGAAACATGGATAACAATGAATTGGCTTTTTTTGGTTTTTGGTTTCGTATTGGTTCTTTCTTTCTTTGTATTTTCGCTAGAAAAGTAAAGAGTATATTCACATATTTGTGCATAGCTTTGTGTCGTGGTGGACTTTTGGGGAAAACTATGAGAAAACTGAGCATGTAAGCGAGCAGTTTTTTATCCATGTGAATATGAAAATAGCATCCTAAGACAATGTTTTGTGAATATACTGTGCTTTTTGACAACAGTAAACATATATTTTTTTATTAGTTATTTATCTATTTATCTTTATTTGTAAAGTCTCTTACAAGCTAAGCCTCAGAAAACCAATTACAATGGTTTGACTGTAGGGTCGATGAGTCTAGACAACATAGTTAAATAGGTATATACTAAATAGTTAAATACTTGCACTTTTATAAAACTTATAACATTTCTAAATAATATAATTTTAATTTACGTCTAAATCGATTTGTATTATAAGGTGATAGGTTTTTTAAAAGATTTTTTTTGTGATGAATATATATTTACATATATTTCATACAAACTGACAAGTCTTATTTTAATAAAACTCGTATCACATACGCAAGGTACCCAAAAAGTATCTAAAAAGTTAGTAAAGAACATTTAAAAAAAAAGTTGATAGAGAGTGATTTTTCACTTTTCATAGAAAATTTAAAATTGCTTTCGTTGTTACTGAAACTTATTTTCAAAATTGTTTGTAACTAACTTTTTAGACCTGGGTACAAAACGTCAAACAATCGTGTATATACCAAGTTGTCCCAACTGTAGTGATATTATTAAAAATACATACGTAAACATAGTTCAGAAATGCAATAAGTCCTACGACAATAATGTTTATAATATTATAATATATGTGGAGGCTTGTTGTTAGCAATGTTCAAAATAATTTTTGTTTACTCACATTATAATTAGTCTGTAAGCCTTCTTTAAAATTAATAAAAAATAAAAAAATGTTTGAATTGAATTGGTTCATTCATATCCAAAAATATGTACTTGCTAGTTTGTATGTGCGTGGAGTAAATATGTAAACTAATAAGTTTAAAGTCGTAATTTATCAACATAATTTTTTTGCGCTTGTCACATGTTTTTTTTTTAGAGACTGTGCAACACTTTTTTCCTTCCATGCTGTCCTGTCACTCTCTCCTTTTTCTTTCATACCTACCACTCCTCCCACAGTCCACCCATCTTTTCTTTACTCTCCCTCTCTCACTCCATTTATCCACATCAACTCAAAACTCCTTTAGTAACACGCGTTTCATCCCTCCTCTTTACATGACCATGCCATTAACGCTAATTAATTTGGGGTCAACGCAATTTTCCTCTTCGATAAGTCTATTATTTCCCATTTCTCTAAAACTACTTACTTCTATAAGTTTAAGCTTAAAACAAAGCATAGTAACTTAGTAAGGTGAATAAATCATGAAAACTCATTCAAGGTAAACCAATGAGCTCGGAGCTACATAACGTTGCAAGATCACTGCACTACAAGCGGGAGACAGCATGCAAACTAACTAGCATGACGCGAACACTGTCGTAATTGTAATTACCCAGTGTGAGGGTAATTGCTTTTCCTCGTTCCCTTAAAAGCACTACTTAAGTAGAACTAACAGCTCTAAAACTCCAACAAGCTTCGTGAACTCGTCTTTCTTATTGAATATATTTTACTACAACTTACAGGGTTTGATGCACCTGTAATGACCGAAATTGACAAGGTGGTAGATGAACATGTTTATAAAATTATTGAATACTAAAATAAATAAGTAATCATCATCTGCATCATCAGCTTATAGCACTTTTGGACGTGGGCCCCTCGAATAGCCTGCCATTTATCGCAATTCTCGGCAAATCTCTTCCAGCTGTTACAAGTCGCTCAAGGAAAAGCGTCTTATAATTAATTTGGTATTAGCAGCTTTTTTTGGAGGAAGGAAATCATCACGTAACTCCTTTTTCTCTAGTTGGCATTAATGTATGTAAAACTTTAAAATGTTTAGTCTAAGTCGGATATCCGCTTTTGTTCCCACATAATTTTTTTTATTACCGTTTGCATTTTAGCAAAAAAAAGGTCGCAATTATTTATTTTGTCTCCATTCAACAGTTATTAAACGCATACGTGTTTAACTATATTTTTTTTACTTTTTAATTATTTGAAATTCTTATGGATCACCTCCGCTTTAGGACGGTCAGAGGGGTCTGTTAAACCCTTACGTACAAGGCTTCCCTTCGTCGTTTTAGATTGGGGTGCAGAAAAAAAATCTTGCTATCTCCACCGATGCTCTTGCTATGTAGCCTGCTCCCATTCTGATTAAATTGAGGAAAAATCTAACCTCGCCCTATCACACTTTGTATGACAACGCGGCAACACTACGAGATTTTAACTCTGCTTTATATATTTCTGCGAGATTGTTCGAAAAAATTACCATGGTCCTGGAACCTAAAGGGCTAAAGGAACAGAGGTACGTTTTTAGTGAGAAACATTCAGATACTCGTTCTACCTCCACTAAGAATGCTTCGAAGAAAAGCCTAAATACAATATGCATGATCAAAAACCTCAATTTACACTTGATCATACAAGACATTGTAACCTTAAGGCTTAAAACTTTATCTTACTATACATTAGTGTCAATTCTAATATATGTAAGAAATAAAAATGCATTGGACAGCGTTCGCTTGTGAACAGTAACTTGCAGCAGATAAAGAGAAACTTCTTCGAAAGTGAAAACTTGTTCCGTATTCTAGCGTTTTAGTGCGATATCGAACGAGTTCCTTTTGATTAAAGCAACTGGTTGAGCTTCGGTGAGCTTGGTTGAGCTAACTACATACTGAGTGTATGAACTAATGTTATATGTAGCAAGTTTCTAAGCGCACGTGTGCTCGCTGTCTGACCTTTAGACAAAAGTTAGAACTGTTAGAATTGTTGCAAGCAATGTTGGATAGTTTTTAGTCAGTTAGGAATGTCGAGTGCCATCTTTCACGATGTTTTCCATTGTATTGGTTATCGTAAAAAGTGTTAAGGATTCTCCATATTTGGCTTTTATGCTTTCTCTGTGCGGTGTCAGTGTCATATTTGAGTCTAGGTTTATTTCTTACGCTTTCTCTGCCATAATATTCTGGAATGTGCTTACTAATGGCATGAAAAAAACTGAAAACAATTTTTTTTTTTAAATTGCTATAAACTAGTGCTTGCCTGCGATCCCACCTGATGGTAACCAGTGATGCAATCGTTGATGGTGCGCGCACTAGTTTATTAAGAGCCTATTAACTTCTCCTATTTTCTCCTTACAAGCATATTTCAAACAATTATGTTAAACCGTAGTCTTAATTTCTTCGTGAGGGCTTGTCATGCCGAGCTGGTACATATAGGTCAAGGTTTGATGCGAGGGGTAATGGACGACCGTCACTTAATTCTGCGAAGCAGTAAAGCTAGCAATGAAGGCGACCGCACTCGTAAATGAAAACACATCCTCAAGTGCCTACTGCCGGGACCCCAATCCCAATTTTCAGCCCTAGGCATGGACTTGCGAACGAGGAGCAATGAGTAGCTCACCGTTGGGCTATCTGGTAAACATACCAAACCGTGTTCGAGCCGTCGACAGCGCGTAGTCTTGCACCCGGGCCTTCGAGAGTAGCAAAACCAGCCAAACAAACCATTGGTAACCAGCAGGATCGAAACCTACGGGGACCAGGTTGACTTCCGAAAAGGAAAACTTTGGTCCTGGAACGCAAAAGGACATAGGTGTGATTTAGTTTGTCAAAGTCCGACAAGTCCTCCCGCTCCTTCCAACCTTAAAAAAAAACTTAGTCAAAATTATTATATTTTTAGTTCTCTCAATTAAAAGTATAATAATTTTTCTGGTTTATTTCAAAATGGTAGCCATATAGAATGTTAAATAAATGGTTTTTATGCTTATTAACATATTATTATACCACTTGAAAAATATGCGGCGCATGAGGAATTCTAGACAGCTTATGGAGTGCCTAACCTCGTAGTAATTTTTCAAGTGAAGATACTTTCATGTGATATTTTTCATAAGAGCTGTGACTTTATATACATAGTGTATGTTTTATGTATACTGTGTAATATTACTGCTCAGTGCACGTACCAGCATGATGTATTAGTTTTGTTCTCCCAACAGCTGAAGTTAATATCCAAGGAACATCAAAATCTTACTCTAAGGAACTAATACAGCTAACATTTCAAATTCTATGTACTTACGTAATTTATGACATTGAAATAATAATGTTTTAGAAAAACTAAATTATTGAAAAACGACGTTTAACCCAAGTTTTATTTTTTAAGGTTCCATATGGTAAAAATGGAACCTTGTTATTATTACTCCACTGAAACTTCAACTGACATGGTTCATGAAATTCAGCCTGGTGACAGACAGAGAAACTGTCTGTCTGTCATCAGGCAGAATTTCATGAACCATGTCAGTTGAAATTTGCACAAACCAATATAACAAATATTTATGTGGAGTTTCCATACAACAAACATGATCCTTTTTCCATTTTTTTGCAGTGGACTGTAAGGAAGTCTTCGAGCACAAGTCCGACTCGCACTTGACCTTGGCTTTAACGCTGAAAAACCATAAAAAATATTAGGAAATAAATAAACACGACCCCAAAATGATGTAAGGAACTTCACAAAAGTACGAACCTACGTAATACAGAAGTTTTAACAAAATATTTTCGGAATGGACTTTTTTATTACAAGTTGCGTAAGTCGTAAATTTAACCTACATATTTCATCAGGTAAAACGAGAGATGGGCTCATTGCGTGGGACTTGCGAATATAGTTAGCTCAACCATTATTTTTCTAGGCTTCACAGCATTTATATCACGACATGCCGCCGAAGGAATTTGGGTCTAAAAATCGACGTCATGGAAATATTTCCCCGACTAATAAACCAACCTACCTACAGACTAAAATATGTTACTACTTAATATCATAAAACTTTATATAAGTACGTAGTTCTGTCCCTATCTAAGGGAAATCAAGATACATCATTCCGTACTAGAAAATACAAAATATATTGCCCCTAAAATCGGATCGTCCTATTTTTCTGCCTAAACTAGTGCTTTGTTTGCAAACCGTAACTTTTAGTAGTATTCATGAGTAGGCACAGTTACCCTCGTAATAAAACCAAGATTATCAGTAAATAAGGTATGATGATGATGATGAAATACGGGCTATAACGCTCCAACTGCGGCGGGCCCCACATGGTCCACCAAGCATTTCTGAATGGCCTTGTAATTAAATAATATATGGCAATATTAGACAAAATATTATATTCATTGTCTCAGTAGCAGTTTGACTGTACAGAAGTCAGCTTACTAGTTCACTCTTTAGCAATGTGTGTATCAATGACGGTCCTTCTAATAAAACGAAAAAAAAATAGAATTCAATCCATGAAGAAAACTTTAAATATCAAATTTTATTTCTCTAATTGTTGTTGCCATTCATCATGATAACAGAAGATGCACTATATGGACCAAAAAGGAAAAAGGTTGAATACGACTGGCCTAACTTAAGAAGGCCTTTCCCTCTCGCCTCTCTTCAACGTCGAGCAAGGTCATCTAATGGAATCGAACGCAATGTTTGATAAAAATTTTTGATTCTAGGACATGCCGGTTTCCTCACGTTGTTTGTCTTCGCCGTTTTCAGAGTAGTAGTGATGAAATTAATTACATAAAGTAATGCGCCTAGCTGAGATTGAACCCGCAACCTACAACTCGTAAGTCGGGGCCTTTACTACTCGACCACCACTGCTCTCAATCTATAACGGAAAAATGATAAACTGCTCCGGGTTACAGTCAGCGGCCAACTTTACTTTCGGAACAATGCCTAGTTATTTAGTTAAATAGCTTGCAGACAGAGCATAGCATAATCAGCCTTATAATATTCCTACTGCTGCGACACAGGCCTCCTCTCTAGCAAAGGGATGTATGAATATATGTAGCTCGGGGTGGCCGCTCTTAAGGTATGTTCATAGAAATCATGATTATAGGTAGTGGGAGTAATATAATACGTGCGTCGACCTTACATCGCCATCGAGCGATACTTGTAGGAAATCGAGTACAATATGTGATCAAGTTTTTGACGTTGCAATCTACCGTTAATTTCCCCTGAGGTTCACCTGCCGCCACAATAAAGAAACTATTTTATTGTTACCATATTGTACTCCACTTCTAAAGTATTTCGATACGTTATTATGACAACATTATGAAAGGTCTATTGTCGTTCTAACACCCGTATTTATGAAGAAGTAATTACTTGTTGCTAAGTAATTTCTTTTTAAGTCATTACTTGAGATTGAGAATGGAAATATTCAATAATTTTTCTTAAGTTTTTCTGCCCAAGAGCAGGATTTCTTGTTAGATGATTTTCCCGCCATAGAAAGTTCAGAAGAGAATTATAGAATACAGGCCCGGTTTCTAAAAGGAAGGTCCCGACCCTGGTATGAAGGCTAAGAAAGAACGGGGTGGGTCGTTTAAACACTAAGAGTCTGACACTGTTTCCCGCTCCTCCCATGGGCAAGATTCGTCAATAGCTGATTTTTCCATCTATAAAAAAGTATAGAATAAAAAATAATTGCTTAAGTAATTATTTTTACTCTAGTAATTACTTTTACTTGTTTATAAATACGAGTGTAAACTTATTAATGTAACAGTTCTGTGCAATAACATAGGATAAATAAATATACTTGACTTCATAATTTCCGGACTGTTTAGTTACTCCCAAAGCTTCAGAGTAATTAAGCAAGGGTACATGTTTCATTACTTTCTTAATTAAGTTCGTATTTTCATTCAGTTTATAATGAGGTGAGATGATATTCTTTATTTAAACTTATATTAAACCACGATAGACGATAGCTAGACAGTTGAATCTTTCATTATTATGTAGGTAGGTATTTCTGTTGCCGCTATAAAAACAGAGACGAAAATGTTTATTTAGGTTAAAATAAAAATTTGATTTTTTGCCATTCATTCATTAATTCTTGATACGGACAGTTCGAAACCCATCGTACGCGCTCCGAATCGCACTTGGCCAAAAATATTTATTTAGATTAAAATAAAAATTTGATTTTTTTTTCATTCATTCATTCATTCTTGATACAGACGGTATGAAGCCCATCCTGCGCGCTCCGAATCGAACTTGGCCGGTTTTTTTTTTTTAAACAAATTACTTGATGATTACATTTTGTGCATAACTTACACGTAGCACGTAATCAAAGTACAACTACATAATTACTTTTATAATTTTCAACTGTAAATACATATTTCATTCTACACGTAACGAAAGAAGACCTCCAAACATTACCATAACTTGCCAGAAAAACAGAAAAAAAAACGAAGTGACGTCTGAAATTCAGAATTCAAAGGTATCGTATGAAATAAACATTAGGCATGAGGCACTCGGCTGTATGGAGGGAACTTCCAAAAACTCCTTATTGCGTGCTTACGATTTCCCGACCCTAATGGGCAAGCGCGATTTTGCTGACAAATAAATATGTAGCGCCCTTCCTGACGAGAGTAATTGTAGGCGTGTGGCCCTTAGAACAGGCCAAATTTTAGTGAAAAACTAAAAAAGACTAAATAGTAACATAGTACTCTATTAGAGAAGTGTAGTAGTAGTAGTCTATGTTTTATTATTTTTTAGTATTTAATTCATATACCTATTGCTTTGTTAACTTTTGTATTTGCACCAAGTGCAACCCCATTTTGTGTCCTGCCATTTGTTTCTATAAAGGGTTGCCTGGAAGAAATCGCTGAGTGCTATAAGGCCGCTGATTGTATGTTTTTTTTTTTTTCATTATAAGTTTTCTTTTCAATGTTATGTTTTAGTCTTGGTGTACAAAAAAGTATACAATAAATAAATAATAGTACGCGGCAAATTAGTTCTACTAAAATAGCCGTCGTTGATATAGTTCAGTTTTCTAGTACTCATAACACAAGCTCAGCTTAGCTTGAGACTGGCTGGAGTTGTGTGATAGTTGTCGAATATTATATTATTATTTGAAATGGATAGCTATAGAGATAGTTGCTAAAGTGCTGAGTGTCTTGTGTATGTTTGTGAACACACTTATGATACAGATGTACAGAAATTATATACAACTAGCTTGTGATAAATAAAAAACTGCTCGACTGATTTTGTGCAAATTTCACATAAACCATCTAGTCTGAAAAAAGTCTAAACATTTTGTTTGAATAAATGAGCCCGTTTTTGAGTTATAAAATTACAACGAAAAGTGGCATTGATTTTTAAACATATTACTAGTGAACCGCCACAGCTTCGCACGGGGGCAATACTAATATATTACGCATATATTATACTTATAAACCTGCCTCATGAATCACTCTACTTATTAAAAAAAACCGCATCAAAATCCGTTACGTACTTTTAAAGATATAAGCATACATAGGGACAACTTTGTTTTATACTATGTAATGATATTGATATATCAATAAAACAGCACACATACAATAATTTTTACCTCGTTACTCTGATTGCTACATGCGGCAACAAATTAATAACCGTCATACAATTTTCCAATTACAATAACCAATTATGTTAAATACTGAATCGATACATTGTGGAGGAAATTAACTTTCCCAAATAAGTTTACCGATATAAAACAATTTTATATTTATTTATTTTGTTTAAAAAGCTCTGCCCCACACTAGGAATCACTCCTGTGTCGTGGATGCGTTCACAAACATAATGCGTTCACAAGATACCCAAACCCGGAATTCCTATCTGTAGGCCATACCAATATTTGTTCCGTTCGGGAATCGAACCCGTGACCCTCAGCGCACAAGTCAATCGTTCAACCACTGCGCCAGCCGAGACGGCCGAATTCCATAAAGAATGTACGAAAAAAATAAATATTCGTTTATTTAACATTATTAAAATAATTTTAATAAAGATAGGTATATATAGACTAAAAATAATATTTAAGTACAAATAGGTAGAAAAAAAAACAAAAAACTCATAGGGCATCAAATAATTCATCCACATCGATGTCAATAGGAGACACGTGAAGGCAATCCCGCAAATCCCGCCGATATCCGGCCACCGTCGGCGCGGGCTTGCGGACGGCAAGCAATGGGTAGCTCGCCGTCCGGTCGTCTGGTAACAATCCAGACCGAGCCCAAGTCGTTGACGACGCACACTGTTCCCGCGCGCATCAAGGAGGTGAGTTTTACCAACCATAAAAAAAAAATCATCATCTCTATCGCCTTTTTCCAATTAGCTCGGTTATTATTAGGCAAACGTGCTCCACCGTTTCGTGCTCCGTTCCTAATGTGAGCCTATCAATAATGACAAAAACCTTGTACCTACCTTCAGACAGGCATTTGTTTCATGAATTTCAGATATTTTTTCACAAGCATCTTGCTTCGTCCTTCGATGTACGCGGTAAAAACCGCGTACATCGAAGGACTGAGTTGGAACAATTTGCCTGCTGCATCCTTCCCGTCCGATAACTTCAAGGATGGAATAGATTCTTAATAAGCCATTGTACCTCACCATCAACGATTGCATCACTGCTTACCATCTAGCTGGGATAGCAATCAAGCACTAGTTTGTATCAATAAAAAAAATATATACATCATAATTCACTTTTTCTATCGTCCCAACAAACGGCAGCGAATGCCACATTACTGTAAAACCACGGAAGTTCGAGACCGCTGTTATTAAAGCCCCACCACCGGCCGGGTGGCTCAGTCGCATGCAACACCGATAAAGCACCAGTTAACATAAAAGGAACAGGAATTTTCTTGAGTAATAAAAAGAAACACCCAAAGCTGTGCGTGACCACTGGAGCTCATGAAAAATCATATTTTATATTTGTTTCACAAACTAAACACGGCAGTCACTGTTCCGATTCACTTGAGTTTTGATTCAAGACAAAAAGTTATCTTTTACATGAAAGATAACGGCTCAGTCTTCCGTGAGATATTCGTAAAGATAAACTCAGTTCATTGCTTTTCCTGTCCGAATTGGTTTAAGGAAGTATCTTTAAAATTAAGTATTTATGTAGGAAACTTTTGAGTTCTGAACAAATCTTTGAACCGGTAAAAATACGAATGGGTCTTTATAAAAATAAACAGAAAAAAATCACATCAAATTATATAACCTCAAAATTCACATTTTATACAAGGTGACAGTTTGTATGTATATGTGTAAATTAATTACTCCGTTACACTCAAACGGCCAAACGGATTAGAATAGTACATAGAATATTTTTATGCCAGGAATATGTCCCCTCGATTTTTTTTTATATTATTACTCTAGTAAACCTAGTAGTTTATATTTTAGCAGCGATACAGCACTAAAATTTCATTCGGAATATGTTCAAAAGATAAAAAAAAAACATTCAGGAACATTTTCATTTACACGCAGCCCACCGTGTTCCTATTTGAAACATTGCCTTTACACCGCAACAGTAAATCGGCAACACTGTCCTGTCACCTCTGATTTTCACCTAAACTCGTCGACAAGTTGATTGTGTCAATATACCGAAACCGAGATCCGGACCGTAAGGGTCAACCGTATTTTAATACAGTTAACGGTGTACGAAAGAATGCGTACACTACTGTATTCCGACCCACCCGATCCGTATCAATCGGACCCTAATTTCCCACGGGCGGTTCTGCGTGACCGCAAACAAAGGCTCTAAGTCGTATTCCTGATCATAAATTTATTGGCAATAGTTCCGTGAAACTATTCTTAAGTTTCATTAAGAATTTCAAGTCGGATCGCTGACATTTCATGCAGCTTATAGTATTCATTGGGTTAAGCCATACGTTGAAACAAGTTCGGAAACTGCTCTTACGTGTGGAACCGATGTACCGAAGGCAAAACTTGGCGGTGCACATTACCGGAGTTTCCTGTTCTATCGCTAGTTCAGAAGTAATCAACGAGATACGAGGCAAAACATTTTCAAACTGTCTTTAAATTCTTTCTGTACCGTTTTGTTACAAAATTATATTTAAATAGGCTAGCTAGCTTCAGTTACCGCTTAAAGCTATTCAGTTAAATTATAAAAAAAAAAACTGTTGGAAATTGATGGCCGGCTAAAAGGATTAAATAAAACCTGGGCTAGTGCAAGTCGGGGCTAGCATGATAAGTGTTCCGTGCTGTGTACGTCAAAGTAATCCTCCATTAAACGAACATTTTAAAGGACTTTCCTGGAAGGAGACAGCCATTCAGGTGCGGTGCAAGTTTAAGTCAGCTACAGAAATTATGAAAAGCAAATTTTATGCTTGCACTTAGATTAAATTCTTTATTCATTGCTAATATTAAAGACGGAATAAATTGTGCTTCCAAGAAATGAATAAAAAGTGTTGTTTTATAACTAAGCAAGTATTGGTTCGAACTTCAAAAGGTAACGCGACCCTGGAATGTAAAAAACAACGGTAGGAACACAGGTGATTTTAAAGAAATGAAACCTTGCCTCACCAAAAGCAGAAGAAATTATATAATGATTTCCTTTTCAGAAAAAAAAAATGTTTAAATTGTAATATAGATTCTTACAACTCAACAAACAATCTATCGAACAATAAGCGGTTGCCAGTAATAAAATATTAAATAAATTTCCCAGAATTTTCCTTATTTACTGCAACATTCGACCAGAAATATCTAATTTGTTAGAACAAAAATGCTCTCAGCCGGAGTATAATCAGAGGCGTGACGTCATCGCCTCTGACCGTTAACATTTCCGACTGACATCCCTGCTTATAATTTAATAACGGCAGAGCCCAGAACACCATTTAGTACATCGTCAAAACATTCCCCCATCTGAGTAAACAAAGCAGTGAATACAAGGGTGGTCCACTAACGGAAAACAGATTTCTGAGTCAATGAATCGAGAACGTTTGTACTAAAACTTTCTGGTGGAATCACGGCAAGATCGGCCAGCTGTAAAAGGAGAAGTTATTGTATTAGTTGTGCCTTATCCGTACTGAATTTATGTAGGCCGACGACTCAAGATTTGGCGTTTCATATTTACGTAAGCTTGGATTCTATGTCGATACCTGTACCTACAATACACTGGACTGCTATGACGTGAAACAAATGGGTTTCGAACTGTAGTAATTTGTTTCATGAATTGGCTTGTTCCTCTGACATATCTTACCAACTCATATAGGTGTTACCGTCCTTAGTGGAGGGCGAAAGAGTGGCAAATTTATACTGAAAAACCCATAAATGTATCTCTAGTTGCCTTCTGTATTACAAGACCACGAAATTTCTTGAAATTCTTCATTGGATGATTTTTACCTATCATAAAAAACCATGGAAATTCTTACGTACAGTCCCAAAAAAAATTACTTACTTAAGAAATAATAATGCATGATTTTTTTGTGCTGTTTTTTTTATATAGCCTGCGGTATGTCCCACTGCTGGGCAAACGCCTACCCTGCCAAACTCCTCTGTCTAGGACTACCTTTGGCCCGATGTTTGTTGTTTGTTTGTAAGATTTTTAATGTGGTTAAAAAGTCAACACATTATGAACTTTTTATTAGGTATGGCATCTACATATATTTTAACTTATAAAACAAAAGTCTAAGACGATGTCTGAGAAAATTGCATGTTATTTTTATTTAAACCGACAAGATAATAAGATTCCACAACTTTCACATAAAATTAATTAGATATGCAACAGAACAGAGCATAAACGACCTTATCTTTAGATTGCGTTACCTTAGATGTTTGATTTTTTTCTGTATACTGTATTTGACATCAATTTCAGCTTCCACGCGTTTCTGAGAAAAAAAAATCTTGACAGAGGGACAGACAAACAATAAAATTATCCTATGAAGAATGTCCATTTTTATCGATATAAGTAAGAAAACGTAAAAATACATTTTATAATGTATATTGTAACGATATGCCAATAAATATCACTATCTTTTTTAGGTGGGAAATCATTAAATGAATTTTCACTCTTAATCGGAGAGGGAGAGTGTGTCAGACTGACTAAGGCCACTCCTATATTCTTTCTCTATCATGGTTCCAGGGCCGTTTCTTGGAAAGATCACAATAATGTGTTACGGTGGTTTTTCAATGTTCGGTTGAACATTTCATAAACTATTTTATCTTACTCTTTCTTTATTTTTACTGTACACAAAATATGTAATAGTACACAGTAGTCAGTAAATTCATGTATAAAGGCAAGCTTAGCTCAACAATAAGTTTTCTCCCACCAAACCTTTGAATAACAGAACACACAGACAGACGGAGTGTTTTTATTTTATTTTAACAACAAATGTCATACTGTTCTGGATTTCCAAAAAAAAAAAACAAATAATGCGTATTCAGAAGATGTTTTCCACATAAAACACTTTTATTCTAAGAAAGGCGGGCCTTCTTTAAGACTATAAATTAACAAGCTAAAAATTATTGCCAAGCCAGTTTTCCTTGTTTATTTTTCCTTCAGAGGGATGAAATGAACAAATGGTTTTATCGTAAAATCTTTGTAATATTTGTATGCGGTAGGATATGGAATAGCTTACGTTCTGCACGCCATTCAAAAACCATCTGGAAACATTCTGGGCTTTAAAAATGACTCGTTGATTACAGAATTTTAAATCCGTGCAATGGTTAAGCGTTTGGCTGCTGCGGGTTCGACTCCCTCGCGGAACCAATATGTATTCAGAAATAATTCTAGATTTAGGCAATGTTTATCTTAAAATAAACTAAGTTTTTTTTTTATTAGTATACCAAGAATATGTATTTAACGTATAGCATATTTGTATATCTATTATAATATATGTACAATACTAGTATTGTTACACCAATGAAAGCCCCATATCTTGTCCAGGCATTTACTGTCCATTCCAGGTAGCCTGGAAGAGATCACAGAATGCGATACCTAAAGCCGCCCGTTGTATAAATGTATTTTAGTTTCGTTTTTTTTTATTATTGATTATAGGTTCACGCTTGACCGCTATCTCACCTGATGGAAAACGACGATGCGGTCGACGATGGAGCGCGCTTACCTAGAAGTAACCTATTCCTATTTCTTCCTTTTTGTATGTGTAACTACTACACATACAGTAAAGTATATAGTAGAAAATACATTCTGAAATGCCCATTATGCCTACTTCATTATTATAATACGTAATTATGCACTAATCAAAGTGCACGTTAATTATAACTGCAATAAAAGATTAAAGGAAATAGGGTTTTATTTTTTATGAACTTTTAACTACTGGGTCATAAAAACTTTATAATCGCACGTAAATGCGAATGTTTGTGTGTATAATTTTGTGCGTTTGTATATTTGCTGGAATGGAACATAGGATATTTTTAGTTCGTGAGCCTGAACACAATAGGTACATAGACAAACACCTTTGTATTGATCTCTTGCTATTAAGCACAATCTACACTAATATAGTTTGTTTTTTTGTTTGTAGGGGGTAATCTCTGGAACTACTGGTCCGATTGGAAAAATTTCAGCAACAACAGAAAGGTGCTTTACTCCTGAGTGACATAGGCTATATTTAATGTACGCGGGCGAAGCCGCTGACAAAAGCTAGTAAAGCCATATTTTGCTAGATGAGCCGTGAGTGAACGAATTTAGTCCGGCCAGACGTTATATCACACAATAAATATTACGTACAGCAATAAATATAAAATCAAATATATAATTTTTTAACTCTTGAGCACAAAGCGAATGCCAGCGTTCTCACACCTATTGTATTTCTATCATGGCTCTTATTTCCGTATTCAAAAGGTTAAATTCCTACATCCCCAAATACATAAGGTTTCGTACGCAAATAGATACAACTCATTTATCAATCCATTGTTTCAAAGCCCATTTCGCATACATGTCACGTATTCTTAATTCGTGTAATTGACATATCCTTTTTTAAACAAAAAAGGCTTTCGAATGCTGATTTTACGAGCCCAAAAAATCTTATCGGTGTATAGATTTAAAATGGGAAACGGGAACAAAAGGTGACTGTACAAGATAAATGGATAAAAGGGTCGCATCGTACCGGCTCTGTCAGGATCGTATTTATCAAAATAGCAGAGGTTGGTCTGTGGTAATGTAGGAATTGTGTAAACTGTCACCGTTGGCACATACACGGGCTCCCGGATGACCACAGTTTGCCACTCAGTAATTGTTTATACTTTTTTAACGCTTAAAAGTATTTTTTATTCCCCTTTAATTATTCATGTCCTAAAGAGGGTAGCACAATTGACCTGTTACGGCTCGGATGGTCTAATGCGAGTTGTTCAGTGAATAGTAATTCTACGTAAGCATTGAGCGTCATAAAGCTGCAGTTACCGGGGTAAGCGCTTTCAAAATTAGCCTCATTCAGAAACCAAGCAGCATACAACGTGTTGGAAAACTTTATCTATTTAGTTAAGGTTTTCAAAACTTTTGGAAAGTACCTAATTGATATTTGAATGAAAAAACCAGTAAAGACGCATAAACTAAGAACTGAACTTAGATTAATCTAAGTACCTAAACACCATGTTTGCTCTCGGCATCTAGAGTAAAAGAGATACACTTGTGCTAGTGTATTTTTGCATCACAATATCCAATTTAATTGAACTAAAAAAAACATAGTTTCCAATTAATAACCAGCTCACAAGTTTAATAAAAATTAATATGAGTACGTTATTGGAAAAAGAAATATAAAACAGAAACATTACAGTTATTAAACTATAATGTTTGTACTCTTCAAAGTATATAAAGAGGGATGATCAAACATTTTATTAGAAAAACATTTATTTTTTATTTTATATCAGAACTACGACCCACCTCACCTTTGCACAAGTGCT
Organism: Mythimna loreyi; assembly: GCA_029852875.1. NCBI lineage: Eukaryota > Metazoa > Arthropoda > Insecta > Lepidoptera > Noctuidae > Mythimna > Mythimna loreyi. Next base: position 15,445,242 of record CM056782.1, on the reverse strand, counting down.
CTCAATCTGTGAAATAGGCTTTTGTTTAACATACTTAGCATATTATTTGTACATATATGATATATAAACCTTCCACATGAAACGATCTGACTATCTGTGGAAACCGTATGCATGAAATATTTCAGTAGTTTTTCAGTTGATTGCGAATAAAAGTTAAAAAGAAGTCAAAATCTTTTTATTTCACATAGGCCTTCACGGGCACTTGTAAAACGTCAAAAGCTAGTGCACTAGTGATGTCTATTCACTTGACAGGGTCTTTAAGTCAAGAGTGAATTGATTACTTCTAGGCAAGCAAGTCCCATCGTCAGCCACATCTTCGCTTACTATCAGGTGAGATAGTGGTCAAACGCGAGCCTATATATAATTAACTTTTCGAGTAACGTAATTACAGACACAATTAAAAGATTATTATTATTTATTCTATACTATTCTATTGTGGTGTGCGGACACAGGTGTCCTCTTAGGTTAATTACAAAAAAAAACTGTGTGAGGTGGGGGACTTTGTTTTATACTACGATTGTTACCCAAATATTTGATAACCTATAAATTGAGTTTATTAACAGGCTTAGTCACATTATAGGAGTTACGGGACTTTTGATGATGCGTATATAATTTGATGATTCAATTAAGCCCATGAACCCTTTACTCATGCATGTAACGCGTCAAGTAAGAGCGTTATAAATCTAACTTTGTGAGAAAAATTAAAAGTTTCAGGCCAAAGTTCAGTATTTATGAAACGGCTTGTGGCAGTAACTACTTTACGAGGTCATTATGGAAACCATTAAATGTATGATTACAGGGGGTCCTGTTTTGGGCAGGGCATTTGTATAAGCACATCAACTTTCCGTAAACGACCTGTGCCCAAAGTATTTTAATTCATTACGACCGCCTCCGTGAACTTTAAACCACGCCGCTGGATTTTATTACTTCATAAAGTGTGGTTCGGTGGTGTTTTATAGCAACAAGCTTATTGTTAACCTTTTTCGATGGACCATTCTGTTATACTCTTCTACCAAGTATTTTTCTATTTATGGTAGTTAGTATTATCAAGTGAAGTTCAAGATAAACAACCACCGTGCATCTGACGTTTTATAGGTGCCCATGTAGGCCTTTGTAAAATAAAAAGACTTGACCAGTAAAGTCGTATTAAACTATCCATACGTACAAGGCGTTCGTTTTGGGAACACATTAATTATGCGTACAGCTAAGGAGTGGGATTCCCTGCTGGAGTCTCTGTTTCCTGATAGCTACAACCTAGGGTCTTTAAGTCAAGAGTGAATAGTTTACTTCTAGGCAAGCGTGCTCTATCGTCGACCACATCATCGCTTACCATCAGATGAGATTGTAGTCAAATGCGAGCCTATTTACAATAAAAAAAAAACAAAAACGACAACATAAATACGAGTATTTGTAAATTAAAAATACAAATGTATAGGTAAATAAGCCCCGACTACCAGCAGCTTTAAGGCCCGCTTAAAAAATGGCTTATCGAGCAAGCTATTTATTCATTTGACGAATTTATAATTTAATTTAATATTGTGACTTTTCTTAGATTTAATTTTGATTTGTTTTTTGACTATTTGTATTATTTTATTTGTTTGACATGTGTATTTAATTATTTGTATTTATTATTTGACATTTTTATTTGATTAATTTGTAATTTGTTGACATTATTGTATCAGTTTGTTGTATTCACATTATTTGACATTATTGTTTTTTTTTTATTCATTTGACATTATTGTATCAGTGTGTTGTATTCACCTTTATGACTTGTAAGAATCCCTTACCAATAAAAAACTATGACTATGACTAAGTTGGATATATGATATATGTAGACCATATTAAAATCCCGAGATTCCTCCGTGCTGTTAGTCCCTGTTATCACTGTTATGACTATATAAATAGGTACCTACTTATTCTAAGCTGAATGACGCTCAATGCACTTGGAGAATGTCTATTTGACTGCGTAAAGTCGTTATTACCGCCCCAAGATCGAGTAGTTCTTGTACTTCTGGAGAGGCGTTGAAAATACAGGTATCCATCAGCGGTTTGAGAGAAAACAGATCCCAACTTTGTTGTAAGGCAGTTCTATTTAATTAATACATAATAGTCCGAGCAGAAAAATCCTTAACAATTTACAAATGAAAGGCAAGTTAAAATAAACTTGTTTATAATTTCACTTTAACTTCAAAAGATGACAGAAGGAACTACACTGGCTGTGCAAACAACATTCCGTCATTTATTAAATTGAAGGTGTTTAAGGAAAGACAAAGTTTTGAACAGCCTTTGAACCCAAGGTGTACCGGGAAGCAACGGCATTGCGCCCTTCGTTAATTATGCAATGTTTTTATTCAATTAGTCGTGTGGTCTACCCTAATTACGTCCCATAGGGAGCGCTGGGATGCAGAGACAAGGCAAGCTTGGCGCAAATGGAGCGATAAAAAACCGGCCAAGTGCGAGTCGGGCTCGCGCACAAAGGGTTCCGTAGCAGCAAATATAATAAACTTATTATGTCAATTTATACACCTGGTGAATGGAGCCTAAACTCTCCCGATATTTTGCGTTTTCAGTGTAAGCACAATAACTTAACCAAAATTACAGTTAAATCAACCTATCTCAAAAACTATAAGAGATACTTTGATCAAACCAAAAATCGTTGAAAGAGTTAATTAGCATGCATCACCTCTATTTTTTTTAGAATTTTATACCCCGTAGTTATAAAAATAGAGGGGGGGGGACATACTTTTTACGACTTTGAGAGCTGATATCTCAAAAACCGTTCACTTTAAGAAAAATGTTTTTTAGAAAACTTTATATCATTTTAAAAGACCTTTCCATTGATACCCCACACGGGTATGTACATCGAAAAAAAAATTTTCATCCCTCAGTTACATGTATGGGGGGCCCCACCCCCAATTCTTTTTTTTACTATTTAGTGTCATAATTTTGTAGCGGTTCATACAACACATATTCCCATCAAATTTCATCACTGTAGTACTTATAGTTTCCGAGTAAATCGGCTGTGACAGACAGACAGACGGACAGACGGACAGACGGACAGACGGACATGACGAAACTATAAGGGTTCCGTTTTTGCCATTTTGGCTACGGAACCCTAAAAAAGAAAAAAAAAGCACAGAGAAAAAAATGAACATTCTCGTCTCTTTGAGAACAATACCGTGTGTACAATGTGTTATGCCCGTAGGTACTCCCATTTGTCTTTCTGTCTAATCTTTCATGATGACGATGTTGTTTTACGATTTGTGTTTCCATTTTTACAGTAAGTGTGTCAAAGCGGCCTTTAGCCAGTTTCGCATTGTGAACCAATTTGCTCATGAGCTCTAATGACGTAGCCTCATTAGTGTTCTTATATTTTGATTTATGACTGAAGATAAATTAGTTAGATAATTGTCGTTAACAGCTAATACAATACCTGGTTATTGTTCTGCCGCAATATGGTAGTACATTACCACAAAATGGTATACCATTAGTTGGGGTTATAGTACTGTACCACCACAGAACAGATAAAAGAGCTTTACTACCTATTTATAGTTTATTTGATTTGTAGTGAGTTTATAGAAATTGGTCATGCGCTTAAACTTTGCGGTGCTTCATGCATTAGTTTATTTTGTTTTTGGCGAATAACAAAATAAACTATAATTCTATCTTTGTCTATGATAACACATAATTATTTTTTACCTATAAATATTTGGTGTACAAGAAACTGTAAAATAAATAAACAACAAATCGTTTTTAGAAATGACTACCAGCCATAAAGAACATGTTTTACGGACTATTCACAAAATATTTAAACGTTAAAAAGGAAGAACATGTCTAGAAAAAAATGCAATTTACACGTACTACCGATTTTACCGATTTCAGGTACTTCCAACACCTCAAAACTCTTGCGCGTTACTTTAAACTCGAATGAAAAAAAAAGTTATCATCGACAAGAGAGCTTTAATAATAAACGTAAATATAACACTAAGCAGAAGGGAAGTAGCTTACCATGTATTATGGGCCCAGCGGTGATATGGCGGAACAAACCCGAAATAAACGCTTAGCCTGACATTACGACATCAAAAATGTATACAGACATTGTTCTGTGTGTGCTTAGAGGGTGTAAGGACAAGGAAAATGACTTCTGTTTAACGCAATTAACGAGTTTGTAAATAGATTTGTAATGCAAAGAAAACTGTTTGCTTGGGTTCAGTACGTCTAATCAAAGGTATCCAAGCAAAAAAAAACACCACTGAAAAAAAAATCGCCGGGTAAATTGTAGTCTCTCTATAATCTGTGGCCGATTTGATCTCTCTTGTTTTTTTTTCGAGGTGTAAAGTTTTGTTTATATTTTGACCTAAAATAACAAATGGATGCATGGGAATGGGGCACTCAAGAATTTTTGTAAGTACATAAAGCGCTTTTTTATTATTATTTCTTTTACCATTGTTTTTATTTTGGTGGTCTGAATGATTTGTAAAATTTTGTCCGTCTATTTTAATGGGACTTTCTATATATTCTTTTTTTTTTTTGCAAACACTGGCCTATAATTATTTGTCCAGTACTTTTCCTGCGTCCTTGCTCTCGTAGTCTATTCCTCGGGGACTATGGATTTTTCCTAGGTAAGTACTGGCTTGTGATTCTCCCTTAGCGATAGACTAGCTAAAATTATCTGTGAAAACACTTGCGTAATGAGATCAGTGACCCGATCAAAAGCAACACGATAGCGACCTGCCGATTTTCGAGCGACATTCGCAAGAAGTTGGAAGAATTATCCCAGCACTGATTGGTTGGATTTGATTTTTTCACAATAACATGGCTTATTTATATGTACACATGTATCTAAATATGTATTCATTATTGCATTTGTTTCTTGTTTGTTTGTCTATTTCTTTTAAGTTCCACCTACCATGTTATGTATCTGCACTGCTATTTACATAGCTAAGAAAGGGGTTATGGGGCTATATGGAGCTGTATTTACATACAGCCCCATATTTAGCAGAACTCCCTTTGTAAACGCACATAAAACATATTTGAACTAAAACAGTGACTGCAAAATGGCATCCAAAAGTTTAAACTAAATCATTTCTGAGGAACTTTAACTGCATGTAAGTCGCTCGACAACGTACGTAGAACATAACAATATTTAATTTGTAAAGCTCGTAACCACGCTCTTGTACGTTTCTCTAATCTAGTTTACTTATTTGTCACTCTTGTGGCAGCGGATAAAGGCTGTCTGCCGCGCCATGTTGGATTAAAGGAAATTAGCTAAATATTTGTCTTTAAGTTTTAAGTGGAACATTATTGCCTAAAACTCACCCTTGTGGTTTAGTTTTACTAATTTTTTGGTCTTAAACGAAGAAGGGGCTGCGCGTAACCATAGCAAATGATTCAACTTCTTTGCCGCTTACCACAGACAACGTTAAAAAAAAGTTCCGCTCCATTTTACCGAGATCGCGTCTGTTTTAATGATTTCAAATATTTTCCAGCTGCGCAGACACTTGAAATACAAAGCTACAGCAATTTTACATCACAATATCCACTAGGATTCAATTTGCGAATAATCAAAACAGCCATTGAACTTTACTCGAAAAAATCCCGCCAAAAAACCCTTCATTGTTCCCCTTTTACCTTGATATCACAAAATTATTATAGAATTTAGAACGGTAGCATGGTTCAGCTCAATATTTTTTAAAATGAACCTTTGGTTCGAATTTCAAAAAATTGACTTTTCATTACTCATACTCTGAAAGTAGGTGTAAAGTTGCCTGCGGACAGGGTTGGAAGAAGTACTTTTACTCCCCAGGGAGTTTTACTTTACAACTGACAGTTGTTTTTTTAATATTTAAACAGCAAATATTAAAAAAAAACTAGTTCTATTTGACATTTCTATTAACCCGTAACCCGATTTTTTATACTGCCAGTACAATTAAAATGACATAGAGATAGAAATAATTTAAGAATACTTTTTTTTAATGACTTTATTTTAATTTACTTTCAACTATTTCATTAATATTGACCTGACCAATTTTTACAATGATAAAATGAAAAATATTGACTGAATAGCCAGACGACGACTAAAAAAAAAATGGCGGGTAAAGTCTCTCTATAATCTGTGGCCGATTTGGTCTTTCTTGATTTTTTTTTCGAGGTGTAGAGTTTTGTTTACATTTTGCTAAATCTCTGTTATTAGAAATTTGTATTAACACGATAAGTTCATCAGCTTCAGTTATAAATTTAACGCAAGATTCTTTGAGGAGAAAACCGCTTACCGCCTAAATCAATAGTACATTTTGATACAAGTGCAGGAAGTTTGTCATTGCGACCGAGGCGAAATTCGCACGAGCCGTAGGCGAGTGTGTTATGGAGCCGAGGGCTGCAATGACAAACCTGCACGTGTGTCAAACGACGTTTTTCAATACACTTACGACTTGTGAAATAAAGAAAGAAAGAAAAAAAAAATCGTAGCTCAAACATACAGTTGAAATTTAAGAAATATATAAGTATAGCATTCAAATCTGCTCTGGTCAATTTCTAATTTCGTGGGGTCGTCCAGCGACTCTGGGGGACGCCTCGCGCCTGATTCGATAAACTAAGTAAAACAAAATAATCACCCGTGACCGTGACGATAAGGAAGGAATAAAAAAGCCCTTGTTGTGATAAACTCAAAAAAGCACTTGGGTGATATACATACTATATTGAACCTAATAGGAGTGCGATAAGAGGCAGTTTTCGAGTAAGTGTATTGAAAAAGAAATATACCTACCTAAAAACATGCGAAGACATTTGACGACGATTCAGGTTTTTATTATTATTTTTATTTTCCTCGTATTCGTAATGAAAAGCACAGTCTTTATCTTGGGTTAAAGAGTTATTTAGTCCCTCGAACTAATAGCGACCTCGCTGTCGCTCGGTCGCCAAGAAATTTCTCGGGACTAAATAACTAACTTTCAACCCTCGTATAACAATTTTCTTCGTATAAAAATTATAAAAATTGTACGTGACCTAAATAAAAAAAAATGTTTTGGTCATGAAAATTAGAATATTAGGATTTTCATACAAGTGCAAAAAGTTTGCCATTATGACCGAAGCAGAATTCGTGTTGTGTGTAAATGTGTTATGGAGCCGAATGCTGCAGTGACAAATTTGCACATGTAAACGACGTTTTTTTAAAACACTTAGAAGAAATGCTTTTTCTGAAAATTACGATGCATTTTTTTTTTTCATTTTACACTGAATAAAATTTCCAAATTTTCCAAAATTGCCATACATTTTAGTATTGATTTTGATGGCAATAGACTATCGAAAGTATTTTTTTACCTATCATCTAAATAAATCACTTCAAATCTTAAATTCAATTTTTTTCACAAATAAATAAGTTAACACAGTAATAGACCTTTTTTGCAGGTTGAACGAGAACAAAAGGCGTCAAACGGTACAGTACAACTTAAAATAGTAAAATTTCGCATCGGTCGCAATGCCAAACTTTTATGCACTTGTATCACTTGTATTGCTTTAGTTTTAAAGTAATGATTGTTACAAAATTCATTGTTTCGCAATACTAGCTTTCATGCTATGAGCTAAGCAGTCTGCGTAGTTTGCGGCGGAAGTAAGCCCGACCGCATCACCGCGCCGTCTCATCAAGATTCGGGAAGGCAATCTTGGCGCTAGTGACGTCACGCTGCAGAAATACCTACTACTGTTCCGAAAAGTATCACCATACTGATTAGCATTGCAATTTTTATCCGACTTCAAAATAGGGAAAGGTTTCTCAGTTCTTAATTCGAAATGTTCCAAATATGAATAGGATCGATAACCAGGATGTGACGTCACGCCGCGCCGTACTGTCAAATCGAATATATTTTTGCAAAATTGAAGAACTCGGAGATGAGTAAAATTGAAAAACTGGATTCTGATTAAGCTTTTTTCGTTCACAGTTCGTAAATAAATTAAAATTTTCGTATATACTTAAACTGAATTTAAAAATATCTTGCCTCGATGACAGTAAATCGTGACGTCACAACATGGCAATCGATCCTATTCATATTTGGAACACATTGTATATAAATATATATGCTCGTTTTAGTCAGCTACAAAGTGTTACAGAATAAACGCTTAATTTGCAGTTAGTTCGTCTATAACCGGCTGTCATGCTGATTTAATTATAATATAATATTTAAATAATAAATAGGTAATGTTTACAATTTTATACGTTGAATACCGTCATTAGAGACACCATAGAAAGACAAAAGATCATAGATGTGTGCGCACGCCGGCTTTCGTATGGGGCTTGACAGTAAAATAATGTATGTTATATTATAATTATAATGATCATCCGATTTAAAAAAAAGTCTACGTTTATGCCATACGTTTTTTTTTTTCATCAGATGACCACAAACTACAAACAGACAATTCTTACAAAGATCTACTCTCTCTAGATCTCATCTAGATCTATTTCTTACTTGCCTAATCGGTTTACTACGTCCAAATTAATAAATCTTATTATACGCTTGTTAAATAACTATTTTAGCACACGTTACCTACAACAATACCATTAGTATTTTACGTCATTAAAATTCCCGGGTCACGTTGAACAAACACAATAAAAAAACTTTCCTCCCCACAACGCTTTGTTGCCTTTGCCAAAGAAAACAAAAGAAAACACAAACCATTCTCAAAAAAATAAAAAGAAATCAAAGCCATAGGAACTTAACATCATCATGACAAAAACGTAACCGTATCGCATTCGTGTTCGTACAATTAAAAAGAAAACACGGAGTACAATGCTCCGTTGTGAAGATGTCAAGGGGCACTTGACGGCTAGATCGTGTCCTATCTCGTTTATACCGAGACCGACGTTGCTAGGACCCGAGTGGTACCGCAAGTGCATCCCAGTACTCGCCCCTCGAAAACGTATCGAGGAACCAATGCAAATGGACCAATTAGTTTATTAAAGCTGTCTTTGAACAGAAAACTTCGATGTTAATTAATTTTGAGGATTTTCTGTGATCGTGTTGTTCTTGGCTGCTCCCTATTTTTTGTTAACTAGCTTTCCGCCTGCGGCTTCAACCGCGTTTAAGTAGTTTCCTCCATACAAACTTTTGACCCCCGTTTCATCCCCTTAGGGGGTGAATTTTGGGAAATCCTTTCTTAGTGCTAACTTACGTCATAAAAGGAAGCCTTGTGCAAAATTTCACGCTCCTAGTCCCAGTAGTTTCGGCTGTGCGTTGATATGTCAGTCAGTTTCTCCTTTCTTATATATAGAGTATTCTGTTATAACATAAAAAAATCTATGTACTTTACCCATGTTTGCAAAATAAATGAATATGATTTGATTGAGCAATATATAATAATAGATCACATGAAATTTTATCTATTCTGGATATCTCTAAAATAATCTACGTACATCATCAGCCTTTTAATGTTCCCACTGCAGGGACACAGGCCTCCTCTCTCTAGGAGAAGGAATGGGCCATAATCCACCACGCGGGCCCAGTGCGGATTGGTGGATGTCACATGTCTTCGAATTTTTGGTTCTAGGACATGCCGGTTTCCTCACGATGTTTTCCTTCACCGTTTTGAGAGCAGTGGTGATGAAATAAATTACACAAAGTAATGCGCCTGGCTGGGTTTGAACCCGCGACCTACGACTCGTAAGTCGGGGCCGTTACCACTCGGCCACCACTGCTCCAATCTACGTACACAATATCAAAAATAAAACTATTAATTAAATGAGAAAAAACTACAGTGAGCACCATGCATTATATCACTAAGCTGTATGAGGCATCGTGCCTTAGTCTACATTTCGAAAAATTAAAAAACTAAAAGTGACAGTTAAAAAATCAAAATTTGACGGGTCAAATGTGGCGCGATCATTATCGTTTACAACGAAATCTACACAACAGTTATATTTTTCTCCTCATGCTGTTTGGTAAGTCTTTTAAATTAAGTTAAAAAGCAATATTATTGAGTAACTTATTTTAAGTGAACAACGGCTTCCTAGTGTTGCAAACCACAAAGTAATGTAGTAGGTAGGTCGTAATTGTTTGTGTTATTTTTACCTTTCATATGAAGCTAAATAATTTGTCTGATACTATGATGTAGCTATCAATAAATTTAAGTACTTATTGTTATTTAATTCATTCATAGTTTGTTATAGTAATTAACAGAATGGGAGTAGTAATAAACTGCAGATAACGGCGCCGGCGTCTGTCCGGTCCGTCAGCGCGATGCCTGTTAGTTACATTTATTCGGTCAAAGACTACAAAATGTGCAGATGAGATTCGAGGAGGTTGGAGTGTAGTGAATTAGGGGCGCTATAACGCGAGGACATAGAAAAATCCCCCAAATTGTTTTGTAATTTTTTTTTCCTTTTCTGTACTGCTTAGTACCACTAAGCTTATACTAGCAACTATAAAAAAAAAATTTAAGTCCCAAAAATTATTTTTAACAAAAAAAAAATTTATTGCTTTTCAAAAGTGCCTGTAAAATGGTCTATTTGAAATAAATGATTTTGAGTTTGTTTAAGTTTGATTGCGTTCTTTGCTTCTCATAGTGCTCCTAAGCGTATACTCCAACTCCTACAAATCCGCCCTTAAGACTACCCACTGACCAATACATGCAATTTGCAGTTGCTATTGCTGCTAAAAACGATTATTGGCCTTATTTTTTACTTTTTTTTTAATTTTCAAGCGCTTAAGTTTGCAGAGCCTAACTCCAAACTCGCCAAGATCCAACGGCCCTACTGTATCAGTTGTATCAATATACACTAACCTACATAGACTCCCATATCTGTCACGTAGCAAACGAAATCCTGTCGAAGGCTATCCCAATAGTTTTTTTTACTAATTTAAGGTTGAACCATATTTTTCCAATTTGAGGTTATTCTGTTTATTGCTATTGTGTTTTGACGATCTGCTATATCACCAGCGTTATAAGGTGTTCCCACTACTGAGACTCAGTCCTCGTCCTTAGGAGAGGAACTGGGCCGTAATCCACCAGGAGGGCCCAGTGCGGGTTGGTGGATTTCGCATGTCTAAGGATTTTTGGTTCTAAGACATGCCGGTTTGCTCACGATGTTTTCCGTTTGATCAATACAGCAACAGCATATTATTATAATGCATACACCCATGATATACATCTATGGATATCGTCAGATATAAACCATTTTAACCTAGTCTTCTGCCGGCCTGTTGTGGCCCATGGCACTACGAAATAACATTCAATCACTCAACAGTTTGTCGGTCTAGCGTTTTGTTGACCAAATGAATGTCGGGATAGCGTTCAGTCGAGATAAAGTTTAATCGGCTTAGTGTTTTGTCAGTCTACTGCAGGTCAGAAAAAAGCACTCGTCAAGATTTTGTTGATCGAAACAGCGTGGTACAATCAGTACAAACAACAACCGTGCGCGTATAAATGTAAACGAAGCAAAATTGTATACAAATTTGATTAGACAGATGGGGTTTCCTAAAAAAGGATCCTTGTACACACCAATATGAACAAGTTTTACTATGACACACCAAAAATCATTAAGAAAAAATCCGCTGCTCCATACTTTTTGTCGAGTTATCTGAATATAAATCTATGGAGCAGCGGATCCCTCTTAAGGAAAGGCCATCAGTCTGTTGTATCAACTTTGTATAAGAATAATATCAGGCCGTAGGTGTTTGGTAGCCTTTTAGGGGCTACGGGAAGATCAGAATCAGTTACGTCACATAATCGGATGGGAAAACTACAGCAGACAAATTGTTCCATTCCTTCGATATACACGATATAATCGACGAATCGAAACGATTGGCCCGGACCCTTTAGGTTCGAACAAGGTTTACTGACTAAACACCCGACCCCGTTCTTACTTTCGAAACGAAAAGTCAAAGAAAGAAGACTGTCTGACTTTGAGGGACTCTGTAAAAGGGTCGAAGTCAGTAGGCTTTTACAGAGTTCGAACAACGTAAGGGTAAATATTCGCCGTGCGACGGGTGATCCCATAGTGAAATGAGATGGTGGAATCATTTCTCGCCACCCCATGAGTAAAAGACGTTAGTTCATATCATCAGGCTACTTTAATGCCTATCCCCAACTCTATGCTCTATTAAATCTATGACAGTTACGAGGGCACATGCAAGTGACGGAGCCATGTTATTGCCCGCTGCGTTTACCCGACTGAGTACTTCGAACTGATGGTAGCGACAGAACTATTCAGCCAGTTCTCACTCACCAGCCGCTGTGATAGATTAATTGCGACTTGGATGTATGCGAGCACTGTTTTCGACTTTAGTCTGACAAGCGAAGATGTCTGGTGTTGAATTCATCCGCACTGCTTGAGCTCATGAAATGTTTAATGCTGATTAGTGAGACTGTTTTGTTGTAAACGAGGTTGAGTGCGTCGAATATTAAATACTATCGAATCACTCTCTCTATTAAAAAAAAGCATTAAAATCTGTTGCGAAGTTTTAAAGATCATGCATAGGGACAGACAGCGGGAGCAACTTTGTTTTATACTGTGTAGTCTTATGTATGTTAATTATCTGTATGTATTAAGATTATATGTAACTCTACACTCCAGCGTATGCGAAATAATAATAAAAAAAACCAAATGTGAGTTGGGCTCACGCAGGAAAAGTTATGTACAGTCCGTAACATAAATGGCAAAAAAATTACGTTTGATGTATGGGAGCTCCGTTAAATATTTATTCTATTTGTTGTTATGGAAGCAACAGAAAGAAATACATCATATCTGTGAAAATTTCAACTGTCTGTCACGGTTCATGAGATACAGCCTGTTGACAAACGGACAGATGGACAGACAAACAAACGGACGGACAGCGTAGTCTTAGTAATAAGGTCCCGTTTTGCCCTTTGAGTACGAAACTCTAAAACAACATATTTTATAACTATTGCTAATGATTGTAGAATCATTAGCAATAGGTCAGCGACCTTCTCTAGCGTTTTTCAATAAATCCAATGATATTCTAATAAATAGATCGCTATGTTATCTACACTAATATAATAAAGAGGTAAAGTTTGTTTTTTTTTTATTTTTTTGCTTTTAGGAGGTAATCTCTGGAACTACTGGTCCGATTGGAGAAATTTTAGCAATAATAGAAAGCTACTTTACTCCTGAGTGACATAGGCTATATTTTATATATGCGGACGAAGCCGCTGACAAAAGCTAGTACACTTATAAAACAATAGAATTACTTCCGCGCAGAAGCGACAGCACACATACATTATTTATTTTATTAACTGTAGTTACATTTCACTGCATTTAAAAGTAATAGAAAAGGGATATCCTAATTAATCCAACAAAAAAAAAGAAACAGCTATTGTTATTAATTACGCGTAAAAGTAAACATATTATTCTGAACACCAAAAACCCAAAAAGGTCATAAATTAAAACCTTTCGAGTGTTCACTTTTACGCGCTCATAAGCATATTTTGTTTATAATATCATTGGATGAACCTAACTTAACCGATATTATATGAGACTATTATAGGTACCTAACCATTCAATGATGTTACAGCAACTATTTTAAGCTCATGTCTATATTTAAACTCAACACGTCTGAAAGCATCCTTTCAATCAAAGTAAAGACAAGTCAATATCTCACAATTGTAAGGAACACGCCGCAAGTTGAAATTTCATAATCTATTTGCGAAGCCAAAAGGGCTGATACTTATATACAACAGCGAAATGCCTGCCAAAGGCCAGTCTGCCCAAACTTCTTCGGCTTATCTTATTCATAAAATAAAAGGTTTAATTAAATTTCAAACTCTGTTAATTAACTAGAACGACTTAATAATCGATGAAGGAACATTATTTTTAAACTAGGTTACGCTGAACGCTTATATATTTTATTCCTATTATACTGCTTTTTTGCTTTTTAAATAAACAGTACGGCTATTACAATGATAGAGACTTAGGTATAAAAGTTAAAAAAAATCGGCCGAGTGCGATTCGGACTCGAGCGCTAAAGTTCCGTAGGTAATCATCTGTGAAAATTTCATCTGCCTAGCTATTACGATTCATGAGATAAAGTCTGGTGACAGACAGACAGACGGTCTGACAGTTGAGTCTTAGGAATAAGGCCCCATTTTATCCTTTGGATACGGAATCCTTAAAAACATTCAGTACGATTTAAGTTTAGAACGATTACATTCCCTAATTGAATGATGTTTTCCTTGATACCTACATTTATTTTTCTTAAAAATATCCAAAGGCGAAATGTGTAACCAAACTGCGCTATTAATTCTACCAACGTGTCGAAACTCAAGATCGGCGTCTCTTGTAAGTCTTCGCTCGATTGTCTTACCTATTGTTTGGATTCTCGGTTTTAATTACACATTTTGTTAGATCTTGTTCGACTACTTTCCTTCCTTAAGATCAAATTGCAGCCGGCGTCCCTTTCAATTAGCCTTTTACGAAAACGCACTTTGATCTTCGTTTAAACCCTTTTGTAATATTGTATTATGTTATATCTAAATATGTAAATCTTTTAATAATATAATTATTATTATTTTCTTATCGTAAGACGAAATGGTATCAAAATTTCGTATCGAGACATTTTGCTCACAAATTAAGCTCCTACGAAATTTGGCATAGCAAAGGCACTCTAGTTGGTGACTTATAAATTTAAGGTCTGCCAACCTGAGGTATATTTTCATACAAACACTTTTACGTAATTATAATGTAAGAGTGTTTGTAGAAATGTAGAATGTAAGAGTATAAGTATATCTCTATAATGTGAGAGTGAGTGAAATTAAATTTTGATTACACTTCTCTCTTGTGGATATTATTAAGACTTCTATAGAAGTCAAAACATTAATTTATAAAAAACTAATCCAGTAAAGACCTCTGTAAATCTTCAATTTTGCGTAGGTTTTAAAAATATAAAAAAGTACGTCTAGAAGCCTTGCCTAATGCTCTATTGGCATTTGGTAATTTCTTAAATTTTCAGGCGTTCTGTCTCTTTTTTCGCGTAAATTTCGTGTGCAAGCGTTTGTAACCGAACTCCCAAACGGTATTGAGAATTTTTATGATTTTTTTTTACAAAACTATTTTTAAAAGTAGACCAATGTTTGCTGGTTCAGCTAATAAGTAAATAATAATCTCAATTTCATTTAAATATTTATTTTATGCTTTACACCAACATATATATTTTATAAAAGAGACACTTATCGCATATGTTACTTTAAAAATCATCCTATAACAAAGAAAGGACCCTCTCAAATCGTATATACTCTCGTGAACTTTGGAAAGTTGCCACTGAATTAGAGTTTGATGAAGTTTCAACATTGACTCCTGATCTTGAATTTTTTTAAATGTAGGACTTACCTACTCGACTATTCAAATAGGGAATTACATGCCTGTTTCAGTTTAATAGTTTTATAAGTTGGGATTAAATTATTTATGTATGTGATATGATTTATAATCCAGTCAAAATAGACATTCCAGTTTGCATTAATTCCCAACAAGCTGGATTTTTGAAAATGGGTTGCTTGAAGTGTTATTTCAACTTATAACACTTCAAGCAACCCATTTTCAAAAAGAACAATTTCATAGGTAAAGACTTTAACCTTTTGAATACCATTTAGAGCATAATAGAGAGACAATATATGTGCAAACGCCAGCGATCGCTTGGGGCTCAAAAGTAAAAAAAAACATGTCACAATGTCTGCTAAGGCTTGGGCAATTTTTAGTTTTTTTCAGTATATTTATAACTAGCAACTCGCCCCGTCTTCGCACGGGTGCAGTGGTGATATTAAATATATTATATCACTCTATCTATTAAAAAAAAAACTGCATTAAAATCCGATGCGTAGTTTTAAAAATCTAAGCATTCATAGGGACAGACAACAACTTTGTTTTATACTATGTAATGATATCTGCGAAGGCAGGCACTTTCAGTTGGGTAAAAAAAATCACCGTCTCATGAACACTCCCTTGAAAATCCCAGTTACTCACAGAAACGAAGGAATTCGGGGTTCGTTTTGTTACACGTCTAAGTAACATCACGGCATTCTAGAAGTGACACAGCGACACAGCGTGGCGAGCATCTTGCGGGAGGCAATTGGAGCTCGCCACGTGACAGGATAATGAGCTCACGTGACCCGTCAGACACAGCCCTACACCCGTCGCCGTCGACGAACCAACAATTTCCGGACTCTGACGAACGCGTTTCCAATTTCAGACCTCGGTAAGCACTTTCCCATCACTTGTTTTTCCGATTTCTTGCGTTAAAACCCTATCAGAACGTACTTACATGCTGTAAAACACGTGATCGCAAAATTCACTTTTACCTGAACGCTCGAGGCTATTGTGCAATTTGTCTTCCTTGAAATTGAAAGCTAATGAAGCAATCTTAGGTAAATATTGATCGTTCTCATCTTAAGAAAACGTCTCATACAAATTATTGTTCATTTTTAGAGTTCTGTAACTCTGTTGACAAAAACAAAACCTCACTCATAGGATCATTTTGCTGTCCATCTACATGTCACGTCTTCTCAGGAACGAGTCTAAATACTCAGTCAAAAGTAAAAGTCTCTAAATCTTGTGTTTTCTTAAGCTGGAAAATCATCGCACAGTAAAAAGTATTTCAGACTTTCACTGACTGAAACCCACTCCTATGTTCCTTCTTTGCCTTTCGTTCCAGAAACTCGGGTTTTCCTTTCCGGCCACCGTACGCGCGGGCTTGCGGACGGCGAGCTACCCATTGCTCGCCGTGACGGTTGTCGGCTAACAGTCGGAGTCCTGTTCCTGCGCGCCTCAAAGAGTTGTCAGCAAAACCGTAGGGACTCTGCAAATAGGTCGAAGCCTACTAGACCCCAGAGTCTCTTTCTGACAGGAAAGCTTGGTCCCAGTGCGAAGGGCAAAGAAGGAACAGGGTGGCGTGTTTAGATAGTAAGAGTCTGACACTGTTTCCCACTTCGCCCAAGAGCGGGATATCTTCGTAGGATAATTTTTGCCCACCATAAAAAAGTAGGCACCTAATTTATTTTTTATTTTTAAAAAGCCAATAGTACCTATTATTAGCATTTAAAAGTAAAACACTTGACATATGGCCACATTATGTTTTATCAATAGGAAAATAGTTCCTTCTTGTTCATGAAACAAACCTTAATGACGCTATTTACAACATATTCTTACTCAGTAAAGGAAAACAAACGTCTTGGAAAAACCTATGAATGGTTTTTTTATAAGTACAAACCCAAATACGACATTTGTAGCGGAGAGACGTCAAGACTCCGTGAGACCCATCACGTTGGAACTATAAAGATGAGTCTAAGACGCATTACATGATTTGAATACCAACTAGGGAAAAGTATACCCCATAAGAGGCAGATGCTTACCCACATTAAGATTTTAAAGATATATATGTCTTCAAATGCTACATAACGATTTTACGACTGTAATGACTGTTTTGGTCATAGCATAACAAAAAAAAAAATGTCAGCCTTATAATGTTCCTAATGCTTAAATTCAGACCTGTCTAGGAGAGGGAGGGTATCAGGCATCTTCGTACCGAGGGTCTCAGGTTGCGTGAGTACTAGAATACCGGAGACGACGGCCATTGCGCCAAACATTAGTGATAGTATACCGGGCCAGTAGTTCATCTGTTTAAGAGAATCACGGTTAACGTTGGTAATATAGTTAATATCAATGTTTTGGTTACTAGAGTATAGTTTATAAAAAATTATAAAACAAAGTCGCTACCTGTCTAAACCTATGTATGCTTAAATCTTTAAAACTACGCAACGGATTTTGATGCGGTTTGTTTTAATAGACAGAGCGATTCAAGAGAAAGTTTCATACGTATAAAACATGCATAATATATTTAATATCAACATTGCACCTGGGCGAAGCTGGGGCGGGTCGCTAGTTATTTAAAAAAAAATATCGAAACCGTAAAACTGACAGATAGTAACAGTAAAATTTGCATTTAGAATTTTGTAGATTACATAAAAGTTTCCTAAATCATTCCTCAAATAATTACTATTTAATCTTGATTTAAAAAGCTTGACATAATTGACAAATTGGTTATTTTTTTGAACGTGCTAATCTCAGGAACTACTGATTCCGATTGGGAAATTATTTTATTGTCAGATAGTCCATTATTTAAGAAAGGTTTTAGCTATTATTATAACACCTCGGTTTTGTGCTAAGAAGGAA
Organism: Mythimna loreyi; assembly: GCA_029852875.1. NCBI lineage: Eukaryota > Metazoa > Arthropoda > Insecta > Lepidoptera > Noctuidae > Mythimna > Mythimna loreyi. The sequence goes on along the minus strand of CM056782.1, from coordinate 15,427,073 downwards.
TGGTGGTAGGCTTTTTCCCAGCATTGGGACAGTTTAGGCTAGATATAATATACAATATATATTTAATTACAATAATCCTAAGGTAAAGCAGATGGTGTATAAAATTTTATTTTTTCATATCATTTTACATTTTTTTATTATAATTATTATTATTTTAACATCACTTTACGCTACAGATACGCTAAAACCACAGCCAACAGTCAGTTAAAAGTAAATACTAATGCAAACACTAAGATAGAACTTTCTTTGGCTTTGACATTTGCCAAGAATGTTCAGATTTGAAACGTTGCAGTAAACTTGGTAACTTAACCAGATAGATTAGGCAGATAATCTTTAAGATACAGTTTTATGTAATAAAAAAATCAATTCAATCCATCTATTTTATGTAATTTAATGATATTGCTATGGGTTTGTAATGCCTGAAATAAACGATAAATAATAATGATTCACAAAAAAAATAAGATGAAAAAAAAAAAAAAAAAATGAAAAATGTTTTATTCATTTGCAAGTTTGGTTCACAATATTGAGGTCAGGAACAAAGACTTAGTAAAAAAAACTGATTTAAATGGAAAATTTCTTGTGTCAAATAATATATAAATATCTCGTTACACGGTGTTTGTTGTCCAAAAATAAATCGGAAGCTCGCATTGTCCGATTTATTTGTTTTTATATTTGTAAAAATACTATACAATATATTCTCATGTACACAGTATACATGACGATATATTGTCATTTGTTAAGTATTGTTACGCCGTAAAAATAGAACACGTCGTTTCTTCGACAAAGCTGAAAGTATCACCGAATAATTAAAACGCATTGCTAGTCGAAACCTCCAGAATAGAAGTACGTACCAGGGCCTAGCAAATTCTAGAAAAATCCGACACGTATAAGTAGGTACTTAATAATTCTGAGAACTTTTGTAGGTACTTAAGTAACTTGGTAAAGGAATTTGTACCTTCAGTCTTTTACTATAGAGTCGAAATTCGTATGAGTCGTGGGGTCGAGTAGTTACCTACCGGTTGGTAATAAGAATAATTTATTGCTTCGCGGAAACGGTTTCTTTTGTTCTGGTGTGGCCTCGAACCTTCGGTATCTAGAATTTTCTTGGCTCTGAGTATAAATACGTGTTCGCTGGCCGGACGGGAGTCAGTTTGATTTCGACAGCGATCAAGAGCGAACTACCCAAGTCAAGTGAAGACTGTTTCATCCATACGACGACCTAAGCGATATTTCTACGGATCTCTAGAGTGCATTACGAAGTGGTTTATTGACGATTGAACTAAATTGTGTTTTGTTTGTGGAAAATAAATCTCTCTATTAGTAAACCGGCATTTGATTACTCACGTTCGTAACAACTGGTGTCAGAAGTGAGATGCCATTACTACAGAGAGACGACGAACAACGACCACGAACAAGGAGACAAACGGAGATGGATGCTGCGCGCCACCGTCTGGAGGAAGAAGATCAGGACAGTATGGGAGCAACAGCAGCTGCTGAGGCGCCGACAGGACCTTCCTCGGAAATTAACCTAGCTGCAGTGTTGGCCGCCATGCAAGCTAGTATGGAAGCCGCTCGCCGCGAACAGGAAGCCGCTCGTCGCGAACAGGAAGCCGCTCGCCGCGAACAGGAAGCTAACCAGCGCCAGCTCCAGGACCTAATCGCGGCTAACCAGGAAGAAGCTCGCCGCGATCAAGAGGCTAAGCAGAACCTTATCCTCGAGAAAATCGATCACGGTCTCGTCACGTTGGGCGAGAAAGTAAAGAACCTCACCTTAGAGGTCAAGGAGGTATCCGCCCGAACCGATAGTTTGGAAATGAGATTTGACGACATGAATCAAAAAATCGTCAAGCTCCAAGCACGCGAACCCGTTGCCGTTGGTTCATCATCGCACACCCACTGTACGTCGGCCGCAAAGTTTGATGTGCCACGTTTTGACGGCACGTCGTCATGGACTGCCTTCAAATACCAATTCGAAACGTTGGTGAAGACAAACCGCTGGGATGATGAGCAGTCTTTCGCGGCGTTAACCTTAGCTCTACGTGGGGACGCCCTACTGGTCCTAGAGAACCTTCCTTCGGACGGTAGGACCTTGGAGCGTCTAATGGAAGGGTTAGACACCCGCTATGGCGACAAGCACCTCGAGCACGTGTTTCGCGCGCAACTTCGCGACAGAACGCAGAGGCCTAACGAGAGCCTCCAGCAGTGGGGAGTCGAGATTGAACGGTTGGTGCGGCGTGCATATAGGTCGATGACACCGGAGATTGTGGAAGTTAATCTGGTGCAAGCATTCATCGACGGACTACGGGACACAGATGTGAGAGCTACGGTGCGACTCGGACACCACCAAACTCTGAAAAGTGCAATGGCTCACGCTTTGGAAGTAGAAGCCGTACGCCAGGATTCACGCACGCACAGAGTTCGAGAAGTAGTGGTTTCGCCTACAGTGCAACCGCGTAACCGAGAAGGGGTGGTTTCTTCTTCGGCAACGTCCCGCTATATTCCGACGTGTTACGAGTGCAGAGAAAAAGGGCACATTCGTACTGATTGTCCCAAGAGGAAGAGGGCAAGTGTGGACTCCGCAACCCAAGTTAACGAGAAGACGATAAAACTTAATGTCGCTAGGGCCGCGGGGTGCGTGCCGGTTGGTCAAGTAAAGGCCCCAGTCATCACTATCAATCAAGTCCACACCGGAAATAGTTTGACCATCGAAGGAACACTGAATGAACGTACTTGCAATTTCACCGTTGACACCGGGGCGTCACGGACTATTATAAGACCTGAGTTGCTGAAACGCACGATCTTGTGGCAAAGAAAGTCTCCATCCTGCCGACTTCAGACAGCAACCGGCCAGCCAGTCTCCGTCCTCGGTGATACAGATATAGAGTTAAAAATCGGTGATCAAGTGTACACCCATTCTGTTTTGATTGCGAATATTACCGATGATTGCATTCTGGGTCTGGACTTCTTGCAGAAGTACCGATGTGTTTTAGATATTGATAGGGGAGTATTGAAGTTCCCAGACCAAGAAGTGTTCCTGCGAGGAGTCAACACATGTAACCTCTATTGTGTGAAAGATACTACATTGGCTCCGAGAACAGAAACTTTAGTTGAAGTAAAATTTCCTAAGAAAATCAGGCAACAAAGATGCGTAATAGTTGAGGATACTGGCCGGCATCCGGAACTCATCACTGCGAGGACATTGGTAATGACGAAAGGGAAATCTAAAGTGCGAATTGTAAATCTTGGGAAAAAGGAGGTCCACTTGAAGAAAAACAGTGTTGTTGGGAGATGTGAAGAAGTGAAGTATCTCCGCCAAATCAACACATCTCCAGTGAAGCAGGACTCAACGAGAGATGAACCTGATCACATCCAGCAACTTCTGGAAAGTTCTAAGAAGAATTTATCGACCTCAGAACTACAGCAAGCCAGGGAATTTTTGCAACGGGAAAGGACTGCGGAAGAACAGGTCTTGTCAAGCATGAAATAGACACAGGTGATGCTAGACCAATTAAACAGAGACCGCGCCGCATACCCTGGGCTAAAGAAACTGAAGTGGCAGAAATGGTAAAAGACATGGCTGATAGTGGAATAATTGAACCTTCTACGAGCCCATGGTCTTCTCCTGTCGTTCTTGTAAAGAAAAAGGACGGCAGTACAAGATTCTGTGTCGACTACAGAATGCTGAATAATGTCACGAAGAAGGACAGTTACCCCTTGCCGAGGATCGACGATACGCTGGATATGCTCAGTGGTATGAGGTGGTTTTCAACCATTGATTTGAAAAGTGGCTACTGGCAAGTGGAAATCAGCGAGAAGGATAAAGAAAAGACAGCGTTCAGTACGGGCATTGGCAATGGCCTGTGGCAATTTAACGTTATGCCTTTTGGGTTGTGCAATGCTCCAGCAACCTTTGAACGCCTCATGGAACGAGTCATGGTTGGTCTTCTTGGTGACGTCTGTCTAGTATATTTGGATGACGTCATTATAATGGGCCGCACTTTTAAGGAAAACCTAAGGAACATGGAAAAAGTGTTCACCAGAATACGAGGGGCTAACCTAAAACTAAGCCCAAAGAAGTGTGCCCTGTTCAAGAAGGAGGTCAGCTACCTAGGACATGTGATTTCCGCTGATGGAGTAAGAACCGACCCTGAGAAGATAAAGGCTGTGCAACAGTGGCCAGTTCCAAAGAATAAAACAGAAGTACGTGCATTTCTAGGGCTATGCACATACTACAGAAGGTTTGTTATGAGTTTTTCTGACATTGCAAAACCTCTACATCAACTGACTGAGGATAAAAGAGAATTTATCTGGGACAACAACTGTGAGTCAGCGTTCAACGAGCTGAAGCAGCGGCTATGTGAAGCACCTATACTGGGGTATCCGAGCAGAGATGGAAGATTTGTCGTTGACACAGATGCCAGCAATACGGGAATTGGTGGCGTATTGTCACAGGTGCAAGATGACCGACAGATCGTGATCGCTTACTTCAGTAAGGCACTTTCAAAGCCCGAGAGGAACTACTGTGTTACTCGACGAGAACTGCTGGCTGTAGTAAAAACCTTGCAGCACTTCCATAAGTACCTCATAGGAAGGCAGTTCACGTTAAGGACCGACCACGCTGCACTGAAATGGCTGCTACAGTTTAAAAACCCGGAGGGTCAAGTTGCAAGATGGCTCGAGCAGCTGCAGGAGTTCAATTTCGTGACGGAACATCGGAGTGGAAAAGGGCATAACAATGCTGATGCCCTGTCGCGACGTCCGTGTGATGAAGACTGCAGACATTGCCAGCAAAACGAAGCCAGAGAACACGTGAACTTGATTAGAACTGAAGGCAACTTCAAGAAATCCCAGGAAGAAGATGACGATATTCGACCGGTACTGGACTGGTTGCGTAGTGGAGCTAGGCCCCAGTGGAGTGAAGTATCGTCACTTAGTCCCGTCACAAAGAGCTACTGGGCGCAGTGGGACAGTTTAGTCCTGGAGAATGATGTGCTCTGTAGGAAATGGGAATCGAACGATGGCAAGGAGGTGACCACACAAGTGATAGTACCACGAAGTGAAGTGGTCCCCCTGCTACAGGAAATACACGATGGTGCTTCTGGTGGACATCTGGGGATCAAGAAGACTCTACTGAAAGTGAGACAGCGGTATTACTGGCTCAATTGTAGAGAGGACATAGAGCAATGGTGTCGGAAATGTACAGCGTGTGCATCTGTGAAAGGACCACAGACTAGAAGCAGGGGCAAGCTTCAGCTGTACAATGTGGGAGCCCCATGGGAACGCATTGCCATCGACGTTGCTGGACCATTTCCAATTACAAATGATGGAAACAAATACATAGTGGTGATCCAGGACTATTTCACAAAATGGCCAGAAGTCTTTGCCATTCCCAATCAGGAAGCGACGACAGTGGCGAAGAAGGTGGTCGAAGAAGTAGTGTGCCGATATGGCGCACCTTTGGAGATCCATTCCGATCAAGGCCGTGACTTTGAATCTGCGCTGTTCCAGGAGATGTGTACCCTTCTGGGGATTTACAAAACACGCACAACACCTGCGCATCCACAGTCGGACGGAATGGTGGAAAGATTTAACCAGACCCTGGAGAATCACCTGGCTAAGGTTGTCGATGACCATCAGAAGGACTGGGACCGGTATATTCCACTATTTCTGATGTCTTATCGATCGGCAGTGCACGATAGCACGGGATATACTCCAGCAAGAGTGAATTTCGGCAGAGAGATGAGACTTCCAGTCGATGCTATAACTGGCGTGCCACCTGACAAGACCAAGCCAGTTACGGACTATGTCAGTGACCTTCAAGATCAATTGGACGAAGTGCATAAACGAGTACGTGAGAATAGCATGAACACCAGCTCCAAAATGAAAACTAGGTACGACCGTAATGCCAACACCAAGGGATTTGAAGAAGGTGCACTAGTCTGGCTCCACAACCCGCTCCGACGAAAAGGGAAGTCGCCGAAACTTCAAGCTCGATGGGAGGGACCTTACACCGTGATGAAAAGGATTAACGACGTGACCTATCGCATCAAGAAAGGACTAAGAGGGAAGCCTAAGGTAGTCCACTTGGATAGACTGGCGCCGTACCGTGGATCTAATAATGCTCGGGACGAGCATGACTAAGAGGGGGGCACTGTTACGCCGTAAAAATAGAACACGTCGTTTCTTCGACAAAGCTGAAAGTATCACCGAATAATTAAAACGCATTGCTAGTCGAAACCTCCAGAATAGAAGTACGTACCAGGGCCTAGCAAATTCTAGAAAAATCCGACACGTATAAGTAGGTACTTAATAATTCTGAGAACTTTTGTAGGTACTTAAGTAACTTGGTAAAGGAATTTGTACCTTCAGTCTTTTACTATAGAGTCGAAATTCGTATGAGTCGTGGGGTCGAGTAGTTACCTACCGGTTGGTAATAAGAATAATTTATTGCTTCGCGGAAACGGTTTCTTTTGTTCTGGTGTGGCCTCGAACCTTCGGTATCTAGAATTTTCTTGGCTCTGAGTATAAATACGTGTTCGCTGGCCGGACGGGAGTCAGTTTGATTTCGACAGCGATCAAGAGCGAACTACCCAAGTCAAGTGAAGACTGTTTCATCCATACGACGACCTAAGCGATATTTCTACGGATCTCTAGAGTGCATTACGAAGTGGTTTATTGACGATTGAACTAAATTGTGTTTTGTTTGTGGAAAATAAATCTCTCTATTAGTAAACCGGCATTTGATTACTCACGTTCGTAACAGTATTTTTCACCCTCCAGGGATAAAACCTCTCATTTTTTAATGGCACTTTTAGTATTTTTGTTTTGATTTATACGTACGTTTGATTTGTACGATAATTTTATATAGCTGAACAACTATTGCCGGGTCCGCTAAAATTGTACGAGTATAAAGATATATATTACACTTGTAATAATGACTTATGAAATGATTTATGGAGTTTCTTGCACGTTCTTCTCCATAGAGATCTACGCCTTGGAAAGTGCAAATTAGCTTCAATTTTGACATTTCAAAAGTAAATGGTCTATTTGAAATAAATGATTTTGAGTTTGAGTTGAGTTTGACAAAAGTTTAAAAAAAAACGTTCTCAAACTCGAACGGTTGACGAAACACTCTCAAACTCGAACGATTGACGGGTCGTGATAAAACTAAACACGGGTAGACCACGCCCTGGAATAAGTCATAAGATACTACCAGATAAGATCTTTGAAGTATGTTTCTTTGCCATTATTTTCTACCATCATGCAAGCGAAGCCGCTAGCAACAGCTAGACAAGATATAGCCGAAATAAAATTGTTTGATTGATTAGCATATCTGTCTAAATTTATTTAGGTGCGAAGTGAACTCGTGCCTTGCATCATAGTCATAGTTTTTTATTGGTAAGGGATTCTTACAAGTCATAAAGGTACAAACTGATACAATAATGTCAACAAATCACAAATTAATCAAATAAAAATGTCAAATAATAAATACAAATAATTAAATACACTTGTCAAACAAATAAAATAATACAAATAGTCAAAACACAAATTAAAATTAAATATAAGAAAAGTCACAATATTAAATTAAATTATAAATCATCAATCATCATCTTATTAGATTTTAATTCAGTTTACAAACTAAAATTGATGATATATCGGCGAGTATTATTTTGGTACCTTAGGTATAACCTCTCAGGACTGCAACTAACATCATAAACAACATCTTTTGTTCTATGACTTAAAAATTTAACATATTTTTGTTCATCATAAAATATCATAGAATAAAATTTGTTGCTGATGTTAGTAATACTGTCCTGCAAGGTTGTTCGGTTGTTTTGTTGTGTATGATTATATTATAATTACAGTGTTCATTTAAAAATAACCCTATAATATAAAGTATGATTATATTATTCAGGGTTACATAAAAATACCCCTGTATAATATAATCATAGAAATTTATTTTGGGTGGCAAATCATACAATAGCATCTCCTGGCCTCGGCCGGGGCTCCGACGTGCCAGATTTTTACTGACTAAAACCCACTCCTAGTTTCTTCGTTGCCTTAATTCCAGGGCCTTAGAATATACCGTTCAGAAGCGGACCCATGGTCCCAGTAGGCTTCGACCCTGACCTTGAGACGCGCATGAAACACTATCCGCCGTAGACGACTTGGGCTTAGCCTGGACGGTCAGACGGCTAGCTACCCATTGCTCGCCGAACACAAGTCGACGCGATATACAAGTTAAAGTGGATGTAAGAGCCGCTCCATCGCGCATTCACGTGAGGCCGCCTCCTTTGCTAACATTGTTGCTTCGCATAATCATAGACATGAGGAACATTTGCAATTTATTTTATCTGGACATCATCATTCATATATTCTGAATGATGATATCCAGATAAAATAAATAAATATAATAAAGAGGTAAAGTTTGTTTTTTTGTTTGTAGGGGGTAATCTCTGGAACTACTGGTCCGATTGGAAAAATTTTAGCAACAATAGAAAGCTGCTTTACTCCTGAGTGACATAGGCTATATTTTGTGTACGCGGGCGAAGCTGCGGGCAAAAGCTAGTTCAGAATATAATTAGGTACAAATGTTGCTACCTTCTAACAGTCTTCCTTATTGCAATAACAATATACACAATATTGCCAGCATATTCTGAAAAAGTAATTACTGACATATAGGCATTTGATTGTAACATGTATTTTTGTTGAGAATAATTGGAAGCATAATACCAATTTGTTTTGCCAGCAATACCGATAGCTACATGATTTTATTGTTAAATGGAAAAAACCCAAAATTGGTTTGGGTTGGATGGTTTCCAAGTCGGCAAACAATACAAGAAAATGCTTTACTGACATCTTCAATACATATCTTACAAATTATTGAGGCTATGCAATTGCAGATTTCCTCACGATGTTGTCCTTCGCCGTTTTGAGAGCAGTGGTGATGAAATAAACTACACAAATTAATGCGCCTGCCTGGGTTTGCACCCGCGACCTACAAGTCGTCAGGTCGGGGCCCTTACCACTAGACCACCACTGCTCTAAGCAGCAAATAACTGAAACCATTTGCTGTGATTGAGACCCGAAAATCGGTTACTGCACATTGAAGATCAACCATTATGATGGTTCAACTTGTGTGACGAGGATTATAATTATCAGGTCTCAGTCAAAGTGTGGGGCTGCACGTAACCATAGCCATAAAATACTAAACATTCTTGATTTAAACAGACACGTTGAAAGATAAAATGACACAATGGCTTTTACAACAGGATTACCTTACCACAGAGAATCTTCTAACATTCATCTCGTAGCAAATAATTTCAAAAGACACTCGCACACATATACACTCATAAACGCATCATCACATATACCTCAAGAAGTTGTCAGCAAACTGTAGGGGCCCTTCAGGGTCGAAGACTTCTGGAGCCGAGGGTTGGTGCGAAAGCGTTATGCCGGGGCTCTGGGAAAAAGGCAAGGGAGGAACGGGGTAGGTTCTTTAGTCAGTAAGATTCTGACACTGTTTCCCGCTCAGCCCACGAGTGGGACTCGTCATTGGATGATTTTTACCTACCATAAAAAAACCCATCACATATACAAACCCCTACTTATATACCCAACATACTAACTACACTTTTTAAGTAATATTAATTAAGTTTGCTTGTGTGACACCGACACTGTTTTACTTGTACTGTGAATGTCCTATTATAATTGGTACCCTTATGGCTGAACCCTATCTCTTAAGGTACAGGCTAGACCTAGTTTAAGGGATAGAGTTAACAACACTGCTAATAATGTGATATTGTTAGTATTAAGACATTACTTTGTATACAGTGCAATATGTTACTACTTTTTTGTGAAATAAATATTATTATTTATATAATTTATTTATTATTGCCAATGGTTCAACTTATTTGCCGCTTACTATAGGTACTGACTTAATGCATAGGTACACAAACTGACCACTTCCACTTAAATTCGTAATCTGCATTCTTCTGACCTCCCACGATAAATCTGACTAGTGTCAGTTTACTCGGGATAGTCGGATAGGAAATACGTGTTTACACGTCTGTAAAGACACACAGAAATATGATATTAGTTCATTAAGCCCCTAGAGGACACCGGTCTGCACACCTATTGTCTTTTAATTGTGTCTGTAATGACGGTACAGTTCGGGCGTCGGATCTTGGCAAGTCTGATAGGTATTAGGCTCTGCGAATTTTATCGCTTGTGCACTTTTTTTTTTTTTTTTTTATGGTAGGTAAAAATCATCCAATGACGAGTCCCGCTCTTGGGCGGAGCGGAAAACAAGTGTCAGACTCTTACTGACTAAACAACCTACCCCGTTCCTACATCGCCATACATACCAGGGCCAGAGCCTTCCTTTTCAGACACAAACCCGTGGCCCTGATTGGCTTCGACCCTTCTGCAGGGTCCCTACGGTTGCTGACAACTCCTTGAGGCGCGCGGGAACAGTGCGCACCGTCGACGACTGGGCTTGGTCCGGACGATTGCCAGACGACCGGACGGCGAGCTACCCAATGCTCACCGTCCGCAAGCCCGCGCCTACGGTGGCCGGAAGTCAGGATCGGAATCGCGGCGGCGTCTGGGGCGCAAACGCCGTTGCCTTATGCGGTCCGCCTCCTCCTTTGCTAGCATTACTGCTTCGCAGAAGGAGGCGACCGCCTGCCACTCCTCCTCACTCCGAACCATGGCTTCTACCAAGGCCCGGCGCGAGAGATCGCCGCCACCGATCGCTCCCACGAGGACACAGCGATGCTCTGCCCAAGCGGGGCACACCTCAACCGTGTGCTCCACCGTGTCCTCCGGGCGGTCCACACAGTGGCGACACCCGGGCGTCTCTTCCGCACGAATCCGATGCAGGTACCTCCCGAACTTACCATGTCCGGTGAGGACCTGCGTCATGGTGCACTCGTACAAAAATACAGGTTAAAAAAAATGCCCATAAGTTTTTAACAGCAATAGCAACTACAAATTTCATTTATTTGTTTAAACCATTTATTTTATTACGAGCTATCAAGCGCCAAAATCAGACTCGCCAAGATCCGTCGGCCGTACTCTACTCGAAAGGTTAACATTAATGTATTATTTATCGTGGCATGCAGAACAGGTCAACTAAAAGATAATGGCTCCTCATTTTGTTACATTATTATACATCCATTTATCTATATGTACCACCAAAGATAACTGAACTTAAGATACGACCTTGACTTACGAGTTTTCTTCGGCGTTCTATCTCAGATTTGAAACGAGGGTGAATGTCAAGTTCGTATAAACATTCTAAAACAAGTATTAAGATTTAAGATAGTCTATAATGATGCTTATATATGTTAGTTAGGTACATATGTATGTACAGTACGGCTGGCGGATCTTGGAGAGTCTGAAATTAAGCTCTGCGAATTGTAGCGCTTAAAAACTTGTAGAAAAACAAAGGTTTAAAATTTTTAATATCATAGAATTCCTACATCAATGTTAGATATGGAAAGAGACGGTCGCACGCATGAAAGAATCAGCTCGCGCCTCAGCTGCCGCGACCCCGACTACAACGATAGACTCAGGATTAACGACGAGCTATGGCTAGATCGTCATCCGGTCGTCCCAATTCGTACAGAGCTTGACTCATTGACGACACTTATAGCATAGGAGGTCCAACAGAATCGATACCTGCTAGCGCCGCGGGGAATGTCTGAAAAGGTTGTCTGAAATACTTGATTCGGGTAACGGGAGTCGCAGGGTAATTTCCTGTCACCATGGACGCAGGCTTGTGGGTGACAAGCAATAGGTAGCTCGCTGTCCTGCCGTCCAGTAAGGACCAAGCCCAAGTACTTTGTATTTCATGAGCATCTCAAAGAAACGTGCCTGTGCTGTGGTCATGTATGAAAGATTTAACGTTGTCCTCGCAACTAAATGTCAATAAAAGTCTGACACACCCTCTTACTACTCCCAGAGGGGTATAACTCATTCGATTGTAATAAAAAAAAAATATAGGTATTGTTATTTTCCTCATAATATTTATCATAATACTCATTTTTGTTACGTTTCGTTGTAAGTATTGACAAATACAAGTAAGCATGCACGAAATTTCAACGAACTGACGGTGTTTTTTTTCAATACCCAATGTAAGTATTGTTCGAGTAGCATTAGGCAGTAATCATGGCGCACAGTGGGGCAGAGGCGAAAAATTTTTGAACATATATTTAAATTTTTACAATTGACACAATAGTTTGACTATTATCTTTTTTTCACAACTTTCACACAACACCATCTAGTCCTAAACTAAGCAGAGCTTGTTTTATAAGTAGACACCGATTAACATACTTATATATTTCTAAATACATGCATATTATAAACTAGCTTTTGCCAGCGGCTTCGCCCGCGTACATAAAGTATAGCCTATGTCACTCAGGAGTAAAGCAGCTTTCTATTGTTGCTTAATTTTTTCCAATCGGACCAGAGTTCCAGAGATTACCTCCTACAAACAAAAAAACAAACTTTACCTCTTTATTATATTAGTGTCGATAAATTACAGCCAAATCCCAAAATTAAATGATCGTGCTCATTACACCAACATTTGTTCTGAGTGGGAACTCAGCCCAAAACCAGCCACAAAGCGGTCAAGGCCACAGGCATATCTCGTTTTTAAAAAAAACGTTAAAATATCTTTGACAATGCAAACTGCGGGCAGAAGAAAGTCTATATTAGTATCCCAATAAGAAATACCGCCATTTTAGTAAATTAATACTTCTAGCTGCATAAAACAGTGGTGTAGAACAGTACGGGCGAAAAGTTTTAATAAAAGATAACAGTATTAAAAACATAAAAAGTATTTATGTAAAATACAAGAAACACAAACCAATAACTAATAAACTAATCAACTATTACCAATCTACTCAAAACATAAAGTTTATTTCAATTAAACATTGAAAAAATAATTAATTTCGTGGCACTATACAACTTGGACCACTGTGCGTCGACTATAGTATAGTCAACAAATTGTTTTATTTAAAAGAGCATCGCGGTGTTAACCGGTTAGTGTTGATCCAGCGTCCGAGCGCAACGCCGCCGCAAACATGAAGCTCTTTATATGCAGTAAGTCTCAAATAAATATCAATATAAATCAAACTAAAACCCCCTTTATCTATTTTAATGATGATCAAACAATTACAAACTAAATTACCCATAAATGAACTACATTTTGTGAGCGTAAAAATTTAAATAACTTTTTTTTATCTCATCCGATCCATTATGTCAGGAAACCTGTTTTTAATAAACAAAGCATCGCGATTGCGGTTTTTTATATAATGATAGATACGTGCATAGAATATTATCACATAAGACTTAACCTTTGCATCTTTTTAGAAGTTTCTTTTTGCCGCTAATTTCCGTCTAGATAATTAAAAAAAAATCGTTATCAATGACAAATGGTGATTATGAGGTCTTCTGAGACTTTCTGTGTGTTTTTTCTGCTTGACATAATATGACATTGATAATTTTGTCATGTGGATAAAAATAAAGTGACGTCATTGAATGTTATAATGATCGAAAAACCTGATTTCTTGGGCAGTAAAGGTTGTCTGGGATTCCCTGACATAAAATAGCAGTAATGTTACCGGTTTTCCTTATGCCTTATTGTTTATGTTATGTGTTCTGTTTGAATAATATTTTAACATACTACCGTCAATATGTTTGAGAATAGACTTTCATAACTTTACATATTCAAGTTCATATTGTAAGGTAGGTCAATGATTAATTTAATCATTTCTTATTATATAAGAGTTGGGGCCTTTTTAATATTTATACTAGCTTACTTGTCGTTGTTCTGCAATGTAAATTATCAATGAATAGAGGGAAAAAATAGCCTTTGATTTTGAAATGTTACTAAAATTTCGTTAATTAAATTAGGTCAAGCAGTTCCGGAGGAGTTCAATATAAATATTGACACGAGATTTAATTTTCTATATATTAGAGACTAGCCTTCTACCAGCGGCTTAGCCCGCGTGAAAGTAGGGTTCTCCATACAAACTTTAGACCCCCATTACATCCCTTTAGGATCTGCATTTTGAAATACCCTTTCTTGGTGTTCATCTACGTTATAAAAAGAACCCTTTTGCAAAATTTTATGCTCCTAGGCCCAGTAGTCTTGGCTATGCGTTGATAGGTCAGTCAGTCAGTTTCTTTTTTTATAAATATAGATAATTTAACAATTTTAGGATAACTTTTTAATCTAACCGGACGAAACTCAAAATCGTTAAAATCTATTTTTACTAATACCTCCCAACAAAAACTCAAGCTAACTTTGTCTGTCAATAAATACCTGTTCTGTTCATCTTCGATTATGCAAAAAACATTCAAGTTGATTGAAAAACTAGTTCTGATAGACTTATATAAAAAACTTGCAATACATATTAGTAAAGTGTACACTGTATAAGGAAACTTTAGGAAATTCGCCTCGAACAGTCATGGAAACTTAAAATTATTATCTTTTTAAAGCTTGTAGACTAAGTACTAAGATAAGTAGTTTTATAACTAAGTTTATCTGAGGTAATAATTGTAAACAACTATGAAATATTATTTCAGATAAATGAGTTAACTAAGCTATAACTTGTTTCGTGGTGTTTTTTTTGATATCGTGCGATTTCATCACGCATGCGGGATTGCTCCGCATGCGTAGCCCCCGCAAATGTCCTTTTCGTACAAATATCATTGTAAAGCGTGGAATACGCACGCTAGATGCGGGGTGTGATATAGGATAGTAACTCCATATTCGCAGCAATTCCGGAGGGGGGATAAAATCTGCACCATATTAAAAACACCCTTTACCTTTCGAGAACTTAATTAGAGACATAATAGAGAACTCGATGATGATAGACGACTCCAAAAAGAAGTAATAAATTTTGAATATTTGCAAAATATTAATGTCAAATAAGTTTACCTATAAATTAAGTTTCTTTACAGCAATTCAAATTTTTATTTTCAACTTTTTAGTGTAGGAACTTTTATCGTTTGGCTTTTTTTGAAGGCAGTTTTTTTTTTTGTAAAAAGTTTTTTTTAGTTGTAGCCGTTTAGTGTTTTTTATTATAATGTGTTATGGCAACGAAGTCAATATCGTTCCTACATTTCTTTTGAAAAAGTTACCAATGTCATATAAGTAGGAATACATATTATAGGTACATTGTTACAGTGTAATCGTTTTGATCTCGTGGACAGATGATGTGATGCATGAATTACTTATGATTCATCTCATGGGTACATCTCATAACAGCTCTCATCATCATCATCATTTCAGCCAGAAAACGTCCACTGCTGGACATAGGCCTCCCCCAAGCGTCGCCACAACGACCGATTCTGTGAGACTCGCATCCATCGCGTTCCCGTGATTCTCACCAGATCGTCGGTCCACCTTTTGGGAGGTCTTACAAAGCTGCGTCTTTTGGTGCGCGGTCACCACTCTAGAACGTTTCGGCCCCATCGGCCATCTGTTCTACGAGCAATGTGCCCTGCCCACTGCCACTTAAGTTTGGCAATTCTTCGGGCTATGTCGGTGACCCTGGTTCTCCTGCGCATTTCTTCATTTCTGATTCGAACACGCAAGGAAACTCCGAGCATAGCCCTTTCCATTGCCCTTGACAACATTGCCCATGACAGCCCTAATAAGCTCAAACAATGCTAGGATACATTATTTTATTTTGAAGTTCCCATGCCGACCTTCCACCTTCCAGCTTCATCATCACATCAGTTCAATAGTACCTTACAGCCAAAGTGCATTTTATGACAATTCTAACAAGCCCAAACACGGCTAGGATATATTAATTAGTTATGCAGTTCCAGTGCCTACCTTCCAGCTCCATCATCATCATCAGATCAGTTCGATGATAACATTTTCAACATAATTATTTAAGATCATTGGTTTATAGTGCATTTACATAGTTGCTTAACTACCTTGATTGTGATATCTATGCGAGTGTCAAGTTTCGTTAGCCATTTCTGATCTTCTTCACCAGTTCCACTTCATCAAATGTTACTTTTTGACTGTAAATGCTTGAGTTCTCGATGAAAATATAAAAAAAACTATATAGTTGCCTATAATATTTGAGGAGTTCCCTCAATTTCTCATGGATCCCATCATCAAAACTCGATTTTGAAAAAAATGGGACCAATCTGGAAGCATATCCTTTCAAGTACAAAAAAAATTTTGCAAATCCATCCATAAACAACGGAGTTCTGAGGTTACAAACATAAAAAAAAAAATACAATCGAATTGAGAACCTCCTCCTTTTTTTTGAAGTCGGTTAAAAAAGACATATTGCGCCGACCCCAAATAAAACGGGACAAGGGCAGGAAGATGATGATGTGTACTAATCTTAATACAAGTAACTAGTATTAGAGTGTGTCATTTCCCGCAAATAAAATGTTTCTTCTTTCCTTAGCCCCATACCAGTACCTTCCTATGTCAGCAGTTCAGCACCCATGAATTCATTTATTATTTCCACGAAAAATTCTTATCTCGGCATCCTGTCATAACCTGAATTGTTGAGCTGCGGGATTTTTCTAAAGGGTTACCGTGGCCCGGAAACGAAAATGGTAATTGACGAAACACAAGTGGTTTAGTCAAAACTCTGATTCTCCCTCTGTCTCTCCTCTTTGGACTCCATCCTGAACGAGAGAAGTTATATGTTGAATTTCCTCTTCAAAAAAAGAAAAGAGTCTTTGTTAGGTGGTCTAAAATATATAATACAAATCATCAGAAAACAGTGTAAAGACTAAATTGCTGTAAAGATTTCAAAGTTTTAATAAATAGGTGCATACCTGCGTACCGTTAATTTGTGCTGATACTTTTTTATTTATATTATGTTTTACTAAATTTTCCAAGTTACTAAGTTCAGCGCCTTAAGTTCAGAGCTTTTAATTAGAAAAGACAAATTTTAATCTATCCACGATATGTACCTTTCGACTACCGTAATTACAGACACAAAATAAAATACAATAGGTGTGCAGACACTGATGTCTTCTTAGGGCTTAATGAAGAACGGTTTATTTTAATATAATTAATAATGAAGTAAAAAAAAATCAAGTGAATTTACTCCTAGATAAAATGAAACCGTGAAAAATTATACTTGAAAAGCAAAATAGAAGAACACAGTCACATCAATACTTGCATATGATCATCAATTCAGACACATTTCAGCCTGCAGTACTAATTACAATGTTTAATATTTCAGTATTGGCCCTTGCGGCAACAGCGATGGCAGAACAAACCAACGCAGATCTTTTAAAAACCAGCAATGAAGGCTTTACTGCTAAAATGTTCCAAGTAAGTAAAACAATATAATATTTTTAGGAAAAACCAGAAGTGAGTCTAATTAAAAAAAACCACTAACTACAGACTATGACATTTTATATTTTCTTTTTAGCGAAACAAAACCAAAATCACAAAGAAAAAGAAACCAAACGGAACTAGCTTAATTATTTTCAATAGAAATAACACTAAACGATCTTATATTACAAAATTAGGCAGGCTAGCTTTTCAAACCGGGAGCCATTCTTTTTCCGCACGTTGACAGTCCAAAAGTCACCAGAATCGACGCGCGCACGAACTTATCTATGATTGCCGCCACCGCTTGTAAACCTCCTTGTTGGCTTTTCTTCACTATGCCTCTAACAATATATTATTTGACAACTATCACATAATGTCGTCTAGTCTCAAGCTAAGCAGAGCTTGTGTTATGAGTACTAGACAACTGATAAACATACTTATATATTTCTAAATACATACATATTATAGATAAATGACACCCAGACACAGAACAAATGATCGTACTCATCACACAAACATTTATTTGTCCTGAGAGGGAATCGAACCCACGACCTCTGGCATCCCTGACTGCTGTCAAGGTCACTAACTACTAGACTGACAGGCCAGTCATAATAAATATAAAAATATAGTCTTTATTTTTCTTTCACAACCATTTAAATGTAAATGGTTATTGTAAATATAACATAACTAGCTTCTGACCGCGACTTCGTCCGCGGAAAATTTGTGACACAAAAGTTGTGATAGCTCGGTTAATATCCATGTTCTATAAATAATTTATAGCCTATGTCACTCAGGAGTAAAGCAGCTTTCTATTATAGCTTCAATTTTTCCAATCGAACCATTAGTTCCAGAGATTACCTCCTACAAACAAAAAAATAAAAAAACAAACTTTACCTCTTTATTATATTAGTGTAGATTAAACTGTAGTACATGATTCAGGAACCCCTTAGTGGTGAAATTTTTCGTCGGTTTTTACCAAATTTTTGTTAAAAAAAAAGTAGTTTTTTCAATTTTTACCTGTATAAAATCGTTATTCTAACCAACTCCAATGATATTTTTTTGAAAAAAAAAGAAAAACATTTTTTTTTTACAACAACAGTCAACAGTCTTTTTTTAATTTCTCTGTGGGCAAAATCATGCAATGACATCTCCCGTCCTCAGGCGAACCGGGATATAGTGTCAGAGTTTTACTGACTAAAAACCCACCCCGTTCCTTCGTTGCCTCAGTTTCAGGCCCTGCTGTTAAACTTTCATATTTACCCATGGCCCCAGTAGGCCGTCGACAACTTCGGCTTGATTACCGTACGGTCGGATAGCGTGCTACCCATTGCTCGCCGTCAGACAAATAGTCTTTCGAAGAGATATCGTGCTATCTAACTACTGGGTTTAGAGATCAGTTAGACCGTCGCTCCATATAAAATCTTGGAATTCAGCTGCAACTGTTAAAACTGGAAGTTGGATTCATTAATTGATTTCATCATCATCATCATGATCATGGTCAGCCTTACTGATCACACTGGCACTGGCCTCCTCTCTTGGAGAGGAAATGGGCCCTAATCGACCACGCGGGCCCGGGCGGATTGATTTCAAAATATTAACATTATGTCATACCCACCTTATCATATTAAAGACTTTATTGTTGACGTTTGACACTAACTACACATGAAATCAACAAAAATGGAAACTTTAATGCGATAAGTGATAACCTGCAGCCTATAAAATTACGCATGCAATTAGATAGAGATTATGAAGTATTGACTTTCAGAGATAGAATAAAATAAACTTTATTGCACACCAAAATACTAACAATTTCAAACTTCTGTCTACGGGTACAATGGCGGTATTATCGCTGACAGCAATATCTATCAGACAACCTTAGGATGGATTATAGGAGCTTAAACTATAAAAAGGAGATAATCTGCGGTGTATTGCTTTAGCAAAGCACAATTTAAAAAAATAAATAGACTAAACAAGGTACATATCTAGAAACATAAAAAATATACAAAAGATATACATAAGCTCAAAAATGTATAGAGATATTCAGGTTGTCTTGATAATTTGTATAGCATAGCATCAGTCTTATAATGTTCCCAACGCTGGGCCTCAGGCCTCCTCTCTGGAAGAGGGGGTGCTGTGCCGTAATCCAACACACAGGTCCTGTGCGGGATGGTGAATGTCACATGTCTTCGAATGTGGTTCTAAGATATGCCGATTTTCTCACGATGTTTTCCTTCACCATTTTGAGAGCAGTGGTGATGAAATAAATTACACAAAGTAATGTGACCTACAACAAGTCGGGGCCATTGCCACTCGGCCACCACTGCTCAATATACAAAAGATAATACATAAGCTAAAAATATATAGATATATTCATGTTTTCTTGATAATATTTAGGTGCTAGAAAATACTTTCAGTTATAATCAGATTAGCATGCCTAACCAAGTTACGACCGTTACGTATCGAGTCTCTTTCTACAATCGAAACGCCTCGGTCACGCCGAGGCGTATTTGTATTATAATTTGTAATTCGGGCTGGTATCCGCAATTCCACGTTAGATGATCATTGTAGAAATGACTAACATTTATTCTGTGATTTTGAACGATATGAACTTTACTATGCTACGAATTTCGTTGAGATGTCATTCCCATACATTTGATTAGTTTGTTGATAATCAAATTGAATATGCCAGCTTCCCAGCTAGCTTAGCATTTAGCGCATTAGAGATTTATTGTCTACAGGTAGGAGTACAATTAAAATCAAACTGTTTTTGCTATAGTATATTGCGATATATGGGCAGGGCACATTGCATACAGAACAGATGGCCGCTGTAATTTAAGGGTTGTTACATTGTGAGAAATTTGTGACGGATAGGAAACTACAGAACCCTACACTGAGCGTGGCCCGACACGCTCTTGTTCGGGTTTTATGTATAAGAAGACGATATTAAGAGTTTTGTAAAAAAAAGATGGAAGTTTCCGACATAATGTTAAATTGCCAATCATGTTATCAAGCTTGTAGAATAATCCTTGAATTCATCGTCATACGGAAACAATGACTTGCAACACAATCAATCGAACATGCAATAGATTTATGTTTTCCTTTATTGGACATAGTTTTTCAATTTGAAACGCATCGAAAGTGCACACTGATCATTAAATATCTCATACTTACTACTTTTACATATTTGGTGAGATTTGTTTGTGTTTAGATTTCAATTAAATAAATGACACGCACTTATAAGTACACCTAATATTAAGTAGAAAAGCAAAGTTACAGACTTTAAAGATGCCGTCATATTTCTTGAAGTAATATGTACCTAATGAAAATAAGGGAGCAGTGGTGGCCAAGTGGTAACGGCCTCGACTTACGAGTTGTAGGTCGCGGGTTCAAACTCAGCCAGGCGCATTACTTTGTGTAATTTATTTCATCACCACTGCTCTCAAAACGGTGAAGGAAAACATCGTGAGGAAACCGGCATGTCCTAGAACCAAAAATTCGAAGACATGTGACATCCACCAATCCGCACTGGGCCCGCGTAGTGGATTACGGCTCATTCCCTCTCCTAGAGAGAGGAGGCCTGTGTCCCAGCAGTGGGAACATTAGAAAGACTGATGATGATGATGGAAATGAACATTTTTATTCTATTTTTTTTACACTTAATCTTTATTTAAATATTTATTATCGTTGAGCATATTTATACTTAACAATAAAACGGAACTATCTCATTATCATCATGAAAGCATTATACATACAGCTTTATCTAAATAAATAAAAAAACTTTTTGATCTTCAGGAGGTGGTGAAATCCAAACCAGGTGAAAATGTTGTCCTGTCAGCATTCTCCGTGCTGTCTCCACTGGCTCAACTGTCTTTGGCTGCAGAAGGATCAACTCATGACGAAATCCTAACAGCCCTTGGTTTACCCAATGATAACGTGGTAAGTACATCTTAAGTTATAATATACTAACTTTTGCCAGTTGCTTTGCCCATTCCAAAGGAATATATTTCCGAGTTGAAGGATATAATCATCGTGAACCAAATTTCATCTAAATTCGTTTAAGCGAGGAATAATAAAAATACAAACAGACGGCGTACAATGTGAGAATGGCTTCATTGAAGCAAATATTGGATAAAAAGCTGGCAAAAACAACAATGACAACAACATGACACTTACAATACAACGTAGTAAAATAAACGTTCGTAATGTCGCAATAATACAAACTATTGTCATCTCGTCAGGGCCTCAAGTCTGATATTACAGTAGTATTAGAATACCTAGTCTATCAAAAATTGTTAATTTTGACAAGTTTGATAATCTACTAATATAATGGCGTCATTATGCCTGTCCAATGATCAAAATGCGATCATTCTATGTCATTTCTTTGATAAATGATGAAAGAAATGGCATAGAATGGTAATCGCGTACACAATGACAAATGAATATCTGACATATGCGGTAATCTTCTAAAATTGAACAGTTCCTTTGATCAGTGACTTACCATTAGGACATTGGTCATGATGATGAAGTTTTTTTTAACATTATTATTATATTTTTAATAGACCAAGGAAGTGTTCAGTGAAGTGACCAATCAACTGCGCTCCGTGAAGGGTGTCGAACTTAATATGGCAAACAAAGTATACGTCCGCAAAGGAGAGGTGTTGAACGAGGAGTTCGCTGTTCTGTCCAGAGATGTCTTCAACTCCGACGTTCAAAACATTGACTTCGAAAAGAAGGAGGACGCTGCAAAGGAAATGAACACATGGGTAAATTATACCGTACTTATTTTATGATCTCTTTTAAAAAAAGGAGATACCGTATAAGTATATGACTTGTTTAATTTGACTTGATTAAAATTATTATATTACATTACTTTCTTATCATAGTCTTAAATTTATTTGTATTTATTTATGCACAATACCGTTGCCGACATCTGTCAGTCGACACCGTCTATGGTGAAAACCAGCGCAGCGCTGTGGACTCGTCACATTTTGCATGTGCACATAGCATTATGCTGAGCGTTCGGCCATTTTTTTGCGGGCGTGGCACGTTTCTTTTTTTTAATATATTTTTTTTTCTTCTTTCTTTATTTAGACATGCTTTGTACTTTGTAAGAACAGATTTTCTTTCATTAATTGCTTATATCCAACAAAATACGTGGTATGGGTATTTTATTTTATAAAAAGTACAGATTTAAAAAGAAAAATGGGAGAGAACCGATGAAAAAGTGTATTTAATTTCATAAAAAATACAGATTTTTAAAGAAAAAACCGATGAAATTTCCACCACTAGGAAGGGAGTCCAGATTCTGGATCCGGTATTCGTTTGTGTTCAATGTCTGACTCGCTGTGTCTATCATTTCAGATATATACAAAACAGTAATGATTTTAGTTTCCCTAGTGTACCCGAGCTGACTAACCTTACTAATAACGATCCAAATGATGAAGACAATTTACTGTAATTTGGTCAATACTTTTTCAGGTTGAAGACCATACTAATCACAAGATCAAAGATTTAGTATCACCAGATTCACTTGACGAACAAACTGCCGCTGTCCTTGTTAATGCTATTTACTTCAAGGTTTGTTACTCCATTTAAAAAACAAATAATTACATTTGCAGGTATCACAGTATGTTATATATTTGTCATTAATATTTCTAAACAAAAATGTCAGCGCCTCAGACGTATTTTTGTGGTGAAATACTTAATGGTTTTTAAGTAAACATTTTTTTTTTTTCAAATTCTGTCATTTATATACGACATTAAGGTAATAAATTTATTTTAATTCAGGGTACATGGAAGACACCATTCTCAGCCAGCAATACCGAGGATAAAGACTTCTTTGTAAGCAAGGATATCAAGGTCAAAAAGCCTACCATGCACACAACAAGCACCTTCAAATACAGTGAAAGTCAGGAACTTAACGCTAAGGTAAATATTTTTTATTAGCTTCCAAACTTTAAAGATTTAAAAGAAACTTTACTATTTTAAAGAAAAAAATACCGAAGTTATCAAAAGGATTCGACCACAAAAATATATACAATATAATTTACTGTATAGTAGAAGAGATTTTTTTTGTCTGTTTATCCTAATTTCGTTTTAACTCAACCGATTTTTAGTAGCTGGATAAATTGTAGCAAGAGGTTGGTTCATAATGCATATATGATTATGGATATTGCACAAAAGAAGATCCGCCATATAAATCTAATAACATATTGGAATACTGTTTGTGTTGGAAATTTAATTTACCATTCCATTTGTATAATTTCAGCTTCTGGAATTACCCTATGAAGGAGAAGAATCATCGCTACTTATCGTGTTGCCCAACGAAATCGAAGGCATCAGTGCCCTTGTTGAGAAGCTAAAAGACCCATCAGCTCTAACAAAAGCTATTGAGGCCCTTAAATATAATCAAGTCATCGTAGATCTCCCCAAGTTTAAGATCGAAACCAAAACAGACCTAAAGGACGTTCTGCAAAAGGTAAGCACTGGTCTTCAATACATACGCCCACTACTATAGAAATGTAAGCTGTGGTGGCCGATTGATAAAGACCCCGACTTACGAGTTGTAGGTCGCGTTTTCAAACCCAGCCAGGCGCATTACTTTGTATAATTTTATCATCACTGCTCTCAAAACGATGAAAGAAACATAATAAGAAAACGGGCATGTCCTAGAACCAAACATTCGAAGACGTGTGACATGCACCAACCCGCACTGGGCCAGCGTGGTGGATAACGGCCCATTCCCTCTTCTAGAGAGGAGGCCCGAGCATCAGTAGTGGGAACATTATGAGGCCAATGCTATGCTAATGGCCGGCATGCTTCTTCGCAAATTATTGAAATTATTTACAACTAGCGACCACTCGCGACTTTGTACGCGTGGACCTCGTTTTACCCCCTTAGGGGTGGATTTTGATATGATAAGTACACTACCACAACATCTAGAGTCTCCTACTAATTTCTAAATTGCCTAATTTCAAGTCTCCTACTTCAAAAACAGAGACTTTCATACGAACATCTAACCCCCTTTAGAATCCCTTAGGGGTTTTTAATTTTCCAAAATTCCGTCTTATTGAGCACCTACATTTTAAAAGGAACCCCCATGAGAATTCATTTGAACTTAACTGGAACGTAACTCAGAGGTCGACATAGGTATAGTGTGTCGCGGACTTTTTATAGATATTTATAAGATCTACAATTAATTAAAGTATTTTATGGTTCTATCTTTTATAATTTAGGTGGCTTACGCAAAATAATTAACTTTTATAATTGATTTTTTACATCTTGTGTTCGAAAAACCAAAAAATTTTACGGAACCCTTTTTTTTTTTAAATAAAATTTAGCCTATGTTACTCGTGGATAATGTAGCTTTCGAATGGTGAAAGAATTTTTTTAAACGATCCAGTAGTTTTTAAGCCTATTCATTACAACCAAACAGACAAAGTTTTCCTCTTTATAATATTAGTGTAGATAATACATATTAGAGTAGACAATTTATTGGACTGATTCATTTGTAACATTTTTTTCAGCTGAACATAAACAAGTTATTCGACCAATATGAGGCTAAATTAACTAAACTGGTACAAGGTGAGCCAAGATTGTTCGTAAGTGAAGCTATTCAAAAAGCGTATATAGATGTCAATGAAGAAGGTACTGAAGCGGCTGCTGCTAATGGTGAGTACGATAAACGACGATACGATTACGATAAATACGGGTACGATTAATTAGAAAACACTAAAAAAAACCGATAAAAGATTATTATCTAAAGTTATATTGCAATTTATCTACTTTTATAAGTAGGTAGTTGCTAGTGGAATTACAATACCAGAGTAAGAAAAATACATTTTCCATTTTATTCTAAATAAAATAATTTATTTAGAAGAAATTTCTGTGAGGTGGTTCGGAAACATATCGGGTGTGTGTTGCCAATGAATGAAGAACAGATATGTCACTAGTTTTTTTTTTTAGTATGATTATGGATGATAAGTTAGGGATTACAGACCACAGAAATGATGGACGAATTGTTTGAAAAATTATATAGTCATCCCTTTCTAAGGTTGTCATAAACCTGTAGGACTTTAGGATGTCCTTTTTTACCAACAGTCGCTTGTTCTTGTGGTGCTTAAAAACGAATGTAAAATATCGTATACAACATTATTTTTAGTACATTCGAATATAGCCTAAATAAATATTGTATATAGTTCTTTCAGAACCAGTAACAGAATCAATCCCAATAATTTTTAAATCATATCCAATTTTTTCGAAAAATATTTAAAATTGGTCACAAGTTGACACCGCCGACAATAAGAACAACACAGGTCACAGCAGATCATAGCGGGTATTAGGCGCCAGCGCAAAGCTGAACAAAAAAACTCTCAGTAGCCCAAAGGCACGGGCTTGCGGATAAGGGAACAATGGATAGCTCGCTGTCCAACCATCCGGTAACCGTCCGGACAGAGGCCAAGTTGTCGACGGCTCATACTGTTCCCGCGCGCATCAAGGTGTTGTTGGCAAACTTGGCCCAGGAGATTCGTAGCCTCTTGGGGCTATAGATTCAAATGAAAGTGTAACACCAAAGTTTTGGAATAAGGCAAAGAAGGAATGGGGTGGGTTTTTAGTCACTAAAAGTCTGACACTATCTCTCGCTCCGCCCAAGGGCGGAAAATGTTATTGGATGATTTTTACCCACCATAAAAAAAACCTCAGTGGCCCGGATGGCCCGGTGCCCATGTATTTGTGCGGGTATTTAGACAACATAACAAGCTTATAACTTTGTGATTTTTCATGATGCAGTTATGAAATTTGAAAACAATTCTAGACACGTGTTTTGGGTTTCGTATAGGCTAAAACTAATGTTAAATTTTTTTTATTTAAAAATGTTAAGTAAAATATGTACGCGTTTACATTCGTTAATATTATTTTCCTTTTTATAATTTGATTGATGGTGTGGAAGAAATTGCACATCCATCACGCTTTTTTGTACAGATCGATTATCAGTAAAATGAAGAATTTCAGGCATAATGATATTTCTGATTCTTATACCAAAAAGTTGTTTTATATTAAAATTTCAATTGTATTCCAGCATTCGTCGTTAGTGATCGTTCGGATCAACAATTTTTTGATGTAATTGATTTCCAAGTCGATAGGCCTTTCTTTTACATGTTACAAATCAACTCTGTACAAGTGTTCAGCGGAGTACTCAACTCTTAGGTATATTTCATATTTTAAATTATGCATGGGCTTTGCAGCATTATATGCAAAAATTATAAAAACAATGCAGATAAATATTTCACGGTGTGTGTTGCATATATATGGTTCGTGTATTAAAAAATGAAATGATCATATTTTCATCAAAAGGGTTAATTCATTGCAAGAAAGCTAAACATCTAATGTTAACACCATTTTTGGTACTCCGAGAATTACTACTACCCACAAGAGGTAAACCACAGATATAGAACCTAGATAACGCAAGCATCTCGATCTGTATGGAAACTAAGCGTGCCATTTTTTACTGACTATTATGGCGTCATAAGCACTATTTGTGATGAGAAAATTAAATCGATTCAAAGACGCCGCCGCGTACGGCGTCCCCCTCGCTTCAACCATTTTTATATTTGTAGCGACATCTATGACGCCACATTGGAAATACAAGATATCCTGCATCGCGCAATGAAAGTTTTTCGCGTGATTAGAACATATCTATATACGACAGCCCGAAGTCAACTATC
This sequence comes from Mythimna loreyi, assembly GCA_029852875.1. Classification (NCBI taxonomy): domain Eukaryota; kingdom Metazoa; phylum Arthropoda; class Insecta; order Lepidoptera; family Noctuidae; genus Mythimna; species Mythimna loreyi. Next base: position 15,400,013 of record CM056782.1, on the reverse strand, counting down.
GGGCAGTAGCCCACCAGACTATAACACCTGTCTGGTCGGAGGATCCTCCCTTTTCAACGGAGGTATGTGGGACTTTACTCTCTGTTCCACTTACCTCCAAATATTTTTAACTGATATCCGACTAGCGCTGTACGCCGATGAGAGACTGACCGCGAAAGTGACCACTTAGGAGTTTTGTACGTAAGCTAGGCACGCGAAGTAGTTGCTCTTGCGTTATCTAGGTATATCTATATCTGTGAGGTAAACTAAATGTATCATTATTTATAACATTTCAGCCGGTTTCGGTGCATCACTAGCATCAGGGTCAACGCAAGTGCCAAAACCATTCAATGTTGACCGGCCATTTTATTTTGCTCTGATTATTGAGAAGCATCTCATCTATAACGGAATCTTTAAGAAATAGGTATCAGCTGTACACTATGCACCTATTTATGCACCTTTCAAAGTTAGTTATGTTACTATGGGATTTTTTAAGCAGTAAAGTAAAGGATAAAATCTACAAGTTTGTTATACATGAGCGCCTTGTCGCCTTCGTTTCATTTTTTTATTTGAACCGTTTACTTGAGAGCCGGTATTGTTAGTATTTGTAATATAAATTATAAGGAGATGAACCAAATATACAAAGAAATGTGACATCTCTCAATCCGCACTGCGCCCGCGTGGTGGATTACGGTCGATTCCTTCTCCTACAGAGGAGGCCTGAATCACGTCAATGGAAACAAACAAAGTTGGTACGATAGATGGGCTTTCCTTAAAAAGGATCATTGTACATACCAATATGAATATCTGACTATGAGACCAAGCCAAACCTCACAAAAAAAAACCATCTGCTCCATAGCATAGCATATTCACATAACTCGACATAATGTATGGAGCAGCCTGAATCGTCACGGCGCTCATGTCAGCTTTGTATAATACGCGAAATATAAGTTGAACCAATCCAAACGCAGAAACAGATTTCCTGGTGTCAATCGAGGTGGGGAACTGCGCGTAACCATAGCAACAAGTGCAACTTATTTATCGCGTAAACTATAACGTAGCAATTCCCTCATGAACTTCTTATTCTAAATTTTCATAATTTTCATTAACGTTTCTATTATATACGGGTGAATTCAAAAGTTTGGAGTGTGTCATCTTCCTTTTTTTTTATTTTCTTTCATATTATTACGTTTTAAAAAACATTCCTAGTCGTGTGTTTTTTTACGTTTTTGGGCTCTTGTGTCAATTTTTTTTTTCCTTTTTGGGGGGTGGAGTTTGTCTGGCTCCTCAAGGGTAACCAATAATCGCCGAGTTGGACATTCTCCTTTTTGAATTTTTTCCCGCTTTATGTCTATTATTTAATCTTTTTTTCTTCACCACTTGCTTTAGGCAGGTATATGCTGTCCACAGAATTTAAAAAAGGTCAATTTCTTCCAACCTTTCTGATGAACTTATGTTGACGCATGAGTACTGCTGAATATTTCAAACACAGTGCACGTGTGGTTTTAGATAATAATCTTTTATCGGTTTGTTTTTATCTATTCGTACTACCTATATATTAAATACAAGCTATGCTCCGTGAATGTACCCGCCTGGGTGCTAAAACTTTTTTCAACACACTTAGAAAACTACAAGACATTCATTAATAGGAAGAAATATGTTCAGCGAAAAATAAAAAATATATAATTTATAATAGAATAACATTTACTCAATTTATTTATTTATTTAATTCTTCTAAATAAATGAACTTCACCGTCCAGTCGTCTGGTAACAGTCCAGACCGAGCCCAGTCGTCGACGGTGCATAATGTTCCCGCGCGCTTCAAGGAGTTATCAGCAAATGTACCTAACTGCAGGGCCACCGGGGCCCCGTTCCGGTTTCGGAAAGGAAATTTCAACCCCGACATGAGGGCTAAGTAGGAATGGGGTGGGCCGTTTAGTCAGTAAGAGTCTGACACTGTTCCCCGCTCCGCCCAAGGGCGGGATTCGTCATTAGATTCCCGTTCCCAGCATAAAAAAAGAAACAAAAAAACCCTATCAAGGGGTGTTAAATCTGTGGGTCTTTAAGACAGATAGATATAAGACCTCCCTTTTTGACCAAAAGTCGTTTGTCCCTGTGCTGTGTGGTGCTTGAAAACTAATGTAAATATCGTATACAACATTATTTTTAGTACATTCGAATATAACCTAAATATATTTTTTTCAGAATCAGTAACTGAATCAATCCCAATCATTTTTAAACCATTAATCATATTTAAGTCATATTCTTTCGAAAAATGTTAAAAAAAGGTCACAAGTTAGTCACCGCCGACAATAAATGCAACGCAGGTCACGGCATATCATAGCGGGCATTATGCCGCTATGATCTACCGTGTTACTATCTCTCGCTCCGCCCAAGGGCAGGAGATGTCATTGGATGATTTTTATTCACTATAATAAAAACTTCAGTAGCCCGGATGGCCCGGTGACCATGTATTTGCGCGGTTAATCAAACAACATAACAAGCTTAAAACTTTGTGATTTTTCATGATGCAGTTAAGAAATATGTAAACAGATTCTTTACAAAAATATACTAGACACGTGTTTTAGTTTCGTGTTTCGGTTTCGTTTAGATTAAAACTAATGTTGTATAATCCTGAAATTTTAAAATGTCCGAATTACTATTTTTTTATCTAAAAATGTTTACTATTTTTATTTAACTTATGTACGCGTTTACATTCGTTAATATTGTTTATTATTACTTCTTTTTATTATTTATTATTATTTTCCTTTTTTTAATTTGATTGATGATGTGGAAGAAATTATTCATCACGCTTTTTTGTACAGATCGATTGTCAGTTAAAAGAAAGAATTTCCTATTTATAAAATGTTCTGTTCAGCACTACCCTTACGTAAAGATGGCTAGGAAGACATTTCTGATTTTAATACCCAAAAATTTTATGTTATTTTACATTAAAATTTTAATTGTATTCCAGCATTCAACATTAGTAATCGTTCGGCTAAACGAGTTTATAATAGTATTTATTTCAAAGTCGATAGGCCTTTCTTTTACGTGTTAAAAACCAACTCTGTACAACTGTTCAGCGGAGTACTCAACTCTTAGGTATATTACACATTTTAATTATGCATGAGCTTCGCAGCATTGTATGCAGAAATTATAAAAACAATGCACGTAAATATTTCACGGTGTGTTGCAAATATGGTTCGTGTATTAAAAAATGAAATTATCATTTTTCATCAAAAGCATTTCATGATCATTTTTCATTCATTGCAACAAAGCTCTTTCGTTAACACCATTTTTGGTACTACGAGAATTACTATAATTATTCAAAGACATGTGACATCCACCAATCCGCACGGGGCCCGCGTGGTGGATTATGGCCCATTTCCCTCTCCTAGAGAGGAGGCCTGTGTTCCAGCAGTGGGAGCATAAGAAAAAGGCTGATGATGATGATGAGAATTACTATTACCCACAAGAGAAAAACTAAATGTGTTATTACTTATAAAATTTCAGCCGGTTTCGGTGTATCACCAGCATCAGGGTCAACGCAAGTGCTAATACCATTCAATGTTGACCGGCCATTTTATTTTGCTCTGATTGTTGAGAAGCGTCTCATCTATAACGGAATCTTTAAGAAATAGGTATCAGCTGTACACTATGCGCCTTTCATAGTTAGTTATGTTATTGTGGGATTTTTTTAATAAAATAAAGGATAAAATCGAAACAATCTACAAGTTTGTTATACATGAGCGCATTCGTTTCATTTTTTAAAATTTGAACCATATACTTAAGCCGGTATTGTTAGTATTTGTATATTAAGTAAAGGAATGAACGTAAATACGAAAATTTTATACAATATATTTAAGGTTTAATTTTTTTTTCAAATTTAAACCTTAAATTTTTAAACCTGTTTTTATTATTTTTATCAGAAATTAAAACAACGCAAACGAAGCAACTTTCTTATATATTTATGTTTGATTTCGCGAGTTCAGGTTTGCTCCCTTAGTAAAGGCAACTTATAATGTATACAGACCTCAGCTCATTTTTTTTTTTGTTAGACCATGTAGTTCTCATACGAATCAACAAATTTTATGAAATTGTTAAGCGATTCGGATTATACATTGTTAAATAACTTTATGTGTAGAATGACTACTAAAAAGGGTAAACACAAACTAACCTCGTATACTTATTGCATTACAGCATTTGTATTAGTTACTAAGACGGCTAAATTCGTACAACATCAAACTCGGTTCAAGGTTGACAGGCCTTTCTTTTACGCCTTACAAACCAAATTTGGAATACTATTCAACGGAGTACTTTATTCTTAGGTATTTCAACTTAGTTATTTTAACATGCATGGGCTTTGTAACACTCCAATTTTGCCAATATGGTTTAAGGTACTACTAATTAATAGTTTAAAATGATACAATTATTTTTATCTTACAGCTATTAACAATAATAGTAAATAATAAAGTATTGTTGTTATAATAAAATAAGTAAATATATTTATTTATACACAAATACCTAAAAACAAAAAGGACTCTAGACACACTATGTTGCGTCGCCAGTCCATGGTAGACATTCCACCCATACGTACACAACGTTTTGAAAACACTTTCATTATGCGTACAGCTAAGGAATCTAAATCTCTACCGGAAACTATGTTTTTTGATAGATATGTCTATCCTAGGCGCCATGTAAGTCAATACGTATCGCATCACGATTAGCAAAATTGGCTACTTTATAGAAAGCAAAAGAAAAAGTATTTAGTTTTTTACACTTTACTTCAACCTGCACTTTCCACGTGAGTTTATTGTATTTGTTCAATCCCACAAATTTAGTATTGTGGGTTGTGTTAAGAGGCGTTGCTTTATAATTAATATGCAATGGCTGTTGTTATTTTTTTATTGATTAAAGTGCATAATCTTTTTCTAATTGATAGCCTCTATTCTAAAGTCTGACCTAATGTATCTTTTTTTTTTCATAAGTATACAGTTCATCTACTTCAGTAACTACTGTAGTATCATCTGTGAATAAAACTGTTGTGGGTTTTACATTCTTTAGAAGATCATCGATATATACTAGAAATAGTGGGAGCCCCAATACACCTTGGGGTACACCATATTTGAACATTCTATAATTTAAACGATATATCATTTCACTTTTAATTTTAATGTTAATGTTAGTTATTTCCGTGTATTGAGCCCGATTACTTAAATATTAAATCATAAGATCTAGTCTAGAACTAGTTTCTCAATATGTTTACGGTGGTCAACATAATCGAAGGCTTTGGTAATATTCCTTTTAAAATGGTACATGTGAAATATTTTTAAGACATTATTTTCTGCAGGTTCATTACCCGAAGAAGATATTAATATGTATTGCACTGCAATATTAAGACTTATTTTTTCTAAAGTCATTCTGTTTTTCAACCAAAATGTTCTTACACTAGAGGAAGCTGGATAACTGGCTATAGATAATTTTGAACTCAAAAATATCGTCGTCAAAGCTATCGAATCGGCCAATAGTTTTAATTGAAGTCTTATCTCCTTTCTTATGCAACGGTTCTATAATTGTCATTTTGCGTTTATTTGGAAAAAAATCCCTTTTCAAAACATAAATTTATAATGTAAGACAAAGGATGTCGAATAACGTGATGGAGACTACATTGGTTTTAAGGTTTTTTTCTTACGATTGACAACATAATTACCTTCAACGAAATCGTGCGCAAAATAGGCATCAGTGTTTCTCGTTACATTATTCACTGTGTGTTGCTGTATCAAAACATGAAATTAAACAATCTTACAATTTATGACTATTGTCATTAATTTATGCTATTGTCTACAATTCTTCCAATCTTATAAAATAAATTTCTTCCAGCAGAAATTTATTTTAGAAATAAGCAGTACCTTTGTACAATTCTTATAATAATTTATTTTCTGCATATGTAGTTATATGTGTCCGTTACCCACTATAATCTACATTTGTAACACAGGCATACGTTACCAAAACTTTAAATAAACTATACATACAATGGTTGTCATATCAATCGATTTCGTTTTGTCAATTCGAATAGATAAAAAACTGTAATTTAATTTTTATTTTTATGTCAGCATGTTTTAAATTCAGTGTTTTATTTGTAAAATTGCAGTTTTCGAAGAAGACGGAAGTTCGTTTTATGACGATCCGACTCCATCCAAGTATTTTTCAGCTGACCGGCCATTTTATTTCGTACTCATTATTTACAACAAAACCACATTCAACGGAATTATTTACAAATAGGTATCCGTTCTCGTTATATCCATTAGGGTGGCAAATGGCGAAAACAATCTTCATTTTGTGTACACAACTTTAATGTACGATCACTCATTATGTTTATTGTTTATAATTGTGACTCATACGTACATACATAACCAAAAAATTTAATTAAACTACAACAGCCTATCTTCTAAATTGACAATAATTTTAAACAGTTAATATTAATACATTGCGGAGCTTTCTACTATCAGGACACACTCAGAAAAATGAGGTCAAAGGCAAGTTGACCTCACCACATTGACCAAATAACATAAAATCTTTTTAACTATAGACAACTTACCTATTTTTAACACATAAATTATTCGTTCTTTTAAATTTATAACAACAGTGTGATAAATATACATATAATTAGTACAATTCCGGAATTCGTAGGAGAGAAAAAAGTTCGTTATAATATTATGAGTGGACCGATTTCAACAAAGTACTTTTCAGTCGACCGGCCATTTTTTTTCTTACTGTATTCATTTATTGATAACAGAATTACTTTCAACGGAATAGTTTACTAATAGGTATCGCTCATTACATAATTTATTATAAATTTACAATGGTGTGTTAAAACATGAAACTTACACTTTGTGTACGGGTCTATAACAATGATCCCTATATTTTACACTTGTGACACATGCGTGTTTAACCAAAAGTTGAATTAGATTTACCACAGAACTAACACTTAGGTGTTTTAACAATTTGAGTTCACCCAAGTCTTTTTCATTTAAACGGCCATTTTATAAGAATCACAAGTTTATTTTCTAAATTTAATTAAATACAAAATTCTAAACAGAACTTCATAACACAGGCTTCTGTTATGAAGTTCTGTTAAGAATGTGTGAATTTAAAAAAAAACAACTTTCTGGTTTATTTCCTTCTTAAAATACGAATAATACGTTTTAGATTTGTAACAACAATCATAAAGTGGTTTGATTTATTTTTACGATTTCAGAATTCGGGGTTGCTCTTGGATTTTCGTTAAATGTCGAAGTGATTCCACCAAAATACTTTTCAGTCGACAGGCCATTTTATTTCTCACTGGTTGTTGACAACAGAATTACCTTCAACGGAATTGTTCGCAAATAGGTACCACCCCACTACACCATTGACGGTTTCAGGGTAGAATATTCTAAAATATGAAACTAAAATATGTTTATATTTATTAATACTTTATTGTACACCATTACCACGCACGCATGCATTACCTATGTGTGTCTATAAAATATGCAGTTTCATCGCTTTTATAATCTTTACTTGTGATACATGCATGCAACTAATAGTTTCAATTAAACTACTATTTGTATCGCTCACTAATAATGTACTACTGTGATAATGTACATTTCTGGCACGTGCATGCATAACTAATAGTTTTAATTAAACTGTTACAGCTGAACACCTGGCGTAGATATTAGTTGTAGCAATTTTTTTATTTATATAAAACAAAAAATTAACTGACCCGGCGAACTTTGTTCCACCTTAAAGGCTATAAAAATAAAAATACAAAAAAAAATATGAGGGATAAAAAGTATTTTGACCTTATTAGCTACCTCCCTAACAATTTTCAGCCAAATCGGTTCAGCCGTTCTTGAGTTATAAATTGTGTAACTGACACGACTTTCTTTATATACAAGGTGTCATTGACATGTTAACGCAAACGAATACCATGGATCCAGTACATGATTCTGGACCCCCCAGTGGTGAAATTTTTCGTCGGTTTTTTTTTTCAAATTTTTGAAAAAAAGTTTTGTTTTTTTTTTTATTTTTTACTAATAAAAATCGTTATTCTAACCAATCCCAATGATATTTTAGAAAAAAAAAGAAAAAAAATTTTACAAAAAAAATATTAATAAATTAATCATCGAGGCAAATAATGTCGTTATTCAAATCAAACCCGATGACATTTTTAATTTGGAGTATAGTTCACTCACTTTTTCGCAAAAAAAATGTTAAATTGACGTTTTTATACAGTTTAATTAAAAAAACGTTAAAAATTCATCAAAAAAATATTAAACAAAAAACGACAAAAAATTCCATCACTGGGGTGTCTAGAATCATGTACTGGATCTATGGTATTCGTTTGCGTTAACATGTCAATGACACCCTGTATATAGATTTGTGCTTATAACATAGGTAAAGGGGTACAAAGGCAGTCTTAATGCCCAATTTCAATAAATACAATCACGAAGACTATCAGAACAAATTCAGGAAAATGAAGTTGAAAACGGGCCAAAAACTGGTTTTGTTTTGTTTTGTAAATGTAGTCTGACAGTTTTGACCTTTGTCTAAAATATCCGTACTTTTAGGAATAGCATCTAAAGGTATTCCTAAAAAACATGTTTTTTTTTATCAGTTGTATTTAGCTTGACACATATCTCTCTGTTGCGTTTTACAGATCTCAATGTTGTAAACAAATGGAAGAGTTTAATTTGATTGGGCTGTCTCAAAAATGATAGTTATTTTTAGGGGTTTTATTTTGTAACTACAGCTTTCAGTAAACACAGCATGCAGACGTCTTTTTTGGATTCTTAAACGCAATTTTTTGTCAGTGGAATTTCTGCATATTAATATATTAATCTAAAAGTAACGTAAATGTAACATGGGCTTTTTGGAAATAATAACAACAGACCCGACTAACTTTTTTGTTATATTATAGAGTGCATAGAGTACTCAACTGATTTTGGTTTTTTTTTTCTAATAGTTCACATGAAACTTCCAGTTTATTTCCCTCTTAAACTTGTTATTAAGCAGTGTTATAATAACGAAGTTTGTTTTACACGATTTCAGTATTTGTTGGATTAGGAAGTGGTGCGCCCGACCTTGAAAATCCACCTAAAACTTTTACAGTTGACCGGCCATTTTATTTTGAACTGATTGCTTACAAGAGACTTACCTTCAGTGGAATCGTTCGCAAATAGGTGTCACTTTTGCACTATACGCCCTTCTTGGACCTAAATCGATGAGTTTTTGAATAAAGGCAAAGGATTGCGCTGAACAAAAGATATTTTTTTTTTATATTGAATTAAATTTTTATTTCTATATTTTACATAATAACGTGTTTTTTTTGGAAATTGATTTATGATGCATTTTATAGGTAATTTGGTCCTGAAATTCTGAATCGAATACATAATTCAAATTTTCGTTAAATTATAAAGATGATTTCGTTATATTTTATTATTGGGATTTCGAAGATTCTAAATTTTTCATGGTTATTCATGTTAAAAGGTCATTACGTCATTTTATCTCATTCTTCGGATGGTGTTTTGTAAACATTGAAAACAAGTTTTCAATGAAAAATTTTTTTTTTCATAACAAGCTTTTATAGCGGTGGTCTATACTTATATAAATAAAACTCGTCAAGACGATTCACACGAGCCCAAACTCGACGTGGTTGTGCCGTTTAATTACAGAGTTCTTGTGGCTACCTCGCGATTCCATCATCAGATCAGCTCCATGTCATCATAATATTGCATTGTCATCCGAACTAAACGTGTATACCAAATTTCAGCTCAATCGGAAACCGGGAAGTGGATCAAATTTAAGTTGCAAGATTTGATTACAGAACGACAGACAACGGGACAGGTGAAACTAAATAAAAGCTTGTAAAAATGTATATTAAATATATTTCCACTTACAGGGATTGAATAAGCACTTGTTAACTTTTTGCTGTGTTTAGGGTTTGGGTTCTGGGATGTCTCGTGTTTCAAAGTCTCGAGACGTCTCGTGTTTCGAAGTCTCGGGACTTCTCATGTTTGGAAGTCCCGGGTTCTTCGTAATTTTATTTGATTTTCAGATTAATAATAACATGTGCATAATTTAATGTTTTGCAAATTCAGAGTGAAAGAAGGTTAATTTTATGATAATCTGAGTCCACCCAAGTATTTCTCAGTGAACCGGCCATATTATTTCGTTTTGATTATTGACAATAAAACCGCTTTCAACGGAATCTTTTACAAATAGGTATCTCGTTAGGGAGGCGAATGTTTATAACATGGAAACAAAAATATATATTTTTTGTTTTCATTGTAAGTCTTTAACATAGCCCCATCACTCATTATATTATAGTTTACACTTGTGACTAATATTTTAAGTTAAAATTTAAATTAAACTATCACAGCCTAACATTTAAATTGACAATCATTTGACAATGTAAGTTTTATTTTATACAGTATCAAAATTGATAAATGTGGTTGAAACTTCGACATATATAATCTAATTCTACTCAAGTACTTTTCAGTCAACCGGCCATTCTGTTTTTTACTGATTTTTTACTAATAACCAAATTATCTTTAAAATATTTGTTTTTCATCACACCATTCATGGTAAATTTAGTGAGGTGGGTGTGTGAAAACGTGATTTTATAAAATCATAAATGTTTTGCACTAATTTACAACATAGTTTCATCGCTAACTATAGTTTACACTTGTTATACAAGAGCACATAACCAAAAATTGAAATTTAACCACACACACCTTTCCATAAAAATTAACATTCGTTTTAGAGACTTCTACTGTATCAATACACATTCAGGAAAACGAGGTGAAAAGAGAGCCAAACATGTTTTTTTTAAATCCAACAAATATGAACAAATACTTATTTCTAAACAATAACCTTCACATAAATCATCTGTTTAAAAAAATAATTAATAATAATTAGTTTCAACTTTATATTACAATGAAGTGTTTTGGTTTACAAGAACAATATGATAATTTTAGTGTTTTATTTGTACAATTTCAGAAATGCAAATGGCACCCGCAAGGTCGTTATTCCACAGAAAGCTTATACCCAAAAACTTTTCGGCCGACCGGCCATTTTATTTCTCTCTGGTTATTGACAAGAGAATTACCTTCAACGGAATTTTTTCCAAATAGGTATCAGTGTTTCTCTTTACATCATTCATCGTTTAAAGAGGGCAATATGATAATGCATGGAATCAAAGGGTACCTACAATGTTTGTTCCACTCGCATTGCTCACGATAGTTTACACTTGTGACACATGCATGCATTGCTAAAAGTTACAATTAAACTACCAGTTCCATTGGTCAACATAGTTTACATTTGTGAAACATGCATGCATAATTGTTATTCGGTGAAGCTACCACATTTTGTCATCTAAATTGACATTTGTTTTAGCTATCTGAATCGAAACAATTACGAAAACATTTACACAAGAAGGTAATAAAGAGCCAAAAACGACAAACGTTTATTTTGTAAATGAAACTCGTGCAGTTAAAAATATGCGAAATAAAAAAAAAACACAACTTTCTGGTTTACTTCCCTCTTGAAATAGGTACTAATAATAGTTTTTAGGTTTTATAATAACAATGTTATAATTGTTTTGATTTATTTTTACGATTTCAGAATTTGAAATAGGGCCCGGAAGTGCGTTCAATTTCGAACTGAGACCCAAATACTTTTCAGTCGACCGGCCATTTTACTTCTTACTGATTATTGACAACATAATTACCCACAACGGAATTGTTTACAAATAGGTACCACTGTTTCCCACTACACCATTGACGGTTTCAGGGTGGCGAATATTTTAAAATATGCAACTAAAAAATATTTCTATTCTCTGTGTGTACCTATAACATATTTCCATCGCTTTTATAATCTACACGTGTCATACATGCATGCCTAACAAATAGTTTCAATTAAACTACCGTTTGTATCGTTCACTATAATGTACATTGGTGTCACGTGCATGCATAACTAATAAGTTTTAATTAAACTTTCACCGCTTATTAGTTGAATTGACATTAGTTTTAGCAATTTGAATTTATTCAATGAGGGTGTTTAAGAATTTTCGCACCACCAGTTAGCGCCACTTAGCCGTCAGGTCCTTTCCTTTGAAAACTTATACATGACGTTGACGTCTAACGTTTGACGTTGACGTTGATGTCTAGCTAATGTCAGTAACATAAGCGTTTTGACAGGTGTCTGGACCTGACGCCACAGTGCTGCCACCTGGTGAATGACATCTTAGAAAACCCTCATTACGAAGACTTCTACTATCAGAACATATTTAGTAAATGAAGATGAAAGCGAGTCAGAAACTTTTTTTGTAAATTTAGTCTGGTATTTTCGACCTTTGTCGAAAATATACGTACCTAACCTAGGTGGCATTCGTGAAATACTGTTTTTTTAAGCAGTGACTTAAACGCAATTTGTTCGTCAGTGAAATTTCCTTAATATTCTATTCCAATAAGTAACGTAAAGATAACATGGGCTTTTTAAGAGATAATAACAACAGACCTAATTTACTTTCTTTGCTATATAATAGAGTGCTTAGAGTACTCAACTGATTTAGTTTATTACAAATAGTTTCCACATGAAACTTCCAGTTTATTTTCCTCTTAAAATCTTTATTTATAAGAGTTATAATAACAAAGTTTATTTCGTTATTAAATTTCAGAATTTCAAGTTATGGCCGGATTTAGTGGTGGGCCCATGATAACATTTTTAGTCAACCGGCCATTTTATTTTCAACTGATTGCTCAGAAAAGAATTACCTACAACGGAATCTTTTGCAAATAAAAGTTTTGCACCATACGCCCGACCTGGACCAACATAGAGTGACTAGTATCATGACTACAATTACGTGTTTAAGTATTAGTCACTCCAGTCACCTCATATAAATCGATAAATTTTTGAAACAAGACAAAGGATCACGCTGGAAAACGATAATTTATGCATTTAATAAATAATAACAATTTAATTTCTAGATTGAATGTGATGTCTTTTTTTTTACTATGATTTATGACTATATTATTTTAATGAAATCATCTGTCAACACGTCTCTGTACCGTACCTATATCTGCACGAAGCGGCGACAAGCCAAAACGCCGCGCCACAGTAATGTGGCTATGCCATAACATAGTTTTTGGTGTTTTCTATTCGTTATTGCTGTTTTTTTTGCTTCCCTTGTTTTCTTTTTCTGCTACTAATTTTGTTAAAATATCTTCGAATGTGAATCGTACATTTAGGGCCTGTCCGCACATCGATTTTTCCGCGCGGATTCTTCCATAAGATTCAATGTCTTACAGAACTGCGAAAAAAAATCCGCACGGAAAAAAATTGCTGTGAGAACAGGCTCTTACAGTGGTAAATTATATAAAGAATAAAAAAGTGCGTTATCTATAGATATAGTAACCTTCTAGCACTGGTCATCTTACATTTATGTGCATCCACTGCATACACTTTAGGAAAAATTACAACTAGATTCTGAAAATAGTTTATAGGCTGGTTTTAGACAATATTTTGTAATGTATTTTCATTTTTTAAACGGTTAATATAACTTATCCGTTTAATAAATGTTCTGTAAAGGTGCATGCTTAAAAAGTTCCCACTCACCCACAAATACTCCCTGAAATTGTTTTTTTACAAACCCTAAAAATGGTTTTTACAAAAATAATCCGCTGAACAGATATGGTAGTTGAATTATCACCATCATCCTACTACCTATGCAGTTTAGCAATCGCATTATGTTACCCGAAGTCACAGGACTATGAAAGAGTTAAGTAGGTGAAGGTAATAAGTGCACACCTTTACAATCTAAATGTCCGTATCAAATGTATCGGAGATGTCCTAAGCAGCATTTCCACCATTATCGTTGCAGTATTCGGTATCACGTATCTGAGTGCTATTATAGCAGAGGAACGCGTATTCAAGGCGGACCATCCATTCGTGTTCTACTTAATGGAGGAAGACAAAGTTCTGTTTTGTGGAGTCTTCCAGTCTTAGGTACATAAGCGTATGTTGGCGCATTACTTGCGCAAAAATAATGTTGGTCAAGCTGACCATTAAAAAAAATAACAGCTTCGCATCTGTTCTGCTTTCTGTTCATCTGGTATTTTATAATACCAATTCTGAACAACTTTTTTCTTCTATAGAAAAGCTAACCACGTTGTATTTTCTCGTTTCCTGGCTTTACGTTATTGTAGTGTCTTAATATTTTCCTTGTAGCAAAATACGTGCATGATGTGTAATTTTTGTCTTAGACAATGTTCTTACCTACTTAAATAACTTGTACTCTAATATTATTTAACAAAAAAACTAAATTATCTTAGATTACCACATGTTTCCTATTTTAGCGACTGGATAGTGGTTGTCAAACCAATAAATCTATGATTTTATCTTAAGTATTATCTCCGTAATCGTTGCCAACTCCAAAATAAAAGCATATCTTTAGATTAACTTAAAGAGTATTTAAATAAAGATAGCGTGGATTCGTTATTTAAAAAAAAATATGGTTATTTACAGTCTGCAAACTATTGATTTAATTACGTTTTTCGTTCGTAATTTTAAATGTTATACTAGATTTATAATTATTTAGTACAGATATAACAATCAAATTAATTAATTCGATCATAAACTAATCGAAACGAACATTTCAGATGTAAGCCTTGATGTCAGGGCCGCATTTAGATCCACCGCTGAATTCCTAGCAGACCATCCATTTATTTTTGCGATACTATGTAACACTAGCGAACCGAACAGAAAATTAATTACATTCACTGGAACATTAGTGAGATAACACATTGCACTATCATAGTATGTATCAAAGGAATAAAGCATGAGGTTAAGGAGATAAATATTTCTGCAGTGCAGCAACTTCTATGTCATAATTAACGAATAATATGACTGATCTTTAACACACTTAACACTTTTTAGCTAGTGTACTGATAATATTAACACATAGAATTTGTGGCATTACAACTCTGGATAATATACTGAAGGAAAATTGACAACACTCTGTAGTTGAATCTCTTATTTTCTAAAAATTCTACTTTCACACTTAAATTTAACAAGACGGCAAGGTATCAAGGCGTTTAAATGTTTTATGCAACTTAGCAAGCATGACATACCATAACATTGCATGGATCACAATAATTGGTTTTGGTGCATGTTAATTATTTACATAAATGTTGAGAAGTAAGTCCCTTATGTAAATGCAACCTTTTAAATCTATTTCCCCATCAGTATTTGTTTTGCAGTAAAAATAGTTTATTTAATTAAATGTTTTTTTTTTTTATTTGTATGATGTTAGATTTCCTGTTCGTCTTTGTTTTGCAGTAAAATAGTTCATTTTAAAACCTTTTTCTTTTTTGTTTTATGAAGATTTACGAGCAGTCTTTTTAATCTTTTTAATTCAGTAATTATAATTACTATTTCACGAAATCTCTGCATAATTAATAACACTTTTCTTTTATGTTTCAGGTTTATTAAAATGTAAGAATAATAATTCTGACAGGGTTGAAATCGAGCAACCGAAAATACTTGAAATCAATAAATTCATTATTTTTAATTCAATTTTTTGTTTCTTTTTTTATTCTTTCAACCACACCTCAAATTTATTTATAATGTGTGAAAACACAAATGTTGCCTTACCACCATGGTACAAGCAACAAAAAAATAAACGGCATTCTTCCAAGAATAAATACGTACTAAATCATAATAGGGCAATATTACCTTTGATACAACTGGAGAAATTTTGTCATTGAGATCGAAGCGGAAGTTGCCCGAGCCTTAGGCGAGGGTGATATGGAGCAGACTGCTGCAGTGACAAGTTTCCACAGGCATTAATACATTTACAAAGAAATAAATAAACGGGAGGTACCTGCTTGGTAACTGGCACTGATTAGATACATGTAATACAGTATATATACAAAAAAGTACCTATATCCTCCTCCTTAAGGTGGAAGAAGCAGGGTCGGCGAATGTCATAGTCATAGTCATAGTCATAGTTTTTTATTGGTAAGGGATTCTTACAAGTCATAAAAGTACAAACTGATACAATAATGTCAACAAAATTACAAATTCATCATAAACTGAATGTCAAATAATAAATACAAATAATTAAATACACATGTCAAACAAATAAAATAATATATAAGAATACAAATAAATCAATGTCAAATCACAAATTAAAATTAAATATAAGAAAAAGTCACAATATAAAATTAAGTAATTAATTCGTCAAATGAATAAAACGCTTGCTCGATAAGCCATTTTTTCAATCGAGCCTTAAAGCTGCTTATACTCGGGGCACCAGAAATAGCTGCAGGCAGCTGATTATAAACTGTCGGGCCCATAACATGAGTCGTCTTGGCAGATTTGGCAAGTGTCCTCGAGACCGTCGATAACTGACCCCTGCTTCTCGTGCAATATGTATGACGGCTGCCTACTTTTGGGTAAAGGTCCAAGTTCATCCTCACGTACAATGCAACCTGATATATAAGTATAGCAGGTAACGTGAGGATGCCCAGTCTAACAAAGTGGGGTCTAGCAGACACGTCCTGCGGTATCCCGACGATGGCTCGCACGGCACGCTTCTGCATTCGGAAAGCGCGCTGCCAATCTGCAGCACGACCCCATAGCTCAGCGCCGTATTGGAGTAGCGAGTGCACCGTCGCGAAATAACATGACCGCACATCGCGTTCGGGTAAGACGCGCGATATTCTGCCAAGAGCAAAACATGCGCTACCCAACTTACCGCACACTTTATTAATGTGACCATCCCACTTGAGGCAACCGTCAATTTCAAACCCAAGAAAGGTTATTGACTTCACCTGAACCAGACCCACTCCACCCACAGATACTGCCAGTGGTCGTGCAGACCGGCCTGACAGACCAAAGTGAATGAAGTGAGTCTTTTTCAGATTCAGAGCAAAACCATTTCTTTGGAACCACAACAACAATTGATTCGCGGCATCATTCAGCTTTTGCTCTAACTGATCCAGTGATTCAGCTGTTACCAACGCAGCAACATCATCAGCGTACATGACTACTTCTGCATCAGTCACAGCACAAGGCAAGTCATTCAGCAGCAGCGAAAAAAGTATGTTGGACACAGACGACCCTTGAGCCACTCCCATCTCCGATTTCAGAGGCCTGGACCTCACCTTTCCTTGTCCACCTACCACAATCTGAGTTCTGTCGCGTAGCAAGTCTGTCACTAAAGCATGCGACGGCCCCACCACGCCGTAATGCTGCAGTTTTACAGCTAACACGGCGCGATCAGCAACATCGAATGCCTTGGATAGGTCACAGCATAGGACAGCCACTTGCTTCTTTTGCTCACGTGCAGACATGACTCGATGTATGAGTTCGCGTGCTAGATCCGTAGTCGAGCGGCCTTCTCGGTACGCATATTGACGGTCCGAAAGGGCGCCCGTCTCCGACATGAATTTAATAAGTCGAGAACTCAAACCGTTCTCGAATACTTTGGCAATGGCGGGTATAATAGACACGGGTCTGTAATTGTCCACACAGTCTTTCTTCCCCTTCCCTTTGTACAGGGGTGATACTTTGCTGAGCTTCAATGGCGCAGGAAAAAAACCTTCCTTTACGCAAGCATTAAAGAGCTCAGCAAGTATATAAGCTAGCGGAGCTGCTACCAATTTCAAAAGTCTCATCGAGATGCCGTACGAATCATTCGACGGTTTAGGTGGGATCCGTGTTGTAATGATCTGATGAACTTCATACGCACTAAAAGCAGGAAATCGAAACGAGCGATCAGCCGGCGGGCGCGCCGCGCGCAGCTCGGCCTGCACGCGCAGCACGACAGCTCGCGGCGCGCCGCACGCCGCCGCCGCGCTCAGAAAACGTTCATTCATTGAGTCAACAACGGATTCTTTTGTGAGAAAAGGTGTTCCGTCCGAATTTCTTACTATATCAGTAAAGTCAAGAACTGGAGAATTGTCCTTGCCTCTCTCCTTATTTATAATAGTCCACATTGCCTTGGAAGAGTTTTTAGAGCCCTTTATAATGTCAGAATAATGTCTAGATTTTTTATTACTAATAAGGTTTACATATTTCTGTTGCATGTCAGTAATTAAGTTATGCATGTCATTATTCGGGTAACGATTACAAATGTCAACTAATTCAAATAATAATAATTTAAAGTCATTAATTTCAGATGTGATCCATGATGAGTCACTTTTTCTGGTATTACATTTCCGTAAGGGAAAACAAATGTCGAACTTATTTGATATAATGTTAATAATCGCTTGGGTCATTAACGAAGAACTACTATTGCGCAATCTTATTTCGTCCCAGTCAATACTAGCGATAGCCGCTACAAAACTAGCTTGATTGGCTTTTGAAAACGACCTGACATATCGTGGAGACTGAGACACAATGTTTTTATTGCGCATCACCTCGGTCTTCACTGCCAGATGGTCACTCAAGTTCGTAACTACTGGTGCCGTGTCCACCGAACCTGCTTGCAAGTTTGAGTACACGTGATCTAAACACGTAGAAATTGTCGAACTTATATGCTTGCATATGCTTGCATATGCTTTCGAATTTCGGTAATGAGACATGCCGCTTTCCATACGATGTTTATTTTCACCGTGAGAATAGTTTTGCTGAACAGGTTATATAAAGTATGCTTTACTTTATGTAACTTATTGCATCAACACTGTCTAAGTTTGAACCCGCGACGTTAAACTTGTAAATTGAGACGTTCTGGCATTTCATAGTGATAGTAATTTGATGCTACAAAAACACACTTACTACATCAAATTATAATAAGAATAATATTCCAGTTTTCTCCCTCCTACTATATTTAATCCTACACTACGGTGCTCCTACGGATTTTAACGGCGATGGCGGCTCCACATTCACGCCATTAAACCCTTCCACACCTATTGCCTCTCTCTTATGTCTCTAATAACGATACTCGAAAGGTAAACTCTTGAGCCCCGATCGAACGCCGGCGTTCGCCTCTCTATGGTTAGCTTTTGTCTATAATTACGGTACTCTAAAGGTTAAACTGTTGAGCCCCAAGCAAACGCCAGCGTTCGCACACCCGCATACCTATTGTCTTTCTATTGTATCTCTAATTGCGGTACTCGATAGGTTAAACTCTTTAGCCCCAAGCAAATGCCGTCCACATTCACACCTGTTTACGGAGTTTCACGGCATGACTGCACTAATCTGGAGTCGCCAGATAGTTATTAGACAAATTTAAAATCAAATAATGTAATTGTAATTTAACTAAAACTATTTGCTCCATTGTAACTAAGTGAACCATAACTGCCCCATGACTTATAAGACAAGTAAATAGTAGCTCGGTAGTTCCGTTGAGGAGCACTTCCATTGTCCAAGCACATTACTCCAGCAATTTGTTAAGAAGGAACACGACCGCCGCGGAAACTGGCTGATAGACAACGCTTTTGTGCCTTAATGAATACTGTCAGACGAACAAACGCTACACCACGGTAAGACTAATGTGGCCACCTTCCACCCTTGTTATCTTTATGGCCGTACCCATTGTTTATATTGAGCGATGTCATGATTTACCGCTTGCCCCTTTCAGCCGGCTTAATAATAAATATTTTAATTCGGAAACTCATTGCTGTACTGCAGGTTTTTTAAAAATGCATTTTTATTATGCAGTGATCTATAAGTTGATTCCGATTAAAAAATAAACTTTTGTCGTATACCTATATATATATTTATAAAATTATGAAAGGTAAATAGATAGCATCAAATACACTTAGAACTTAGCGGTGGTCAGGTCCACCACTAAGCTCATTTTTGCTTGCACTCGAAAGGTTCAAAGGTCCAAAGGGTTTATTTTACCGGGGCTCTGGGACTAAGGCACCGGGGCTCTGGGACTAAGGCAAGGAAGGAATGGGGTAGGTTGTTTCGTCAGTAAGAGTCTGACACTATCTCCCGCTCCGCCCAAGTGCGGGATTCGTCATTGGATGATTTTTACCTACCATAAAAAAACCTACAAATAACGAACTGCATTTGTATTTTTTTTTTACTTGCAATAAACTAGTGCTTGACTGCGATCCCACCTGATGGTAAGCAGTGATGCAATCGTTGATGGTAAGGCGAACTAGTTTATTAAGTGTGTGTATTATAATTTTTAAAAAGTCGTTAATTTATTTAATATAGCAAAGTTTGAACAAGCCACTGCGGTGCACGGCGTGTGGAACTGATGGCATTGCACCGGGAACAACTTCAATTAACGAACAATGCAGAGAAATCTTAACAGCATTTTCTTGTTCAGCGCTGCATGAAAGAGAATCAATTAGCCCGTAAAGTGAGTGCCAAAGAGACAATGGCGAGTGTTGGGTTCCGTGCACCTCTCTCTACGAACACCGTGGTAAGGCGGAAATCGCTCGGGTTCTACAAAGAATGCACGAAAATGTGCTAACGTTTAGAACTTAAAAATTCGAACAAGGAGACATCACTACTCGAAGATTTTGTACAAACTACTGGTAAAATTATTTAGTTTAACAGACATTGAAAAGGCTTTAATTTTTTTTGTGATACAGTCCATAGCAAAAATTAGATGCAAAGTAAAATCAAATAAAACATTGAAATAATCGAGAATATTTACATTAAAATAAGAAACATTAATAAAAACACAATCAGTTACTAAATGTCATATAATAGTACACAATACTTTACACCCAATGTCAAACAATCCTAAACAGAAAACGCTAACTTGAAGCTGCATCCACCTCTATACCAGGGACAGGTCTCAATTCTGGATCGGTTAAAAAACGAATAAATAATCTTCGAAAAAATCCAAATTTCGCGCTACAACACGATAACTTCACAGTCCAATAAGAACCCTAACTTTTGAATGTTCATACGTACACCTACCTATACCATGTACGAATAAAACACAAGTGAAACGAATGGATGGGAGTG
Organism: Mythimna loreyi; assembly: GCA_029852875.1. Taxonomy (NCBI): domain Eukaryota; kingdom Metazoa; phylum Arthropoda; class Insecta; order Lepidoptera; family Noctuidae; genus Mythimna; species Mythimna loreyi. Next base: position 15,379,055 of record CM056782.1, on the reverse strand, counting down.
ACGATAGCAGAAATCTGTTCTCTACAGGAAGAGAAAAGTAAAAAAGCAGTTGAAAACATGCATGGGGACTGCGTCACCGGTTGGATAGACAAAATAGGCTTTTTCCGTTCTTCATTCTCTTATTTTTCAAATTCCTGATTTGAAACTCGGTTCATATCGTAGGTATTATTTTTATCTTCGTGAGGATGCCAAACAATTGCGATTACCCAGGTTACACGTTCCTACTTTGATACGTACAGAGGTTATCGCCAAAATATGTAATTTTATATATAGATGTATTATTTTTGGAGTGTTATCTACAATTAATAAGTACACGAGGTCTATTAAGTTAATTAGTAGGTAATGATAGTTACTTTTTAAGGGAGGAATCGCTGGAAAACGGCGGTCTGAAGATTATTGCGGCGAAAACCGAGTACTTGGCCTGTAACACAGCAAATTCTGCTCCTGTTCGCATTGGCGAAGACACAGTCGAGGGCACGGAACAGGTCAGGTACTTGGGATCGACGTCAAGTCACGTATCTCGGCGGCCTGGGCGAAATGGCGTGAGGTGGCGGGGGTTATCTGTGACCCCAAAATGCCGGTTGGGCTCAAAGGACAGGTCTATAAGACCATCATTAGGCATGTCCTTTTGTATGGCAGTGAAGCGTGGCCTGTACTTGAGCGGCATAAATAAAGCCTGCGTGTCATCCGGGGCAGCCTTCAGGTCCGTGACATAGCGGATAAACTGCAGGAGGGTCGCTTACGTTGGTATGGCCACGTTTTACGAAAACCGGCGGACCCGGAAAACGAGGAAGGCCTGAGAGGCGTTGGATCGACGTCGTAAGGGACGATATGCGTGCTAATGGGCTTCAGGCAAAGGACGCAAAAGACCGAGCGAAGTGGAGGCGTTTAAGTAAAAAGCGGACCCCGGGCACCGAGGTGAAATCCAAGGTTGGCAACCGGGACTACCGCTAGGATGATGATGATGATGATAGTTACTTTTTATATACCAAAACAAGCGTGCCATAAATACAGTGATACACGTACACAGACAAAAGATTACTGCCTCGCAGAAGCCACTAAGTTTTTTTTAATAGTAGGCAAAACTCATCGAATGATGAATCCCGCCTTTGGTCGGAGCGGGAAATATTATCAGACTCTTACTGACTAAATAACCTACCCCGTTCCTTCTTCGCCTTAGTTCCAGAGGCCCGGTGTAACGCTTTCGCATCAAAAGAATTAGCTGTAGGGCCCCTAAGAAGCCACTAGGTGGATTTTACTTCAGTAGCCCTTTTAGTCAGTAAAAGTATCCCCTCTCACTACACCCAGAGCGAGAGAAGTAATTTGATGATCTATCTATTAAAGTTTGTTTTTCGTACCCGGTTAGCCACTCAGATCATTGAACATTAGCAGTAGAGACCCATCATTCGGCAATCATTCGCGTGCCTCAAGAAGTTGTCAGCAAACCGTAGGGACCCTGCAGTAGGGTCGAAACCAACTGGGGACAAGGGTTCGTATCTGAAAGGAAGGCTCTAGCCCTGGTATTTTTTTTTTATTAGGGACAACAAACAGCAATATATTAAATATTACAGATGATTGCAGTACTAAAATAATAAAATTAACAAATATAGGTACTACTCACGACGCTCTTCACAGATTACCATATAAAATACTTAGCATAGGTACAGTAAATAATAACAATAAAGGCGAACTTCAAGGTACTTAAAATACAAGGTACTTAAATAAATACACTTAAAATTATTGCTCGGTTGTATGTATCGGAAAACATATAATAAAGTGAAAAAAAAAACTAATATTAACTGCATCTAAATACAAGGGACATATGTAAATGTTTTGAGACAAGGTGTAGAAATCAGAATTAATAACATTTAAAAAAATATAGGTATAACTAAAAAATTAACATTATGGCTGTTCCTTTAAAGTAGAAATAATTTGATTTTTGAAATTTTTTTCATTCAGAAACATAATATCAATAGATCCAATTTTTTTATTATAAGTATCGACCAATCGGTGCAGCGGTGAGAGGTACGCCTGAGTTGGTGTGACAAAGATTAGTAGCAAACAAACAGCGTGAACGTACTTTTCTACTCAGTACTGTGCGAGGGACCAGGTAGCACAAACTTTTTACAATATATATGGTACTAGCTCTTGTCCGCGGCTTCGCCCGCGTACATCAAATATAGCCTATGTCACTCAGGAGTAAAGCAGCTTTCTATTGTTGCTAAAATCTTTCCAATCGGACCAGTAGTTCCAGAGATTACCTCCTACAAACAAAAAAATAAAAAATCAAACTTTACCTCTTTATTATAAAGTGTAGATGTAGATTAGTGTAGATGTAGATATATGGCGACATAGGAACGGGGTAGATTGTTTAGTCAGTAAGAGTCTGACATTGTCTGCCGCTCCGCCCAAGGGCAGGATTCGTCATTGGATGATTATTACCTCCCATAAAAAACCCAAAACCTTTGTAGGTATTAGACAGTGTAATAAAACAACAGTAAACAAGTGAAACGAGTAGATACCATGAACCCATTTATTTGCAATTGTTAGTTGTGAGTGATTGACTAATTTAAAGGCTAGTTAAATATCAAACGATTCAATTTAGAGTTTGAAAATTTCATTATAACTTTATCTACCAATTCAGTTTAGTAAATTGATAGTTAAATACCGAACGTTAGGAGCCCAATTAAAATATTGTTTTCGCTAGAGAATCGTTTGTTTAGTAAACGGTTTTTGATGTTATTCCACTTATATATAAATATTTTTTGACATACTTACTCCTGTTTCATAAGGGTGGTTCAACTAATGAGGTAAGAAGTCGAAATATATTGTGGCCATCTTGCTATGCTGGGGCCATGGGGCAATGTTACGTTACATACACTTTTGTAGATTTCTAGTCAATAAAAGTCTGACACTACTCCCGCCCCACCCAAGGGCGCGGAGATGTCATTGGATGACTTTTAACCATCAACTTGGCGGACAACCAGACGCAACGAACGAGTTTGCAGAAAAATAAACTTAACACCGCTAGATTTGTGATATAGCACTTTTTCCATTGAATAAACCAACTGTGTTATTATTTATAAGACAAAAACAAGGCTGCATAAAATATGTTGAGCGGCCACGCGAGCGCAGGCCGTCACGTTCCGAGCACTTACATCTGAAACAAAACCACACGGAGCTAACGCGAACTTCCATACCACACATTGACTATTAATCCACTACATAGAAAATGCAATACATTCTCCCGACTATCCGAGAAGGCTGAGAAGCAATATAAATATACCTTCATATGTACTGGGTGCCGAACATTGACACAGAGTAACGAGAGGCCCGTGGCATTAAATTTTCAGTTCCCGCCGCATCGCCACACGACATGGGCTCAAATTGAAGTAAATCGGACCACGTCTACTCGCTGCCCCGAGCCTACATTATGGATGTGTCTGCAAGTAAATGGCATTATTGATGCGTTTACCTGCAATCTGAAAACCATAATCAATCTTGGCCATGCTATTCTGACGCAGTAAAAAAATACTAGTACTTATAACACAAACTCTGCTTAGCTTGAGACTAGACGGTGTTGTGTGATATTGTGGAATAAAAAAAAATCAGAAATATAAGAGGACTACTGCCGACCCGTTTATCGTCAACCTGACCATGCTTCAATGCTTGCAGGTTTATTCAACGTAATCCAATGAGAAACTGACTGACATATCAATACACAGCCGAAACTACTGGGATTAAGAGCTTGAAATTTTGCACAATGTTTCTTTTTGTGTCATAGGCGAGAACTATACGCGAATTTTCCAAAATTCAGTCCCAAAGGGAAGACGGGTTTCAATGTATAGATCAACCTACTATAACGCAGACAAAGCCACTGATAGAAGCTAGTGTTTGATAAATAGGCAACGTGAAAAAAGAAAGATAAAACCTGCACGCTCTGTTGACTTCAGTAATTCCGTCATTCACTCCAATATTCCACAAAAGTTGTTCCAGGAAATACGTGTCTTATTTTATTTTAAAAATTTTGGACAATAATATTCGTCATCCCGAATGCTATTAAATTAAATGTGAAAAATTTTATTTATTTATTCTTCATGCAACACAAAGAACAAAGGTGGACTTAATGCCTTAGGCATTCTCTACCAGTCAGTCTAAATTAAATGTGAAAAACAACTAAACAAAAATTTGTTTTATTTTTTACTCTTTGAATTTATATTGATGTCTTTACTAGATTAGCATTACATGGTTTAATTTCAATAGAAACCTAAATATAATTCACAAGACATCTGCGTGGTCAAAATATATAGAGAAAGATAATGTAATAAGATATATAATAACGATATAATCACGTAAAAGCAGTTGTATGAAAAGTAATAAAAATGTATCTCGAGTTGAACGCCCAAGTTACAATAAATAAACATATCTCAAAAGAGTCCGAAGTCAAGAGATACTCGTAGTTTAATGTAAAGGGTAATTGAGAGTTCAAATTATCTCTTACGGTCTGCGATGATGCACACAGCGCACGTACCGCGTCTAATCTCGAATGCATTGCCTCGAATCGACGATTATCTTATATCTTGGGTTCCCCCGTACCTTTTACGATGAGTAGGCGAACCAAAAATTGATACACATAGAAGTGCTGATAGAAATATACACAAATTGGCTAATAGGTTCGACAAATTGAGTGCATAATATAGCAGTCGTTCCAATATTATAAACTGGTGTTAATTCCAGTTAATATGCGAAGTGTAATTTTGAATACAGCGTCGGTGCAGTGGTGGTCTCATGAATAAAGAATTGGATCAAACTGACCTATCGCGGCGCGCCAGCCCGCCCGACCAACGCGGGAGCTGTGAAAATTTTACTAGTGCCAATCATAACCTGGATTACCATTTTATAGCGTGCAACGCAATTGTACTTGACTTCTTTGCTAGTACTGCTGTCTGATGTTCGTGCAGGGTTTTTAGAAGCATTTTATAAAATGTACATTTATTAAGAGTGTGGCTGACTGGCTTTTACTGCGGGGGACGTGGCCTTTATCCACGCGAAAATAAAAATTATTTCACGGGTAAGTATGCACACTGCACTAAAAAGTATCCTCTCTCTCATACAGGTCTACACCGCTAAATTTTATTTATTTATTTATTCTTCATGCAACACAAAGAACAAAGGTGGACTTAATGCCTTAGGAATTCTCTACCAGTCAGTCTAGGGTGATGAAGAAACAATATGGTAGGTGTATTTTTTATTTTAAATTTTATTCGTATCAATCCCGTGGAGTGTCGATCCGGAACTTGAAACACAATCGATTTGTAAAAATAAAATTATAAAGTAAAGTACTTTTTTCTAAAACCCAAATTAATATACGCATGTACGAAATTAATTTCTTCAAGTAAACATCAGCTGAGCAAGTCTAATGAACTGTAGGTAGTGGTCGGTCGTTGCATACTAACTGTCCCGAGTCGGCCCTCAACCAGAAAAAAATCTATTAAAATTTAGCGGTGTATATGTGATTCAAATTGAGACCAAAAGAACCACAGGCATCACTGTTTGACCAACACTATAAGACAATAGACAAGATAGAATAGACGTTACATTTTTCAGCAGGTAACAATAAGAAAACGTAAACAAACAGTGACCACACACACATTCACACCCGTCACATTGTATAGTGACCCTGTGCCCCACAGGCTCACACAAATCGATTGATATACGGTGCACAACACCGTCAACTGCGGACAGGCTTTAGATGGCAGAACATTTGTTTCATATTGGATGCCCAGCCTCTGTGAACCCGACAACCAAACGTAACTATATCTATGAAAGGATTAACGGGAAGAACTAGAAGCCACACAGAATAACACTAAAACGCATCGCATAGGATTTTCTGAAAAGGGAACCTGTAGTCAAAGGACAAATGAACGACACAAATGTAGTTTTAATCATTTAAGAGTCTGGGACGCCCTTTCGCTCCAACCAAAACTGGGAATTATTTTGTAGTATGAATTTCATTAGTTATGTATTGTATATATGTAAATAGTACGCCACAAACTACCCGTGTATCTTTCTCCTCTGTCAAATCCATCCAAAGCTTGTCTTTAAAAAATCGCTTTCAGCGTTTAAACCACCCATTGTAATACTGTAGTAATTTTGAGTTCCTAATGTACCAAATTGTGTTTATGGTGTACCTACTATATAGAGTACATTTATCTATCTGTCTGGAGATACTATTCCGTGATTTATTTATTACGTTAAAAAAAATAAGCAATTTAGTTATTCAGTGTGCTTGATCAACAATCTCTATTAATTTTATAAATATCTACATCCCCTACCAGTGCCAGTATTCCTTGGGTTAAGTAAAAGTGCATCTACATTGCCCACAGAAATATCTCTTTCCTCTCTAAGATAATTGTGTTTTATCGCTATCATATAGATATTACTTTGTGTGTCTTACCTTGCGGTTTCAAACCCAGGCAGACGCTTTACTTTATGTAATTTATTTCATCACCACTGCTCTCGAAACGATGAAGGAAAACGTCTTGAGGAAACCATTATGACCTAGGCCAAAAATTCAAAGACATATTACTTTCACCAACCCGCACTGGGCCTTCTTGGAGGATTACAGCCTATTACAGGCCCTCTTCGTGAGAACATTATGCTTTTTTTATATGGGGAAAAATCATCGAATGACGAATCCTACCCTTGGGCGGAGTGGGAGACAGTGTCAGACTCCGTGTTCCGCTTTCGCATCAACCCTTGACCCCAGAAGGCGAGAACATTATGCTTGTGTTTTCATAAATAATTACGATATTCTCAAACGTTGTGACATTAATGGTATCTTATTAAACTAAAGGATAATATGAAAACACGAGGTAAAAGCCTATAATGGTAACGTAGATGACGGTATTTGTAATACATTGAGCAGTCATAATCCTATACTCAGAAGACCCTTGCGAGTCGGTTCCCATCGACGCGGAAGTAATATGTCACACCATAAGGTTAATTTAACGGAAATTAGACGAACGTAATCTGACGCGTTTGTTCCGCTGTGTCAGACGTGCACGGATGAGTTTGATGATTGGCTATGTTTCTTCCAATGTTTGAAGAAATAGGGGAACAATGGGGTATGCAAGTCATTTTTGTTTAGTGGAATTCGTACAGTGTACAATCTGAAGTCTGTATTTCCTGGTAACCACAACCTAGGAATCTTTAAACTCTTGAGCCCCCGCGTTCGCATATTCGCCTATTGTCTTTCTATTATTTCTCTGATTGCAGTACTCAAAAGGATAATTCAAGAATAAATAGGTGACTTCTAGGTAAGCGCGCTCCATCGTCGCTTTCCATCAGGTGAGATAGCTATCAAGCGCAAATAAATAAGTTTTTTGCAAGATAGTTTCCTACGTAATGGGAAACCGGTTGAACTACAAAGTGTATCACATTCATGATGTGTACAGCTAAGGAGTGTAATTATCTGGCGCAGTCAGTTTCCTGATAGCTACAATCTAGGTGTATTTAAGTCAAGACTGAATAGGTTACTTTAGGCAAGCGTGTTTCATCGTCGACCACATCACCACTTCACATCCGTTGAGATAAAAGTCAAGCCCGAGCCTCATCGATCTTTCATTAAAAAAGTTTAAAGGTAGGTATTTGAGACACCATTCAACTACATAACTATGGGCTTGACTCGTGCCTACATACCAACATAAGAGTAGATATTTACGCAACTGCAGCTGGCTGTTTCTGTAAGCCTGGTCGAATTGACAACAGATCGACATCTAAAAAGAGAATTTTAGCTTTCGCACACAGTAGCACTTTCAACTTTGTACAGTAAAGGGAGTTATATTGATGATATAAGTAAATTCGTAATTTTGTTTTTAGTTCATTAGGCCCCAATGGGGCTTATTAAGATCATAAAACACCTCAAAATCGTAAATTCTTACACAATGTCAATATTCGCCTAAGGTTCAGGTTCACCTAAATTATTCCCATAAACAATTCTCATTTTATGACATGTTATTTCAATTAAATATTCTTCATATTCCTCTTCCTCTGCTCAAAAGAGTGATAATTACTAAGTCCTAATCAACCTCATTAGTTCATTAAGCTTCAAGAGGACACCGGTGTACGCACACCTATTGTCTTTTCCGTGTCTGTAACGACGGTAGTCGAAAGGTTAAAACAGAATAACAACACAGTTCCAATCAAGCATTAGTTGTCCGAATGTGAGAAGGATAAATATCCTCACACACATCATGCGTAAGGAATCAAATGACATTGTATTTTTTTTAAAGTATCACTAAATTAGTTGTATCACCAATAAAATCTCCCCTTACTATACACCAGTGATTCCCAAAGTGGTCTAGGTGGACCCCCAGGGGTCCACGGGGGACTTGCTGGGGGTCTACGTAGGCGTGAATAAAAAATGGGGGTCCTTAAGACGTTAATGGGGGTCCACGAAAAGAAGATCGGTCACGTCCCATATAAAAAAAACCCAGAGCCGACAGAAAAGTGACATATCTCAATTTTTTTGTTATTATTTATATAATCATATTATACAGTTTTTATATTAGAAATCAATGGCTAACACCAAAATATAGCCTTATGTTTTTGTTCAGGATTTACACTAAAAAAGTACAAAATGCCTACTTATCTACACAATTCGTAAATGTATGTAACTAGATGACGATAACGTAGTTATGGGATGTATCTAAGAGACCTGGAGATACAGCTGTATTATATAATTTTTGAATTCCTAGTAGAACATTTAGCTTAGGGTTCATAACGTTTGTATAGGAAGTTATTTCGGTAGTTATTTAGCACAGTCATACTGTAGTGAGCATTTGAAAGCCACGGCAGTATATAACATGGAAATATATAGACATCCGGCGGCAATTGAGGGCAGAAATAATTCAAAAATTATATAATACAGCTGTATCTCCAGGTCTCTTAGATACATCCCATAACTACGTTATCGTCATCTAGTTACATACATTTACGAATTGTGTAGATAAGTAGGCATTTTGTACTTTTTTAGTGTAAATCCTGAACAAAAACATAAGACTATATTTTGGTGTTAGCCATTGATTTCGAATATAAAAACTATATAATATGATTATATAAATAATAACAAGAAAACTGAGATATGTCACTTTTCTGTCGGGTCTGGGTTTTTTTTGCCTGTTCTTCTTTATCTGCTTTTGATAGTAAAGAGCAAAAATGTAAGCATAGTTTTTATAAGGGCCTACCTACATTGTTATAAGTACCTAACTAAGCAAATAATATTTTAATAAGGCAAGTGACTGTTACTTGTCCAAACTTGCGTATTTGATATTAGTAGGTAAATGTTCACAGATACACCCTGTATAGGGACAGAACTCAGAAGTGATACAATTTTTATTTTTTGGCGACTTTAAGAATGTGGTAGAAATGTGCAGCAAAATCAGTAAAATTTTAAAAGTGGTCCACGAGAAAAATAAGTTTGGGAACTACTGCTATACACTATTTGTGAGGTCTTTCATCCGTTATAAACTGGGAGACAGATTCATAGAATTGGATATTTTGGTCTAAAACACTATTAGATGTCTTAGGAGAGATTCAAATCTGTAACACACAAAAAAAATCGCTTTGTCATATCGTGGTTATAGTTAGATGTACTCTTTATTGTAGGTACACCATAAACACAACTTGGTACATTAGGAACTTAAAATAACTAAGGTGTTACAATGGGCGGTCTATAGGTAGTTATTTTAGTAGAAGTCAGTTTGCTCACATAACTACACACTTCCGACTATCCGGCCGCACCCAGGCAGCAAGGGCACAGCGTCCGATGTGTGCCGACACTAACATTACTATTGGAAGATGTTTGTGTACTGTACCATCTACTTTTAGATAGCAATCGGCTTTAAGAAATGTTTTACTAGTTACCTACGACAGTTTTTACAGAAACCAGAAACTTTCATTTCAAGTAGACCTTTCTCAGGCACTTTTAAATTGTAAAAATGTTGGTCAGTCAAAAAATTGAAGCTAAATTCCTAGTTCCAAAGCGTAGATCTCTATGGAGAAGAACGTGCAAGAAATTTCATGGACACTCATTTTAAATCATATTATGAGTTACTAGCTTTTGCCCGCAGCTTCGCCCGCGTACATAAAATATAGCCTATGTCACTCAGGAATAAAGCAGGTTTCTATTGTTGCTTAAATTTTTCCAATCGGACCAGTAGTTCCAGAGATTACCCCCTACAAACAAAAAAACAAACTTTACCTCTTTATTATATTAGTTATGAGTTATTGTACACTTAAGTCTCAATCACATATTTCATGTCACTTCTATTATGTGAACATTGAGTGCAGATAAATAAAGAAGAAATATGGAGCTAAAAATAGAATTTCTACGTACGAGTAGGATAGTCCTCGTATTGTAAAATCATCCTCTTTATATTAATAATAACCTCATCAAAATCTGTATAAAATTCGCGTAAAATTTACTATTTAACATGTACGGAGTCGGGGTGATTAGTCAGTAAGACTCTGACACTCACACACTCTGTCATTGAATGATTTTTACCTACATATAAAAACCACAAAAAATACAATGCAGGGTAGCAAGAATTAATTTACATACTTTCACAGATCTATGGGCGAGTCAGTCGACGGTATTTTTTTAAAATACCGTCTTTAAAAACACAATATAGGTGTGCGAGCGCCGGCGTTCGCTTGGAACTTGTGAGATTGAACTAGATTTTGTGTGTCATGTACATGGAAGTGATGTGATGACGTAGGGCTGTGTTTTTGTGGTTTGTATGTATTTGGTTGTGCTTTTACAAAAATAGTTTAATGAGTGTTGTGAGTCGTTGCTACGGATTAAAAGTACTAGAAGGAGTACTCGAGAGTATGTTTAAGAAAACTATTACACCATGGTGGTAAGTAATTTTCAGTTCATTCATTACTTAGGTCTTGAATGCATTCACTTTCTTTTTTCATTTAATTCTAGGCAGGTTAACTAATAGTAAAGACTCGTAAGTAATTTAGGCTATTCGATGCCATATGGTAATTTAAGACTGGTTTAGTTTTATAACGATAAATAGGTCAATTGATCTTTGCCTATAGTTTTACCATTGAGAGCAGTGGTGGCCGAATGGTAAAGGTTCCGACTTACGAATTGTAGGTCGCCGGTTCAAACTCAGCCAGGTGCATTACTTTGTGTAATTTATTTCCCCACCACTGCCCTCAAAGTGGTGAAGGAACTCAAAAAACCGGCATGTCTTAGAACAAAAAATTCGAAGACATGCGATATCCACCACACACGCACTGGACCCGCGTGGAGGATTACGGCCAATTCCCTCTCCTAGAGAGGAGGCCTGAACCCAGTAAAAAATTATAAAGCTGATTATTAGCTACCTAAAAGAAAGATTCCTTTTGAATACCGTAATTAGAGACATAATACAAAGACAACAGTGTGCGAACGCCGGTGTTCGGTCGGCACTCAAGACATAGTATAAAGAGAAGGGAAGTAGGTTATCTTCATACAAACGCACCGCGCGCGGCTTGTATGTGTGCGCCATAGTATCTACGCGTCGACGCACGCACACTATAACAAAATCTCGAACCGTTTCTCAGTGCGCCAGTCGGGGCTAACACTATACGAGTTTCGCGCGTCACTGCTTTTCGGCACCGCTAAATCAAAACAAAATGTCTGATAATCGCAGGAGAACGTATTGCTGTGTGTTTGGGTGTCTTAACAATTCATTCTAGCATATAATTTTTACTTGATTTTGAGATACCTACTTATTTTTTGTTGTATTAGTTTTCTATCACACAGAGGAAGCAGGTAGGTAGGCTTAATTTCTACTTTTGATCCGTCAATTAATTTGCTGCTATTGCTTTGTTTACGTTTGGTTATGCCGATTTCTCAGTTACTTTAGTTTCTCACCTACTTACAGTTAAAAAATCGTAATTCAAAATAAATAATTGACTAATTGTAAATCAGATATACATATAAAACAAAGTTCGAATCATAACAATAAATTCGATTATAGTCTAAGAGATAGGCGTTAGTTTTTAATGTTGTTTTAGTGTTTCTTTTAATTATAATATTTTAGTCACTTTATTCATTTTTAAGGTTCCGTGCCTCAAAAGGAAAAAACGGAACCCTTATTTATTTATTTATTCAGATAGGATCAGTTCGTTGTCCCTTCGTCTATCTGTATGTCTGTCTGTTAAGACCCTTTATCTCGAGAATCCGTGATGTATCTAGTTGAAATTAAAACCATAGTCCCTTCAAGCTGTGAAAAAACGAAACTTTTAAGTTAACTGTTATATCGCAAAAAAAAAAACGTATTTTTTTTATACCAGTTTTTTATTTTTATTATATAAGTAAAAAATACAACTTCCCGACCCTTGTCAATTTATAGGCACTGAATTAAAAATTTGCTAAAAGTGACAACCCTAAGACAGTAGGCAATTATATCGCGGATTGGGCCGGAGATAGCCTACTGCCCTTCTCTTTATACTATGCTCAAGAGTTTAATTACAACAATTATAATTTAAGTACCTACCTACTTTAAAAGTGACTATTTAAATCACTAGCAAACGAGGCGAGGAAGATTACTGAATGTCAACAAAGGCCAACAAAAGGCAGAGTTTCTTCACAAATCTGGTTTTGCGGAGAAAACTCGGGGAAATTCAATGGGTTCTTAAGTTACGACGAAAGTGTGCGGTAGCTAATACCCGAAGCCTTTAGGGAAGGCGCTACCTGCAGCTTACTTCACGTTATAGCTTTCGACATAATTTCCTCGGCGTATCACGACACAATCTTCTTGATAACACAAGTAGATACACGTTCACTACGCACCTATCTCAGACGAAAAAGTTGAAAAACTTTCAAGCTAAACTTTCATAAAAAGATTCAAAGATTGTTTTTGTTGAATCTCAAAACTCAAATCTAAGTAAACTGCGAAAACTGTGGAGATATTAATTCTTTTCTCTTGGTTATATTTTTATTATCTTATTAAACTGTCAGAAAGTTAAAGATTGTACCATTTTCGTTCCCTATTCTATTCGTTGGTTAGAAAGATTTACGAGAGAGGGAAAGAACCTTTATTTTATTATCCGGCTCTTTGTGGCGAATGTTCATTTCATTTCTTTAAAAAAATTAGTTCCGTTCCTGGTTTCCTTACTATCGCTGGCCAGACGTACAGGAAATTCTTTTATAGACAAAATTTATATGTCACGAGCACTCTTCATGCGAAACGAAAGAATACTCGGAATAGTTTAACAAAACATTTCTGCTGCAAAGATTGCGATTCTCTTCTTTTTAATATTGTATTGATTTCTATTGCAATATAAAATTACTTCAAGTTTTTCTATAGCTTTGGGTCACAATTTTTACAAAAAAAATCAGTTTGGCCCTGAAATGCAACGGACAACTTAAGAAACACCCCCATTTTTCCAAGTGTGACACTTCTTTGGGCTCTAACTGAAGTGGAAGAAATTATTTAATAATTATCCACATAAACTATATAGAACTAAAGTTCGCGAGCTAATTCACTAGAGGTTGCAATAGTATCATCGCAGCGTTAATGTTTTCCAATTGTCGATTTGAACCAATTATTTGACTTTAATAGTATCATTATACAGTTTATTACTTTGTATATTTTTATAATATTTAAGGTTTATTAGTATATCTATTCTTGTACACGGCTTTCTTTTCTCTTTTATTATATCTACCACTATCATTCTCTGCATCATCCAAAAGTTGACTGGAAAAAAATGACTAAGGGTTCTGCTTTGTATGCAAAAAGTATTTAATAATTTATATTTAATATACATAAAAAAATTAACATATTTTGTATATTTTCACTAAACCTTTCCATATTCAAAAATCCATAATTTTATTGTGAGTCTTAGCGAGTTGCCTCCTTCTGCGAAGCAGTAATGCTAGCAAAGGGGGAGGCCGACCGCATAAGGCATCGGCGCTCATGCCCAAGATGCCGCCCGCCGGGATTCCGATCCCGATTTCCGGCTACTATAGGCGCGGGCTTGCGAACGGCAAGCAATGGGTAGCTCGCCGTCTGGTCATCTGGTAATCCTCCGAAACAAGTCTAGTCGTCGACGGCACGCACTGTACCCGCGCGCTTCAAGGAGTTGTCAGCAAACCGTAGGGACCCTGCAAGAGGGTCAAAGCCTACTGGTCAAGGGTTCGTGTCTAAAAGGAAGGCTCTGGCCCTGGTATATATAGCGACGTAGGAACTGGGTAGGTTATTTAGTCAGTAAAAGTCTGACACTGTTTCAAGCTCCACCCAAGGGCGGGATGCGTCATTGGATGATTTTTACCTAACATAAAAAAAAAATCACCCACTCACTGAATTGTCGAATTTTGTTAAAAATCCTTTTTTAAATAAAAGTTATCAGCTCCCACGCCAGCAGCTTTAAATGAAAAATACAGATATTCATTTTGAGCATTGAGTGAACATTTTTAAGCCATAATAAGTCCCACTTATATGAATACTTAATCCCACCCTGCACGTTAATATTTTACGTCACAATATTGTCTATTGTCATTCCATGAATTTATATTTTTTTTTTTGTATGCAAAAAGTATTTAATAATTTATATTTAATATACATAAAAAAATTAACATATTTTGTATATTTTCACTAAACCTTTCCATATTCAAAAATCCATAATTTTATTGTGAGTCTTAGCGAGTTGCCTCCTTCTGCGAAGCAGTAATGCTAGCAAAGGGGGAGGCCGACCGCATAAGGCATCGGCGCTCATGCCCAAGATGCCGCCCGCCGGGATTCCGATCCCGATTTCCGGCTACTATAGGCGCGGGCTTGCGAACGGCAAGCAATGGGTAGCTCGCCGTCTGGTCATCTGGTAATCCTCCGAAACAAGTCTAGTCGTCGACGGCACGCACTGTACCCGCGCGCTTCAAGGAGTTGTCAGCAAACCGTAGGGACCCTGCAAGAGGGTCAAAGCCTACTGGTCAAGGGTTCGTGTCTAAAAGGAAGGCTCTGGCCCTGGTATATATAGCGACGTAGGAACTGGGTAGGTTATTTAGTCAGTAAAAGTCTGACACTGTTTCAAGCTCCACCCAAGGGCGGGATGCGTCATTGGATGATTTTTACCTAACATAAAAAAAAAATCACCCACTCACTGAATTGTCGAATTTTGTTAAAAATCCTTTTTTAAATAAAAGTTATCAGCTCCCACGCCAGCAGCTTTAAATGAAAAATACAGATATTCATTTTGAGCATTGAGTGAACATTTTTAAGCCATAATAAGTCCCACTTATATGAATACTTAATCCCACCCTGCACGTTAATATTTTACGTCACAATATTGTCTATTGTCATTCCATGAATTTATATTTTTTTTTTTTGTATGCAAAAAGTATTTAATAATTTATATTTAATATACATAAAAAAATTAACATATTTTGTATATTTTCACTAAACCTTTCCATATTCAAAAATCCATAATTTTATTGTGAGTCTTAGCGAGTTGCCTCCTTCTGCGAAGCAGTAATGCTAGCAAAGGGGGAGGCCGACCGCATAAGGCATCGGCGCTCATGCCCAAGATGCCGCCCGCCGGGATTCCGATCCCGATTTCCGGCTACTATAGGCGCGGGCTTGCGAACGGCAAGCAATGGGTAGCTCGCCGTCTGGTCATCTGGTAATCCTCCGAAACAAGTCTAGTCGTCGACGGCACGCACTGTACCCGCGCGCTTCAAGGAGTTGTCAGCAAACCGTAGGGACCCTGCAAGAGGGTCAAAGCCTACTGGTCAAGGGTTCGTGTCTAAAAGGAAGGCTCTGGCCCTGGTATATATAGCGACGTAGGAACTGGGTAGGTTATTTAGTCAGTAAAAGTCTGACACTGTTTCAAGCTCCACCCAAGGGCGGGATGCGTCATTGGATGATTTTTACCTAACATAAAAAAAAAAATCACCCACTCACTGAATTGTCGAATTTTGTTAAAAATCCTTTTTTAAATAAAAGTTATCAGCTCCCACGCCAGCAGCTTTAAATGAAAAATACAGATATTCATTTTGAGCATTGAGTGAACATTTTTAAGCCATAATAAGTCCCACTTATATGAATACTTAATCCCACCCTGCACGTTAATATTTTACGTCACAATATTGTCTATTGTCATTCCATGAATTTATATTTTTACCAACTTTGTTTTTGCATAGTCTGGGATACATGTGAGTTCATCTTACGTCTCAGAAGTTACCCGATACCTTGCAAATAACTATGTAACTATCTGCAAAGCTGACAAACGTAAAACTCGCACAAATTCTGGATATTTCCATTTTATTCAAATAAGTCTCGACCGATCCATGTATCCGAGCGAGTTTCACGAAAAGGCATCATTTGTAAACGTGAGATCGCGATCCATGAGCCATTTAGCATCCAGTTTCATTTTAAAGAGTTCCCATTTTAATCTTTAGGTCATCAAGCTGTTTTTATTGCGGCACGAATTTCCAATTAAATGTTAGAGGTACGTAGTCGTAAATTTTGAAACGCAACCTACGGGACCCTTCGATTCCCCTTTCATTAAATCGATTATTGCTAGAATGTTTGCAGTTTCTTTTATGGAGGTGAGGACTTTGATCGTGAAATTGCTTTAAAAACAAGAGCTTGACCTCGTTTAACGTGTCGTCGAACTCTCGTAGGATCTTTCCATTAGCTCGCTCGTCGACGACACATTTAAAAAAAGTTTAACAAGTTTCGATCTTTTTACACTTCGCGGCAAGCTTCAAGTACCTAAGACTATGTACATTGTGATCGCTTACACATGTTACGTACTGTAGGTACTGTTCAAGACCTAAGCCTGAATAAATTCAAATCTTTTGCAACGCGAAAACTTTTTAAGGCTTTTTATACTCTAAAAGAATATCTTGAAGACAAAACAGCTTGAGATTGACCAGCTCCAGTATTAAATATAACAGTACAGTAACAGTAATATGTTTAGACATATGCATTTTTTTCTCATTATCCTTTTCATTATTATTTTTCTCGAACGTTATTGATTATTTTTATTTTACACTAGCGACCTGCCAAAGCGTCACACGGATGCAATGCTATATTAAATATTAACCTTTTTCTTGAATCATTCTATCTACAAATACCGCATCAAAATCCGATGCGTAGTTTTAAACATCTAACCATCCATAGGGACACGCAGCGGCAAGCGCCTTTGTTTTATACTATATAATGATTTTGATTATGATTTGAAGTCACATTTTACAAATTGACTTAGATCTTAGATGGGTTTTTTATTGTATTTTACCATTTGACATTGATATATATTTTTTCTATATTTTATTTTAAAAGTTTTGTACACCATGTTCTGTTGTAGTTTGTACTTTCTAAATGTTGTCTGGCGGAGATAAGAACGTCCATTTCATTATGGCCCGCATGTTTTAAAATTTCTTGAACTTTGTCGTTTTACATAATTACTACGCAAATAACTAAATATGATTACTTGACTAAATACTTAAATTACGCAAAATCTAGCCATTATAGTTCGTTTTTTAATCCTAGACTACGATTTGACAACTTAAAATGTCAACCTCCAGAAAATTGGGAACATATTTCTAGAGTTTGACATTCTGAGTTGTCAAATCGTAGTCTAGAATTAAAAAACGAACTATACATTAAACAGCCAACAATGTAACGCTAATAAATTCCTCATTAATTAATATAAATAAAGCTCATAAGTCAGTAGCGTCACTAGGGAAAGGGTCGAGCGGGGTGGCAGGTAAGCTTGTCTTATTGAAATAAACGACTTGTGACCCTCCCAGGCAGTGTGCTGTCTCTCCGATATGCCCCGCCCCGACATTGTCCCTATAATCATTCATATTTACTTTACACGCCTAGCATACGCGCACATTGTTCGCGAAAAGAAAGTGAGCCGTGGGTGCGTCGAGTAGCTTTTTATTTGGAAGTGGACTGGATAATATTCTAGACCACTTTATTGGTCTAGATTAGTCTGTGTTTATGTGTCTCGAATGTTCAAGGCAGACTGCCACAGGTGACGGCCCCGGGTGTTAGTTGTAGGATGCTTAAGCGCAGTATTGCGGTTGGCGAATAACCCGATAAACATTCCGTTCCACGCGCGCTTCAAAGAGCTGTCAGCAGTTGACGGGGTTCAGTAAGGTTGTTCGATGCCTGCTAGGGCTAAAGGTGATTTTTTAAGAGTTAAGGAACACTGCGCCACACACACGAGTCTAGGCGTAGCGGTCTACATACATTTTATATGGAAAATAGGCTTGTTGAGCTACACTTAATCCACGCCACACGACGTCGTTATACGTACAATTTAGGCATGTCACACTGCTCAGGAACGCAATTGACAAGTGGGTCGTAGTCAGTAAAAGTCTGACATCATCGCTCCATCCAGAGGTAGAGGAGTTATTTGATGATTTCACACAAAAAAAGGTCAAGAACTGCAACTAGGTCACACAAAAATCTTCCAAAGTTCCTTCACACTTTTCAAATGGATTGGAAATGTTTATGAAAAGGGTAGGGTGCGAAAATTATTACAGCTCATACGAGAAGAAAGTGTACATATTGACAAAAATTTGCCCTCGGCTTCGGCCACATACAAACTCAAATAATTTATTTCAAATAGACCATTTACAGGCACTTTAGAATTCTCAAATAAAAACAGGAGTCGGTCAATCAAAAGAAAAAAGTGAAGTTTTTTTTTACATTTAATATAGCCTATGTCAGACAAGGATAAAGCAGCTTCGTATTGGTGCAAAAATTTTAGCAATCGGACCAGTACTTCCAAAGATTACTTCTTACAAACAAAAAAAAAACAAACTTTACCTCTTCATTTTATTAATTGGACGTAGTTTCTGAAAAACGTTCCAACCCACAATGAAATGATTGTGGGTTGGAACGTTTTTCAGAAACTACGTCCAATTAATATTAATAAATTTAGATTTTACTGTATACTTTGCTAAAGAGGGTCTTCACATTTTTCACTAGCTTCAGAAGCAGTTCATACATATTACAAACAATTTGTTCGTCCATGAAATAGCGGTAAATCTTACGAGCTCTAACAAGCAGTGGACTTTATACTTGCAACCACTAACAACAGCTTTTGTTGTACTTCCAAGATATACTTGTTACCTCTGTCCATCCTATTATTTGTCGTAATCGATTTGATAGTAGGTATCTAAGGTATATTTTCTTTAGGTAAGTAGTTATTTATTGCACATAATAATGTCCTATCATGTTAAATTATTGACAAAAATATAATAGGTAAGTGTTTTTTAGGGTTTCTTACCTCAAAAGAAAGAAACGGAACCCTTATATGATCATTTGGTGGTCCATCTGTGTGTCAAGACCTTTTATCTCGAGAACCTATGGAGTACAGAATATATGTCACTGTTTGGCATATCTATTCGTGGAGGTACCGTCTACGATCCCTTGAAATTTTGAAATAAACGTCGCAGTTAACCAAAAATAGTACATTTTGATACAAGTGGCGAAAGATTGTCATTGCGACCGAGGCGGAATTCGCACGAGCCGTAGGCGAGTGTGTTATGGAGCCGAGGGCTGCAGTGACAAATTCGCACGTGTATCAAACGACGTTTTTCAATACACTTACGAACACATTACACTTATAATACACTTACCTTCTTTGAAAATTACGACGCATTTTTGTTAATTTCTTACTAAACAAAAAATTCCAAAGTTGCCGTACATTTTAGATTTAGATTGCAGCAAACTATAGTAAAGCACAATATCTGACGGCAGCGGCTTAATGTCTAAAGAAATCTCTTATAACTTACATTCAACATATTTTTCACAACTACCATTAAATAACTTACATAATAAGACTATTATTTAATACACTTTTTCCCGCGCTTATCCTTTGCAGGATGAAAAAGAAGCAAAGACATCAAACCGTTATACATCCTACTAAATATTAAGAATAGATATTCAAATATTTTTGAATTTAGAACACAGATAAATATTAATTTGTTGTTAATAACAAATTATTGCATAAATAATCATGTTTATTTATTATATTCTGTTAAAAACACGATTTAAATTTTAATTAAATATTAAAACCTCAAAAATCTGAACCTCTTTGCCTTAAAAAAAATAATAATTACGCTTGACCGTGACGATAAGGAGGAAAAAAAAGCCCTTGGTATGATAAATGAAACAAAAGCACGCGGGAGATATACCTACATGTTATGTCGAACCTAATCATAGTGCGATAAGTGGCAATTTTCGAGTAAGTGTATTGAAAAAAAATATACGACAGTTTGTCATAAAATAACGTATACCTACTTCGGTGTACATCTATACAGAAATCGGTGTACATGAAATAAAAATACATACAGCCGAACATTCAAAACCTCTCGTTTTGAAGTCGGTTAAAAAGACCGATGACTGTGGCATTCAAAAATTTACTGAAGCCCTGAAACGCAAAGAGGACAGGTGGGTTTTGTTTAAGTTTCCTTTTTAGTCAGTGAAAATAATACCAGAGCAAAAGAAATATTTGATGTTCTATCTATTAAAGTTTGTTATTCCCCAGTCCATGATGGATCATTAAATATGGACAGAGGTGGCAAACATTCGACAAGCTTTGGGCAGTGGAGGCCATCATTTGACAAGCTTCATTCCATTTAAACCACCTCTCTTCAGAAGCAGATTAGGCCTCCAAGCGTATTCAAAGCGCCTATGTACGAGTAAATTCAGTCATTCGATACGCTCAATATACCAAACAAAACGGAATAAGTGAGCATTTTCAGCCAATTTATGCTTTTGGTTGAGTTATTTTGAGTCACTTACATACAGCTCAACCAATAGAATCCAGTAACAAAGTGGAACGTTAAATATCATAGTCATCACGTACTCGTAACACATTCAAATCGTTCTCCTTTCAAGCGAATATCAAAAGGAGAATTTCTCAACGTTTTAAACATACAAGTAGATATTTCGTGAAGTAACATTATTCGTGGTACATTATTCATGAAGCTATGTCTTCGTCTTGTAACGAGGCGGATTGAGAGCGACTCCTACTGCCGATAATGAACTAACGTTTTTATTACGATACCAATTCATTTCATTACTTTCAAATTACGACGGCGGGCCGGATCTCGCCTTTATTCTAGGGCATTTTACTGGAAAATACATTAATGTATGCGCCCCTGATGTTTTTTTTGGTGGTACATGTTAAACAAAGGTTATTAAAGCTTTTGGCGACCTTAATTGCTGGGCGAGAGCGTCCGCCGTACAGAAAGCATAAGTACATACTCATTACTGTCGTGTATTCCTGCCCCGAGGCAAAACACATATTTATTTCAAGTACGTCTACTCTGTGTTTTGCTTATTCACTAGTTGACCCAGGAATTTAAATAAAAATGAGATTTGTCAAATATTCGGCCTGCCGAGCAGTTTTTCGATTCTTAGGTTTGTTTTAGTTAGTAAAAATTGGGCATACCTTCGCTACACTCGGGGCAGAAGTTATTAGATGACATAAAAAAGATAATATCACCTGAAAAGTTTTCAAACAGACTATGCAAGTAAGTAAACAATTATATAATTAATTAAAACACAAACCATCCAAAGTAATTACAAGAAAGGGCATATAATAATGGCCCGTTGCACATGAGTTCAAAGAAACCGCAAGTCTTTGACGCAAAGGTCTAAAAGTTGCATCAGCCGAGGACCGCTCGCCACTCTGAAAACGTTATATTGCTTCTATTTTATGCCATTATTTTACTAAACCGCACTATGACGTAGTGCAGCAACCCGTTCATTAAATACAAGATTTTCCCGCGGCTGCGCTGCTGCAGCTTACAGGTACCATGCATTTTGCTGAATAAAAAGTAGCCTGTGATAGGTACTCAGCATTAGTGTTGCTTTCCAACAGGCAAAGAGTTTTTTGTAACCAGATTTTGCGACTTACCATAATATGTTAAAATATGCGTGCGAGAGCAGTGGTGGCCGAGAGGCCAGTCCATAGCAATTATAAAGAACTTTTCGACGCCATGTTTTCAATTATTTATTATAGTCAATTTTATTTAGTTAAGGGTTATCATTGTAATTTTTTTGCTTTAGTTGTATTGTAATCGTTGTTTCTTTATTTGTAAATATTAACAAAAGTTATACATACATAGGTTTAATTCCTGAAAAATCTTTGGCTTTAAATCTCCGAGTTCGCTACTCGCTAGTAACTCGCTAATTAATTGGAGAATAAACCAAAGGCGAGTCTACAGAGAATCTTGAGGAGCACAACGTTAAGAAGCTTTGCACCGTTTATATGGGAATAATTCAAAGGGTTTGTGCGTAGGGTCTAATTAATCAACCTCCCCCGCGGCGTATGCACCTGGGACGACCGAGGCGACCAGCCTTAACTGCCTTCATTACACGTGCCTATTTATTTTACTACCTACTAGTAATATTTATTAATTCACGGGATATTCCTCAACGTCAGTTTATTTAACCAAAGGGAACCAATAATACTGTATCTCATTTCATTCGACATGGCAACTCGTGACCCACTTTTTTTTATAATTAGATATAATTTAGAGGTTTCGTTATGTATGAGGTAATGCTTATTTGAAACGTTGTGGACGTTATCATTTGTGTAAGATATTAATTTTAAGATTGAATTTAGTTTATTAAGTTTGTGTCGTAAAATATAACACAGTATTTTTCACGTCAATTTATTTATTTTTTGGTACTAGGTATTTATTAGTTAAAATCAAATAATTAAAATCAACGTAGATATTCATGAGAGATAAAGTTTGATGATACATATTAATAACTAATAAACATTATTTAGTCAATTCAATTCATCTTTATTGTGGTACATAGGAAATTGTAAACAGCTATTTTTCTTTCTTTTTTTTCAGCTTTCTCTTTTTGGCATCGCAAACCTTTTTGCTGAGATTACTGAAAAATTTATCTATTTAGGTATATAGATTAATTATTGAACTTATTATAATCATAGAACAGCTCATAATGATAAATTCTTACACAAAGTCAATATTCGCCTAAGGTTCATGTTCACCTTAATTATTCTCATAAACAATTCTCATTTTATAACATAGAATAGAATAGGACTTTATTGTAACCTAAATAGTAACAATTTCACAGAAACTTATAGGAATGGGTACAAAGGCGGTATTATCGCTGACAGCGATATCTACCAGACAACTTTACACATGGACATGTTATTTTAATTACATATTCTTCATATTCCTCTTCTTCTGCTCAAAAGGGTGATAATTACTAACTCCTAATCAACCTCATTCATTAAGCCCCAAGAAGACACCGGTGTCTGCGCACCTATTGTCTTTTAATTGTGTCTGTAATTACGATAGTCGAAAGGTTAAACAATTCAGCCAACGCCATATTTTGGCAACAAACGGGTCACACATGAAGGCCTGGCAACCCAAACATTTGCAACGGAACTTGCTCACGGAGAGGCGTGCAACTGCAATGTGCATGCAGCCTGCATAGTCAAGCAGTCAAAACTTTGCTCGACCATGCAGGCTGCATTTGCAGTTCGATTTGCGTTGACCCTAGTATGGCATAAATAAAAGTTTACATACGTATCAAACAAATAATAGATCATTATTATATATACTAGAAACGAATTTTTAATAAAGTATTTTTTTCATAGTAAGCTTTTATACCTCGGTATATACCTAAATAATTAAAACTCGTCAAGATGAATCCTACAGGAGCCCAAAGTCGATGGGGTTGTGTCGTTTAATTATAGAGTTCATATGGCCACCTTCCGGTTCGATCATCAGGTCAACTCCACGACATAATAATTTTGCAATGTTATCTAATTGACACTTGCATGCAAAATATCAGCTCAATCGGCCACCGGGAAGTGGAGCAAATTTAATTTACAAAATTTGATCAACGACTAACAGCCACATAGGTGAAACTAAAGAAAAGCTTGTAAAAATGATCTTGACAATAATTATATAATACTGCTGCAAGCAAGAAAAAAACATAAGTACTTAAATAAATCAGGTCCAATTATATTAAATACATGCTAGCTTCTGACATTTCCCGCGTTATAAAACAAAATAAGTATATAGCCTAAGTCTCTCAGTGATAAATTAAAACATTACTCTACTGAGGAAAACATTTTTAAAACAAGCCTTTATTTTTAGAATGTATTCATTTATTTTCCCTTTCTACAATTCGCACGGATTTTGATAGCCAAACACGTGAACTAATATAGGTAACAAACAAACAGTGTAAGATAAAGCCCGCGGGAGCGCATATGGTTTCCGTAAGACAGGCGAAATAATTGCATGTGGGCGAAACCACACGCCTCGGCTCCAATATTATTCACAAACGAACCACTTATTGGATTTAAAATAAAACTTGGACGAATTTCCAGGTTCTGGGGCTACGTGAAATCAATTTTAATATAGTTTAAAACATGGGAGTAAAGTTAAACGAGCGGCCACTTTAGCGGATAGTTTCTAAATTTAATTCCCGACTAAGCGCCTCCTAGTAAGTTAATCGAGTTTCCTGTTGGATTATTTTCCGCTACATTCTGTTCCGAAGGGGCGCCCCTTGCTCTCAGAAATATGGCGCTGTTACAGATACCCGTTACTGGCTCGCTGATTGATATGTATTCAAACGAGGACTTACCCTTGTCCTTCACTTGACAGGGAATATTTAGCTATCAAGTATGTGTTCATATTTTAACTTAATTTAATTTAACTCGATAATTAATTTAAACAACAATTTCAGCAACTTTCTTGTTACTATTTACTTATATGATACAGAATTCTTAATTATTCTTAAAACTTTGTTGCTAACTTTCTTCCAATTCGTATCTACTCTTAAAATATACGATAAGATTAAGTTTGATGAAAATCAACGAGCGGTCATTTCCGTAAATTGAAAAGTCGGTTCAACAAAGTGAACAGTTTGTTTTCGACATTCCTTATTTATAATGTAACCCAGCTTTTATAGCTTCTGTAAGAATGAAAGCTACTGGAGCATTTTCTCGTCTTGAGTTACCCATATTTACTGAACAACAATTTCCTCTTATAAAGATGCAACTGATTCTCAGTGATAATACTTTTCTTAAAAACGATTTTACAGCTAAAACGAGGACAGGCCGACTCGTGGAAATACTTCTAATTACCCATCCACGATGTAGTTAAAAGTTTTTAAAAACGAATTAGACTTGCTCTAGATAGATGACAAAGAAACTCTAACCGTTTAAAAACTATCCGCCGGTCCAAGGGACCATGAAGCCGACAAGATTAAATTGTCTCACCCGAGTCGTGTCTCTTAGTCCACTTAAACTTACAATAGGAAACTTCGGACGCGATTATCTTGTTATCTTTGTAGTTTATTCTCTTTGGTCCCACCCAGGTTTACACGTGAACTCTGTGTTTATTTTCACAACACAACCTTAAAATAATAACACGACAGAGACACCAATAAAGGCGATAGGATACACAATAACCTCCAATGTTATCAGACGCGCTTACAATAATAGTTTAGTAAACGGGAAAAAAAAAACAATATCAACAAGGAGGCAAGCACAATATCCTTTTACGTTCGTAAATACACAGGGAAAGACTCCATTATCGTGTTAGAAAGGAAACAAATACATATAAAATGTAACGTTTATTGAAGTAGGTGTTATTGAATATGGAAATACATTATTACCATATTCCGGTATCGTTCCGGCGAGGTTTCTGCCAATCAAGATTGTGTATCAATCGACTGACAGCGGATGCAGTTTGGTCGCGAATGAAAAAACAGCAATGTGCCGCTTTGTACGTTGTGAAAGTTGGCTGCAGTTATTTATTAGGGATCGAGGCAGTCGCCGCGATCAGTCTGTGTCCCCGGCTAGCAGGCCAGGCTATAAATTCTGCCAAGGCCCCGACTGCAGTGCAGTCTACTTCCGCCCATGCACCCCTGGACATAAATACACGATGACTTTCAAAGGGTTAATAGCAGTGTCGATGTTTGCATCAAGCTAATTACAGACTGCCGTGCGCCGTCCACGTGCGGGGCTCGGCAGATTGCTGACTAACAAGTTAATTTGTTTAAAAATGTGCAGCACACGGTTTTAACGAACAAATAATCTTATTTTTGTATGACGTGGAGCTTCATTTTCCAATATTCTTTTTTTCGACGGCATGTTTATGCTGGAGGGAAAACTCAATCAAATCCGCTTGGTGACACAATATGGCCTTCGAACTTCGTGTGAAATAACACACTCTAAAAAGCGAAGAGTTATTTTTATATAAAAAGTATTTCCTCTGTGTAATTGAGTTTTTTGTGATAGAATATATGGATTCGTTTGATACCTACTAATACAAGAAAAAAGTCATCCACTGTTCGTCCCCATTTCAGTCCATCATTAAGATCCGTGAAACATTCAGGTGATTTCCACTCAAAAGAAATTAGTTGTTCACTGGAATCTAGAAATCGATATCATTGTCTGTCTAGCACTAATTCAGGTCAATCTTGATAGAGTCCTGACCTCCATTAAACTAAATGAACCAAAGGTGAATGGTAAGGGACATAACATTACTTATTCCTATAAAATCAGATTGTACCGTGACGTTATAAATATTTCTCTTGCTACGTACATTACATAAACTAAGTCCTTGCTTACCTTAAGTAATTACTAAGCGCCATTCGCGATAGTAAGTAAACATTTTAAAATTATTAAAAAAAAAATAGTATTTGAAAAATCGAAGCGAATTATGATTACGCCTACGCGCATCCTTCGCTCGTAGCATATTGCGCTACGGCGTAGCACTCACTAGCTATGCTCGTACTACCGCGTCTCACATTCATTCGACAAGGTTTAGCGAAATTCCGTACTGAAATCACGTCAAAACATTTTCAAAATTACCTACGATTATTATATTACGAATCGTCAGCGACTTTGGCAAAAGTAACAATTATAAAGCCTTTTGAGTGCTGGTTTTATATTTATCTCTGGATAAAGCAGCTACTATACATATTATACAGGGTGTTTGGTGCATCGTTTGCCAAATTGATTTGGCCGATAGGATAGATCATTTGCTATATCTTCAGCCCCAATAAATCATTCCTTGCCACACCGGTTTTTTTTAAACATGTTTTTAACTTTTATTCTGAAAAACACCGGATTTCAGCATTTAAGCTTACATAAATAAAAAAGTTATTAGTTTATCCAACAAAATTTATTTTTATATTTAAGTGTACTGTTGTATGGTTCTATGAAATCCAAAATTACTTGCTAGTAACGTGTAGTTTTTCTATAAAAAACCTACAAAGTGTATGGGACATGACAAAATAATTTTAAAACTCAACTTTAAATTTCTATTAAAAAAAAACTAAAAGCGTTGGAGATCTTCGAATTTCTCAAAAAGTTCTCTAGTTAATGCCCTATCCAATGGTGTGCAATATGCTAAAAAAAACCTTTTATTGACTTCACTAATTGGCTAAATGTAAAAAGACAGAGGTCATTTCAGAGACGATTCAGTGTGAACGTTTGGCCAGGAGTAATTGCAAATCATGTGGTTGGACCGCACTATTGACCTGATAACCTCAACGGGGATAATTATCTTGAATTTCTTCAAACACAGCTGCCCTTATTGTTATCTGAGCTGCCAATTTTCAATGAAGACAGGTCTTTTGTCTTTCAACATGACGGTTGTCCCGCTCACTGGCGGTGAACTGTAAGGCAATTCCTAATGACGCATTTCCAGACTCGTGGATTGGGAGAGATGGCCCTATTCCATGACCTCCACGTTCACCAGACCTAACTCCGCTGGACTTTTACGTCGGGAGTCGGGCCAAAGAACTGGTTTATGCGACGGAAGTTGACACGAGAGATGATTAAGTGTAACGTATTGAGGCGGCTTTTGTGACCGTTAAACGGAGCAGGTGGCCGAGTGGTAACGGCCCCGACTTACGAGTTTGTAGGTCGCGGGTTCAAACTCAGCCAGACGCATTACTTTGTGTAATTTATTTCATCACCACTGCTCTCAAAATGGTGAAGGAAAACATCGTGAGGAAACCGGCATGTTCTAGAACTAAAAATTCAAAGACATGTGACATCCACCAACCCGCACTGGGCCCGCGTGGTGGGTTATGGCCCATTCCCTCTCCTAGAGAGGAGACTTGTGTCTCAGCAGTGGGAACATTAAAAGGCTGATGATGATGTGACCGTTAAAGCAGAAATTCGTCTTCGAACTACAACTCGAGATAAGAGAAAGATGTCGCGCATGTATACGAAACAATGGCACCCAATTTGAACAAGATTTGTGATTTTAGTACCTGCTTGTGAAATAAATTTTTATTTCAAGTTTGAGGAAAGTTAATACCCTTTGTAAAAAAAAAAAACAATGTGCGCAAAAATGAGATATCAATATCTACCTACTTAGAGCAAGTTATTTTTTTTTTTCTTTAACTTCTTAGTGCATTTACCGTAATATAAAATATCAGCCTTTTGTGATTTGAGTGCACATTTAGCCAGTTAGTGAAGTCAATAAAAGGTTTTTTTTAGCATATTGCACACCATTGGAAAGGGCATTAACTAGAGAACTTTTTGAGAAATTCGAAGATCTCCAACGCTTTTAGTTTTTTTTTTATAGAAATTTAAAGTTGAGTTTTAAAATTATTTTGTCATATCCCATACACTTTGTAGGTTTTTTATAGAAAAACTACACGTTACTAGCAAGTAATTTTGGATTTCATAGAACCTTACAACAGTACACATAAATATAAAAATAAATTTTGTTGGATAGACTAATAACTTTTTTATTTATGTAAGCTTAAATGCTGAAATCCGGTGTTTTTCAGAAGAAAAGTTAAAAACATGTTTAAAAAAAACCGGTGTGGCAAGGAATGATTTATTGGGGCTGAAGATATAGCAAATGATGTATCCTGTCGGCCAAATCAATTTGGCAAACGATGCACCAAACACCCTGTATAGTGAACGAACTTTCAGAAACAGTTCAGCAGTTTAAAAGATACTCTCCTAACATACACACTTTCAAATGTTACGTAAGTATAGATAAAAGCCCGACGACATACTTTTACTAAACTCAGCAGGCTTTCCGTCCGATTATAATTTAGGTGTCTTCAAGGCCAGAGTGAATAGGCTCTTAATAAACTAGTGCGCCTCACCACCAACGATTGCATCACTGCTTACCAT
Organism: Mythimna loreyi; assembly: GCA_029852875.1. Taxonomy (NCBI): domain Eukaryota; kingdom Metazoa; phylum Arthropoda; class Insecta; order Lepidoptera; family Noctuidae; genus Mythimna; species Mythimna loreyi. The sequence continues at coordinate 15,349,865 of CM056782.1, read as the reverse complement.
CAGATGGGATAGCAGTCAAGCACTAGTTTATAGCAATAAATAAACTTTTTCTACACTATAATTTACAATAATTTACACTATATTTTTGGCTCATCTTTTAAATACAGCATTAATTCTGCCCAAATAGCCGTTAAACCCATCATAAACAAATATTTTTCAACTACCCTCGTAATTTGAGCGATAACAAAAGATCTGCCAGGAGCACAGCACACACCACATACACCTAGGAACGGGGACATAGCCCGGCTCACAACAAAGCCGGCGCATGATTATTTTTAAATTGCTTACAACATATCGCCCGCCGCATTATGTATCAGAATCATTTGTCACGGGGCTTTCTTCATCGTGTGTTACCGAGCGCTCTACACCTGCTCGTAAACATAAAATATAGCGCTGGAGATGGACTCCACACTCCTTAAACACGAAATATGACATGTATAAAGTTTTTATATAGATTTTACTCAAATTGGGTCATGCGTGGTTATTCAAGATGCTTTTCGTTCGCTTCTGGTCTATCTAAATTAATTACGGAGACCTTGTTTCGAAACTAATATATGCTCACTGGACAATAAACATATCTATATATATAAAGAGAAACTGACTGACTGACATATCGACGCACAGCCAAAACTACTGGGCCTAGGAGTGTGAAATTTTGCACAAAGGTTCCTTTTATGACGTAAGCGAGCACTAAGAAAGGGTTTTTCAAAATTCAGCTACTAAAGGGATGTAATGAGGGTCTAACGTTTGTATGGAGACACCTACTTACACGCGAGTGAAGCCGCTGGCAGAAGGCTTGTTGCTTCATATTTTAAAAATACAAATAAATCGAGCCTTTTTAGAAAGCAATCTTAAGTTTTTATTCAGATGTTAGACAAATTGGGTCATGCGTGGTTATTCAAGAGGCCTTTCGTTGACTTCTGGTCTATCTAAATTAATTACGGAGACCTAGTTTTGATATAAGTGGATGTTATTGAAATTTGACATATTATATTTGAACGGCAAATTAACATACGCTCACTGGACAATAAACAGTCATATTGCCTCATATTTTAAAAATACAAATATAGTGAACCTTTTTAGAAAACAATCTTAACCTTTCGAGTATCAGATTTAAAGACATAATAGAAAGGCAATAGATATGCGGCTAAAGAGTTCAAGTAACGGTTCGAGTCTTTTCCAGATTTTTTACTTCCTAATAAAAAAACATTTTTTTAAATCTTTCTTAAAAAAATTGACTTATTTATTATTCATACTATTGTATTTTTTTTAGTATTATTATAATAATAAATATTGTCGAAAATATCAAAATCCCTTTCTATAATGTTCCTATCCATGCAAAACACATTATTTTATTGTAACCTAAAATTCTCAAAGAGGGAAATAAAAACTGACTCTTTTCCAGTGTTTGTCAACATCAAAATTATTCAATGTTTATCCTCGCGGGAAGTATTATTTAAATCGCGTCCATCTTTCACTTTTAAACGTTTAATACTTTGTTGAGTTTTAAAAACTCGCTTATTTGAGGTTTTGTAGTTGTTTTTCGCTGTTACGTCGGCCCGTAATTCGCGATCTATGTGAATAAGCACTAACCTAGGGTTGTTGAGGCCACTCACTCGATTTTTTACTTTCTATTGCTTTTATAAACGTTTTGGCAGAAAGACTCACTAACGTTCCATGTTTGTTGACATTTTTTACAGTTCAGTAAAATCTGAGCTTTAAATTTATACTAATACTAGCTTCTGTCACTGGCTTCGTTCGCGCAAAAGCTGGTTTCACTTTACCAGCGTTATTAGCCCGTTTCATTCCCTTAATGGGTGAATTTTAGAAATATTTTTTTTTAATTATTCTCTTAATGCTCACCTACGCCATTAAAAGCAACCTTGTGCAAAATTTCATACTCATATTCTTAGTAGTTTCGGCTATGCGTTAATATGTCAATCAGTCAGTTTCTTTTTTATATTTTTTTAGGGTTCCGTACCTAAAAAAGACAAAACTGAAGCCTTTTAGGATCATTTTGTTGTCTGTCTGTCTCTCTATCTGCTAGTCTATCCAGATCCTTTATCTCGAGAGCGCGTGGAGGTATCGAGTTAAAACTTGAAAGTATCTACAGGTCTGCGGTCCCTTGTAGCTGTAAAAAAATCAAACTACTACGTTTATGTTGCAAAAAATACGTTTTCGATACTCTCAGGGAATCAAAATCCGTAGGATACTTGTCGTTGCCCCACAATCTTAAAATTTGGAACAAAGTAAGGTCTCATAGCACAAATATAGGGAAAAAACTGAAAAATGTAAATTTATAATTACGTCACAAAAAAAAATGCGATTCGGAAAAATCTTCGTAACTTAATTCGGGAATTAAACTGTTTTCACAAATAAGTTCTTCCTCGTAGAGAGGAAGCCTAAGTACTAGTAAAGGGAACATTATAAGACTGATGCTATGCTTTGCTATACATAGGTAAGTTCTGAACCCTCAGTGCATGAGCGCAACTTGCACTTGTCGGTTTTCTTTATTGTGATGTACCTATAAACTAGTGCTTGACTGCGATCCCAACAGATGGTAAGCAGTGATGCAATCGTTGATGGTGAGGCGCACCAGTGTATTAAGGTACCCTAATTATAATCGGTGGGAATATCGCAGCAGGCGAATTGTTCCAGTCCTTCGACTTATGTATGTGTATAGATGTATGTCTGTTTGTTATTGCTTGACGCTCAAACGGTTGAATTGATTTGGATACTATTCATTCTGGGAGTACCTACGTCCCCTTGAAATAATTTACGACTTTTACGTGAGTCAAGTTTTTTATAAATTTGACCATAAACAACAACAGCTCACCAACACCACACTCACACGACACTGGTGGTTGTATGGTGCAACCACCACCACCAACGCCACTCATAGAACATGTAAACAACACTCCTAATCCAACCACACTTACGAGATAAAGTTTGTTCCACCACTTCGATTACTTGTCATACAGATTTCCATAAACACTTCATTCCAATGGCACTGCTTACCTACACCGACCTGCTATAAGAGTGTTCAGTAGCCCAGTTAACCCTAAAATACCGTAGTTAGGTGCACAGCAGCCCTGACCCAAGCTGTCGAGGCAGCCAGCTGCATCGCTGCAATTTTAATCCCTCTTTATAGCGCAAGACGGGCGGCAGGGCGAGGCGCCGGGCACAGCGCTATCATCGATGTTATTGATTTTGGAAATATTATGATTTTCTAAAAGAGAGATGTAACCTACCTGAGGGTAGCAACCGTAGGGACCCTGCAGAAGGGTCGAAGCCAATTAGGGCCAAGGGTTTGTGTCTGAAAGAAAGGCTCTGGCCCTGGTATGTATGGCGATGTAGGTTGTTCAATCAGTAAGAGTCTGACACTTGATTTTCGCTCCGCCCAAGAGCGGGACTCGTCATTGGATGATTTTTACCTACCATAAAAAAAAACCTACCTGAGGGTAACGGCCCCGACTTAAGATAACAAGTCGCGGATTCAAACCCAGCCAGTCGCATCAATACTTTATGTAATTCATTTCATCACCACTGCTCTCAAAACGGTGAAGGAAAACATCCTGAGGAAACCGGCATGTCAGCCATATTATAAAGTTAAAGTCTGTAAAAGTTATATTATATAAAAAGGTCTTTTCTTAAGCTTGCTATCATCCGAAGATGAAAAAATCGGTGAAAAATTTTTAAAATCGGTGAATTCAGAGGAATGGCCCTTAGTTGTCCCAAAATCATGAATTCTCTAAATCCTAACAAAAATGTCTCCTTTGGATAAAAATAAGATAACTTAACCTCTGGAAAGTTCTAACTATTACTTTTATACCTCATGTCAGTTGGTTCTGAAAAAAATAAGCTTATAACTACATTTTATATTTCTTTTGAAATAAAAAGAAATACCAAAACGCTCTATATAAAAATAATAATATAATTTATATATACCCATCGACTTAGTATAAAATACAGGTTGTCATGTTTCAGGACACCCCAGTGGTGGAACTTTCGTCAGTTTTTTTTTTAGTTTTGTTTTTTTTTATTTTTACCTCTATAAAATCGTTATTCTAACCAATGATATTTTTAGAAAAACAAAGAAAAAAATTTCTTTTTTTGGCAAAAATAAAATTAATAAAAATATCATTGAGGCAAATAAAGTCGTTACTCTAATCAAATCCGATGACATTTTTAATTTGGAATGTAATTCACTCATTTTTTTTCGCAAAAAAAAATGTTAAAATGACGTTTTTATATACTTTAATTCAAAAAACGTAAAAAAATCATTAAAAAGAAATAAGTGAAAACCGACAAAAAAATCTACCACTGGGGGGGTCCAGAATAATGTTGGATCTATGATATTCGTTTGCATTAATATGTCAAAGACACCCTGTATATAACTGACACCTACTGGACTTGAAGGTCATATATTATTTCCTTTTTCGAAGACCTAAGAGGACGATCATATAGGTATGATCGTCCTCTTAGGTCTTACATTTTCATCCTAATGAAAATGTAACTTTGTACGAGTATGATACAACTTTTACCTGTATGCAGAAAGAAAATAAATTCGATTGATAATTAAAAACATGTATATAACTATAGTTTACTAAAAGTACACCTTAAAACCTTAGAAAGATGTTGTTATATACAAAAAATAATCTCATCACTCCATTTCAAGACCTTTTGCGTAGTAGTATGTATGTATAGCTGTGACTGCGGGCCAAATTTCTGATCATTCTTTGAATAACACTGGTCAACAAATTTTAAGGTTTTGTTAATCCATGAAATGAGTTGTGCTAATTGCGAAAGAATACCTCTAAATATACATTTTGATGTAAGTTTGAAGGTCGAGTTAGCTCGCGTTTTTTGTGGAATCAAATAAAAATATTTTGACTTAAGATAACATTATATTCATAAATTACATATTATAAAATTTAAAAATGAGTTAATATATTGCTTTTCCGTTTATAAATAATATCTACAGCCTCTCTCTTTAACGTCTAGCAGTAGTCTGCTAATATAGCAGGACTCCATTTGCCCTGATATCGCCGTTCCATGCCTGAAATATCGTGGTGAAAACGTTCACCACGTTCGTCGCTAACATCTCCCATATTTTCAGGACAAAAATCCAAATGTGTGTCGAGAATATGTATTTTGGGGGGCATTTTACAACCGAGAGCGTACAATGCTGGATCATATTCTTAACCAGGTTTTCAGTCTTCAGGTTTTTTGTCACCCAAGAAATTTTGAAAAGCTTTTTTCATGGCCTGTTTTTCCTTGCTATTCAATGTGCTTTCAAAAGTCTTGTCATCCATTAATTATTTTATTTGACGTCCTATGAAAATTCTTTCACAACTCAAGCATATTACCTGCGGAACCCAGGGTTTGTCTTGATTTTTTACTGATATTCCGAAATAAAGTTCGTAAGCACGACAGATTCTGGGACTCAAGTTTTCGCTCGTATTTTTTGTTGTAAATATACCACACACGTAACAAAATTTGTTAGGATTGTTTTCCCAGAAATGAGGCATAATCGAAAATATAAGTTTCACAAAGTTTTAGTTTAAACTTCACAATACTAAAACTAAAAACAAAATTTGTTTGATACACTTAAGACGTTCCTGTAGTTTACAGTGCTATTACCACGTAATACATTTATTGTATTTTCACGGTGTTTGATAGCGAATACCAGCGCAATCTGAACGTTCTTTATAATGTATGAAATTTAGTAAAGTATAGCCGTGCTGTAATAACGAACAAGTCGAAACTTGCGAGAGTGCGGCGAACGCAATATAAGATTAAACTTGCATAGCTCGATAACTCGAGCTAAGACACTTGTAATATTGTAACTGATGATTAGTATTTACCAAGTACTGCCTATTTTTGTATTTCATCTTTCATGGGCAAAACCATTGTTAACCAGTGTAATCAATGCTATTAGGCTGTTCTACATTTTAACGTCAGCGACATTATTATGCAGATCCGTATGTTTAGATACGTATGACAAGTGCATACATTTCCGATTATGAGTTAAACTAATCGTAGTAATTTGAAATTTCACTAAAATATGCTGACAACATTATTATGTATTCAGAATATTTAGCAATGGACATGTATATGCAATTAGTGAGTTATAATTGAGTACGTTAGGAATAGGATACATTTTATGCATAACTAGCTAACCGAAAAATGTTATTGTGTGCTAAATCATACACAAATAAAATCGGTCAAGAGCGTGTCGGGCCACGCTCAGTGTAGGGTTCCGTAGTTTCCCGTCCGCCACAAATTTCTCACAATGTAACAGAACCCAGTAGCCCATGTAAAAATTAGTAACCCAATTTCCCGAGAGATGGCGCTGTACCCAGTTTTATTTTTAATTTGCGTGAGCCGGTAGCCGGCTTTTTGTGTTTTTATTTGAAAGAAGATACGCTCAGGATAATGAAATATATAAAAAAGTTAAAAAAACTGCTTGCATGTACGGTTAAATTAGAAAATTAGTTCAGAACGTTTTTTTTTTTAATTTTTCAAAAACTGTTCATCTTATCAAGTTCAAAATAATTTTCCTAGAAAGTTTAGGTACTTAAAGTTCTACTTTTGAGACTTTTTTCATATTTTTTAAACTTATGGTTCAAAAGTTAGAGGGGGGGACGCCTCATTTTTTACTTTCGGAGCGGTTATTTCCGAAAATATTTATATTGTCAAAAAATTATTTTACGGGACCCTTAATCATTTTTAAATACCTATCCAACCATATAATTATCACATGATATGGTAGAAATGAAAAAAAAAAATCACTTCCACTTTACGTGTAGGGGAGGTACCTTAATTAATTTTTTTTTACCACTTTTTGTTTGTGCACTTTGTCGGCATGGTTGATATACATGTTGATACCAGCTAACGGTCCCTGAGATTATCCGCGGACGGACAGACAGACAGACATGGCGAAACTATAATGGTTCCTTTTTGACTACGGAACCCTAAAAAGGTCATAAAAGTCTAAAACAAGTCATTTTTCTTTCATAAAAATCAAACGGTTTCGGAGGAGTTGTTTTTTTTTTCAATAACAAACACGAGTTGTTTTTTTACATATTAGATATTATTTTTTTTTTTTTAAATTGATCACAGTCAAGCAATTTGTTTACAACAAATAAAAAAAATTAAGCTTTATGCAACGGCTTTGGTCTCATGGTCTTCGACAATTCAAAAGTGCCTCTTAATGATTAAAAAAAAACACTCCTAGTTTGAGATTTGACTTTCCCCACAGGAACTGTCAATTAGTCAGGGGACAAAAAAAGTAAAAATTAGTCAGGGATAAACACTATCTAAATGTGAGCAGTGGTGTCCGAGTGGTAAAAGAACCGACTATACGAGTTGTGCTCGCGGGTTCAAACCCAACCAGGCGCATTACTTGTGTAAAGAAAAACAACGAGAGAAAACCGGCATGTTCTAGAAATTCTTCTAAATAATTCGAAGATATTTGACATCCAACAATCTGCACTGGGCCCGGGTGATGGATTCAAAATCAAAAAGGTTTTTATTTCATATAGGCCTACAAGGGCACTTATAAAACGTCAGAAGCTAGTGCACGGTTCCAAATTGGAGTTTCGTTCGTTTCCTATGGAGAAGAACCGGCAAGAAACTCCATGGTTACTCTTTTAAAAAAAATGATTTCTTACAATATTTCGTTGTTACAGTACTTATATCATTATGTAAGAACAGTGTAGACCAGTCAATATTGCACTTAAAAGCACAATAAAAATAATCATAATAATAAAAAATAAAAGGTGAATCGTAATAGGATTTACTAAGTCTACAGTGTTCTTACTTTACAACGTGAATTGTAAAAAAATATTATATAAAAAAAAAACAATTAAACATGTATGAGAAAAAAAAATATCAATCACTACAACAGTTACAATGCGGGATGCTAACACAATAAATTATTATTGAATTAAAAATTTTTTTTGGTCTTAATAATATAAATATTGCAGAAGCAATGTGTCAAGAAAAAAAAATGTGTATATGGAAACAAAGATGGAGCAGTTAATAGACACAATTACACAATATGAATGAGATACCAGGGAGCCACATGTGCAGGAGCAGTCATTGCCAAACAAGCTTGTCTTCTACATAATCCTTAACCTTATAATATGCTTTTTTGGTTAGGACCCGCTTAATATGTTTGTTGAACTTTCCCTCACTAAGTTCGGTTACCGCTTCTGGCAGCTTGTTATAAAAACGTATGCTGTTTACTAAAAATGACTTGCTGGTCTTGGCTAATCTCCATTTGGGTAAAACAATTTCGTGTTTACTGCGCGTATTCTTGTTGTGAATATCGCTTCTAATTTTAAAATGTCCTAAATTTTTACGAACATACAGGATACTTTCTAAGATATAAAGAGAAGGCAGAGTCAGTATATCGGTTTTTTTAAATTTATCTCTAAGGGACTCGCGAGGACTCATTTTATAAATAGCCCGGATTGCTCTTTTTTGTAATATAAAAATTGAGTCTACATCAGCTGCAGATCCCCATAATAAAATGCCATAAGACATAATACTGTGGAAATAAGCATAGTAGACTAATCTAGCTGTGGCTACATCAGTCAATTGCCTTATTTTTCTTACTGCATATGCAGCTGAGCTTAGTCTACCAGAGAGACTTCTAATATGAGCGCCCGATTGCAAGAAGATTAAGGCCCATTCCTTCTCCCAGAGAGGAGGCCTGAGTTCCAGTAGTGGGAACATTAATATAAACGCTGATGATGATGTAACGTGACACAAATGGCTATAACATCTAATTTTGCCATTTTCTATTTAAATAGAGTTTGTACTCACAAAGATTACCTTTTAAAAACACAGTCAAACAAACCACCAGTTTTTCCTACTTATATTACAACTAGCGACCCGCCCCGGCTTCGCACGGGTGCAATGCAAAATATACCTACTACAGAATGTCCTTATACACAACGTTCACAGCTTTTTTTATACTTAGGTACTCAGTACTTGATTAAACTCACAACTTAAAACTATACGTATGATTATGAACTAATTGCACTAATTATTGGTTAGTGCTGGAGTAAAAAATATTTACTTACTATTCGTTTGACTAAAAACAAAAGATTATCAACAACAAAATATACAAAAATATTTACTTACTATTCGTTTGACTAAAAACAAAAGATTATCAACAACAAAATATACCTATTCTATTCAGTTCTTCTATGAACTTAACTATAATTTTCAATAATTGAAAATGCTCGCCCTAATACTAAATTGCCTTAACTCTAAATTCAAATCAAAGTCTTAATGGAAGAAATACCAAGAAATATGGTTTTAAGCTAATCCTATCTAACCTAATGTACTTATAATAATAAAAATTAAAAGATAATCAACAACAAAAGATACTTATTCTATTCAGTTTAATTAATTCTTGATATTGTCCTCGCTAGAGAGCTCCGATAAACGCGTGCGATCGCTGCAAATCATAAAGTGCTATAAGGCGAAGCGCGGCCATCGACGCGCTATTTATAGCCTGCATTTTAAATTTGTAATATCTTCTGTAATATTCACTTAAATTACATGCTGTAAAAAGCATATTGATCTATAATAAATGCACAATTTATTTAAGATATTTAAATGGATAAGGATTAATGCTGTATTGTTTAAAATCACTTCGTAAATAACCATTTTTTAGTAAAGAATAAAAATGGTTATGCTGGGTTATCTCTAAGAGATAGACATATACCATCGCGGACTTTTTTGTTGAACTTTTTAAGGTGAACAATACTGTAGTACATTATTTTGGTCTATCTCGTAGGGTTCAGCCAGCGTTTGCAATATAAGCGCAAAAAAACGTGCTTATTTACGACATCACATTAGAAACCTTTAAATTTATCAGTGTTTCTCTACTATATTATGCATTTATTATACATACAAACCTTCCTTAAGAATCACTCTATCTATTAAAAAAAAATGCGTCAAAATCCGTTGCGTAGTTTTAAAGATCTAAGCATACATACGGACATACAGCGAAAGCGACTTTGTTTTATACTATGTATTGATAATTTTAATTAAACTTGATCACTTTTACAGCAATACTTTGTACGCTAACAGCACAGAAATATCGTCATATTTCTTTCTCAACTTACTATGTAAGTAAACAGCTCTATAATATTGGCTTTAACTATAAATAAATGTGAAAGCCGGCCGCAGCCAACGTAAATATTCTTCCAAGTGAAGAAATAAAGATGGCCGCAGGTAAATACGACTTGTATTATGGGTTTAAGGCGGAAACATACTTAGTTTATGTTACGGCATCCAGCCGGACGGTACAAATGTATGGGCGGCTACTTCGGGCCTTGGAATATTCTCCAAATATCAGACAACAGTAGTAGACTAGTGGAAGTACTGTAAATTGTAATCGTTTAAAGACTGAAAAATTATTGTAATATAATCATCATCATCATCAGCCTAGCGTATGTCCCGGTTGCTACCTTGGCTTTCACCTCGGTGCCCGGGGTCCGCTTTCCTTCCTAGTCGTCTCCACTTCGCTCGGTCTTTTGCGTCCTCTGCCTTAAGCCCATTTGCACGCATATCGTCCCTTACGACGTCGATCCAACGCCTCTTAGGCCTACCTCGTTTACCGGGTCCCGGCGGAGGCGGCATGGCGAGGCATCTGTTACCCACGTAGTCTGCCGGTTTTCGTAAAACGTGGCCATACCAGCGTAAGCGACCCTCCTGCAGTTTATCCGCTATGTCACGGACCTGAAGGCTGCCCCGGATGCGGGAGTTCTTAATGCGGTCTTTCCGCGAAACTCCAGACATCCAGCGCAGCATATTCATTTCCGTGACACGCAGGCTTTGCTTATGTCGCTCAAGTACAGGCCACGCTTCACTGCCATACAAAAGGACAGGCCTAATGATGGTCTTATAGACCTGTCCTTTGAGCCTAACCGGCATTTTGGGGTCACAGATAACCCCCGCCACCTCACGCCACTTCGCCCAGGCCGCCGAGATACGTGACTCGACGTCGCAATCGACTTCCCCGGACTCGTGGAGCACCGATCCCAAGTACTTGACCTGTTCCGAGCGCTCAACTGTGTCTTCGCCAATGCGAACAGGAGCAGCGTTAGTTGTGTTACAGGCCAAGTACTCGGTCTTCGCCGCATTAATCTTCAGACCGCCGTTCCCCAGCGATTCCTTCCACGCTGCCACACGTTGAACCAAGCGCCCACTGTCCGAGTCCGCCAGCGCGATGTCGTCTGCATACATGAGCAGCCATGGCGGCTGCTCATGTAAGTCCCTGATGGTGGAGGACAGCACGTCAAGCACCACGCTGAACAGAAACGGACTAAGGACAGAGCCCTGATGAACTCCGACGGTGATGGGGAAGGGTTTCGTATCGCCAACAGCGGTCCGAACCACAGAACCGGAGTCTCGGTACATATCTCGGACGATGTCAACATAGGTCTCGGGCACTCCTTTAGATCTCAGCGCCCACCAGATCACATCACGGGGGACACAGTCGAAGGCTTTCTGCATGTCTAGGAACAAGAGATGCAGAGGCGTATTCTTCGATCTGTATCCCTCCATGGTAACCCTTAGGGCAAAGATGGGATCCATGGCGCCATGGCCTGGTCGAAACCCATATTGACATCCCGAGACGGTGCACTCCTGTCGGATCCGAGAGTCAATCACCCGCTCGAAGAGCTTCATGGTGTGGGACATAACCTTAATCCCACGGTAGTCGCCACACTCCTGCACCGATCCCTTGCCTTTGAAGACTGGAGTGATAATACTCAGTCTCCATTGACTCGGGATCCTTCCGGTGAGGAGCATGCGGTTAAATAGGTGGGTTAAGATGCCCACACCACGAGGACCCATCGCCTTCCAGGCTTCAATGGGGACTCCATCGGCACCGACAGCTTTCCGGTTCTTCATGCGGCGAAGAGCCGCATGCACTTCTTCAGGCGTAACCGGGGGCACAAGTCCCTGATTTGGAGGGAGAACCGGAGACAGCACCTCTTTGTGCTGCTTGTTCAGCAGCTCGTGGAAGTACGAGCGCCATCTCTCCTTCACCGCGAGGTCCTCGCATAACAGATTGCCGTCAGGGTCTCTTACACAGCGGCACTTAGAGATATCCAGAGCCGCTTTGACCCTGGATCGTGCCAACTTATAAATGAGCTTTTGCCCCTCAGACGATTCCAACTTATCATAAAGTGGCTGTAAGTGGTCTCGTCTGGCTCTGGCTACGGCCCTCTTGGCGGCACGTTTTGCGGTTCTGTATGCGTCGCGGTCTTCGGGAGATTTGGAAGCTTGCCACGTTTTGAAGAGGGCTTTCTTCTCTCTGATCTCCCTCTGGACTGTGTCATCCCACCACCAAGTCTCCTTGTCACACTTGCGGCCGCCCCTGGACAAGCCGAGCACCGACTTTGCCGCCCCAGTGATGGCAACCTGAATCCTGTCCCAGTGGCTTTGCACAGGTTCGCCATCGGTTCCATCGCACTTATCGCCGATGGCCGACGCGAACGACTGGGACGTGGCTTCATTCAGTCGCCACCACCGTATTCGGCGTTGTTGGCGCTCAACAACCTTGGCCCTAGGCTTGACGCGCAAGTCCATGACAAGGAGACGGTGTTGTGCAGTGAGACTCTCACCGGGTATGACCTTGCAGTTGGCTACCTTACTGATGTGGTGCCTCCGTGTGAGTAAGAAATCGATTTGGGTAGCGTACCTCCCGCTCCTGTAGGTAATCAGGTGTTCGGATTTCTTTTTGAAATACGTGTTCACGATGGCAAGGCCGGCAGCCGCACACGTTTGAAGGATAGTCTCACCTTCAGCGTTACGGCTACCGTATCCAAAGCCACCGTGAACATGCTCAAAGTCCTTGCACCTGTCACCCACATGACCGTTCAGATCACCACCCAAAACGATTCCCTGCGACAACGGGATGCCACGAAGCACCTCACCGAGTTGATCCCAGAACGCAGCCTTTTCAGCGTCGCTGCAACCGACCTGAGGCGCGTAGGCACTTATCAAGTGGGTTATAACCCCATCGATAAGCACACCTACGACCATAAGCCGATCACTGTAGCGTTTCACCTCCAGGACTGCGTCGTGAAACTCCTCGGAGAGTACAACGGCCACCCCGTTCTCCCCACCGGCTGCACCCGTGTAGATCAGCTTGTAGCCGTTCCCGATGAGCCGGGATCTGCGGCCTTTCCACCGAGTCTCCTGCAGGAATGCCACGGCCACCCTTCGCCTAAGCAGTACATCGGCTACCTCTCTCGCGCGTCCGGTCAGCGTGCCAATGTTCAGGCTGGCGAAGCGGAGCTTCCGGGTTGGGGCTCGCGTCTTTATCCGTGTTCGCCCCAGACACGGTAGCCCTCGCCCACTTGCCACAGGAGTCGGGCGAAACTCCTGCGCGCCGTTTTGCGGCGGCGCCCTATCCGTGGCAATAAACTTTCTAATACTCTCCATGTTGATTGGCTGTTTTTGGCCTTTACGGGAGCGACTGCCGTCTGACCTCCCAACCCTAAAAGGGAAAGCCAGCGCCAGAGCCTCGTCTGCTGATCGGCAGGTGCCCCAACTTGCAGGGGAGGTTGACTTGGGCCCCGAAGATCGTGGTGGGGCCCCATATACACCCAAAAAATAATTATTGTAATATAAATTAATACGATTTTTTTTTCTCTAAGGAACATTAATTAACCCCCTTTTACTCTGGACGGACCAAGAAGGAGTACCTACTCTGATATTCTTTCACTGACTACTAAACCCACCTGCGTTTCTTCAGTTTCCCTTGAGTTCCAGAGCAACGATAACTCATTCAAACAATCAGGGTCGAAGCTTACTGAGGTCATGGGTTGTGCGAAAGAGGATTCTGGGGCCCTGGAACGAAGTCAAAGGAACAGGAGTCGGATTTTGTCATCAAAAGTCTGACACGCCCTCATAAGTGTCATTAAATGATTTACCATCGAAAAACAATCTCTGGCTGGTATGGGGTCCGATGATCCCCATCTGTTTGCTCTTTATCTTTGAGACGCGCAAGGAATACGATGCATGCACAATAGAATATCTAAAATCGAGTATTACTTAGCGGTATCTAGAATCGAAAAATAAATTGCAAACCAGATTTTTCGTGTATAAACTGGGTTGGTTATTTTTTTTTAAATATACTTTACACATATTCTAGAAAACAAACATTGCTTAGTGTAAAAATTGCAAAATATCTATAAATTACCCAACTTTTATATTGTATGTACAGGCTAAAAAGTTTCAAAGCTAGCGATACTATTTTCTATCGAACGTGACCTAACATAAGCTAAGTAGAACACAAGCAGACTAGACCGCAGAGAGTATTGGCCCTTATCATCCTTTACATTGGACAGACACCGACACTGCAAGCTGGGAGATCTCTCACCAAGCTTTTTTACTGGGATTAAAGTGACATAAAACCTTCGACGGACAAATACGTTTGCCGTTCCATATGCAAACATTTTTGCTCACCGATTTACCTATGAATGTGCGGAACATTCGATTGTCGAGATTATTCGAATTCACGAACATACGGCTAAGCCACGATTAGTCCGACAGGCTGGATGAGGGAACTAAATCCTCTAAACTTCGGATACTATGTTAAGCTCTCGAGTGTCTAATGTATGTAGGTAGTCTTAGCTGATTGGCTCTTGGATACCCTGAAAATCCTTACATACAAGATGTCATCATTCGCTTGAGCGAGTTTCTTTATGTATCTTGCTGTAGAATGGACTCTACACCGAGATACATAAACAAACTCGTTGATTTGAAAATTACTATTTACAGTGGATTTATTTTAAGCCCTATTTCACATCATAATCTTGCAAAATTTCTTTCTGAAAAACGGTCTTTGTCACAGACAAGAGTAGTTGTTGTCTTTTAATTTTATTGTAAAAACATTCAAACGCGTAATTGTACTTTTGTCCATTGTCGAGAAAATAGATGAAAACAAAACAAGAAAGCTTCACTGAACTGAGGAATTAGTGTTTGAGAACTTGTAGAAATAAAACGAGATCCGAGAAAAACAACGTGGGTGGAATTGTTGAGGAATGTTTTAGTGAGAAATCGTGTGGGTTGGCATGTATATATAATATAATCAGTGGTGCATACGATGAGAGTCTGCCCCGCTTAGATGAATCACCACCGTTTCCTTCATAAGTGACGGCGAGCAATGGGTAGCTTACCGTCAGATATGCCTTGATTACACGCACCGAGCACAGATACTCGGTTCGAATGAACATCGCGCCAAGTGCTCGGCCGAGCAATATTTTAATATCTCGCCCTTTTACTCGGTACGTGTGATCAAGGCCATAAGGTCCGAGTCTAATTCGACGGCGCGTTGTGTTCCACATGTGCCTTAGAAGGAGGGAACCTACTAGGTTCAGCTTAATTTACTGCTTGTGCGGACTTGTTCGAAAAAGTGACTGCGGCCTTAGAACGCAAAAGCAATTGATGAAACGCAGTTTGGTTTTAGGCAGTAAAAATCTGACTCTCCCCAACGCTCGGTAATCGCAAACATTTGCTAACAACTAACAGCTGTTTATGTACCTAGGTACTTGCAATCCCTTCCTAATCAAGGATGATCGTAACCACTTACTTTAACAGATCACTACATAAAAACAAACATAATCCGAACATTTTAATGACCGCTAATGTATGCATGCTTACCTTACCGTATGAGCATTTACTAAAACATGTGTACATAATTTATTCATCGGCTAGTATCTCGGACCGCGCATTCGACGCGAATTTACAGCAAGGACCGCTTTTAAATTTTCAAGAACAGCAGAGAGAACAAAGGAATGTCGGACTTTATCAGGCGATAAAGAGAGTAAAATGTGTCTATTGCAGAAGTGTGTCCATTGCACAAGTGCATAGGACACAGTTTATAGCTCACAAGGACACCGCAGCCACCTGTTTTCCAGCACAGTTGGGAGCTTTTAAGCAATATCCCTCCCCCATATTTGCCTGCCTACTCTTTATTCAAACCCAGCATTAGCTATTAAACAGACTGTATCGCTTGCTGTAAACTAGTTGGTTTTGTAAGGTTGGTTCGGTTTCTCATATTCTCAATAGAGAAACTAATGCTTAAAGTCTAGCTGTTTTGTGATGGGAAATCATTTCTTTCTCAATTATTTCTTCCTGCTTTAAGTGAAGCTAGAGGGAATGTCATACTCTGATTGACTTAAATCCATATGTGTTCTTTTAGTCACAGTAATTCGCATTTGTCAAACGTTATTGCAATACCTACAGCTTGCTTAATAACATCAACCTACCGAATACACAGAAATAAAATTTTTATCAGGATTGTTACTTTGATATTTTCATATTATTAGTTTTAATAATGCATTTTTGTTCTCAATGAATTTATAAAAATATTTTAAATGCTGCAAAAAATTTTTAAATAACGTGAAAAAACAACAAAATGTTGTTTCTATTCACCCCCGATTCGTTTCTATTCACCCGGTTTTACGATATATGCAATTTTAATTACCTTCTTGATTGTTTTATATATAAAAAAAAAAAAAACATTTTTTAATTTCGTATTTTTTAATTAATTTAATCTATAATTTACTAGCTTTTGCCCGCAGCTTCGCCCGCGTACATAAAATATAGCCTATGTCACTCAGGAGTAAAGCACCTTTCTATTGTTGCTAAAATTTTTCCAATCGGCCCAGTAGTTCCAGAGATTACCCCCTACAAACAAAAAAACAAACTTTACCTCTTTATTATATTAGTATAGATAGTGTAGATAACTCGGTCGGCTCCCTCCTGGAGGTAGGTGTTTATAGTTACGACGCAGTTATGCTATACCCGTTCGTAATGAATTAGACAAATGTGTTTTATTCCAATAAACATTATTACTGAATCGTTCATTCAAATCATGCTTAATTTTAAGAGTCTGACACTGTTTCCCGATCTGCCCAAGGTCGGTACTCGTCTTTAGATGATTTTTATCTACCATAAAATAAAAAAAAACATAGGTACCGTATTACGTCTCTTAATTATTCAGAAATGAACTAATCTTAATCACGAGCCAAAGTATCATGCCATTGAAAAGTCGCCAGGCCTTAACGCCTACGATATTGGTTTAACGACTGGCTGAAACATGCTAAACTTGGGAACAAACTCAATCGAACGCCTACTACTTCTGTACACAGAATCTGCCGCCTGTTCTTCGTGATAAATAAATTATTTAAACAAACAAAAAATAATAATACCCAACATTCATTCAATATTACTTTATGTTTACCAGTTATTTGATTTTAATATTTTTTTGTGATAAGATCATCAGCCTTATTATTGTTCCCACTGCTGGGACACAGGCGGAGGCCTGTGTCCCAGCGGTGCACTTCCTCTCCTAGAGAGGAGTCTCTAGGAGAGGAAGTGAGCCATAATCCACCACGCAGGCATTGGGCGAATTGGTGGATGTCACATATCTTTGAATTTTTGGTTCTAGGACATGCCGGTTTCCTCACGATGTTTTCCTTCACCGTTTTAAGAGCAGTGATGATGAAATAAATTACAAAAAGTAATGCGCCTATCTGGGTTTGAACCCGCGACTCGTAAATCGGGGCCTTTACCACTCGGCCACCACTGCTCTGTTGTGTGTATGTTTTCTTATGACTTATCTAATTAAAGATATGGAAAACAAACCACATTTTTTGTTAAAAAATTTTAAAACTGTCCAACCGATGTAACTAAAACTATACTCCTTTACAACAATTAAACAATTTTTTTCTTTGTTTTCTTTTATTTCACACGTGAGATATCCGCTAGTTAATCTAAATTACTAGCTATAATGGTGGATAACGGCCCGTTCCCTCTCCTAGAAAAGAGGCCTGTGTCCCAGCAATAGGAACATTCAAATAGGCTGATAAGGATGATGACTAGTTAAAGTAAATCTATTGCTTAATATTTGCACGGAAGAAACACCATGTCTATATTTATTCTAGCAAGTAAAGATTCAATCATTCAGCTTTAAATCTTTAAATAAATAAAAAATAACAATATTCACAAAGTTGTGTACTACTACTAATAACATCTCATGATAGGAGGGATGCACTCCGCGCAGTTCAACCCTTAGAGAGCATTGTTAAAACTTGTTGCGCTGTATCAGTTTGCGTAGCCCTCCGAATTAATGAAGAACAGTCTAGTCTTTCAAATTAAACTTCCTAATTAGCAAAGAGGTTTTATAATTTGAAAATCCTTACAATTATTTTTTAAAGTTAGTGTAAATGTAGGCCACGGACTACCTACGTGTTTTTTACTCCTTCTCTGTCAAATTCATCCAGTTTTCTGTAAAAATATTTTAGCGATTAGACCGTCCATTGGGATACCATATTACCCTTTCGAATACCGTAATAGAGGCATAATAGAAAGACAATAGGTGTTTTTTTTTTATGGTAGGTGAAAATCATCCAATGACGAAACCCGCTCTTGGGCGGAGCGGGAGACCAGTGTCAGACTCTTACTGACTAAAAAACCTACCCCGTACCTTCCTTGCCTTATTCCTGGAGTCGAGGTAACAGTTTTGCACCACCCTCTAGACTCCAGGAGGCTTCGACCCTGAAGGGCCCCTGCAAAGACAATAGGTGTGCGAATGCGTTCGCTTGAGGCTCAAGGTTTTAATTATAATGTAATTTTATTTTTGGTGTGCATTAAACAGTCATCAGCATCATGATTTCAGCTCAAAGACTTCTACTGTAGGACATAGGCCTCTCTACCATCCGACAAAGACTTTTCTATTAGCGTGACAATGACATTACCTGTCATGCCACTTGTCACGTGACTTTTACTTTTTGTTTAATAGTTCTCCTCGTGATTTGAAGAAATACCATAGCCCAAAATTCACTATCGGGCAGTTGCCTACCAGACATAATACCTGTCTGGTCTTTACAATGGAGGTATGTGGAACTGTACACTCTGTTTCGCTTACCTCCAAAGGAATGGTAACAGAAAAATTATCTATCTAAGCCACCAGGACACCAACGAGGTTTATCGTTAAAAATATATACAGGGTGTCATTAATATCGTACCACAAACAAATACCCTGGATCCAGTACATGATTCTGGACAAAAAATTCCACCACGGGGGGTCTATAATCATGTACTGGATCTATGGTATTCGTTTGCGTTACGATGTCAATGACACCCTGTATATCTATATAAATCCATCAGAAAAATCGTAGTTTACATTTTTTAGCTCGTTGTTGATGACAACCGAATTCTCAGAAAACAAAGGAGCTTAACTCGATCAAAATTCCCAATAACAATGTATTATGTAACAATAGTACATTGTTATACGAGGGATGAAAGAAAGTTATTTAGTCCCGAGAAATTTCTTGGCGACCGAGCGAGAGCGAGGTCGCTAATAGTTCGAGGGACTAAATAACTTTTGAACCCGAGGTAAACACTGTGCTTTTCATTACGAATACGAGGAAAATAAAAATAAAAAAACCTGAGTCGTCGTCAAAGGCCTGAGTCGTCGTCAAAGGTATGTTTTTAGGTAGGTATTCGCTGGGTGCGCGATGACAGCGCCAACTAGCGGTTACAAATACGGTGGCCTCCGAAATGTTAAATGCCCGGCTGTCATTACGACGATTTATTTACAAACGAACAATTTTAATTAGATATTGTAATTTACATTTATTCCAATAAATATTCTATATCTATATAAGGTAAGTCTTTTTTATTTTTCGTCTAAAATGACACAATCAATAGATTTCGCTTAGTACATTACGGATTATTCATGGCTGTCGTCATGAGAAATAAGTAAAGAAATAAGCAAATTTCATCGAATAACGCATTTCATGTAAATAGCAGACGATTACTTATGAGTGCTTGTGCTCTCAATAAACCATTCTTTTATGTATTTTCAGTTAAACATGGCCAAATTAATCATAAAAACTGGATTCCGACCAATCACACACGACATCATTTTCCAACCACAAACAACATTGAAAGGAAAACAATTAGTTTGTAGAATTTTTTATCACTATTTCTGCCATTGCTTTTGCAATTAACTACGCAGAAAGCTTCGTGACTCATGTTTATTTACTAAAAACGTAAATCTCGCTAGTAAAAAGTGACAGCGTCCGCCACCGAAAGTTCCTTTTTCAATACACTTACTTGAAAACTGCCTCTTATCGCACTCCTATTAGGTTCAATATAGCATGTATATCACCCAAGTGTTTTTTTGAGTTTATCACAACAAGGGCTTTTTTATTCCTTCCTTATCGTCACGGTCACGGGTGATTATTTTGTTTTACTTAGTTTATCGAATCAGGCGCGAGGCGTCCCCCAGAGTCGCTGGACGACCCCACGAAATTAGAAATTGACCAGAGCAGATTTGAATGCTATACTTACATATTTCTTAAATTTCTACTGTATGTTTGAGATACGATTAAATTTTTTTTCTTTCTTTCTTTATTTCACAAGTCGTAAGTGTATTGAAAAACGTCGTTTGACACACGTGCAGATTTGTCATTGCAGCCCTCGGCTCCATAACACACTCGCCTACGGCTCGTGCGAATTACGCCTCGGTCGCAATGACAAACTTCCTGCACTTGTATCAAAATGTACTATTTTGGCCATGAAGCGCGCTGCGATCGTTTCGTGGTTCCCCCACCTTATACTTCGCACCCAGCGAATATTTCTTTTGATTTAGGCGGTAAGCGGTTTTCTCCTCTTAAGAATCTTGCGTTAAATTTATAACTGAAGCTGACTAACTAAAACTTATCGTGTTAATAAAAAATTCTTGTAACAGAGATTTAGCAAAATGTAAACAAAACTTTACACCTCGAAAAAAAAAGGAAGATCAAATCGGCCACAGATTATAGACAGTCTACCATTTACCCGCCAATTCTTTTTTTCAGTGTTTGGCTCCCTGGCTTTTCAGTCAATATTTTTCATTTTGTCATTGTAAAAATGGGTCTGGTCAAATTTTTTCTCAAATATATATTAGTTTTAATGAAATAATTGAAAGTAAATTAAAATAAAGTCATTAAAAAAAAGTATTCTTAAATTATTTCTATCTCTATGTCATTTTAATTCGGTATAAAGTTTCGGGTCACGGTTCAATAGAAATGTCAAAATAGAACTTGTTTTTTTTTTTAATATTTGCTGTCTAAATATTAAAAAAACAACTGTCAGTTGTAAAGTAAAACTCCCTAGGGAGTAAAAGTACTTCTTTCAACCCTGTCCGCAGGCAACTTTACACCTACTTTCAGAGTATGAGTAATGAAAATATTATTACCATATTATTACTATGCATATTGTGGAAAACTAATTCCTCTCAAACAATAGGATACGATAACTATTGTGAAATGAATGAACTACGTTAATTCCGTTAAAAAAGTGGGCAAATTATGTGTAGATCTTCACATAAAACTATTATAGTACACAAAAAAAAACAGGTAAGTACGAGTCGGACTCGCGTACTGAGGGTTCGGTACAAAGTTACCTATGAAAACATTTCAATTCTAGAATTGAGTTTTGGAGATTTTCCCGAATCGAAATAAAACTTTTTTTTTGTGCGTAACCACAAATTTTTAGTTTTCAGATTTATTCAGTATACTTATGCTATAAAACCTTTCTTCATGCCAAATTTCAGGGTTTTAACTTTTTTTTTTTTAATTGCAATAAACTAGTGCTTGACTGCGATCCCACCTGATGGTAAGCAGTGATGCTATCGTTGATGGTAAGGCGCACTAGTTTATTAAGAGCCTATTCACTCTAGCCTTGAAGACACCTAAATTATAATCGGACGGAAAGACTGCAGCCGGCAAACTGTTCCAGTCCCTCGATGTACGCGGTATAAACGACGAGGCAAAACGCTTAGTCCGGGCCGCAGGTGTCTCAACAACGTAAGGGTGGATATTTAATTAAACGGGAAGTACCCTATGACTTTTGATTCCTTTTAGTTTACATTTTCTGCACCATAAATGGCCGCATCTTTTTTTTCGCTAACTTAGAAGTTAGTTTTTTTTACAGCTTTTTCAACGGACCGTAGACTTGAGAAAATAGATATAATTTTAATACGATTCCTCCACGCGTCTTCGAGATAAAAGTACTTGACGGACAGACAGATCTATAGATCCTCTAAGGTTTCTGTTTTCTCCATGTACGGAAAACTAAAAAGGTGGGATTCAAGATAAAAATGCACCATTAAAATAACAGGAACATAAATGAAGCATTAAAAATAATTTTGATGTGACAGTTTTTTAGAGGATGTACGATTATATAGAACCTATAATAACCACCCTAGCTACTGCCAGCGGCTTCACCCGGGTGAAAGTAAAAAAATGTCCCTAATAAAAATACTCTCAGGATAAAAAGGTATCCTACGTGCATTTCCAGCATAATAATGTGGTCTACTCGTGCGCCAAATTTCATCCAAATCTTTTCAGCCGTTTGACCGAGAACAAGGAAAATATACAAGCGTTCGTCTGTATAATATTAGTGTAATATGATTATATTTCATAAAAGTTTCTTGAACCTTATACCCATTAGAATTAAATTATTTTCTGAGAAAAAGAATGTTTGTCCGCCACGGTATAGAAGTGAAGTTTTTTGGTAATTTCAATGAGTTTCGCAAACGCAAACTTTGTTCGGCTTATTTAATTTGGTTGAAAACTTTCTAAAGGATTTTGCTTGTTAGCTCTTGACGCATATTCATACAGCGTCGAAGGACTACAATCAGTGAATTTTACGACACGAGGCATATAACTTGAACTTAAATGGCGATCGACTTTTAAAGCGCAGTAACAGATTTTTGGGTCTCAATCGAAGGGTTTTTTATGGTAGGAAAAATCATCTAATGACGCCCGTTTTTCCCGCCCTTGGACGGAGCGGGAAACAGTGTCAGACTCTTACTGACTAAACGACCCACCCTATTTCTTCTTAGATGACACAGCGGAGCTCATAACAGTCATAACCATAGCAACCACGGCCATTTTAGTTGAATACATTTCCCGCGTACAATAACGTGTTGCAGAAAAGTAACAATAAAAGAAAGTACTTCTTACAAACTACTTTCGTAATGCCGTCTAAGTTTGGTGAAGTGTCGGCATTCTTCGAAGGTGAGCCATCGGGTTAAGTTGAAGGCTTCGGCTACACGGCACGGACTACCCGCTTATAAAATCAATGCTGGCTTAACAGCTTTGTGCTAGTTAAAATGTCGGAAGTTAGCGTGCCACTGGCAACTTCAGACGTGCTGCTTACTCGTTAAGACGCATTTGTAAATGACTTGTTGTAGGGAACTCCGTGTGAGCTTAGCCTTTTTAATAGAAATACGTGCTTGTATTTTTGTTTAAATCCGCCAAACAAAACTAATTATACAGGGTATGACATAGGTTCCACGTGCATTCTGTTTTTTTTATGGTAGGTAAAAATCATCCAATTACGAATCCCGCTCTTGGGCGGAGCGAGAGACAATGTCAGACTTTTACCGACTAAAAAACCTACCCCATTCCTTCCTTGCCTTATTCCTAGGCCCTGGTGTTACGCTTTTGCATCAACCCTTGACCCAGGAGACGTGCATGGTGTAACATAGGGACACACACAACTAATGACTTTTTTTGTTATCAAGAGGAAACTTTCAAAAGGCGTCCAGAATTTGGTATTAAGTCCGGGGAGTGTGGAATTTTTACCTTACTAAAACCATCCCAGTGATCGCCATCAGCACGTAGAAGGGGCCCCGTTACCTCTCAAAAGACCATTCCGGAACCCCGTCTGTGCAACGCCAGTAACGGCACATCCCTGAAGACTGTATAACGGTCTCCCCTGTGCCTCACTGCGCACGGCAGCACGTGATCACTGTACCACCGTCACAACTAGTGACCTACCCCAGCTTTGCACGTGTGATGGGAATCTTTGAAATCCGCAGCTTTACTCTACTACAACATGTATGAATTGTACACCTAAACATTCTTCGTGAATCATTTTAGTCTATTGGTGAAAACGACATGAAAACCCGTTCAGTATTATTTTTTTTTATGGTGGCCAAAAATCCAATGACAAATCCCGCTCTTGGGCGAAGCGGGAAACAGTGTCAGACTCTTACTGACTAAACACCCCACCCCGTTCCTTCTCTGCCCTTTACACTGGGACCAAGCCTTCCTTTCAGACAGAGACCCTGGGCCCCAGTAGGCTTCGACCCTTACCCGTTCAATAGGTACTTACTTTTTGAGTTTATCATAAAAGACAGATCGACGGGGTGATCCCCACTCCAGCGAACTTCGTACCGCCTAATAGGGGTAACGCCATCTACGAGCATTACCAGAACCAACATAATGCATTTTAAATGACATTTTAATTAGAAATGGCTTTTTCCATATTTTCTCACCGTTAAACTTTCTTGAACTGTCACGAATATTTCAAGACTAAAATTAGCCACATCAGTCCAGCTGATCTCTAGTTTTCGCGCGACACTAACTAAGCTAATCATTTTTACATAGAAAGTGAAGGATAAAAATAAATTCGGTCGGTTAGGTAAGAGTTTAATTTCTTCGGAAGCCCACAAAATAGCGTTGTTCAATAATTTAATTCAAAATCCGTTGGTGAACAGTTATCGATAAATCAATCTGTTTAACTTCTTCCTAAGTTGGAGTTGGCTTTCTGACAAATCGGATGCCGCTTGATACCAATATTTTACATGAAGCGATTGCCTATCTGACCTCTACAACCTAGTAACTGGGTTACACGATACGATACACCTTGGCAACTATGGTAGGTATCAGATTATCTAGCTTCCGAATAGCCGTAACGGCTGTCAAATATGTAGACAAATTAATGATACCCGGAACCAAAGTACAACAGCCAGACGTGCTTTCTGTAGCACAGAGAAATCTTGGTGTGTGTTGGTCACCCATCCATAAACCGACCGCGGCAACCGTTGCTTAACCTCGAAGATCAACCAGTGCGACTGTTATTATTTAGCCACGAGTTCCTCTTAACGAACGTCAGTTATAATGATTACTTAATCAGCTTAATTTGGTGTCTTCTCCGGAATCACAAATTAACTTGAAACGATTTGTAATGGAGACGCCGAGCAATCTATTTAAGGGGCCAGTGAATAATTTATTTTAATTAACCACGAAAGTCAAGAGTTCCATTTTTCGCTTCTATCTTATTTTGCCGGCATCATGAAGATGCCGGGCGTTCTTAAACTGCGACATTCATTCAAAAAGTTTGAAATCGAATTAAATTCGCCCCTTTAACTAAACTCAATTTTCTTTCACGACTTCATTAAGCGAAGCCATTCCGGTGAGCCTCAGTAATGACCTCAAAGGACGTTAAATCAAGATCGAAAGGGAAAGATAAAAAGTAACTGAAATTTAATACTTTTATCAAATCGCTATTGACGTCAACCTTTGTAGTCTTTTTGCCTTTTTTCTGAAGAACACAAAACCTTTTACGCTTTTAATTAGATCTCTCGTCGACGACATAATTTTTCCTTTACATTTAATTTAAGTCTTTTCAATCGAAATTCTGTTCTCATCATCGTCTTCGGAATCGGAAATCGATATTGGCGCTATTCTTCTGAACTAATAATTTA
This sequence comes from Mythimna loreyi, assembly GCA_029852875.1. Classification (NCBI taxonomy): domain Eukaryota; kingdom Metazoa; phylum Arthropoda; class Insecta; order Lepidoptera; family Noctuidae; genus Mythimna; species Mythimna loreyi. The sequence continues at coordinate 15,324,271 of CM056782.1, read as the reverse complement.
GGACTTCGTTTTTTAATCATTTGGTAGCTCATAGTTACTTATGCAATAGTCCCTGAAAATGACTGGTAAGTCATTTTAATTAATGCATTCATTAAAGCCAGGGTCAACAGTTAAATCACTCTCATATATTGAGTCACACATGAATTCGTATTTACGCTAACAGATCTCTAGAATTCACTCGATAAATAAGAGTACATTCAAAAGTTGACAATCCTTTTAGCTAGGAGCCGGCCGTGCCCGTGCCTCCCGACATTCGCTTTCAATTGAACAAGACAGAGCGCTGTACCAAAGTAAAATAGCCGGCTCGAAGGTTCCGGAATACGAAAAAGAATGGAAGGAAAAACTTTACTTCATTAAAGCCGACGCGTAACCGTGAAACCTTCAATTTGGGAATTATCCTAAAACGACTACTGAATTATTCAAACCTTGAATTATCGACGAGGATCTTCAGGATACAGTATCCAAAGAGAATTATTTATGGTAATGCGACTTACTGGATATCTCTAAAATACCTACTTGAAATTTTAACCTCCCACACACTTAATGCTGGCTTGCAGATCCAACCTACATTAAAAGTTTCGAGATTAGTCTGCGAGATAACAAACACGAAATCACCTGGTTGTTAAAAACTCTTTTACGATTAAGGAGTTACCAAAATCCACAAAACAAATACGTACGACTTTTTATGAGACGAGAACAAATACCAACTCACGGTTCCAATTTTATGCATGAAGTTTTCGGAAAATTAAAAAGGAGTTTGTAAAGTTAATTATTTTCAGGATTTTATAGGAAAGAGTTGTGTTGACTCTTAGACTAATATTAAAAATACGACTTGACGGAGCACCGCCATATCTCCATAGAGACGATTGGTAAAGACGAACTCTCGCGTCCGACTGTAATCCAGGACACGCCGGAGCGAACGGACATAGGAAGCAGTCACCTTTATCATCGAAGTAATTCCAGTGAAGGAGGTAGTGGAAAGCAAAAAAGAGAGACAATGCTCCCCAATCTCAGTTCCAGCCGCCGCCGGAGACGACTCGAGTATCGGGAATCGCAGGACGACTCCCGGTACCTTAGGCGCTGAGTGACGGTAAGTGAGCAATAAAATAGCTCTCTAAACGGCAGTGTGCCCCCTACTACTTAAACGCACATTGCCCGCAAAACTAATAGTAGATGGAAGCGAAAGGTTCTGGAACCACCACGGACCGAAAGACGCAGCGTTGAAAGACGGGAGGTCTTTCAACGCTACGTCTTTCAACAAGGTGGCCCGAAGACCCAGGTCGTGGGAATCCATATATTTATTGTGCGCATAACTCCGGTCGTTATGTTGACATAACTCCTTGAATGGCGGTTCGCAGATCTACGCCAGACACAATACCTTTTTCATTTGTGTCTTTAAAACACTGAGCTGTCGCGCGACAGCCGCACTGTCGCGCGACAGCTCAGTGTTTTAAAGACTTTAGTTATATGAAAAAACAAAGCAGCGTGACAGCCGAGCTTTTGCCACGCTGCACGCTGCTGTGCCGAACTTCTGTCGCGCGGCACGTTTGCGGCTAATTTGAAGGCGCCCTAATACGATAGGTTAAAGCATAATATGTTTGTGTGAAATAATGATGATGTCAGTTTACCTTATATTTAAAAAATATACAAAGTATGATTGGTTATTTAGAATCAATTGAAATAAGTCAACGATTTACATCTAAATAACCAAAATCAAACATACAAGTATATTTAGGTATGCATTAAATTTTGTTGCCGAAATGCTTGTTAAGTCGCGTGAATTACGCCAGCTTGCCAGTGATATACCTTCTTTCGTGTACCCATTTACCAATAAATTCGATCACAGTAAATTGCCTCGTGCATCGTACCGTATCACCCTGTTAGATGTGTGAATTTTAAAGACTCCATCGGGACTCGGGAGCTGAGCGAACAAATTACATTTTTAAATAAATCGGTACCGTAGCTCTGACGATAAATAAAAAAAATACTATCACAGACATAAGTTGGTTACTTTTTTTGTAAAAAAAAAAAACAAAGGTAATAATTATTATATTAAATAATTTAAAATCGACTACAAATTAATTTTCATATGAAAATTATAGACCAATACTTCGCAACGCAATTAAACACGGGAAATATTGTAACGATATTCCAGCACTGCTGGAAATATCCGTAGTAGAGTTTGCATCTCAGGGTTCAATCGGGGAATTAGTTGAACAAACAAAAATAAAAGCAGCGTCAAAGCATTTCACCCCCATACGTGTCACAATGTATGTAACAAGCGCTGCCGCTGGAAGCCTGGAACAAAGGTGGCCCTTTGAACGGCGACATTATAACGCAACAAATCTGACTCCTTTGTTGTTAAACTATAGGGATAAATGTCACTGGCATGCTTTCACCCCGCGCCCCAGTCGCCCCGCATCTCTGGCCCGGGGCGAACGTATCCATATCATGTCATGAGTACCAACATAATGTTATTGTAGAAACGATTACAGTTGAAGCGTTCGCGGATCTTTGAAACAAGATAGGTCACTGGTGCTCGCTGTTGTAGTCGTGTGCGAACATAGGCTTGTTTCCTGTGCGAATATGCGAGGATATGTTGTTGTTACTCAGTTTAGTTATTAAGCTATCATGTGCGCCAACAAGTTTCAAGAAGTTTGTGCTCGTAACTAATCTGCAGACTAGTACGAGTACAACACTGCCTTTTCATTTAAATATTGTTCGATCTGTTCCCCCTAGAACAATTTTTATGAAATCGCGATATTGCATCTTGTCGCTCTGTAGCTAGAAGCTCTTTAAGTTCATTAAGCTCCAACAGGACACCGGTATCCGCACACTTATTGTCTTTTAGTTGTGTCTGTAATTACGGTAGTCGAAAGGTATAAAAATAGTACTTGATTTAAATTGTAGATATATTTTGATCAATGACAAGAAAACATTACCTCTCAAGGAAGACCGACTTCAGGATGTATGTTTTTAGATAGGAAAATCATCCAATGACATTCCTCTCACTAGTGCGAAGCGGGAGATAGTGTCTGACTTTTACTGACTAAAGGCCCGCACGTGTTCCTTCTTTGCCTTGACCCCAGGACATACGGTCTCGTAGAAAAAAAAATCGGGTAGCAGGTAGAAATCCCTTTTAAAATTTCCCATTCAAAGGGACGTATAGGCGTCGTTCCAAGAACTTGTACTACCAGACAAACATTCACATTCACATTATATTTATAACATTTGGGATTGAGAGTAAAAGCATCATAGTCGGATAGGTACCCATTATACGTACTTTATTTCCGTAATATTGTATTTTCCTGGAATTAGGTCTGTTTTGGCCAAGGGTCCTTTACATGTTTACTATAAGTATCATTACATAGTACATATAAAATAAAGTCGCTGTCCCTATGTAGGTATGCTTTGATTTTTAAAACTCCGCAACGGATTTTGATGCGTTTTTTTTTAAATAGATAGAGGGATTCAAAAGGAATGTTTATTTATATGTATAATACATACATAACATATTTAATATCACCGATGCACCCGGGCGAAGCTGGGGTGAGTCGCTAGTTTAGATATATAAACTGTACCTATACAAGTGGTTAGGTATTTCTAAACAGACATAGGGTCGTATGCAAAAGTAACAGAATCCATTCCGTTTGTGAATCTCACGGCGCCTTGTTTTTGCAAGTCAACAAAACAAGCTGTTTGGCATTCGATTCCATGCCTCATTCGCAACGCAAAAAGAACAATTTGGCTCTTTTATGAGGCCGCTACATCTGAGAATAAGTCGACGTGTGATGACGATCCTGAATTTTGTTCCACAACTATAAAACCCGTTTATTTCTTGCGACGGAATCCAAAGAAAATTATATGCTACAAGCATACTTATAGAGTAACATACATAACCATATGAAATTATTTTGTTAAAATAAATTAAAATGATTTAAAACTATGGTAGTTATATTTCACTTTACACTATATCGTCTCGATGCTGTCCTGTGGCACTTATTAGCGGAAGTGACGGAACACGACGATCTGCGGTCTAAAGTCTTCTTTCATTCAAAGAGTTTTCAGCAACCGTCAGGCCCTGCTGAAGGGCCGAATAGGCTTCGGCCCTTCAGCAGGCCTCAGATGTTATGATGGCCTCGTGCCTTAGATGTTATTAAAAAGAGTCTGCCATAAATGCACACTCAGAGTAAGAACCGTAAATACTGTGAAACTGAAAAGCTGAATATTTTATAACTACCAAAATAACTGCAATGGCACCTGATTTCATACTTCATACTCTACCCTACTCCACCCAACTCTACCCTAGTCTACCCTATACCAATAGATGAGCAGGTTTTGAATTTTTTTGCTTAACAGGATAAAATATCCTATGCCCGACTGTCTCCTGGTTCTAAGCAAACTTCCCACCAATTTTCAGCCACATCGGTTTACACAGCGTAGAAGTGAAAAATATTTCTAATAAGTTTTTTTTTTTTTTTTTGGTAGGTGAAAATCATCCAATGACGAAACCCGCTCTTGGGCGGAGCGGGAGACCAGTGTCAGACTCTTACTGACTAAAAAACCTACCCCGTACCTTCCTTGCCTTATTCCCGGAGTCGAGGTAACAGTTTTCCACCACCCTCTAGACTCCAGGAGGCTTCGACCCTGAAGGGCCCCTGCAGTTTGCTGACAACTCCTTGAGGCGCGCGGGAACGGTGCGCGCCGTTGACGACTTGGACTCGGTCTGGTTTATTGTAGGTAATTACATAATAGCTCATTTGTTGTTGAAACAATTCACCTTTTTATGGTAGGTAAAAATCATCCAATGCCGAATCCAAACAACCTGTCACATTCGTACGTTGCCATCTTGCCATATATATCAGGGCCAGAGCCTTCTTTTCAGACAGAGCCTTCCATTCAGACAACAATTCACCGTTAAGTTTTTAAAAGACTGAGTTTTGCTACACTGATGATATATAAAATTAAACTAAAATTAAGTTTCAGTTAGTAAAAGTCTGACACTCCTTCGCTAAACTCAGAGATGTAGAAGTTATTTGAAGGTTTTGCCACCTAAAAGAAAAAGTGATATCCCGTATCCCTAACCACATCAAAGTGTGCATTACATGTATCTATTGTACCTGACATCCGCAGTGTTTTTCTACATAAAAGCGATTAATATGTATGGCTCAATGCGTTCACAAAGGCGTGCGTTGTTCGTAGTCTTTTTATAAAGCTTTCATAGTCTCTACTGTGTTGTCGCTTTATCTACGAGCAGTGATAAAGAAAAAATACATGAAACACGTTCTACGCCCCAAGGCTCCCGAATGGAAAAATAGACAATTTGCCTCCACTATGTTAAGTAGCTGCCTACTTTGTGTAAATATTTAAACAGGTAAGCATGGACAAGTAGTCTCTAATCAGGTAAATATTGAAGCTGTTTTAAGTCCTAACCACTTCAACCGGCTTTAGTGGCCGAGTCTTGCTCGCCTTATGTAGGAAATGTTTCTACTTAACTAAGTAAGTACCTGGGCAATTTCTTTTTCGTTATCTTCAAAGCTTTATACGAGTATTTTTCTTGGGAGAAAAGACCTTTTTTCAGTAACAAACAGTGTGAAGCGTGAAGATTAAAGATGGTATCTTGGCGAGTATCCCGACGTCGCACGCACGCGACCGCTGGCGACGAACGCTGCCTCTCCGCGTTTTTGTGTGGACGGATACAAAAGATGAGATACTGCCTAGCTACCTGTCTACTGAGCCCTATAAATCTTATTAGGTCTTTCAGCCGGTTAGAATTAGACGGATATCTATTATCTACCTTTGTTGTAAACGTGTAGCTACCTGTACTCATACAATTAAGTTCTATTCATGCTGGGTACCTTCATAAAATAGGTCGTGTTACTAATTAAAGACTGGTAAACAATCATAATTAAGGTTCTGTATCCAAAGGTTTTACCCTTTGGATACAGAACCTTAATTCGAACCGGGACCCGATTACAAAGACTCTACTGGCCGTCTGTGTGTCTGTCACCAGGCTGAATCTCATGAACCGTGATAGCTATACAGTTATCACAGATGATGATATATCTGTTGCTGGTATAGCAACAAATACCTACTTAAAACTAAAAAGCTCACTTTTGTACATGAATTGTCAAACTACTATGTAATTTGAACGTTTTTGTGTACAATCATTACATAGTATAAAACAAAATCGCTGTCTGTCCCTATGTATGCCTAGATCTTTAAAACTACGCATGTATTTTGTATTAAATATATTTTCTTTCACATAGGTCGTTTCCTAAGCAGAAAAAATACTTGAGTTTGAAGATATTTCCATGTTGCGATATTAGTAGATGTGAGAGGATAGTGCAGACCAATTAGACCATAGCCACTCTTTACTTATTTTTACCTGTTGACACAGGTAAAAATAATTAAATGGTGGCTTAATCTTTCGACTACCGCAATTACAGACACAATTAAAAGACAATAGGTTATCGGATCCCGTAGTCCTCTTGGGGTTTACTGAATTAAAGTAGAAAATACATGTATGTAAGTGAAGATATGATGAAAATAGTTTATAGAGAATACCTAGGCCTACTCCTAGTAAAATCTTAAACACTATAGTGTCGTTGTAACGTCTAAAACATACGAAGGGTTTGGCACAAGTGTAGCTCTGAAGGTATTACGGCACTGCCACAAATCCCCGATGATAGTAGGATTAGGACCCATCTGGATCACGAAGGAAAACTTGAGATACGGTATTTACTCTCCGACCTGAAAATTGTAGCTGAATTGTATTGACAATTTAAATCTTTGAAATAAGTAAGAACTTTTTATCTAAGTTGCTTTGTTTTTTGTGACATGTTCAAATACTCTTTCTTACACATGCGTGACATGTAAAAAATTGTGCTTAGCGAAATATTGTTTTCTTCTTAAGTTATTTTACCAACTGTTCTACCCGTAGTTCAATGCCCCGTGAATTTATATCACCCCATCGATGTTTGCCAAAACACTAACAAATTAAGCAAAAAGCTGTCAGTACCTAACTACATGCTAAGCGAAGCGTAGACCAAGCTAAGCGATTAATAACAAGCCTACACTATGGGCTACGATTTGCATAATTATTACTGTGCTTGAACTGGTTAGAACACATCATACGCTATTAGACGACAGCGTGACTTAGGCCCGGTATCCACCAAAGCGGAGAGGAGAGAAGACGAGAGATGTGCTTAAAAACCTTCAGGTTATTTCCGACAAGCCGGAGGGAAGTTTGTGTAGAAGAAACGTGAGCTATGAGATATCGAATATAAAAATATAGACGACACACGCTGTTAAAGCTAGTCAATCGAATAACACTTTCGGGTGTGCGAGGCGCGGAGAGAAGGCAGTAGGCAGTGGGGTGCTCGCTCGCTGGACAAAATCCTATAGAAAAATGATACATTTCTTCTCTCCGCTTAGTCTATTTATATCAAAGCTAAGCGAAGACGAGATATGGATAAGTTGAAATCGGAGCGATTTATTTATACACTCCTCTCGTTTCCTCTCCTCTTCGCTTTGGTGGATACCGGGCTTTACACTCCCAGATGAATTAGCAATAAAGTCACTATAAGTTGTGACCTATCCTCACCACCTTCATTTTTATAATAACAACACATCGATCACTGATAAATAATAACAACACAACTTTAAAATAAACCCACACAAAAATATTACGCATGCCATAACCATAAAGTGTTTGTTACTGAAACGTTCCCATATTTCTGTAAAATGCATGCCCTAAGTACCGTACGAACCCACTTGGGCACAAGAGCTCATCTCAACTCAGTCATCGCAGACAGCGAGCAAGACACACAGAATTTGTCCCGCCATTACAAAGTATTAAAGGAGCTCGGGGAGGTTTTAGAAAACAAAGGACTAAGCCCCGGGAGAAACAACAAAGTGCTGTGATACTTCTGTGGATTATAGTCTTCACGGATGACATTTTAGTTTAGAGAGAAATCTCTTTGCGGGAAAACGTTTAAGTATATCCGCCCGGAAAGCACACGTTTACGATGCATTAAGTATATAAAAATGTAATAGCTTACTAGACAACGTAATCCTACAAAGGTTGTATTGGTTTTATCTTTGGTACCTACTTAATTATATCCATTGTTGTTATCCATCTGATTAATTAACAACACGACGTTTTCATGCAGAACAAACAAGGAAAGTACCTAGTTAGCGTGATTAGGTAGAAATACGAGTAGGTACCTAATCACATCAATCTCAATTAAATATCACAAATTATAGGTACTCATATCGAATTCTATATTCTCGTCCAGGCTCTATCGAATCCCGTTTCGTTGTTGCCAGAACTTACCAAATCGCCAAAACTTCCAGATACTTCAAAATATTTAAAAAAAAACATCCTTTTTCCTTCCTCTAGCCTGCACTCAGTAGAGCCTAGATTTCTGTCAATTTACAGCACTTTCAATAAATATGATCTTTAAATTCGCTAGTCACTGATGACGGTAGACCAACAGTCAAGAGTAATGTACGAAACAAAGTCACATGAAGTACAAAACAATCTTCAATTTGAAATTCTTGAATAAAACCCGCATAGGTAGTCTCGAGATAATCGCAACCCGCATCATGAAAAAAAAGGATGTCTCACAATACGCAGCGTTTATTCAAAAGAGGCGCGTCTTTGAAGTGGAGCCAGCGTGACATGTAAAACGCACTTGTAACTGATATCATCTTTAATCTTCGCACCTTTTGGTGTGGTCCGGGGCTAGCCAAGCAGTTTATAAATAGGGGGCAGAGTCCGCTTTGTGAGCTGAAATGAGACTAGCGAGAGATAAGAATCTTGAAAGTGCTCCAAGAACGTTGTGAGGCGCGCCACGTCAAGGGCACTGTGATCTATTGCGCTTTTCATTACCTCACACTTACATATTTGTGAATCACTTGGCGACTTTCTTTTGTTTACTTTTTTACTTGTTTGAATAAACAACCAAGTTACAATCGTATCGCTAAGGCTCGGCACATATGGGCCACCGACCACAGCCACCGGTAGCCAGCGACGGCGACTTAACACACTTTTGAATATATCTTGCAGCGGTAGCGAGTGGCTGCCACCGGATACACGTGTGCGGCGCGTCAATACAAAATAGAGTTAGCACTTGTATTTGGCCACGCCACAAATTCCCTTGTTCGGAGTTCGGACGTCATCTCAACATAGGAATTGGGGGCGTGACTATCTACAAAAACTAACTCTAAACGTAACGATTGTAACTTGTCTAGGGGGTCTGTCGTCAATAATTATTTATTGAAGTTCTGTCTGTCACTGAATAAGTTTCACCAGTAAATCATATCATATCATACCTTGCTAAATGTACCCAGCACGATCGTGTATCGTGTAATCCTGATAGATACCTATCGAGCAAAAATTGTTTTGTATATTTAAATAGTTGTATAGTAACCATGCCCCCTTTTTCATCGTTCAAGGTGGTCGGTCTTGCGGACGGGGATATATTACCGATGGTCTACCGACAAAGTCGATTTACTTGTAAACTATAACTAAGGTACCTAATTGAGCAGCAATCTGAAAGCGATTGACAACTGCGGGAGTTAGGCGCGAACATAATATAGATTGGTAAAGTGTGGACTTGCGGAAAACGAGCAATAGGTAGCTCACCGTCCGGTCAACCGAAAAGGACCAAGCCCAGTCGACTGCACGTTGTTCCAGGTGCATCTGTCGGCGCAAAGCAGCACCAAATAAGGACAGGCCACAACGGAGACGGCGCGGGCGCGGGAGACGGGGCTTGCTGCCGGGCCGCGCGCCGCCCGCCACATACTCAGCCGACGACACAGCCATACAAGCACGCATAATATAGGCATTTCTATTAATTATTGTCCGTTCAAGTAATTACGACGATTAAACCTTAAATATACAGTCCACTACGTCTTTCCTTTACTGAGCCTAATCAGCATCCCAATGAGATTTCAGCAAAATTGTAGGGCCGATGCCTGCTACGGTTCCGGGAATGTTAGAACGAAAGAAAAAACGAAAGACGCTCTCTTACACCACCCTGAGTGTAAGAAGTTATTTTATTACCTCAAAAAAGTACAATCAACCTACTAGGTTGATTCTTAAAACAAAAAATTACTTTTCAATAATACACTTGCTCGGAAACCCGTTCTTATCCTACCGCTTATAGGCACGCAATGGACTGTTTTCCGCACTGATGCGGAAAAGTGCCGGGTGCTGTCCCTGTCCCCCGCCATAATTTTATTATAATAAAACATTTTATCTTATCAGGCTGTGCGCGGATCAACCCCCACGAGCCGCGCGTGTATTGAATGAAAAACGTCGTTTGACACACGTGCACACTTGTGACTGCAGCCCTCGGCTTCATAACACACTCGTCTACGACTCGTGCGGATTCTGCCTTGGTCTAATGAAAATCTTTGTGCATTTGTATTAAAATGTACTATTTCCACATACTTACTCTAAAAACCGCTTCTATCACCTTAAGGATGCAATATACCTACTGTTTGCGCCATTTCATACATGTATCCAATCAGTACCAGTTACCAAGCAGGTAGTCTATTTATTTCTTCGTAAACTGTGATGGTCTTGTCTCTTTTTGACTTGTAATGTTCCAGTCTTTCTTATTCAGAGCCGCTGAGGACTTTCGTTGGGGTCGTGAGTGGCAGGCGATCGCCTCCTTCTGCGAAGCAGTAACTAGAAAAAGAGGAGGCCGACCGCATCAGGCAATCTGGGCAGTCCAGACCGAGCCAATTCGTTTACGGCGCACTCTGTTCCCGAGTTGTCAGCAAAACCGTAAGTACTCTACAGGGGTTGAAGCCTACTGGGGCCCAGAATCTCTTTCTGAAAGGAAGTCTGGGCCCCAGTGCAAAGAAGGAACGGGGTGTTTAGTCAGTAAGAGTCTGACACTGTCTCCTGCTCCGCCTAAGGGCGGGATTCGACATTCGATGATTTTTCCCACTATAAAAAAAAATGAGGGTGCGTTTCAGTTTATAAATGTGGGTATTTTTATAACTGTTATTTGCTTACTTTAGTTATCGTGAAGTTATTTAAAGCAGGATGATATAAGCAGTTTCTGAATTTAACTCATCTATCGTGTATCTTTGGTGTTGGGTATTATGAAAAAGTCGAGCACAGGTATTCTTAAAAAAACGACGTTTTTCAATTAATAGTATATTTATTTGTAAATAACTAAATCAAAACTAACATTTAGCAATAAATTGACTCAGGTAGTACTTGCCAGAAGAATACCTATCATCTAAACTTAGAAATTCCCCAGCGGCGTCCTGAGCCCATTATAAATCGAAAATACGCGAACATCAAAATATGTTAATTTTAACAATAAAACAATGCACCTACACATGCGAATAGTGTTAGAAAGCTAAACCGCATTAAGAGTTAAGACTGAACGTCACATAATACTAGGATTTTGAATAAAGCTTAGTTTTACAAGTGGCGGTCACAATAGTGAGAGTCTATTTAGGATTTTAGTTAATTCTACAAACATATTAGGTAACGACATAAATACATTCGAAGATTGACTACAGACAAGATTAAGTTTGCGTCGGTTTATACAAAGCGTTGGATGTTGGTGTTATTCCTTACATAGTGCCGTTTTCAACGGCGGTAACTACAAGCCATAGCCAACTAAACCTATACGCAGGGGCCGGAAGGCTGCAAACCAAAACCACCTGATGACGATTTATTACATACATTTTATGTACTAAGGTGCAATTTACTTTAAACCTGGTGCCTAGTTACTAGACATACTCACTAACTAATAATATCTCATGTACAGTATCGTTAAGCGAAACTAATGTAATGGTAACAATCGCACTTGCAAGCGATGATCTCTGCGGAAGCGTTACGGCCAGAGTAACAGACTAACACATTCATTAACAATTACAGAATATTGTTTACGGACAAATACTTAAACATGACAAACAGATAATAAGCAAACAATTGTACATTTTTTGTATGTATTAAATAAAATACATATTTCACATATTTACAAGATTTTTTTTTATATATTTTATTCAATAAACCTTTTTTTTACTTTTAATCGAAAAGGTTTTTTTTAACATGGTTCGTTATAAAATATTACGTCAGAATCAGTTCACATAAACTAATTACTGCGGTAATAATTAATGCGTACCGCCAATTACATTAATGATGACATATTAATTACGCTGGCCTTAACAGATTCGTTTTACATGGTCAAGGGAACTCGATACAATTAAAATATGATAGTCGCAAAACACTACAGTATCACAAAGAGCGCAGCATTCGTTTTGACGTCAACGCCGTATATTCGGTGCTCAAAATTAGCTAACAAACTTCTATCGAGGTAGCCTCATCATGTCTTCATCCTGTTAGCTGCGCCCGTAGACAATAAATATTATTATCTAACATACCTAACGTTTGCGAAGTGCGATTACTTCGCTACGTAATAAGATTACCAATTCTATGTACGTATCCCGGACTAGCGAAAGGAACATTTCAACTCCAAATCCGTTAACGACAAATATATCGAATAAAGAATATTAAAAAAATAAAACATCAATTTATGTACATGAAAATAATACAACCGCTACTTTGTAATTAATGTACCATTTTGTTTCTGAAGTAATTATTATTATTATTATAACTAGTACGCGACATCTTACAGTGGAGACTACGTGAGACTACGTTATATTGCTTTTACAGTAAAAATAAATTATGTAAGTTCTACAGATCACGTATGCTACATTAAATAAATAAATAATAATTTATCTAACTAATCTACCTAAACATGAAGAGAATTACAACAAAATACTGAGAGTAAGGAGAAAAATAACATTTTTTTTAAATATTATACAAAAATAAATTTCGTTCGATAAAAATAAATGATCATGTCAAAGATACAAGACATTACGTTTCGAGATAGATTTACGTAGTTATTAGATTCTATTACATGTGTTTTTAATATGGCATAAATCTTGTTATCTACTTTATTTCAATATTATATCAGTTTATATGTGTATACATTGACGGTGTTGCCCCATGAATGGCTACTATTTGAATTATTTCTATGTTTAATGTGTTGGTAGCATAAGCTAGCCATTCAGGGTTGCCATCGCGTAATTTCCTTTAGATATGGTCGTTTATAGGACGCAGAACTCTTCGAGAAGATTCCTGAGTTCCTTGTTGTGCGCGGCCTTCGAGCCCGTGGCCGGAGCTGCGGCGGTGGCGCGTCCGTGGTAACTGTAACATACACAACATTATATCATTTGCGCACCATTTATCACGTGTATCGAAATACAATTTAATAATAGCGGTAAAACATAAAAACTTAAACTTAATAAGTTAATTAATTATTATATTATTTTGTTTCTTTATCTCTGCAACTTGAGTTTCGAGAGTTAATCAAAAGCATACATTAATTAAGAAGCATTATGGAGTAATGTTATAGTGCTTTCGCATGCTATGATGATAGAATCGCTGCGTAAACGCAACGCCGCGCTAATGCGTCCAATTTCGATAAAATCAGGTCAACCAAAAGCCAGCTCTGTGCGTTTACTTGTATCTTCGCAGCGTTTAGTGCAGCTATATTAGTAAACAGTCCAAGATGCCATTAATACTATGCCCCAGTTTTTTATTTAATGATAATAACACTGTATAATGTAAAAATCGAGAAAAAGATACCAATTAGCTTAGCAGTTACACATAAATATATGTTATATGTTAAAAATAAAAAGCACAAGATTAAAGTTAAAATCTGTAATTTACTTGAAGTATCCAAACCAAACTCAAGTCCAATATTACGCGACTGTACTATCATATAGAGTAGTCAGTTTTTGTTATTTATTGGCTAGGGTTTAATGTTGGAATACTTTGAAACCAACAAAGTGTTTGATTACTATTTAAACCTATCAACATTTTCATCGATGTTTAACCACTTTAATAATGGCAACTAACTTTCATACCGCTTGATCCAAATCAAATGGTACAAATCAAACAAACCGTGTTGTGCGAAATTTTGGCATATCCTTCTAAAACTTTTCGCCATTTTTATTAAGCCTTTGGATGAAACGACATGATGGAGAATAGCAAGTAGCATTTCTACAGTATTAAAAATATAGCCAAACACTCTGTTCCAGTAAGGTTATAGTCACTATAATTTAATGAAATGATTCAAGCAGGATTGTGCTAGCAAGGACAGGAGGATTGCAAGAGAGGAAGGAAAGGTAACCGGAGGGAAAGGGACGCCAAATGCCGTTGTCTCACCTAACGGTGCGCGGCACGGTCTCATCGTCACCTGACACAGGTACAGGCTTCTCATCCCGCCCGAAAAGCTGGGAGAACCAGTTACCCTTTTGAGGCTTAGCTCTGTAACCAATAGCCACATATATTATGGCGTTAACTTTTTTTAGAGCACCGTGTTTAGGAAATATCACCATTATTGCGCGGAATAGGAATCAATAATGTTACTGAATGAACATGCATTCAAAATTTAAAACCATGCAAACCCAATCTAGTATCTAACCGAAACTCAAGCTGCTTAGAAATAAAAAAATATAAAATATTTACAGCTTAAAAATATATTATTCCATCAAGACGCGGTAGAATCATCAACCGTTTGTAACTTCAAAGGGAAGTTTTCGAAATTTTTTTCTACTATAAATATATACACTTTGAAACCGGTTTCATAAAAACGGCAATATTGAAAAGATTAAGTCATAATCATTAAAACAATTAATAAAAAAATTGATTACAAATGTAAATGTACTTTTATCCAACAAATAAAAAAAAATATTTTTAGCGTAATAGCACACCCTGAATATCCACTTGTATCATAAATTAGTAGAAGAACTCTATATATAAATAACTAGACCAAATACATTTTATCTTTACACTTTATATCACACCGTAAAAAGCGAGCGGTACTTCTCGTTTATAACTTTGTACGCTAAAGTGTTATACAAATGTACCCTCATATAGTAGCTGTAACACGGTCCTAAAACTCAGTTACTAAAAATGTTACTTATCATCTACTTCAAAATAGATACATACGCAACGGTCTTCTGGTTCTGCAATAAGGTGCGGAATCGTGGCTCGACATACTGCCAGTATCCGGAGTTCTTGTGTTCCTCCTGACTCCATACAATGTTGGCGTTCGGGTACTTCTCGATCTCAGCCTTGATCAGGTCGTAAGGGAACGGTGAGATTTGCTCCACTCTGAGGAAATAATGAGGAATCAGTTCCACTAATGCTTGCGGACGCTCGTTGTAATGATTTTCAATCATTGCAAAACACGGTATTGCGTCTCAGGACCCTGAAGTCCTGGACCTTTGGAAAGTGTACAAGGGGCCGAGTAGGCCGAGATTACAACCCTCAGTTGGTGGGAAATTATTGCAACATTTATGGAAAATAAAGATATGACTCTCAAGTAGACTCTATGTTAGGACTGTAGCCGCTACCTGTAATATATATCAATAAAAAGGCAGGGGCGACTTCGCACACTCATACTATTATTAGGTTGTGTGTGATGATGTTATATTTCGGTTTCGCCCTTGCAACGAAATTGGAAAGGTAACTTACTTAGTATTGGACATGTTTGCAAAATCCTTTCTCTTTGTGACATTGAATAAAGTTGTTATATACTAAGAATAGTTATAGTCCTCCAAATCTATGAGTAAACCTGTGGCACATCCTGACATGGTCAGTGGGTAGCCTTAGGGGCGGATTTTTAGGAGTTGGAGTATATCCTTAGGGGCGCTATGAGAATCAAAGAAAACGAAAAAAAAATTTTTTTGGTTAAAAAAATTTTTGGGACTTGGAAAATTTTTCGAATTTTTTTTTTTCGAATTGGTACCATACGCTTATAGGCACCATGAGCAGTGCAGAAAACAAAAAAAAATTTTTTGGTTAAAAAATTTTTGGGACTTAAAAAATTTCTCCTAAGTCCCAAAAATTTTTTTGCGGCGCCATAGCGCCCCTAAGGCTACACTCCAACCCCTGACATAGTTTTTTATGAACAGTGATATAACAGTGCCATCTTTAGCAGTGACTGTGTGTTTTGACACTCTAAATTCAATTATTAAGTGTATTCAATTTTCAGAATGGTTTACCTGATAATAGCAATATCCTTCTCGAGTCCCTTCTCGCGCCTGTGCTTGAGCAGGTCGTAGTACACGCGGCCGGTGCAGAACGAGATCTTGCGCACGTTTTGTGGGTTCTGCGCGGCGGGACCGTCGTCGGGAATCACTCTGGAGATAACAAACAATTGTGAAATCAAAGTTGATCTATTAAAAACGAGTCTCGAGTCTATAAAAACGAGTCTCGAGTCTATAAAAACGAGAGATCTGGGTCTTGGGTTCGATCAATCTGGGCTGGGTTTAAAAATAACCAGAGTAGGGTAGAGTAGTAACCCAAAGTCATTCTTTTATGACTCGAGTAGCCTAGACTTAACCCAAGTGACTCTAAGGCTAAGTTCTAAGAGTACAAATTGACATAATAGCAAGTTAGTTGCAGGCGTGCCTTACCTCCTGAAGCTGGAGCCGTCCTTCATGTCGTCGAAGGAGGACTTGGCCTCGGGATGGCGCAGCAGCGACTTGGGCGTCATGAGGATGAGCGGCTTGCGGAACGGCAGCGCGATCTGGCGCCGCAGGATGTGGAAGTACGACGCGGGGTTCGAGCAGTTCGCCACGATCCAGTTGCAGTCGTGCAGCTGACGGACTGTACGTAGGAAACAGATTTGTTTTTGTAAAGTCATGCTCAGTTACCAATTTCTTTGGGCATGTACATCTGCTCACTTATAATATAAAAACCAGCTAAGAACATGTCGGGCCACACTCACTGTAGGGTTCCGTAATTTCCTGTACGTCACAAGTTGACTACGGAACCCTAAAAATGAATAGCTGAATATGTTCTAAACGTAAATCTCGAGAACAGCTGAACGGATTTTTGCTAATTCTTTTTTTGTTGTGTTGGTTCTTGCCAAAAGGTTCTTATAAAAGAAAAAAATACGGTAGAATAGAGTAAGGTAGAGGAGTAGAGTAGATTAGAGTAATATGTTGATGGAAGCGAAACCGCGGACAAAAGCTGTGTTCAAATAAAAATTATGACTAACCTTCATAGTCGGGGCTCTCAGGCGGCATGTAGTCGGGGTCGTCGGCGCACATCTGCAGGAACCTCTCGGGCCTGGCTGAGGAGTGCTCGGGACCCTGTGAATTATTTATACATAATTAACTATATAAAAATAATCAAGCGGAATAATGTCAAACAAAATAAATGTCACGGTTTTAACGCGTTCGAAATATAAATATGTTCAAAGGCTCACTGTCAGGTAGTGTTGGCAGAGTATTGGGCGTCACTCACCATTCCCTCCATACCGTGCGGCAGCAACAATACGAGGCCGGACTGTCGCACCCACTTGGCCTGGCCACTGGCGATGAACTGGTCAATGATGCACTGCGCGCAGTTGTTGAAGTCTCCGAACTGAGCCTCCCACAGCACCAGCGCATTCGGGTTCGTCACGGAATAGCCCACCTCGAACCCAAGGACACCTAAAACAGTGATCGTTTAAAATTAAAGTGTCACAGTAAGGCCCAACGCTACGTAAAGCGGGAGCCCGCGCGGGCTCATACAAAATAGCCCCCCCCCCCCCCCGCCTGCGTGTGACGGACGCCCGCGCGGGGCCACGCGTGCTCTAGTCGACTCAAGAAACGGGCCTACTTATTTTTTGCTAGTCGTCGATGTTTGCTACGTTATAATAAATTCACCATCGACATAACTGCAGTACGGCCGGGGATCGTCGCGAGCTCACGGACACCGTCCGAGAGCCCGCGCGTGGCCGCCACCTTACGCAGTGTTGACCCTAAGTGCTTGTTTACAGAGAAGCGTCGCATTGGGCGGTCGTCGTACATTACAGCAGCAGGTTGCGTCATCACACGCGCAAACATAAATTATGACAATATACGACGACCGCATAACGCGCCGCGCAACACGCTTTGCTCTTTGCTTTTTTTTCAAGCTAGTTGCCGAACAAAAGCTGGCCTTCATTTTAAAACTTATGGGGCCGATCAAAAGTTAATACAATAATAAATACAAAAACCTAACTCAACCAGGGCGGAACTCCTTTCAAATATTTCACATGCTTTCAAGTCAGCAGTTATTTGTGTAAACGCTTGTTCAATTTAAATTTTTGGTCTACATTTGAATTCAGAATAAGAAAATAATTACCTAATTATAGAGCAATGAAATGAAATAGAACAATGAATTCTATTTCATATGCAACAAAATCCAAATTTCACTGCAAGCCATACTTTGCTTTGAGTTTTAATACAAAAAAAAAACATTATAAAGTCACAAACACATGTAATATGAGCAGGTTGCAATACACTGAAATGATCTCACATCAATGATATATTTTTATGAGGTTAGTTGTGGACAAGAGTACTTACCGTACTCAGACAGCGAACTGTTGCACACAGTGTAGGGCGCCTGGTCGGGGTACAGGTGGCACAGCGAGCAGTACGTCGCCTTGTCCACCTTCTGGTGGTGCAGTACGTGATGCCTGCCAACCGAAACGGAAATATTATTGACAATATTACACTGCACTTATTATAGATAGATAAATACAAAAAGCGGACGACCGGACTATATCAAGTTCGTAATTAATGAAATTCGTTCGTGACTGATTTTCAAGGAGATATTCTCTCATTGCAGCTCAATCTAACATACTAACGTCTATAGTTTTTTGCCTTATGATGACTTCCCTGACAGTTAAATTTTTTCGTGGCACGCATACTACCTTAGACTAAAAAAAAAATAAACTGATTATCTTAAATGATGGACTATCTCACAATAAAATAATTTCCCAATCGGAATCAATAGTTCTTGAGATTAGCGCGTTCAAAAAAATAACCAATTTGTCAATTATGTCAAGCTTTTTAATATCAAGATTAATGTTTTTTCGCCCTATGATGAGTTCCCTGACAGTTCTTTTTTTTCCGTGGCACGCATACTGCCTTAGACTAAAAAAAAATAAAGTGGCAAAATAATTACGAACTGAATGATAATAAAAATACTGCCTTTTGTAAATTAAACAGTAAATTATCGTGATTATAATTTAAGTACATAAAATTAAGTATAAAAAATAAAAAAGTATGAATTTAGAAAATGTGTAATGCGTTGAATGGAACTTCTGACTATAGAGATTGACACTAACACGACAACGACAACCTCGACACTAATCGATAAAAAATCGCGTCAGTACGAGTGTGTCTGCCTTGTATCCTTCTGATATGAATATAAGCTCTAATCAAGAATCAAGTTCTGACAGTGAAGAGTAAATAAATTATAAATATTTTAAACATACTGCGTTTTATTTATCACTAGCGGTCCCCCACGGTTTCGTCGGCGGTATATCAGGTTTTTGCTCTGTTCCCATGATGTTATGTAGCCTATGTGAAAATTAGCAATCCGATTCCACTTTCTTGGCCAACTTCGTTAGGTCTCATCACTTTAATTGTCAGACAAGAACTGTCAGGGAACTCATCATAGGACGAAAACACTATAGTTACTGTAATTGTCTGCCACAATTACTTGATACTTACTCTGTGATTTTTAATTTAAGGTTTCTATAAGAATGGATCTTCCATTTGTTACAGCATGACAAGATACGCGTTCTGATGCGTGTTCGCTGAGCATCGCATGTAGACTACCTACTAGTTATAAAAAAAAATTGGAAAACGCGCGGCCGTACTGCGGATGTAGCGCAGTAGTCACGCTGTCGTCGTTCTAAAGTTCAAACGTCTACACTGAAACAACAGTGGATAAATAAAAAAGGTGCAATAACAAACCTGTGTGAGAAAGTTCCTCTCTCAACGTCCTCTCCCGACAGCCTCACGTGGATGCCTTCCTTCAGCAGCGAGCCGAAGGCCATGGCCTCTCCCAGCGCCCAGTCCACCTGGCGGTTCTCCACCATGGCCATGCGCGCCTTCAGGATACGCAGCAGACCCTTGTGGATCTCGAACTCGGCGGCGTTGGGGGGAGGTGACGAGAAACGTTTGCCGATGTGCACTAGTGTTTCTTCAACTACGCCAGTTGGTGACATCTGAGAAGATAATGGAATGTCAAAATATTGTCCTTAGTTTTGTGTGTGAAAGAGAAGCTTGTACGGTGTACTACAACAATGAAGCATCAGGTAGGTACTAACCAGATGTAATGTGCTCAAGCGCGGTATCCCTAACAAAGTGGTTGAGTCATAAAGTTCCCATAAAACAGTGGACTCCAGTTTACGGCACATTTTATAACACAACCACTCATGGAACACTTACACGAGAGTTTACATTTGACTTTTATGAGTAATTCAAACCATGGTGTCATTTTAATAGCAGCGATTTACGTGTATCTACAAGGGCTACGGAGGTTTAGTGGAAAGGACCCTCCTGTCTGATTATTTTGCCTAATATGTTAATCGATATTTACCTTCAGGGGGTCCTTGCCCTCGAAGAATCCGGACCAGGGCGAGTCTAGCCAGTCCTTGAACTTGATGTGAGTCTCGGCCTTAGCCTGTGTGTACGCATCCTCGCAGATCTTCTCGTATTTGTCCTTCACGTCCTTCACTTCGGCGGCGGTGACGACGCCCTCGGCGATCAGCTGGTCAGCGTACTTTTCGAGGACTGCGGGACGAAAAGTTAAATGAGAAATGATGAATGATGACGATGATGATGATGTGATGATGTTTAATGAGTTTGAAGTTATTGCTTGACTGAATCTATTGTTTTGTTTTATTTTTTTATTTTTAACTGCACGAGTGTTTCAGGCGTCAATATTAGCCGGGCACGATATAAATGTGTTTTATGTGACTCACCAGGCTTGGTCTTGTGGATCTTCTGGTACATGAGCGGCTGCGTGAACATGGGCTCGTCGATCTCGTTGTGTCCGTTGCGGCGGTAGCTGACGATGTCGATGACGACGTCCTTGTGGAAGGTGGCGCGCCACTCGGCGGCCACGTTGCACACGTGCATGACGGCCTCCGGGTTGTCGCCGTTCACGTGGAAGATCGGCGCGTTCACTACGCGGGCTACGTCTGAAATGTTCATATAAACAATGTGTATTCAATTGATTCTCACATTTACCTGAAAACTGTTACAATACTTTCTAATGTTATTTTGGCATCTTTTAATATCACTAGGGCACAAATTAGCCACAAGAGTTTCTACATATAAATGTGGGAATAGACTTCAGAATCTTGCTGCAGAAAATTGCTGTCTAACGTCATTGTAGGCTAAATGCCTTTATGACTAAGCAATTGGGAGAGACATTTCAGTACGTATCAAACATGTTTTGTTGTATTTACATGTAATGCTTTGTTGACAAGCGTTACCTCCACAAATCCAAGCATTGCCTTCACCTTTTTCTATAGTGTATGAAGTAGTATATGCTGTATAATAAAGTTATAGACAAACCTGTGCAGTAGGCAGAGGAGCGCGAGTGGCGGGGGTCGGTGGTGAAGCCAATCTGGTTGTTGACGACGATGTGGATGGTGCCGTGCGTGGTGTAGGCGGGCAGGTCCGACAAGTGCATGGTCTCGAACACCACGCCCTGGCCCGCGAACGCCGCGTCTCCGTGCAGCAGGAGGGACATCACCTGGGGGGCAACCAACATTTGTGTAATATGACTTCATATGTTGGCCTAAACATTTGTACCAACTTTAACTTGATATTCCAAAATGTTTAACTATGAATATTGCAATTTATATTTATGTAATGTACTGTATTGGTTAGCAACTTGTAAAGTATACAATTGAGCTTATAACAGCTGCATGAATAAGCATTCTGGTTTCAGTCTCATGTTGGCATAAACAATAGTCTCTTGATGGATGGCTTCTCCAACCATTCAGACTAAAAGCAATTATTTTAGTTAAGAATTTCTTATCCCATTTTAAAGCAATGTACATGAAGAAACCCTACCTTCTTGCCCTCATTGTCTCCGCGGTAGAACTGCTCGGCGCGACACTTGCCCTGCACGATGGCGTCGACGGCCTCCAAGTGCGAGGGGTTGGCGCACACGGCGAGGCGGATGTTCTTGTTGGTGACGCGGTTCAGGCGCTCGATGTATGTACCTAAATGGTATTTTACGTCACCGGAACCCTGTGGGGGGGAATGTATTTATTGTATTTTTTTTTATATATATATAATGTAAATACGTAAATCATTGGGTTATCGTGAAACTCAAGCTGGAAATCACTGTACCACGTAAAAACCAAGAACGGAATTGAAATATGAATTTCAAGTCATCATCATTTCAATTTTGTCCAGTTAATGTTTTTCTTTTTGCGTAAAACTTTACTCCCGCTTCCTTTCTTGTTTAATTTTTAAATAAAATACCATCAAAAAAACAAAACAAAATACTCACGTCGTCTTCGGCTTCGAGAGCAGCGAACTGAGTGAACAGCTGGTGAAGAGGTTTGCGGCAGACGTTAGCGACTACATTCAGACGACCTATGGAATAACAACAAAAATTAGTATCACAAAACATTTTAGTGACCAACAATTATAAAAAAGAGATGCCCTTCTACTTATCCCGCGTTCCGAATTGCGTCAATAGCAATTTTATCGCGAATCCTACCAAATTCAATAATCACAAAATAGGCTAGTGATTAATAATTGTGACGTTGAGCATTGGTTGTATTCGCGATATAATCACTTTTGATGCAATTCTACTGCCAGAAGAATTTAAAAACTTCGAATTCTTTTACGTTAGTGTAAAATAACACTTTTTATGAATAGGCGTTTTAATAAATTACTTCTTAATTACACCACATTACCTACTTTGTGGAAATTAAGTATGCAATGTTTATCCTGCAAGTATTGTTATTGAATTAAATTTGGAGTGGCCAACAATTATGGATACATGTATAACATAACGTAACATTCTTTTCATGTGTTTTATAATACTTATTTAAGCTTTAGGCCTAAGTAATCTTTGATAGTTATTAATATAAAATTACACAATAAATACAATTAAATCAAAAACTCCATACTAGCATAATTATATAACTACGTAGTAAAATGTGTGTTACCTCTGTGAGGCATTCCCATGATGATGGACTCAACACCAAGGCGAGTGGACACATCGATGACCTGCTTCATGGCAGGGATCAGGATCTCGCATCCTTCCAGACCGAAACGCTTCTCTGATGACCATTTCTTCGCCAGGAAGTTTTCGAATCTGAAACATATTTAAGTAAAAATTAATCCGGTGTTACATTATTGGAAGTATCGAGGCCTAAGTGTTCAGAGCACTGAATTCCAATTTAACCAGTAAACTGTGAACTATTGAATTTTAATCAGACGAAAGAGAAAAATAGAAAAATCTTCATAACATACAGGTTTTGATGACGGTTTAAACGATAAATTTAAATACTTTTATCTATTTATAAAAATCGATACGAAGTAATCTTAAAAGATCTTCGATAAATAGAACACTGAATGCAATATTGATGCCAATATCATTCAAAAATAAACAATGTGGATGATGAAAATTGCTATTTTATTATATCATTCTATTTAGCCAGCCCATTTGACCGTAAACTCAAATATAACACGGGCAAATAACATTTATATAGCCCCTTCTTATCTAAACCCAATTACAATATGCATTGTGTTAAATAACGAACTTTATAAGTGACTATTTAACGCCATTTTCCAATGCACAATGAATCAAATCATAATGGTATTACACGATATTTGCATTTGCAATCATTGACGTTGTATGTTTAATAGTGAAGTTTTCGCATACTACATTTATTTCATTTTTACATAGTTGTTGCATTTGTACATGAGCCCGCATGAATCATTGTATTTTAAACCTTATAACAATGACAATATGGACAAATGTTGTTGTATGGAAATACCATAAGTGGATATTGACACTCCACAGAAGTGCATAATGATGTAACATCAATGAATTATGCGCTCTGTTTGCGGAAGGGACATAGGGGTTTCGAGTTATCAGCAATCTGAAATGCATTAGCCATAACAATAGACATTCATAATTTGTTACTAATTGATCATTATATAACTATATCTATAATAACCTTTTACTTATGAAATGGCGATTTTTTTTTTAAATATCAATATTTGAATTCCTATATGTTCTTGACAAACCAGTGTCCGATAGGATCATAATGATGAGATTTAATGTTAAACCAAATATACTTAACATCGTGCAAATCTACACACCCACGTCTACACCACAGCGTCCGAAGAGGTCATAGACAATTTCTACAGAACAGAGTAGTGGACAAGCATGGAGTTGGGGCTGAATCCAATAAGTTGGTCATACCGTAGACACTGAAGACCACAGTCTTAGGACGCCCAAGATAGCCGAAGACAGGACAACATGACTAAATATAGTCCATCAAAGAGTTAATCGTCGAGATCACGACCCTCAGCATTGAACGACATAAACGACGCAAGAAGGAGGATTTAAAAACTAGAAACTATATAAAAAGGTGTGTCTATGATTGCTTGATATCGCACTTATGCGATAAAACAACAATTCATGATGACTGACGATTTGTGTATGGCAGTACAAACAACTAGATAAGTTTTATTATGAAGCATAAAAATATTGTGATAATAAACGACGCACATGTAAGATTATAACCGTATCCGTGTAACACAGTCAGAATTACAAGCCCTTTCATCATAATTTTGCAGACGAGAAGAGAGTTTTGGATTGAAATACCACTAATAGAGAACTTTAGTCACATTAACTCTCATACTTCTTATAAAAGTTGACATGACCTAAGTATGAAAACGAACGCACTGTTCTTAGTTTGCGCTATTTGCAATTAGACATCATCAGGTCCCAACGAATGTAAGATGAGACCCGCCGGTCTCATCCTCAGCTGAATATCAAATATATGTTTACAAGCAAATAGCCACAGCCTATCTGACCTATTAACCCATTTTATAGGAAATCTACTTGGCCTTTGGACTTTGCTTTGGCACCATAGTTTTCATAATTATCGTATTAAATTATAAAGTCTAGTCTGATAAATATGTGTCTCATAGAGTCATAAGTAGACGCGTCACTTACCCAGCGGATCTAGTAAGCCGAGCGAGGATCAGTCTCTTCTGGTCGGGGCTCATCTTGCCAACGTTGGGCGGCTCGATGCGCTGCCTGATCCAGTTGCATTGTTCCAGAGAGTTTATGAACATAAACTCAATACCGATGTTGTTGCAGTACGCCTGTTCCAGACGGTTCAAGATCTCCCTGAAATTGAAGACTTAATTAGTCACATTATTTATTACGCAAATGTTGGACCGTACTGGGTCAACAGTCGGAGAGAGGATGACAAAGTACCTACTAGCAATCCGCAGCTAGTAATACAATTTTTTTTTACGGTAAATGATCAAATAACTTCTACTGTTCTAGGATGTCGATACAAAGAACGTATCACTGTTTTACTGACTCACATCCACACGTGTCTTTTTATTGGCCTTGCCAGCAGTCGAAGCCTCCTGGGGCCAAAGGTTGATGCGAAATCGTAACACCAGGGCTCTATGATTAAGACAAGGAAAGAACGAGGTAGGTTGTTTAGTCAGTAACAGTCTGACACTGTTTCCCGCTCCGCCCAAGGGCAGGATTCGTCATTGGATGATTTTTACCGACCATAAAAAAACAGCCCTAGCAGGCATCGACCCTACTGAACATTATAATATGCTAGTTAGTTTAAATCTTGGCAAACATAAAGCACACATAGCTTAAGTTACAGTGATCGAAAGATTTAATGTGTATCGTCACGCCGAAACTTTAAAGAACTAAGATTTATACCTGCATCATTCATGCATGTTTTCATAACTGCTACAAGAAATGAATAATGTTCAATCAGAAGAATATTGAGTACATTGCATAAACTTCTGTTGCATACTTCGTCACGCTTGCAGAAATTTACGTTAGACGCGAAACTAACCAGGGGAACTAATTCCAGGGCAATTAAAACAGCGTAATTATCGTAAATGTTTGTTCTTAAGAAATAAGCGGAAACAATAAGTTATTTATTCTTTTATTTACGCGAGTAATGTTCCAATCAGCTGTGGCAATCGTTATCAAAAGGTGATAAAGTGTACACGTCACAACTCAAAGGCGTTCACTAAAGACCAAGGTGAAGGTTAGGCAATAACACTGATAAAATATCTGTATCGGAATCACCTGTGATTAAATGCGTTTATCGTCGACAACAAATACGTGACACTTGGTGCTATAACATTTTACCTGATACCTTACCATTTAAATTTACAAAAGGTTTGAAGTCTACCATACTTTTTACAATGTCAATTACTATTGTATAATGTAATTGACATTGTAAAAAGTAATTTAAAATTAAAAATGTAAAAAGTAGTAATGTATAATAATTACATATGTACCTATTATGTATTACCATACGTAGTAACTTTTCTTAGTTAATTTGTATGACTGATTGATTAAACATAATGGATTAACATACCTTAACGGCAACGCTTTCTCTTTTTCACCAATAAAAGTAGTGGACGGCAGTTTAAATACTCTGTCCATATCAGCTTCATCTAAAAGACATAAGTCGCAATCAGAGTATGAACGTTAAAACATAAATATTTCACCCCATATCAAAATGCAACATTACAATATGTGAAGCCTACCCTTTCGATAAAGCACAAATCAAAGCAAATAGTTTATCATATCCCTTTACTAGGATTTTTTTACATGTTTCCACCCAACATTACATGAACCCATTTTACGCCCTTACAGATATAACGACTTTACATTTACAAAAACACATTTATACATTGAATATTTAAATATTTATGTGGTGCATCAATATAGAAATGAATAGAAACTTCGATGTGCAACAAAGTGTTGTAGAATTTTACGTGGCGTTGCTACATATATATTTTAGAAGTGGAGAACAATTCTCTGGCCACTATCCAACACCAACCATCAAGAAAAGATAGCTCTTTTCAGTGCCAAACAATAATAATATACTTTTTCTATTGAAACAAACCATCTCCAATATATTTATAGAATCTCAATTACATATAATATAATAAATGGATTTTAAATACATAATACAATACAGTTTCATGCAATAAATAGATACATGCTAGTGCTCATATAGTCTAGTAAATACAGGCATGCAATTAATATAATAATAATAGTAAGTAAACCATAATTATGGATAATCGTGCAGATCATGAATACTTAAATAGGTATTGAGATGAGCAAGTGTTCGTGCGAGCCGAGGACCTTGTGCGTTACATCCACATTTCTTATGAAATTGTAGTTATGGCTACCAGCTTCGAATCGATTTACGAACAGACTTAAAACAAAACAAAAATAAACGCAAAAAGAAATTAACACGTCTATTTGACATTGTCTTAACATTGCTGATAAATTCTGTTCATAAAAAGTCCAAATAATCCGACTGCAACAACAAAATAATAAAACTTAATTTGTGTTTTTGTGCCAATCTTCATTCTTACTAAATCTCGCCTAAAATATGGTCCGATATAGGGAAAATCCATCTGGAATTACATCATATCAATTAGTATCAAGATTTATGTATAATTTTTGGACGTGTTGCAAATGGAAAATTGTTTAGGAATATTGCTTCGCCGCCATAACTACCTACTAATGAGACAACGAGCGACCACGGTGCTTTCAGTATTTCAGGTTTTCGTGTGTTCTTACCAAACCTGTAGCTGTTGTGGATCACCTCCCGTTTGTTTTTACCGATCAAAGCGCTGTTCATTATTTCCAAGGGGTCGAGATTGGCTATGTGATGTCCTCGGATCTGTTTTTTTGTGCACAACATTCTTATTTAGCGTGTATTACTTAATTGCCGATATGTTGATTATTAGTAGAATAAGAAAAAAAATAAGAAGCAAATAAACATAAATATTCGTGTCTTTGACTATACAGTTACAGCTTGAGCTTGAGGCTTATCCTTCATAAAGAGTACTGAAGGTTTAGGGGATTAGTCAGTTATTTCGCAAGGCTTTTCAGCAGCTGGTTAGAATAAAATACGTACATACAGTGATGATCGGAGAGCAACACAAATCAATTTCGTGAATAAGCCAGCGTGGCATAAAATTCAAATTAAGCAATTAAGATACTTGTTAAGGCTATGTCCTATATGAAAACCTGTTATAATACATCTAGAAAATTGTATGTATGTTATAACTTCTATCTGAAACGGTGTAAACCTATCTTATAATATTAAATAGTAGAAAATAACTTGGATTCTTATAATTATATCATATAATGTACATTACATAAATAATATATAAAAATATAAAATCTTCTTCCATGACTATTTACAATGTTAAAATCATTAGTTCATCACATTATTCATTCCATAAGTATGAGACTCCTCACATGTTTGCATACAGGTATTAAGTGAAAAACAGTTAGTTTGGACAAAATAATATTAAGGATAGTTCTAAACAATCTTCTAATTTCTAAGAAACTATTACAATCTCTACTAATTGTAGATGTTTTATCTGTAAACATGTTCTTCCTGATGTAGGATTCTAAGTGTATATTTATATTTTGCAAGCTAAAAACGTCGATTTTCATCCTATTTGCATCCTTATAACGCTATGAAATATCTTGTATTTTATCTTAGATTAAAACCATACCATTACTACTATACGCTATGCCATCATTATAATGATACATTTCTCACAAATTCTAGTAAAGGAATATGATGATAAAGCCATTAGTCTAACGCAGCTCCTCCATACCTCAACCTCATTTGTTAATTATTTTAATTATTATAATAAACAATCACGTGTAATGGTAGATCAGTCATTCTGAAATTAGTAAAATTTTAGTATTTTAGTTTATATGACCGATAATCTCAAAAAGCTAGTCTCAATTATTCATTTTCCAATTAAAAATATTCCAATTAATGTAGGTTGTAAAAACTATTTGACGGAATTAGTTTAATAGACAGACAAATCAATATAATTATTTCTAAATAATCTTTCATCTCCATTTTATCTACGAGGTCAAAGTTCTACAAACCAAGCACCACAAAGCATATCTAACTACATACGATACAAGAAAGACAAGGTGTTTACGCGTGTGTACGCAACAACATATCCATAACAGCCGGTGCCAGGAGTGAAACCGATACTATCCCCCTACTGGACGACATCAAGTTACGAGTAACGCGTTACTCAGCACTTAAACTGTCTTGATGCCAAGTGGACAGACATTTTACTACGTAGAAAACTAATTAATTATTTGTTTGGGTTTACAATTCACACGTACTTTATCTTATCTCTCGTAGACTAACGATGTATAATAACGAAGTCCATTTGACATCAGTGTCGTCCCACCGAATACGTGATAGAGTTTGGTCGTCCATACCGAATCTGACGTGTTGTCTAATGACTGCCTCGTTGGCGAAGGCTCGCAAGCCGCCGTGCCATTCTCCGCTCGATATGGGGTCCCCAGTCGCGATGCCCAGCGGGTCTAAGTGCGCCACTAGGTGACCACGTGACTACATCCAACGTAAAACAAAATGTTCGTAACAAAACAATCAAGTGCCTGCCCCATCATACATTCCTTCTTCAGATATATAACATATAAAGCGGTATACATAGGTAGGCACATTTATTGTATATTTTACTTATAGAAAAATATGTACAAATAATATTAATCATATAAAAGATAATTTGAGAAAAGTTTTATAAGATTATCACGCAGTGAATATATGATTGAGAAAAGATAAAATGATATTATGTTAACCGCAGTATTCCCATAAACGTGCATATTATTTATCAGCTCCTACCACATCGAAATATATGTTAAATACGACATATAGAAGAAAAATAAAGTAGTAACTTTAAGTAGATTTTTGCATTTTCGTACCATTTGAGACTAGCATTTTATGTCGGTCGGTTATTTTGTATGAATCAAATGTTTGATGATATGAATGTCTTCATGAATGACGATACTATTATTTGCATTCACAAGTTATTATTAATCTTCTGGTAACATAATCTTATCGTTAACAGATTATTTGGGTTATTTGGGTAACTAAAACTGCTTCAAATTAAAAAAAAAACTACAGCAAATAAAACCTTTGATAGTAATCGATAGCGAGTATTATCACACACATGCATATGCAAGAAATAATTTCCTAACATAACGACTATTTCACAAGCAGTGTAGTTGAACAAAGTGTGTTATCTACATTGAGATACGAATACGATACACAATAATTCGAACAATTCAACTTTAGAGGACAGCACTATTACTGTGATATATTAAACATGATGCATCATAAATCTATATGTTAAGTGGTTGCGTGGTGTAAAAGCTACGACTATCCATAGACAAGGTCACTTATCAGCACTCGTGACCATCTCCCATAAGCATGACAAGTTAAAAATATGTATGTGTGTTATAAAATCGCTTACGAAACACAACAATCAGTGACACGCAATGCAATGTTGAAATAAGTAACGAAACGATATACGAATGTGTTTGGTCCATAATTACGACCGCGACATTTCCTCTGTCTCCTGCGTACCAAAATTGAAATATTTCCTCATGATGAGCTCGGAGCTTGGGCCGCGCATGCCTAGCTGAGGCAGGTTGGCCGTGGTGATGCCGAGCGGGTCCACATCGGCCGCCAGGTGACCGCGAGCCTGTCACGCACCCGCCACCACATCACATTTTAGCCCAAATTGCAAACATCCACGACCGAGCGACTACAACTACAATTACACTCAATAGAAAGCTCCAGCATCCAATGCGATGCCCGCTAAACACTGATTCAAGGACTCCTCATTATGTAGGTAGATGTTTTTGTCGCTAGGTCGTGTAACAGAATTTCGACTAGTTGAACGAATAGTCTTGAAACCGCTATGCCAATCGTTCCACACGCAGTAACAATGACTGTTTATAACAAATTTTATTTACATTCATCAACATAATTATGACCATTTCTAATTAGCTAGCCTTATAAAATTAACAAAAATGAAAAATAAAAAACTAAACATTTCTAAGAAATTACATAATTCATTCCATGTTTGAATAAATAAATAAAAATTAAAGATATATCTACCTATCCTAATTAAACATTATGAACGCGACCTACAATCATAATACATTATGTACTAGAAAGCTGCTTTTGTAGAAATAATTGTAAAAAATGTATAAAATTAAAAACACTACCTAGACCTGACACAAACTTTTCTTTAGTCAACATGTTTCAAACGGGGAATAAAAAAAGAGGGGAATACGTTTTGTTCAGGAGCTGTTGGCGAGAAAAAGATCATCTTTAGACGAAACGGCTACTCAAAAAAAACCGTTTTTAACAATATTCAAAAACGTTATTTTTATAAAATAATAATATGATATTTTTCCCATACATCAGTTCCCTATAATCATTGGGCAAGTCAACAAAGTAGGGAACAAAAAAGTGCAAACAATAATGAATGTCGAACAAGAGTCATAACAGTGATAAGATAGGAACGTTCGTCACCTGGTAACTCCTGATGATGGCCTGCACAGCCAGGTGGTCGTCAATGATCTTCTCATTTATTGGAGAGCCTGTGGAAAAATCATCATTAAAAAATCAAAATACAATATGCTGTATGTTCAAAAAAATATGTAGACAACATTATTGAGACAAATAAAAACTTTTGCCTTACTAATCAATATTTGTTTCACTTTTTAGTTATCAACAGGAAAAATAAATATTTTGATAAGAGAGGGACTTTTCTGAGGACTTACTTACATTGGACATTTTAAAGTACATGAAGACCATACATTCATTTACTATTGTTTTCTTACGTTGATATTGTATCTGTTTTACTTTGGAAATACTAATCAAAATCTAACTTCACGATGCTTGAGTTTTAGGTCTATTTATGAATCTCAAAATCGTTTTCAGATTCTCTGTTACTCCCAACAAGTTTAAGAATAAACTCAAATTATATTAAATTACTCAAATTATATGTCAAACACATAGAGGCCTGACCAACATTTACTGTTAAAAACTGCAAAAACATTAGAATATGTTGCAACTGCCTTCTAATGAAAAACAAAGCAACTGTATTCTGAATTAAAACACACTACAAAATACAGAGCTGCCCTAGTTTAGGCTCCAGTCCACTCCATTTATTTTACCAAATGTAATTGTACATTAATGTGAAAAAGAAAATAATTTTCATTTTTTTTTTACTGAATCAAAACTGCCTGAACACTTTAATTGAATACTGTCTAAATAAATGCACAAAATGTGTGAATAAAATAAAAACCCTAGTACAAAACAGTATAGAGTGCAGTTCTATAATGACTTCTTTTCATAAACCATATAACACGAACCTGCAGAAATGGATGGCATGCCAGCGCTGGCGGGTACCAGAGACGTGAGAGGTACTTCGTTCTTGTTGTAGGGTGAAAGGTTCGGCGGCGCCGTGTACGCTGTGCCGGGCTGCGCGCCAGCCGTCGCATTGCGGAAGAACGCATCCCATGACTAGAAAAAAAATAAAAAATAAATGTTATTTTAATTAAAAGAAAATTTTAACCAAAAAGTCTTTTCACTGTTTCTTTAGAGTAGTGAAAAGATATTTTTGTGTTCCTACCAGCGTTTTGCCCGCATCTATACATTATAAATTAAAGTTTTGGTATTTTAATTCTTAGGTATAAACTATATAAATATAAAGATTTTTGAGTGACAGACTGACTAATATCCATACATACTTCATAAACTTTCACATTTGTAATATTATTAGGATAGGAGAAAAACCTTAAAAAAAAACACAAATAAAAAATTATATAATTTAGAAAAAATAAAGACAGTTTGTCGGATTGGAAAAAAGGAAAAAACAGAGAGCTTTAATCAGAAGCTACTTTTTTTGCGATATTTTTGGAAGTTTACCAAAACCCCCAAAACCATGATAAAACTAAGTACACGATAACATTTGCGGTTTTTAGCCCCATCAAACCAGTTGAATCGACAATCGGCAGGGGAAATACCCAGACCATGAAAATTGATTACACTTTGCATGCATAAGTAGGCAACTTTGCAAACCTAGACGGCTAGACCTTCTTTTTGTGAAATTACGTCATTATTTTCCTGTTCTTTCGTTACATGTATTCATTTGCATCGTAATTTTAGTGTAGTCTATGAAGCTGTTATCGAAAAAGGAAATAAAAAGCAGGAAAATCCAACAATTATTAATGTATGACGAAGAATTGTTATTCGGAAATTTGTTATCGTCAAAAGCAAGTACATTTGCAACCTCTGTGATGACGTAGTAAAAATTGTGGGCGGAACTGAACCAAAGAGAGAGAACCAAATAAATTAACGAATACCTAGAACAAAAACACATGAATGTTGAAATATCTGTTTCTGTACATTCATCATAATCATCATCATTTCAGCCGTCCACTGTTGGACATAGGCCTCCCCCCGGCGTCGCTACAAATACCGATCCCGAGCGTCTCGCTTCCATCGAATTCCAGGAACCCTGACCAGATCATCGGTCCACCTTGTGGAGGGCCTTCCAACGGCACGTCTTCCACGCGGTAGCCAATCCAGAACTTTTTGGCTTTTCTTTTCTGTACATTACGAGCTAGTTTATTAATTTACTATCGACCCGCCCCAGTTTCGCACGGCTACATATATTATGCATGTATACCTTCTTCTTGAATCAATCTATCAATTAAAAAAGCCGCATCAAAATCTGTTGCGTAGTTTTAAAGATTTAAGCATACATAGGGACAGAAAGCGACTTAGTTTTATACTATGTAATGATTTCCATACACCGTGTGATAACGCTTCGCACGTTATCTAACTTGTACCTAGATATCCTCAATGGTTAACATGATTGCAAGAGTCAAGGCGTTTTGGATTATGAATGATCATCATCATCATTGTGATCAATCAAAGCAACACCTGATAGTGTTCACATATTTATCAGCTTAGCCTATCTGTCATTTCTTTTTAGCTTTTCTACTTTTTTAGCTAGATAAGTCATATTAGGTTTTTGGGTTCCGCACCACAAAAGAAAAAAAAAACCGGCCAAGTGCGAGTCGGGCTCGCGCACAAAGGGTTCCGTAGCAGCAAATATAATAAACTTATTATGTCAATTTATACACCTGGTGAATGGAGCCTAAACTCTCCCGATATTTTGCCTTGTACTTATAGGTTCAGCCATCGTTTTCAGTGTAAGCACAATAACTTA
Organism: Mythimna loreyi; assembly: GCA_029852875.1. NCBI lineage: Eukaryota > Metazoa > Arthropoda > Insecta > Lepidoptera > Noctuidae > Mythimna > Mythimna loreyi. The sequence goes on along the minus strand of CM056782.1, from coordinate 15,290,017 downwards.
ACCAAAATTACAGTTAAATCAACCTATCTCAAAAACTATAAGAGATACTTTGATCAAACCAAAAATCGCTGAAAGAGTTAATTAGCATGCATCACCTCTATTTTTTTTTAGAATTTTATACCCCGTAGTTATAAAAATAGAGGGGGGGGGACATACTTTTTACGACTTTGAGAGCTGATATCTCAAAAACCGTTCACTTTAAGAAAAATGTTTTTTAGAAAACTTTATATCATTTTAAAAGACCTTTCCATTGATACCCCACACGGGTATGTACATCGAAAAAAAAATTTTCATCCCTCAGTTACATGTATGGGGGGCCCCACCCCCAATTCTTTTTTTTACTATTTAGTGTCATAATTTTGTAGCGGTTCATACAACACATATTCCCATCAAATTTCATCACTGTAGTACTTATAGTTTCCGAGTAAATCGGCTGTGACAGACGGACAGACGGACAGACGGACAGACGGACATGACGAAACTATAAGGGTTCCGTTTTTGCCATTTTGGCTACGGAACCCTAAAAACGGAACCCTTATAGGATCACTTTGTTGTCCGACTGTCTATCAGTCAAGACCCTTTATCTCCGAAACGCGTGCAGGTATCACGTTGAAATTTAAACTATAATATACTCGGTCTGCGGTCCCTTGAAGCAAAGAAAAATTCAAACTTCTAAGTTAACGAGAAAAAGATGTGGATGTCGCAAAAAACTCGTAGGGTATTTCCCGTTGACTTAGATCCTGAAATTTTGCATAATGCAAGGTATTATAGCACAAATATAGGAAAAAACCTGAAAACTAAGTTTGTTGTTACGTCACAAAAAAAAATTGCGTTTCAAAAAAATATTCGAAACTCGATTCAGGACTTGAACTGTTTTCATATCTACATATGTTTGTACGGATCCCACAGTGCGCCACAAAAACTCGCACTTGCCCAGTTTTTTTAATACATTCATTTTATAGAAATTGACGATAATCGTTTAAGGAAAAATGCCTATATGAACTTGTTTAGATTTTTAGCCTATGTGGGTTTTTACAATTCAAACCCGATACCAAAAAAAAACCATATAACTAAGGGCCCTATAGAAAATACTAACGGAAAGTAGGTCTTGATTCGCTACGCAACACAGAATTCTTGACCTTAATTCAGCTTCATTAAACAATCAAAAATTTCCATTTTACCTGAAGAACAGAGCTGTTATAAGAATTGCTAGAAATGCAAATTCTGATGTTGTGGGCGTAATGTCCACTCAGTCAACATTGTAGTTCTACTCAAGTTTTTTCAGATGAAACCAGATAACGTGAGTAACAACTAACTCTATTTAGTAATCCCTAGCTAAATGACTTGGCACGAATTGTCAATTCACACTCTTGAACAATTGAACATCTTTCCCTCTAGTGCATCGGTTTTTTCTTTTGTTACCTTGAGGCTTGACTTTCACGGCTCATCAATAAACCCCTTGAAAATGTTAAAGCAATAATTAGCTTCTGATATTCCATGAATAATTATTCTTGCTTAGATTTTCTAACGACCACTAAAACTGATATATTATGGCGCCAATAGTTATGACCTATGTGGGCATAATTAATGCCTGTGTGTGATAAGGTGATAAAGGTCTAACTTCAGCCAATAACAATAATACATTCCTGATATAGGTTTCAAAGGTTGCAGCCGACTTCATCGATATATTGTAGTACGAACTAAACTTGGCGTCCCGTACAATCACTTGACTTAGGTGATCTACCGGCCATACACCTTTGATGTCTCGTTAGTAAATACAGTTTTGACGTTCACGCATTGTGAACACAGACGCTGTAAGTTTAATAAAAAAAATTAATGCCAATGAAGCGCGCAATACTGAAAAGTTAATACTAGTATTTTGACAAATTGTTTCTACGAACGTGCTCGTCTATCGCTTGGTTATAAGACGATGGCTGACATAAACTGACGTAATCAATACCAATAAATAAATTGTCTAGGCCTCGTCTAGACACAGCGCACCAATTCAACTACCCGCAATTGGTAATACGCATTGGTTAGCACATTATATCACTGAAGTGATTATGTCAACAACTGCAACGCTAGTTTTTAATGAAAAACGTAAAATGACGTCAAGTGAAACGTCATTATAGAATTTTCCAACAATGTTCGCCTATCAACCTTGTGGACAATAACTTATCATAATAATGATAATATATAGTAGTAATTTATTTAACCATTTTTCCAGAGGTTGGCTTCAATATCTGCATTATGTGACGTTATGGCATTGTGAAATATGTGGCTTTTGTAACATTCAGATAAATAATTTGCTATTACTGGGGATTTACAATGACGTGTAAAATGTCAGCCGTGCGAGTAAGAGAGAGTTATACACCCTATATACATAAAACATATACATAAACCCTATGAAGCTATACACCCTTTAACAGGTTAGTTTAAGTCATCAAAAAGATCGCACTGCTGTTCTTTAATCTTCTTTTCGGCTACGAGAGTGTTTAGTAGGTACTATACTAATCCTCCAAAAAACTAACCACTAACCTCTACTAAACACTATACTATTTATTTATCACACTTGACTGGCTGTCGTCAAATTGTTTTTGTCCCCGTTTGACATTCGCCATATTGGCGCTGTCGGTCACGGTGACTACAGTGAGTGTCTACGGTACTAAAACTGGTAATGTCGCGCCGCATACAATATTAGTCAAATTAGCTCTCTGGACGCTCACGAGTGGAGCTTCAATTAGGGACAAAAAATTGACTGTCAAACACGGAATCGCCGCCTGTTCAATGGTAAATAGTTTATGTCAGTGAAATTAACACATAACACAAATTGGTGTCAAGTATCATCAGTTTCCGCAACAGATTAGTTTGTGATACTGTTTTCTAATGACGCATAACTTTGATCTAATAAGATACTTTTGATTGTCTGGTATCCATTGATAACTGAGATAAACTTGTTAAAAATATAGCTATCTTATCTGGGACGCCAGTAAAATAATAATGTCCGCAGTGCTATCATGAAAATAAAATACTTGTGGTAGACGAGAAAACATTTAGAAACGTATCTAAATCCGCTTTTAATCCAACAACATACTTAAATGTTTATAATAAACACAATTCATGGGCACTCTTGAAATGTAGTTGATATAGTCATGGAAGAAATTTTTTTTTTTTAATAATAATGAGAAGTCGTACGAGTTTCATGGTATGACAGTTGAATTTGTAATGCTTGTTACTGACAGAAATTCTTGCACTGTATAAAACGAAAGCGTCTCGCGTCCATCGCGGATGTCTGTCAGTATGCTCGTGATAAGAAAATAATAGAAAAATGCTGAGCAGATCTTCATGCGGTTTTCACCAATTGACACGTGTGATTCAAGAGGAAGTTTAACTCAATACTCAATGATTTATTGCGTTCCATAATGTTACAGTGATGATATGTGTAAAGCCGAGAAAACAAGAATTTATAACCACCGTGCGAATCAGGGGCGATATACTAGTATCAGAATATTAAACTTTTGAGCCCCCGGCATCCGCACACCTATTGTATTTCTATTATGTCTCTAATTACGCTACTCGAAAGGTTAATAACGAGTTTTAATGTCACAGCTCCAATATTTTTGGCTCTTGGTTAGTATTCATGACCAATTGAATACCAGACAGCTATGATTTTCTCTATCTATTGATTTTGGTGTCAAGGCATTAATGTCAAACACAATAGATGTCAAGAACTATTCACTCAAACTTTAATTAGTAATTATGTTACTGAAAAATATATTAAACGTGTCTTTTAGTTTTAATATTAATTACCAGTTTGGTCAGTAATTAATTTCATAATAGGTATACAAGGCTTTTTATCTGTACAACGTGTAACAAAATAACCATATACATCAAGGAGCGTTAAATTAGGTAGCCAGGTACTAGGCGCTCAGATTTACAGAATGTTTCGTAATATTAGCGAGTTTCGTGGAAGGTTATTGACACCCGTAGTGTCGTGACACGTTTGTTATGATTTGAAATCAAGAATCATGCGATACTAAGACTTAGGTATCAATTTTTTTTTTAATTATTTTGAGCTGAAACATCGTGTAGAAATTCTATTAAACCTGTATTCTTCAGCGCTTCTTGATGTATATGGTTATTTTGTTACACGTTGTATATGGTCCCGATAACCATTTCAGTGTCTTCTTATCAGTGAAGTAATGAACTATTTTAATAACTGAAGTAGAAAAATTCCAATATCGTCAACCTGTTTTTTTTTTTTTTAAGATTGATAATTATCCAATGACATCTCGCGTTCTAGGGCGAAGCAGTGAAAAACCACACCTATCTTTCTTCTTTGCCTTATTTTCCAGGATCACGGGGATTGCCTTTAGGACTAACCCTGGATCGTCACGTTGCAATGATAATGCACACAAAAACTGCCACACATTAAAGAAACATAAGTTTACATTTTTTCAACTTGAAAATCAGTATATAGTTAGTAAATTAATAATCCTTTGATAGGCGGTAATTGGTTCAGTAAGTTGTAATATCGCGAATCTTACTAAAGTCGCAATTATTTTATTACTCAATGTAGCCCTTATTATTGATCGGATTTGCGATATGCTAACTATTATCGCATTACAGAACGCTTGGTAAGTGCGCTACAGTCGGAAAAATATTGTAAAATATGGCCGTCGGATCTTCGCGAATCTGAAGTTATAGGCTCTGCGAATTTTAGCGAAACCTTTATTTTTGTATGAGTTTTCAAGCGCTAAAATTCGCAGAGCCTAACTTAAGACTCGCTAAGATCCGACTACCGTACTGTAGATGGCTCGCGGACGGTGAGCAATGGGTAGCTCGCCGTCCGGTCGTCTGATAAGACCGAGTCCAAGTCGTCAACGGCGCGCACCGTTCCCGCGCGCCTCAAGGAGTTGTCAGCAAACTGCAGGGGCCCTTCGGGGTCGAAGCCTCCTGGAGCCTAGAGGGTGGTGGAAAACTGTTACCTCGACTCCAGGAATAAGGAGCTTAGGAGCTTTATGAAATAAGCAGTACCTTTGTACATTGTTTTCTTTTGTGATGTTCATTATCTATTAATTATATGTGTGTACATAAATAGTTAAATAAATAAATAATAAATAAATAAGGCAAGGAAGGTACGGGGTAGGTTTTTTAGTCAGTAAGAGTCTGACACTGGTCTCCCGCTCCGCCCAAGAGCGGGTTTCGTCATTGGATGATTTTCACCTACCATAAAAAAAAAAAACCGTACTGTAGATGTAACTACTGATATTTGTATCGTATCTAAATCTTAGGATAATATGCTATTACCGATGAGGATGGCTTAAATATACAAATACATATGTAAATGCATAATATTATAATCCGGCCCTTAATCATCATGTTTGTTTCCAAATTATCCCACGCCAGTCGTCGATGATCTTTAGGCATAGTGTTTAAAAGGACGAACGTCGGGTGCTGCCTCAATCCATTTAATGCTAAATATCAAATCTAGACGGCCTCAGCGGCCTACCTTCTTCGGTTCCTCGTACACTTCCCAAAAGTCCTGAACCACAATCCCAAAAAAAATCAAAGACACGCATGTAAGACAACGGCAGTACACATGATTCTTGGTCAAAACTGATAAGGTAGAACTACGTCCGCCTCAGACATCGATCTTTGCGCGTTCATCTCCATATATTTTATATGGGAGCTACACTCTTAGAACTACGCTTGACACTTGATAGTATAGTTCTAGCTTTAATCATACTCATAAAACAACTTACCGCATGTACGGAGCTGGAGTCTTGGAGCCATGTGTTGTACATGGTCTCCACATAGGCTGAGCTGGAGCCATTGAGGAAGGGTTCAGCGGCCGCCGAGCTTTTGTGCCTGTAGCCCGTCACTGTTCCAGCAGTGGCCTGTGCAAACAAAACAAAGGACGAATAAACAATATGTCACATGACAGATTTGTAAAAAAAAAATTATTATTAAAAAAACAAAATCTCTCTGTTGGTCCCCGCCTGCGATGCTTTCCATCAACATTTATAAATTATATTCAGTAAATTTGTATTGTGGGGGCTTGTTTTACTCTTTTTTTAGTGTGCAGTCGGGTATTTTGTTTTTTTAATAATAATTTTTTTATTTATAACTTTTTAGCTGTTTTTATTTAAGTTGACGCAGAATTAACATGTTCCCGTGGGAATTTTGAGAAAAAACGTATCCTATATTAATTACTCCCGTGATTGAAATGAATCTAATGATACCGCATACATATTTTTTTAAAGGGAAATTTAGAAAAAATATTATTATGTCTTTATCCCGTGGGACTTTTAGGATAAAATGTATCCTATGACACTCCCGTAATCAAGACAAATCTAACGATACCTCATACATCAAAATCCATCAAGCCGTTTAGGCTACAGGAGGTCACAAAGGAAAAGACATACATACATACTTACATACACTCGAAAAACATTACCCTCCTTCTTTGGCAGTCGGGTAAAAAAAAAATCACCTTTGCCTTTAGTTGAACAAGGGACGTGCCCTTGTACATGTTTATTCAATTTTTCCATATATACAAAATTATTTTTACACTGGGCTTAAACTAGAGGGATCGAAGAGGTAAAGGTACAAAATTGCATTCTACCTGAATTAGGTAGAAACCCGTTTCTCAGGTAACTTATTTTAGTTCTAAGGCGATTAACACACGGCACCGCGCACCGCTGCGGTTGGCGGTGAAGCGGATCTCAAATCGCATTGGCCTCTAATAAATCCTTTGATTCCTAATACACGTACACCGGCTGACCGCGCGGTCGAGCGGACGAAAACTGCTATACAGCCACCATAATCCGCGACGGACCGCGGTACCGTGTGTTAATCGCCTTATATGTTAAAATAAAAACTAGAATTTATTAAACAAAAAGTGATTCGAAATTTATTTCTTGTTATTAACACCCCTAAAATAACTATGGGTGGTAGTTTGTTGTGTGACAAGGAGAAAACTTTAGATTTTTTATTCATTAGAACTAGAAAAAAATAATTCAGATTGCTCTGCGTTCTGAATACAAAAAAAGATCCTAAAATGACTTCGGCAGGCGTAATGACTTTTCTGTTAGCGTCCCCGCCAAACGCCAAGTACAAAATGTATGACAATGACATTACCTGTCACGCCACTTGACACGTGACTTCTCCGTAGATAGTGTCATTGCCAAACCTACAAAGAAAAGTCATTTGTCTAAGCCTGCTGTATGCATATTCACAATTCCAAAAGTGCGAAATTAGTTTTTACGCTAGTGTTTCCCAAAAAGCTACTTTTTTATTAGAATTCTTCATGGCGTGCCACTTTTAAACAATAAATCCACCATGCACTCATGAAAACTTCGGATAAACCCATTAGCATTTAACCTGACCTAAGAATCTAAGCTAGGACTTCACAGTCGGCCATCGTGACTACAAACCGCAAAGTTGCAGGTTGAAATGTTCAAATTAGGTTTTTTTTTGTTAATGAGTCAAAACTGGAAGAGAATCAGGACACGTACTCCCATCAATCTATGTATCCTAGTTGGCAAAATGATAACATACTGATAATTTCGCCATCACCAAACAAATAACAAAATCAATATCTATCATAATTTCAGATATCAATCATACTTGGCATGATCATATTGATCATAATATCCAACCTCACCAAATAAGGCATGACTTTTTATTACGTGCTACCTAGCTTCTGCCAGCGGCTTCGTTCGCTTGAATTTTGGTTACCTCACCACGGACACGAAGTCGATGACGGAATAAAAAGTCTGACTATCCTGAATTTCAAACTTCCTCCGTACCAAATTTCGTCAAAATCGCCTAAAAATAAACCGTCACAGCATAACAGACATACCTACCTTCACTTTTATAATATTTATACTGTAATACCGCTGGTTACGTCATATGACGTCAACATAATTATATACCATCATTTGTTTTTAAGACACGCTTCCAACATGAAAAAAATCTCTTTCCTGGCATTCACATTTCATTTGGCGAAACTCCAATTGTCTTGTAAGCCAGAATCTGTTCTATATCTATGTATTTCAATAGATATGAAGCTCATTATTGAATTGTAAGATAACAATTATTATATTTGTCCCTGTCAAAGTCTGTTTCCTGATAGTAATAACCTAGAGGTCTTAAGTCAAGAGTGAATAGATTACTCTAAGCAAAACGCGCTCCATAGTCGACAAATTATCGCCGACTTTCAGAAGAAATACTAAAGTCATAAATGAGCCTGACAATGTAAATGTAGAGTAAATAAGAGAAAGTCGAGCAAATGTGTGTTAAAAAATAGGTAGGTACCTACAAGTAGCAATGAGATATCGAAGTAGAACAAAGTTTATCAGAGTAACAAAGGGGGCTCGACCGCGTCGTCACAATGTACCAGATACAGCAACTTGGAGGCGCGACTAGCTCGACGGTTACACAATAGACGAGCTTATAACACGTACGTGCTACGGACAGATCGATTGAGCGCTAGAAATAGACGCCTGCAGCTAAACTAAACGTATTTTCTCAGAAGCATTTAAATGTTATTGTCCGGCTCAATTATACTTCTCATAACCAGGACGAGATAAGTTTATAAGGAAAAGTAAAATAAACATGTTTTCGGATTTGTCATTTCAGAGTTTTATTTAGAACATGACACCTTCGCCTTGAAATTTCTCAAAACAGATAACAATATCGAGCAACATCGATCAGAAACATCACTAGAGTTCAAGTGGCTTTATCAGCAACACTTCGAAGATACGTAGTCGGAAATGTTAATGCAAGTGTTGAATTAACACTTGCTTTAAAAATCGCATTGCAGCACCAGCCTGCTTGAACGATAGTTATCAAGCCTGGGACGCATAACTGGCTTATGTATGATAAGTTAGCTATGCTTTTTGTAGAAAGGGGGTTTTCCGTTCGTAATCAAAAGTTTTAATGATAATATGATATTTGTTAATAAGAACTATTTTAACAGAACTACTGTTCTGTTGGGTGAACATTATTTTTGAAGAAATAGTAATTTACACCTTTTTTATAAGCAGAGATACAACTCAAATTATTCCTTAAAATGGTCTTCCTTTAGGTTCTTCCTAAAAATAGGTCGATACACCTGCTAATACAGGATGGTGACCTTTTTTAAACTGAAAATCTTATTTTCAATGATATAACGGATTGATATTTTAACGAATACACATAGATTGGTATCTATTTTTATTATTTATATTGTGTTTTTTTAAGATATAAGATTCAATCCCGATCGATAGCCATAGAGTTAAAATAAAAGAAAACCTAGTTTTCTAGGATGAATTAATTAATATAGGTACACAAAAAAAAACATCTATATACGGATAACAAAATCCTTCATACTAGGAAAGAATGAGTCACCTTCTTTCCAAGAACTTTAACTAAAATAATGTATTTTCCGTCTACACACGTTACGAAGTCGGTTAATAAAAAATAAGGAAAAACAAGTTTCCGATACTTTAGTGTCGTATAATTGTTCCAAAATTAACAATTAACCAGTTTGTTCAACCTGACCGCTAAATTCAACAAGGTGAAGCCAAAGGACAGATATAAATGCATACACAAAAATTGTTATATGTAGTGGGAACACTAAAAACCGGTTTGCATCACCATACGATTTTTAATGTTCTGAAACCGTTAGACAAAACTGAAACTCTACTACTAAGACTCGGTCCGTCGTCCGAAGGTGTACGTCTGTCATTCTTTGGAATAGTGATAGGTACAGTACGGCCGTCAGATCTTGGTGAGTTTGAAGTTAGGCAAATTCAAATCTGCAAATTTTAGTTCTTGAAAACTCGTAAAACAATAAATGATTTAAATAAACAAATGCAATTTGCAGTTCTTATTGCTGATAAAATCTGTTAGTGGCATTTCTTAGCCTTTATTTTTGTACGAGTTTTCAAGCGCTAAAATTCGCAGAGACATTGAGACTCGCCAAGATCCAACGGCCGTACTGTACACTTAGTTGCTTTTTTATTTGAAAATCTAGCAATCTAAATGTCTGAGCATGCTTTAAAAATCAGAGATGGGACCTATCGCAAACAAATTAAATGGTGGCTAACCACAACGAAGCTCGCCGGGTCTCCTTGTCCAAAAAGATTAATACGATTATAGGTTCTTTACGACAGCAATATTTTATATTAGACCTTCCTTTTTGGACAAGGTCTACTAAAATGAATGCGACTGTTGCTAACTTGGAATGGACACATAAAAAGAACTGGAAGAATCGAGTATATACTACCGGAGACACAACACGTGATATGACTCATACATTGTCGTTATGACGCGACACTTTAATAATGCGTGCAATCCGTCATCGTCAACTATCATTTCCTAAAATTGTGCGTGTTTGGTTATTAGAGGTACTCAAGTAACATTTAAATGACTTCCTATCTTATTATTCTATTTTATGTGTATTTACCGATATATTTTTTTTGTGTTCATAAAAAAAAATATTGTCAAATGTTAAAAAAAAACATTTGACTATATTAACCTACTGTCAAGAACAGGGCCTAAACTTTTCGATGTTACACTTTTTGTATTTAAATGCGATGTTACACTTTTTTGTATTTAAATTACAGCACAACCAATAACTCGTTTATTGGACAAGGTCGAAAGTTACCGTTTAGTGACTACGGCCGCTGAAAACCTTGAACTTATTTAGTAGCCTGAGAACATTTTGGCATGTACCTTTTTTGTCACAAGACCACTGAATACACAATAGTACTGTAATACCTACATCCGATTTTTTTATCTTTATTTTATTTTTTAATGTTCTTATAGGCTTACTCTCAGTTTCACCAGTGTCTTGGTTTTTTTTTTGTAAACTAAAGAAAAAATATATTATACATATTTTTTTCCTCATCTTTGTCAGCATTGGTCAGGCTCACTTGAGAAGATTTGGCATATTTTTTTTCTCACCTTTGTCAGCATTGGATAGGCTCACTTAAGAAGCAACCTTTTGTTCAAGAATTCTAGACCTATCAAATCAAATTAGTTGCCTGAACAAATCTTTTGTTCTTGATAACTGTATTAGATTTTTTCAGTAAAAAACGTATAATATTTAATAGTATAGTAAAAAAACTAACTCTTGCACAGGTACAAAGAGTTAAAATTACTATTGACTGGAAGATTTGATTTCTAATCAATAACTTTAAGAGTTCTAAGACCAAAAACAATGCCTCTTCAAACCCTAACTTTAGAACTTTTTATTTTTGAATATAAAAATCTGTTTACTCACCGGTGATTTGTTGAGGAGCCATGAGCCAAATCTGTCGTTACTCCCAACTTTATTTGAGAGTTGAAATATTAATCTTGCCCGATGCATGATGGTATCAGTCTAGTGTCAGATCTGCAAATAAGAATCATGTCAGAGAACCGCCAGTCAATATTATTATTTTTATTGTAACATGAGATATTGTTACAATAAAAATAATAGTATTTTTATAATCACTACAGAAAATATTCCCTAATCAGTTTACTCGTAAGAATGTTAAATCATCAAAATGATTGCTATTGTAATCATAACAGTGTTTTAATTAAGGTACAAGTTTTTATGCAACATACCTACCTGTTTCTTTAATAACACAAACTTTCTAATTGAATTTCGTAGTATTGATCAATTAATCTTATAATTTTCAAGAGAGGTAAAAATCTTTGAAAGGCCTGTGGTTCTGGTGGGTAGAGGCCTTACAATATCTTATCTTACAAAAATATTGTGATTAATTCTGTCACATTTTGTCTAAGATAATACAAACCTAAAACATAATAACAGAAGCAAATTTATTGTATCAGATTTATAGTCATTTTAAAATTAATGATGCAAATATTAATAGAACATGAATAACTAAATGACTGAATGAATATATGTATTAAGTAAATTCTCTTTAATCAAATGTACTCTACAAATGGAAAGATAACATACTTGAGAATTTAGGACATGGCATTGTCAATGCCAGAGTAACTGGTATGTTAGAATAATTATTCCATGTTATTTTGTAAATCATGCAGATATTTTGAAATGAGAAGAAAGCTACAAAGTCCTTAATTACTTTTCAAAAATTTAGTATGTTTATTGTACCATGTTTTCTTTACTTTTTCGGCATCTAATTACATTATGTTCTTAAATGTTTACAGAAATAAACAAGGTTAAGCCCTTAACCAATTCAATTTGTCTTTTATTACATTATCATACAAAACTTACTCTTTATAGAATAAGATCAATAAAAGTATGATAAAAGAATTGATTCTACTTTCTAGTATGTTAAATTTTGGCAGGTATTCAAAACAGCTATATAGATGCACACACATGATGAAATTATAAATAGATTTGATTAAATAGTTCAAGGCCATCGGAGAAATTTCTTATGTTTACATGAGCCAAACTTGATTGTTTTTTTTAACATCTAAAATACTTAGTAATTATTCTAGAGGCACACATTTTCCTTTACAAAAATGGATAAAATGAATGTCAAATTAGATTGGTTTTTCGAGTGGTATAAAAGTTTTAATATGTTTATGACCAATATGGGAGCTATATCTTGATAATCTGTGCAAATATAACATAAATCCTATTAGAACCAGTATATATCCATTGCATGCATGCCAACAGCTGTGAAGAAACAATTGTTTCACACCTCTCATTGGCAAGTCAAAATAAAACAGATGTTAGATTAGAGAGAAATAGAAAGGAGCAGAGTGATCCTGTAATAGTGTCACAGTACCCTAAATTACAAGTTACTTTCTAATTGTACGGTTTTAAAAAAACGATTATATAACCAATTTTGCTACAATTACCGAGTATTTAACATTTACAGTTGTCCAGCACTACATGTAACACAGGGGTACTCCAGTTTTCCTAACCTCTTTTTCACTCGTTGCGTCATATAATGCGGATTTGCGTTTATGATACAAAAATAATAGTTACATACCTGATAAATTTTACCCTCACTTGAATAATTCACAGAAAATTAACTGATCAATACTGAAGTCTCGTGATTCAAGGTTATATAACTCACTTTTCACGTACCAATTTACGATAGGTATATTGCGGCGAGAAGTTGCTGAATCAAAATGTATATCCGTTCTTCCCTATTTCATCGTATTCGTTTTGCTATGATTCCCTAAGTTTATACTATCTTTAGTAATAATTTACCTTCGACACTATTCGAATGTGTAGTAAATGTCTTGTCTGGCAAGCACAGTCAAATTTGATTGAAAGAATTCAAAAATTCATGCTTTTCGCTGATTCGCTGCCGCCGTCAGTCGTCTGTTCTCGAAAGCCGTGGACTGTCAAAGTTGAAGTTTAGTCATTACAGATTGCAGGAGGTTGTATCGATTATTTGATAAGATGGCGCACAGGTCGTAATTCTCACTTGTCTTACTGATATTTAAGGGTCTGTTTCACTAAGGTCTGATAGTCGGAGATTTGATATATAGAAGACTGAAGAAAAAACTGTCTTCTTTACATGAGCAACAAACAAAAAATTATGAGACTGAAATTTTAATGATGAAAATCAAACTGGCGAAAAATAATAATATGATGCGATAGTTACAAATGCGGGCTGAAGTGAAAAGTATCATTTTTGACGAACGATGATTATCGAGTTATAGACGTATGAGAATCCCATGAACAGGGGATCACGTTAATCAGTAAAAAAGATCGATATTTTCTGCCAATATATTTTGATCCGATAGGATATCGATAAAAAATATTCAATATCGAAAATCATATGGAAATCTGGTGAATATCGCTATAATTGTCTTTTACATCCATGCCATGTTGTAGTTTCACTATTTGTTTATTATAAATAGTGTTTGGATGGGAGTTTTTGTTTGTGGCGCGATTTCTTCGAATCATCATCATCACCTTCCTGCCCTTGTCCCGTTTTATTTGGGGTCGGCACAATATGTTTTTTTCTTCCATTCTGTCCTGTCACCCGTCACGCTATTACTAAATTCTTTCTTTTTTCTCCGAATTCAAGAATTTGGGAATTCAGGTTTCTTCGAATAATGTTTTAATTATTCGCAAATTGTTTCCTAATGTAATGTAAAGTTAGTTGTTTGTAACTTAGTTTAGAACTTGGCAATATGTGGAATCAATTAAACAGACGCTATCGTAGTGAAATGGTGCTGAAAATTTTATTGTATCTCAGCGAAGTTCGAGAGGGTGGACTTGACACATTAGCCGTCAAATACTATAAAAACATTAAAATGTATACACGTCCATTTGTAATACAAAGGCTTTGCTAAAAAAACTTAGTATCCCATCCGAAAACAAGAAAAGGAAATGGTTCGTATGTCACTATTACTGTCAATATTATTGTCAATGTCAATGTCAAACTTGTCAAAAATGCTAAAATACCTGCTGTAAAAGTTATTTTTATAAGCGGAAAAACCTGATTGCTTTTTATTTTACCTAATCAATTAATACCAAAATGTGTAGTCTTACTTCACGTCTGCTAAAATTTCCAACCGAAATCGCTGCAATACGTAAGGCTACTTGCTTGGCCACAACATCAAAGATACTTGCACTACCATCACATCAAACATTCGACTTACAACGAAATTATAGTACCAATAGAGACTACGATAAGCACTGGAATGGATATTCTTATAAATATTTATGTTACTCTATCTTATTTGGTGCAGTTGCCTATACGTCGTATAAATTCTGGTAAGTACCACTCTGTTCAGCTGAGGGCTTCTGCTTCTGAGTATTGGTAGAACAGGGTTTTTTAAACTCCATAAATACACGCAATAACTGTTCAATAAGTCTGTCAATCTGTTCCGCCACTGTTTATTGTATTTATTAAAGCACCGGAAAGAAACACTATAAATTAATATAGATACACTGTTTTCAACATACCCTCTATTTGGAAGTCGTGGATTAGATTGTGGTATCATCATCATCCTACCCTTATCCCATGTTACTTGGGGTCGGTGCAACATGATTTTTTCTTCCATTCTGTCCTGTCACCCATGGATTAGATTGTGATATCAATCACATGGTTAACCTTTCGAGTACCATAATTAGCCATATAGAAAAACAATAGGTGTGTGAATGCCAGTGTTCGCTTGGAGCTCAAGAGTTTAATACATTTCATTTTAACTAACTGCAATTACAGAAAACCTTTAATCTTGATATGTTATTAGAATTCAAAAAATAAATGATTCAAACAATTTCAGGGCTCAGCATCAGTTAATGCCCTCCATAAATGCAGCAGAAGAAATTTCTGAATCTGACTCTGATAGTGATGTTGACACCAAAAAGAAAAGGTACAGGAAGGAAAAAATTGGATTTCGAGACAGGAAGGTTTGTTTATTATTTGTTATTTTATCATTTATAAATTGTTTTATTTCTTTTTAATTATTTATTTTTGTTTTACAAAATATGGTTTAGTTTAAAATTAATTTTATTTACTACACAGATCATTGAATATGAGAATCGTATGAGATCATATTCAACCCCAGACAAAATATTCAGATATTTTGCTACAGTCAAGTTGACATTTGGTGAACACACTGAGATTTATATGACACCTGATGACTTTTTGCGAGCCATCACTCCTGGCATGAAACAGCCTGATGGTATTTGTTTTATTTTATTTTCATTTTAAGACTATTCTACACAGAAGCAATGAAATAAGCTTAATAATACTAATTCCTTACCTATTAATTTTTTGAAAATTATTTTGCATTGTTATATCTTCAGACTGGCTTAGAATAAAGTTCTATAAATAAAATAAGTTTCAAATTAAAAATATCTTATTCTTTTTTTAAAGTTAGTTATTTGTTGCTTTCTTTGTGTTTTGTATTTTTTGTAGTAGGTAGATACTACAGTATTTGTAACCATAAAACCTAATAAAAAAAGTATTTTTATAATGAACTTCAAAGGGCAAACAATATATGTATACTTCTAACTTTCTTCTAACAGACAAAGAGATTTTTAATTTTAGAAATTTATTGTATCATTACAAATAACTGCCCAGAAAATAAAATTTATTTCTATGGCAAAATTTCTTTACTAAATGTGATTGAAACAAAGATTCACATCCCAAGTTTGTATGCTTAGATCATAATTATTGCATACTGATTGACATATATTGTGTCGATGGTTGAACTAATATTCCAAAATAGTACAAGTTTTCTTACATTTCATACAAAAGTAGTAGTAAATAATATATTATTATATGGTTATAATATCTGATATTTCTTAACACAAAGAAACCAATAAATAACTAATTACAAAGAAAGAATAATGTAAAATAAACATAAAGTTTATTTTAACTTAGGTCAAAGACATCACAGCTCAAAGTATTCCATTAAAAAAAGACAGTTTTATAGGATTTAAAATACTACACCAAGAAACTTCTTGGAGGGTGATCCTTTTTTATTTCTAAATAAAAGTGAAACTGTGTAGAATAGTCTTTTCTTTTTGCTTTACTTTTTTTTACAAATAACATTTTTTGATTAGAAAACCCAATGTAGTATTAGACTATCTATAACTGTGATTTATGATTAAAAAATGTTTTTTTATCCTGGACGCTGCTGGATAGATTATTGAATACGAAAATCGTATGCGTCAGTATTCTACTCCGGATAAAGTATTCCGATACTTTGCCACCCTACAAGCCCAGCACCATGACCAGCATGAGATATTCATGACCCCTGACGACTTCCTGCGCTCCATGACTCCTGGAGTCAAACAACCTGATGGTAAAATTATGTACAGCACTACATCATTCCATAAGCATCCAACAGACTATTGTTAGGCAGGTTTCATTGTTATAACTACGTACGTAGTACGGCCGTCGCAGCTTGGTGAGTCTGAGGTTAGTCTCTGCGAATTTCAGCGCTTGAAAACTCGTAAAAAAATAAATGGTTTAAACAAATAAATGCAATTTTCAGTTCTTATTGCTGTTAAAAACTGTTATTGGCATTAATTTTAAAACTTTATTTTTGTACGAGTTTTCAAGCGCTAGACTCGCCAAGATCCGACAGCCGCGTTGTACTCAACAATCATCCAGCTACTACTTTACGCACCTTTACCATTGACCACTACCCATTGGGATCTGGGTTCGACTCTCAGGTTGAGCAGTGTTATTGAGTTCTATCATTGAGCAACTAGCAATAGCGGCCAGGTCTGCCTTTTTGCATGGTTTATGGCATAATAATCCCTATTCTCATTGGATGGTACCGAAACTTAACTGGCGAAAGTAGGTGCTAACAATAAAATCATAACCTTAATAATATCCTGTAAAATGAACTATTAAACTATACAATTTTATGAGCGATACAATAAAGAGTAATTGTGTAATAATTGCGTTTCTTCCTTTAACAGGTTTGGGTTTAGATCAGTATAGAAGATATGACCCTAAGGTAAGTTTCACTTAAATCATTAATGATCATTTTAATGCAATATATTAAGATGTCCATAAACTGTCATGTGACTAATTCTGTATACATTTAAATTAATAATACAGTATGTGCACTAGCACCAATTGAACTTGATCTTCACTGCTATATTTAAATTCCCACTTAACATTTAAATAATGTGTTAAAAATGTTCCAGTTGAACTTCGACTGTACATACATTATTACTAAAGTTTTTAATAGCACTTTAACAGAAGATTTCTTTATTATAGAGGGAGCAGATAATCTTCAAGAAGAATAAAGAAAGTTTACAAAAAGTATTTCACTTAATATTTTCCATATTAATGTTTTCACATATCCGATCTTTAGGAACACATTACCCAATCACAGATGTTGTTTAGTCTACCTATTGCTTCATAGCAACTTGACTGTCATTGGACACTATTGCACAGTTAGCACCATCTCTTCAGCCACTCACATCACTTTCTTGTCTTTTCAGAACGTCGATGAGGTACTGTCTTTCTCCTCTTCTTATTTCTCTACTACTCTTGACCTCGTAATGTTTTTATTTATTACAAGTGCACTTCTTTGACTCGGCTAAGTCCCTGTCAATGATCATGTCATCGCAGTTGGACACTTCGTGCCTCAATCTAGTCTAGATCACTTTATAGATTTTAGGAGGAACTTATTTTTTCACAAGTTATACTCTGCTACAGACTTAAGCTCTGCGCTGTTTAAGCTACTTCTGGCGTTATGGGTCTTAGATCCCGCAAACAGTTGCATACACTACCATTCTCTCCATAGCATGCCGTGATTTTATTATATTTATTGCATTAATAATAATAGTATTTTCTTTATTAGCGTTAGTTGGCATTGTCTATATAATTATAGCTATTTTTCAACATCTTAAAGTACTGTCATTGGTTTTAGTAGTACTTTATTTTTATTGAATTTTTTTTATTTATTAGATTTGACACAAATAAAATTTTAATGAAATGTCTAAATATAATTAATTTGCTATTAGTTTTATTTTTGGGCATATAGAGATGTTATTATAATAGCTTATCGTTTTCATGTTGTACTGCAGTGTTGCTAACTGGTTTGTTTTCTCGTAGAGCATCAGTCAACGCCTGAACCTCGACCTCGACGAAGATTCCATTTTCTACAAACTGGGATCATCGGGACTCATCACATTCAGCGACTACATTTTTCTGCTGACTGTACTGTCAAGTAAGTAATAATATCAAATACTTTTTAGGCTTACGAACCCGAAGGGTGACCAATGAAACACAATGTGCTTCCGACCATCTGACTTATATCTCATGAATGAACCATAACAAGTTGACGATGGGAACGTTCACAGAGGATGTAATTATATTACCACTAATAAACAAATAATTAAAAAAAATACATCTCTTGTATGGGCTATATACTAGCTGCTCATACGCTAGTCGTATCTGGATATGAACACAAGTCAACTATGTGTAACAACGACTAAAGAGGGATGTAAGCACACTAACAATTCACACTTATATTACAAAGTCGAATGTTTGTGTGTGTTTGTATATTTGTTACTTCTTCACGCTCGAACGGCTGAACGGATTTAGATTAATGTTAGCTGGTACACAATGTTCTGGTATAGCGCAGATGAAGTGTCGATTTATACTTAAGATTCCATTTTTATAATAATTTTCAACAATGGAAGTATAACGTTTACCAGTTGAGCTAGTATCACACTAATATTATAAAGGCGGAATTATGTTTTTTAACTCATCATGCTCGAACAACTAAACGGATTTGTATGAAATTCGGAACACGGGTGGACTATGACGTAGAATAGGCACAAAAAATAATATTGTAATTTATAATATTATATTAATATTTTTATAAAAACAAATAATACAAATTTACTTATCCATTTATATATTTAATCCACATAATTATACCAAAACTGACCGTCATCTGTACATGTACCCAAATGTTCAGTTGAAAACCAGCGTCAGGCACCTGCTACGTAGTTTTGTCTGGCATAATGCTAAATTGAACCTATTTGATGCAGCCGTGAGACACAGTCTTGTTGTTGTTTTTCCTTTTTTTATGTTTAAGTTTTCAAAACTTTGTATTGTCTTTATTGCGAGCTAAATAAATATGTTTTCTTTTTTTCATTCAATAGCAAATAGAAAACTTCTTGTCCCATGAGTATGTTTCCTGGGGACAATTTTCTACGATAACCAGCTGCTGCCAAGGGTTCCTCCTGTGTGATGGGAGAAACCACAGGCAGCAGCTGGTTATTACATGTAAGTATGTTCTTAGCCCCGAAATTGTTAAACAGTGGAACTATCGACTGTCCTCCCTTCTTCTTTGGTATTTTGCCAAAAATTCTTAACTTGTTGACGTATATTTTTCTGGGAATAAATAACCGAATCGAATTAGTAATTAGGTATATAAATAAAACAATTTTCTAAATTAATAACCAGTTTAATTCTTATTTTTAACATAACTTTTATAAACATTCGCATCATATCCGAACATTTCAAAATCTACACCATATATTTCCAACAATTTATATAGCAAATTTTCATCAAGTTGGCTGTAATAATGCTTTAACAAAGCAGTCGTATTTCTACCATCACGGGACTGATTCATCACAGAGCGTAATTGCTTCCTCCTACGTTCACCTACCTTTATACTTAACAAATGACCAAGTCCTAATTGTTGTATCACATACATAGAATCTTTTGCCAACGTTTCGACTTTCGCTATCACGCTGAAATACACCGCACAAGGTGAACAAAATGTGTAATATGGAGCCCAGTGCTCATTAAACACGTAACCCGGAGTATTATATTGATCTACTAAATATTGAACAAATTCGGTGAATGTCGGGCCTGACATTTTTGGCGCCCCTGATGTAGCTTTTGTTTTTTTCCTATATTTTGATATTATAGCTCGCGCAAGCTTTCTATAGTATGGTTTTATTTGTATCTCCAGCTTATCACGATAGGCTGATAACAACCTCGCAAAGGGATCTCGCACTATTAAAAGTGATATAACACCCGGTGTATTCAATGCCTCTTTTAATTCTTTCACGCTGGGTCGAGGAAACTTTTGTCTCACTAAAGTCAACGGTTGTACCTTACTTTTTTCCAAGAACTTTTTGTTGTATCCCCCTGAAAACAAATGAATTATTTTTTTAATTATGTAAATATTACTGATACAAAAAATATTTCAAGTCACCACAATTATACGGCAATAAATTAGACCCCCTCTAAATAAAACGAAATAATTGGTCTTGAAATGCTTAATTCAAAATTATAATCTTCACTGAAAACTCACCCAAAATATTGAAATAATACATCCAAGATGAACTGGCAGCTTTGAAAATATTGCACCAGACTAGTTTATGTTTGTGATCAACAAAGAACTCTTTGTTATTAATCGGTTGCTTGAGGAGGTTCCTCCTGTGACAAACTTCGTGGACTGTTTCTGTGCGTCTCTCCAGTTCTAAGAGCGTGTCGTTGTCTGGCTCCGACCACACAACATTGCTGTCCGAATCTGAATCATCTTTGCCTGCTGTATCTAGACTCTGCAACTGTTTTAATGACACTGTAAACACTACCACTACACTAAACAACTTGCCTGTAACACTATTACAATAATGCACATTACCATCCACCTGGTGTAATTGTCAGGTAGCATGGACCAGTCCTTCACTGGCGTATTTGTACTGCTTTTGAAAATTGTCATCTTCATAACAACCATATAAAGGGTCGCCCAAAACAGAAAGGCTGCGGTCTTAGCTCCGCATCTTAAATAAACAAATGCTTTTGCTTTCATCCTCGTTCGGAAACGTTTAATTGAGAATAACATTTTGCAGCTTCCAGTAAAATATTTGTTGTAAACTGTGAAGTTATTCGTTTATGTGATTCCTGTGGTGGACATTGTCACAAGTGTTGTTAACTCGTTGTCGCGTACGTACAGATCGCCCTAGATATCTATTTATGCAGCATCCGAGGGGATGGGGGATCGCACGGAGCATGAGCGAATCTAACGATTTTCTGTTCCCGCGGGCGCGAGATTTAAGAGGATACTGAAACTTTCAGTTTATCGTGCAACAAATCTGGTTTTGAAGATTAGTATAATACTATTTTATAAGCCTTTAATGTGGTTTATTTAGTAAAAATATATAAATGATGTGAAAATAGACATATTAGTTCTAAACTCAGACAATTATGTAGATGGCATATCTACTCTTCGTGATGTTATGTTTAATCTTTTTCTGATCAACACAAACAAAATGATACATAATAGATAAAAATATGGCTCTGAATATAATATTAAGAGGTTTTCTTAATCGAAGAATACTTACCACCAATAAGTAAACACAGCGTATCTAGGGTACTGTAATGCAAAATAAAATCCAAATTACCCTTAAATTCTGTTTCTAGAATAACGAGTAGGTAATGCGCTATATTACCTAATATGAAACGATATCATGGTTATTTAATCACACCTATAAATGTTTTAGAGGATAATAAACTAGCATGGTCACACTTGTTATTTAATTATTTTACTATTCACTGCTTTTTTATTCGAATGGTCAAGTGCTCTTCTTCTCTGTGCATAAGATCTTCATTTCGATTCTCAGGTTAGATGTGTGTGTGCGTTCCATCATCAGCATTATTAATGCCCACTGCTGTCCCACTGCTGGGACACAGGCCTCCTTTCTAAGAGAGGGTATAATGCGTTTTCCATCATGAATTGTCAGTAGCTCGGATTCCCAGATCATGGTAACTGTGTCGTCCCTATTACACGTGATTTAAATGTAACTGGAATATAAAACAGGCTTCTACCAGCAGCAACTCCAGCGTAAAAGTAAAAAATCATGCCAAAGAAAAATACACCCGGAACAAAAAGTACCCAATGTCCTATTCCTGGACATGGTCTGCCCGTGTGCCAAATCTAATCCGGATCCGTACAACCGTTTGAGTGTGAAGGAGGAACAAACAAAAAAGACATAAATAGATTATAATTTAGATGTCAAATTCAAATAAAAAATGTTTATTTGCCAGAATATAGTAGAAGGTAATAGTGAATAGGCTCTTATAAACTAGTGCACTTTACCATCAATGATTGCATCAATGCTTACCATCAGGTGAGATCACAGTCAAGCACGAGTTTTTTTTGTTAATACAAGTTTAAGTGTTTAAAATATAAAGTGTAATGACAACTATTTATTAGATTATGTGACGGCAAAATCACCGCAATAAAATCAAAAGTCTCTCGTTTGGTTCACATTTCTGATGTATCCAGATTTCAATTTTTTTTTCATTTACAAAGTCTTAACGGCCTGGTCAAAGGGTTTGGTTTGAGCAACAGAGACACTGTGTCGTGTCTTGGAATTGTGCAAGCATGTTCTATAACGCGTCATGCGTAGCATACACCGTTAAATTTTGGTCATTTTAATCCCTTGGAGGGTCGATCAGAAACATGAAACACTATCCATTTGTAAAGATAAAATTGAAAAATAAAGTACTTTTTTCTAAAATTAAAATTAATGTACGTGTATACGAAATTCATATCTTTAAGTAAAGAACAGTTGAGCGGGTTCAATGGCAGTAGGTAGTTAGTACGCATTAACCCTCCAGGGAATTTTTAAAAAATTAACTAATTAAATTAAAATTTAAAAAAAATTAACAGCGTCTACCATTAGAAACAGGATAACTGTCGAAAACAACACAATAAATATGGAGAAATTCTATTTCTTTTCTACTTTTCAGCTTCTCGCCGTCATTTCGAGATTGCTTTCCGAATGTTCGATTTGAACGGTGACGGTGACGTCGACTGCGAGGAGTTCGAGAAGGTAGCACTTCTCATTCGCCAGCAGAGCAGCATTGGCTCCAGGCACCGAGACCATGCCAACACTGGCAACACTTTTAAGGTAAAACTTCTTTGTGAAATGTCTACACCGGACATACTTTTTTAAGAAAATTTAGTTTTATTAATCTTATCGACATTGGCAGAAGAAGGTTAAAAGCTTAACCAAAACTAAGATCGTTTTTGGGGTTCGGTAACCTCAGTCGTCTTAAACGGAAACTATAGGATTACTTTGTTGTCCATCGGTCAATACCCATTATATCAGTATAGCGTCTATGTAACAAACTAAAATTAATATCAAATACTCAGGTCTGCTACTCCTTTGGGCACTGAAAAATTCAAACTCCTAAGTCAGCGCAATCTAAAGAAAAAGCCTTTTATACTCCATTTAGACACATATTTTTATACTTGTAATGAAATCAGAAATTCCCTCTCCTAGATAGAAGGCCTGTATCCCAGCAGTGGGAACTTTTAAAAAGGCTGATGATGAAGCACTTCCCATTTACAGTAAGAACGAAGGTCTTATAGCACGAGTAAAGGTAAAAAAAAAATGAAATAGTTACATCACAAACAAATACCTTTTTGGTATTCGGAATAATATTCGAGAATTGAACGTAGTACGGCAGAACCCTCGTTGCGCAAGTGCGACTTACACTTATTAACAGAGACGTGATTACGAGCTTATATGTCAAATACCTTTCTGCCAGCGGCTTCGCCCGCAAATATGTTTTCTCACCAACTTTGGACACGCGTTTCATCCCTTCAGTGGGTGATTTTTAGGAAGTCCTTTCTTAGTGTTCGCCTATGTCATAAAAGGAAGCCTTGCTCAAACTTTCACGCTCCTAGTCCTACTTTCGGCTGTGCGTTGATATGTCAGTCAGTCAGTTTTTCCTTTTATATTTGTAGATTTTTTGATGTCCTATCATGCATAAATAATAGATAGAATACAAATTGTTTTTAAAATGTTACAGGGCATCAACTCGGCGCTAACGACATACTTCTTCGGACCCAAACTCAACCAGAAACTGACAATTGAAAAATTCTTAGACTTTCAACAACAGCTGCAAAGGGAAATATTATCTCTTGAATTCCAAAGAAAACAGCCTGGTAAGTATAGTCATTAGTAATAACATATATCTCTGACCTACATTTTTTTTTTCATCTAATGACATTCCCTTGAAGGGCGTGTCAGACTTTTACTGACTAAAAACCCAGACCTATTTCTTCGTTACCTTTCATGGCAGGGCCGGGTTTTCCTTTCAGAAGCGAACTGTTGGGCTACTACGGTTTGCTAACATCTCCTTGAGGTGCGCGTGAAACATTACGCGCCGTTGACGACTTGGGCTCAGTACGGACGGTTACCAAATTCAGATGGCGAGCTACTCATTGCTCGCCGTCCGCAAGCCCACGTCTACGGTGGCCGAAAATCGGGATCCTAGACCTGAATTTCGTTAAATTATGAAACTCTCTTTTTATCTAGAGTATAGGTAATAAATACACCTAATTCAGCCACAAAGCTATTTAAATAAATAAAAATTAGCAAAAACTTGGTTTGACCGGATATCATTTAGAAGTCCTCAAGGATGCATGATGATAAGGATGCCTAACGTTAAGCAACTTCCAACATAGTTGTCGGTAAAATTATTATTTAAGACTCCATAAACCATAGCCCAATTATTTCTGTTTTCCACATGTGTCAATAGTTCTTCACCAACCGGGGGTTGTCCTTGCGTACACTAGCATAGCGCGCACAGGGATAATCGTTGGTTGGTATCACATTCCTATAAAATTACTCATAGGGCCTCTGCGAGTTGGCTTCGGCCCCTCGTACGCCTCTCAAAGGCCCAGAACCTCAAGCTCATAATGTAATATTATTAGATAAATAATTTAAGTGTTTATATATCTCAGGAACTTAGCTTATTCAAATTTTAATTATTAAATTTATTTTGCGGTTAATTGCATACATTGTATCATTTATATCATTGCGCATCTGTTTTTTGGCGATGCAGTCCGATACAGCCTCAATACAAATTTTAATAAACTGTCGTGTCTTAACTTCTTTGTAGTGTAGTGGGATATCATCAATATCTCTTCCAGATCGGGTTGAAGCTAGAGAGAGTGTGTCATACTTGTACAGTCTAAAAGTGGGTGGGTTCTAGTCTAGTATTTCACCAGTTTCCCTTTTCGTTCCACGGTCTTGATAACTCCTCCAAATTATGCAACCCAGAATGTGCATTCTTACCAAGGTTTAAAATTTTCAACCAAATTATTTCAGACGAAAATGGTCGTATCACTGAAGCAGACTTTGCAGAACTTCTGCTGGCCTACGCCGGCTACCCAGCCAAGAAGAAGGCACGAATGCTGAAACGTGTCAAGAAAACGTAAGTTTTAACCATATTGAAATATATGTTCAGACTCAGTCTTTAGCAAGTTTTTATTTAATTTTCATCTGTCCCAATGTGTGTTAAAATCTTGTAAATTAAATTTGATCCACTTCCCGGTTACTGATTGAGCTGAAATTTTGTATGCATGTGTCTATTAGATGATAATGCAAAATTATTATGTCATGGAGCTGACCTGATGGTTGAACCGGAAGGTGGCCATAGGAACTATGTAATTAAATGACACAAACCCATCTAGTTTTGGCTCGTGTGATTCGTTTTAACGAGTTATAACAAGCCCCGACATCGTAATTTTGATCTATATCTCATTGGGCAAATGTAGTTATTATATTTTCGTTTAGTATACTTAGCCAAGTTCCAAGTTCACACGGTCGTCGCTTGCTATCAGAATCAATGAAAAATAGTGAACAGCCAGTAAGATGGGCATTTTATTTTAAACTTGATGGTCACAGTTGGCGACAGTTTTTTTTTAAATTAAAACTTTTGCTTGACTGCGATCCCACCAGATGGTAAGCAGTGATGCAATAGTTGATGGTAAGGCGCATTAGCTTATTAAACTTTTGAGTCCCAAGCGAACGCCGGAGTTTGCATTCCTATCGTCTCTTTATTATATCTCTACAATATTCGACAGTTTAAGAGCCTATTCACTTCGATTAGTTTAGTGTGGACGCCTCTTAATAATCTAATTCTTTTCCAGTTTCCGCGACCACGGCATAGGCATAACTAAGGATGACTACCTGAAGTTCTTCCACTTTCTGAACAACATCAATGACGTGGACACAGCTCTGACGTTCTACCACATCGCTGGCGCGTCCATCGACCAGCCGACGCTAAGGCATGTGGCTAGGACTGTGGCGCATGTGGACTTGGATCCCCACGTCATTAATGTTGTCTTTACTATTTTCGATGAAAACAGTACGTATTATCTTGTTGTTTATTTAATTTTAGGCTAAGATGCACTGTGCAATTTTTATTTCCTATCCGCATACGGATGCGGTTTTGTGAGTTCTTTATCGCAGGCATTATCTTAAGGGCCAACGCTGCTTTAAGCGAGCATACGCGCGGTCCCATACAAACGTGCTCCGTCCGTGTTTGCCATGCGGAGATTTGTCGCGAGCAACTGCTCCCCACGCTCCTTTTTTGTATATAATAATATATAAAAGTTCTCCGTCGATACGACTACATGCACACTTGTAAATTTGAACTAGCGACACTCACGCGAAGTCACACAACACTACGCAACGTTGGCCCTAATAAAAATCCAATTATTGAAAAGACAAGGAAAGAACAGCATTTTTGTTTTGCCGAAAAAATGGACGTGACAATTAAGTATTCGCGCGATGATTGCCTACTGTAGACGACGCATATGGAAATTTCTATTCTATATTCTTGTCCCTTAGTACAATTTTCTGGTATTCAAGTGGTTTTGTCCCAGAAAATATTACAAGAAATATGTGTGTTCTGTATTTGTTGAAAACCATTTTGGTGTGAACCATTTTATAGCAACAAAATTACCATATTTTTAGGATTACATACTGATAAGAAAATAAGGAATCTTGGTAAGACTTGCCACTTGCATCTTGCGCAACTCATATGTATATTTTAAGCTGATTGCCCTTTCCCATATTATAATAAAAATAATATACAATTCAAGGTGTTTAAAGTATGTTTGAACATTTAGGAAGCACTTTAGTATTGACTTATTTTCCTATGTATATTTTCCTATATTAATTTTGTTATACTGAGTAGTAGCTGTCTAAACCGATAATCCTGGTAGATCCTGGCTATATTAATCAGTACATAAATACAGTATTAAATAAGTCTACAATGACGTCCATGATTTCCCATTTTTAATACATTGCCATAGGATTATTTACTAATACTATGATTAGTACGCGTGAACTCGATAAGAAAACCACCATTTTTGATCCTTTAGAATACATCAAAATGTTCTTGAATAATACATAAAATCATTTTTTTTTTTATTTTTTTTTTTAACTTGCAATAAACTAGTGCTTGACTGCGATCCCACCTGATGGTAAGCAGTGATGCAATCGTTGATGGTAAGGCGCACTAGTTTATTAAGAGCCTATTCACTCTAGCCTTGAAGACACCCAAATTATATTCGGACGGAAAGACTGCAGTCGGCAAACTGTTCCAATCCCTCGATGTACGCGGTATAAATGACGAGGCAAAACGCTTAGTCCGGGCCGCAGGTGTCTCAACAACGTAAGGGTGGATACTTGCCGTACGCCGGGATGTCCGAAGGTGAAATTGGGATGGCGGAATCAAATCATGCAATTCCTGCGCACACTCTCCAAAATGCATCCTGTATAGCAAGATCATCATTTATATAGCAAGAAGATTATTAATAAATAAAAAAATACTAAACTACACACCAGATAAATTTGCAATAAAATTCATTGACTTTTTACAAATAACTCTGAAATCCAAACGATATTTTTTTTTACATTTAAAAAAAATGGATCACTATAGATACCGATTCAAGACAGCTTTAATTCTTGATTTCCCTTTTTTGAATTAAGAATGTCAATAAATGTAACAGGGTCAATGATCGTTATGGAAAATTTATTTGACTGCTACAGTAACTTTCGCCGAACCACGACAATATAAGATTCTAACACATATGTATATCTGATGTATTTTCGCAGTGGACGGTCAACTCAGCAACCGCGAATTTGTCGCAGTCATGAAGAACCGACTTCTTCGCGGTCTCGAAAAGCCGAAGGACACAGGTTTTGTCAAACTTATGTATTCATTAATCAAATGCGCGAGAGACACCAAACCAGCTATATTAGATTTTTAAAGATAAGTGTTAATAACGATCTTATTATAAATAAAGCTTATGTTCGATTGGACTGTATGTTTCGGCTAAGTCGATATACATGTTGTTACAAAGATAAATAAACTCAGCGTGCTGAGTGCGAGTTCTTTTTACGTTAGCAAAACGTTTACCGCGTTTGGCTCTCTAATTGATTAAGAGCTTTGAATAGATCAATCGGAATGCCAAACGTCATAACCTTATTGACCGCATTAACGTAAAACAAACTCGCACTAGGTACTCTGAAGAAGCAATGGTCTTACTGGCCATTGAGCTCCACAGTAGGTCTCACTCACCACTGTGGGTTTATTTGGCAAGATAACTTCAAGAATGATTAGGCATCTTACAGCATTGCCTCAGTCATTCTTACTTGTGTTGCAGTCTTCGTTAAAGTGAAAGCTACGGGCTCGAGCGTAGGTATGTTTTTGGTAGATGGCGCTTAACGCTGTATTTAGCATTATAGTTAGAGTCATTAACAATCGGAACTCAATATTGAGACAGTAATTTACCTAAGTTCAATAAAGTGGAATTTCCGATTTTAGAAAATACTGCTTCTTTGACTTGATAATGCTCGCATATAGTAACAACATATATTAGCGCCATCTAGCGAAAATGTACCCACGTTTGCAACCGTAGCGTTCACGTTGAGCTTTATGTGTGTAACAACGCCCGAAAACTCGATATTACCCACCACAAACTTTTTCATATATGTAGGTGTTACTGCATTTGATTTGAAGCCTATATTGGTCTATCAAAAGACAACTGTATCTATAAACATGTAATACAAAATACCTACCATTCTGCAAGATTCTACTTTTCGAATTTAAATGATATTTATTAAGCCAAAGATTACGCTTAGCATTCGTCTAATGAAAAATGACAGAAATTGTCTGAAAATAATTTTCGTCTTAAATACTAAACAATTAAACCAGTCGAACAAATATAAACTATAAGGCTAGTATATTAAGACTTCAACTCGGAATGTCTAAAGTATGTTAACAACAAGATTTACTAGCGGGTGAACGTCCCTTTGATCAGACGTCCTATAAAGTCTTGCCGCTGTGCCCGCACAGACTCTTTAGACGTAAATTATCTGCGTTTATTTACGTATTTAACCGATTTCATGAAACGATATGTCAGGCATGAATGTTTTTTTTTTATCCCATTTCGTATGACGTGTGTCAAACTCAAGTTTTCGTTGAAGAACCTCACTAGAATACAGACAATGCACGGTTTTATTGTAAGATCAATACTAAATGGATTTTACGTAAACATCAGATGTTGTGAACATTTCTGTGTTTCTGTCTATGGGTCTGACTGATATTTACTTAGTTTTGTTACCACTCACACTTTCTAAATAGCATTTATTTCCATTTACTTAGACAACATTATTTGTAGTAGTAAAAGTAGTTTATATTTGTATTAGAAATATACCTTTTCGAAGAGCGTTTTGAGAACACAATCATTCATTGTGCGTACAGCTAAGGAGTGAATTCCCTGCCTTGTTTAAGTCAAGAGTAAATAGGTAATTTCTAGGCATGCTTGCATCATTGCTTACCATCAGGTACTAAGTGGTTGCTAAGTGGTATCCTTTAGATAAAAACCTATGGTAAGCTCAGTAGTTTGTATTATTTTAATAGGTAGATTATTCTCTCCTGTTGTATCGTTCTTGAATCGGTTAAATAATATGTTTTGTGTATTTATGTTAATTTATGTTAAGTTATAATTGTTTTAAGCTCTCTAATCTGGTCATAAAATATTTTAGTTATTTTTTATTAATTGATGAGGGACTGAAGTTTGACTGAATGTTTTTCAATATTTAAAGTTTTGTGTTTCAATTAAATGATTTTTAGTCAAATAAATGGATTGTTAAAATTAATTTATTTTAGGTACAAGATATATATATTGAAATGGTACAAGATATATATATTGAAATGGTTAAAGTAATAAAATAATTATGATTACTGTTGTAAAGACACCGTTTTAGTTATATTTCGTATCGAAGTAGTTTAATGTTGTTTAAGATATCAAAACTCTCAGTATTTATGATATTTCTGCTTTAATCTCAATAATAACTAATTATATATATAGGTTATATGCTGCCTTGCTTATTTTTTATAACACATTTTTTCTGCTTTATTCTGTTTGCACAAATCACTGAAGAAATAGCCAGTACTGAAACATTTATGGTCAAAAATGCGTATTAATTATTATTATTAAAATAACCTTTTCTCAAATGAATTGACTTTCGTAATAAGAAATTGAATGTATAATACACATTATTGTTGCATTTCTCTCCTATATTTTAATTTATAAATCATAATTATCATTTTGTAACACAACGATTTTAGTATTTCTGATGCCTATTGTTATGTGATTTCTAAAAATAAATTCGTTTTTTTGACAGTATTGTTTATTTTTAACTGTCTATTTGAAACATAATATATACCATTTACTAACAATACTATTATTTATTTAAATTTGAGTTTAAGAATGGTTTCTGATTTTTAATATAGGTATTTTTCTGATTGTGATTTCTTTAGTAAAAACCTTAGACAGGGCTCGTTTTAATAATAGCAAAAATTGTTTTCTTGTGAATTTAATAGCTTTATTTTTATAAATATCAAAAAAAGTGATGAAGATACGAATTTTGTGTAATCATAAATACTTATGAGTTCAATGTTCTAAAACTCATTAGTGAGCCGGTCTCACTACTAGTGCTGCGACTCCTAGAAAGTCGTGAGATGTGCCGGCGACGGAGCGGGAGCATTGAACCGGTGTCGAGTGTTGTGGCGTCCCGCGTCAGTGGCCGCAGTGTTGCGGATCTCTGGATTGGCCCAGAAACAGCTCGTGTAAGCTCCGGCTTGTAAATCACTCGAAGCACGAACCGTCGAACCGACGCCCGCCGCGTCGCGAAAAATAGATATAGTTTGATGTTGCTCGGGAATTATTCGAGATAATAGAAAACGGCACTGGCCGAGCGACTCTGCGCAAGTGACGACGCCCCGCGCCCCCTGGTGAGTTAGCCCTTATATTGTATTGCTTCCCCCACTCGGCCACTCTCTCCGCCCACGTGGCGTCTAACGTGCAATTTTTCCCGTGCGCGGCCGTCCTTGTCCATATAACAGGTGATTTATGCTTAGAAATGTTGCCAAACACCTACGTGCATACATTATGAAATGTAACTGTCGGCCGATTATAAAGAGATTGTGATAGTATGCACTATCACTGCAAGTGCAATGCTTTTGTGCTGCATTTGTTGTAATAAGAATATTTCTTGTGTCAGTTTTGCCTGGACCGGATACTAAGTAGTGAGGATGCCGATGTACGAGAGGCCACCGTTTTGGCGAGTGCCCCACCAGCGCATGGATCCTGGAAGTGAGCCCAGGGACTTCGGCCAGAGGCGACCAGTAAGAATATTTTGCATTATTATTATAATACTGATATACTAGTATGCACTAGAATGAGGGTTTCGGACAAATTGTCAGGCATGATTGTGTAACGTAGAGTTATTTGCGGCGCTAAACCTTACTATGTTAGTTGGGGTGATGACGTAGGCAGTTAGTAGTTACTATTATGTGAGCATTGAAGGGCAGTCAATTGACGATGGAGCCTGACATAAACTAATTTGTTGACAATCGAATGTTGTTTTATCCAAGTAATGCTTCACTCAACATAGTTGTTATACTTTGCACAATAAAGTAAAATAAAAACAACAAATATCTCAAATAAGAAATATTTATTTCGATTTGAAAAGATATAAATAAATAACTTAATAGCATTTTAATTATACACTGGAGTTTTGTATATCAATATCACTCGATAATTCTGTCAAACACAACACTTTGTTGTTGTTGTTTTTTTTTTTTTTTACAAAATATTTTAATTTTTATTGTCTTAAATTTAGCAAATTCTTTAAAATATAGAAGTAAAATTATTTTCTTTCAAACGTAAAACATATATTTTAATGCCACACCGCCACAATACACTAGTATAGAAGTCACATGCAAATTCCGTCCGTATTTTGATTTCATTAGTAAGCATGATCAATGGGCTAAATATACGTCAATAACTTCATATGATGCCAATACAGAGTCATTATGAACCTATTAATAGTAAAACTTTGACGTAGGAAATAGTGATCAGCAATGGATGGCCTTACATACCTATCTGGTGAATTACCCTTAGAGAGCTTAGTTGTGTTATTAGGTTCACTTAGTATTTATTTACGAATTAATGTTACTTGATGAAGTGAATGCAAGTATTTTATTAGAAGCGTAATAAAATCTGGAACTTTATGAGGTACTGAAGCGTACATCTTTTGAAAATGTAGGGTGTGCCTGATGCGTTGATACATTGAGAGTAAACAAACAAGCCTACGACTTGCCGGAATAGCTGGATATTCAAGCATCGATGTATCCCAGAGTTTCCGTAATTCGAATTAGGTCGATTGCGAAGGCAGGGTTACATGCAGCGTACTAGGGGGGCAGGGGGCGGCGCGAGTTTGCGGTGAGGCTAATTTAGCGCGCACTACGTCGCGTGTTCCCGCCGCGCACACACCGCGTCTCGTGCACTGTGACACTGTGCGACACTGTGCGACGCTGTGCCACGACACCGTGACCAGCATGGGGCGGCTGCACACCTTCGTGGTGACGCTGCGCCGCGACTCCCGCGAGGTCAACTGGGGCCTGCGGCTGGTGGGAGGCGCCGACCTGGCCACGCCGCTCATCGTCACCAGGGTATAGCTCCTTCCTGCACGCTGACAGGGCGCGTCACTCGCCCGCCGGTGTAAACACACCGGCGCTCCAGTCACCGCTCTGTTTGTAAATAAGACGCGATCCAGGTTAACGATCAATCAAATCGGTGGACCTAAACCATACGTTTCTGTAATTATCTTAAGAAATATTGAATATGCAATTGCCTCCTTCAAAAATATAGAAGAGCGGACTTGGATCATTTTATAATTTATCCGGGACACAAAAATATTTATAGCGTTGTCAGTCAGTCTGGGACTTTACTCGCAAGCCGACAATTTGAAACACTTCAGCTATTTTTGTAATTCAAGTATCTGCTGAGCCGTTTTAAAATATCGGGAAACGGCCGTTGTTTAAACATTATCTAGAACATCATTAAAATACATGTAGAGCGTGGACGAACTCTCTTTATAACTGATATATTCTTGGATGTATCGTGTCGTTCGACAGCTGCCGACGACGATGCCACCACGATATGACCCCGTTACATTAATCTGTTTCATTTAATATTTTTAGCTAGTGCCTAAAACTAATACAATTTAGTTCATTTGTTTAATGCACAGCCAGAAAATTATGCGCCACTGCCTCACCATTGACCTTCGTTGCACGTTTCGTAAACTTAACACAGGAACCAAAAGCTATCAACGTTGTTTTGTATTCATAACACAAATACAAAGTAGGGACTTTACTTCAATAACACAAGCTCTTGAAAATGAAGTAAACTTGTTGCTGTTGTTAAAATACGTAATGCGTGAATTGGGAAACATAATGACTGGTGTGAATTTTTTTTTTCCCAATTTATTTTGTTACTTTGCAATCAGTCATTACCGCACAAAACAATATTACTATCTAGCAGAAACGTCAATCAGTGACATGGTGTATTGGTCACCTGGTGTATTGGTTTCAACCGGGTACTAACTTTCTTTTGTAATTGACACTGATGTTACTAGTAGTAGTTATTAGACATCCACACAAATGTAGGAATATATTATTATTTTTCCTTTCAAACAAATAATGACATAAAGTTTCTTCTAGAACCGACCAAATAGATCGGCGCCAATGTGTGTGTTTATGACGATGCATCTTTCAACCAAGGTCTACACATCATTTTATATTTCAAGATGCCAAAAAATTAAAACAGGATGGCTGACCTGTTTTTGCCTATTGCATGCTCACATTATGTGTGTATACTCTACTGACGTAGGAGTATATGAAAGAGTACATCACAGCTCATTTCGAGTAGGATGTAAGAGCTACTGAGTCATAGGTTTTGAGATTGCATATTGGACTAGTTGCCCGGCTGATAACTGTGCCTATAGGTAATGTTGGGTGATGTTGATGGCGTCGGATCGACGATAAAGTACTTGGGAACCGTCCTCGATGACCAGTGGAACTTCCTACGTCTGGCTTCCTAACTGGAACGAATCGTCGCTTCCAAAGCAACCACCGGCCAAACTGAATGCGTCCCAGAAGGTTATGGCCCTACGGTTGGTGCGGATTACGGCATGGTCTCCCGCGAAGCGGTGGGGGTGGCGATTGGTGGCCACGTCCAGGGCCCTGGTACCTACAGGCCAAAACCCGGAACGAATAGGAATGGCAAGTGGTAGCCCCCAGGAGGCCACAGTCTGAACGTAAAGCTGTAATGCTAGTGAAGGAGGTGACCACATGCGTGAGATAACGGACTTCCTTTCTCCCCAGCCACCTTAGGCGTGGGCTTACTGACGGCAAGCAATGGGTGGCTTGCCAGCCGGTAATCATCCGGACCGAGCCCGAGTTGTTGACGCCACTTAGTGTTTCACGCGAACCTCAAAGAGATGTAAGCAAAACTATTGGCCCAGCAGGGACGTGGCATACTGGCATGTGGGCACATTGGGGCTATAGGTTAGCTTCAAAAAGGGAAACCCGGCTTTCTAAAATGCAAGGTTTAGAAGGAACATAGGTGTAAGTTTTAGTCAGTAAAAGTCTGACATCTCACTGTGCCCTAGAGCGAAAGAAGTCATTGAATGATTTCCTTGAGACTGAAAAAAAGAGGTGAGAGAAAAAAGCAAATTTGCACTTCATACCTTCTTTTAGAGTTCTTCGTCTTTATTAAACTCAAGTTTCTGACGTACAAATTCTTTACGTTTTTGACACTGTGGCTTATCCATAGACGAAAAAGAATATCGAGCAATAAAAAATTCCACCATTTTACCTCTTCGATTGATTATCTCGAATTGTCGATCCATTTACTTACTACTTTCTTTTTAAAGCCTTCTCATTGAGTTTTTTTTTTGTTGTGGGTGAAAATCATTTAGTGACTAATCCCACCTTTGGGCGGAGCGGGAAACAGTGTCAGACTCTTACTGGCTAAACAGTCCATCCCGTTCCTACGTTGCCTTATATACCAGCGCCATGGCCTTCCTTTATGACCCAAACTGGCTTCGACCCTTTTGCACCCATTTTCCCCAAAGGTTTGCTGACAACTCCTTCTCGCTCCGGACCATGGCCTCTACCAAGCCCCGGCACGAGAGATCGCCCCCTTGAGGACACGGCGATGCTCTGTCCAAGCAGGGCACAGCTCGACCGTGTGGTCCTCCGGGCGGTTCACACAGTGGCGACACACGGGCTTCTCTTCGGCACGAATCCAGTGCAGGTGCCTCCCGAACTTACCATGTCCTGTTAGTACGTGCGTCATGTGGAGGGTGATAACGCCGTGAGGACTTTCCAACCACGCCTAACGGGGGACTTACCGCTATAATTGTGGCGTGCCCAGTATTGGATTGCGATAGTCGCTGATGCCATTTCACCACCACCGTGAACTCATTAAGAGTTTACTGGAGCCTAGGGTCTCTTTCTGAAAGGAAGGCTTGGCCCCAGTGCGAATGGCAGAGAAGGAAGGGGGTGGGGTGTTTAGTCAGTAAGAGTCTGACATTGTTTCCCGCTCCGGGATTCGTCATTGGATGATTTTTGCCCAACATAAAAAAAAACTTATTGAGAGTTCAATCATATAGAAATCTGATGCCTGAATGCTGAAGCGATAAATGCACTAATAAACGAACGTTTAACAAATCAGATTCGAGCTTGTCAGCGTTTGTGTGTAGTGTTTCTTGTCGCCAGTTATCTTACCGCTTTTTTCAAATAGTATGTTAACTACATGTATGGACGGGAATTTTTCTAACATCTTTTCTCGCTATGGGTGGAGCGAGAGAACGTGTCAGAATTAATTAATTAAAACCAACCTGAAATTCTACAGTTGCCCTTCGCGTTTTAGGGCCAGAGTAGCTTCGCAACCCTAGCAGGCATCGGCCCCCTTCAGATAAAGCTGTCAGCCTGTTAGTCTTACTGTTTCGATGAACACTTTTTATCACACCTCACTCCGGACAATGGCCTGAATCTGCTGCGGCCGCCAATTGCTTCCACAAGGACATGGCGGCTCCGGTTTGCTCTACCCAATGTTGCAGACTTCCAGCGTAGGCATCGTGTCCCCTAACCTAACCAAACCGTTTCTTCCCTCTAAATCCGGAACAGGAACTTCTCTAAACGCCTATGTCTAGTGAGGACCGACGTAGGTCCTAGCGAGGACGCCGCCAGGTGAATATAGAGGTCGCTGCCGCTGTGGCGACACTTTTGGCATTCTTCAAAGAGGGGATTTATGCACGCTAGTATGGTGTGGCATATTTCATTAATTCATAATTAAACTTAACTCTCCTAAAATTTAGTAATATTGATAAACATTATTAAATGCTGTATCATTTTCTTTGCTGCAACTCGCATATTTAAAGACACATAGCGTAGAGTGAAAATATTCTGGACGTATTTAAACTGCAATGCATTTTACATAATAGTACGCACGTGGAGTGTAATATTTTTCTAATGAATCAGACATGCTATCGTAGCCAGAAGTATTTATAACGAAAAGTCTACAGCAAACTTTTCGTAAATCTACTACGTAATCGACAATATCGTTAAGACATAATCAAGGGAAATAATGTCGATGTGATGACGTACATTAAAAGTACCGATAGGAACATCACTATTTTTTTAAATAAACCTAATTATAACTTGAAACTAAAGGGCATTCCTAATTTCTCACTCATCAGACGTCCATGATCGAGTTCAAGGTATTTCTCTTATACCTACCTACATCGCTCACCGTCACACAGTCTTAAGAGAAAGTCTTATTTTTTTTCTGTGTTCAAGAAATTAATCTAATCGTATTTAATTTGCTGACTATGAGAAGCCTAATAGGACAATAATAGAAATCATGAATGATGGGAGGTTTCGGAGTTGTCTTTTATTTTGACGATCAATCTGATCTTTCTCATTTCGTGAAAGTAAATTAGAAACTAATAGATTTTTGAAGGGCGAGAGGATTATGAGTACGAAATGTCAGTTTTTTTCCTATGCAGTGAATTAATACCACGTCATTCATATGAAAAATGCTTTATAGCAGTTTTACTCATAGCTAGTATTTTAAGCCTCAATATTCTGTTTTTATTTAGAACCTAGGAATCCGTTCAGTTTTATATTCAGTGAATCTTGACATAGTTTATTCTGGGCTAGACGTCATATTTGGCCTATATAATATTCAGGCTGGCAATACATAACATCTCGCATCTGTTTCCCGCCTTTAAACCGCTGATCGAGAAATGCACTTAGCAAATAATCTCCCGGCTGACCTTGGCTGCCATAAATCTTTCAATCGCAAGTTCCGCAGCCTTGAGCTCGATTTTTATTTAACGGAGCCATTAAATGCCTTCATTACTTCCTCTCCATATGGCTAGAATGAGTCAATCTGTTGCAATATATATCAATAGAAAATTCACTAC
This sequence comes from Mythimna loreyi, assembly GCA_029852875.1. Classification (NCBI taxonomy): domain Eukaryota; kingdom Metazoa; phylum Arthropoda; class Insecta; order Lepidoptera; family Noctuidae; genus Mythimna; species Mythimna loreyi. The sequence continues at coordinate 15,251,925 of CM056782.1, read as the reverse complement.
AGACTGGAAAAAAGAGGTCTTATTTTTTAAGAAAATAACAACATTTAAACATTTGAGTAATTAGCAACTTCATAAGTCATGTCACTTCTTGGCAAAGAGTCCCAGCACCTGTTGATTTATGTGATTTCAACGCTATGCCTGTAATAACTGAACAATTTTATTATGCGTCCATGTTACATTCAATACGAATGTCGAGGACTACGTGTGACCCTCTTGACACGACAGACAATCACATCGCCAGGTGATTATCTCTTAGATTTTTTATATATTTTTGAATTACGTCACACACCTTAGCAAAAGCCTAATTTTTCCCTTTCTAGACAGGTATGTTTTCTGCTATTGTGGGCCTGTTCTTTTTCATCCCTCGAACTTCCTCTGCTTCTGCTTCGCCTAGCTATTAAGATGGAAGCAACGACCACGGTTGTGGCCAAGTTTTCGCTAGATGGCACTAAACTCAACATTTTTAGTTTATTTTGTTTTCAGTGTTATGAAAGAATTATTATTCCAAGGAAATGGCATTTGCAGAAATCGGACATTGCAGTTTATTGAACTTAGTCAAATTATTGCTTCAAAATCCACCTAAATCTGACTGTTCATATCTCTAACTTAACGCTATCTAAGAGGCCTTAGTTCCACCTGGGCCAGCAGCTTTCACCATAATGTGGGTAACATAAGTGGCCTTTTTAGGCTAAAGCTCATCTGGCATGTGGTCAGTGGTCCATATGTATCCGAACCAATCCAACTTAAGAATATGAGCTTTCCTGGTAATATCTTTGTTTTTAGATTTAGAATGTATTGTTCATTGTGTCGTTCACCATACAACATTACAGTGACAGGGATCCTGTGCTCTATGGCTCTCTCGTCTTTATATCGATCTGCCCCATTAATTGAGCCAGCTTACATCTCTATTTCTTTTCATTATGGCCGATAAAATAATGTTAAATGTTATGTAAACATTGGTTCTAGAAAAAGAAACATCGATCAGTAATGTTCTTCATTAGTGATCGATGAGCAGAAGCAACTAAATTAACGCTTAGGCTTCTAATTAGATTATTTGGCAACATAAACTTAGTAAAATATCTACGAAATGTTGATTTTGGAATGCTAAAACTGAGAATTAGGGCGTTAAAATTTATTTGAAAGTCTGTTACCAAAAGCATTTTCTACAAATGGAATAGTTTGATGACGTTAGCGCGTACACGTCACCTGCGTACGAGTGTAATGCGGATGGATTTGCCACCTGTAACGTTTAAAAAAAGTCGTCAAACGTAAAGAACTAGAATGTTTGACGTCTTAAGTAAAATTTCACCACGACCACGGTGATGGACAAGAGTAAATATAGCTGTATGTCCTCGCCATTGACTCGAGGAAGTGTGTGATGGATTTGCGCAGGTCGAGCCGTAGATGCGACGCGGCCTCCATCCGATCCGTCGGTTGTTTTCAATAAAAAATGTCAGGTTGGCGCGTCGTCGCCGGCGGACGCATTTAGCCTGGCCACCGGCCAAACCCAGTGCATGCGTCCCGCGCTCCCCCTCTGCTACCCCAGCGACAAGGTCGACCTAGTATACTCTATGCAATATACTATAACTACACCCTTCATTTTAGGCCCTCTAAAATTATATATCGGATCGATTTAAAATTCTGTAACACTTTTGACCCCCAAATTATAATATATACATATTTATTGGACTAATTTCTTTGAATTTATTAGATTCGATCAGTCAGCAGTAGTTCCTTTTGATAAAATTCCTTATTGTAAACTGTTTTCAATTGCTTGACGTTTCTACCTTCCTACAACTTGTTTTTATTTTGAAGAACCATCGCAATATTAACCGCCATAATAATAACGGAAAATAGAGCATAAATATCTATTTTGGAAAGTAAACATGATGGCTGAAAACATGTTGACGACTTAGCCTTGAAGGTAACCGAACCGAATGCACGCCTGGTTCACGCTTCAGAATGTCACGGCCCGTCTGTTAGGTTTCTATATGTGTCACATACCAGTAAACATTATTATAACATAAGCAACACTTGCGGCCGATTCTTACATTGCTTTAACATTCCTCGAATAATAAAAACTGTTGTACAGAAAGCCATTAAATAAAACAAACCTTTGAAGTAAGATTTTTCCATAGAATTCCAGTGTTTGGGACTTCAAAAATCTATTTTAAGTTTGGGTAAATATTGAACAATTGGGAATGACGTGCTGGCTCTTTGATCTCCACTTTGCAGTACCTGCTGCATGTAGAATTGAACCGGAACTCTGAGTAAAAGTTAAGAACCCAAAAGGCAGATGACGGTACGAAATATCCGCCTGCAATCGAACGGTAACAACCAACACGTGATTACGATGATGAAACTTCACATGATGCACATGCGCCATAACGACTTATTACAGATCTTAGGGCACCCGCACAAAATTGCAATGTGACGCATTACGACGCCGCATCGAAGGTTTTGCGATTTTGTGGAGTAAAGCATTGATTTGGCTGATCACACAATGTGCGATGCGAATCAATTCAGAAGTTCTTACGATGTATCATGCGAGCTCGAAAGAATTTTACGATGAGATATCGCATCGCAGCTTTGTGTTAATATTGAGGCCCTAATCAGTCAGTATTGTTCTATAGATGAACATATCCAGGCGACCAGGCACCATACACCGTACTGGATGAAAGTGAAAGATTGATCGCTACCTAGTTACATTTTTACTGCTAATCTAATGCTGTCGCAGTCACATACTAAACGTACTTTATACTTTCCAGGTGACACAAGGCACTCCTGCGGGCAAAGAGCTGGTCCGAGGGGACATCATTGCTAAAATCGACGACTACGACGCACGTGACCTGCGACACGAAGACGCACAGAACCTCTTCAGGAATGCGCCCAAACAGATCAAGCTGGTAGTTCAGAGGTAATGAGTCCTATGCATTAAAGGCTTTCCAATAGAAACGTAGGCATAGAGCAATGAATCGAGTATTCCTATTCGGCTGTGAGGTAAATAAAGCCAGGAAAGTGTTTAGTAAGACAAAACGATCGTTATGCCAACTGTTTTTTTTCTTAGTTTGTTACTAGGCCACCGTCACCAGCTTATAGACTTTTTAATACTGTCTATAGACATGATACTGGTATTCTCCGTATTGTCGCATTGTATCTTTCTACAAATATAAAGTCAATTTTGTAGAGGTATTCCTAAATCCGTTTCTCTACATCTATGCACCCAGACAACCGATGATGCTATTTATTTTCTGGTGCATATCTCACATAAGAGTTAAGGTTAGATCGCATCGCCAGTGATTAGATGCCTAAGAAATTATTAATTGTTGCAACTTTATTGTATGCTGCAAGCAAAAATATTCTTTGTCAAAATAAACACTGGTATTAAGCTCTCAAAAGTCATGATAGTGTAATTATTATTTTATCATTAGCAAGTTAAATAATTTGGTTGATAAATTAGACGACTTTGTAAAGTTTGAAGATTTTATAGCAAAAATGTGTTATTTTCAATGTTTTTATTAAAGATGGTCAAAATAATACAAAAAGTTAAGAAAACATGTCAAAAAACATGGGCAAATACACCTTACCTTCAAATCATCTGAGATGCTCTTAAAGAAGGGATAAGAAACGTCATAATATTTTCACTCACAATTGTAATCCGTCGCTACTTCCAAAGAGGGTAGTCAACAATTTCCTAATATAAAGCTCGCAAGGTGTAACCACAGGGGCGGCGCAAGCACGCACCTATACACGGTGCCCCGCACTCCGGGCAGCTTTGTAGGCAGAGTGCCCACGCCTACCTTCTATCACGAGTTCGCTGAGTAAGCTGCATAGCACTAGGTGTCATCCACGTTACCCTTCACCTACTTGTTGATTTATATCTTACTCTCGTGATACTGAATTTTCTAAATTGCATTGAAGCTTCACTTTTATAGAAATTGAAAGGCAATACAGACTTGAAATGAAAATGATAGTAGAGTCATAATTATGTAGTCAATTCGCTGTAGAAAATGATTGAAAATACTTTAATGTCTTTCCAAAGATGATATCAATTATATGTGTACAATTTAAAAAAAAAAAGTTAAACTAGTAATTTAAATTGAATACAGCGTATGATTCAGTATCACATTGCATTTTAAAAGAGTTCGTCGTAAAACTATATAAATTAATGCCTGGTATATTTAGCCCTCTTCTGTCTAAATCTGTATCCGAAAATATTTAAGCATGGGTAATTTCTCGATGTTGTAAACAATCTCTGCAAATAACTATAATATTTAAACTCTTTGAAAAACTATTTGTTGTTGAAACAGATGTTAATTTTCAGTTTCAAACTCCGTCAATATATACGTAACATCCTGTATGCTGTCGTCAATACTACATGCATGAACTGTACCTATCTACACGATGATTTATTTTGTATGTTTGCATTTTTGTTGGAAAATGTCTCTTTTATGTATGTCTAGGTTATCAATTTGTACTAAATGCATTGCATCCTTCCTTAAATGTTCACACACACACTACATTAGAACCTCTGGACAGATTCGAAGATTTTTCAAGTTGAACCATGAACTATTTCTTGGTTATTTTCGAATCAGTTCAGCAGTGATATTTGATGCCGTCAATACATCATAAAGTTGGCACTGGTCGCTGCACCGTATTGACGTAATTCCATGCTCCAGTCATATTCATGTTGCACGTTGTGTAGGGACGTGGACCGCGAAGGCCCGCGCGACTCGTCGGCTCACCGGGCGCCGCGCTCACCCATCCCCCTCGCGGCTGCTCCACCATACAGGTATCATTTACATTACATTTTATATTTGATAAAGCTAGACCAATAGACTACAACACCTCATCAGACTCCCTTATGTATGGCAGAAGAATAGCTGGTGATCTACAGATATATATCAGTCACTATGTTATGTTACCATCTATTTGTTATCGCCAACATCCGTTTGAAATGTGACCGTCTTTAGTATAGAATGTCAACTTATCATTAGGTACAGTTAACAGCTGCTGTATAATAAATAACGTTATATAAATACTGCAATCAAAGCCAAAATAAATTATGATGCATCACGCCCAGAGCTGCCAAAAGTATAAAGTCAATGACACGACCTGTCTGAAAGAGTTTAAATTCCACAATCAACTTGATGTGTCCTTAACGACGAAAACTTAAATTAGATCTCATTGAATGTATGAAAGTGAACATCAAAGAAAACAAAATGTCTCAGTGAAATAAAATCACTAACGCTGTCACGGCATACCGAATTGAGAGATTGAGCCAAAGGTCAGTCTCTCATTGATTCTATTAAAAGCGGAGTATACAAAACATTGAAGTCGTCACCTAAGAGTTGACTCGATAGTATTTAGAATGAACTTCACGACTATCAAGACTGGATGGAGCGAGAGAGTGTGACAGTCTTTTACTGACTAAAACCCACTCAACTTCCTTCAGCCCTTAGCGTTCCAGGGCCAATGACTCTTCCAAAGATTCTTGTGGCCCTATCAGGATGCCTCCATAGTCGTGTGACTAAGAGGATTATGCACTTTTAAATAGTTGTCTGTGTTCTGTTGTTAGTAAAATACTTCCACGCCTACACTTCAAGACCGGCGAATGACAGATACTGGGATACTCAACTGCCTTATTGCCAAAAATTACAGATACCATAGTGACCTCTATTAATGTTCTATCAAACTACGATTTAACTTTCTAAATATGATCCAATTACCGTCAAGTTTGCATTAAAAAGTCTACTTCTCATGCATCAGTAAGCATGGAAAGAATTAGCAATTAACTATCAGTACCTATAGCAACACACGAACAGGTTTACAGGACGCTACAAACATGGCGATGAAATTTTTAACAATTTTGAGTTGCATACCATTACCTTATCAAAAACTATCGCCTCAAGCCTGATATTTTTTTGCCGTCTACTATTTGGTAGCTTTCTGTAGGAAGACTGTAGAATATTATGTATGTGAATGTTGAGTCTAGTGGAACACATGCTGCATAAGTAATTAAATCAGTCCCTGGAGCCCTTATCTATATCCTGACTATTGTTATCAAGAAAATGGGAACAATCTTCTTTGTCATGGTGATAGCCTCATAGTATCCCTTTTTTTTTGAGTGGGGTATAATCAAATAATTTCTCACACCCGTGTGATTTCAGCTAGTCTTTGCGGTCTAGGGCTGCGGTGATTCTTTCAAACACGCCCACAGCCTTTCAGGGTGCCTTTGCTATTAATTTTTAACAGAATGCAGATATTACGAACAAAATTTCTAAGCTTACTCTTGCAATATTATTTGATTTAATAAAACCAGTATATAAAGAAGTGTTAAATTGTTGTCAGGACACCAAGTCCGCAGCAAGGCTACCGCAGCCAGGACTCTCAGCAGAGCTGGCGCGGGCCGGAGTCTCTGCCGCGCACGCCGCTGCCGGCGCACGGGCCGCAGGGCCCCGCCGGCCTGCCCTACTACAACTCGTTCCCACACCAGACCGAGGGAGAGTACAGGACCCTGATGCTGTCACCGTCTTCTACGCGCACCGATGAGACGATTGACGAGTCGATTCAGAACCAAGTTAGTATTGGATGAGTTAGTGTTATCATACTTTATCGATCGAAGAATGGATCAGTCGATGGCAATCGACATTTATTAATACATCAAATAAGCCAAAGCTCAATCAACAAAGTCGACATTCGATCGATTAGTGTGATAGCACATTTTTGTATTTTCACGTAGAAAGGTAGTAGCTGATGCAATTTGCCATTCATCGTAAAACTTACGATAAACTCAGCAGAGTCGAGTTATAAGTACTTTGGGTAATTCTAAAGTTAGGTTTGTACATTAACTATAACAATGCTTGCTCGATTCTGTGATTTTACTGATAAATCGGTAAGAGCTATCAGATTTTTACGAAAATCCATCTTATAATCGTGATAGGTACGTTAAGCCCGGAAGCAAAGGCATTTTTTTTAATTTTAATGTGGGCTCACGTGATAGTGTATCGTAGATAGTGGTCAATTATCTCACCTGATGGTTAGCAATGATGTACCAGACGATGGAACACGCTAATGGATAATGGCCAGAGCGAAGCTTTAGTGCTAACTTAACTCCTAGTTAAACTTACAATAAATTATTATCATCAAACCAGGAAACACGAGAGAATTTGTTCTGAATTACTTTATTCCAAATGCCCTTTTCTTTGGATATACATATCAATAAAGTTTTCTTCCATTTATCGAAACATACAACCTAATGCAGTTGAACAATGACGTCCTGAAAGAATTTAGGATACACAATTGTTATCGAAAGGAAATAATCATATTATGTCGAAAGGAAATAATCATATTATGTCGAAAGGAAATAATCATATTATGGCGAAAGGAAATAATCCTTTTGGGTGTTTAAGTTCATGTACATACAACGGCGGTCACGCTTCTCGTTAGAGATTTTTTCTTTTCTACCTGCTCTATTGGCTATTGTCGTAGCTACAAAAGGTACTTGTCTCATTTATCTTACAGTTTTCTCTATTTGGTAAATGGCTACCTAACTGAATACAATACAGATTGAATAAGTGCGGAAACGCAGCAGACTAGAAAGACAACTAAGTTGTGGTCGATCGACAACTTTTGTATTTCCTGAAAGTAAATGAATGGTTGACTGATTTGAAAAAAAAATAACAGTCGAATGAACGAATCATTAAAAATAATAAGCAATGCGTTGATCTGGATGTAAAGGTGAAAATTTGAGAAGACGACCACATAAAAACAAAAAGTATATAGGTATAAAGAAATATTACATATGTTTTTGGAAAAATAGTAGGTACTTACCTCTCTTTATAATTATGTGGATCGTAAAAAAAATCATAAGGAAGTGCTACATTTTGTGATTTATGATAGCATTTTTTATGGTTTTTTAAATAGACAGTTATTCTGTTGTCAACTTAATTTAAATTAACTATAGTTGATTTTTGTTGAAACCAACAGACGACAGCGCGTTGCATATCCAGCGCACGAGCTAGTGGGTCACAGATCCAGTCTCTTCGAGAGGCTATGGTTGAGTGCTTGAACTTATCCTTGGAGGCAGTCTCTGCCAATTTGGTCAGGTTCAATGCTGCTAAAACTCAGGCGTGTCTTTTTTCCGCAAAAATGGACCCTTTTTTCGGGAAGCTGAATTGACTAATTCAGCCCTGCTCCAACTTCTCGGGGTGTATCCGTGCCGATAACTGACCTTCTTGATCTTCTTGGCGTAAAGTTAACATCTACTCTCAATTTTGGGCCATACATCGAAGCAAAGACTCAACTGGTTGCAAAAAAGTTAAGAATCCTCGCAAAGGTCAAACAATACTTCACGCCGGAATAGCTGCTCAAACTTTACCAGGCGCAAGTTCGATCAGTTATGGTGCTGGCTGCTCTCATCTTTGTGACGGATCTGCCCGATACCAACTTGATGCGCTAGAGTCTATTGAGAGGCGAGCCAGGAGGATCATTGGAAATGATGCACTGGTCGAGCCGAGCCTGTCGGTTTTCTACCGGTTGCATCTCGGGGAGTGTGCGTCGGAATTGCATAATTTAATTCCGCCTAGCCCGTTCCATCATCGGAGCACCAGACACACGACTTTGCGCCACCAGTACATGGAGATATCCCGCCGTATAAAACGTTTTGGGAACACATTAATTGTGCGTACAGCTAAGGAGTGAAATTCCTTGCCGGAGTCTGTGTATCCTGATGGCTACAATCCGAGAATCTTAAAGTCAAGAGTGAATAGGTTACTTCTAGGTAAGCGCGCTCCATCGTCGACCACATCGTCGCTTTCCATCAGGTAAAATAGCAGTCAAGCGCGAACCTATAATAAATTAAAAGAAAAATAGATTTAGATGCGTACCACGGGGATTTTCAGTCTCAAATTAGGGCGAGAGAAGAATGTCTGAAAAGGCTTGGAGGAGGCCTTAGCCTAACAGTGGGACGATAATTGTTGGGATAAACATATAAATAGATTGGTAAAATGGTAAATATTTTCAATAAACGTCAATCAATCGCCATTTGACCTTTAAAATAAAAATATTTATATTGCCGTGAGCCGCAAATAACATAAAAAGTAGATATCTTGCTCGTATGTAATATTTGGACTTCCTACATCAATAAGGTTCATATACCTATAGGTATCCGATAATCGAAGGACCCCTAATTATTTTAATTTGAGACCGTAACATTTTATTACAACACTAGCTGTGCCCGCGACTTCGTCCGCGTGGAATAGTTATTTTGGGCATCGTATTTATTTTTGAAAACAACCTCAGCTTTATAAATTATAGCTGTTACCCACGACTTTGCCCGTATCAATTTCTGTTATTAATTTAGACAATTTAGTTTTTAAAAGAACATAATTATCTAAAAGTACTTCATAGAGCTACACTCCCTACTTGGGCACGCCATAATCTCGGCGGTAAGTCCCCTCTTTGAGGCGTGGTTGGATAGACATCACGCAGGACATAACGCAGGTTCTCACCGGACATGGGAAGTTCAGGAGATTCCTGCGCCGGATTCGTGCGGAAGAGACGCCCGGGTGTCGCCACTGTGTGGCCAGCACGGAGGACACGGTGGAGCACACGGTGGAGGTGTGCCCCGCTTGAAAAGAGCATCGCCGTGTCCTCGTGGGGGTGATCGGCGGCGGCGACCTCTCGCGCCGGGCCTTGATTCAGGCCATGGTCCGCAGCGAAGAAGAACAGCAAGCGGTCGCCTCCTTCTGCGAAGCAGTAATGCTCGTAAAGGAGGAGGCCAACCGCATAAGGCAAGGGCAAAAGCGCCCTCGCCGTAGCCGTCGTCGCCGCGATCCCGCCGATATCCGGCCACCGTAGACGCTGGCTTGCGGACGGCGAGCAATGAGTAGCTCGCCGTCCGGTTGTCGGTTACGGTTACGTGCATTGCTCCCGCGTGCCTCAAGCCTCAAGGTGTTGTCAGCAAACTGTGGGGCTCTTCAGGGTCGAAGCCTTTTGCAGCCGAGGGTTGGTGCGAAAGCGTTATACCAGGTCTCTGGGAATAAGGCAAGGAAGGAACGGGGTAGGTTGTTTAGTCAGTAAGAGTCTGACACTGTTTCCCGCTCCGCCCAAGAGTGGGATTCGTCATTGGATGATTTTTATCTACCATAAAAAAACCCCTCCGTGCCGCCCGCAAGCAACCCGTCTCCTCGCCCGCCGGCCAGGCGCAGCGTCATATGCACATCATGCGGCGCGTGTGAATTTTATATCGGAGTTATTTTAAAATTGTAATATCTTCTAAGATGTTCATAGAAAATAAGTGATGTCAAAGACAATTTTGTTCACAATTACATACTCTTAATCAACAACACATTTATTTGGATAAAGATTAATATTATTATGTTGATACAACTTATTGGTTGCATGCATTAATTTCGGAAAAATTTGATTCTCATAAAAACGGTTCTAGTGAGTTAATCTTAAAAGATAGACATATACTGTCGCGGACATTTTTTTAGATCATTTTAAGAGGAATAATTCTTTCGTACATATTTTTTTGGTATCTTCTACCGTTTTCGCAGCGCACGCAACGGAAGCCCTCAAAGATAAATATTTTCCCCGTTTTTTCCACATTTTTCATTATTTCTTCGCTCCTATAAGTCACAGCGTGATGTTATATAGCCTAAAGCCTTCCTCGATAAATGATCTATTCAACACAAAAAGAATTTTTCAATTCGAACCAGTAGTTCCTGAGATTAGCGCGTTCAAACAAACAAACAAACAAACAAACAAACAAACAAACTCTTCAGCTTTATAATATTAGTATAGATTTTAAAATTGATAACCGCACTTCATCATTTCCATTTTGATTCTTTGCCAAATAGTAGGTAGGCAGTTTTCTTTTTAATTTCATCGCGTTGCTAACGCGGTAATAATATTGGAGTGCTTTATTTTTTTATTGGGTAATACTCGTAGAAATGTACCGGTGCCGTGAAATTCTTTGTTTAATCAGTTGCCACCGCACTTGTGTCGACGTTACATATATCCTTGATTTTCAACAAATAGGTTAACAGTGTTACGCTAAACCAAACGCGTGACGTACCTTGGAGACCCGCCAATATGTTATCGTCTAATGATGTTAACTTATTAATTAGAACTCTGACTAAAACACTCGGCAACATTGCCTACCTATACGCAACTTTACAGCTAGGTGCAGGGTACTAGAAAACGAAGTTACTGAAATGTACCTAGCTGTAATTCAAAGTTTTAGAACGTTCCCGAGCTACGCTAAATCTGTTTTCTGAATCATGAATCACAATAATAGATGATCGTTGCGGTCGTATTTCTTATAGAATTTGTAATGGAAGTAGGTACTGACTTCATCGTCATTGAACTCTTTAGTATCGGAAAAACACACTAGCGAAATTAGTTAGAACACGATTTATTGCGGTGTGCCCTGAGACGTTGTTCGACGAAACTGCTGGTGCCGTAGCTCAAGCCAAGTCTAAAGCACAGCCGCCAACTAACCATCAATATCCCTATTATTGTTGCTTATAAAAATATTTTAAAAGACATATAAATTATGTATATTTTATGTAGCGCAAGGCTCTGTGGCCGCTCGGGAGGTTCTCGCCCACGCTGACGCCTATTTTCCCGCCATATTTCCAAAATAGAATGCATTAGAATCGCGTTGTTTACTCGAGAGAGGACGACTGGAGCGGCAGTCCGCGATCATACTCTGCACGGCACACGTCCGCGCAACTAAGTGTTCCACCATGGCCGTCAATCCTAATTTCTTCCCCAACGGATACCAGGATCCCATGCATCCTGAGGACGAGGTCGTCACCAACTGGGTGCGTCGCACGCATTACAAATAACACTAGAACCTCCTAACAACTAAAATCTTCATAAATCATCGTAACCAAAATGTGTTGTGATATTATAATTGAAATTAAATTGCAAATTATGTGAAGCGTCAGCGATTCAGCTGAAACATGGGGTGCTGAAGCATAATCTAAATTGGGAGCACTTGAGACTCGCGTTGTGTTACAAAATATGTGATGTAATAACCGAGACGAAAGCTTTACGATATGATTTTCCGGAAAAATCGTAAGTGATTTCACAACAGGATATGAGTTTTATGATGTTATGAAATATTATATCAACAAAAGTCAGAGGTGTGCATTTGCTTATAACTTTATTCAAAGTTTTTGTTCTAATCGACCTCTGAAAGAATGCTAAACATTATTCTGTAAAATATTAACTTTTTGTTAAAAAAAAATTGCTTCCCAAAACGCTTCTGACGCGGTGCACCATTCTACAATGTTGATCTTCATTAACACTTACGAATTAAACGTAGACCTATAACGTCACAACTAAGTTAGATTTTTTGTTCTTTATTTAGTTTAAGTTTATTTTATTTCATACTTATTCATCATTATCATTGGCTATCCTCAAAGATTCGACGACCCCCTTTTGATATTAAATAGCCAGCTGTAAAGTTATTTTAGCATCAATGTCGCGTCACATTTTTTACTCCCACTTGATCTTTCAACACGAATATGTGACGTGATTGTTACCATATGCAATGTTAACGAAGATCAGTCTTCATGCCAAGAACCAAAAAACGATACTAAAACGAATGAACGTAAAATTAATGAACATGATCTTTATGAGCAAATTGATATACAGACGACAACAGGTCCACCTATAAATCCAGAAACTAATAATTCACCGAGATTAAAACCTTCATAATCATGTATATTCAAAGACATAATAAGATGTATTGGTTCCTGCCTCTAAATCGATTAACAGTAACTGTCCAACCGAGTTATCAACTCTGTGGTTGCACTTTTCCCCATTAACGTTGCTTATAATAATTAAACGTCAGTTTATCCACTTATATATTTGTGGTACAGTCAGCAGCACATCAGACTACAACAAACTGTCAAAATTCTGCAAACGATTTTCAACGCTTAACCATAATATAACAAGGTTCAAAATGTATTGGAGAAATCTGACAAATTTGTGTAGTCTGATGTGCTGCTGACCGTACCTTTAAGAAAAGTTGATAATGGGTTGTTTTCAGTACCATTTTCCATTGGTGTTAAACCTTCTCTCCTCTTTCTTTCTTTTTCATACCTCTTTAAGCTAAACAAACTGGTTCTTATTTAGAAAATAAGCTATCAATAATGAAGACACACAGGTGTCTAAATTACAGAATTTAGACATTTATTGAGTTGTTACCAATCTTCATAGCCATTCAAAACTCAAATAATGCTCTATTAATTGCCAACTACTCATTTCGGTACTGACAAATTTGTTCTTAATAATTTATCGAACACAGACATTTATGAGCCATAATAAAATAAATGATATTCATTTGAAATTATTGTTGATGGTAATGAAAGGAAATCAATGCTGAAACATTAGCATTTTAGTCTATCCAAACGTATTGGACCAACATAGAACGTTGCGTCAGTGGCGAAAGCCCCCGCTTTTGTAAACATCGCCGCAAATAAACGAAGCTTGTTGTTTGCTCTTTGGCACATATACGATACTAACGAATGCTTCGTTGAAATATGGATTATTCCGTATGATTATTGCTCTAAATATGTATCGTTAAGTTGTTTATCTAGATTTGACCGCCTTATATTACTAGACATATATGATATTTCCAGCTAACCTGAAATGAACAACTCCTAAATCCAGCTAGTTACAAGTTACAAGGAAAGTTGATAGTGCTTTAAAAGAGTGAAACATAACCACGACCCAGCCCAAATATCACACTCCTGTATAAATATAACGAAATCGTGTCAGAAGTCATATCATAACCCACATGGAATAACCTCGTGTTATAATTAGACGCGACGCCAAGTATGCCACGGAGTTTGCTAATCTTTTCGTATCCAACGTTTTTCTGAGAAATAGCGTCTGATTACTGTCAGACCCTGACTGATATATGTTGTGCCGTTTCAAGGAAATCATTGGTATTTTGATTGCTACATCTGTGGCCTTCTAAAAGGTCACTTGTATGCGACACACACGAGTTATTTGAAAATACCTAAGCTCAGTTACCCGAAACAGTAAAGCTAATTACAATTTATGTTTAACGCCGTTTGTTTTACGCTGTTGTGAAGTTTATGTGCCTACTACGAGAACTATTATTAGCGTGTGATGTGAGCCAACTATTCTAGATCATGGTTGTATATTTGATACAAACTTCATTTGCTTTTCCATTTACAATCGTATTACAAGACTGAATATAAATCGAATGCCTTAAAATATCTAACGTATTACGGCATTGAATGGTATTTAGGTTAGAGAGCCTAACGTAAATAACGATGTGTTCTAAAGTACGCATTGAAATATGTAAGCACAATATTTTTATTCGTTACGAAACATGCAGATTTCTCAAAATTACAAAGACAATGACAAAAATGAAGGAGACGAAGTTGAGGCAGCTTGTAGACAGATTAATCTTTTACTTCGTATAATATTGACGTATATTGCGAATTCTCTTTTTAGCCATACCGCACGACGCCCTTGGTGCTTCCCGGCGCAAAAGTCCGCCGCGAACCCGGACCTACGGAGAGCTACCTGCGTCACCACCCCAACCCAGCCATGCGCGCGCCGCCCAGCCACGACTACCGTGACACCCTTATGAGACAGAAGGTATCATCACCACATTCAAATAAATCTTCAACCAAACAAGACGTGAAATCTCGTAGATAAAGCCAAGGCTTTTGACACTGTAGAGCAGAATAATCTGCAACCTTTATTTTAAAATCTTTAAAATTATTGGTTTGTTATGTCATTGTTAAGAAATAACTTAAATGAACACGTCTGCGGCTTTAACGCCTATTAGTTTCGATGTCACAAACAGTTTTTGTGATTAGTCGATACAAGGGATGCCACAAGGCACAATTATTGGTCACACTTTAGTTACATCTGGATGACTCTAGTTTTACAACCAAGAGATATTTGGTTGTAGTACATATAACAACCAAAGAGTAGAGTAGTGTTTGGTTGTTTAATTGTGTCAAGTGGGGAATTAGGCACAGTAATCAAATAACTCAAAATAAAAGGCATAGTTTCAGAATTCAAATGTAAATTCGACGTAAAATTTCACTGTAAATGTTTCAAGCACCTATAACACAGAAACCTAGTTCTACACAAACTGCCCAATCATACTAAACAAAGTTTTTTTTTACATCTTGAAAGCATTTAAAAAATTTGCCTACGAAATAATAAAAAGTTTATCTAATTTCGAAAATCTTTATTTTCAACTCTTCACTGACATGTAGAAATATTTACGACGTTATAAATGGAATCCCACTTGTTAGAGTATTAGACTGCTGAATCAAATTATATTTTTATACGACGTATTACTGAATATACGTGTTACGTATTATTGTGGATATTTTTCGGCTGGCATTAGTAATTGGGACGAACTTTATTATACAGCTTTACTTTTAACAGCGATTTGTTAATACAAATCGCTGTTAAAAGTAAAGCTGTATAAAGTTCGAGGGTGTAAGTTCGTATTTAATAATATAATTGTTTGATATAATACTATCAAAAAAGTGATGTCTGGTTAGTCTATTTCAGTAATTGAGGTCCTTTTTGGTACTATGTTTTAGTGAATTTATTATAATTTGTTTGCTTTAGAAACTAAGCAATAAGTTATAGTTTTGTAGATACTTTTAAATTAGATGTTGCACGTCACACAAAACACGCACGAACATTGCACGCACACACATACACACTAAAACTGCACAAAGCAGCTAAAAATTTAGTCAAAATTTACTGAACGTTTAAAACACACTCATTTTATAAATAAGAAGGAAGCAGAAAAATAATTATGTATATTTTTTGTAAAAATTACTTCCCTAGCGTAATAAAATCAATACCTACTTATTCAGTGGATACTTCAACTAAGTTCTGAATCTTGAAAACATAGATTTTTCAGCAGAGAAAATCACAGCATACTTAGTTACATATGATTTATTACTCAGCAAAAACTTATACGACTATAATAAAAAAAAAAACTGCCGAAATACTACTCCCTTCTTATTTCCCCCACATACATTGGAATAGAATTAACGTAATTTAACGTAGAGCACGGATTGTATAGTACAATAGTATTTTTCATAAAAAATCAGGTGGCAGAGTCGGTGTTGCAGCGAGTGGTTGGCGAAGAAGCGAACAAGGTGGTGCACTAAACGATTGTGTGAACAGTATCAGCTTCAAGCATGATAGCGACAAACTTCTGTTACGAAGCCGGTCGAATATACAAACGATACTTTGCAACTGTATTCACGAATTTTTTTACATGATATTTTTATACAGGGTCAAATTTATTTGTTGCTAAGTAATAACATCTGCAAAGGTCGATCTGCAAAGTTGAAGCCTTTGCTTTTTTTAAAAGCGTTCTTCCCTTTCTGTTGTGCCTCGGAAATTATATCAAAATTTTGACCGCCATATTTATGTAGTTACATCACCAAGCAAAATGTGTCCAAAACGGTGACGACTACATGAAAAGCGAAATGCTTATAAATCTTACAAGAAAGTATTGTCTTTCATATTTGTGTTGTAAAAGGATGAAATCGCAAAGTTGCCCGTTGGTTCTGAAGAGACCTTTTTATGGATAAAAAAATCAGATATCTATTACTGCTGTTAACTAAGGGATCAACGAAAGCTGTTAAGACTAATCACTTTAAAAAAATAAGAGTTTAGAGAAAAAAAACGTAGTACATATAAAATAAAAAGACTTTCGCTAGATAATTAAATTTGATCCTGTATATTGTGCACGTTCAAGTGGAGTATTAAAATGATTTGTGTCATCTCGTAATCTGTTGCAAAGTATCGTCGATCTCATGAACTCATATGTCTATACCTCATTTTGTTTGAGCTTTATGACTTGAAGGTTTATTTTGTGTAATTAATGCGTATAAGAGAGTAACTACTTACCTGTTTATTGGATTAAGAGTAGATCGAAAACTACTGTTGCTCGTATCAACTGCTTTCGCATGATTTGCTAGCCAAAAATACTTTGTTCAGAGGCAGTTGAAATATCCTTAATTAAATTATTTGTCGACTTTGCGCATAAAATCAACAATCCCGTCAGTAATTACTTAGTTTTCGGTCTACATTTTATAAAATTTAAAAATTGACATTGCTAAATTCTTCTTTTAAACTTAACTGTAAAACAATTGGTGTTTTAAATTTTTAACAATGAGATCTTGTAGCTGCTCTCTCACATATTTTTGTATTATCGAAAAGTCGTAATAAGGTGCGTTTTGCTAAATGGTTGTTCGTATCACTTCAGGTTTCGCACAAGCAGTTCAACTCCCCCATCGGTCTATACTCGGACCAGAACATCGCTAACTCGTACAGGCAACAGACTTCGCCGTTGCCGTGAGTATCTGCAGAGGCAAATCATATTTAAGCTAATTAGTTCAATAAATCAGCACTAAATTAAAATACTAAGGTTGGTCCACACTGACTCCAAATCTAAAGATCTGGAAATAAAGGAAAAGGCCCTGCCCAGCGGTGAAATATTACAGGCTAACAAACTGCTAACGATTAGTAAATCAGGCATCAGTCATCTCACACTACACATATCTTGGCAATGAATTTAAACAACATGGCTGATTGCCAAAGCCAGAGTTACATAACAAAATCCACTTGTCAATGTGACGGAATTTCTGTAAATACGTTTTCTTTACTTTATTATGATAATATGAAACAAAATATCCCCCTGCTTTAACGCAACATAATACAGCCCAACACGACTTGATGACATTTCCAGGAATAGTATCTTCAGTGTGGTTTAACACCCTTTATATCAAAAGTTGTACCTACAAGGAATACATCGGAGGCATATTGTAGGTGTTTTATTCAAATAATAATGAAGAATTTCTCTACTTACTTAGCGCTAACGGCCATTACGGGCGGCCGCACGTTGTCAAGAGGCAAGTCTTTTACTAGAACGCCGCCAATACAACAGTCGACGCCCATCCTCATGATGCATTAATGCTTTATTTTATTTTTATTTGCTCTTTTCGTATCTTGCCGACTTGGTCTCTTTCACTCCACGCTCAGTTCTTATCGTGTTGCATGGTGCCGACGTCGACATGTTGCCAGCTATTCTTGCAGGAGAGCCGGACATTCATGAATGCGCCTCCTCATGCGCCCCACGATCACGCGACGACATTGTGTGACCAGTGTGGCGATCACTATACACAAAGTAGTTGTTAAGTTATTTATACTCTATTTATATAAACGAACTTAATAATATGTTTAAGGTAGAGAACTTATTCTACATAATTAATGTTAGTATTTTTATCGACCTTTCCTTCCTGAAAAACAAACAAAACTAAACTTCCGTTCGTACTAACCGCTTCCGCGTCCCTCTAACGTGTACGAGCCGTATCTAATGTGTTTTCTCTCTATTATTGTGTTGCGCCCGCTAACCGACTAAACCCTAACGCCCTCCTGGCCGGCCGGCCGCGCAGTCACAAGCCCACCATGCTGTACGACCCCGCCAAGTCCGAGACGTTCCGCGCGCTGCAGGAGGACGGGCTCGGCGACGTGGTGCAGGAGGTGCCCACGCCCGTCACGCCCAAGGTCTTCACCGCGCCGGTCAACAAGGTGAGTCCACTCGAATTCTTTCAATCAATTCTTATTACTTTGTCGCAATTTCTAATTAGAAAAAAAAAATTATGACCCCTATTGTTCCTCTACTTAAAAATTTAAAGTCAGTTCAGTGTAAAAATAACTACTGTAGATACATTAAGACAAAAAGACCATGAAGATAGACAGACAACAGAGACATTACTTCTAATCAAAATTTTGACACAAAAAAAAGTTCAATTTACATTTATTAAATTGAAGCTTGTAACGTTAAATGACATAATTTAAAGGGCTGAGGTGCTAGTCTCTATGAATACAGCCTTGAACGCAGCACTGGCCCATAGAAATCGAAATACACTGCCGGCCAAAAGTTTGAGACCACCCTCATCAAAGAATGAAAATGAAATAAAACTCAAAAAAAATACGAAGCAAGAGGTTTAATTAATAATTAACATACTTATACATACTTATACATACTTCCTACACATATGTACCTCAAGAAGAAAAAAAAATAATTTACATTAAAAATGCCGTTAATATTTAAACAGATTTTTCATCAAAAAACCCTCCCTTGCATTTTATTACTTTTTTCACTAGTCTTGGCATACGACCAATCAATTTGTCAATTGTCTCTTGTGAAATATTGTTCCAGCTATCTTGTAAAGTCTTCCACATGTCTTCTTGCGAGGAGGGGCAACAACTGCGTACATTTCTATCAAGCTCTTCCCATAAAAGCTCAATCGGGTTGAGATCCGGGCTCTGAGGGGGCCACACCATGTTTTTTAACACCCCTTCTGTTTCTTTATGTTCTAAATAACTCCTGCATAATTTTGAACTATGTTTAGGATCATTATCTTGTTGGAAAAAAAAACCATTTCCAATTAATCTTACACCAGACGGAACGGCATTTTGTTGTAGTATTCGTTTATATTGCTCCTTTTTCATGATTCCTTCGA
The DNA here is from genome assembly GCA_029852875.1 of Mythimna loreyi. Taxonomy (NCBI): domain Eukaryota; kingdom Metazoa; phylum Arthropoda; class Insecta; order Lepidoptera; family Noctuidae; genus Mythimna; species Mythimna loreyi. The sequence goes on along the minus strand of CM056782.1, from coordinate 15,232,351 downwards.
CTCGTACCAAATCTCCGGTTCCATAGCCCGAGAAGCATCCCCAGACCATAATAGAACCACCACCATGTTTAACGGTTGGCACCACACAGTCTGGCATCATCTTTTCCTCAGCGCTACGTCGAACAAAAATTCGTCTTTTTGATCCAAATATTTCAAATTTGGATTCATCTGTCCAAAGAACTTTTTTAAAGTCTTCTTCAGTCCAGTCTCGATGGGTAAGGGCCCACTGCATCCGTTTCTTTTTGTTTTGTGGCCTAAGTAGTGGTTTTCGAACGGCAACGCGACCAAATAAGTTAGCATCTCTCAATCGTCTTTTTACTGTAGTCAGTGACACAGGTTTAGATCGGGATTTGTTCACTTCTGCGCGGATTTGTGGTGCTGTTAGGCGTCTATTGCGCTTGCTGGTAACGACGATAAAATTATCCTCGCTAGAAGTGGTAGCTCTCGGCCTTCCTGATCGCGAACGATCTCGATAACTGCCAGTCTCCTTGTATCGGGCTATTGTGTTATGAACACAAGTCTTTGACAACTTAAGTTGAGAGGCAATCGCACGTTCAGATTTGCCTTCGTTGTGTAAAACAACTATGGCACAACGAGTTTCACTGCTAATTTCGCGCACTTTACCCATTTTAATGTCTTTACTTTAACAATGACGAGCTTAGACTAACCAAGATTTAACTTTATAAAAACTCAGGTAAAAAATATGTTTTAGAAAGCTAAAATAATCCTGAATTTCTTTTAACCTGAAACAAAACCAAAATTATTAGTAATGAGCAGCTTATAAAAATATTGCAATGACTTTACCACCTGGTCCTTGCGCGGCACTCATTAATGTTTTGTAAAAATAGACTTTTATAGCATCATAACTTAAAAATATACAAAAAGAATGACTCTTTGATTTTCTTTAATAACAATAGAATATGCAAGTATTCAAATTAGCTCTTTATCATATGCACTTTTGAAATATTTTGTTGGTGAAGAAGATTTTTACAAGTGGTCTCAAACTTTTGGCCGGCAGTGTAGGTGCATTCGAATCACATACAAATCCAATGTACCTACTTATTTGGATGTCGTTGCCGGGCCATCGCTAAGCTCAAAGCTGTTTTCTTAGAGAATAGCACTGCTGTATCACATGGCTCTGAGTTTAATTATATCGTGAATATAACCTATAATTTCTACAGACATAAACTTAATTATTTCAGAAGCCAGCGCCAGTTCCGAAACCGAAGCCTGAAGAGAAGCCGAAAGGAAATCAAACGACCTTCGTAAGTATTCATGTTTTTTATTATATTCCGTTGTTTAGCCCTTTACTAAGAATTAATTTATTGAACTGTAATTTCGGAAGTACAGTATTTATAAGTAATGAAATATAATAAACAAACAAAGAATCCAAATGAACTTGTTTGTCGACCTTCGACATTGTGAAATCTATGAAATTACTTCAGGAAATTATCAAAGTTTCATTTGTTTGATATTCAATCTTGGGGCTTTTCCTTGACCCCGTTAGAACCGACTTTTGACTATTTATTTATTATTTTAGGTTGGCACCTCAATAGCCAACATTTTCCTAAATTTATTAAAAAACTATAATAACGTACGTGTTGTATTGTTTTAGGTGAACTCGTTACACGAAGAGCACATCCAACAGTCGAACTCGTTCAAGCGCCTTATGTACCACGTACTCGGAGACACTGATTTCTAGCGGACATACTACCTGCCGTCACAGCACATCCTCACCAGTATGGCAAACAAACATAAACGCCCAGTGTGTCAATAACTTAGTCATAAGTAAATCTCGACACTTTCGACAATATGCAATCACACTACGCAATCCTATCTTGCGTTCCGTGTAGACTTTGATATCAAAATTGCGCAGTTTGTCATAACAACAATGGACTGATTTTCATAACGGTTTTACGGCGGTTAGCTCCAGGCGCCAAATAATAATAGCAGTAATGACTTGTTGGGTTAGCAACGAATAAGACTAACAAAATTAATTTTAGGAAGCTATTATAATAATGCTCCTGGCAGTGTGTAATATTATTTTTCGGTGGATTTAATTTATCTAATACTCGAGTATTAGTGATATAATTTATATTTACATTAAGTAGAAATGTAATGTTTATTACTAAGTGTTGATTTTCTGTTTGAACAGAAATATATTGTTTATGAATACTTATGAGAAATGTTGAGTGTACAGTCTAGTCACTGCGACCCGAGCTCTGGTCGTACCTACGAGAATGAAATTCGATCAACCTTAAATAAATAATTTATTTTTATTTATTTACTCGTTTTATTTATTCCAATGTCATTGCAAGTTTGAGAATTTGATTGATAAGCAAATTAATCACCTACTTACTTACATCTTTTTACAAAACAAAGATAGTTGAAGAAGCTTCATGAGTCTTAGGAGCACAACTCAAGATAGCCATAGTATGCCCAAATCCTCTGACTGTAGATACTAGGGACAAACTAAAAGGAAAATAATAACAAAACTAATTTCAAAATAACTATATTCATAACCCGAAGTTTACTAACGATGTTTACACAACAAAATAAAATACAGTCTTACAAATTTCATGAACCATAAGTACACAGATCGAAAGGAGAAAGTAATTTTGAGCAAACAAATAACACTAATAACTTATATCACAAATCACATTATACAGACAAGGGTGACGTCTCGTGCTAAGATAATTACATCTAATTAAATAAATTGTGTTCACATCGGTCATCAGCCGCTATAAATAGTGATTGCTATGGCTCCAAAGAATAAAACAAAAATTCAAGCAGCCGTATTATTAAATATGATCCACAATTTTAAGTCGTCAAACATAATCAATGTTTCAAAGAACATCAAATAAGGCACTACTTTATTTTAATTTTGAAACAAATTCTTTGGAATAAGCAGTCATAGCACGCGAGACTCATGGAGATGGATGCATGTTACAGGCTTTGAGATCGTATATTTATAATTTCCAAGCGAATATTTACAATTACATGAGCGTTAGTTCTTAAACTTCGACTTTATAATATGTGATATGTAAACACAACGTAAGTACACGAAATTAAGTGCATAACATCCAAGTAACATCATGAAACATCTCCAGGCACCCCATGAAACATCACTTATTATTTTTACTTACCACAGACTTGACCGGTCATCATCATATTTTAGTTATAGTTAGCCATTATACAATTAATTTACAATATACAACATGAAGAATCATAATTAAATATGAGTAAAGTAGCTAATAAAATTGAGACAAAAAGACAATTGCATTTAAATATTAACAGAAACAGGAAAGTATAGAACTGCAGTGTATATACAAATATATCGATGAAAACGACTAGTTTGTAAATTTGTATCGAAAAGTCATACGTAAAACAAGGTATTTTCAATGTTGATACTAAGAGAATTAAAACAAGTGAAATGCATAGTTATGGCACACTAGTATGCCGTAAACGGTCCGGGTTTTGTGGTGAGAGTATTCTATAAAATAATTTTGCGCTTGTTTATATCACGACTCTAATAACAACGAAGGCGTGAGTTATAATCTGGGAATGTACCGAGTGTACACGTCGTTATGATTCCGACGTAACGGAAAATATGACTTTATGACATTTCATCAACTATTTTCGTCGTACTAAAATATTATGTTACCTAATTTTGGACTGATATTCAATTTTTATTTAGCACCAAAGTCCGAACTATTTTATTTAAACACTATCTATCTAAAATTCAATTAGCGATGTTTACTTTTTAATTTATGTACTCACTAAGACTCCTGTTTGATTTGGAACTAGAACTGGTCGTACCATATTTGGAGTAAGTGAAAGTAAATCTATTGTTATGGATACTCAGCTAACTATAGTAATTAGTATTAACTTCGCCAATTGTAATTAACGAAAGGAATGGAATTATGTTTTGGAAAACCTTAGTTATTTTAGTATCTAATTAATATTGATGATATAACGTGCATCCATTCATGATTTAGAGATGACACTAATAAAACACTGTGATAAGAGAAAAGCAATATTTTACTGGAAAGGAAAGAGAAGACGGAATGATTATGATACATGGCACCATTTTAATCCTCAATCGGATTCATATTTTTTAGTGACTTGAAAACAACATGTTATTTGCATGTATGTTTATTAGTTCACTAAACACAATTTATATAAGTCAAAAAGAGACACAAAAGCTTAAGACCAAACTAGTAGTCAAGTCAATAATTTAAAATTACAATAATGCTAGCATGTGTAGATTGTTTGAGATTGACACCTTGGGACAGACATATTACAAACAGACCATCAGATCGGTGTCATGGTAGTGTTTTCATTCATTATATTTATTTCTTTTAAGGGAATTAAAAATAAGTCAACATTTAAATTAATTTCTTAACTAATCGCACAGGCAGTGCTGAATATACAATATTGTCAGTAAAATGTATTTAACTCTAAAACCGAAATGAACATTACGATGAGTTCACAAAACGGTTCCTATTACAATCTTTCTTAATTTTCGCGCCGCTATAAGTTCTTTCAGTATATGAGCCTCTTTAAATTGGCTCGCTCGTATGTATAGCGATTATTGCACTTTTATTTTTAAACTATTGGACCTACTCATCGCTGGTATTCGCTTCACGAATTTGATTTGCAAGCATTCGTTGTGCGAGCTTTTATTATGCGACGAATTTTCTTTCGAGAAAAGAAGTTTGGGGCGTTCATGCAACCAAAAAATACCTATTCGCTATGCTCTCGATTGAATGTTCGCTTCGCTAATGAATGTCTCTCTAGCTAAACCTCGCGCATCGAATGTTTGCTATACAAATTCGTATAGCATATACTAGTGATAGCGGCGAGTACCTACCCTCCTTTAACCAAACCAAAACTGTCGAATCTCATGTGACAACAATTTTTTTTTTTCTATATTTCAAATCAATGGAACTTTCCGAGAATATTAATAACACTCTATTTACATATCGGCGGGAATAAAATCCATTTGAAATCATATGGCCTGATACCATTTGAGATAAGTACTGATGAACTTATCTAGAGAATATTTTTTATTAAATTTTATTACTTTGATATCTGGCCAGCAGGCTTTTGGCCTTGTATGCATGTGGTAAAAATCGATACACTATCAAAACATTTATTACCTAGCTGAATTATGATTTTTATCTCGCCATTGTGATAATCCGCCCGAAACCTTTCGGGTATTTTTAATATCGTCATCACGCATGCGGGATTGCTCCGCATGCGGGGCTTACGCCAGGGGTTACGTTCAGCGTCCCGTGTGCATTGTTCACGCATTACAATAAAAACTTGTATGAAAAGGACATTTGCGAGGGTTACGCATGCCGAGTAATCCCGCATGCGTTATGAAATCCGCACGATATTAAAAAAAAACCCTTAAAGAAACATGTTTTAATTCAATGGAAGTAGACGAAGAAAAGATTATAAGGAATCCCTGGCTGACCAAAGCTTCAACTTTGTTTTCACATACGACCTTCCGAGAAGTCGCATTTAATGGAAATGATCGTCTTAGAGATTTTTACTTTTATTTTACAAATTATGTATTCATTTAAAAAAGAGAGCTTTTAGGACGTTATGTTTACAGTTTATTGAGATTCTATTATATTTTTATTTTAATCTCCGAGAGAACTCAGACCATCTCTTTCGCTCAGGTTATCACGATGACAAATCTGTGTGTAGGCTTTAAAAGTATTGTCAAAAAATTATATTGCCTTGATTTATAAATCTATGGGTGACAGAGAAATTCAACTAACATTCTGAAAATATACTAAATACAACTAAGCGTATTTGCGTAAGAGTTAATAGTTGTACTCCCCCACCTCAAAAATCGAATCTATTTATCCAGTGGGTACTTGCCTGTGTTTATTTTTGTACAATATTTAGTACTAAACAATAAATAAAACTAAAAACAAATCTCTTTCTGAAAACTTCATGAAAATTGGTTATAAAATGAAGTAGTAATTAGCATTCAAAAAAATCGTTTGAGGAAATGTGGGCGCGTGATGAAGACACCTCTTTTCTATGGAAGAGCGTACAGCACATCCGTTCTAACTTGGCGATCCTGAAGTAAGGGTCTGCGAACTTTAGCGCTTGTGCACACGTCCAACAATAAAGGTTTTAAAAAAATAAAAGCCAATAATAGTTGTTAATAGCAATAACAAGTGACATTTATTTTTTTACGAGCACACAAGCGCTAAAGTTCGCATAGCCTAAGTTCAGACTCGCCAAGTTAGAACAGCTGTACTGTACTCAATGGCGGTGACGTCACCGCCATCAAGTTTAGTTAATCCTTTTTCTGTTACGTGACAGGTTCGCCTTCCACCAGTTTTAGAAGGTTTCTAACTTGCATTCTTTTGAAAGGGTAGGAAAAAATATTTGTATTTGCAATGTCGATAGATATTATCAAAAACAAATAATAAAAAAAAATAGTCAAACACCTAATTCTAAAGGATATAAAAGTATTGAAATACCTTTTGTCAATATTCTTGATAAAACGCAAAAGCTGATAAGTTATCACCAATTGTGTTTGGGTTATCACAGATAGCCTACAATGAGAGTCAGTGCAAGAGTGCAGAAGCCGTGAAGCGGAAATTTTTAAAACATGCCGTTTGTCAAAACCAGGTTAAATTATGATTGATACAAAAGTTTATAGTGACAACGATAATTCCAATTGTAGTAAAGACCATTTGAAAGGAGATTGAAACGATAAAAATGCTCAATGCCTTAAAATTGAGAAAGAAATTGACAAGCATTACTTAGCACGCGCATGAAAGAACAATATTCCCATTTGTAAAACTTTGGCCACCTTAAAAAAAAGGGCGCCACTAACTAAAACAACCTACTAGGCTCCTACTGTTTTGCTGTCATTATATTAGGCGCGCGTGTAATACTACGCACTATAGACTTGGTTTCGGTCCTTAATGAAAGATCAAGAGGCGAGCTACCTTTTGTTCGTCGTCCAAAAGCCCACACTTGTGACCGGAAATCTCTTCGACTCCCGTTCTTACGACTATGTAACTATCTTCACGCTCGCATTAATTTTCACAGAAGAAGGTGACTGTTTCCATTCCCTTTCGCTCCGGACCATGATCTGAACGAAAGCCGGATGCGAGCAGAATCTAGCCGTGTGATCGCTGCTACCGATCTCCGTCACGAGAACACGGCTATGCTCCGCCCAAGCAAGGTAGCTTTTCACTTTACGCTCCATACAGATTTTTACTTCTCTTGTTACAAGAGACTGGACGTTTTGGACCTAATACTGTATCACGTTTTGGTATATGTCGTTTAAAAGGCCATAATAATAGCTTTGTTGTATTTTATGACTCCAAAAGCAAAACATGTGCAGGGAAAACCATATTCACATCAGTTTCAGCTTTTATTAATATAGATGACAGATGATGTTATTCCATACACCTGACTTGGATTTTTGTTGTTATTATAAATCAAAATCAGTCTGTGATAAACGGACGCGTTTTTTATTGAATCCTGTTTAGACAGTTGTTTCTAATGATGTTAAATTAACTTTTAAAATTACTGAAAAAAAGCTTTGTTCACTACTTTTTCGTTTTCGATTCATTGTCAATAATGACATAGAACGAAGTTAGGTGTAGGAAATGAAAACACCATCTACGTATATAGATGACATGCTACTAAAATGAGTAATAATTATTTCCCTGCACTTGTCTGACTCTTGGTTTCATATGTTCATATGAACCTTTTATTATGGCCTTTTAAATTCGCTATGCCACAACTTGCTACCAGCACTGGGTACGGAATTCATACATAAGTGTCCATTGTCCTTTGACATTATGATGTCACGAGTTCAATCACCCGTATCGATATTCAATAGGTATAAGAGTTTGTAGGAAAGAATACGAAAAAATGTTCGTTTATGGAAATATTAAAAAAAAATAAGTTAGCGATTTTATTCTTCTGTCGGCAGTAGTATAGTTTGGCAGTTTTTGTCAAACTCGGGAATAATGGTAAGCTAAAGTACCAAGTTTTATTAATCTTTAAAGAAATAAAATTATTAGAGATTTAAGAGTAAACATTTAAATATCGTTTTACCTTTCGAACAACCTTTACTTTCAGCGGTTGAATTTAATTCATTATCTTATTCTTTAAATTTATCGTCAAATGCATTCAGAGATCTGTAGTGCAAGTGGACTCTCAAATCGTTCTCATTCTTCTGACACTCTTTAAAATGCCGCATTCTGTAGATGGAAGTTAATACCACCACCACCGGTGGGAAGTCAGCATGGAGTTGTTACGAAGAAACTCTAACTGAATCAAATAAGTATATGCGTAGTTTCCCGTACCGATACCTTAATTCATTAACCAAATATCTATAGAGTAGTTCTAATTAAATTAGCTATCGAAACTGCAGACTTGTTGTGTATTGATATCTAATGTTCATAAAATCAAAAACTCCAGTCATAGTATAAAGAGAAGGGAAGTAGGTTATCTTCATACAAACGCACCGCGCGCGGCTTGTATGTGTGCGCCATAGTATCTACGCGTCGACGCACGCACACTGTAACAAAATCTCGCACCGTTTCTCAGTGCGCCAGTCGGGGCTAACACTAAACGAGTTTCGCGCGTCACTGCTTTTCGGCACCGCTAAATCAAAACAAAATGTCTGATAATCTCAGGAGAACGTATTGCTGTGTGTTTGGATGTCTTAACAATTCATCGATTCTAGAATTGTCTCTGTTCAGATTACCTATTGAACAAAAAAGGTAAGCTAGTCACTCATTCTAGCATATAATTTTTACTTGATTTTGAGATACCTGTTTACTTTTTTTTTATTTAGTTTTCTATCACACAGAGGAAGTAGGTAGGTAGGCTTAATTTCTACTTTTGATCTGTCAATTGATTTGCTGCTATTGCTTTGTTTACGTTTGGTTATGCCGATTTCTCAGTTACTTTAGTTTCTTACCTACTTACAGTTAGAAAATCGTAATTCATAATAAATAATTGACTAATTGTAAATCAGATATACATATAAAGCAAAGTTCGAATCATAACAACAAATTCGATAATAGTCTAAGAGATAAGCGTTAGTTTTTAATGTTGTTTTAGTGTTTCTTTATTAATTTTTAGGGTTCCGTACCTCAAAAGGAAAAAAAACGGAACCCTTATTTATTTATTTTATTTATTTATTCAGATAGGATCAGTTCGTTGTCCCTTCGTCTATCTGTATGTCTGTCTGTTAAGACCCTTTATCTCGAGAATGCGTGATGTATCTAGTTGAAATTAAAACCATAGTCCCTTCAAGCTGTGAAAAAACGAATCTTTTAAGTTAACGAATAAAACATAAAATATACGGCTGTTTATATCGCAAAAAAAAACGTATTTTTTTATACCAGTTTTTTATTTTTATTATATAAGTAAAAAATACAACTTACCGACCCTTGTCAATTTATAGGCACTGAATTAAAATTTTGCTAAAAGTGACAACCCTAAGACAGTAGGCAATTATATCGCGGATTGGGCCGGAGATAGCCTACTGCCCTTCTCTTTATACTATGCTCCAGTGCTTCAATGGACTCTTGTGGTAAAATTATGCAGGTTTGAAATTAGGAGTTTGAAAGGAACCTTTTTTGTTCAACCTTAGGATATCAATAACGATCATAAGAAATTAAACTAGCCAAAGAAGCTACGGTTTCGCTAGAGAATTTAATTTGACACAATATGTATATATATGTGAAACGTTTAAAATGTATGTTAATTAATATACCACTTCAAGTATTTATAATCATGCTAGAAAAGTTATCAATCACAGAACTTCATACTTTTAAATCAACACATTGAATTTAATGTCACACACAGAGTTAACACACTAAGCAATTTTATTTGGAAATGTTTAAAACCTTGGAAATGTACTTTAATTTTCGACAATACCGTCTTTCGCCTATTAACTAATTTGGTTACTCTAGCAGATTCATTAAGATCCTAAAGACTTTTATTCTAATATTATAATGTTAGCATTATTAACGAACGACGCGAGGGCTGTAGCTAGAATATCTCATAAGCATCTCACGCAAAATTCCTTGTAGAACTCATTTCAACCTTATTCCTAACGAAATAAGGGCGAATAGTGGTCGACTGGGAACTATCGCAGTACTACTCATAAATGAGCTCATGAAAATATCTGCACATGTTTTTACAATATCTGGACACAATTTTACATTTAGTTTAACAACTCGGACACGTAATTTTGATGCTGAACTTTAGAAGCATGAAGTTAAAAATGTGAAATGGTTTTGGAAGGCTGGAGTATCATTACTATATTAAATACGGCTGGATTAAAGTATACGGATAATTTTCTACTAGGTTCATAATTATTACCTCTGGAAATAGTATTATACCTACTATTTATATTTTGCAAGCTGTCTACTATCAAATCTTATTTATTTATGTAAAAGTAGCTATTATGAAAAATAAACATGGAGTAAAATTGTTTACGCTATGTACACATATGGACGTAATGGTACAAAATGCAAGGATAAGGAATAAGTAGGTATCTAACGGGCGGTCATACGGTGGCTTTAAACGAGCGACGCCTGAACTATTATTATGATAATTACTATTTACATCATCCATGTTACTATGTACACGCAACACCATCGCGGTCCCACTCGGCCGCGGCGCTAGTACACCGTGTCGTCCGGGTACAGCAGCAGCGGGCCTCAGGAGGCGGCGGGCGCGGGCGCGGGGGCGGGGGAGGGGGCGGGCGCGGGCGCGGGCGCGGCCGGCAGCAGCGACTCGCGCGACGCGCGCAGGTTGGGCAGCGAGCGCGCCGCCCGCGCCGCGCGCCGCGCCTCCAGCGCCAGCAGCGAGCGGATGTCGGCCTCCAGCGGGTCCACGCTGATGTGGTACACGCCGCCCTGTCGACACAACACGGTGAGAGCGGGCGGCGGCGCGGCGCGCGCGGTCAGCGGGCACTCACCTCGGGCGCGTCGTCGGGCGCGGCCGCCAGGCGCGTGTCGGAGTAGCGGCGCGCGTCGTCGTGCTCGGCGCGCAGGCGCTCGTCCGCCAGCGCCGACAGGCGGCGGTGCGGGTTGCCGCGGTACGTCTCGAAGCCGCCGCTCTCGTCCTCCTCGTGGTAGGCGGCGGGCGGCGGCGGCGGCTCGATGTTGGCCACCACCTGGCCGCGCGCGCTGCGCTCGCGCCGCTTCACGCGCACCGGAGGGGACCCGCCGCCGATCGGTATCTTCTCTGGCGCGTTTTGAATTAATAATATTCTGAAAGAAAAATACGAAAATGATTATACTAATAATTTAATGAAATATATATATTTTTTATCAATAAATTAATTTGCGTCAGTAGTACCTGTTGTGAGCTCGCCAACGATTACAAAGATGCAGATATTGACGGCATTGTATATACATAAAAACTGCGCCGCCAGTGAATCCCACAGCCACTACTACCAATTTTGTCCAAAAAGGCCATGCTGAAACACGTCATCGGTTTATCATAAATTACTAAACATGAAAAATCGTTTCATGCATTTAGACGGTAACATTCATCTTAATGGTTAATTTGTGTTTGTTTAAATATATCATATTTGTTTGGATATGAAAAACACATATCTACTTTCGCTTGAGAATTAAACTGTATGAGAATACGAAATATTTATTTATTATTAAGTCTTTCAAATACCTAATACAGCTCAGTAATTAACATGTGATAAGTTATGGCCAGCTAGGATGTTCCACGTGTATTGGCCGACCGTGACCTTTACGTAGTTAATAAAATAGTCATAGGTACTATAGTGTTGCATTCATTCTCCTTTCTATAATATTCATGCAGTTCTAATGTCAGTTTTTCTTAATTTATTGTTTCTACAGACTTCCTCCTTCTTATATTAATACAATTATCACACCTATGTGTGAACATATACATTATCTATTTGGTCATATGATGCTGCAAACTAAGAAACATTGTTTTAGTTAAAGTTACAACACAGAACAGTCACGTCACGCTATCAAATCAAGCCAGATCACTAATTGCATGTGAATAACTGAAATGTGTCGGTCGTGACATAACTGACATCTGCCCCTCTAGCCAAGTTACGATCGTTTCGTTAACGTCAAACGCTTTGAGTTGGCCACGCCGCCAATTCCTTTTTCGGACCTTCTTTTTTTTCTCAACCTGTGAGCTCAACGCTCAGTCACGTGGTCAAAAATCAAAAATTCAAAGGATGGAATGCGAGGCCAATTCCAAGCATTCGATATTAACTAAACGAAGGCATCTTGGCTAGGAGGGCTGGGGCCAATATGCATTTAAAATCTTCTATGAAACTATATTTTTTACAAGACTGATCGATGCCATGACGGTAATGTTACTGATGTGTATTTTTAAACCATGTCCCTAAAAATCGTAGATGAATGTAGTCATCTACGATTTTTAGAAAGAATGTAAATAATGTAGGAATGTAAATAATTTATTGAAAAAATGTGGAGTATATATATTTATATCAAATCTATAACTCCATACCGATCATACCACGGTTGACCTCTTCAACGGCGCGTTCAATGAGCACGAACAGCGACCACATGACACACAACGCGGCCACGCAGTGGAACAGCACTGCACAGCACAGCCGTCGGCGCTCCACGCCCGACATCTCCAGCAGGCGCCACTGGAAACAAACATCGCTCATATCATCCTGTCTCTATTCTTCAACAACCCGTTTTCTGTATTCAGTTTCAGTAATGCTGTAATCTCCTCCATTACACGCCGCTTTACCCGGCCCTATAGATAGATATTCTTTATTGCACCATCATCCCACTTCCCACCAACATTATAAACGTAAATTTATAACGCCTGTATATTGAACATTTGTTGATTGATCATGGCTTTTACTTAAATTTGGAACACAGGTCGATCATGACCTGAATGTAGGATGTATAACATGTATGATAAAAATTATACATGTCTGCGTTCGTGATTGCATTCACAGCCAGTTATATTATGGGCCACTCAATAAGCCGATTCCCGAGACAACGATACAGCGGAAGATCTCGACAAAAAAGTTTCCAGAATAACCAGAACCCATTACACTGCTACGAAGAAAAAATCCGTGAAATATGCCATTTATGTCAGATTGATTTTTTACTTAAATGTGAACCTTAAAATTCTAAATAAAAGTATTTTGTGATTTATTAAGCGCTCAATTCCTTGAACGTCAACAAGGAAGCGAAATTAACAGAACAAAATAGTAGGTATTGTAGTTACACATAAAAAAATTGCATTGTAAATGCCCGGAAAAACTACTGATCCGTGCAGAGGATAGTGAAAGGAAATCTACAGTTCTTGAGATGAAAACTCATCTACCTACGTATATTGACTACTGGGCATGATTCTCCACAAAGTGGGTGGGCGCAGCATCACTATTCATCATTTCAGCTAAAAGACGTACTGTTAGATAAAAGTCCCCAAGTATCGCAACAACAACCTATTAGACCAGTGCAAATAGCTTTTGAAAGGGACTTAAATAGTAGTAGAATGAAACCCATTGGAAAAGGAAGATAATATAGCAAAAATTTAAGGAAAAATAAATTACGGTCGATCTGAGGTCGGGAAGTGGATGGGTGTGCGCTTTTAAGGGGAAAAAATGGTTTATCTCTAATTCCGGCAAAACTACTGGTTTTATGGAAAAATGTCTAATAGCAAACTTGTAGGTCATAAAAAGATCTACCACTTTTGTATTTACACTTTTTCACATAGCCTCAAAATCTATGTGAAAAGTCCAAAAAACCGAGTTTTTCAATTTAATTTTTATCTCCTTTAAAAATTACTTTTTTTTCACAAACTTTGGTGAGAAGTTTCCTTTTTATGCCCCAAACTTGCTATAATTTTTTTTATTAGAAATATTCACAGTTGCTCTTTATTTTGACTTAACATCGAAAAAACAGCCTATTTTTATGCAATGATGTACTGAGGTATTTATTAAATTTTTTATAAAAGATTTAAAGGGTATTTCATGTAGGAAATGTGATTGCTGCAATTTTATGCAGTAAAAACGTTGTCTTATTAAATTTTAGCTTCGTTTAATTAGTCAACGTTATTTATATTCATTACATATGTTTAAATAATATAATCTTGCCTCATACATTTTATCTTACATTCTAATCATTTATTAGTTTTTACCATTAGTTTTTGTCTCTTTGATAGCATTTCTTCATGGTTAAATTCGAAAAACTTACTTTATATTAACTTCCTCATAGGTTTGTTCTTCCACATTGGAGCATTATGTAAGCATACGCAATTGCAGCAGCCACATTTCCAACATGAAATCCCCTTTAAATCTTATAAAAAATTTAATAAACACCTCAGTACATTATTACATAGTATAAAACAAAGTTGCTTATCCCTGTGTATGCTTAGATCTTTAAAAGTTCGCAACGGATTTTGATGCGGTTTTTTTAAATAGATAGAATGATTCCAGAGGAAGGTTTATAGCTATAATTTATCACCTTTGCACCCCTGCGAAGCTGGAGCGGGTCGCTAATAATGATTAAACAAAAGAAATTTCTAATTCGAGTTTTTTTAGTTTTTCGCATTTTCTGAGAAAATTTACTATAGTAATGTATATATTTTTTTACATCATCAAAAAGTAAAAATTTCGGCGAATAAGAAGCCAACAAACGTTTTAAAAAAATCACATATTTTTACGTGAGATTTTTCGATTGAAAAATAGTCTATTTTTTCGATGTTCAGTCAAAATAAAGAGCTACAGTGAATATTTTAAATCAAAAAAATTTGGGTAAGTTTGAGACATTAAAAGGTAACTTTTCACAAAGATTTGTGAAAAAAAAAGTGATTTTTAAAGAAGATAAAAAATAAAAACTAGAAACACAGTTTTTTGGACTTTTCACATAGATTTTGAGGTTATGTCAAAAAAGTGTAAATACAAAAGTGGTAGATCTTTCTATGACCTACAAGTTTGCTATTAGACATTTTTCCATAAAACCAGTAGTTTTGCCGGAATTAGAGATAAACCATTTTTTCCCCTTAAAAGCGCACACCCATCCACTTCCCGACCTCAGATCGACCGTAATTTATTTTTCCTTAAATTTTTGCTATATTATCTTCCTTTTCCAATGGGTTTCATTCTACTACTATTTAGGTCCACTTTTTATCGTTAACGATGCTATTTGCACTGGACTATATCCTGTGCATCTCGCGCGTTTATCGGATTCCCGCGACTTTCTTCAAGTTAGCGGTCCACGTTGTGGGAGGTCTTTCAACGCTGTCGCCATTCTAGAACCCTTCAACCAATCGACCATCTGCTCTGCTCGTAATATGCCCTGTCCATTTCTGCTTAAGTTTAGCGATTTGTCGGGCTTGTAACTTTGGATCTACGTTCATTGCTGACTTGCGAGTAAACTCCAAGAATGACCCTTTCCATTGGCTTTTGTTGACCAGGTCCATTTTAAGCGATCACGTTTGAGAGCCATAAATATGTCATCACTGACAACACGCACGACTGTCGTGTTATGACGCTGTGGACAAGGAAATACCGCGTAACCTTCCGAACGCTACCACTGCCCACCCGAGTCGATTTTCGTTATGGGGCATCCTTATGGGGGCGATCAGAGGCAACGATCTCTCGAGCAGGACCTTGGTATAGTCTGAAGCGAGGAGGAGTGGCAGGTGGTCAACCTTTGTGCGAAGCAGTAATGCTAGCCAAAGAAGCGGCTGCACACGTGAAGTAACGGCCCTTATGACCCAGCCATCCCAATTTTCGGCTACTGAAGTACGGGCATGCGGAACGAGTAATACATAGCTCACCGTCCACCCGTACGGCAACCGTCTGAACTAAGTCGTCGATGGCGCGTAGAGTTCCTACGCACGGCTCAAAGAAATATCAGCCAACCGTAAGGATTTAGGAAGGGGTTTTTGCGGTGGAAAAATCATCCAATGATATCTCCGCGCCTTTGGCGGGAGATAGCCCACGCCTTTTCCTATCTTAATTTCTTCCAGGGCCCCGGGTTCCATTTTCACATTCCTCATGGCTCAAGCAAATATGTAACAGGCAAATTGTTCCAGTCCTTCGATGTACGGGTGTAAACGATGAAACGAAACAATCTAGCCTCTTCTTCTTATAATGACTAACTTGCACCTACTTTTGTGAGTTTAGACAATGTTTTAAAGCATTCCTTACTCTTGAATACGTAATATTCGTCACTATATGCATATATACAAAACTATTGACGTAACAGCATCAGCATAATGACGAATATGCATCTATGAAGCTATGCGTCTGTGGACAAAACGCCTTACATTGACAATATGCTGGAATGACGAATATTTTTGCTAGTATAAAGAGTCAAACACTTTTGTTGACTGCAGATGATACATTGTTTGGTTGCAATAAGTGGCCATAACTATTTATAATTGGTTGAATACAACTGATGTGAGATCATCATCTATTACATAAATTAACATTTAAAAAACAAGAATAGATAAAACTGGCTAGTACAATGTGTTTCAAATGCGAATAGGATCGATTGCCATGTTGTGACGCCAGAGTAGGTAAAAAAGAACCTTTTTAAATTTAATTTCATTACGAACTGTAAATCAAAAAGTTTAAGCCGAATACAGTTCTTCAATTTTACTCATCTTGGAGTGCTTAAAATTTTACATTATTTTATATTATACAATATACCGTGACATCAACCACATGGCAATCAATCCTATTCTTTTTTAGAATGCATTGTAAATGTATGTAGCATAAAAAAAAAGAAATTGTGAATTCTCACCTCATTGAATGGCTTTATTTTGGTGTGCATGATAAAGTTAAACTTGCATAGTTCACAAGACCTTGTCTCTGATGCAGTTAACCACTGTTGTAAACAGCTCTGGTGAACATATTTCAAACTTCCTGCAACAAGACACATCATTCAATTATAAATACTGAACTTGTTAATTACATAAACACTTAAGTTATGTAAGTTATTTTTATTCCAATGTCATTTCCATGATTATGTATAAAGAGATCACATAGAGCAAATTTAATTTAATCAAATTGGAGTAAAATATTCTTTTGAAAACAAAAAGATTTGGTTTTAAAATGCAGTTTTTCAAGGTTGTACGTCTATATGTTTTCAATGTAAACATATCGCAATTTAGCAATGTAATGCTATCAAACCATGTCAATGTCGTATATTTGGCTAATTTTACTAGACACACTATTCTCACAAGTAGTTAGGTAAGGCCTTTAATACAATTTAATGATATACTAAGTTCTGTCAGCACCTTCATCCATGTGAAAGTCATTACATTATAGTTTCTGAAATTTCGTGATTAATCAGTGATTGGCATTTAGCTTTTATACTAACTACCTGCTTGCCTGCTTTTCTACTTTTTGCTTTTTTTAGACTAACTTTTGCGCCGGCTTCGCTCCTGCTCTACCCTACTCCACCATATGGCTGTTGGATCTTGGCAAATCTGAAGTTAGGTTCTACGAATTTTAGAGCTTGAAAACTCATACAAAAATAAATGGAAACATTTCGACTTTGGTGATTACAGACACAATTAAAGAACAATAGTTGTGCGAGTGCCGGTGTTCGCTTGGAGCTCAAAGTTAACAAATAAATGCAATTTGCGGTTGTTAATGCTGTTAAAAAGGGTTATTGGCATTTTTTTTTAAACCCTTTATTTTTGTACGAGTTTTTAAGCACTAAATAAACTTTGCAGAGCCTAACTTGAGACTCACAGATCAGATGGCTGTACACTACTTTACGTTACCGACTTAGCCTTTGTTACCTATCTATCCTACGTTGCCTACCTTCCCAACCCTAATTTTCTTAATTTTTTTTTTCATAAGAGCTGTTCCCTAACAATACAAACACAACAAATAAAGAATTTATAAAATTGGTCCAGCTATCTATGCATGATGGCATGACCAAGGGAAACAGGGATTTGTTTTAATAATAATATCTAATAGATAGAATTTACCTGGTTATGGACATAATGAACTCAACAACCAGGCATCATATTTAGTCTTCTCATGTAGTGTAAAAACACTGCAATTCCAGAATTTAATGATCAGTGAAATTTCTTAGCTATTTGATTGAAAAATTATTTTAAACATTACCTATAATTTTCAGTATCTACTTCTTTTCCAATTATTATTTTTTTACTAGGTTACTTGTGCCCATTTTAACCAGAATCAGTAGTGCTCATTCAATTCTCAAAGATATAAACAAGTGTATTACTCTGAGAGGATACTTGTGAAAGTGGGTCACACATTATATCTTATCCAAAATATATTATGTCTGTCTGCTGAATTATTGCTTCTAAAACACTGTGTCCCTGCTCTGAATTACTATGCAACTATTTTATTAATTACAATGGTAAGTACTTTTTTTTTTCAGGCTGGTATCTGCAACTCCGGGACTAAAGCGCATAGTTTGCATACATGTTAAATATGTAATCAGTAATAATTCTATACTGATTGCTGATAAATGTTAAATATTTCAAAATTTACTTTAATGAGTCACCATAGAAAAGATATTATGTAGATATCATTTCTTGCTTTCTTTGTTTGGATTACTTGAATTTATCATTGTACATTAATACTAACATTTAATTTACAAAAACCTGTATTCTAGAATAATTATTACAACTTTGCAAATAAAATACAAATACCTGCTAGTGAACTAGCCTTGTCTGAATGTTAGCAATTGATTGTTTAGTGTTTTGTTAATATTTAATACTTAATTTTACCCCTACATGGTGCAAATCAAAACAATGGAAAATACAAAACAATCTCACAAAATAATGTTCTTAATTTTAGACAATATTGGTGGAAAAATAATAAACAAGTCATTAGTCTCCAGTATCATTATTTAAGCTATTGATATGAATTCTTGTAGGTGGTCCTGAACACCTTCATGAACCTTGTATTAGAATAAATATATAATCATAATAACTCCTTTTGTTTCAAGAGGATAAACACACACATGTACACAAATGGATGTGATTAAAAACTTGTCAATTATTAATTATAGGAAATATTCTATACTTCTATAATCATTACATTTGCCTGCTAGTACTGATTATACAATAGGAAATAACAATTCTGCACAATTATTTAAATAAGAGTGGTGTGATTGTGCTAACTTTTCCTTATCATATTACTCACCACCGTACTAACCTAGGTGTGTAAAAAAGGCATCTTGGGATAATTATTATAATCCCCAGTATAATCCTAAGTAAAAAGTAACACTTGCATAGTAACATTATCAATATTTTTTCTAAGAATCTTATTTTATGCATATTAGATAGGTGTATACTCATTAGCATATTTAGCTTATGAATGAATGTTTACAGTATAATGTTAAGTTATTATTAGTTACAGATAGTATTATCTGCTAAACTGTAAGTACCACAAACTTTGTTTATCATGCTTATTTTAATGCTATTGATTTTCAATTATTCTTACTAACATCTAACATTTGCCCTTCACAGTAATTAACTGTTCTTGACTTAAATTGTATATTTAACAGTACCAAATAACATTATGTAAACATAGAACAGCTGTGTAATTTACTTTATCCCCGTTACGTGTAGGACTTCATGGAAGTGGTGGCACACGCACTATGTACATATTTTCACTCACCTGAACAATAACATGGTGCCAGAAGTGGATTGTGAGGTTCGCTCTCGCAGTGACATATGCGGCAAATATCCCCGCTGGAGTTACTACATGACGTGCGGCTGCTCCCTGACCCCGTCCGTATCACCTCTCGACCACATCCACCTCCCCATTCCCAACTTTCAATATCCGAAGAGTTTTTCACATTAATTTGCTGAACAGGCATTGTGGTATACTATATTTTTAATGCTCGATGGAGCCTACATAACATTCACAGATTTTCTTCGCTATCACATTGGACATCGACAAAGCAAACATCTAAAAACATGTCAGCTCCCATCACAATCTACTAAGTAACTTCTGATAAGTACGAATTTAAATTAGTTTAAACACTGTTAATGATTGGTTATTTACATTCCTCCCTAGCTAACACTGCAATTATTATGATAAAGTAGAAACAAAATTCAATAAATAAATCGTCAACCAAAGCTATCGGTACTGCTACTTGTCATCACATAAATATAATACATAAAGTACATAAATACATACATACATAGCAAAAGTACACAGATTATATTTACAAAATGACCATAGAAAAAAGATAGAGAATTGAGAAGCATACAGTTTGACCAGTATATTACTAAGTACTTAGTGAGTCTGACACGGAATCAACTGGATGTGGTAAAATAAAGAACTATATTATCACTTCAGAAAAATGTGACATTTTCTTTATTATCAGGCATTACATTAAAGCAAAAAAGCTGTAAAGCGTTTATTTATTCCTTCTTCATGCAATACAAAGTACAACTCTAAATACGGGGTGGTGAGCAGTAAAATCAAAAGCATTAAAAGGTTTGAAGCACTTCACGTAATGCCGCTTATATTGAATCGCGAAGCGCTCGCCATTCCGCGCTTAGGCTGCCGCTTACAGTGGCAAGGTTATGAAATAACCGTTATCGATAGGCCCGCTCGCAGTATCTCTCGCAGCTCAAAGATAAATTAAAAACTTTTCAGTATGCCGGAGTTCTGTGAAGAGTTAACTAGCTAACTTTGACGAGGTATATTATGTACGTATTATACATATAAATCTTCCTCTTGAATCACTCTATCTATAAAAAAGGCGCATCAAAATCCAATGCGTAGTTTTACATATTCAAGCATACATAGGGACAGGAAGCGACTTTGTTTTATACTATGTAATGATATATATGTACTACGCACTAGATGAGGCGTGCCATACTGTGACTTTACTCCACTGAAGTGGCCAGCATGCCGTACACTTTTAAATTAATGACAGAATGTCACACATCTCTTCCAACTTAAGTCTGCGCGCGGCGAAAATAGAAACTAGAGTGGAATTACGTTAACTCTGCGCGTGGCTGGAGGCATGCTTAATGTTGCCAGTGTAATCAGTCTACTATCCCCCAAATAATCAAAAATATTACAAACTAAAAAGAAAATAAACAATTCTGCAAAAGAAATATATTGAAATCATTAATGGTAAATAAATTTCATTTCATAACACGTACATTTTAATATATTCAAGTTTTCTCAAACTTATAACGATTTAGCGATTTTATAGTAGGTAGCGTAAATTAAACAGCATTTTAGATAAAGAAACGCCAACATTATTTATATTCTTTTCAACTAGTATTTACACAAATCGGCTATAGATATTTTCATTTACATAGGTCATTAAAATTATATATTTAAATCATTTAATGAGTATCTCGAAGCACTTTTAAATTTGGCGTAACAAAGGTCCTGCAGAAAGCAAATTCCTTTCATTTCAATATCTTCATCAGAATCCACGCTTGAGACTTTATCGGAAGAGTTGCAGTTCATATCATTTGTTCCGTGTCTGGGTGTAATTCATCTATAATATCTGTATGTATTTAGAAATATATAAAGTATGTTTATCAGTGGTCTAGTTCCCATAATACAAGCTCTGCTTAGCTTGGGACTGGACTACGTTGTGTGATAGTTGGGGAATATATTATGTTATTATATAATATCGTCAAGGTAGGTAGTCACTTGATTAAGATATAAATACATAGTATCAGTCCATTTTCAACAAACGCTTTTTCACTGCACCGCTCATCTGCTCAATCACTGCTGTGCAGTCTGTCATTTACCTTATGGTTTCTGTTTCTATTCTACATTTACTATGGGCAATTCAATTTGTTTCTATCTAGTCTGTGGTTTCAATTATTTTACTGTACTCTTTGGGTGGGTCATTTTTAGTCTGTGACAAACGGCGTGTTGAGTACGTTGCCGTGTTGCCGTACAGTTAAAGTTTTTATTTGAAAAAATGGGTGTCCCAGCAGAAGTACAAACTGAAGCTATTTCAATAGTTCATCAATTTTTGCAAAATATAGACAAGTCACTAGCCCAAGAATTTTTGAAGAAAACAAAAGCGGTAAGTTCTATCATCCGTCATGACTAAAAAAAACCACGTGTGGCCGGTCACCACACGTGCTCGAACGAAACCCTTACAATATTTTTCTGTAGCCGTTGTTGTAATAATAGGGTCAACTAGTGTTTTGATTACGGTCTATGAATTTAATTAAAAGGAATCGCCACATGTCGACCGACATTTTTATTCTTCGATGCGACATTTTGTATTATCTGCTTCCTGTGGGCAGTACCTTTGCGGTTTATTTTATTAGTTAGCTAGCTGTGAGAATCCTAATAACCAATGGGTTTTATATTATATACTATAGTCTTTAACCCTTCTTGTTTCTAAATACCTACACTGTACGTGTATTTATATTCATCGTGTGTATGTTTTTTTTTTGTTTCATTTTAGAAACCTCGTGTGAAAAGCCTGCCTTCATTGACTGATATAATCCAGGAATATAATAAAATCAAGAAGCCACTAAAACCTGCAGCTGAAAGGTGATTATTATTTGATCAAAGTTTTTAAGGTTACGTTCACATTACATTGCTCTGAAAATTTAGGTTAAAAATGTAATGAATTTATCCAAATTTAAACATATGCTCTTGGTGGGGCAATCTCAGCATGTGTTTAAATTTGCTTTTTGGGTTCAACAGAATTTATTATCTATCTGATGTTTAAGCTAACTGACATTTTAATGCTCAATTTCTTTAAAACATTTATTTGAACGGCCTAAAATTTGTATTATATACCTATATACTAGAGGGGAATTATGGTCACAGAGACAAACTTCTAAATAATCAACTTGTTCTAGGCGTCAGACATGGAATGAGTTAAAGTACTATTCCTATATTGTTGTGGTAATAATTAAGGTTTTATTACAGTTCAGATGACGACTCCAGTGAAGATGAGAAACCACAAAAAAAAGCAGCTCCACAAGTCAATGGCAAGGCTGTTGCCCCTAAAAAAGCACAAGACTCTTCAGACTCTGATAGCTCCGAGGACGAAAAACCAAAAACGCAAGTATGTTGAGCTATAAATCTGTTTTGTTGTAAAATTTTTGAAACTTCTATAATGATGAGAACTTGTGAATGAAATTTTATGATTTTAAACTACCTATTCGTCACTACCTCTGAATGAAATTAAAAAATCATAAAATAAGTCACTAAATTAAAATCAAATTACAAATAAATTTTAATTGTTTTAGGTGAAACCCAAACTAGCAGCAACTCCAGCCAAGAAAGCAGAATCATCAGATGATAGTGACAGTAGCGAAGACAATGCCACATCAAAACCAACAAAACAACCAGTGAAACCCAATGTAGCTGCACCCAAAATTGTTAAGAAGCAAGAATCATCATCTGATGATGACAGCAGCGAGGATGAGAAACCCAAACCTCAACAGAAGACTCCAGCAAAGGCACCTCCTCCAAAAGTAGCCCCAAAACAGAAGGCAGATACCTCAGATAGTGAGGATAGCAGTGAAGATGAAAAACCCAAAGTTGTAGCAAAACCTGCACCTAAACCTCAAGCCAAAGCTGCTCTGGCTAAGAAACAAGAGTCATCTTCTGATGACAGCGAAGACGAAGCACCTCCTCCGAAGAAAGCTGCACCTACACCTGCTAAAACCCCAGTCAAACCAGCACCAGCAAAGAAACAGGAATCCTCTTCTGATGACAGTGATGATAGTGAAGATGAAAAACCTAAGGCTCCAGTTAAACCTGCACCAAAAGCCACGCCAGCTAAACCAGCTGTTAAGGCGACACCTGTTAAAAAGCAAGAATCATCATCGGATGACTCTGATGACTCTGATGACAGTGATGATGAGGATTCTAAACCTCCAACTAAGGCAGCAAAACCACAAGCAACTCCAGCTAAGGCAAAAGCACCACCAGCTAAAAAGCAAGAATCCTCAGATGACAGTGATGATAGTGATGAGGATCAAAAAGTACCTCAGAAGGCTCTCCAGAAACCTACACCCACACCTGTCAAACCAGCTATTAAGCCTTCAGCTAAAAAAGAATCCTCGTCTGATAGTGATGATAGCAGTGAAGATGAAAAACCTAAAGCAGTTCAAAAAACACCAGCCAAAACTCCAGCAAAGGCACCAGTAAAAAAGGCATCGTCTTCAGATGATAGCGATGACAGTGACGAGGAACCCTCTAAGCCTGCTCCGAAGACACCTGTTAGTAAAGCTAAACCTAAGCCTGCTGCTAAGAAACAGGAGTCTTCAGATGATGATTCTAGTGATGAGGAAGAACCTAAAAAGAAACCAGTACAAAAACCTGCTGCCAAGAAAGCTGAGTCTTCTGATGACAGTGATGATAGTGATGAAGATGCTCCACCTGCTAAAGTGGCAAAGAAAGAATCTAATGACCAGGTAAATAAAAGTCACATATTCCAAATTAATATGGAAGTACTAAAATGACAAATGTTATTAAAATTAATATACTTCACATTCAATCCATTCATAAATAATTAGTGATCCACAAAGACATTGTCATCATATTATTATACTATGTTTCAGGGTGAAAATGGATTTCAATCTGGGAAAAAGAGGAAAGCATCAGATGGAGATTCTGGTGCACCTGCCAAGAAGCCATACAGTAATTTTGTAAAGGTAAATATTGTTTGTGTTATCAACAGGCTAGTTACTGATAATCACCACTATTTGGTTGAAAATTGTTAGTAGTATCACTCTTAAAGATGATGCAGAAGAACTATACAAGTGTTTGAAGTTGATAGCAAGTCTCAACTTATTGTTGTCTTATCTAGTTGAAAGATATTACGACTTTCAAGTGGAGAATTAATTAATTAATCAAGCTTCAAGAGGACACTTGTTCTGCTTTAGCTTTTGAAGTAAAGTATGTTATAATAATTTTATTTTACATGAAAAATTATTAAGTATTTTTTTATTGTATTTTGGGTTGGATTGTGGTAATCATTTTAGTAAAATTTTCTTATTGTAGCTCTAAATAAGAACTTTTTAACACCCAAATAAATTATAGGGTACAGTTAGTGTGTCAACTCCCAAGGAAAAAGAGAATGGATCGGCAAAACCAGCTCCCTTCCGACGAGTTGCTTCAAAGCCTATAGAAGTGGATCCTAGACTTAAGGATAACTCATTCGACGCCAAGGTAAATGCCCCAAAGTTTGAGAAGCCAAGGCAACTCTATGTAATGCCTAACTTGAACGTTTTTCGCCCATGGCTTCATTGCTATTGGCTTACTATAACATTTTGGGCATTTACTTTTCTGGACTAAATCATACATCAGCATCACATAGGGTTGTCTTGGTTATAATATAGTGCTTCTCTCTCAATTAGGAGGGTGAAAACCAAGAAGGTGAAGATAACGACGAGGAAAACGAAGGCAATCAATCTGGAGGTTGGAACCAGCGTGGCGGCCGTGGCGGATTCAATCGCGGTCGGGGTTTCAATGACAGGGGTAGAGGTGGATTCAGAGGCCGCGGAGGGTTCAATGATAGAGGCGGACGTGGTGGCAGAGGTGGCTTTGACAGGGGAGGCCGGGGCGGCTTTGACAGGGGAGGGCGCGGGGGCTTCGACAGGGGAGGACGCGGTGGCTTCGACCGCGGGGGTCGTGGCGGAGACCGCGGAGGTAGAGGAGGCCGGGGAGGCCGCGGGGACCGCCATTCCTGGGGTGGAGATAGAGGAGGGTTCAACAAAGGAGGTTTCAACGATAGGAAAAGTTTTGAGGGTGGGGAATCTCAAAACAAGAAAATAGTATTTGATTAAATAGGTGAGGCAAAAAATATATTTTTAATACTTAGTACTGAATGTATTTTCCCATTTTTATTGTACTTACTGAATGCACTTTGCATGTTTGTTTTTTTTTAAATTGCCCCTACATTTATTTGATGAACAGGATTTATTTAGTACAAGTAATAAGAGAAAGTTATTATTACAGAGTGGTTCACGCGGGTCATGGGGTGAGCGTGCTAATCAAGATTTAAAACACACTCGTGGCAAGTCCTTCAAGCATGAGAAGACGAAGAAAAAAAGGGGCTCATATCGCGGTGGCGCCATCGATACGGGCGTCCACTCCATCAAATTTGATGACTAGAAGCATATTTAAAATATTTGTTCATATTTAAGTGAACACACCAATCTTCATGTCATAGTCTCACAGAAGATAGGTTTACACTGCTTCTCATTCCAGCCCCTGCTTACCGTGGTATCTATTCCGACATAAGCAAACTGTATTATTTTAAGTATTGCAGATACATTTCCAAATCTCATAACATAACATACATAACTGATTCAGACTAAGATACATATGGACTAAGTTTAGTAATATTAAGTCTTTATATTACTGTGGGAATAGAAAATTTGTTCAAACTGTAGCTTAAGACTAATATAAAATAAGTATAAAATAGAGCTACATTGTTTTACATCGGTATATTCGTCTGGTTTTGTTTATGTCGTGCATGAGTGAGTTTGACTCCCAGTGAATCTGCAATGGACAATAATGAACATGTTTTAATGATTTTATAGCTATAATAATTCTTAATTTCTAAAATGTTTCTTAATGCAACAAAAGTATAATTTGAGCTGACAATATTTATTGACATCAGACTATTGAATTTAAAGTTAATATTTTAGTTTCATACAAATTTTTGTTTTTTTTTTTTTAAATTGACACAAATGTTCTCATAGCTATCAAACATTTCGAAAACTTTTCTGTGGTGTTCTGCCTAGCTCATTGATAACTAGAAATGATTTTGAATATCTTTATTTTTTTAGCTTTGATGTAAATAGGCGTGTATTTTACGTACTTTACTGTGTACATAAGTTTATATTAGGTTATAATTAAATAACTATTAGATGTAAGACTAGTAAGTAACGAGAATAGGTATACAAGTGATACAATATTGTATTTTAAAAATACCTGTTTGTTATAGTTTATAAGCCCGCCTTTTATTATAAAATTGGAGTCATAATTGAATGAATTTTATTGAAGAATTAATTTCCTTAACTTACGTCTTAAGAGCCAACGCCACGTAAAGTGGGAGCCCGCGCGGTCGCGCCTATTAGATGTCGTTTTTTTGCTAATTGTAAATATTAGCCACTTAATAATAAGTTCTCCATCGACACGATTTTGTACATTCATACCGTTAAAGCTGAATTGCTGGCTGCTTTTTTTTATGGTAGGTAAAAATCATCGAATGACGAATCCCACTCTTGGGCGGAGCGGGAAACAGTGTCAGACTCTTACTGACTAAGGGCCTTATCATACTAGCGGATTGCGAGCGTCTTCAAAGCGGAGCGGTCGCGCAACGAATGCGTCGCAAAGACGTCGTGGACGCGTGGCAAATGCATTACATTTTTGTGGCGTGTTTTTAGCAAATTATCGCCGGACAATACACTCAGTAACAAAATGGATTCTGACGAGGAAACACTGCTGTTGGCTTTATTGCTTCGAAGACGCCGGAGACGAAAACGAAAACATCGAAGAATTTAAATCTCGTTGCGCGTCCGCTACAAATTCGCTGCGCATGCGCGGCGTGTTCGTTGCGCGTCCGCACCGATTTGAGGACGTTCGCAATCCGCTTGTATGATAAGGCCCTAAAGAACCTACCCCATGCCTTCCTTGCCTTATTCCCAGAGCCCTGGTGTAACGCTTTCGCACCAACCCTCAGCTCCGGGAGGCTTCGACCCTGTAGGGCCCCTACGGTTTGCTGACAACTCCTTGAGGCGCGCGGGAACGGAGCGCGCCGTCGACGACTTGGGCTCGGTCTGGACTGCTACCAGACGACCGGGCGGCGAGCTACCCATTGCTCATCGTCCGCAAGCCAGTGTCTACGGTGGCCGGATATCGGCAGGATCGCGGCGGCGACGGTTACGGCGAGTGCGCCGTTGCCTTTGCCTTATGCGGGAATTGCTGGCTGCTGGCCTACGGAGATCGTTCTTGCGCCCGCGTGTCGCCCGGTACCCGGACGAGCGCTCCGCGCGTGGCGCCATGCTACGTAGCGTTGACTTGCGACCGGACCTGCGCAAATATGCATTTTGTGTCGAATACAAGTTATATTATTTTGATTTTTATACAACTCCCTGAGACATTATATCCTAATACTTCCATTTTACATACTCGTTGCAAATGGTGTCGATGACTACAAACTAAGGGAAGCTAACTTAGATAAAGGACGGAGTAATTTTGTATGAGACCACGCGTGGTCTCATACAAAATTACTCCGTCCTGGCTCGCCGCGAGGGAACGGGGCGCGGCTGGTTTCCCTCGCGGCGAGCCAGGACCACGGGGCCACGTGCGGACTAGTTGACTCAATAAACGGGCCTAACAGTTTTTTTTTGCTAGTTTGTACATGGACACCGTTAAAGCTGAACAAGCGAAACTGCGGATACGCGATGGCCTCGCGTAAGGCGGTTCACACACTGCCCCGCATCATGCTGCTTGTTGCGTTTCAACGTATCTACGCGCGTACTTGCGGGAGTGCAAAACTGCATCATCGTGCGTGTTTTATACGCACACACGCGCGTAGGTGCGTTTTGTAGATTCACGCACGGCGGCTCTCATTTATTCGCCGTTCTCTGTGGTGGTCGTGCAGTACTGAGCATCACGATAGTTTTGATAGAAATGGTTGATAGAGCAAGAGCCAGCGGCCCGCAGGCCTTCGGTAAAGTATAAAAGCTGTAAGTTTCTCAATGTATGTCCCCAACACAGGTAAGAAGGAATCCCGTCTATGTAACTTGGGTCGCGGTGGCTTTCGCAGGTATCAGGTAATTAAGGTGTGTAAAATTCGTTAAAGTATAAAACTCAGTTTTTACATATTTTACTTATAATAATTCCAAAAGTCACCTTACCGAAAGCCAGACATTTCGTACGGTTCCAACCCTCTGCCAGACACCCTTAAAGTATATTTAATTGTTACTATACTTACGGTATAGTATAAAAGCTGCAATTTATATATGTTATTTGGGTAACTATAAAATAATGTTTTTTAACCGACTTCATAAAAAAAGGAGGAGGTTCTCAATTCGATTGTATTTTTTTTTTTATGTTTGTTACCTCAGAACTCCGTTGTTTATGGATGGATTTGCAAAATTTTTTTTGTACTTGAAAGGATATGCTTCCAGATTGGTCCTATTTTTTTTCAAAATCGAGTTTTGATGATGGGATCCATGATAAATCGAGGGAACTCCTCAAATATTATAGGCAACTATATAGTTTTTTTTTTATATTTGCAGTCAAAAAGTAACATTTGGTGAGGTGGAACTGGTGAAGAAGATCAGAAATGGCTAACGAAACTTGACACTCGCTTAGATATCACAATCAAGGTAGTTAAGCAACTATGAAAATGCACTATAAACCAATGATCTTAAATAATTATGTTGAAAATGTTATCATCGAACTGATCTGATGATGATGATGGAGCTGGAAGGTAGGCACTGGAACTGCGTAACTAATTAATATATCCTAGCCGTGTTTGGGCTTGTTAGAATTGTCATAAGATGAACTTTGGCTGTAAGGTACTATTGAACTGATGTGATGATGAAGCTGAAAGGTGGAAGGTCGGCATGGGAACCTCAAAATAAAATAATGTATCCTAGCATTGTTTGAGCTTATTAGAGCTGTGCATGGGTAATGCTGTCAAGGGCTATGCTCGGAGTTTCCTTGCGTGTTCGAATCAGAAATGAAGAAATGCGCAGGAGAACCAGGGTCACCGACATTGCCCGAAGAATTGCCAGACTTAAGTGGCAGTGGGCAGGGCACATTGCTCGTAGAACAGATGGCCGATGGGGCCGAAAGGTTCTAGAGTGGCGACCGCGCACCAAAAGACGCAGCTTTGGAAGACCTCCCAAAAGGTGGACCGACGACCTGGTGAGAATCACGAGAACGCGATGGATGCGAGTTTCACATAATCGGTCGTTGTGGCGACGCTTGGGGGAGGCCTATGTCCAGCAGTGGACGTTTTCTGGCTGAAATTATGATGATGATGATGAGAGCTGTTATGAGATGTACCCATGAGATGAATCATAAGTATTTCATGCATCATATCATCTCTCCACGAGATCAAAACGATTACACTGTAACAATGTATCTATAATATGTATTCCTACTTATATGACATTGGTAACTTTTTCAAAAGAAATGTAGGAACGATACTGACTTCGTTGCCATAACGCATTATAATAAAAAACACTAAACGGCTACAAATAAAAAAAAACTTATTACAAAAAAAAAAACCGCCTTCAAAAAAAGCCAAACGATAAAAGTTCTTACATAAAAAGTTGAAAATGTAAAGAAACTTAATTTATAGGTAATGGTTTCAGTGGTTCCTTTATGTGCCTGGCAACATAAAGGAACCACTGAAACTGTCTGGCTATTGAAAAAACATTATTTTATAGTTATCCAAATAACATACACTTCTCATCAAAAAAATCGAAACACCTTGCAAGTTTACGTTTTGTCAGGATTATCAGAAAAATGTGTACATTTAGGAATAAATGTTAAATGTCGTTTAATAGTGAGTAATATGAGCTTATCAAATCTTAATGTTAATGTTCTAAATTTAAATGAATTTTTCATAGGTTTCGTATTTTGTTAAATGAGTCATTTTTATTCCGTATGGAGTATAAAGGAAATGGATAAAACAACACACGTTAATGAAAAAAAAAGCTAAAAAACGTTTATTTAATAACTTGTATTCCCTCCCCGAGCTCTAATTACTGCTTCCATACGGTTCTTCATCGATCGGATGAGAGTCACGATCACATGCTGTGGTATATTGTCCCATTCCTCTTGGATTGCATCTTGCAGCTGGCTAAGTGTTTCTGGGGCAGGATCTCTTGCTCGAATTCGTCTCTTTAATTCATCCCATAGATGTTCAATGGGATTCATGTCCGGGCTTCTTGCTGGCCATTCCATAATAGAGATATCGACTTCGTTAAGATAATCTCGTACGACGCCCGCGGTGTGAGCCCTAGCATTGTCGTGCATGAATATGAAGCCGTTGCCAATAAAATGTGCATAGGGCATCACATGAGGCTCGAGACACTCTTCGACGTACCGATGACAGTTTAGTGCAGGCAGACGTGGCCCAGACACGAAAGCAAGCTCTGTCTTACCGTCGGCGCTGATTCCTCCCCAAACCGTCCACGAACCGCCACCATAGCTGACCTTTTCTTCAATGCAGCATTGTGCATAGCGTTCTCCGTCTCTTCTGTAGACCTTGTTCCTTCCGTCGTTACCATACAGCATAATTTTACACTCATCAGAAAAGAGAACTTTGCTCCACTGTAGGTATGACCAATTTAGGTGCTCACGTGCAAAGTTAAGGCGCGCTCTTCGATGGTCTGCAGTTAATTTCGGCCCATTTGCTGGCTTATGCGGTACCAGTCCACGATCCTTCAACCTTCTTCTAATTGTAGAGTCACTTACAGCCACCCTTCGTACAACACGAAGCCGCTGCTGCAGTTGAAAAGCGTTAAGGCGTCGATTTCTTAAAGAAGTTGTTACAATAAATCGATCATCTCGCTCAGAAGTGACCCGATTCCTGCCAGATCCTGAACGGCGCGTGAACAAACCAGTCTCCCGATAACGTTTATAGACTCTATGAACAGATGACAGGCTTAGATGCAGTCTTGCAGCCACAACACGCTGACTAAGGCCAGAATCCAGCAATGCCACAACTTGGGCGGCTTCTGTGGGCGAAGTATCCATACGTTTTAGAAAAAAAACCTTTTTTCAGACGTCCCAAAGTCACAGTATTGAAATAAAAAACAAAAAGTTTAAGGATAGGCGCCAATTTTTAGTTTTTAAACGCTAAATGTACTCCAACCCTAAACACACATTTGTCTCAAAACAGTGATTCATTTCGTTTATAAGATAAACAAATGAAATTCTAATTTTGAATTTAGAATTTTCGCTTATTACTGTAATGGCCAAACTGCCAGCTATAATATATGTATTTTTTTTCATCGTATGAATTCTTTTTTGTGTTAAATTCGGACAGAAACAATGAAAACGGAAGTGTTTCGATTTTTTTGATGAGAAGTTTATACACCGTTAAATTTTGATCGTTTTAATCCCTTGAAGGGTCGATCCGGCACATGAAACACTATCGATTTGTAAAGTTAAAATAAAAAAATAAGCACATTTTTTTTAAATTCGAATTCGTTTATGCACTTTCGAAATTGATTTTTTAAAGTAAATATCAGCTGGGCCAGTTCAATGACCTGTAGGTAGTTAGTACGCAACACCCGAAGACTACCTACGCGGTCATTGACTCGTTTACTTTAAGAAATGCTTTTTTTAATGCGTATATCACTACGAGATTTCGAAAAAAAATTACTCTATTTTTTTATTTTATCATCATAAATCGGTAGTGTTTCATGTACCCGACCGATCCTCCACGGGATTAAAACGATCAAAATTTTACGGTGTATAAATTGCAGCTTTTATACTATACCGTAAGTATAGTAACAATTAAATATACTTTAAGGGTGTCTGGCAGAGGGTTGGAACCGTACGAAGTGTCTGGCTTTCGGCAAGGTGACTTTTGGGATTATTATAAGTAAAATATGTAAAAACTGAGTTTTATACTTTAACGAATTTAACACACAATTTTACATACCTTTATTACCTGATACCTGCGAAAGCCACCGCGACCGAAGTTACATAGACGGGATTCGTTCTTACCTGTGTTGGGGACATACATTGAGAAACTTACAGCTTTTATACTTTACCGAAGGCCTGCGGGCCGCTGGCTCTTAGTCTATAATAGTGTGGAACTCATTCAGGACGCTGCCATTATACTGTTTGGTTTTTGTACGGTCACAAATACACAAAAACAAACACACGTCACGCCCATTCAAAATCACGCGCGGCACTGCGGGATTCGGTGTGCCATACCTTGTGTCTCGCCCCGCACCTACGCGCGTGGGTGCATGTTTGTCCGCGTGTATGCGCGTGATTCGCATGAACGCGCGTGGATGCATTTTCGGTGTGTTAGACTGTGCGTGTTTTCCATACAAACGGAGATACTTACAAGCAACGGAAGAACACGCATCCACGCGCAACGCTGCATCATGCGGGGAAGTGTGAGAATCGCCTTACGCAGCGCTGGCCCTAACACAGACAAGCAACATAAACCCGTGCTACCCCCCTAGTCAAGTTGCGAACGTTTCGTTGACATCGAAACGCTTGGAATTGGGCCACTGAGTGTTGAGATGAAGTCAAAACAAGGAATTTGAGGCGTGGCCAACTCAAGGCATTCGACGTTAACAAAACGATCATAAGGCCCAAACAACGTGGACAACAAACAAACAACATTAAAGCGGAGAGAAGAGACGAGGGATGTGTTTTAATAAACGAATCCGATTAGGTACTTTATTTCCAGATCTCTAAGCGCTTAGGTGGAAATGAATTAAACGGAGAGAATCTCATTTTTCTATAGATTTGCGGCGGGCGAGTAAGCTGCGTATGCACTCGCGCATCCTGTTGTATATGCCTTCTCCCCGTGCGTCTTCTCTCGCAGCTTATCTCTCCGCTTTGGTAGAAATAAACTGCGGGTTGGAGTGTAGCCTTAGGGGCGCTATGGCGCGGGACTTAGAAAATTTTTCGAAAAAAATTTTTTTTTTCGAATTGGTACCATACGCTTATAGGCACCATGAGCAGTGCAGAAAACAAAAAAAAACTTTTTTGGTTAAAAAATTTTTGGGACTTTTCACCTTGAGTATTGTTAGGGGAGCACTTAGAAAATTTTTCGAAAAAAATTTTTGAACCAAAAAAATTTTTTTTTGTTTTCTGCACGGCTCATGGTGCCTATCAGCGTATGGAACCAATTTGAAAAAAAAAAAAATCGAAAAATTTTCCAAGTCCCAAAAATTTTTTTAACCAAAAAAACTTTATTTTCATTTTCTTTGATTCTCATAGCGCCCCTAAGGATATACTCCAACTCCTAAAAATCCGCCCCTAAGGCTACCCACTGACCAAACTGCGAGCCAAACTTCAGGCTCGTCAAATTTGAACGTCCGTACTGTACCAGCGATTAGAGATGGGAAGTAGTGACCGGTGACTCATGGTGGGTGACTGTCGGATCGCTGCCACTAGACACTTGTACACAAGGGCGGATCCAGCTTTGGCGTCAGGAGGGGGTCACATAGTCGTGGTCACTTATAATTTAATTTTGATAACAATCGATGCAAGTAAAAAGTAGGTATTTTATTAATGTACATACATACGTAATAGTCCAAAGATAACTTTCACCAAATTTTGTGAAAAAAAGTAATTTTTAAAGAAGATAAAAATTAAAATAAAAAACTCTGTTTTTTTACTTTTCACATAGATTTTGAGGTTATGTGAAAAAAGTGAAAATACAAAAGTGGTAGATCTTTTTATGACCTACAAGTTTGCCATTAGACTTTTTTCCATAGAACCAGCAGTTTTGCCGGAAATCGAGATAAACCATTTTTTACCCTTAAAACCGCACAAGCATCCACTTCCCGACCTCAGATCGACCGTAATTTATTTTTCCTTAAATTTTTGTTATGTTTTCTTCCTTTTCCAATGGGTTTCATCCTACTACTATTTATTCATTACTAGCGACCCGCCCCAGCTTCGCACGGGTGCAATGGTGATATTGAATATATTAGGTATACCTATAAACCTTCCTCGTGAATCACTCTATCTATTAAAAAAAGCCGCATCATTTTAAAGATTTAAGCATACATAGGGTAAGGCGACTTTGTTTTATACTATGTAATGATTGTACACTTGAAAAACTTAACACATAATAACTTGTACATGTACACGTACATATTGCCATCTTCTCTTGAAGACATCCAGAGAAGCACTATCACGCACGGAATGAGGCAGCCTATTTATATTCCATAACTGTGGTGAATGATTTGTCATAACAGTTATGTCCAGGGTCCAATCTAGCTATTTAGCCTCTCCGTGCAAAGATAACTTTCGCCACACTTTACCACCTGTTCCACATGGTCTGTTGGGCCAGCGCGGTCGAGGTCTGGGTGGAGACGTGAAACCAGATGTACCTACCGGTGGTTCGAGAACGTCACCCTCCCTTCCATAACGCGTCAGTCGACAGCTCTAGATTTCAAAGTGGGGCTGGCGAACGTTTTACCACCACGGACTCGCCCTGTATCCACATTCCACATACGTGGCGATAGAACCCCAGTTTCGGACGACCAGGCCTGTCTCCAGGACCCAGTCCTTCAACATCGGCTCCGCTAGTTCCTGAGCTGGAAACCCCAGGTCAAGTCCGTGGCATTGAGTTCCCCGTTAACGACTACGGGGAGTGAATCAAATCCCACGATGAAGGCGTTCCGCTCTCTAAGGGAGTCGTGGATATCAGCGAGAGTTCTATTCGGGGACAGGTAGACGCCTACCACTGCTAAGTCTGCGAACCGTGCTGCCACGCAACGCCGTTCCCTCGTGATGGCCTCGAGTGACAAGGTACCGGTGGCGGCCGACGAAATTACTGTCACCGAGCCACTCAAGTCCTGCACCCAGTCAGCTATCAACAGATCCTGAGTGGTTGATTTGGCCGGGGTGGGTCTTCAGACTTTACCCTTGGCCTTGGCGGAGAGATCGCAAGACCTGCTCCCTGGTGGTGAGCCTGTTTACCTGCTGCCGCACATGCGTAGCAGTGCATCGTAGCACAGCATTTTGCAGCCTTGTGCCCAGGCTTACAACACTGATAGCAGTGGTCACTGCGATCCATTTTGCACACTGCGGCGCAATAGGGCCCCCATTAGCAGCGGTAGCACCGCAGCGGTCCGGGCTTCAGCAGTTTCCTATGCGTGGAGACCCAGCTCAAAGAAGCCGTCGGCCCTCCCCAGCGATGGTCTTGGACGGCTCGCGTGCCCGTGTTTAAGCTAAAACGCAAATCATTGACGTCGCTCAGAAGTCTGCTTAGCTTAAGGTAGGATGTAGTTACGTAAAATCTGTATTGTGCCAAATATATAAATAGAATCATTGTATTCAAATAGTGGTCCATCTAAGTCTTGGTCCTGGAACCAGCTCAGGGGGGGGTCATGACCCCCATGACCCTCCCCCTGGATCCGCCGTTGCTTGTACAGCAAAGTTGTTGTGCAAGTATCGAATTGTATAGTCCTACAATTATGTAACATAGTAGTAAAGTAACCTGTGAGAAAAATTTCAGCATCAATTGATGCTGAAATGTTGATATAAAAAACAATGCTGATATTCCCACCAACCCTGGTTACAGCTTCGCTCCGCACTCTTATGATTCATAGCGTCATGTTATACTATAGTACTCGGCAAATAAGTTGAACCATTTTGCTACGGTTACGACTTCGATACACGAAACTCGGTTATTATCCTCGTCACACAAGTTGAATCATCATGGCGTTCCACCTTGAATGTGCACTAACAGTCAATTTATACTAGCGCAGAGTCGAAGCGTCTATCCAAAACTGAACATAATAAATTCATCCTTAACCCTTTACCGCATGGATTTTTAAAATTCGCTCAAATTAATTTATGATACATTTTACCCCGTAAAATATCCTAGAAAAATAATAATAAAATTATAAATACATGGAAATTGTATAAAAATCGAATAAAACCCCCTGTTCCATATTTGGAACAACATGCAGGTATGGTAAAAGATCATTTAATGGGTTTGATATATATATATATATATTTATATATATAATAGTTTTCAGTTTAATATGTGCTGTATATTGTATAGATTTATAATAAAACATAGGTTGAATAGTAAAAGTTTTATTCATTTGTAAAAACATGAAAACTTTAAAAAAAATTACGGTCTTTGTTAAAACAAAAGTAACAATTACATTTAGTGCAGTATACGTGAGACTTCTGTCCGCAGTTTTTACAACGCTGCCGATCATTTGCCCGACTAGGCCAGTGTCCGATCCCATCTTCAGCCACTTCACGAGGTGGCAGATCGTCTTTTTGGTTTTTCAATATTTTCGATATTGTGCTCGGACAAGGGTCTCCCTCTACCGCGCGTGGTTGGCGTGAAAACGCCGGTCGTCTCTCTCATAAGCACGTCTGCAATATATAATTTGAAGTGAAGAAGCTAAGGTAATTGATATTCATCGTCATCTGATAGGTTTTCATCATCCGAGTCCTCGGGAAGTGCCATTACATGATGGTTTATTTTGGTACCTGTAAGTAGTGTAATATAAAGTAAAAAACACAAATAGGCACATAGGTAAGTTGTATTCGAAAATTTAAAGCGGTCATTGAAAATTACATCTTATTATGATGCAGGTACCAAATGCATATTGTTCCATATTTGTCCAACACTAAATACAACCCTTACTTCATGGAGTTCCAAATTTGTCCGAATGAATTTACCGTTAGCGCATCGTGTTCCAAATGAGGAACAAAGTTTATGGATGTTTTTAACTAGGATACTGTTAATTTAACTTACGTGTTATGCCATAAAGTTTCTTGGGATCCATTTTTCTTTTGTTGTTAAGACTTTTTATATTTTTATTTGCACAAAAACTTATAAAAATCGGCGACACAAACAATTCAACCAGGCGTTCTCAACGAAATGGCCGACAGACGAGTTCTGACACTGAAATATGGAACGATTGACAACATAGAGTTTTACAATAGACTTTTTATGTTCGAAAACAATTCTATAAAACAATTGCGCTTTATGACAACACGAACAGATATTGCTAGACAAAAATTTTAACACAATAATGAACTGTTCCAAATGTGGCACGACATGCGGTAAAGGGTTAACTTCACAGCAGCGTAACGCGCACATTGACGCTGCAATTTTAAAAAGACGCGCACATTCTTTGGAATTTGTGCGTCTGCGCGTGAACAACGCTGATTGGTACGCGCACATTCTCGCGTATTTATGCGCAAACTAACTAACCTACGCCGTATGCGTCCACTATCGGAAATTGACCGGCGGCGGCGTCGGAGTTGATCACAATGGACTTGCGCAAATATTCTGGCGAATACGCGCGCATTCGTGCCGCTTGACCATAAGGGTCAGTTCACACCGAGACGCGACGCGACGTGCACGCACGTTTAATAGAGTGACTCTAAATAGAACTTTTATTTACTACGCGAAAAGATACACATTTCATTGTAAGAATTTAGATTAGATACGTTGCTCCAAGCGCTGCGCCTCGTGACGCCTCGCGGCGTAGCGCGACGCAGCGGTGCATCACTGGTTCGTGCGGCGTCCAAAAGAGGCCCTGCTCCGCGAGGCGCTTGCAAATGGTAGACCAATGTAAAAACGTTCCACTGCGCCGCGTGACGCCTTGCTGCGCAGCGAGACGTCGTGTTGCCATCAGTTTTACTATGCGCCTCGCAACGTTACGATGCGCCTCGCAACGTTACTATGCGCCTCGCAACGTTACGATGCGCCTCGCGGCGCCGCAGCGCGAAATCACTGATCTTTTCTTGCATCGTCGCATCGCGTCGCGTCTCGTTGTGAACTAACCCTAAGGTGGAAAATCTTTGCTGCTGGCTGGCAATGCTGGCATACGGTTGACGGTTCTAAGGAGTCTGTGGTAGGGCTGTCACTGTCGCTGTCAACGCGTCAAATGTCGTTGTCAATGTCCAATAATTGTCATTGTCAATTTGTTTTGTTTACAAAAATCAAAAAGGCAATAATACTTTTTTATTTAATTAATTCTTATTTGTAAAAGACATGTTGCGGCATTTCAAACCAACGACGTTAGTTAGCCAAAGGTCTTTCAAAAATTTTGGACATAA
This sequence comes from Mythimna loreyi, assembly GCA_029852875.1. NCBI lineage: Eukaryota > Metazoa > Arthropoda > Insecta > Lepidoptera > Noctuidae > Mythimna > Mythimna loreyi. The sequence continues at coordinate 15,193,563 of CM056782.1, read as the reverse complement.
AAGACAACCTATACCTCTTGTGACCACAATGTGGCATGGGTTTCTTACATTAACGTTTATTGGATTAGGGATTGAATGGAAGAGGTAAACATTATTTCATATTTTTTCTATTTATATATTTCATTCTGTGACGGCCGTACACCATCCTACCTGTCGTCCAATCGGTATGATCAAAGGTTTAATCAAACAGATATGCCCGTGTGAGAATGGATTGGTATGATGCCAACTTGATGCCAACCGATCCATTCCCATCACGGTCGGTAAGGAATTAAAAGAAACTGCTTTTGTGGACTTATTGCTAAGTTGCAGAGAAACAACGAGATTAAATCTGTTTTGGTGACTCACTTTTTTCACCCAGAATGTGGTCAGTTGTTTTTTTTTTTTAATATTTCCATTATCTATATTTTTTCAGGATCAAAACATTTTTATTTGGTGCTGATGGGGAAGAAGTTTTTATTAAACAAGAGAATTCTGTGGAGTCAAATAACAGTTGATTGTGCTTCTTAAAATGGGTAATACTTAAGATACTTTTATTTAAAAATTTTCACAGGTTGTAAGCAAATCTTAAAATAACTTTTTTTTGGGATAAATGCTTCAATGTTATTAAAACTTCCTTTATTTTAATAATTGCTTGTTGACTGATAGTACAAGTAGTCTGCAGTAAAGTTTAAGAAAAATGTAGAACATTTTACTTTAGTAACTTTTACCCTCAATTGAATGTATAGTTGTAGATGTAGGAATGCTAATTGATTATTTATAGTTGTAAATAGCTCATAGATAAGCTGGTAAAATAAAATGTTTAAAAAACATAATAAGATTCTTATTAAAAACTGACATTACACTTGACACTAATTTACATACACAAATAACATTAAATTTTATTTTTGTTATCAAGTCTGTAGACTAAATTTTAATTTTAATTAAATTATTTTTTTTTTTTGACTTGATAACAAAAATAAAATTTAATGTTGATGCCTGAATAATGCATCATAAATAAAGAAGTAGGTACTAATTTATAAAGCAGACATTAATTCTTGTAATGGGATGTGGGACACTGTGTACAAGAAGATTTACTAAATAAATAGACTATAGTGCATAATGTCCAATAATACAATAGGATTACACTTTTCCTAACTATGTATATTAGAACTTTTTTATTTTTTTTTAATTGCAATAAACTAGTGCTTGACTGCGATCCCACCTGATGGTAAGCAGTGATGCAATCGTTGATGGTAAGGCGCACTAGTTTATTAAGAGCCTATTCACTCTAGCCTTGAAGACACCTAAATTATAATCGGACGGAAAGACTGCAGCCGGGAAACTGTTCCAGTCCCTCGATGTACGCGGTATAAACGACGAGGCAAAACGCTACTGGTTAACAGTGTAATCTTATCAGATAATTACGTAATCAGTGAAGATGTGGTGGCCAGATCACATAATTGAACAGATGATGTCATCAAACCATAGGAACACAGTGGGGCCGAATTAGGTCCGATACCGGCCATGCTCAGGGGGAATTTCTAAAAAAGAAGACAACGGGAGATACTAATGCATAGGACTCAGTGAACTTCTTTTTCCAGAAAAAGAGAAGTTAATACTTTGCGCTTTGGGTGCATTACTGTCACAAAGTTTTAAGATTTTATCAGCGTATTCAAGATAAGAATATGCAGCAATAGTCAACAGTAATTAAGGTATAGCACAATACAAGAGCAAGATACGCCTGAAAAGGAGAAACTGACTGGCGTATCAACGTAGGTATCTACAGCCGAAACTGTAGGTGTGTCAAATTTTACACCAGGTTTCGTTTTATGCGGTAGGCAAGGAATAAGAGAGGGGTCTATATAGTTGGTATAGAGAAATCTATTTTAAAGCAGCGAAAGTTACTGGCAGAAGCTAGTCTTTATACTTATAAAACGAAAAACTTATGGACATATCAATACACAACCGAAACTAATGAGACTAGGAGCACAGATTACTAAATAGTTACTACGTAACTAGGAGCGTTTTCTTTGATGGCGTAAGCAAGCACTCTCAGAGAATTTACCTAAATTACTAAATTCACCCTCTAAGGTGATAAAACGGGGTTCCAAAGTTTGCCTCTGGCAAAAGCTAGTAGGAACGCTTTATTCGATATGCATTCATTATAGGTGAGCAGGGTGCGCCTGAAGATTGAAACATACATTTAGTTTGAGTTATGGTTTTATTTGTTAAGATTTTTCCGCTGTAAGCGTTGTACATGGCGTACCCCAAGGAGTGATTCTGGGGCCCCTATTACCTACTATACTATCAAATTATTTCAGGGTTCCTTTCACCTCGTTCGTCGTATTGATAAAATCTATTATTAAACTAACTTGGACTTCAATAATTATATATATATATATATACATACCCGCGCCGCGAACGTTTAAACTTTAAAGTCCATAATAAGCATCACCTCTGTACCTATTTTTCGTTTCCTTGTTCTTTTCTTTTATTATTATGTGTGTACATAAATAGTTAAAGTTTATTAACTTTTAATAATAGACATCAAAACCAACCAAACGTAACTACTCAAGTTTTTTTTTTTCTTTAAATTCTTACGTAAAAAATATTAAACATTCTTATTCCTTCCCCTGTGGAGGGATCTGCCTTTTCTTACTTTTTCTTATTTAGTGGGGAGGGGTTCAAAAACTAGTAAAAATAGACTTTCGTAATTATAAATAACCCCTAATTACCGCCTAATTGAGATAATATTATACTATACCAGTTTCTCTTCAGCTACTTCGCCCGCGTGAAAGCTAGCATTATAATAAAATCCTCATAAACCAGGCCGATTATTCAGGATCCCTACCAACTTGATGATTCGATTTTTGTTATATCGAACACGGTGTGTCGATAATTCAGTAATAGGACAATTCAGTAATAGGAAAAATCCTACAGCGTTTTGCACATTAGTTCGATAATTTAATACTTAGTTCAATAGCACGACCTACTATAGAACTAATAAGTAACCAAACGAACTAATAAGCAATTTCTGTAGAGTTTTTCGCACAAACGTTACATTGCATCACATCGATGAATAAATAAAACGTCCTATTATCGAACTCACATCATCAAGTTTCGGAAACAAGTAGTGAACCTGGTCTTTCGTTTCAATTTTTACGTTTGTTCATAGATCACGCAATAACAAACTTAAAAATCAAACATACAGTCACTCTACTAACTACCACTCTTCCTTTTATTATAAAATCAAGAAAAAAATGAACATAAAAAGGATAAAAAAAAACACTTTCGTAAAATAAAATACTTTATTTAAGCCCACATAATATTTTTTATGTGTTTATGCTAATTGCAATAAAGTAAGTCTAAATAAATAGTTCTTAAAATTAAGATTATTACCAACTGTAAATATATAAGATGGCGAAAATTTTATTCATCTACTTTATATTATTACAAATAGCAGGGTAAAAAAGTAATTAAACAATCTAATGCATGACAATAATAATATTACAAATTTTATTTAAACTTATATGAGTAAACATTCATTACATTATTCTAATTATTTTGTATGTTGGTGCACCAATCAAATTATATTTAAACGGATAATATCTTCTCCGCTGAGTACCGTTTTGTTGATGTTCAAAGATTATAGGACTACTGTTAATGTTAGTAACAGTTTACTGCAACATTCCGGAAGCTGTATACAAAGCCTTATTTAATATGTGAAATATCACAATACTGCCAACAATTTAAAGAATAGTAGTGAAAAGCACCAAATTGTTAATTATAAAGTAGGTATTATTGATACACAAAATACGCAAGAAAGACTCGTTACCTGTGACTATTTACAACTTATCAAATTGGTAAAAACCTACATGGAAACAAAATGTCCCTGAACTCAATGACTAGTTTTATATGCATTTTTTTTTCGAATTTCTTTCCTTTTATTTTTTATTACCTTGACAGTTTTGTTTTATGTATTGATATACAAGATTGTATATAATTAATATGAAACACAGAATCGCTGCGTGATAATGTAAAGGCATTTTATAAATAACACTCATCACTCCGGGCTGTTTATCACTGTTTAATTTGGTCACTTTAGATGATGTATTCTCAACATAATAAGGTTCTGGTGTTATTTTTTCACGACGATTAAGAGTGTCATCCTTGCGCTCGATAGAGGTCTGCTTATTTTCATTTGAACTTTCATTCGTCATCGTGAAATGTACTGCCTTTTGCTCATGGCATTCTTCTACATGGGAAACCTTTTCTGTATTTGCTATAGGTCCCGTTTTATCTCCTTCAATAATAATTGGTATTGGAGTAGAACGATCTTTGACTCCAGAACATACTTCCAAACTCTCTTGCAAATAACTGTCAATTTTAGTTAAGTGCTCAGAAATAAGTAAATTCGCCAGTGGGCTTGGGCCTCTCTGTATGGGTTCAAAACTATCAAGGCTCTTTCCAAGTTTGTCATCAACCTTGAACGCCGATGCCAAACTATCTTTTTCTACAGACTTGTCCTTAGTTGTCGAATTAATAAAAACGTCACGGATCTCAGAGGTTCTGCTTTCATTGAACACTGGTTCCAAGCTGTCTTTTTCAAACAACTTTTCCTTACAGACCGAACTTACAATTTTGTAGCTCTGTAAGTCTTCAAAATTGTCCTTGATATATTCAACCGGACTTTTTTGTCGAGCTTTGTAGATCTGAGACGGTGTCAGCAATCTCGGAGAATCAAGTTCTGGCGGCACGGGCGTGAATTTTACCGTAATCACATTTTCATTTGTAATTGTTTCTGTTTTAACGATGTCATCAATATAATTATTTCCATCGGTAAATACGCTCGGAGAATCAGTGATGTCATGTCGCGACGACTTTTGAACTCGATCTACGGTCACCTTGCTGAGTAACTTGCCGTCTGTACTTCTTATGTCGGAAAACAGTCCTCCATCAAAGTGGAGGGGTGTTTCCAACTTTCTTGTTCTTTGTGGTGAGGGTGTGTTTACAGAGGGCGTGTTCAAAGGAGGCGTAATGGGAGAAGGAGATACGGGACGGAAAGTAGAAGTCGTGTAAACAGTGTCAGAGTTATATATTATATTCTGCGGAGTTCTAGCGGGCGTGAGTCTTACAAAAAGGTCGCCCTCCCTTGGCGAAGAAACTCTGTCCTTCGAGGTTCTTTTTGCACACCTGTAAATAATATTTATAAAATAAATTAATTTACATCTTTTCAGTAACTACTAAGAATGTATTTTTTGATTCGTATTACATGTTCTAAAAAACTTTAATATTCTTATTTGCTTTACTATAGAAATAATAACTGTAATTTTCTTGATCTAATTATATCTCATACAAAAAAAAAACTACAAACAAACATAACAACACGAGTCATTATCATTGAAAACATAATAAAATTATAGTATTATAATTAAATACATAAAATAGCCAAAACTACTCAAACGGTTTCATGAAAGCATTTCTACAAGCAGATTATGTAAGGTTCATAACTACATGGATCAAAACACGCTATGATAAACTTCCTGAACTTTGGGAAGTTGAAAACATATTATTAAGTAGGTAGGTATATATATATACATGTAGATGTCCCAGTTATAAAACATACAGATATGATAATACAATTTTAATTAACGCACACACAAGTTCACAGTTATTGGTAAAGGGGCAGCAGACTGGCAGCGTATGACGAGCTTTGTATAAAGACGTGGGTAAATCAATTATTATTTGTTAAACTTCAGTTTATGCTTCATCCTTTTCATTCTTAAATCAGTTATCAAATATTCGAATTTGGTATTATTTGAAAGTAAAAAATTTCATTGATTGCATAGTTGTAAGTTTTCGGATATTTTAATGGAATGGTTGCAGGGCAAATGCTATAATAAAATGAATCAGGTAACTCGCCTGAAATGTGCAGATCAATTTCAATAGAGGAGTCAATAGCATGTAATGTAATTTATGAATTAGTGAAAAAGTGCCTTGAATGTACAACTTGATATTACATAGGCAGCTGTTTTACGAAGGTACATTATTATTGCAATGTAGGTATAAGGCTAGCACGTAAATACACCACTTAATTCAGTAGTAAGGTATTGCGCGTCATGAGAATATTGGACTATTTTATGTATTTAAAATAGATTGAAAATATTAAGAAAGTATAAAAATTATAGGCATTTCATTTAAAACGATTACATTTATTATTTGAGTTATTAATTTCTAACAAGTAGTCGTTCGTATACAGTTTGTGTGTGGGTTTGTGTGTGTAAGTGTATTTTAGTAGGAGTCTCATCATACGCACCGTGCAGTTGAAGCACTGACTGTGGTAGTTATTGTTGAGCGCCTCGACCCACCTGTCGCCTGCCTCCACCGGGAAGCCGCAAGCGAAACATTTGGTCGTGAACAGGTCATTCCAATCTGAGAAATATACGTACTCTGTAAATATTTTCCTTTACTGAAAAAATGTTATAACCGATAAATTAAGATATCCATTTCATACCAGCTTCGCAATACGGCAAACCGTCTTCTAGGAAGAAGGGATTATTTCCGAACAGCTTTCCACAATAGACGCAGTTGAAGCATTCTGGATGGTAGTGCTTGCCGATAGCATTTAAGCAATCCTGTAATTTGAATTGTGTAATAATTGTTAAGTGACATTTTAACGTCAGAAATAATATGTATCTATCTAAACATTGAAAATGTATTGTACTTACGCCCTTAATTTTGGCGTGGCACTTATCGCAAGCAGGTGCGATGTATTGTTCGAAACAGAATTCACAATACAGTTGGCCATTCTCTTCAACGAAACCGATGTCCTGAAGGGGACGCCTACACGTTGCGTTAACGCAGATGAAGTGCTCTGGACACCAGATGCGGCCCAAAGCCGTAATGAACGGTCCCCTGTTCGAAATAAATATTTGTTAACATTGTATGAACCATAAATTGGGGCTGAATTTGATAAAATTTAACAACAGTTTTATAAAAAAAAGTAATCGGTTAATCTTGTTAAAAAAAAAAAAAACAACATTCGTGCTTGGGTTTACCAATAAAAATCGCAATCAGTTTGATAAACTTACTTGGAGCACCTACTGTATGCGAAATACGTAATATTATATGTTTCCATAAAATTACATTACCTCGTTATAGCTTTGTCACATTTGTGGCAAACGGGATAAAGTCCTTCTGCAACGTCTGCGCATTGTATTGTGCTCAAAGGACGTGCAATTATGTGCGAGTCCCTTCTACCATCATCGTCTCTTGAAGTTTTTTTTTGTCTACGCCTAACCACTATTTCTTCTTCTTCTTCTGATTTTTGCCGTTGTTGCTTGTCTTCGCTATCGGATGTATTTTTTATTTCTTCAGTGAATCCAATATCGACGTAGTCATTACCTTGTTCATTACCGTTAGAGTTGGCTTTATTGTTAGAATTTTTTAATGTGTAAAGTGAATTATCATACAGATGATCTGGAAGTTCTTTCTTTTTGACGACTTCGTCTTGTTGCTGTGTAATTTGTGTATTCTTTCCGCTCTCAGCCTTAGAAGCATGTTCTAAATTATTAGTTTTGTTCCAAATGTTTGTTTCGCTTGCATTATTAATTTTATCGTTTGCTTTAGTTAGATTGTTCAATGAATGATATGAACCAGTCTCCGGTTTTTCAAATAGCTTTCTTTTGTTAAGAGTATTGGAATAAGTGTTGTCGAATTTCAATTCTGACTTTACATCATGGTTTGAATTTGTACCAGAGGATCCATTCATGCTGTTAAGAAAAGAAGATTTATCTATTCCAGTCTTTCGTAATGTACCAATAAAATTGTTTTCAGTTTTATCTTTTTGCAAATCTTCATTGCTTGAGTAACCACTACCATTTTGAGGCTTATCATTATTATTAATTAAACGCTCGTCCATAATCAGACTAGCGTTTAGAGTTTTGGGCATAGTGTCATATTTCTTTTTGTCACCGTTAATGTTCAGTGGATGACCAATTGGTGTACTGTGGACGTTAAAAGTGGGTATTGGAGAATTTGGCAATGGTGGTGGTATCAAGATGTTCGGCTTAGACATAGGTTCAATCGTTGGATGGTTATTTTTAATAGTGTCCTTAATTTTATCTCCAACACTCTGAATGTTTTCATGTGTCTTATATCCTCTTTCTAATGTTTTAATCAAATTGTTATCTCCTGAAGGTAAAGTATCTGTATTCAGTGGGTGTTTTGTAACAACAGTGTCCTGGATTTTATCAGCCATTGACTGAATGTGGTCAGCTGGTTTAATTTTTCTTTGGATGCCAATTTCATATCCATTCAAAGCCATTTTCGCCATTTTTCTTATGAGCCTTTCTTCTGCTGGACTTTTGAATTCAGTTTTGTGCGGACTGCTTGTTGACAGCGTTTCGTTAACTGTTAGAAAATCAAAACAATCACATATACAAACAAGTTAAAAGCAGTTATTTTATCAGGAAGTTAGTGCATATCTAATTTAAAGTAAGTTTCTAATTACGAACAAACCAACACATAAATACCAAAAATATAGTAATGCAAGTAAAGTTATAAAAATCACGCATGTTTTCACACTTTTAATTCATGCCACACTCACAACAGTAACACATTGTTGTACGTTTCAATCATCACCTAATATTCCCATTACAGGAAGCACATAGTGGCACACGGGAGCCGGGCAGCGCAGCTTTATTCAGAACTCCCCGTCCACGTTTTGGGGCAGATGATACACCGAAAGTTTTGCCACGAGCGGCAGCTCCTACACTCGAACCTGTCGATGGGGTAGGATCACACACTGGACCTTGGTTAGCACCAGAAATCGAAGGCTTTGGATCGTAATTGTCTATTGTTCTATTGGCGGACGCCATATTTTGATTAGTAGGGTTAAGAGATGAACTCTGTTGTATTGATGGCAAACTCGTCATAGGAGGTGGAAATATTTGATTTGGGTTAATATTAGAAGGCTTAATATTACAGTCCATATTTTGCTCGTATGCCCCTGCAAATGATGAACCTCCCTTTCTGATCTCTACAACTTTGGCTGATTGTGTTCTTTCGAATTCTTCAAAAGTCTTTCTGGTAGTTTGAACAGTGGTACTGCCCTTTTCCACAACATTCCGGGATTGCATTTGTCTTTGACCATAATTTTCTTGGATTACAGAATCTTCTTTGAATTTCATATCGCCTTTTGTGTAATTTTCGCTTTTGTATCCGACATTTGAATGTCTTTGCTCTTTGATAACTGATGGTTGAGTTGATCCCCAGTTTTTACTACCACTTGAATTATAAATCTCTGCAGCAGTCTGAAAATCTCTTTGGTCCCTTTCATGTTGCTTTCGCAAATTGGCAGCGTCTTGTGGAGTAAATGAATCCATCGAATAATTTTGTGGAGTAGAATCTTTAATACGTGGTGCATGTGCTTTTAAGGGGTTAGGAGGCGGGCCTTGGGCAGGCGACCGGGATCGGTTTGGTTTAGGTGTTGGGGACCTGCTGCCTTCCCGGCTTGACGGCTCATATAAGTGAGTCTCAGGAGCTAAATGCTCTACTGTCACTAAGTTCATTTGGTAATGAGGTATTATGGGCGCCGGCTTGTTAATTAAACTAGGTGTGGTAGGGCGACTACGAGATGGTGAAACTCTCAGTAAGTTCTCATCTGCCGTTACTGGTTGGAAAGTCATAGTGATAGGTGTATCTTTATGAAATTGTACAGGAGGCTGTTGAACCGGTGTTCTTACTTGTTGAAACTTTGGGGTCGGTGCTTGGGTAGTTGGATAAGATTGATAGGATTGATTTGGTTCAAGAGATTTTTCTTTTGACTTTCTTGGTGGACCAGTTGATGGCGTAACTGGTCTTTGTAGAACTGCTGGAGCGTTATACATATCAGGAGAAATTCCCCTTTGTGAAGGGAGTTGTTCAAAATTTCTCTGGTAGGGTGGAATACTATCGGGTTTATGTAGTCCAGATTTAGATCTTACTGCAGTTGAAGTCAGGCTTTCTTTTTTGTCTAATTGTTCAAAGTAGTTTTGAGCAGATTTAACAGATGAAAAGCCTTGAGTCGCCATACTCGTCAAATGTGAAGATTGCTGCATCATCATTGACTCTGAAAATGTTGTCTCTTGCTTTGTTTTAGTAGCCTGTGTGAAACTCGTTTTCAATTCATTACTGATCGGAGGAAAGTTAGTAAGCTTACAAAATTCTTCTGGTTGTGGAGGGGGGAATACTTGTTTAGGGACAGGTCTAAATGCAGACATTTCCGAAGATGACTGCAATTTACATGTATTTTGCATGGCTGAAAATTCTGAACGCAGCTGATCCGTCATTTGAGTTAATGTTTGTGTGGCGATGGGCTTCACTATATCAGATAAATTTGTTTCAGTGACGTGTGTAGTACTCGTCATATATTGGTTTGACTGAGTAGTACTTATAGTGCCAAAAGGACTATAGGGTCTATCCGGAGCAATAGTTAAAGCATCTCTTAGTGAACCTCTGCTAATTGATTTATTTTGATCATATGAACCTTTTTCCATTGATTGATTCTGTTCGTATGATCCTCTTTGGTTTTGATCATATGATTGAGTTTGATTATATGCCACTCTTTGATTTTGGTCGTATGCTGCTTTTTGATTTTGGTCATATGCTACTCTTTGATTTTGGTCATAGGCTGCTCTTTGATTTTGGTCATATGCTGCTCCTTGGGTTTGATCAAATGCCCCACTTCCCATCGATTGATATTGACCAAATGTTGATACTGGCGTGAACGGCCTATCAGGTGCTATTGTTAAAGCGTCTATCATAGGTGAAGACGTTACCTCACGTGGTGGGGGTTCTTTAGGCTCAATAACTATTTTGAAATCAGGTGGGATATACGGTTTTGTCTCTTCTGGCATGGGTACTGGAGGAGCAACTTTTTCAGGAGGATTATATGTCTTTATGGGTGGAATCGGTGAAACGGGACGCTTTTCTTGTATAAACATCGGAGACTGTTCCGTTGGTAACTGCACACTCTTTATTTCGGTAGACTCTTTTGATTCAGAATTTTGTTCCACGTTACTTTGAGCCGTTTTTTCGTCTACATTTGCTTGCCCAATAATACTAACAGGCGGAGTTGGGCTAGGCAAGGGTGAATATGGGCGATCTGGTGCCGTTGTCAATGCTTCTACCATGGATGGTTTAATATTTTGATTTGTGGGGCAAAGATTTGTGTTCGTTTGTAATGTCTCCCCTTGGAGATTATGATTGGATTGTTCAGTTAATTTCATTTCCGTTTTCATTTTAGTTTGCGTCTCAAGTGACGCTTTTCGTTGCTTTATCATGACTTCCTCGTTGTTCATTTGAGTGACTGCCTTATCATCAACATCATGCTTTTCAGTTTCCATTGTTTTAGGTGCTTGCATAACATTGTTTTTCTCAAATTCAATGTTCGTATTGGAAGTTTGAAGGCTTTGCACATTTTCTTGTATTTTTGGAGGTTCGGATACGTTGACGGATTTTTCTTTTGTAGATGATATTGATTGGACATTTTCTTTTGATTGAATCATTTCTAATTTATTAATATTTTCAATAGCATCCGCGGGATTTTCAAAAGACTTTGGTGGACATGTTTGTGTTTTATAAACAGTTGTACTCTGGCATTCCGAAGATTCCTGCGAGAAAGACTGAATAGTACGACTAGTTGATTCTTGCACCACTTGGGATTGTTTACTTTGCACAACAGATTCGGATTTAGATGTTGCTGTCATAGAAGATATAGCAGCGGAAGCATATGAAACGCTTGAAGAAAATTCTTCTTTTTGTTTCGAAGAAAATTGTTCCATAGATTGTTGTTGAGTTTCCGCAATTTTTTTGCAATTAGAGTTAATTTTGTTCTCATCTGTGCTACACACAGGGCCTGCTGGTTTTGCACTCGGTTCATACTTTGGCAGTTCATCATCAGAGGGGTTTGCAGGTGGGGGCCACACAACACTTTTTACATTTTGTGCTGTTAGTAGTTACAGTGTTAGAAAGGTTATTGAAGGAAAGAAAATAGATGAAAGTAAATATTAGTAAAATTGAAGAAGGCACTTAACGTAGATTGATATAAGCTGATCTACTAATAACAAACTGTTTAAAGAAGCAAGAAAGTTAAAGATTGATGTGATAGTACTATTATTTTATTAAATGACGCATTACTCGACAGTGCCAGGGCAGTAATTATTTTAATGCAACGGCTGCTATTGATATCGGCTTCCCGCGTAGCGCATTCACACTATGTTTCTATATTATATACATATGATCAAATAGTAGCTATAAGAAGCTGTACTCCACCTAATTATAAATTACCTTTAAAAAGGGAAACTGGGGCCTCTGTCGAAAATAAATAATTGCCTTAAATTACTTAATTCCAATTTGATTCACAGTAGGTATACACAGTCTCCTGAAGTTATACATAATATCTTATTACTTGTAATAAATAGTTTTTAATTTGATGAATTCGATTTACGGTATTATTCCGTAAATATAACGTTAAATTGTAAAAAGGTTAAGTTAATTAAGTTAAATAAATAACTAGTAACTAGTAGTAGGTATATAATATACTTAGAATGCTGACTATTAGTCAGTGACTAGATGTAGTTTTACACGAAAATGTTATTGAATTAAATTCAATATGTTTGTAATTGAAGAGATTTTTAGAAATAATATGTCTGCGGCAAGTATAAATGATTTTATAAGACTTGCTTGTCTCTCAACATGAAAATCATTCAATAATAGTGCTATGGATTAGCATGATATGATTTATATTATTATTTTTTATCTTAATACTTCAATCAATATAAACCTATAAAAAAGTATAAAAAATAAATAATATTGTCAATGTAAATATTACATAAAAAATAGTATTTTACCCTTAGGTACATCACAAATTATGTTATTATGCTGGCAGATATTTTTTCCATTTTCTTACTTAAATCTGCATTATTTAAAAATCTAAAACTTTCACAATATACTTAATTCTTTAATAGTAATTAAAAAAAAAACTAATCAAACATTATTAACGTAAGTTGATTGTGATAGTTTTAGATGTCGTACCTTTTGATACAGTCAAAATTATACGGCAAAAGTAACTCTCTTACTAGGGGCAAAAGGTGCCGCAGGTTGTGGAGCAGAAATGGGAGCGGGCGCGGGCGCAGGCGCCGCCACCGGGCGCGCCGGCGACATCGGTGCCGAGCGCGGCGACAGCGACGGCGAGTACGCCGACCCGATGGACGAGCCGAACGGCTTAGGGCCCGACAGATTGCTTGATGGCTGCCGAAAATTTAAGATGGACATTAGAAAGGAATAATCCGCAAATACCTGGCCTGGGTTAGGTAGCGCCATCAAGTTTAATTCACTAAGCCTCAAGCGAACGCCCGCGCTCGTACACCTATTGTTCTTTATTTGTGTCTGTGATTACCAAAGTCAAAAGGTTGAGAAAGAAAACTAAAGAATAATGAAAAATAAGAACGAAGATATGCACAGAGTCACAGACAGACCGACATACTTATAGATACTGGCGTCATAGATGGATTGAATACTAAAGATCATTAACATTTAGATAAATAAAATACTCACGCTAAAGAGGGATGATGATCCGTTCGTGTAGTTGTTGGTCGCCAGCGGCGGCAGTGGCGTCGAGTATGTGTTGGTAGGGATGCGACCACCACTGTACAAGAAAACATGCTGTGTCAAATTTAAATATAGGATAACAGTAAGACTGCAGGAGAATAATAATAATAATGAAGATCTACAACAAAATATGAAACTATCAAAATAAACCCGTGATGGATTAACAAGGTCAACTCACGGGGGCACGGTGACAGGTTCAAGGTTGGGCGCGGGCGGGTTGTTGCGTGCGACGAGCTTAGCGTGGATGTCGCAGTAAAGCTTCCCGTTCAGGTTGTAGTAGCCCTGGTTCTTGAGCGAAGAGCCGCACGTCGAGCACTTGAAGCACTCCACGTGCAAGTTCTTGTCCTTGATGCGCACGAATACGCCGCTAATACAGAAAACACTCGTCAGAAGACAGCGGGGAACAATTTGTCAGACAATATGGACGATGCAGACTAATATAAGCATGAAGATCAAAGTGTCATAAACAATAACAATGCTTCATTGAATAAAATATTGGAATTCTAATTGGAATATATACAGATGTAGAGAATATACATTTAATTCTATACTGGTTACTTGCTACAAACATGCTCACCGACTTGGTCGTGCGTATCCACCAATCTGCCACGCTACATTACATTGGTGCTCATCTAAATAATATGAACAGCGAAGTGAGGACATGCTGAGTGAAGATATAGTGGCGTTGACACATTATTTCATTCTGCCTAACTACTAAAGTATGAAAGTAGGTATAGATGAAGACAATTAATTAATGAGTAATGAATTGAACTTTTTAGCACAAATATCGTGACGAGAACGGGCTAATGAAATGGAAAAATAATCGTTTCGTTAAAACACGATATGTGTACTAACTTACATGTCACGTCTCCTTGCGATGTCGTTTCGATATATACAACATAAAGAATTGGGAGGAGTCGCAACAAGAAGGAATCACATCGAATTATAATTAATCTACACGAATAGAGCTAGTGCACAGGTCGACACGGTCGCAAACACGTCAAGACATTCAGTGGGACGTCGCTTACATAATGTAGCGATTACAGTCGGAGCAATAAGGAGTGTCGTTGACGACGGGGAGCGCGTCGCGCGGCTGCGGCAGCGCCGGCGCGCCCAGCGCGATGCGGCCGTCCGGCAGCACCTCGTGGCAGCCCATGGGGATGCTGGGCCGGTGCGGCGGCTCGGGCGTCAGCTGCTCGCGCGGCGTCTGCGTGCCCGCGCACACGCGCGCCACCGGCGGCGGCGGCTGCGGCGTGCTCGTGGCCACGCGCGGCGTGCGCGAGCGCGAGCGGTGCGTGCGGTGCAGGCTGCACGGCGTGCCCGCGCGCGCCACGCTCGCTCTCGAGTAAAAGTGAGAAGGCTCTGCTGGCCCGCAATATCGGGTTATTTCTATTCGCAACTCGATCATATAACTTACCAGGTTACCCAAAATTCCGTTGATCGAGAAATCGCAAAAATATTTCTTGTATCGAAACCTGACTCCGACCCTTAGCTGTCAGAAACTCAGAACCCTATGCGCAAAATGGAATTTAGCTTGCGATATGTGCTACCGTGTCGGCCCGCGCTCATCGTCCGACTTACGTGATGAGTCTTTCGCACTCCTCGCAAATGTTCTGTCCCGGGGGCAAGCCGCCGGTGTTGTTGACGGGCGCGTCAGGGCGGGTGATGGGCGCCTGCACGTGGCGCAGGCCGCTCACCGGCGCGCCCGACCCGGACGTCGGACCCACCACTTGCTCGACTACTATGCCAATAATTTCATTAATTTCGACATCTACTTTTTCGCCGTTACAGTTACTTTTAATAATGAAATCTCCAGATTAAAAATAAATCCATTATCATTAATCTTCAGATAGAATGTTCTTTCTTTTTTAATTTTCTTCTGACTACCCTTTTGAATTTGCAGTGATGTATTAAGCATTTTCAGAAGACGGATAAGTATATTCAAAATACAGCCCTTTGGTACCCAATAACTCATACAATTTCGGCCTAGATGATACTGAACCGTAATTCAATTTTAAGTTACTCTAAAGATGATTCTGTGCTTGTCTTTTATAGGTGTAGCAAACACTGTCAAATGTGTCTGAAAGTTACGTAACGCTTAAGAATTATGAAGCTGTGCTAATGTTATAAAGATGGAAAGAAGAAGATCCCTTATACCTGGCTCGGGATCGTTCTGTTCTTCTTGCAGAACCTTGAAAACAGCGCTTTTCTCAGCATCGTATGTCTTCTCGTTCTTCTTAAAGTTCACTCTGTCAATTATAAATAACATTGTATTATTCGACAACATAGATTGATATTTAAATATTTAGTTATGCCTACGTAATTGCTTATTTATCAGTCGATTGTAGGATTAAAACATAAGTTAGCAATGTTATCAGACAGTTTCAAAAATGGGACGGGACATCCTAGGACCGTTGTCGATATACAAATTATTCTAATTCTATGCTTTTAAAACGTAGGTTCTATACAAATCACATATAGAAATAATTTCTCAATTTACTCATTCAAAGTATCGTTAGGTAGCTCGTGCTAACTTAGTGTTTCAAAGAAATTATGAAAGTGGAACTTTAAAATAAAATCATTCTGACAGATAAAAATTTACTGTACTTATAAGGTGCATTGCAGGAAGATGTAAGTTTGGGAATTGTTGTTGGTTTAGGAGGGTTGCTCTTCGAACTATAGCGGTACGTGTTGAATGTGGTCAGTGGTCATAATAACAGTGAAGTCTTACCCGAGAACGCCTCCCGCAAGGACTTCAGTCTGCGCCGACAGAGTCTCCGCGATCGTTTTGTCGCTGTACATGTTAACTGGAGTGTTGTACTGTTTGTTCACTATGCTCTTTACGGAGTCGTTGCCGTTCATCTGCAACCAACAAAAAGCACTTATTAACTGCGGGATCTAAATATGATATCCTAAGATGAATAATATGTATTAAGTTGGCTTTCTGCTGATCATTCGTCCTCTTAACCTTATTTTGGTTCGACACAGCAGACATCTAAATGTTAACTAATTTTCTAGCTACGTCATATCACACAATAAGATATATTATAGTGAACTTTCGAAGATACTTACGTAACCAAAAGGCTTGGCGACATTGTTGTGACCAGATCCGAAGGCGCGCGATGGTTGCGGTGTGGCCTTGAGAGAGGTGTTAGTGACGAGGGTTGGAGTTCCGCCAATGGATCTTGCGCCAGGTCTTGGCAGGCTACCGGTTGGAGTCACGGTAGGACGCCAAGTGCCACCACCACTAGAAGATAAACAAACAAAGATTTCTTAAGCGACTGCAAAAACATTAAGTAACTTTTAAGAAAATAATATCAATAGATTTAGTGACGTGATTTACAGAATGTTTGCTACTAATGAATGAGAGTAGCCGGAGATCAAGTTGAGTGATCGATGTCCGACAGATTACAGTCAAGGAATGAAAAGGTCATAGAGAGCACATCTTTTTAGAAGGATTATGTACCGTTGTACGGTGAGCTCAAGGTTGCCTCCGGCGGCGCGGATGGCGTCCTGCGCCTCCTGGTGTCTTAGCAAGTATACGTCGGTGGTGTTGACGCGGATCAGCGCATCGCCCGCTTGCAGACCAGCTCGCTCAGCTGCGCTGCCACCGTTTACCTGGAGACAAGAGACAAACAAAATAAGACTGCTGTTTTGCTTCTCAAACAATAAGATCTGTAAGGTCCTTTTAACCTAATTCGGATTAATAATGCCGTCGAATCTTGGCGAGTTTGAAATTAGGCTCTGCGAATTTTACCGCTTGAAATAAAGGTTTAAAAAAAATACAATACTAATAACACAGTTTTTAACAGCAATAACATATTTTTTTTTAATTATTCATCATTTTTTTTTATTTGGTTGAGATTAATGTACACTGTTTTACAGTCATCGTTCTTTTTACCTCTTCGTTGTAATGTTAGTACCTACGTGACAATTTATTGGATTACCAATTGCGTCAATCTGTTATACGGAAAATGTGTTAATAACAATTCTAATTTTATCCTACTCGAGTTGTTGACGTTGTTTTAATTATTTACCTTAGGTATTTATTTATTACCTAGAAATTCTAGAATAGAATGAGCCGTTTTCATGTGTATATAGGTATATTCATGTAAATATATTTTGGTAGATGCTATTTAAATAGTAGGTACCTATGTATTGAGATGTTATGAATTTATAATAAAATGAATATGCTGTATGTATATATACCTGCGTTAACCTGTAGTAGGTACCTTCAATTTTATATGAAACGACAAGAGTGAGCGGGGAGCGGAGGGAAGCTATAGTGATGACGTCAATATGAGATCGGCGCAGGCGCAGCTTGTCTGGATCGTTTTGTAAAATGAATGACAACTTTTTGTCTTCATTTAGAACTGACGTAATAAAAAATTTAATTAATAAAACTAATACCATACGCTTAACGCTAGTGTTATAATGTTGATATTTTAACAAAACAGTTGTTCAATTGAATGCCTACATAATGCGTTTGCTTTATTAGTGCCATTTTTAATGATTAAGTAAATCATATTTTTAAGTAGGCAGTTCTTTTTACCATTTTTTTTAAATTTGCAACTAAGCTACCGGTACGCGGCGGTCAGGGCTTCAGAGAGAAGTAGAAGTAGGTGCCGCTTTTTGAATTAAGCCCTTGATGCAACCGTTTTAGGTACGCGACCCTCCTAAAGAGTTGGTCGAGGCTCCTGGCTATTAAGCCATTGGCTCACACGACTATCGGTACAATGATCGCCCAATCCACATCCCACATGTCGACAATCTCGCGAGCCAAGTCAAATTTACTTGATTTACCTATTATGTTAAATCATGTTTATTGTTATGAATCCCAAGTTCACTTTTTATAGAGTTTTCCATCTTATAATATACAACCAGGTAAGTGTTCGAAATAAGAACATTTTTCGAAACAAGCCTTCGTAATAGTTTCTTAACCTATACAACGTGTTATGTCAAATGCGCAAAACCTGACAAGAGTCAGTTCAGAATAGAATCAATTTAACCACTTTTAATATAGGTCACATGTGTATTTTTTCAAAAATCTACATTAGAAATGTTGCCCTGTCTATTTGTTAATAAGTCAAGCTATCAGGTGCGCAAGCTTGCCAAAAAAAGGTAATCGAACTCTAAAGGTTGTCGTCCAATTTAAATTTTCTCGTACGCGGGATAATAATAGTTCTTATTATAGAATTGGCAGTAAAATTAAAACAGCACATAAAATCTCTACATGACTTTTTTCTCAGTATAAGGTCAATTGAATTAAAAAATAATTTGGGGTGTCTGATGTTTTGCGCATTTAATGTTACACGCTGTATAAGAAAATGCGGATACATTTCGTCAATCTAAACAAAACGAAACAAATAACATGATTTGTTGTATTTCTGTGAATGGTAGTCAGGCACTTTCGGTACGTCTCGCTTTCGTCTTTATTGCTTACCGGCTTTAATATTTAGTTTAGTGAGCTGAATATGCGTGGCACAGTTTGACCAATGTCAAGTGTATAAATAACTGCATACAACTAGGCTAAATTCCACCTCATGTATGTTTATACATTCCGGAGAAATTGAGCACATATGAGATAACCAATAGCTACTCGCAGAATACTTAGTTAGATACATATTGGAACAAACGAACAATGCTGAGATATTCACGACGAGAGAAATGTATTGAGCTAAATAGAACATTATTAAAGCTAATAATTATGAATATTAATTATTATGACTGACATAAGCTGTGCTTTATAACGACTTTACTTTTTAAGAAATAAAAAATATATATATTTATAATACAATACTATGAAAAGGTATTCTAAGATCCAAGTATACATAAACTCACTCAGATAATTCAGGACTAGATACTAGATTCTAAATTTAGAATTCCTGAAATACCTACACATTATCACCCGGGAAATTATTTAAATACGAAACGTCGTTATGGGGCCGAAAAATAAAATATAGAATTCGCCTATCTATATTGTGGAAGTATGATGGGTACACGAAATAACATGCAAACCCCCACAAACAGTCGCTCCGTTTCACCCAACATTGAGTAGGAGCTCAAGTACTCACACACGGCACTTATCCCCTGTCTAAGTTTTTATTCATACTTATTTTTCTTTACAAACTTTTATTTTATATTATAATGTACGTACCTTCTTTTATACATTAGTATGAAACAACTAAGAGTCGGACAACGCATCATTATAGCTGGCTGGCTTTAAGTTGCATTTTTTCCTGTTTTTGTTTTTGTCTCAAATATTTTTGTATTATTATTCCATATATTTACTTTATTACCTACTAGCGACCCGCCTCAGCTTCGCACGGATGCAATGCTTATATTAAATATATTATGCAAAGCATGTATTATACATATAAACCTTCCTCTTTAATCACTATAGGTAATCTATTAAAATCCGTTGCACAGTTTTAAAGATTTAAGCATACCTAAGGACTGGAAGTGACTTTGTTTTATACTATGTAATGATTATTTACAAAATGAATTTTAAGTTAGTAATTATATGTAAAAAAAAACTAAGAATATAAAAAAAAAATTTGCCTACGACATCAGAAGCAAGGTCTGTTTTACCGATTCTCTATGGTTTTACTAGTAGTCAGGGGTTCTTGAGAGACGAATCCACTAACAGCCTGCTACCGCCTTGTCCACGATTAACCCGCTTATTAAACTGTTATTAATTATATGTGCTGAGTCGTTAAAAACTAATTTATCTTGGCGACATTTCGATGAACAAATTAACAGTTTAAAACTATTAACTACGCAATAAATTGTTGTCTTGCCGAAACAAATGCGTAATTAATGGAACACTGTCAGCTGTTAATGTTTTAAGGTGTCTGACGGTACTGACAAGCCATGTGTAAGTTAGGCAACAGATAGGTAACTACTCCACTACTTGTCCAGGGAGCGATGTTAACATATAATGGTTTTAAAACGTAAAAACCATAGTAATAAATCGGCACATTACCTAACCATGCTTGTATGACTCATCAAACTGCACTCGATGGCTTATCTTTATGAGTATTTTCACTGCTTTGGTAGGACTACAAGTACTCACTATTACTTATTCTGTGCCATAAATACAAGGAGAGGTGTGGCTGTATTAGTTCTAGGTTTCGAATGAAAATATTAGGAAACTATTATTATCTACTAGGTACGATATTACCTATACATACACCGTTAAATCTTGATCGTTTTAATCCCTTGGAGGATCGATTCAGTACATGAAACCCTATCGATTGGCAAAGTTAGAATAAAAAAACAAAGTACTTTTTTTTAAAACTAGAATTAATTTACGCATGTTCTAAATTGATTTCTTTAAGTAAACGTCAGCTGGGCGAGTTCAATGACCTGTAAGTAGTTAGTACGCAACGACCAACAACTACCTACAAGGTCAATGACTCGTTTACTTAAAGAACTTAATTTCGTAAATGCGTATATTAATAAGAGATTTAGAAAAAAAGTACTTTATTTTTTTATTTTATCTTCACAAATCGATAGTGTTTCATGTACTGGATCGACCCTCTTCGGGATTAAAACGACTAAAATTTAACGGTGTATAATCAAAGACATATCTTAGAACAACCGCTGGTTAATATAGATTTTATCATGTGCAAGTCTGGTGCATCATAAAAAAAAACTTACACTGATAATATTGGTAAATTAATTATTCCACCGAATTACACGTACCATTTTTATTTTTTTTAGAACTTAATAGTTGCATTCGAAGCGGTGCAACTCAAAAAATACCTGAGCATCAGTTTGTACAATATGATTTTCTGATTTGGTAGTTATTTCTTTATAAGTATGCATAATACTGACGTAAATCCATTGGACACAGGCACCTACCTAGATAATAATGATCGCGTCGATAATGTTTCAATTAATCTCACAATACACTGATACGATTCACAATCATTCACGCACAAACCACAACAACAACTGGCAAAAAGTGACGCATCGCGATGTATTATAAGTTGTCAAGACATTTTACTGATTAACCTTCCACCCCCCACCCCCCGCCTCTTCAGGCGTCGGGCCATGTTTCCTTCCGCTTAGTTCACTACCGGTAATTGGCAACTTGACCCTACCTGCCAAAGAATTAATTTTATAGATCTGCTACATACATGGCGATGCCAGACACATGCCTCGCAATAATTTGCGCGCGCAAAAACTGGCATTTCGAGAGGGTCGCTAGCCAGGTGGAACTGCATACCACCTTGCCATTGTCCGGTCTATATATTTTTTGTTGGGTCGTTTCATAATGTATGTAATCATTATGTCAATATTTATGTCATCTGAATATTTATTTTATATTTATGATAGGTTGATAACGAGAAAAATGGTTTACTTATTGTAATTGGATATCTGGTGAACATTTAAATGCTTAGTAACCTACGCTTACAAAGCGAGGAGTGGCTTTGATTTTGACTTGTTAGTTTTCTTCAATAGGATTATAATATCGTTGTATCTATACAGCTCTCGTTCCTTCAATAGAAAATTATATCTTCCGGGTCAATAGGAATTCACAAGAGCCTAATGTAATTTTAATTTTCTTTGTGCTCCGTCTTGATAGGTACTGCCAATCATCTACACTAATATAATAAAGAGGTAAAGTTTGTTTTTTTTTGTTTTTAGGAGGTAATCTCTGGAACCACTGGTCCGATTGGAAAAAAATTAGCAACAATAGAAAGCTACTTTACTCCGGAGTGACATAGGCTATATTTTATGTACGCGGGCGAAGCCGCTGACAAAAGCTAGTAGAGAACATAGTTGCAGTTTCTAAATATGTTGCAATAGTTAGTTTTAGAGCTTTTGAAGCATACATGCACACGTGCAGTGTGTGAGTGTCCTCAGAGCGAGTGCGGCGCCGCACGCGCGACTCCCATATACGGCAACAGGAGTACAAGAACAAGAAATTAAATGCAGTCCGCCGCCCCGGCCGGCCAGCCCCGGTCGAGGCCGCGCCGCATTATGTTCTCTTTATTGTCTTCCATTCTTCTCTCGGAATACGCAGCCGGTAAACACGACTTGCACGATTATCAATCCTTTAATTTTTATTTAGGGCTTGTCTTTGAAACTTAACTTTGATTAGACGTCTAACGCCTTTTTTGTAATTTGTTAACGATTTTGCCTTTAACCAGGACTGCACTCCGTAGCGTGGTCTAAGATAGATGAAGATTAGAGTAAGTAGCTATGTAGGTAAGAGTATTTTCCTGCATTTTCCCTCTTGAAAATATTGTGATGGCACTTGCCCAAGTTTTAACAACCGACGTGTTAATCTGCCCGTCACCTACTCACCTCTAATATCTTCATTGCACTTGACACTTCAACATCTAAAATAAGCAGTGTGTCAAGAGACTGATGCGACGACGACCGTGTAATTTATTAGCATTAGTCATTATTATTGGAACTGGCTATATTAGTTTAAACAGTATTTTTATATAAATAGCAGCACCGACAGTATCGGTAAGGTCTCATCTATTTATGTACTATGTATTCAAATTTCAATTCCTCGTATCTTATCCTTTAGAAACCCTATTTGAGCGCATATGGCATTTATCGCTAGAAACCAGTGTGGTATGTAATTAGAATAGACAAATAGCGATAATCCACAGAAGGCGTTGTTGTCGTTGGTCGCCGTTCCAATTTCAAAACAAATCCCTGCCAGTACGTGACTCAGATTGTGTTCCATATAAACGACAGAACCCGAATAGTTATGCAACAGCCAATGGCCAGCAAGCTCTACGCGATTCCGGTTAATAAGAGTGAAACTGGTACGTGGCCGTGGACATAAACACATCAGCAAAAAAGAAGGATTGCTGCCTTAGAAATAGTCTTCATTATAGGTAGTACATTGCTCTAGAATGCAGCACGATTTTAAACAGTTCAACCATCAAACAAAGCTATCATATTCCAGATTAATGTTCACAGTTGTTCCTAATTAGGTTAAACATTTAGACAATAGCTTTACGAGCTTTTGTTACAACTATATTTGGCTTATTCATTGCGCTATGAAACAACCTAACCAAAATACTTAATTTTAATAAGGTGCAAAGACCTATAAAACCTTAGTTACGCTTGACTTGACATGCAATTTAAATTGAAACTTGTCTGAATAAGATTAAGTTAAGATTATCTTTCACAAGCCCTCGTAAGAAACCTTTGAAGTTTATTGCGCACTACCTATAAAAATATATAATTTAACCGTGCAAATATCCAATTTCAGCTTAATACATGAAGGCCAAAACGGGGTTACCCGTATAATTTTCTTTCTTTGTATCCAAGCGTAAACAAAGCAGTGGCGGTCCCTTCATACAAGCCCAAAAGCCCGGCATGCCTTACTAAAATGCTCGATAAGAATCAATATCAAACCCGAACAATTTAAAAGTTCGCGCGCTTAATTCTTATCAAAATAACACAAAGTATCTACTTAGGCCCGCCCGCTTCATTACACATCGCGATTGTTCGCGCGCTTCGCTTACACTCGGCACTATATATAGCTATCTCGCTTACACTTACCGGCTTTTACCGGGCTTTCAATGTCTCTTTCGCACTCATAGCGATGTGCCGTAGAAGTACTTAGGACGTTTTGCGTCTACAAATCGATCAGTATTGAAGATTTAAGCCGGGATTGCGCATGAAGTTGACCGCGCATGCGTGACCTTGTCAGTTTGTTACACTTTAGTGTTGCCGTTTTAGCAACGTTGTGAGATCTTGGAGATTTTTAACGAGTTTGGAGACTTTTTTAAGATTTAGCAACAGTAAAAACTAGCGACTTTTTAAAAAACGAAATTAAATATTCAAGCATTAACTTAAAAGTAAAAAAAATGCGACATTTAGCTAGATTTTTCATATACCTGGCGACTTTTTTTGCCTAAATGACAACACTACAACTTTGCGTAAATAGTTTTTGACACTCGAGTGCAACTAACTTCAGTTTTATTTGTTTTCTTAGTTAGTAAGTTTTTTATGTGTTTTCTTAGTTTTCCCAGTGTTATATGTAACTGTTTTGGTGACTTACCTACAACAATGGAGCTAATTGTACCTTGTGAGGATTTAAAATGCGTTCGAGTTTTGATTGGCGAAGATAAGGTAAAATCTTTAAACTTTGTTCAGAAAAAACAGTTAATTTCTTCATTAAAACCGACGCCTAATCTGTGTATTTCTCAGTCTAGTAAATCGCATAAACGAAAATTTAATAGATCAGTGTATACATATATAAATTACTCATATTTTCCTACAGAGGGATTAGATCCATTATTTGACATTTATGCAAACTATTTCGACAAAAAAACAATAAAAAGTTAATTGATTTGCCTGTATTCTAGTCCTGATCTAAAAGTTCGTAATGTTTTGGAATTAATTGATTTCATTCATGAGAATAACCTCGAAAAGATGCCTTTCCTGAATTGTTAAAATTAGTGTATCTTGTTTTAACTATTCCGGCTGTAATGTAATTTAATCATTTCAGAAAGATAGACAATTCCTATTAAAATATAAATAATTAATTTAAATACCTTTTTATATTCTATGTAGGTATTTTTTTTAATTTTGCTTTGGAACTTTCTGTTTTGTTTTTTTTTTTTATCTGTTACCTGTTCGTCCTGTTAGGAAGCAATCAACTACTTACCATAACTTTGTTTCCTCAAGCAATGAACCAAATCAAATGGCTTTTTTCAAAGCCACCGGAGGTATGCAATTGCTGATATGTTTATTATATTCAATCTAGTACTAGCATGCCTTCAGTGAGTGAAATTTAATAAAAAATAGGACAGAAGATTGATGAATTCACTTTTAATTTATTGTATCTAACCAGTAGTTTATGAGAAAATTGCGATGATCCATACGTAGGTACTTACATACTCAATCCAAAACTGAACTTTCTTTTTTTGAAATTGGTTAAAATTTTTGGGCTTGCCTTATATTGAAACCCTAGGCACGCCACTGAAACAAAGCACAGGAAAACAAATATGAAACTTTACGCGGTTAAACCTTTATGACCGGTTTAAAAGGATGGAGGTCGAATATTGTTTTTATACTCAACATAAAACGAATATAATATACCTACGAATTACAATAACACGGCACCTAACTGAAAATCGTTTATTGTTGGGAAGCACCCGAAGCGAAGCACTAACATTATGTGTGGTCATAAAACTTGAAAAATATGGATCATAACGTTATTTCACAAAATTTAAATCACTGCGAACTTGCAAAGAACTTATAACAATGATTTCAGAATCCAGACCAAAGCTTGGTCTTAGTGACTGTTTCTCAACTTATTGTGGAAACATACCATTTAATAATGTTAAAAAAAAATGTGAACGTGACAAACCATTACAATGACAAGCCCGCATTTACCGCCACATATAAGTGCCATCATGCCATGCTTGAAGAGATTTTAATTCATGAAATCATAATTGACATTATACAAGTTCAATAAACTGGCGAACATGATTTGCATGACATCTATTTAGCTAAACACAATCACAGAACATGATTAGAGTAACGCATGAACATGAAGAAGTACCGTTGGCATCGGGCAGGCCAATACGATCGTTTGCTATCTACTTATTGACATTGCTAAACGTCATACCGATACGGTCAAACGGTTCATGGCGAAGATAAAAAAATCTACAACGATCTACTCTTTGAAATATATTATACGCTATAGCTTATGTATCGATCTTTCCCATGCTACTCGTACTCGTTTTATTTTGTACTTTCATCGTTGGTAGGATGAAAGTATAAAATAAAACTAGCACTAGCTGTTAAAGGGTGGTCCCTAATAACAGTGTTCGCAATATTTATTCCCATTCCTAATAAAAATATGTCTCGCATACCTATTGTCTTTTCATTGTGCCTCTAATTACGGGATTCAAAAGGTTAAACTAAAAAAAATGTGGGGATCACATACCTACATACCTGAAACAAAATATCTGCACAGGACATACGGGTTCATTAACATTGAATATTTCAACTCCACATATGTAGGTTAGGCTAATATTTTAATCGTGATGCTTTAATCTTGTAGTATATATTCATTCGTTTACTGCGCTGATATTCAATGAATATGAATATCACTATAATATTAATCACAGGTCAGTTTCACATGACTCCACCAACATTTGCTACTGTTGTCTGCAATTTTGCGTGATCCTTTCGATTTAACAAATTATATCAAAATTCAACCATTATCAAACTTATGAAAAACGTTTTTCAATTATTAAATATAAAACGTTTTTTCAAAAACATAATATATGTACACAAATATAAAAGTGTTATAGGATTTTCCTAATATGTTTTGTTAGTTAATGACGAGTGTCAAACAAGCTTCAACGGGGTCAGGTAACAGTTAATGAGTCGGTAAAAGCTCCTTCGGATAACTAATCGTGCATTAACAATGTTTCTTGTACTGATACATACTAAAGTAGACCTGCTAACCTGGCTATATGGTAACTAACCAGTTTGTTCATTTTAACATATTGAAAAAGATTTATCTTATTCATTTTTGGGAGTGTTAACAGTCAATATCATTAAAATTGTGATGTCTAACAATATTGTAATCCAAGTCATTCTCATTGTGCCACCAAATGAGGATTATTATATGGGTATATTTATAAAATGTGACGATTTTTACCAAAAACCCTTCAATATTTATTTTAATCTCCAATTGACAATGGCTTGGAAATCGATTATACCTACATAGAAATTGACGCGCAAGCACGAGGAAAATACTAGGAGATAAGTTAGCTTTCAATTTGGATGGATACCTATAAGAGTAGTGAAAACTAAAGAATCGATGGATGGAAATGAGATAGATGATATAGCTAAACATAGTGCAACTACTAATATAGCGACTAGTAACAAAAAAGATGTCATGTTGCAAATATATTGGATAAAATGCAAAAGAA
The DNA here is from genome assembly GCA_029852875.1 of Mythimna loreyi. NCBI lineage: Eukaryota > Metazoa > Arthropoda > Insecta > Lepidoptera > Noctuidae > Mythimna > Mythimna loreyi. The sequence continues at coordinate 15,165,997 of CM056782.1, read as the reverse complement.
TGATGATGATATTCAAGCTCTCCACATAAATCTACTAATCGAAAGCTTTCTTCGGTATTTTAGTTTGCCATATCTTTTAGCTAAACTATGCATATGTATGGACCATAAAGACTAATAAATATAATGTGAGTTTGATATTCTACAATCATCTAAAAATAGGATGAATTCAAATGCATGTCTATAATAACAGGAAACCGATGTAGGACAACGCTGATGGAGTTACGTAAGGGAATTAAAATTGTTTATTAAAAGGTCTTACGTTAGAATACTTGTTATTTTTAAGAGCATATGTATATTTTGTATGTCTATTCTTATAGAAACGTCGGGTGTCGCCTGGTTATCGTCTCCGTCGGTGCTCGCTGCCCGTCCGACGCGCGTGGGAGGACGAGAGCGAATATCTCTACGAGCCTGTGGACTTTGTGGTTATAATCTCTTATTGTTATATTAAAACGAGATCAAAGATATAATCATGTCGACTTTCATTGCAGCCATTCATTAAATTAATAGTTTCGTGTTTAAAAGCGATACCGGACCCATTCTTATATTCATTGTGAATTTGTGACTCATTATTAACATTTCATATAGTAGGTACCACTTCCATAATTAGTAGCTATGCACTGGGTATAGACTAGACCGCTTTGTGAGCATTATTTAAAGTGAATTGGAATACACTCGATCTTATTAAATGAGCACCAGACAATGAGCAAGGCCTCCAGGCTCTTGGCCATTTAATTTTCTTCGCATTTTAATCTGCGCGATCAATTTCGCTCATCCAAAAAGTAAAAGTGCCTTCATAATAAAATAGCCTCAAACTTAACTCTGCATCTTAATTTTATAAATTGTACATTTTTCTGTATAGGTATCTACCTACCAGATTAATTGGTTCTATGTTCATCTTACTATTATATTTGTAGGTTGTGATTATACAGCTTTAATTACAAACATTTACTAGTTTCTTGACAAGATATTGTTACAAATAGTTCGGGTTTAGTACCTTCTGAACGACGAGGGGTGTGCCGAAGTCTTTGCCGCCCTGCAGACGGAAGCCCAAAGGCTGCTGGTCAGCTTTGTTCAACCGCACAGTTATCAACTGTGCCATCTGTCAATAAAACATAAACAACACATTAGTATAATGTAAAAACAGGTCATTTTAATAGTCTAATCATTTTAATCCTCATTTGGTCTCTGAATGCCTGTAATGATCGCAATCCCGCTGGCCCAAATACGCGGTGAACAACCATTTCTTTATCTCATTTTCTGCTGAGATGAGCCAAAAACACAAACCAATTTATGGCATTGGCAAAGATCCGTTTGAGTTTTAAAACTCGACACGTATACTTTAGACATGCGTCAGGCAAAAGTCATTACCGTTCCCGAAAGAATGGAATTGGAAAGTGCGTACAAATAATGATGAAGTAATCTGCTGTACCATTAGCCTGGCATTTGATCGACCCAATTGAAGATTTATTTTCTGTCGGGCCCAGCCTCACTGACCGCGCACTGTAAGTATGCAGACATCTTGCGATCTATTTTATCTTCGATCAAGATCTAAGTGCAAACCAAAAGACATCAGTGAAAGGAGGCTGAGAGCGAAACTCGTTTATTTATACAAGGAATAAACAATAATCAAATCATTTATCGATTTTCGGAGGTCTTAGATTTCTCTGCGTGATATTTTAAATTTGATTAAAAAAGCACCGATAACATCGCAGTTCTCTAATGCTACATTCCTGCTCTATGTTGTGTGAATAAAAACGCTGAACGATACACATCTGTACAAGGTACCGTACTTTATTGTGTAGGAGAACCTTTCGGTAACAATACCAAGATCATCTAAAACAGAAGTACCTAATGTGCAGGAGTGTTATAATTAGGTAGGACCTACCTAGATGCGCATTTAATAATTAAAAGAGCACAAACAATTGTTTACACATGAAAATGATACTTAATACGCAAATCGACTTATAGGCGGAAAGTTGGAGCCTAGGCACAACAAGCACAAGTAGTCAATGTTGTCATCGTATCTAATTAATCTTTTGCCCTCTTGTCGCAATCAAGCTTAATTAATTAAAAGATAAATGGCGGCTATGCTTTATGACTAATATAGGTATAAAATATTCCATAATATTAGGTAGGTACCTAGTGCAATTCTATTTTCGAGTTAACAACTTTATTCTACGACCGGCTAGCCCAGCCAGCATCCGTAGTTTTACGAGGAAGCTTAACATCGTCCGAAACTAATCGCCGCCGGTCACGTTCAGCAAAATGTCTTGAAAACAGAAAATGCCATAAACATTTTGAAGTTTTTTTTATTTTTGTTGTTGCCAGATCTTGTTGGCAATAACAAGTTATGTGGCGCGATTTATAAAAACAAACTTGTTGAAACTAAAAATAAAGTGCATGCAATTTATGCAATTGTTTTTTCAGTTGTGATTGTGACATTCCTCAGGCTTGTCCGCTGCATCGGCGCGGCGCCAATCAAGAGGTCGCGACACTCTTCAGCTGACACTTACGTCTTCATCAATTCGCTTCAATTCATAATAAAATGTGGTAAGTAACGAGCTAAACAAGCCGTTTGTTGTTAATGAAGCGACATTCAACCAACGATTTCACAATTGTAGAAAAATATTTGACATTGGCAAAGTTTTGCATAATTTCATCATTCTTTTTTTTTGAGGTAGGTAAAGGCTAAAGTAGTAACGCAGGTTTAGGTTGGAAGCGTGGTCGTATCATATTCATAACTGATCTTTGTCTTCTTCCTGCCCTTATCCCATATTACTTGAGGTCGGGGCAACACGTACATTATCTCATCATCAATACATTATCATAACTGATCATGTAAAAAAAAAGTTATGAAAAGCTTTACGCAGCTAATAACGTTTTTAGCTTCAAAGATCAATCACAAGGTTGTATTGTGGATATGCGTCATGCCACCATGACGTAAAATGTAAATAAATATCTACAACCAACGCATGAATAAGTAACCATTTTATAATTACAACAATAAAATTCAATAACCTATGTAGCATCGATGACTTATAAACATTATCTATGTAAAATTAAGTAGTCAAACCACGTAGTTAATAGAAAGATTATGTTCAGTTAGATATTTCAATAACATAAAACGAACTTATAATGGTCCGCTTCTCTCATTATAATTTTAAATAAGTTTGTTTTGTATTGATTTTCCTGCAATAATCCCGCATCTTCTCAGCATTGTTGTGGCTGCGTTTACAATGTCATCTCAAGCCTTTGTTCGTGATGGACGTAGTTTACAGGGGACTGCCTTATCTCAAGAATGCTGTATGATAATTTATTATAGCTTCTTTACGACTCAGACAGGCTTAATGTGTTTTTACATTTCGATTTTACTAAGCATTCCAGTAAGAATATACCTACTCGTTTAGACCTGTACTACTTATACCATATTATTAACAATACCTACCTAATTATTTGACAAAGGAAACCAGCTCTTTCCATTTAAATTGTTTTTTTTTTATTATTATGTTATTTAGTTTTTGCCCTAATAAAACAAAAATAAGTATTAAAAACAAATAGTACATTTTGATACAAATGGATTTAACTATCATATCGACCAAGACAGAAATCCACACGAACCACAAACAAGGGGGTCTTTGAACAGAGTGCTGCTTTTTACTTGCACTGCTGCTTTTTGTTCTACTTTTCACCTATATCAAACATTTTTCAATACATTTTTAGGTGTATTGTAGAATCTAACTAGTGCAGAGACGTTCCACATTCAGGTTAGCGCCATCAATGATTTTAGGTTAAATTAAAAAAAAAAACAGCGTTCTTAGTAAGTAGCTCAAAAATACAGATATAACACGTTGTTTGTTGACCGTACCTACACCCAACAAGCGATAAACAGATATGTAATTCAAACAACCAATATCAGATCTAACCACACAGATAGATAACAGTCATAATTTCTGCTATTTACCTACCCTATAGGGTCAATACTGTACGATTTCCGCGAATATTCTGCAGTAATTCACAGAAGTATCTATGTAAACATATTGTTCAATATATTTGACGTTTGATTTTTTCTTCGGATTGTTAGTCACGCGTGAATCGATGACGTCATGACGTCAGCCGTGCGATGCCTGTGAGTAACCACGAAAGCCCGCGTCCGCTGTCGGTCACAAGAGCGATTACCTCGGTATTTAGGTGAAATGGAGGCTTTGTGAGATGTTATGATTTCGCCTCCCGTGAAGGCTTACACGTCTCGACTGTTTTACGTTAGATTAAAAAAAAAATCAATTTATTTTCCCTCTATACAATAACTAGCACTTTGCTAGCGAATTTGTACGCTAGTAAGTGTATTATACCTATTTCCATAAAATCTGGTAGTTTAGATAAATTAATAATTATCTAGTCTTTATTATTAAAAAAAAAATGATTGAAATTTGTACAAAATCTCAATTTTATTTACCAAAGGAAAAGGATTCTCCTTTGTATAGGAGAATCTACTATGAAAAAGATTCTCCTTTGTACCTATAGGAAAATCTTTAACACCCCTAAATTGTTTTATAGGGGGAGTTTTGAAAAACATATACCGAATGAAAACCTTTTTTATTTACTTTGTTTAAATATTTATACTAAGTTTCAATAATATCAGGCGAAGGAAAAAAAGTGTTATAGGTACAGAAAAGAAGGTCCAATTTTCATAAACCCTTTTTTGCGGTCGCCTACAAGAAGTCTTTTGCAAAATTTCATGTTCCTAAATAGCAGATTTGACTTTACGTTGATATGTTAGCTGGTTTCTTTTTTATAAAAATGATTAGGTGCATAATTTGCTAGCAAAAATACTACTACCAAAATGATTTACATATTATAATTATGCCTAAAACACTTTCGGTGAAAACGTAGAAAGCAGGCGCGCAGGCTCCATACATCGGTCAAACAGTAAATCATTTTCTTCGCCAAATGAACGGAACCAGTTTTTTTTTAAACGGCCCCGCAAAGGTTGAAACCGGTAGTTTGAATCAATAACGTTTATATGTTTACATACTAACAATCGCTTATAATTGATTTTTAAAATATCTACGATTGTGAATGATTTTGATTAGTCGTTTAAGTAACTTAGGTACTTAAATGAGTAACTGGAACTTGCTGAAAACTTCTATAAAATACACAGAAAGGACCTAATCAACTTTATCCATACTTTTCTAAACTTTGATCACAGAGAAGTTGCAAGTTGCAAGAAGTGCGTAGATACCATTTTGTTTAGTTGCTTTCTGTTTGTAGGTTTACCTACACTATATAAATTGGAGGGAACTAAATGGTCCAAAGTTCAGCGCCCCAGAATATTTGCGAGCAATTAACTAATGAGGTATGCAGTTAATTTAACGAGTTAGTGACAAGTCAAATATGTATCGGATACCATGTTCTCAGTTCTCACACCTGAGCAAGCGCATGTAGCTTAGCGGGAACTAATGCGGGATGCGTGGGAGTCTCATTCCACAATATAAATAGAGTATAAATATACCGTACCGTTACTTGGAACATCCATAGATAACAAATTAATAAGGAGGGACTAAGTGTGGTGAGATCATTACCTATTTAAAAAATATTTACTAATCTTTAAAAGTGAAATATTTACGATATAGACGTGATGCCATTTCGTGTTGTAATTACAAAATATATACGTGTGTTCAACATTGTTTACTCAGCTGTGGCCTTGCGAGGTCGCGCTGTTGCCGACGCTTCAAAGGCTAAAAAGTCGATCGATATTGTTAATAAGTGCGAAACGATAATGTCGAGAGCGTGATCAATAAACCGCGTGGGTGTAGCTGCAGGGCGCAGCTTGTGCATTGGGTTGCGTATGAGACAAACGCATATTGCATGCCAGAGCAGTCCGGTCAGGCCCAGGCCGGCCGAGGTGTCGCAACGCCGTCGTCGGCTGCTGAACTATTCCAACCAGCTGACGCGACATGGCGCCGTCAACCCGCGCCTGCTGCTCTAGACTCACCGATGAATGATGTTGCATATTTATTCTATTCAATTACAATACACTATTTTTACTCATTATTCTGGCTTGCACACAGCCCTTGTGACCAATTTGGACTGCCAGGGGTTATTTTAAGTAATGTTTTCATCCATATATAGGTAGTACCTACGACGCGGCGCAAGAAATTGAAAGTGTTGAACCTACTACGCTACGGTCAATACAAAGAAATTGTTTAGTAATTTTGATATCTATAGTATAATAATTAATTTTAGGACAGTAATATGTTGATATTTGAAAATGATTGGTGCGTCTAATACAAAGATCTGCCTCAACAAAGTCAACCTTCCTTTTATCGCACAATGCGGGCTATTTACGTACTTTACATACATATATTTAAATCGTTATATGATTATTTTTGGTTGTTGCATGTAGGTTTAGATGGTTTTGTCTTTTGAATTTCACAAGTAGTTACCTACACTATACAAACAGGGTACCTCTTGATTGTCATCCCCAGTTGGTTTCATCGCGGTTTATCTTGTATCACAATTCTGTTAGGACCAGCACAGCATGTCGCCAGCTTCTATACTTCTCTATTCGACGTTAACTCAGTAGTTTTGAACCCCTTTCTAGCCAAATCATCTTTGACTCAGACTACCCATCGTTTCTTCGGTTTTCCCAACCATTGTTGGTTGGTACCCCCGTCCTTATTTATTCCCATGACTTTCGCAAAACATGCCTGTTGGTACCATGACAACCGATTTATCCCGTTTCTATTTTTACTTCATTATAACACGAATTGAAAAATTGCTATAAAATCGGTAATGTAGCAAGATTTTAGCGTATTTTTCGTTTGGTGTTTAAATATAGTTGAGCTTCGTGTTATTTCTGTGAGCGTGGTGTCGGTTGCGTCTTGCGTCGCTTGCGCAGGCAGGCGTAAACTTGGCACTAACACTGCCGGGGCGGCGGCTGTCAGCGTCGCTGTCGCACGTCGCTCCAGGATTTAACGCGATTTAACGTCTTACAGCTAAATATGAAGTAACTTGTTGTATAACTGTGTAATAATGTCAATAACCCCCAAACTGCAATGTAAAAACCTTGGTGCGTAAATATAGAGCGGTTACGAAAGAGTTGGCGGTCTGCCATCGCGTCGTTCGGACGCCTCACTGATAACGTACTTCACCAACATCTAATAACTTTCGTATTTGATTATCCTGAGATAAGCTACCTACACTGATATTTGTTTAGTGAGTTTATCTAAGTTCGTTACAGTAGCAGTTACGGGCTCATATTTTACAGCAGTTAATAAACACTCAATGAGTGTAGGTCTGTACAAAAAGTATGTAATCAGTTGATGAAGTTAACCAGGAAAGTGTCGTTTTGCGTGTTTCCGTTTTATTTGCTTGGCATCTCGTATTCCAATTTTTGTTATAAGGTTTATGGACGGAGAAAAGTTACGATCCTAATTCTCGTAGGTACTGATTTGAACTACTTGAGTGCTTATACCTACATAAATGACTGATGAAGGGTGTAACAAAAATTATGTGAGACGAAGAAGATAAATTGCAAAAATTTGGATTCATGTAATTCAGGCTAAAACCGTCTAAAAACACAACTTGCAACACTACGTAAGAAGGACTAAAGGACTACAGTTTTTAAAAGCAGGATATCTAACTAACATGTCTCCAAAAGGTGTCATAGTTTAGTACTGAATTGTGTTAATACATAACGACATCAACCAAGTAGTAAAAAACTAGGGTAAAAGTTTCACAGATTTAGGATTCTTATTCTTGCTTTCGCAGATTTAGCATTCTTATTCTTGCTTTTGCAGATTTAGGCTTTTGCGTTTACGGAACATTTGATTCGAATTATAACTGTATTTTTCGGAGTTCAAGAAAATATTAACGCGTTAAACAACAGCCTTAAGTTTATTACAGCTTAAAACTTCAGTGTTGTTTTTCAGAAAGTGGCCAAAACACTGTCGTGTTTTTTTTTTATATACGGCGTCTCCTGACATCTATCCAAGCCTCCACTTCAATGACGCGCATTTTCAAATACATACTACGTTATAAAATAAAAATAACATTCATTGATGCGAACTCCAAGTTCAATGTTATTGTGCTTAAAATACTTTACACACATCGCTACGAAATTACTTTTGTCATTGAAAATACTTAACGTAACAGCCAGGCGAATTTTTAGAATAGCTAGCTGTTACGTGCGAATATGTAGGCGGAGCCTCATGTCATGTGTCAAGATGAAGAGAACTTTTGGCAGACCACCAACAATATTAAACTATCTCTATCCAAGAATCTACGAAATTAGACGAGACCGTAACCATGAAATTAATTTACCTACGGTCATTATACGTCTACCTACATAATACAAGATTTTAATGAGTAAATTGTTATTTTGAATTGAGTTACAAAATTCCTAGAAATATCACAATATAGGATGAGAGTCACTAGTGGAACTACTTTTCCGTTTTCAGATGTGCTAACAATCTCACACATGATCTTGACACAGCGGCACAGATTCATTGCATTGTATTTGCAGATATCTCCTTACGAGCAGTTTGTGGTCATTCCGAGAAGTTACATACAAGTATGGGCTGATGTTGACGTCACCTCGTTCAACGCATATGAGTAACGAACGAAATAAATAGCCACATTATTGTTCTGGACCAATTCATATATCATCAAAGTATGTAGATATGAGTTGATCAAAACGGATGTGCACGACTGATCCCGGTGCCATATTGACATCTTTATGAATGACACACAATTCAGTCCGTATCCAGTCGACAACAAAAGTTTTATATAGCCCACATATAATACAAGTTACAGACACAAATAGCGAGAATATTTTCATAAAAAAAAAAACTTTAACGCCCCTTATTTTGAGGGTAGTTTTGAAAAACTCAGAATAAAGGTCTTTGTTATTCATTTTGATTAGGATTAGTGTCATGCCAAGTTTCAAATTGATTAATTAGAGAAATCGTTCATACAATGTTTTAAACCCATCGATACAGATGTAGGTACTACTTAAAACCCTCTAAATTAATCGGAATGGCTCTCTGGATTCATAATCTGAATTCATATATGATTAATACTGAAATACCACACAACAACAGTATGCTCCACACATTCTGATTTTTTCAGTCTATGATTTTCTCAAATAAATCATATAATACTGACATGCAATGATTCCGAATCTGAAAATTTAAGATATCATAACGGGCATATTCCCTTACCTGCATTTTAATAGAGCGATATACTGAAATTGGATAATGAATTGTTTCAGTTGACACTGCCAAAATGATATTAGGAGGTACTATTTCCTCTTCTTAGACATTTGTGGAATCACGAGACTACTGATCAATCTGAATTTAGTTATGTGTGTGGCAAGGTGCCGGAATTTAGATTATAAATGTTACATTATAAATCCAGAGGAATGAGGATTTGGAGGATTCCGGATGAATAAAGCCAACCTTACTATTTACTTTGGGTATTACGCCAAATTTCAAGTATTATTGACACACGGAATGAGATTTTGTATTTATAACGCAAACCCACTTTACATCCCATTAAAGTTTGAAATTCCACAATCTATTTCTTAGTTTCTGCTTACATCTTAGGAGGAAGCCCTGTGCTGTGCTGTGCAAAATGTCATGTTCCTAATCGCAGTAGTTTCGGCTGTGCATTGATATGTCAGCCAGTTCTTTTACTACATAAATAAAGAAACAAATTCTAAAAATTATAAAATCATTGTGTACCTACTGTAAAGTTAATGCTATGGATATGTGTATATGAATACCTAGTTTAAAATATCTTGTTTAACGTATAGGCCACGTGTACAAGACAACCTAAGCTCTACCTGAATATCTAATCACAATTTTCTACTATCATACTATGTAGACTCATCTAGTGAAAGTCTCATCAAATTTATAGTGCAATAGAATCGCAAGCACACACAAACAATGATCAAATAAAAAAACACTAAGTTCAAAGGTTAATGGGGGCTAATTGTGAATCGATACAAACAAGTTTTGTTTATGACCCACTTTAGAGATGGAAGCCGCAAACGCGTATTTTCATTCGACAGAGCAGTCGAAGATTCGTCTCAAAACACTTCACGAAAATTTACAAGATAGAGCAATAAAAAATATAATAATTTTACAAAAATTTTCTTCTTTTCTGGTAGTATTTTCTTTTTGGTATGTATAATTGGTCTATATGACGATAGCTTTCCGTTGATTAGACCAATTGTTTAAGTACAAAAGGCAAGAGAAATAAATTGTCATGACGGAAGACCTTATATGAAGGTTAAATATCTCAAGATTACTGCCGTTTTTTAAATTGATTTTTGTATGGAGAGAGATTTCCATCGTATACGAATTACGATACAATGAACATGAACATCCCATAGTGTATGATTATTATGTCAAAAGGCGAACTATTACTTTTGCGAACATTGAAAGATCTATTCAGACATTAAATCCTTTTCTTCGCCTGCACCTGAACGAGTTCACCAAAAATATTCGTGTAAAGTATAAAGAACACTTTGAACAACAAATAAAAATTAAAATATGCTATATGTAAATATGGCATCATACATAAGTTATGCGTAAAACTGCAACAGAACACAGTGATATAAAGGCGCGATCGACTATGAGTAATCTAAACCGTACCCACTAGCCAGACAGACGACCCTTATGATTCATCGTTTAAGACCCAAGGCTTAAGAAAACATGAAAATAAAAATCGAGGTGAGGAATGTCAGACAAATAAAAAATATTTGAGGATGTGAGTGAAGTGCCGAATGTTCTTCAAAATTTACCGATTGACCTCGATGAATCTATAGATACAATTTAATTTTAAAGTCCACAACATTTTAGCAAAGTTTTAAGTGACTTTGAAATTTAGACGATAGGAACTCTTTTTCAATACAAACAAACCGAACCAGATAAACATTGCAGTTGCCTTGTATTCCTGTTTCATGATAACAAAATACGTCTTAGTCTAAATAGAAAACAAGTTTGCTCTATCGATAAGTGAACTTGACATTTGCATGTAAATTGTTATGGAAAAACGTAAACAGAAGGTGTGAAGAGTATGAAAACACAAAGAAAATTGTGGAAAGATACGGTAGTTTAGATAATTCCTCAGTCCTATCAAGCTACGGTCATAAAATGGCGCCTATGTAGTAGATTACAATAATATAGGTACATATGGCCTTATTAGTCTAAACTCACTATTGCGGATAAATAATGATAGGTTATTAGTTAAACTCAACGCTCAACGTTAAAACCAGCCTTTTTTTCTTGGACTTCTCGCATACTATCTCAATTGATGATATCAATACTTATACGCTTTGTGCAAAAAATCTGTTGCTTCGTGATTTTTTGGAGGATGATATTCGTTATGCGCGTTTGTAAATAAAATTATGAGGTTGATATAAATTATTTAGTTAACGGAATTAATAATGATGAATTTTTATGATGACACATGCGCCTTGAACCATTTACTCGTACAATGGTGTCGTGTCTGAATTTAATTTTTCCTTCTATTGTCAACTTGAAATAAAACTTAAGCAAGTATTTTCCTTCAAATTCATTAATGACTCAATGCCTAGGTACGTAAATTAGTAGGAAATTGGTTGAGTCGAAACTTGGTCAAGTGGGACTGGTGTTAGATATTTAACAAACTGGTTATTTGTGACAGGAAAAATATAAATAAGTAAGTACATAGGTATATATATGTTTACGTAGATTTATTATTTATGTTCATAACAATAATGCTGATGATTTCATGCAATCAAAGGAAAAATGTTGCGAATACTGGTTTCATAAAACGGATAATGACCAATTTTACACAGATTCGTAAAAATTCAAAATATGGTTTCGGGATTTTGTGAGTGCTATGTTAGCATAGCACAGCAAAATCCCGAAAAGGAAAATACCGTAGTAAATTCTGTAGGTATACAAATCCTCAAGACAAGCTGTTAATCTACTTACTTCGAACCCGTTGTCATCTAATGATAAATGAAAACTACAATGATTATAAATTAAATCTTAAGATCATCCTCAATAACAAACGATCCTAAAGTTAATAAAAAGAAAACAAACAAAGCAATATTTCTGTCATTCTAGCCAATAGACACAGCTGAATGAAAGATACTAATTATCCATCTATTGTCACCGACCCAAACGGCAGTATTTAACTATTATCCAAGAATCATCTGGAGTACATACTAAGTACTTAATATAAAAATTATAAGACAAGAAATCCTAATAGTGATAAAAATAAAAACTTGAAATCGATTTCTATCCTAGAATACTTTTCGAAGTTCTTCAATTGTCTCGTTTGTCCTATTATTACCAACTTACTTCTTTTTGATATCATGCTTTCTGACGGGACACGGATTACAAGCTGCCGAGACTAACTAAGATATTTAACCGAAATACTCAAAGCATTAGAACTCGATGATAGGCACTAAGTCAACTCAACTTTAGCAACGCATTCGACAAGTAACACCTTGTCTACTCCTGATTGTAACAGCTGAACTTCTTAGCAGTGTCCAACTGTCCTTGGATCTCTTCTGGAATGGTTAGCATCTTATAAATCACTCACAGTTTGTAGTTGTTAATGACTATGTATCTTACGAATTTCATGTACGCTTTGGTGTCTCGGAAGGTTCGCACCTTGGCCTAGTTTTGTTTTTGCTATCTATTAATGACATCACAATTGTCTACGGCTGCCTTAATTCACCCATCATCGATGTTGTAAAGAAATCGGAACCGATGTTGGTTTTTGTGTAACCAAACACAAGACTTTTACTTAATTTAAGACCAGAATAGCATTGTTCAACACTACAATATGTGGTACGGTGCCGGTGGTTGGAATTTCATACACCAGTGTAGCCTGTAACCCGCTCTAAGCAGTTCATTTGCAAAGAGTTGGAAAGATTCCTATAACTTTCATTAACTTTCACTATCCATCTTGCATTTACATCTAGAGAAATAAGCCATGCTGTCCTTATGAATACCTAGTGTCTACATTGTAACAAAATTAAAAACAGTGTGTGACCGGATACCGGGTTTGTTAAGTACAGCGATTTAATAGAACGTAGCTTCTCAATATCACAAAACAAAACAAAAACATCACAAAATTGCTCCATATTTCTTTCTGCGCATCCTTAGTCCGAATGTGTTTTTGCAAATCATCAGACATCTATTTACAATATAATGTGTCACACCTACAAACCAAAAATTTGGCAGGTATGTTTCTTATAGGGTGTAGAAGTCCGCTAAAAAAGGATTTTACAAAAATTCCAAATCAAAGAGAGTAAACCGGGGACTGGCAGTTTGTTTGGAAAAACCGATTTTTACGCAGGCGAAGCCCTGGCATAAGCTAGTATTATATATACTAATATTAGGTATAAAGTTGAAGTGTTTTTTTTTTTTATTGAACGCACTAATCTCTGTAAATACTGGGTTAGATAGCTCATTTATCGAGGAAGGCTATAGGCCATATAACATCACGCTACAGCCTACGGGAGCAGGGCAATAACTAAAGATTCGGATGAAACCGCAGAAGACAACTAGTCTATAATATTAGGTAATGTTGTTGTTTATAATATTTATAATGTTAGCCGTAACTGTAACAGGCATACATGCCGATATCATATTCAGTATTGTTCATTACTTTTATTTTAATGGTAAAAGTAATTTCAAGAATTGTGATAGCCTTAGTTTAAATAGGTGCCTAATTCCTAAATGATGAACCTGATGATGCCTACTGACTGGGGCAAACATTGCATTAACATTAGGATATACTAAATCATAAAACACTAAATAATTTTACTTGTCTATTTAGAATCTATATTAGGTTATTACAACGATAACGCAAACCACTTAAAGAACTAATGTCAAACAAGAGAGTTATCCGCAGCAGAAAATCGGAAATCCAGAAAATAATGATGCAGTAAAGCCTTGCATTATAAAATCAAAGGGCTTGCAAGTATGAACGTTTTAAAATTCCCTTAGTTTGGGCCGTTGCACTCTGGCTGCGGGACTCGTCTAACCGGCCCGCTATCAGTGCGCGGTTCGATTCATCGGCGCACGCCCGTGCCCAATGTGCTGGGATATCACCAATCGTAACTGCAGGCCATATTCGAACTCACTACCATGGAAACGGTCCTATTGCCAGGAACTTGAAACTACTCACTTCACCGATAGCCAAGGACTAAAAAGTATCGAAAGACCTCTTGTTATCTTCGATTTTTTTTTTTATATTTCTGCAAATTAGTTAGCTGAGCTCAAGGATAATTGACATACCTAATATATTAGGTAGAAAAGGCGAACAATCTTTCTTTGTTGATAAATGATTAATCAACAAACGTACTTTTCACATCACTAGGTGGTGAAACCGAGTTTTTACCCCTATTTTTTCCGTAACTACTAATATCAGGTTGGCAGCTCAATGAATGAGTTAACTACACCTTTTTGGGATCCCTAAAATTGTTTAGTTAGATTCAGAAGTATTCTATTGTTACCAAAAAATAAAGATTAATTACGCATCGAATATCATTGCAAATACTGAACTAGACGTGCTCTACATTTCAGCCTGGAATGAGACGCATACATCGCGCTAGACTACTCTTTCTCGGATTCTCAACATAAACTACCCACATACTATCATAGGATAAAATAAACATTTTCAAGGCTATCGCATTACCAACGTTACTGAGTTCTTTTTAAATAGATCAATATTTTCTGACTATTTTCGCCGAGGATGTTTATCATGAGAAATCAATTTAAACCACCTGCTTTCGACAACAACTTGATGGATACGGGAAAACGTTTTAAAAATATTTATCAGCATATTATATGTAAATATTTATGAGATTGTATTTAGATGGGTAGGTAGATCCAATTTTAAGATACATCGAATCTAAATTGCGCTTCACGATTGTTATTAGTATACAGGAAATCGAGTCGTGTTTGCAGAGATGGAGATAATTACTCTGACAATGAAGCAAAAATGCGGCAATATTGTAAGGTCCAGTACCTCATGCGGTCTAGCAATAACTCCAATGTTTCCCGCTTCGAGTCTTCAGTATAATTGGCAATTAGTTTTGCAGTACTTGCCAACAACTGTTAGTAAGTTTTTATCGACAATCGCACACTGGACTGACTCACTGGCTGACTAGCCGCGACCGGCCAACAATTGGCGCTTATGCAATTGACCAGCTTCCAATATTGAAACTTTAGTTTGGTTTGGGTCTAGATTTTAAACTTCGAGTGGTTTTAGATTCAGCATTTATTGAGTATTTGGGCATTTTATTTCAATGATGTCACATAGGTACCGTTCCTGAACATAATTTATGTATGCATTACCTGCATATAAGCACTAATGTTATACAAATATATAAATTTTTAATAATATGTTCTTAATTTGACGTCAATTGTTTGTCTAGACGGTATCATAATTAAGCATGACATTTGTGACAGTCAGTTTAATTTATCCTGAACCTAATTACGTTTCGTTCGACCTTTGTTCGGTGTCTTCACAAATCCTGGCTCACTCCCATCATGTGACAGTAGTTGAAAGTCCTCCTTGAACTTTCATGCTAGGTACTTTTATAAATAGCGAAAAACGAGGCGAATATCCCTCGAAGCCTGAATATTGGCTGGGACGGCATCCCATATGATAATATAGTTTGATAAGCATCCATCACAAACTACGGACATCTCGAGTTTCCCACAACCTCCACTGAAAGCGTACTCCTAATTTAGCACGTTACTAGCGCTATAGTTTCTGAGAACAGCTGTTTATTTTAAAATCGCGATGCGGTAATATAATATATACAGGGTCGTCTCGCCCTCTAGACTACAACTGGGGGATACTCACTTCGGGGCCGATAGCTGGACGATCGGGGGTAGTATTCTTCACTTAGCACTGTCAATCACTGGTTCAAAACAAGGCGCGCGACTGTTTCAAAATTGGCGATCGCGCTCGCGAGTTATATTTAGAGCGGTAATACGACACCGGGCGCGGGCGAGAGTCGTTCGGTCGTGGAGCTGGGGCGAGCGGCGGCGCGCGAGTGAGCCGAGCGCGCGCCTCCCGCCCGCGCCCGCGCAGCCTCGCGAGGACGATACCCTCCGCGCCAACATCCCTTTGTGCAGCGAGCAGCGGACATGTAACGCTGTACCCACACCCGCCTTACCCGAAGACCCAACACTGCAGGCTTCACAGTCTTCACACAGAACTAGGCTTTATACTGTGTGCTGCAAGATGCAATACTTAATAACAACAATTTAGCGAAGGATCTATTCCATAATTCTCGATCACGTTAAGTTGTTGCCTGCAGATGTTTTATAAGGATGTGTTTCGGAAAGTTTGCTCAGACTACCGATACACATCAAACGTCGCTTACTTCTTAACACCACCGGATGCCAGGCGTAAGGACTCTCATACCTCACCTACCCACGTATTTACCACTCACGTATAAAAGATTATCAGTGAACTGTACCCTGGGGAATGATGGGATAAAGGGAGAAATGAAAGTGAGACATACATTTGGATATAAAACATTATATTCACTCGCTCTCAGACCATACAACAACCGATCCGCAAACACCTCATTAATAAACTCTATAAAAATAACTTAGTTAATCTTCGACTACTCTTCTTCCACCTCGTCATCTGTTGTAAATTCACTTTCGTTAGCTCCCTGTGGACAAAAAAGTACAATTAGTATTTTTACAGAATAAAAATATACTCAAGAATGGAGTATATCATTACATAGTATAAAACAAAGTTGTTGTTTATCGCTGTCCCTATGTAAGCTGAGATCTTTAAAAGTACGCAACGGATTTTGATGTATTTTTTTAATAGATAGAGGGATTCAAGAGAAAAGTTTATGTATATATTATGAATGTAATATATTCAATAACAGTACCCGTGCGAAGCTGGGGCGGGCGCTAGTACTCAATATAATATATCAATTTTAACTCTATTGCAATAATATTGATTCATATTTAATCATTCGTAGGTTACTAAAATAGACCTCATAGATATAGAAATATTTGTGTGCCATAGTATGGCAAGATATGCTGCAATGGCTGGAATCAAAACTAACATCATATTCTAACGAATAAACATTTTTGATTTGATTTGAAAGGAATTATTATTAAAAAATGTTTAGCTGTGATTTTAACTTTAATTTTACAATGTTGTGATTTGTAAATCAAGGAAGAACAAAATATATTTTAACTGGTTACAGGATTGTTTGTATTTAGGTATGCCACGGGTTTTCCCGCTTCAAATAAAAATCGCTAGATGATACGGCGGTTCTGTCATAAGGAAGATACGACTACGATAACCTTAGGGCTGACCAAAATAACAGTGGGTCTCAAACCAGATTATATTGACGTTAATATTAAATATTGAAATATATAAAAGAAAATTACGATTGTCATTAAACTTTTAATCTGATGCCAACTGAATACGTTAGCTGTCTTTTCTTTGAGATTAATTTGACAGCTTTATTACCTTTTATTAGCGTATAAAAACAAGGGGGTCATTGGCGTAATAAAAACTATTGTATAATAAGGACCCCAGCAAGGCTAGATAAGATCTAAACAGTGTGGCAGAACGTCTGAGAATGTGGAAAACGAATATATCAATCTTCATTGAACCAAGAAGAAAAAGCGCAACAGTGTGCAATTATTTGACAAAGGCAACAAACATGGGGTCAGTTTTATACTCAGTTGATGGCAACGGGAAGGCCTCTTAATACATAAGATTAAACCACATAGATTTATTTGATGAACACCTAAGGATAGATTTAGATATACTTTCTACCGTGTTTGAGTCATCACCATTCAGTATAAACCAATCCAAAGCCGGACATGGAAAACACACTTATCCTCACATCGACCAATACTGTGCTATACCTTGCTACCACTTCAACACAGAGTAAAGCCGATTGTCGACAGCCAACTAAACTAAGTTTAGCTTAACTCCCATAGATGAGTTACTTTTTTTGTAAATACTTAGTAACTTAGCTGGCATAGTTTGCCGTGGACACATATGTATGTATGAAAAACTCCTTTAGGGCTCAACTGTGTAGCTCACATATTTAAGTTTGGTTGGTGGTTGACGATCGGCATTCAAAATACAATAGGTGTGCGAACGCCGGCGCTCGCTTGGGGCTTGAGTAAGTACGTTATAATCGTACCTGATCATTGTTATCAGTGTCGGAGTCGCTGAGGTCCCACTGCGGATGCTCCGCGGGCACGGCGGCCGCCTCTTTCACGTCCAGCTTCATGTCCTGCTGCTGGTCCATGCCGATATACGAATCTGTTACAGACAACCACATTATTACTAATAAAAGAGAGAAAGAAAGAAAAATATTTTATTTAACACATAGACACACACAATGCAGAACAGAAACCATGTGACAAAAAAAGGTAAAAAAAATGTGTGTGGCTGCGCCAAATAGGTCCTAATCAGTTTATATTGTGTTCATTGATGGAACTACAATGGAAGTACCTATATGTAATACATAACATGATTGAAAAGAATATCCATGGAGTTTCTTGCACATTTTTCTCCATGGAGATCTACGCTTTAGAAAGTGCAATTAGCAGAACTTTTTTTCTGACAAACCGACTTCTTGACCTTTCAAAAATGCCAGTAAATGGTTTATTTGAAACACTCTGGTCTCATCTTTGCAAGAGGGTAAGAAACACGTAACCCACGAAACGGGCACATTACGGGTCATTAAAATTTACCACATTATTTAGGCCCACTTTCTGCAACGAAAATTTTCGCTTAATTAATGTGACTAATAGTCAAACGCGTGTTAGCTCGTATGGCTAGTTGAATGAGCGATCAGAGCATATCGAGGCAACAAAATACATTACTATTACTACGTATGCTGAATTTATCTGCGTGACAATAAGATTATTGTACGCATTTTTTATTCCTATTATTGTCGTGATGAAAAGGACTTGACATTCCGAGTATGTAACGCAATTAAGGGTGCGGACACCCAGTAAGAACGCAACAATCAACACTAACATTTTTCATGTCGTCTGACTTAGCATTGAAATCATTAATGATCGCTTGAGTGAAGCTTCAAGCAGACAAAACAAAAACTATTAAGTTATGACAAATCGTTTTTTGTCGCTATAGCCCATCTATGCTATAGTAATATCAATGACTAATAACTATTTTAATATAAGTGGCCAAAAAAACATACGCCATGTGTTTTTGCTGTTAATTCGAAATTCGAATACTTACCGTATTTAGAGACATAATAGAAAGACAATAGAGCTCCGTGCGAAAGCCAGCGTTCGCTTAGGGCTCAAGAGTTTAACTAAAACCTATCCATATTCTTTCAGAAGCCCCTTGCGTTCCTGGGTCGTCGAACAATCCCTCTGCCCATCAATGTGCTAACCTACCTAGGATATTTATAGGCGTCTAACTAAGCATAAATCAGGCATAGATTACTATCTATTCAATTGTATACACTAGTATTCTCGAGGTGTTCCTGCAAAACACTTCATCTACACCGATGCGCGTGATGTGCATTAATTGTGTTCAGAAATGTCCGGCAATGCGTTTTAAAGTTGTTGTTTTCCATAGAAATATTATCCCAAGAAAATTCCATAGGAAACATACGACAACAATAGCTCGAGTTCTACACCAAACATGGATTTATGAAGCTAAAGGAAAACCTACTTACTGTCTAGAAATAATAGCTTCAGGCTAGCGACTAAACTAACAATTCGCCAAGATTTGATAGCAAAAGTTAAACCAACTATTTGTCGTAGTCGTAGATGTAATAGACCTTATGTTGAAGGAACCGTAACACGTAAGGAATGTAGCAGTGATCTAATTTAAAAAGTATGAATCAGAGACAAAGCCAAAAAAAACGTTGTAGTTAGTAGTTTAGATAGTGTACCTGATCTAAGGCAGCAGGCGAGGGTGTAGAGGCCGGGCCAGCGCGGCGCCGTGAAGCGCAGCTGCAGCTCGTGCGCGTCCACCAGCGCCGTCACGTGCGCCGGCGCCGTCAGCAGCGTGTGCGACTTGCGGTCGCAGATGTAGCACCACCAGTATTCTTGCTTCTCCTACCACAAAACACAACGAGATATATTCTGGCCTGGCCTGTCAGCATAGTAGTTAGTGACTACTGCTATGCCATAGGTCGTGGGTTCCATTCCCACCCAGGATAAATGTTTGTGTGATGAGCACAATCATTTGTTCTGTGTCTGGGTGTAATTTATCTATAATATGTATATATTTAGAAATATATAAGTATGTTTATCAGTTGTCTAGTACCCATAACACAAGCTCTGCTTAGCTTGAGACTAGACAGCCGCGGCGTTGTGTGATGGTTGTCGAATATTATATTATTATATTATATTATTATTCTAAGTGTTTGAAATATAAGCGCGACATCTAGGTTCTGCAATGTCGATGTCTTTGGAACAAAACAGGTCCTCCTCCTCGATTCATGTTTCTCATTACTGAGGGTCGTAAAGTTCCCGCTGGATTAGCTACATATTGATGGTGTCTTGCAATCTGTGACAGTTCTTGGCGTCATAAAGTGCGACGTGTAATTGGGTGTCCAGTATGGTCCGGACCTAATCTGCCCATCTGTTTGGGTTGCGGACCCTTGGTCGTTTGCTATCAACCATGCCAGTTACGATGACCTGATCAAGGTTGTGGTAATTTTTCCTGGCAATGTGGCCAAAGAACTCCAGTGTTCTGCGCAATTGCGCATGCATGTAGTAATAGGTTAGTGACAATATCAGTACTCTAGCTAAGTGTATGCAACTACCAACCAATTCACATCTTTCTCGATTTGTATTGTATCCAACTTAGAAATGCACCTACCACAGTGTTGTCTTTTTTAAACTCAAAGCTTTCAGCTTGCCTTGTTGAATTGTTGCATTATACCACTATTTTGGTTATTTTATGTGGCTAAACTAGACTGGAGGAAAAAGAATAAACATACAGACTTCCAACGAAACGATGTATAGTGAGTGTCGCATTTTTACGTAAACTACATTAAGAACACGTAAGACTTAATCTCCTCGAAACCCCAAGAAATCGGAATACTTTTACGCGGACCTACTTTCAAAAAAACCCATACCAACGCCAATGCGTCATCCAGTTACATAAACACTGTCTACTTACACCTGACGTATAAATGTCATGCATGTCGTAATTGAGGTCAACAAAATATAGCGGAAGCTGAGAACAAGGTCAGGTCAAGGTCAAAATCACTCGACACCATTAATAGATGCTCCTACAGGGAAGATATTACGTCTGAGAACAATAAAAATATCTACTAATAGCGTAGGATTCACGCAGTTGGCGAATGCGACACTTGTACCTAAATCATTTGAAAACAGCTACGCTATCTAGTTCTCTTAATAAATCTTATTGATTGGCATTAAGGATGACACCCAACTGACACAGCCTATAAACATGGCGAGAAAATGCCTTGCAGTCATACTACATAAAATATATATAAAAGTGATTAACTGTTCGTTAGTCTAGTTAAAACTTGAGATCGGGTGGATCAATTTGGTTAATTTTAGTCTTGAAATATTGGTGACACTTCAGGAAAGGTTTTGAATACCGTAATTAGAGACATACTAGAAAGACAAGATGTTCGCTCGAGGTTCCAGAGTTTAAACGGTAAGAAAAAAAATGGAAAATTTCACGAAAACAAAATCCGATATCACAATATTCACAGACTATTAGGCGGTACCTACGAAGTTTGCCAGATCAGCTAGTAAAAAATAAAGTCGATGATCTGGACTGTTTTTTTTGTTTTATTTACCTATTTAATATTTAATGCAGAGGTCGACTTATAATGCCTTGGGCGTTTTGTACCAGATCAGCTTTTGGGTAAAAAAGAAAAGCTTTTGGTGAAACAAATAGTGGTACAATGAAGGGGAAATTGAAGACAAAAATATATAAATAAGTCACAAATATATATGTAAGCTCATACTATTCTTCTGTTTGTACATATCTAGATTAGATTTTATTTAATTACTTCTCTTCTCAAAAAAAAAAGGTTACTAGCACTGTGGAAGCCTGTCTTTACGTCATTGCTAAATAGAACGTTCGTACCAACAAACAGAACTGGTGGTATGACATGTTTACTTCCAAAATGATGACTCAGTTCTCTTGATGTCGAGATATTAAGGAAAATATTTTTTTTTTAAGTTTTTCCTAGAGAATAGACTACTGAAATTGATAAGATAAAAATCTGAACACGTGCTTCATTCTTCGTCTATGATAGTTGATGTAATCAAAAGTATTTAGCAATTGCATTGGCGGAAAGTCACGTCTTATGGATTACTCACAGTTCGGCTGTAGAATAAAAAACATGTATTTACGCGATTGCATCAAAATCAGTGTATGCGTCCGATTAGTCAGCAATGTTATGTAAGGAGTTGTTAGCTCACGTCCATTTTGCATCTAAACGGTTTGATCGGGTCACCATCAGTTAATAAATAAACATAAGTAGTAGGTGTAGGCGGAAGTTTCCGAGATAACTGTGCAAATTCTTCTATTGTGGAATCTTAAAATGCAGATTAGCGATGATGTAATGATGAAGAAAATTCCTTTATTCAGAAAACATAGAAAGTACAGCCCCCCTAGATAAGTTTATAATCTATAGTAGTTATCGCTAGTAGAAAATGAAACAAATGTATGAAAATGAAATATATATATCTTAACAAAATTCTTAACGAAATGTAATCGTTTCTACAATGATCGTCGCTAAATCCTGTAGTTTTATAATATTTAATGATAACTACGCTGAAGCGTTTCGATAGTAAAAAGAGAGTCGACACGAAAGGTTCGTAACTTGGTTAGGGGGCTGATCTATCGACTGTGCTAGTGATGAAAGGAAATCCGTTCTAAAAACATCATAATTACAGAAGTTATGTAGCACAGTTTCATTATCAGTGTTGAATTTGTAAGCACATAGCTGACATTACTAATAAATATCACAGACACGTCAGACATAAACATCCGAACTCCAAAAATGATTTTGCTATACTGCACATTTTTATTTTAATGTGCAGTAAGAAACGAATTAAACGTGCAAAATTGTAGTCATTCGTATTTGTTAACGTGAGATATGCAGGCAGTTATTAATCGAAATTATTTTAGCACCGCACTTCGGAAATATGAAATATTTTGCATCTCGTCTTTGGCAAAATTGTTTAAATTGTTTTTTTTTTACCCCAGACTTGGGAAATAGGAGTTTTTTTAATTGACTTAGGCAGCAGGAGCAAACGAAGCGAACTCGAAATAAATCCTCCCCACAGAAAACGTCAGCGCCCTTTGATTAAATCACCACAAGTCCTACGGATTGTCGGCCCGGAGGCTCTAGACAGCGTGTCATTGAAACCGTATGGAATTGGCAAGTGCTACCGAAATTTCACAAGGCCAATAGCCGCTGCCCTGCTTAAACCCCACCGGGTTTCTGTGTTCTCCTTTTTTTGTCTTATTAGCCTATTCAGTGTCCCACTGCTGGACAAAGGCCTTCTCCTTCCAAACCTCTCTTTCTTGGGCGATCTCTATGCAAACTTTGGATGCGTTAATAAACATCTACCCAGACGGGTTTCAAAAAATTAAGATTCAATATTTTAACTACCTTCAACCTTAAAATAATTAAATAATAATAATAATGCCTTATTTTATTCCATTTTGACTCTTATCCGAGCATATCACAGTCACGCTTTATTTTGATAATCGCTAGCTTTTGTTTCCGATTCTACCCGAGAAACGAATAAACAAAGAAAATGGTAAGGGCTAACTTGTAATACAAGCCTCATTTGTTCTGTATATACCGTAGACTATCAACCATCAGCTGCTAAGCCACTAGACTCAACTAGATTCCCCTTGCGAAGGCGTGCCATTCCATAACCAACGAGAGTGGTTAAAAACTTCATTTTCGGGTAGCATATATTAACAAAAAGCAGCAAAAGCGAAGCGAATGTGTGATAATTTTCTTTGTTCTGCCATGCCGTCAGTTACCACGGAGCCTAAGCTAATATTTGAATTACTCATTTTATATGAATTCCGCGGGCCGAAAAAGCCACAAGCATTTAAGTAATGGAAAGCGCTAAAAACGCAAATCTAAACATTTACATGAAAAAAACTATTATAAGTATTTCAATATTATTGGCATCTGCAAGGGCAAGAAAGAATCGTCAGTTAAACAAAAACCACTTCCGCGATAGCTCCCAACCAAGAAAATTTACAATAATTTATTATCGTGACGCACCACGCATCCTGGAAGTAAATAAACTCAACAATTTTTCCTCGTCTAAACAACAATGGGCCTTGATTCGATGAAATGTTCTTCCTATAACAATATAGCTTCAGGCAAATTTCACGCAGTTTAAATAACAGTACCTATTCGAAATTGAGTTTTGAGATATAATTTGATGTTCTTCTCACGATTTTGATATATTCAAATAGATACTTTTCAGGGTTCAGTACTTCAAAAAGAAAAAACCGGATTCTTATAGGATCACTTTTTTATCCGTCTGCCTGTCTTTCAAGACTCTTTATCTCGGGAACACGTAGAGGTATCGAAACAAACAAAACAATAATAATCAGGTCTGTAGTCCCCGATGCAATGAAAAAATCAAATACTAAGTTAACGGAAAAAAGATACGGCCGTTTGTGTCGCAAAAAGACGTATATTTCGACACTCTCAAGGGAACCATAATTCATAGGATTTTTTACTACAAATAGGCTCTTTGGACCACCAACTCACCGATGACGATTTAATAAGCGATGATGTGACTGACGAAAGAGCATACAAGCTTAGAAGTAATATTAACTATTGACTTAAAGACCCCTAGGTTGTAGCTATCAGGAAACAGATTTCGGCAGAAATTTCCAAATCTTAGCTGCATAAAAAAATGCAATAAATGTGTTCCCAAATCGCTCTATACGTATGGATAGGATGTCCACTACTATGTAACCTCGACGGTATTGTGGGACAAGACTGGTCCAGGTATACAAGTATGAAACTTCTTCTTCTTCTTCTTGAAACTGGGTATCAAATGGACTGCCGCTATAGGCATGTCGTAACCAGATCATAGAAATTGATCTCTTCATGATATGGTCAACTAGAATTGGCCAGATCGTTGAAACGCTAACATTTGACAATATTTGAATATTCATTTGATCATATTTCTTCATTTTTTTATTTCTACAACTAAAAATTCTGAAGAAAATAAGAAAAATGGGTATCCAAACATCATCAATCATCAATCAATCAATCAATATCAATATCAATCTGATCACAATCAATCATCAACAAATTAAATGTTTAAAGCGATCTGGCCAGTTTTACTTGGCCATATCATGAAGTGATCAATTTCTATGATCCGGCCACGGCAGGTACATCACGAATTGATATTTACGATTAATTCTCCGCTATAATTACAACACATACATGCAAATTTAAATTCCAGAAAAAGTTAGATAGTACTTAGATTACTAACTTTTTAAAATTTAAAATCAACATACCTGCGGGTAGTAGGGACAGTGCACAGGATGTGAGCTCTTAGACCGTCCCTCGAGCCGCTCACGCTTCTGTATCCTCTTCTGGAACTTCTCCCACTGGTCGTCGTCGTCTTCAGCCGCCGACGACTTGTCGCGCGACTCGTCCTCCGACGCGTCGCTGTGGGAACCGGACTCATCCGAGCTTCCCACTTCGGAATCTTCACCTAGGGTAAAATAAAATGGTAGATTTTATAAATCATAAATCATTTATTTCGCCAGAGATATGGTACATTTGGTGTCAAAAAAATAAAGTGCTTTACACATCTCACCTATAGGAGGCATGCGAAAATGTGCAGTTCGTTGTAGCAAAAACAGTATGATAATTCACAAATACAATTGAAAATAGTTAACAAATACAATACAAAATCACATTACAATCTTACAGAGAAGTTAAGTGCATTATTTTTTGTTTTAAATTTTAATAAGTAATTTAAAAAATTATTAAGTCTCATTTTACTCAGACAAAACGCGTCGTGGCACTTTGAAGATGTCAATAATAAGTAACTCATTTAATCGTAGCAATAACTGTTGGAACTTTTCGTCTTAAAAATCCCTTAAAATAAAATAAAAAATGATTAAAAGA
The DNA here is from genome assembly GCA_029852875.1 of Mythimna loreyi. Taxonomy (NCBI): domain Eukaryota; kingdom Metazoa; phylum Arthropoda; class Insecta; order Lepidoptera; family Noctuidae; genus Mythimna; species Mythimna loreyi. The sequence goes on along the minus strand of CM056782.1, from coordinate 15,139,821 downwards.
AAATAATCTTATTGATCTTGTTACTTTTATTGTGTTTTATTTGTTTGTACACAAAAATAGACAAACCGTAAAAACTTAATAATCAAGAATAAAATAAGATAAGACAACATAATAACAATTATTTAAATCGCCTGCCTACCTTAAACACTACCCTTTTTGTAAATGAACTATAAGACAATTTTTTTTCCTTCTAAAGTTTTTATTAACGATGATAAGCCAACATGGCTTATATCATGAATAATTAGAAAGATGTTATGATTTATAAGGTCGATTGAATAATAATTATTAACGGTTCAACCACGTCTATGTAATAATTCACCTCCTACACGACACCGAGTTCAACGGCCGTGCGTCTAAATCTAGAAGTTTCGTCAACAAAAAAACTTTAATACTGTTCTTAGTATTCGCTATCCTCCATTCCCGAATATTGGCACAGACAGCGATAAAATTAGCACTAGTGCGTCTATCCATAAATCCTAGTTCCGGGTATCTAGTATATACTTCACACAAGTTCAATATTATGGAAATTGGTTACTATAACCGAAAATTTTCTTACTGTTTTTTTTTTTTTAATACCGTCATTAGAGACGCAATAGATGTGCGAACGCGTTGACTTTGGGCTTAAGAGTTTAAATCATAGTTTCCTGGCCTTTTGTGAACTACCAAATTCGAACGCCCCCTTTATATGTAGGTATAGGTAATAATTAATTATATCAATTTTATATTTCTGTCTATTCTAATAGCAAATTAAAAATGAATTCAATACTCAATACTTTATTGCATTCCATATTATGTACATAGAAGGTATAAAATTTCGCAAGATCAATATGGACCCTGTCGGGCACAGCAAAATTAGGAGAGAGGAGTCATATTAATATTATTGAAAAAAAAATGTTTAATTATTAAATGTCATGAAAACATATGTCACGGAATAGTAATAAAAATAAGTCAAATAATTAAATGTCGTTCATTTTAAATGTCATTATTTATGTAGGAATCAACCAGTCAATCATATTCAATTCAATATTCTATATTTCGTAATTATAACAGAATCCTTGGACAGACATGTTTTTTGCAATAGATTTATCCTCCAAATGTTCCTTTATCGAATAGTATGCCTTGGATTCCAGAAATTGATTTAATTTGTTAATAAATATATTTGTTTTCTTTACTTCTCTAATATAGTTCGGCAGTTTGTTATAAATTTTTGCGGACATTAAAACTAAAGGGCTAGTTGAGTGCATTTTGAGTCGGGATCGAGGTACGTTTATTTTGTTTTTATTATGTCGAGAGGTGTATCTTACTTGTGTATCCTCGCAATTAGTGTAAAAATCGGGATGCTTTCTAACAAATTTACATGATTCCAATATGTATAAACAGGTAACCGTGAGTATTAATTCTCTCTCTGTCTGTCTCTCTATAACCGTGCCACCCGTGGTCGTGGCTGCGAGTCTTGAGTATTAATTATTTTATTTTTTTTAATAATAAAAGACGCTGACTAATCCCCCCCCCCCATTTGCCTTTGGACCTGCCCCCGTGAAAAGCTTCAGCGCCTACTAAGGGACGGTACCGCCCCGGTTTGGAATCTATGGTTTAAATGAAAATTTGAAGGCATTGGTTATTTTCAGATTATGTCCATTACAGACAAAGAGTGTTGAAAGATTCAACTGGCGAGTTGTCATTTAATCTTTAGTATGCCGTAATTAGAGACACAATTAAAAAACTGTTGTGTCTCGCGTTGATCTGCCCGCCGCATTCAACGAGTTAAGTGTAATCATCACCATATTTCGCTAATTTTATTATTTAAAAAGAAGATCGTCATTATGTTTATCGTTGACAGTACAGCTGGAATGCGCGTGGATTCATTCCCGCACAGAACAAATATTCGTATGGACGGTAACATTGGGGATACTCAGATGTACCCTATATGTGAGTTTACACATTTTGAAAGACCCCCTGACACAGGAGTAATAACTAGTGTTTTCATACACTAGTTATTACTCCAAATTAAAAATCAAAATATTATACAAAAAAAAATTACTAGTCAAAAGTTTCTTTACTTTTCAGTTTCACTTAGAGGCAGATTTTTAGTTGGGTTGGCTAATAAGCGGCTATGCATTACGCGTTGTATTATATTGCATGTCATACCTTCTTCATCCTTAGGCTTCTTTGGTTCTTTAGTTTTCTTGGTGTCGTTGCTGGACGGCGGCGGCGTGGCGGGCGGCGCGGGCGCGGCGGGCTTGGCCTGCGCCTTGGCCGCGACTGGTTTCTTGGACTTCTTGGACTGCGGGTGCTTTTTTGCTTGCTTCATCCACACGGGCCTCTTGAACGTTTCTTTCTTGTCCTTGTCATTCTTGTCGTTCTCGGTCTTTTCGCCATTTTCGCCGCCAGCACCCTCGTCGTCATCCCTGTTGGAAAAAAGTTTGTACATAATTAATATGTAGAAACACTAATACTAGCTATATTTACTTCACTTTGAAAGGAAATAACATTATTAGAATATGCCCTTCGGAGATTTTTTGCCTGACTCAAAACTGGCTTATTTGGAGCTGTTTTTCTTACAAATCGTTTAATTGTTATATAAGACCTTTCACACAACATAGCAATCGATCCTATTCTTATTTGGAACGCGTTGTATAGTTCTTTGCGCTGTACAGTAGGGAAATAAGAAAACACAATTAAGGATCAGTTTTCATTTAGGTTGGACATACAGATGTGTCCTCATCAAGTTCCAACATTTTTATATTAGTCGTGGTAAACAGAAGATTCTTGAGATTAGTGAGGACATCTATTACCTAACATATTTTAAAGTCTTTTGGAACCCAATTCAAAAGGTTTGCTGCTATATGGTGGTAACATGATGTGTATCTATTTTAATTGAATCCTCAGACTATAGAAAATGATGAGACGAACTAAACAAAAAACGAAATTAGTGTATCCAATTACAGTTTACTTTCCTTACGTCCTAAACATTTATACTTAAACATAATTTGAATCTTTTCTATTTATAAAAATGAATAACTGTTCGTTAGTCTCGCTAAAACACGACAACGGCTTGACCGATTTGGGTAATGTTGGTCTTAAAATATTATTTATAGTTCAGAGAAGGTTTAAACAGTGAGTAAAACAACTCTATGGCGGTACGAAGTTTGCCAAATCAGCTAGTTTTATAAATAAAATGTGATAAAATATGATTTACCTTCTTATTGATGAGTATAAATAATCATTCATTCGTATTATAATTAAACTAAGCTAAGCTATTGTAGGCAAACAATAGAAAAAGTTTAAACAATACTTCATACAACGACATTGAAATAATTTCAAATATTAAAAACGTTACAGTAGAAATGGACAAAAGTACATTATTATCGCCGACAGAATTCATCATGCTAAATTAAGTTTTGTATTCGTAACACGTCAAGCATCTAAATTAATGTAATGGTGCCATTGATAAAATTAATTGAGAACGAAAGTGGCACAATGTACTACAATGTCAATGCCGTGTAGGTGGGAACGGTGACGTGGTTAGAGCCTCTTAAATTATGTATTTTGAACATGATTTCTGCCATGACAGTGCAAGCGGAGTCGCCTTATGTTCTGTCGTCAACGGCGTGCGACGACCTGTATCTTTCGGATGGAACGAAGCATAAAAACTGAGAGATTTAATGATACCTAAGGTGTTTTTAATATCATGAATGATTGTTCCACATGTAGGGTAATGTTTGATATCACGCTACACAACCAGTGTGCGTTTTCTATGCATTACAATAAATACTCATAAGTAAAGGACATTTTCGAGAGTGTCGGAGCAATACCGCATGAGTGATCAAATTCGCACGATATTAAAAACACCCAAAGCCCAAACCGATGTGATTTGTTGTAAGCGAGCTAGCTCCAAGTTTTAGTTAACTAGATAGTTAGAATGAATTGATCCATAAACTATAGAGAAGCAATTATAAGGTTTTTTTTAACGCGCTAAAAATGTTTTAAACTAATAATAACAATATGTACTTCTTGAAAACCAATATTCTACGTATTTTATTCTGCACCTTATCAGCATGCCGACATCAGCATACATTACGGCCAATTCGTTTCTATTCAACGAGCTTGTTAATAAAACTTTTTACTGACTCGTGTCAATTATAATATTGTAGTCAATATAACATGTTCGCAATTTGTAAATTTTTGACCAAAAGCAAAATTTTGCTACGTCGTTTAACGGCGTTTTATGCTAAATGCTACCTTAAAAGGGTAAAATTTATAAATCCGTGATAACACCTGTCATAATTTATGGATCAGAATGTTGGGCTGTGCAAAAGATGGATGAAAAAAGACTGCATTTAATGGAGATGAGAATGTTAAAATGGATGTATGGTGTGACGAGGCTGGATAAAGTGAGAAATGAGTATATTAGAGAAAGTGTGAAAGTTGCACCGGTGACTGAAAATTTGAAAGGAAATTGTTTGGCTTGGTATGGTCATTTGAAGAGGAGAGATAAAACGCATGTTACACAAAGAGTTTTGAGTTTATGTTCATGTAAATGAATAAAGAGGAAGAGGGAGGCCGAAGAAGAGATGGATGGATTGTGTGAGGACTGATATGAAAGAAAAGGGAGTTAGTGATAGTGTGACGGGTGAAAGGACAGAGTAGAAAAAAAAAACGTATTGCGCCGACCACAAGTAATAATCGGTCAAGGGCAGGAAGAAGAGCTACCTTCCGCCAACAGCCTCACTTGCGTGAAAGTAAAAATGTACATACTTTATCCTGGGACATAGTCTAACCATGTGAAAATATTATGAAAAAGTGTGCAAACAAGTACAACAGAAGTACCCCATTTTGACTGCTTTTTTTTTAAGAAGAGACTAAATCCTCAGAAAAAGAGGGCTAGCGGGATTGACCCAAATATTAAAGCATTCTTACTACTGTGAGTAAGATTCTTGAAAGTGTCAAATAAACATGCACACATAAAATCTAGGTACTGTTTATGTAAAAAAAATGCAATTGCTTGGTAACAGTTAGAATTGCTAGGTGTCCCAATTCGCTCTAGATCGTGACGCCAAAGTTCAGATTTTCACTCTTTGGTTCACTACCTATTTCCTATATTCTCTGGTCAGTATCAGGAATACATATAAAGATATTATAAACCTTTTGCTTTTTCCATTATTGAAAACAGAAATATAATCCGTTAAGTGTTTAAAGAGTTATTAGCAGACCTGCATGAAGCAAGTAATTTTTTAATTTTTTGTTTTATTCTTTGTATGTAAAAATAGGTGATAATTTGATGCAAGACATGGTTATTATCTCCTCTAGAAAAGTGGAAAAAGGCATGATAAAGGGAATCCAAACAATTGTGCATTTGTCATCAGACACTACTTACTTATCTTTGATTTCCTTTTCTTTGATTGTGGTGTCTCCAAACAGTTCCCTCATGTTGGTTCTCCGCAAGAACACGGTAACTGTCACTATCGCGCCCGCTGTCACCACCGTTGAGTTCTCGTCGTCAATTACTGTAACGAGAAATATAAAAAAAAAATTAAAACCAAAATCAAATCAGTATAGAAAATAATAATAAGTTTCTCTCAATCAATTTATAATCTTAAAAATAAAACAGGAGTTACCTTCAGTATTAACTTGGAAATGTATGTAAGGCATGTTGCCGAGCACCTTCATGAGGTCATCGTACTGCTTATCATTCAAAAACCTCAGCACTTGTCTTCTCTCTTCACCAGGCAACTGAGCCAATTGTAGCAGTGACTTAATGTGCTTCTTCCTGTTTGTGAAATATTTTAAGTGATCTTCGGTGATGTAAGGTAGTTGGAGCAGGGGGGATTTGTACTCCCATAGGCCTTGGACGATCATTGGGGACAACTTCATGCAATTTTCTATTGTTTCGATTGTCGGTAGACGCGGTACTGGAAGAAAATATTTGCATAAACTTGTATCTTATTTCTATGTAAAGTCAGGATTACGTCTGTATTTTCAAATCGCAACTATAATCGTTAAGATTTTCTCAATTATATTTTATGTAACAACACACAGACGTGTAACACTCCTAATTAGGACGTAGAACGTCGTCGCGTGGCGTGAATCAAGTGTAACTCCAACAAAATGTATGAAGGCCGACGCAACCAGATCGGCGTATGTGGCAAGCGTGTGCGCAGTGTAGTACTACCTAAAGGTTTTATTGAGCCTGAGTACTGAGTATCGCAATTTGATGTCATTTGTTAATTTTATATGGCTAACATTATACCTGACTACATATAAAATTAGTTTTCAGTCCACTTACTTCTCCTAGCATAAGCCAGAGCAATTAGTTGGTTGACGCAGTTGACCATTTCAACGATAAGGTCGGGGCAGCGCGACACGATGTACCTTCGGTCGCACTCGAGTGTTTCCGGAGGCAAGCGCATGCGCGACAAATGCGCGTGAAGCAACGCACGCGCTTTTATACTGTATGGACGACACAGAGGCTGCTCTTTATTCTTCTCACCCAAGTTTGGTAACTCACGCAGTAACTGAAGTAGAAAACAATAAATAATAAAGAAGTGTTTTATTATTTAATTTGAGTTGATTCAACGTTTGGTGGCCCAATAAGCCAAATAGGGTGATAGGAAAATCTTGAGAAACTGAGAATTGTATATAATTACACAGAATCATTTTAACTGTGATAGATGGAACAGACAACTATTATTTCTATAACTCAGCATATAAATCAGTCTAAAAATAGAATACATACCGATGGAACTTCTTCATTATCAGTAATTCTCTCAATAATTTCAGAATTGTGCCTTTTGTCAAACTCGCAAGATGCCGCAAGGATCATGAGAGCTCTCTTCAGTGGCATGGATGGGGTTTTATGACAGAAGTAGAAGTACATCTGAGTTGTATCTAATAAAACTTGCTCTCCTGAAAAGCGTATGGATCTATACCACCAAGTCCCAACCTGAAAACAAAATTTATTAATAAATTATCTTCTGCCAATGGCTTTGCCAGCATGAATGTAGGTTTCTCCATGCAAAATTTGGAACCTCTTTTATTGCCTCTTAGACAGTGAATTTTGGAAAATGCTTTCTTATTCTTGGTCATCATAAAAGGAATATCTGTGCGAAATGTGACCATTGTAGGGGCTTGACCTGTGATTCAAGACTTGCCGATTATAATAATTAGTCATAATTAATGACCTAGTATCTTCACAAAGTTACTTTAGGTAACACATCCTATTGGTCCATGAAAATTAACTTTTTTAACTTAATTTGGTTAATTAATTAACATCTAAATGAGATTAATACTTACAGCTGTTGGCAGTGCAACCATAAAAACAAGAGCATAGAGTCCAAGAACCCATACACTGTTCTCTTTCTCCACAATCCAGCTAGGCAGAGCAATTCCAAAGCTCATAGCACCAGGACCATCAGGGTTACCATATTTCTCCCAGTTTCTACGAGCTTCATCATCTGTGAGTGCCTGAAAATAGACAATTCTTTAGTGACCATGTTGTTCAAGGTTTTATGTAGTTTTAGGCTAAATTTATTTTTAAAATCACTTTTTTCTGTAATTTTCACCTTGTTTGATTATTTATTGTAATTAAATATCATAAGATGTTGTATAAAAACACATGTTTGGGCTTATTGAAAATAAGTCTTTCTCACCTGATAAGCCTTTGTGAGCCTCATAAAAGCTTTTTCATCACCAGTCTCCTTGTCAGGATGCAGGATGAGTGATTGCTTACGGTATGACTTTTTAATCTCTGCCTGTGTGGCACCCGGCGGTAGGCCCAGTATATCATAAGGATCAAAATTGGACATTTCATAGTCAAATTGTGATACTTTGTAGGCCAAGAATCCAAGTAGTACCCATCCCGATATTATAGCTAGCTTTACAAAGAAGTTTTTTACACCCTTGTAGGGTTGTGATTGTTCTATAATGATTTGTTTGTTTACACAGTTTGGACACTGACATAGTTCTGCACGTTTAGCTGGATCTAAAAAAAATAAAGTCGCATTACTTATTCTTTCCTGTTCGTTTTTAACACGGGGTTTTACCATAGGCGACACTGTGCCGCATCGTCATCGGTAAAATATTGACATAACGGTAATTAAGTTATTTCACGAATGTATGGTTATCATGAATTTATAACGAAACAAATAAAAACAACACAGAGTTAACTGTTAATTTACTAAAGAGACAAAATATCATTTTCACACTGCAAAACATGAATACCTTACCTTCTTTCCTTTTTCTTGGCCAGTAGTAAAATGTTGCAGGTACAAGTATCAAAGCAAGGAAAGAAAGGACAAAGTAAAAGAATGTAGATCCACTTTCATCATATTCGAATTTTTGGCCACCCATTGTTAATTTTTAATACATTGAGAATGAAAAATCATTACACGCTACACAGTTACGATTGGTAGGTAGGAGACGTGTCATTTAGTGATGGGTTGGTATTGGCAGATGGATGGATTAATTTTGACATTTTCACTTAACATCATTGTATTTGCGAATTCAATGCAGCTGAGCTAAATTATTCATGTTAAAGAAGTAATTTATCTAGGAGAAGTTAACAAAGTAATGAATATTCTTCTTTACAGTGGCATAGTCACCAATGCAAACCAGTCGATAATAATTTTAAAGTTACAGGCACATCACTAGCTGACAACATTGTCACATTGTTACCATAAAGCCTTGTGGGAAGAGTTTGAAAATTAAAGGCAAAGGGCTTATATCCAGTGATCCTATAAATGCGCATTAATTTAAACCAACACTGCACTGCACTCCATCATCTCAATGTCTACTCCATGCTTCAGTGTGACAGAAGTACTAATCAAATCATCATCAAACTACCATCAAGGATTTTTTTTTTTGTAACTATTAACTATTTTGACTCATCATCATCATCATCATCCTACCCTTATCCCATTTTATTTGGGGTCGGTGCAACATGTTTTTTTCTTCCACTCTGTCCTGTCACCCGTCACACTATCAGTAACTCCCTTTTCTTTCATATCACTCCTCACACAATCCATCCATCTCTTCTTTGGTCTCCCCCTTCCTCTCCATCCATCTACGTGTAAACTCAAAACCCTTTTTGTGACATGCGTTTCATCTCTCCTCTTGACTTTGACTGTTGAATGAAATCGACTAGTTTTGTAGTACACCTCTATTGTTCCTGACATTGACGTAGACTTTTTGACATGAAAAAATTGACAATTTGACATTGACAAAATATAAATTGGCAGCCAAAATCGTAGTTATGAAATAGTATTTATAATTTCAATGAAATAGAAAAACAATTGCGCGTAAAAATCATTACGGTAGGTTTAAGTAGAGTTCTTGTCTGTGATTTGTCTGTAGGACGTGTCGCCAAAACTCATATATTTCCATGAATTTACAAATGCAAGTGTAAAAAAACATTCTTCATATTCAATTTTATATTGTTATTGCAATTTTCAGATGGCCACTAAAGTTGTTGCAAGTGCCACTGTGAGGGCGGTAAAGAAAAGATTACTGCCTTCACGGTCTGCACTGGTCTTAACTTCTTCCGCAGTAAACAAAATCAAAGAAATAATGGCAAAAGAGGAAGCGAAAGGGTATGTAGGATTAAAAGTTGGTGTTCGCCAAAGGGGCTGTAACGGTTTATCCTACACGTTAGACTATGCGAAAGGCAAGGATAAACTGGACGAAGAAGTCAAACAGGACGGTGTTACGATCATTATCGACAAAAAAGCACAGTTAACATTACTAGGTAAGTTATTTACATGATAAATGATCAATAATAGTTTAGAACCTAACCGAGTAACAGTTTACTTTGTTGTATAAAAGTTTTTATTGGAGTCAGCAGCTTTGCCCGCATACATAAAATATAGCCTATGTCACACAGGAGTAAAGCAGCTTTCTATTGTTGCAAATTTTTTTCCAATCGGACCAATAGTTCCAGAGATTACTACCTACAAACAAAAAAACAAACTTTACCTCTTTATTATATTAGTGTAGATATCTAAACATCTCTCCAAGCACAAGACAGGGTATGTAATACTATTATAATATATCTGAAAAAATATTGTGGTCACCTGAAAATCTATTGTGTAAGTGAAAGGCAGACCTTTTCAAGTTACAAGTTAATGCTGTCAATGCCACTTAGTGGATGATAGTAGAAAACAGTAACTTAGGTGTAGAAATTATAGGTGAGATACATATATTACACTGCGTAGAATGCATACTGAGTCTTAAAAGTATGCATCTGCCAAAATACTATTCCAAAAACGAACATTTTTTAGGAGTTATGTGTTCCTGACCTGTTCCAAAACCTGTTTCAATATACATATATGTTTCATCTCTAGTAGAATTATAATTCTGCTCACAAAAATTACAAAATTAATTCATTAAGCCCCAAGCGGGCACCGGCATTCGAAAACTTATTGTTCTTTAATTGTGTCAGTAATTCATCATCATCATCAGCCTAGCGTAAGTCCCGGTTGCTACCTTGGCTTTCACCTCGGTGCCCGGGGTCCGCTTTCCTGACTAGTCGTCTCCACTTCGCTCGGTCTTTTGCGTCCTCTGCCTTAAGCCCATTAGCACGCATATCGTCCCTTACGACGTCGATCCAACGCCTCTTAGGCCTACCTCGTTTTCCGGGTCCCGGCGGAGGCGGCATGGCGAGGCATCTGTTACCCACGTAGTCTGCCGGTTTTCGTAAAACGTGGCCATACCAGCGTAAGCGACCCTCCTGCAGTTTATCTGCTATGTCACGGACCTGAAGGCTGCCCCGGATGCGGGAGTTCTTAATGCGGTCTTTCCGCGAAACTCCAGACATCCAGCGCAGCATATTCATTTCCGTGACACGCAGGCTTTGCTTATGTCGCTCAAGTACAGGCCACGCTTCACTGCCATACAAAAGGACAGGCCTAATGATGGTCTTATAGACCTGTCCTTTGAGCCTAACCGGCATTTTGGGGTCAGTAATTAAGATAGTCAAAAGGTTAAATGTGTATTTCTTTGCTATTTACAATATTACTATAATTTAGACTGTCTGCTACTGAGAAATATTTGCAGCTTCAAAGCATATACCATCTTATTTCAAAACATAAAGAAGATTTCAGGTAAGATCAGATAAAACAATTAAAACTTAACAAATAATAATAATAAAAAAATGTAAAAAATTAGGTTAGGTAGTTAAGTTAGTTAATAAAGTCTCAAAAGGTTTGTGTTTTTTATGACATCAGGATTAAAAAAAAAATAAGCACTAAGGCTTTGATTAAGATGGGAAGTCATCTAATGACTTGCATGTCAGACTTACCGCCTTCTTTTTTTTGATTTTTGCAATCCAGGACCACGGGTTTTGCTTTCCGAAGTCCACCCATTTCCCCAGTAGGTTTCGGCCCTGCAACCCACGCTTAGGGTGGCTCCAGCTAAAGCATGAGGAGGGAACAGTTTCCCTCACGCGTGCGGCCGCCATCATCGTGAGCATTACTGCTTTGTAGAAAGAATTGGCCGTCGTACATTCTCGTCGCTCGGGACCAGGCCGTCTACACTCTTTTTCAGAAATTTCGTTCCTGTGACATTTCGGAAATTTAGGCTCGGCGCAAACGGACTCCAACCATATAAAACACCACTTGCCATATAAAACACATAGGGTTCCAAGCAAAACACTCGTAAATAAAAAATCAAGATGCCAAAACAACATTCTTGTTGTGGCTATTTCCAATACTAAAAACTAAACTGGTTGCCAACTCCTAAAATTGTTCAATACTACTATCATTTTCTATAATATACCTATTAGGTCATGGAACTTTACCTTATTATAATACTGCTTTAACTAACATAAGGTGTTTACAGTAAAAGGGCTGCCTCTTGTCTGGCCCTGCGTATCTGATACAGGAACAGCTGCAAAAAGTTCAATCATTTTAAGAGCTCTGCTCTCGTCTTAGTGACGTATCCTGCCAGATATTGTATGCTGGTGAATGTATCAGACAGATGGAGATGCGCTTGAATCGATTGAGAACCGGGCCAAGAGTATCATCGGTATTGACGCATTCATCGATTCAAAGCTCCTAAATTTTGAGTATCGACCTCGAGTTGCTAGCCAGATGATTTTCGATTGGTTGCATTGAGAGTGTGAGGCGGAATTGCACAGTTCTGTCAAACAAGAAGAACCTGCCTTCATCGGATGCACTAGACGTAGGGCAAATTATATCTGAGCACGAGGTTGTGGTGTGTGTGTTCAGATCTTTACTGACCAAAACCTGATGTTTCTCCATATTTACCGTTTGCGTTCTAGGGCCACCGTAACTCTTATAAGGTTGAGCTACGTCAGGCCGCACCGAAACGCACTTTCCTATTTTTCGATCGTTTTCTGTAACTTAGAATCGTACCATTTGCTAGATGGCGAGACCGCGAGAGCGTGTTACCGACCGCCTCGTACATTCCCCTGCGGTCGCGTTCACTCTCTCTCCAAGAAATCTCTAAAATTACTCATTAAATAATGTTACTAATTTAATTTAGCCATGTTTTCTTTTTAATTTCAGGTACAGAAATGGACTTTGTTGAAAACAAACTTTCGGCTGAATTTGTATTCAACAATCCCAACATCAAAGGCACATGCGGCTGTGGAGAATCTTTTAGTATATAAAATTAGTAGTTGTTGACTAGTACTATAATTTAAAGTTGCCACCAGTTAGTTACTTCATTCTTATACAGGTATATTCAGAGCACTTTAAACAAGAATATCGAATAAATTATCTTTCTTATTGCACCTGTGCAAATATGCAACATTTCTCATAATACTGCTTGATAATAATAGGTATACTTTGTGGATTGAAAATATGTACTTAGTAATACACAAATGATGAATCTGGCAGCAATCCTAAATCTTTAGAAGAAGCTGGTACCTTAGTGTAGGTAAATTAAAAATGTATATTACTGTAAATGTTACCTATTGTGTTAGTGAAAAATTATGATTAATTAAAAAAAATAGCTTATAGACTGTATAGTTTTGTAAATATGTATGGCTTCGTGTAGTGAAAAAAAAAATACATCGGCTATGATTTTATTTTTGTTATTTTTAGCAATTATAAAATATTTTATCTCTTCTCATTTTTCTTTGCATTTTTCATAAAAAAATAATAATATGAAAACAGAGGCTTAGGTACCTACATAGATTCAATGAAACATGCGCAAACTTGGTAAAATGAACTACCTTAGCGAAGTTTTCTAATAACGCTGAAAATTTGCGGCTAAATACTCCTAAAACATTAGAATGTGACGCAACCGCATCCTAATGTAACTCAAAAAAGATACTTACATTTATATATATACGTGGCGTAGAGCTAGTCGAACCGAACCAAAAAAAAAGATGCTTTTTTTTTACAAATGTTTAGTTTACCCTACGAAACGGTTGTAGATACCATGTTGCGAATTTTTGCTTACGTCGGCAGGTACGGTATCATTGATATGGCGGTTTCTACGCCTATATACAGGGTATCATTGACATGTTAACGCAAACGAATACCATAAATCCAGTACATGATTCTAGGCCCCCTAGTGGTGGAATTTTTTTGTCGGTTTTTCTCATTTTTTTTGTAATTAATTTTTTACGTTTTTTAAATTAAACTGTATAAAAACGTCATTTTAACATTTTTTGCGAAAAAAAATGAGTGAATTACATTCTAAATTAATAATGTCATTGGGTTTAATTAGAATAACGTAAGAGTAGATGGATGGGTGTGGCTGGCTTTGTTCTTCAATAAGCTGTTGCAGGAAGAAGCCATACCTGATGAATGGTGCAACAGTTCTCTGGTGCCCATCTTTAAAAACAAAGGTGATGTGCTTGAGTGCAACAATTATAGAGGAATAAAGCTAATGTCGCATACCATGAAAGTATGGGAGAAAGTTATTGAACGGCGGCTGAGAGAAGAGAGTGAAATTTCACAGAACCAATTCGGTTTTATGCCTGGTCGTAGTACAACGGATGCCATATTTGCTATACGCCAGTTGTGCGAAAAATACAGAGATGCACATATAAACTTGCACATGGTATTCGTTGACCTCGAAAAGGTATACGACCGGGTACCTCGTGAGGTTCTGTGGTGGGCCCTTAAGGAGAAAGGTGTGCCTGGGAAGTATGTGCAGTTGATCCGAGCGATGTATAGTCGCTGCAGTACACAAGTCCGGTCTGCAGCGGGCACCACTAACAGTGGTGGCAAAGACTGGAGAGTGTTGGCCTAAAATTGAGCAGAACTAAAACAGAGTACCTGTTCTGCGATTTTGGCGGTCTCTCTAGTCCTGTGCCCATAGCTCTCGCCGGAACGCCCATACCAACCTGTTCCGATTTTCGGTACCTTGGGTCGCTTATCCAAGGGAATGGTGAGATAGACCGAGACGTGGCACATCGGATCAACTCAGGATGGATGAAATGGCGACAGGTCACTGAAACAACTTGCGACCCACGGATGCCCCTCAAGTTGAAGGGTAAAATCTACAAGTCCGTGATAAGGCCTGTCCTACTATATGGGTCAGAATGTTGGGCTCTGAAAAAGACGGATGAAAAGCGATTGCATGTAGCAGAGATGAGAATGTTGAGATGGATGTGTGGTGTGACGAGAATGGATAAAGTGAGAAATGAGTATATTAGAGGAAGTTTGAAAGTGGCGCCAGTGACTGAAAAGTTGAGAGGGAACCGTTTGTCTTGGTATGGCCATGTAAAAAGGAGGGATGAAACGCATGTTACAAAGAAAGCCATGAGTATGAATGTGGATGGATGGAGAGGGAGAGGGAGACCAAAGAAGATATGGATGGATTGTGTGAGAAGTGATATGGAAAACAGAGGAGTTAGTGATAGCGTGACGGGTGACAGGACAGAATAGAAGAAAAAAACATATTGCGCCGACCCCAAATAAAACGGGACAAGGGCAGGAAGATGATGATGATGTGTGAAAAGTGATATGGAAGACAGAGGAGTTAGTGATTGCGTGATGGGTGACAGGACAGAATGGAAAAAAAAAACATATTGCGCCGATCCCAAATAAAACGGGATAAGGGCAGGAAGATGATGATGATGGGTTTAATTAGAATAACGTCTTTATTTGCCTCGATGATTTTTTTTTTTTTTTTTAATATCATTGGGCTTGGTTAGAATAACGATTTTATACAAGTAATTAAAAAAAAAAAAAAAAAAAACAATTTTTATTTTTTCAAAAATTTGATAAAAAAACCGACGAAAAAAACCACCACTAGAGTGTCTAGAATCATGTACTGGATCTATGTTATTCGTTTGCGTTAACATGTCAATGACACCTTGTATAGGTATAATCTAAGACCTTAGCCTCCGCGAATGGGGCGAATAAAATTAAAACAAATCGTTTCCGAGATTAGCGCGGTCATCCAATAACAAAGAATTTCTACCTATTCATTTTTATAATAATAATCTATTTAATAAAAAAAACCTATTTTTGCGTATCTTCTCGGCAAACCTTTACCCTGTGTCTATATTATTTAAATTGGTCCGCAATATGGGATTTAGAATGGCTGACTGTCATTCAAACCAAGCACCTATTATAGCAGTGTTGGCAAAGTGGTAACGGCCGCCCCGACTGACGAATACTTAGCAGGTCGCGGGTTTAAACCCAGCCAAGCGCATTACAATACGGCCGTCAGGTCTTGGCGTCTGGAGTTAGGTTCTGCGAATTTTTTGCGCTTGAAAACTCGTAAAAATATGATTAACACAGCAGTTGTATTGCTGTTAAAAACTGTTCCCGGCACTTTTTTTAACCAATATTTTAGTCGGCTTCTTCAAGCGCTAAAATTTGCAGAGCCTAACTTCAGATTCGCCAAGATCCGACGGTCGTACTGTAGGTACTTTGTGTAATTTATCAAAATTGTGAAGGAAAACATCGTGAGGAAACCGGCATGGCCTAGAATCAAAAATTCGAAGACATGTGACATCCACCAACCCGCACTGGACCCACGTGGTGGATTAAGGCCCATTATCTCTCAGAGTCCTCCCTAGGCCTCCTGGCCTGAGTCCCAGCAGTGTGTACATTATAAGGCTGATGCTATGATATGCTACCTAATAAGTGTAGTGACACAGTACCTGTCACAGTTACCTTATCTCCGAACCACATACCACCGTACCACACCAGTTACCAATACCTCATACAACCTGTTACCATTACCTCAAACTGTTCCGTGCTCAAAACCAATTACCATGTTTTCGACCAATCTCTGATTAGAAATATTGAAGCACACGTTTCTGATAAGAAACAGTGAAGTAAATGTTGTATCATTTAACAAGACATGCTACCCATAAATATGTAAGGCCTACTGTTCATGGACGCATACTGGTCATTATACGCTTGTTCTACGCCTGCGTGAAGTTTACATACAAAACTATGACGTCGTCGTCGGCGAAGCAGTTGCAGTTTAGCTTTTGAAATATATACCTATCTAGTCGAGTACGGCGATACTATTACATCTATTCTCTTCATTCAACAACCAAGAAAAAAATGGGGAGGCTAGTTTAACAGTTATTTTTTTACATACAAATCGGCGACACAGTGATGATTGAGAGCAATAGTAATAAGACTGTGTTCAGCGTTGAAATACGTTACGAGTGTTGTCTTTTGTATACGATGGACGACGAGTGACGATGAAGTCTTGATTGAAATCTGATGGTGAGCCAGACGGTTGCAAAGTAACATTCCAATCAAGGTCACCTTGTTTAGAGCTCTGTTTGTGTTTGGTTTGTGTTGAGGCTACATGGATGTAAAATTGTAAACCTGCGCCAATGCGTTTGAAATTGAATTGCTGTGGTCGGGAAATTGCGCCAACTAGCCAAGAACGTTGAAGGTCATGCCTACATACATTACAACAGTTAGGGAAGCTCGCCTCCTAACCAGGAACGTTGAAAGTCATATTTTACAACAGTTCGAAACGCAAAACAAAAGGTCATGGTTTACAACCACAACCAACACATGGATAGTAAAATAGCAAAATCATCTTGGTTGGGACGTTGGCAACCATTTGGTGTAGGTACCCTTTCGAAGGCAAAATAAAGAAAAATGTTTAAACGTGTCTTCCCGCATATTATGTTGACAACATCACAAAACGCTCGCGCGAGTGCTAAGTCCGGGTGGGTTCGGACGCACGACGTGCAGCCAAATGTGAGCAGCCATATATGCCAGCACGCCAATATTAGTCGGTCTGATCCAACAGGGTCATCTCGTATATTCATCGAGATGAGTCAGTTATTGCACATTGAAGGTAGACCGCCATACTGTTTCAGCTTATATACCGGGCCTACCACAATTTTTGTGTTTTTTTCTTTTTTATTATATTTTGTTTACGTATCGAATAAGGGACCATTCCAATCGAGAATCGATAAACTTAAATATTACCACTAGTCGATATTAGTGTATGGACATTCATTTCAAATTCATTCCTCCATTTCTATTTCATTGCACCTTCTTCACCATAGAGATCTATAGATTAAAATTCTAGTCTCGAGAAAATATTCAGATTCTTCTTAACAATCCTGACTTACTTTATGTCAAGACAACAGTTAATTGAATTCTTTTTTTTGGTTCGTCTGTCTTTCTGGTTTAAAATTTTGATTTTTCCTTCCTCCCACCTTTTAGAAAGAAAGAAAGATAGAAATAAATTTTACAAATACATAATATAGGTATGAAATATATACCTATATCACGAAATAGAAAATCGCGTCACGATCACGACTAAAAATTTCAAGTTATTGTTGGTAACTTAATAACGCCATGCCAATTACACATAATACTATATATAATCCATGGTAAAACTTACAAGTAATGCAATTCTTTTTAATATTTTATCACATTTTTACACAGTATTCATGTTTAATTATCATTTTTTAAAATATGAAAATAAATATCGATTTTTAGGCTGTATGAATTTTTATACCTCTGCCTGACCACAACACATTTATAGTAAAAAAAAAACAATCTATCTCCTTCGTTCAAAAGTAACATGGAGGTTGTGCTGTGAAATTAGTAGCGAAGTATATTTTTCTTTGTTTACGTGTCTAATCTGACGAGCTAATAAGAAGCGCCTGAAAATTGGGATTATATTTTGGATATTTATGGATATAAGTCAGAGAAAACTGTATATAAAGTCGTTGTTGTACAATAAGCGTTGAAATGAATAACGGTGAGATCGGTGGGCCTAGAGGCAGAGGCCGTGGATGGCAGCAACCCGATAATCAACCACGGGAGCTTCGTAGGCCGAAGATTGTTAGCGAGGAATCAAAAGGTAACAAGTATAACGTTGAATTTGATTTATTCCTCACTTTCACACCGATCTTATGCTGTGTGACGTCGTCATACTTGGCCAGTTTATAACTGCGTTCTTCGTAATTATAATACTTCAGGTGAAAGTAAGGATTTTCATTTCTAATGACGTTGCTGTAGTTTGACAAACTCAGCCGGCCGTGCCTAGAATCGATTACGGAGCAATTTTTTGTTTTTGGGTCAACTAGTTTTGGTATGCAATTATAATATTTTATATAATCGAACACACTTTTACTCATTGTAACTCTTTGTTTCAGTTGAACCTCCTAAATCAAACCTGTCGGCCGAAGCTAAGGAATGGTACCCGCCTAACTACACCCCTCATGCAGTACCCACATACAATCCAGATCCTGCACCTTACAGACCTCATCGGTTTTCTGTGCAAGATCGGCTTCGCCAAGCCCAAGATCAAAACCCTTACAGCTTAGAAGAAATGTCCTATTCATTGGATGAAGCTGAAAATATGGAATTAAGGGTTTGTATAAATTTAAATATTTTGAACTTAGTATTTAATTTTGTATAAGATGTACTAATTTTTTTTTCTTCAGTCTGCTGTTCCACAGGAGAACATAGCCAACTTGATAACAGTGATGTGTGAGATAACGTTTGATCCCGGTAAATTCGATACCCTGTGTGGCCCATTGGTTGATGCGTTCGCAACCACCCTGCATGATGTGAGCTACACTAGGCCACTAGTTGAAGCTATTGTCAATCAGGTATAGTAAAATTCATCATTTTTAATTGTTATTCTTACTTGTTGAATAATAATTATTATTAATTGAAACTAACTTATCTTTTATATATAATGTGTTTATTAAAAACAAGCATGCGATAATCACATGTTATTGATTTGGTGAAGCTAATAAACTTTGTATAGGCAACAGATTAGATAAACAATTTAACATATTTGTCGAGAAACTGACTGATCTTTTAATTTAAAATTCAGTTTTTTTCTGTATCTTCTCTTTTTTTTCATAGGCTTTTTCATTGACTCTATGTCTAAGATATTTAAAAAAAAAAACTAATTATGTTTCTACCACTCAGTTTTTTTAAAGAGGTTGGTTTCATAATTCTAGCTCTATCTAAAGACCAGCCTGACTACTTGATTAATGCATTGACTTATGGGTTAAACATACAATAATGCACAGTTAGTGTCTTGTTGCTTGCCACCACTGATAAAGTGTAAGCATCAGAACAATATGTATTAAAGACATGAAACTGATCCACTATGGTTTTCTTGGTCTCAAATAAACTGTAGAATGGCCAAACAACAAAGTTAATTGCTTTGATTAATACATGTTTTAAGGTTATTCAACTGTTTTTTTTATTTGACAAACCATGTTGAGGTTATAATTACACATTATAACATACAATAAAAAATTAACATACTAACCCACTTTTTCAAAGATAATACAAATATATTTAATTATTTATGTTTTAAGAACCAACTATAGTTATGACTGGCATGCCATTAAAAATAACATCAGTAATTATACTAAACTAACTCCTTCCAGTGTGAAAGTAGGTTTCTCCATTCAAACTTTGGATATCCTATTCTGTAGGCGATTTTTAGAAAATCCTCTCTTTGTATTTGCCTATGTCATTTAACCTTTACAGACATTATAGAAAGACAATGGGTATGCGAATGCCGGCATTCACTTGCGGCTCAAGAGTTTAAGAAAATCTTGTGCAAAATTGTACTGCCCTACATCCAGTAGTTATGGCTGTGCATTGATGTAATGTCACTCAGTCAGTTTCCCCTTTTATGTATATATAGATTAAAGTTTCAAAGTATATATAGATTAAAGTTTCAAATTAATTTAATTCAAATTAAGTTAATTAATCAACTTACTATTTCAGTTTCTTGTAATTCCTAACTTTCTCTAAACAAAACGTTACATGTTAACAGCTGTATACTAACAGTGCACACATGTATCAATAATTAGAAAAACTGTTCCAACACCAACAAGATTGTATGTAAAATATTGTTGAATTTGTTTTGAAACTTGGAAACTTTTATGACAACAGTCTATAGGTGAGCCTAACTTCCGTTACAATGGCGCGCGCTTGTGCTCGATGTACGACTCTGTATCGCCGCCTGAAGAGTCCACTTTCCGTGCCTGTCTTCTGGAGCGCTGTTCCACGGAGGAGAACAAGATCATCAGCGGCATGGAGTCCTCGGAAGAAAACATGCGCGGCTTCGCCATGTTCCTTGCTGAGATATACACCCAACTGGAGGATAGCCAGGTGAGTTATGACTTAGTTTTAGATTTAGGTAGAGAAAATATAAAAGTCTTTTTGTAGATTCCATCAGTATTTTATAAACTGTATTTATTAGTCATTAAACTCTTTTTTTTCTAGTTATTGTAAAAGTTTGATTTAACTAGTGAATTTTCATTACCTTACTGTATTACAACAAATATACTAATTTGTAGTTTTCTCATTGCAAGTTCAAGAAAAAATTATATTATTTATAGGGAGGAAGAATCAAGACCCTAGGAGAAAGCTTGTGTAAGGTGCTGCTCCATCTGCTCGACACTGACAAGGAAGTTAACATCAAAGCTGTCTGCCAGCTGCTCAAAGTTAGTACCTTTTTGTTGTAACTGACAAGTACCATTTTGTTAACGATTTTATAGTGAAGGCGTTGGGGTGATGACTTGTTCACTCTATTCTTGAGTGATTTTTATTCGTATTTAGTGCTGTGTCGTTGTAGAATTGTTTTTAATTACTCAAGCATTCATGACACCTAATTTGAAAGCAATGTTATATAAAAGGAAATACCAGCTACAGCCACTGATTGCTGTCGAAAACTGATGTTCATAAAACACGCAATAAAGACAGGACACAGATTAAACCGCACCTTCTACATTCTACGTATTGACGTTTTTCACGGCTCGTTTCGTGCAAATTAAAACAACAATAAACCGGGCTCGTGTGGTTCACGCGTTCACGTAAAAACAAAAACAACATTCAAGTGTCCGATTCCAGATATCACAAGTCAGAATTTCGAAGTTGTAAAATTTATTACCGAATTTTCAGGAAGTCTTCACTATTTTGACCGTTGAATAACAATTGCGATTTAATTTGCTGATTAAGGTTAAAGTAATGTTTTCAAGAACCGTATAGCGACAGTCTTTATGCACTGACCTTCGTCAGTGCCATAATTAACATTTTTATCTCTGTTAAAGCAACATTAGCCTACGGCTCAGGAGTGGAACTGGCGATCCAATGGTTGTGAATTCGAACTTACCACTGCACCATGGTGAACTTGCTCTGAAAACCAGCTTTGTTTAGTGTATTTGGGGTTAATCTAGAATGTAATGAGTATTTTTCACGCAGAAAGATATTATATAAGAATGCTCTTTATAAATTGTACACTATATAAATTACGAATTAGTTCTGGGACAGTTGTCAACAAGTGAATCATACCTACAAATAGCTATACAGGGTTCATTGAACTCAATGAGACCTACGTGAAAAATACTTTTAAACTATTTGCAAACAATAGCTTCGAATGCTCTTTTTCATAACTTTCCAACCACTTTTCCTGCTCAGCTCTAATCGGTTAAGGTTTACAAAGATCAGCTTTTTACATCCAGTTGTCTATCATCCGTTTCCGTCTATTATGGCATGATGTAATTTATGAAGTACCTTTTGCTTCACATTGTTTTCGTCCCTAAAATTTGCTACTTCTGTCTCGGGTAAGTAAATACTGCCTAGGTTTCACCCAGACACGATATGTACACTATACACGTTGCATTGCTCTGATAACAAAGTCTAGCTTGTCGAATGTTAGTCAAGTTTGGTGTTCGGTTTATTCGGTTAAGCAATTTACACACGTTCGTATTTTGGGAATGCCTGCCTAATGCTCAGAAACTAGTTCGCCAGGAGAAAGTCAATTGCAAGATTTTCGTTGCATACAAATATTTACAGGTATGTAGGTAATTCCGAAAAGTGAACATGAGTAAAATCGTGTACTAACAACATCAACATGAAAAGTTACGCGTCCACTTTTTCAACACTAGACTGTTCGTAATAATCGTCGAATTTTTTTTTAGAAAATTAGTACTTACTTTTGGGAAATCTACAATTATTACTACAAAAGACAATCGCCCAAAGCTTCGCGCACATCATCCATCGTTAGTATTGATTCCTGAATATTTCAATGTTCATCGCCAAATCGATATTAATAAAAGAAAATGTCGGCGCTGAGTTGTACAAAAGTGGACACGCAACTTAAAATAGGCAATTGGTCAGATGATTTTCGTTCGTAAAATCCGTGGTTATTAACGTATTTTTCCACAGCTATCGGGCATAGCGTTGGACGCAGACTGCCCGGCGGGCATGCACGCGGCGTTCGAGCGGCTGAAGCGGCGCGCGTCGCTGGCGTGCGTGCGCGGCGTGGTGGCGCTGCGCGCGGCGCGCTGGGGCACGGCCGAGCCCGAGCCCGCGCCCGCGCCCGCGCCGGCGCCGCTGCAGCAGGCGCAGCAGCAGGACACGCGCCGCCGTTACAACTATGGCGGTGAGTACACTATTTGTTTTTCCCACCTACCTACGGCTTAGGGGTCTTCAAAACCACTGTCATCTTTACGTAAGGTAGTTACAGAATAGCAGAATTTACATTTTAGTAACGTATACGGGTAACTACGCGTTGGCGGCGGTAATAAAAATAGTAGCAGACTTCGCTATAGGTACCTAGTATTTAACGTCTGCCGCGAATAATAATCAGCACCTCTTTCTACTGAAACTTAGTTGACGATGACCATATAGTTTGTAAGCAGCATAAAGCCAATAAAAAGAGATTACATGTGTTAAGTAATATGTCACGAATCCGAAATTAAATTTAATCTGGTACCTACCAAGACAACAAGTATTAGAAACTTTTTAAAGTTTCCCTTTAGAAAGTTTTAGTTAGTTTCAATATCAATTTCATTCATAAATATATCGACCAGTATATTGTCTCTAGAACCTAGGATGAAGTAATTAATAGCGGGGGTCGAGATCACGTTTTCAATGAATACGGCTTGAGTCACGTTCCTCCTCTCAGTTCGATTACAGCGAGCCACGTGCTCGCTCCCGCCGGGTCTGACGCCCGCGCCAGAAACTGCACGTGAACCGGTGAGCGAAGCCGTATGCTCGATAAACAAAAGAGGGGGAACGCGATTCTAACTCCACGCTAATTAAGAATTATGTAAATCTGAATACAAACAAGTTTTTTTTTGTATCAGTAGACAGTAACGTGCAATTTCCAAACGTTACTTAATCAGCAATACAAACATAATTCTTTATTACTAAGTTAGTAAAAAACACAAACAGGCAGATTCTTTAAAGAGCCTCAATTATAAAGTGGTCTAAAACTATTTATCTATTTAGCTAAGGAAGACTAACAAAATATTATCTTATATATACTATCTTGTATATCGCGTTAACAGGTAAAACAAATATTTTTCCTTCGTAATATACTAGCTTCTGCCAGCGGCTTCGCCCGCGTGAAAGACGCTTTACCTCCTTAGGGATGGAGTTTCGTAAAATGCGTTTTTTTTTTCTTCTTATGACTGAAAAAAAAAAAAGAAAAATAGGGCAGGATAGGCAGGGTAGAGTGGGACCGAAGTCGTAGGCAAAAACTAGTATAGAGTTAATGTTTAGGGACAATTTATCCCGTTGCAAGTGTATGGATATAATTTAAGTTAGCTCGATCTTTCGAACTCGATGGTTGCCCTAAGTCATAATCTCCGTTCGATTTCGACAGACACCTGAATTTTAGCTTATTTTGAAAACATTAAATCATAAATGATATTTATTTTGTAAATAGGTTTTAAAATAACACTTTTACACGTGAATATTTTTTCTTTTCGTCAGTTTAAGTTAGATGAGTCCGGTGTTTCCTAGCTGACTACCCTGAGAAGAAACACCGAAACAAACTCAAGGGTCATAGTCTCTTGAAGTCCATACAGTAACCATGTATTGGTCAAATCATATGAGAACCATGCAGATTAGTTGCTCAGGTGGTCTTTTGAAGAAAGAATCACCAGATTTGAGTAGGCCTGTCCAGTCAGTGCAAGCATTTGTCAGTATTCGTGTAGCTCAAACTTAGGTCTACTAAGGAGCTCAACGACTTGACGATCAATACCAAATAAAAGACATTTGTGTAGGCCGCATCAAATACTCAAATCTGTCAGACATCATATTAAAATTACAGAAAAGGAAAAGTAATCGACATAGTCCCCACATTCACAATAATAAAAAAAAAACAAAAATGTAACACTGCAAATTAAATTATTGCAAGTCAAAAGTTAAATAAAAATAAAATAAAACTACAATAATAGTGCTGGAGCAGGTCAATCCCATTTGTCGTCTTGTCCTCAAGATACTCCTTAACAGTATAAAAAGCCTTTTGGCAAAGTTTTCGCTTTACAAACAATTTAAATTTATTTAGGCTAATTGGCATTAATCATCCTTCCAGCTAGATTTACTATGGTCACAGTAATGAAAGTAGTTTTTGTATTACTTACCCCTGAAAGACTCAATCAATGAATAGTTTATTGAGTCCATTATTTTGCATAATGATTCATGAAATGCATCAATTAAGTTGTGATAAGATGGCTTGTAACAGCGGTGAACGGCGAGGCGGAGAGCGGGCCCAGCGACGGCGGTTACCTTGCCGACGGCCACACCCTCACTGCGGAGGAGCGAGCCTTCCTGCAGAGCAACCTCCCGCCTGGCAAGAACGTCGCGCTCGATGAGGATATACTGTGAGTCACTATTCTATTTACTTAACCGCGGCAACGCTAAAAGGTGATATAATGAATTAACAGGTTTTGTGTTTTATAACACAGCATGCAAAAAACTTAAAATTGGCTATGAATTATTACTTATTTTATTCCTTTAAAACATCCTACTTGTGTTACGACGTCCAAAGAAAGGTGAATGCCCTGATATCCTATTGTATTTATGTAATTATGTACATTATTACAATATCGACAATATATTTTAGCGAGGAGCTGGAAAACGACGCGTGGGACACGGGCATGGATGCCGAAATGCAAGCCGGCTTCTTGGAGTTCCTCAAGATGTCTAATCAAATCAAACGATAACCGCACGTTGCGACGCGCCCCTCCCCTCGCGGGGCACAGACCAAACTGCGTCTACTATGCTAGGACAATGGTGAAAAACTATAAAAAAAATATAAAATATATAAAACTATAAAAAAGATTTAATGGGAGCGATCAACCTCGTAGCCATCCTATCAACGATTTCAATATGAGTTTGATGTAAGAACAAGACCTTGGCGTATCCCCGCACCGAGCCGCGCGTCGCCGGTGCCACGTCTCGAGATATACGCCGACTGTTAACTTTAGCATCCTACTAACAGTTTTCCACCTTACCTACTTAAAGGGCAACAACTTTACTTTTAGGTGCTCCAACGTAGTGAATTAAGTATCAGGATTATATACCGACTTAAAGCTTTTTAATTTTAGATTTGATATGCCTTTATGTATGACCAAACTAGAATATTTTCAGTAAAAAAAAAGTCTTATAATTTTTATTTTAGTGTGATATTTAATCTTTTGGTCTGTTGTTCCGGAGGGTCAAAATGTGTTTACGTATATGTAATTTTGTTGTAGTTTCAACCATTTTGTTAAGTTATAAATTACCCAGTTATTAATTTTCTCAATGTTATACGTAAACACATCCAACTAATCACATGGACTAAATGTAAACAAGTATAGGTAACTAAGTGTTTTATTTAATTAAAAAAGTACTGTTGTTTTTTTGTATTGTTAAGATGCTAATATATTTTATTAGTTCCCACCACTAAATTTGACGGCCATAATGTTAGAGCCATTTTCTTGTTTACATTTCGTCTATACCTAATGTTAAGTGATCTCATAATTTCTCAATTACTTTTTTCTGTCATGATATAGAAAAAAACATTGCATTAATTTTGGGGTTTCTTCACATTTCCTCGAGCAATACAGAAAATGTTGAAATAAACCTAAGCAAAATAAAAATACCTTCTGTATGCAAAAATAAGGCTAATTACTTCCATTCCATTGTAAGCAATGCCCACTGGAGAAAAATGTTACATAATAAATATTGCATAAGTTAGAAGGCTGAAAATTTTTTTATTTACTTAAATGACATTTTGTCCATTTTACTGATGAATTATTATAATTGTATGTAATTTTTAATTGATTGAACTTTTCTTGGTGAGAAGCAGTAAGGACTATAATAAAGATTCATTATAATTGCGTAATACATTTGTTTGGCACAAATTTCTTTAGTTTAGTGCAATAATCATTCGCAATACAATTACTAAGTCATACATTTGACATTGTTTGCATTTTACACAACTTTGCGTCATTTTTACTCTTTAAACTGATCTATATAAGGATTTAGATTACAACTTCTAGAGCATTAAAGTTGTTCTATCGATACTTCCAGTTGCATTTTCTCATAACTTTTAAATGGTTTGTCGATGTGGAGTAGAACAGTATGTTTTGCCAAATTCGTTACACTTGTGTCGTGTGTTGTTGTAATTATATTTGCCTATTTGAAATGAGTGAGACGGTGTGACAGATGCCTTGTGTGTGTAATGGATTTAAAACCCTGTGACCCTAATTGCTGATCGATAGACTACAGTGATCTAAGACAGTTTAACAATTTTAATAGCAATAAATAAGCTACCTGCTAAACTAAGCCATTTGTGCTGATTATTGAAGTAATGGAAACTTTTTTCGAGTATATTTATGGAATACAACATTTATTTATTTGAAGCAATTAGGAAAATGTTTATAATATTCCATTGTATTTTTGTTGCAGTGATATTATGAATGTTATAAGAATAAATGGATATTTTAATAAAAGTCATTTAAATAAATTTGTTTTTCCTTTATCTTTTTACTCCCGTTATCAGAGCAGCTTACAAGTGTCTTATGGCATATGACGCAACTCCACTATCTACATTGTTATTGTACATAATTATCTAGAGATGTTATGTCACTAGTGCTTGAAAACAGTCAACAAATAGTATTGTAAAAATAGTAAACTAATTATAGGAATACAATGCAATCTTATCTTATGCCTCATCAGGTAACACCTTGTAAGGGTTAAGGATTCCGTTAGGATCCATCAACTGTTTGAGATCCTTCATGAGCTGTAGTGCAGACTGATCTTTACTGTAGTGCATGTACATCGGTTTCCTGAAACCGATGCCGTGCTCGGCGCTAATGGAACCGTTCAATTTGCTCACTTCCTCAAAGATGTACGGTTCTATTAGAGATGACACCTCCTTGGTGTATTGCGGCACTGTGACGTTGATGTGTATGTTACCGTCCCCTGAAAAATATTTTGTTACCCAATGTTGTATTTAGAAACATCGAACATAATTAATATAGACTACCTATATTAATTATGTTCGATGATTTAAAACATGTTGATTTATGTAAATTAATTGAGGAAAAATAGTGTTTGGATGGTGACAAGCGTCTTTTGTGTCCTCACTGACCACTTATGAATTCCTAAAGTATATTTAAATCGTGTTACTAACCGACATGTCCATATCCGAAAACTTTAATGGCTTTATCGCCTAGTCTCTTTCTCAAAACTGGCACCAAATCGTAATAGTTTTTCAGTGGTATGGAAACATCGTACTTGAACACGTAGCCCCCTGCTAACCCCGCTCCTGCAATGCTTTCGCGTAGGTTCCAAATTGTCTGCAACCATATTAATGATAGCATGTTTATCATTGAACAAATAAGTTGAATGGCACGTTTAAAACCATTTGGTATCCATTAAGTAGGTACCTGCATTTTAGCAGGTTCTGAAGCGACAGTTCCGTCCACAATGAGTCCTGTCTCCATCTCGCTGGTCAAGAACCTCGTCAGCTTCTCACTGTCATGAGCCTCATCACTTCCGTGTGTCTCCACCAACACATAGAACGGATACTCTGAGATTGGATTTCTGTTGAAAATATGTAAGTTTCAGTTCATAACAGTTAGAGCTCCAGAAATATGTATTTTCTTTGCAGTTACTTACGGCAAATTAAGATTCTTTACAGTGCAGTCTATTGAATCAAAATCAGCCATTTCGAATGCCGAAAGAATTTCACCTAGCTTAGATTTGGCGCTTTTGTACAATTTCAGAACATTTTCAAAGTTTTTGACACCTGAAATTTTATAGATGTTTGGGTGATGGATTATTTATGCCTAAATAATGTGTGACGGTATATATTCATAACATGGATGGATGAATATGAACAATAGCATCCACATGCTGTACAGTAGTGCAGGTGGTGTACAGTACAGGACTAAGTCATTGTGTCGCCTGTAGTAATTTCAACCAAGCGGTGCAGGACAGGATCTTTACAAATGACAAAGAATTAAAATTCTTTTTAACTTCAATCAGTCTCTGGAGTCCGTAAGTAATAATGAGTGTACATTGTCTAGAAGAATCCAGCTGTGATTCTGCCACCTTGATTGTTTTTTATACATCCAAATGGAGCCCAATCCCATACGCGGGGCCCGTAATATTTTCTACTTATGGTTCGTGGTTTTAATCCAGTACGGATGATCTAATTATGATGAGTATTATTCTAGTTAAAAAAGGCGATAAAAGAAAAAGAGCTCTTACCAAAGAAACCTAAATTGACGGACTTAGGTAACACCGGACAGTGTATAGCAACTTTGGTCACGAGTCCTAAAGTTCCTTCAGATCCTATAAATAGATGCTTCAAGTGATACCCTGTATTGTCCTTCTTTAGTGCTCTGAGACAGTCGATAATAGTGCCGTCGGCTTTTACCTTAAACATGAAGAAAAATTAAGTGGTAACTATGAATATAAATGAGAAAAGGTGTAACAGGTAAACAGGCTAATCATTTGCGTTTAGGTCATCGATCATCGATAAACAACTGTTAGGTATTTATCAGTGGTCGATGGTTTAGGTTCAGTTTTGAGTTAGTTTCACAATATTTTTAGGCGGCGGTCGAACGAACTTAGTTCGACTTGAGCCCAAAACCTTTGAGAATATTGTGTTTCCTGCATCTGCGCGTACATTACTCGAAACGAGAAAAGAAAGCTGGCGTGTTATCTGGTTTTATAAAACCTGTTTTTCCCCACCCACGAATTTATCAACTGATACGAATTATATCCGAGCAAGTGGAACCGGTACTCGGAAACGTGTTTCTCATCTCAAGTAGGTAGGTACCTAATTATTCTAGATATTATTGAATTATTTATTAACGACAAATATAATCACGTACCTATCAGGCGCCTATTAGTATAAACAACTAAGTACATAATATTATTGAAATATAATTAGGTATAACGTCACTCCTATTTACCTACTTGATGTACCTAGTTTATTAGGGTCACGTGGGGTAATTGCAAAAACGGGGTATAAGTAATAGGGTGCGTTTACGACATAACTACTAAAGAAAACTGGTGCTGCCATCTCTGATATGTGTAAAGTACTTTTTGAACTTCGCGCCGATCAAGTCGCGAGAGAGTTTGACAGGTTGATGAGCGAATGAAAAGACATTAGTTGAGTGACGTCGATGCCGCGTGTTACACACTTTAACAACCGAACTTTCAATCTGTTTTCATCTCGGAACGAAACGTAAGTTTTTAAATTTATTTGTATTAATGTGATAATATTCTGTGTTGGGAACGAATCTAAATGATAATTTTTACTTAATTGGTGAAGGTTGTTTTTTTATGGCTATTCTTGCATTTACCCCTTGAAATTTTAATGTTGGGGCAATTGTAATAACAAGGCAAGGGGCAAATGTAAAGTTTTATTACAATTACCCCTGTCTTTCCAGATGGTGCGAAATTATCTAAAAAAGAAAGGACCTCCCAAATACTCGGAAGAAAAATTACAGAGAGCTCTTGATGAAATAAAAGCCGGTACGCTTACCATACACAAAGCGTCTGTTCTTTACGGAATTCCATTTGCAACATTGTATTGCCGAAACAAGGGAACTCGAGGAGCTATAAAAAAATGTAAAGGACGCAGAACTGCACTTCCCGAGGATGTTGAAAATGTTTTGGCAACATCTGTTAAAACACTAGCTAAATGGGGCTTTGGTCTTAGTCGAAAGGAAATTATAGAGCTAGTAGGCCAGTACGTTAACGTGAATAAAATCGAAACCCCATTTAAGGGAGGCATACCAGGGGAAGACTGGTTCCTTAATTTCAAAAAACGACATCATTTGTCAATTCGAAAGCCAGAACCATTGGAGTATGCGAGAAAAAAGGCTGCCACGGATCCATTCATCATCTACGGATATTTTGACCTTTTAAAAAAAATTCTGACAGAGCTAAACTTAGAAGACAAGCCCAAACAAATATGGAATTTAGACGAAAGCAGTCTCAGTATCGACCCATCGAAATCCAGAATAGTAGGAGAAAGAGGTGAAAGTTCATCCAGAATTATCAGTACATCTGGAAGAGAAAACACGACATTTGTGCTGGCTGCTAATGCTGCAGGTGGTCGAGCGCCACCTCTAATCATTTTCAAGGCGAAAAATGTATGGGACCAGTGGAAGGCGCCACCAGAGCAGGAATATCCCGGTACAGCCTACGCTGCTACCCCGAATGGTTGGATGGAGACAGGGGTGTTTAAAAACTATTTTGAAAAAGTTCTTATACCAGCTCTGGGTGATGAACGACCTGTACTGGTCATATACGATGGCCACTCCACACATGTGTCTCTCGATCTAGTTGAAACTGCTTTGGCCAATGACATAACAATTCTTAAACTGCCAGCCCACACAAGTGACCAACTGCAGCCATTAGACGTTTCTGTATTCAAATCGTTTAAACAAAAATGGGACCAAACTGTTGCCTCTTGGCAGCGGCAGAATATT
This sequence comes from Mythimna loreyi, assembly GCA_029852875.1. Taxonomy (NCBI): domain Eukaryota; kingdom Metazoa; phylum Arthropoda; class Insecta; order Lepidoptera; family Noctuidae; genus Mythimna; species Mythimna loreyi. The sequence goes on along the minus strand of CM056782.1, from coordinate 15,108,641 downwards.
GGTAAAAAGCTACCTAAAGCGCTGTTCTCGCAATTTTTGGGAGAAACTTGGGTCAGTGTCAGTGAAGATGTTATCATAAGTGGATTTAGAAAATCAGGGATATTTCCATTTAATTCTGACGTCATTCCACGAGAAAATTTTTGTAAGGACGCTTTAGAGCGTTGGGAGATGCACCTTGCAGGGGAGCTTACGAGAGATAATGAGGCGAGTCCTGATCCTCATCGGTCAACTTCTAATAACTCATCACCATCAATTTTAAACCTACCAGCTCCAGAGGAAGAGGCCATTCCCACAACACCTCTATCGTCAATTTTCAATTATCAATCGTCACAAAATTCCGTACCAGTAACTCCTCAAACAAATGACCTGCCAGCCTATAATGCTACGCCAACAATATCATTTGAACAGATTATTCTTTCAACTATACAGCAAAAACAACTGCCTGTAAATAAAGAAAAGAAACGTAAGGTTGCCTCAGGTGCTGAAGTTGTTACGTCTGCTAGAATGCTTGAAGTATTAAAGGAAAAAGAAAAGTTACTCGCAAACAATAAAGCTAAAATAAACAAGAAAAAAGCTAAAATAAACAAGAAAATAGAAAAGAAAGAAAGAAAAATAAAGAAAAATGCTAAAGATTCAGAAACTGACACTACAGATGTCGATTCAGACAATGAAGTGCACTATGCGAATTCTGACGAAAGTGAATGGGTGGAAGAGGAAGCTGAAGTTCTTACTGAGTCAGACAATGAAGCTGTAATGGCAGATATTAACAAAGAAAATGAGCCAGGAGAGGAGATTGGGCTGGATATACATATTAACCAGTGGGTGATTGTTAAATATACTTTGGTGAAAGGACATAAATATTACGTAGGTTTCGTGCAAAAACAGATAGACAGTCGTTGGGAGGTAAAGTTTGTACGACGTAAGGGGACAGCTTTTGCATGGCCTATAATAGAAGATATTGATACTATTACCGCTGATTCCATAGTTAAAGTATTGCCGAATCCTACAATAACCAAGCGTGGTATAATATACTTTGATTTCAAATTCAGAAATATGACTATTTCGTAAAGACTTTGATTGATTTATTTAGTCTGTAAGGAAAAGTTCATATCTTTGTAAGCTTTCAAGTGATCTCTTTGAAATAAAAAACCAAAGTTAATTCAAATTTCGTATTTTATTGCTATTACCCCTGATTCGTAACTATCTAAAACACTGAGAAATGGACCAACATTATTACATTTGCCCCTAAACACCGGGTAAATGTAATAAGTGAGGTATTTTTTTTTTAAATTTGAATACCTAAATTATAAGAGTGATTTTAATTAAACAAATAACTTAAAACTATAGTCTACTAAATAATTAATACACGTGGTAATTATAAATTTAATACTCTTTAAAAGTAAAATTTTGTCTATGGTTGAATATGTCATTCTAGTTATGGTACTCGCATTTACCCCACTTGACCCTACACGAAAATGTACTAGTAGTGCATCTTCAAAACGTCATAGATACTTTAATAGTACCTATAGTTATGTTTAATTGTAGGTACAAAAAATAGGATAATTAGGTAGGTACAGAATACAACAGCTAACTCTTGCTCTCATTTGGCGAAAACGAGTAGTGTGTGGGGCTTGTAGATAAAGCACCAGACCCGTTATGAAAGCAGCGTTCTATATCTAAGTTCCTACCTATGTAGATATATAGGATATATATATCCAAAGGAAAGTAACGGTTACTCAACACACTCCTTCATACAATAAACCTTCCTAATGTTAAACAAAGAGTCAAAGTCAAATCATTTTTATTCCAAATAAACCATTTACAGGCACTTTTGAAACGTCAAGCCTGTTTGTCCTAAAAAATGATGCTAAAGAGTATAAGCTAAAGCTAGAACTACATTAAACCGACGACCGCGGCGACACACGAGGACCGCGCCTGATTTGTACACAGGACGAGACGTTGTTGCGTAGCGTGGATGTAAAGTAGTTCTACAAGTCTAGTAGGTATCCATAATAATGATACAGATCGGCGTACGTGGCCCACATGTGCGTCATGTAGTTCTATCTTAAATGTTAGACATGAAATGCAAAACCACATTTAACAAGGCCGTTGGATCTTGGCGAGTCTGAAGTTAGACTGCGAATTTTAGCGCTTGAAAACTCGTAAGATATTTGAAACAAATAAACGCAATTTGCATTTGTTATTGAAATGTTATTGAAAAAATAAATGCCAGTAACAGTTTTTGACAAAAACTGTTACTGGCATTTATTTTTTTAAAACCTTTATATTTGTACAAGTTTTCAAGCGCTAAAATGCTATGAACTGCAGTGGCCTGTATGGAAAGCAATCAATAGACTGCGCACCCAAGTAGGCCGCTGCAAACACAACTTGGCAAAATGGGGGATTATAGACCCCGGTGACGGTGACACACAGTGCGAGTGCGGTGTCTCTGACCAAACAATGGCCCATCTATTGGAGTGCTCAAGATGTCCCTACAAGTGCACGCTGGAGGACCTTAAGAATGCCGCTGAAGCTGCTATAAATGTGGCAACCTACTGGGCCCAAAAACTTTGAGGGAAGCGGAATCAATCGATTCGAGAAGAAGAAGAAGAGCGCTAAAATTCGCAGAGCCTAACTTCAGACTCGCCAAGATCCAATGGCCGTACTGTAAGTAGGTACGATTGCGCTGCAATGACAACAAGTTGTTGTCCAAGATCATAGGTTTATCTCATCCATACTATTTATCACTGTTATCTTACACAGAAAATTTTGTGTATTTTATAACTTACTGCTTCAATTCCTAGTATAGATCCGTGCAGGTTGCCATACCGCAGTAACCTCAGTCCTCCTGCATTCGTGCTGGCGTTGCCACCGATGTGACAGGTACCTTTAGCACCCAGGTCCAGTGGCATAATGAGACCACGATCGCGTACATAGTTATCCAGATTCTCCAGAATACATCCCGCTTCACAAACCAAGGCCCCTGTAAGTCATTGATAGATTGTAAAAAAAAAAGAGATACATATTAGACCTTTTTGATAGATACCAAGAAAATAAAAAATCGTTATAGCAGATGATTTGATGATTTCAGGATCGCAGACAGTTTCACATACGCTCAACAAGCATTTAGGTACATTGAAGCAGAGTGGTTATGCGTATGCAACGTGTGGATTAGCTAACTTAGCAAATGTAATCGAGCAACGTAACAAAGTGTTACTGTATATCAGTATAATAAGTATGTAATGCTTAGAGTTATTTGGTCAAACGTTGGATACAAACTTGACTTTATAGCTATAGATCACATATGATATTAAATTTTATACATCTTTAGCCAATCTTGAAGTCTGGAGGCTACAAATGGAGCAAAGAATTCTATTCTGGGGGTCGAACCCGCAACTATCCTAAAATCGGATAAAATTTGAACTAAATTCTCACATAAGACGTTGTATTTGTGAATGATGCGAACCATCTCTGAACCATGTTGAGCTCGTAAAAACCCAAATATAATAACCTGAGAGATCATCAAGGGTGATAATTTTGTTCATGAGAGCAAAGTTGATGACGATCTCGTCGAACACCGGCACGGAGCCCCCGACGAGCCCGGTGTTGCCACCTTGAGGACATACTGCTAGTCGCTTGTCATTACAATACTTCAGGATTGAGGAAACCTCCTCTGTACTCCGTGGTTTTAATACAACCCTTGATTGTCCTGAAATATTCATTAATTTTTAAGCAACAGTTCTGATCGTATTTCTATACGTAGGTACATTTACTAAAAATGTACGAATCTATAATTTATTTATAGACTTTATCTCGAGACTCGTATCACTCTGAAGCAAAACAAATCGTATTTTACAGATCTGTTTTTATACACCTTCTCATTAGTAAGACTGCAAGATCTGAATAACTATTTGCTGTCCTTTCGACTTTGGTTTACAAAACACAACACGAATTACAGACACAATTAAAGAGCGTTCGCATGGGTCTTAAAAGTTTAAGATTTTAATTGACACAAGAAAAGAGAGGCATAGGCCCTGCAATACTTCAAGTCTGATATAAATAATTGACTAAACATTTGTGTCCTCCTATATTATAAGGTGTAATATTTATAATACCTCTGCAATTCTTTATCCAGTCAATGTTATATGGCAACACATCACTTTCGTCAGTCAACACTCGATCTTCTCCAAGTATGGACCGGAAGTAACCAACGTCTGATGGGTCTATCGTGCCGAAGGTTTTTCTTTGTATGTTGTATTTCTCCTAAAAAATAAATTGCCAATTTACCGGGCAACACAACACTACATCTTATTCTCATTTTTTGGATGATCTAAGCTTTGGCACCACCATCCATACACTGGCCTTATAAGGTACCTAGTGTATCTACCTACATATATTAGCAAATTACTACGATCGTTGGAGGCAGTTAATTGCCTCGTTTACCGTCAATGTCGACTTTCTTTTCCCTATCTACTCCTAACGTAAATACTTCAGCCTTATGATATTATAATTCATGATAATCGGCTTTCTCACTGCTGATGGTTCGACCTTGTAGTTTTCGAGATTTTGATGCATCGAGATAGTGAACTGTGGCGCTCATTATATTCATCGATTTCATGCACTGTCGAGTTATTAACGTTTTCGAGCCAAGTGTTATTCGAGCTAACGTCATTCGATTTCAATTAGGGAATCCGAAGAAATACGCCTGGATTTGAACCAGCGACCAATAACTCGTAAATTGGGGCCGTTACCGCCACCACTGACTGCTCTCATCTATAGATATTGTAAAGTAATTGGAAGTGGCATGTTACAAAATTGTTGGCGTAGAATAATATTCCTCTACGAAAATAAACGTTACCTACCTACCCTATATATTTTTATGTTCACGCAATACATTACAGAACATAGAACACTTCTGCGAAAGATGTCCCCTTGCTGAGAAGTGCGTAGGAATATGATCATTAGTAAATACGTTGTAAAAACAATAAACAAGGCACGAGGTGATGTAGGAAGTTATTCTTTCTTACCGAAGACAGCTGTGGTAGTGCTTGTGATGTATATCTAACTTGTTCCAAAACATTGTTCTTACTAATTAACTTCACAAACGACGAAAATGATTTTATCATTATCAAATAATATTTTTAACGTCTTTATTTACTACACACACAGCGACAGTAGCGTCCTACACCAAATAAAATATGATACTGATAGATAGTGAACGTATCTAAACCCAGTTCTAATGCTGCAAGCTATTATTTACAATTTTCTCAAACGGTGGATAATTTGGAGTTTAATGTTGCATTTATAATAAAGAGAGAATAATCAGTTATTATAATTCTAATAAATCTCAAGTTAGTCAGTCACATTATTCGTTCGCGTGGAGGTCGATTTCATCCGATGTTACGTAGCGAACGATTACGTAACTTTATGTAAACACAGTGAAGTGTGGAACGTAGTAGATCTATGTTCTTATTGTAAGGCTACAGAAACGAAATTAGCGGGCGCGGGCACTACGCGTTCCAAAGTAGATATAGATTAAATTATTAATTATTATAAGGAATTGTCCACGAAGGCACCGATGTGGGAGCGATGTTGGAGCGGTGCGCACTAGTCGTATAGTCATAGAATTTATTGAGACATTGGGCCTTACATAATCTTATTAAAATATCAATTGATATCAATCGTGCGGACGTGAAAGAGGGATGGAGCCATACACCCTATATAGCTCCATTCCTTTGCGATAGTTCAGTCTAGGTCGTCAAATGGATCGCGTTAAACTTGGGGTAGGGTTTCGTCTCTGTGTCGCTCGCGGCGACACTGCGGCTTCGTCCCAGCGTCAATATTTTTTTAATTTCGTTACATAATCATTAGTATTTCTAGTAGCGAAATATTAAAGGAAAATCTAGTTCTCAATTAGAAGTTTTAGTCGATTTTTGTAGCGACTCCTCCTCCGGGATAGGTATATTTTTATCTTCTTTTCAATTAAAACAAAAAAAAAAAAACAATTTAGCGTGAAGTAAGTAATTCAAATTGAATAAAAAATATTTTTGTTCTAAGTACCCAATTCCGAACTAAAGAGTGATTTCCTGCACAATTAACGTAACGTTGATTATTTATTTTTATTTTTTTTCAAATTATTAACCAGCAGAGTCACCGCGAACCGTCACGCTCGCAGGTGTGATCACTTCCAGTTATCAGCATTGTAGACCCTATGGTTTCACTCTATAGTGAATAGGCTTTTAATAAACTAATGCGCCTCATCATCAAGGATTGCATCACTGCCTACCATCAGTCAAGCATTAGTCCAATACTCAATACTTTATTGCATCCCATTTTATGTACACTGATGGTATAAAATTGCACAAGGGCAATATGGACCCTATTGGGCACAGCAAAATTAGGAGAGAGGAGTCATGACAGAGACTACGGAACACCTCAGTACAATGCTCGATGACTTCAGTAGAGCTTCTGAAAGAATGGATTTTACAATGAACATAGACAAAACCAAAGTAGATAGCACCCACTCCTATCAAGGATGGAGACTCTAGACTTGAAAATGTAGGCAATTAGGTACGTTCATCCGGGATAGACGGCCTAGTAAAGTAGGTCTAACTTAGAGAAAGAAGTTATTGATCCCGACTCGGCTGGGTAGTGGCATCGTATGGGAAACTACGTAGTACGAGTATTTTCTCGTCCGACATATGTGTCTCAAGATAAAATCCTACGACCAATGCGAGTTTCTGCGATAAATAATGACTCTGCAATGTGGTTGTTCACAGTGTGCCTCATCAGAAGATTTAAAGGGCAATGGCTCTACATCATGATCGAATCAGGAATGAAGACTTTTTCAGTAGTATCTGTCAAAGTTATCGACATTCCGAAGAATCGCCAAACTTAAGAAGTAGTGGGCAGGTCACATTGCTCGCATAACAGATGGTCGATGGTGTCAAAAGGTCCTGAAGTGGCGAACGCGTACCGGAAACGCAGCGATGAAAGGTTTCCTACAATGTGGACCGATGACTTGGTGAATCGCGGGAATCCAATGGGCGTGACACGCACAGAACCAGTTGTTGTGGAGACATATGGCCTATGTCCAACAGCTGACGTTATTTGCTTGAAATGATGACGCTGGGCAAAGGCCTATCCCAATTCATCCAGGTATTTCTTTCTCGAGCCTCCTCGAAACAGCCCACTTTGTGGTGTTTCTTGCCTTATTCGGTCGACTCTTTTAACACCTAGAATCCTGCGCTTCATAGCTCTTGGGCAGACCTTGACAAAACTTGTCACCCTGTAAGAAATTAGGTCTGAGAAATGTAGGTTAGGAGGGGCAGCTTACACAACCTTAATCACTCAGAAAATTGGTTAATTGTGAATTTTTCACTACCTACCAATAATTTTTTTTTAACTAATTTTTTTTTCTCGATAAATTTCAATGCTTATAAAAATTGTATTTTTACCCTTTGAATTTTTGCTTTTTGGTAAGATTTCACAAATTGATTATTAGCGGATTTTGTAATGTTGTATAATTGAAAATTGGTTTATCTTTGTATCTCAAATAATAATATAATAATATTCGACAACCATCACAGAACGCCGTCAAGTCTCAAGCTAAGCAGAGCTTGTGTTATGAGTACTAGACAACTGATAAACATACTTATATATTTCTAAATACATACATATTATAGATAAATTACACCCAGATACAGAACTAATGATCGTGCTCATCACACAAACATTTGTCCTGAGTCGGAAACGACCTCCGGCATAGCAGTTAGGGTCACTAACTACTAGGCTGACAGGCCAGTCAAAATGTCTGCGCAACGGAATCATTGAATCAGGCGCGGTCTCTGTAAAAAAAGAGCTGAGAATTTTATCGTAGTGTTGACTATCTCAGTGAAGTTTGCCGAGAAGGTTGATACTTCTTCTTTGTCGGTATCACTCTTGACAGAGTGGTCGTGTTTATCACTTCAGGTATTGGTGGTAAGCTTTACAACACGCCGTCACTCCTCTCTGATGCCCGCTTTCTTCGTGAATTCAAGCAGCGATGATGACAAGCCACTTACTGAAGCTTTTATTTGGTCAGTCCATCTCAAAAGCGATCTTCCTCGTGGCCTGGTACCCTCAACTCGTTCTTGTACCATAAGTCATTTGCTGCCAAATATTACAAAGGAATTAGTTAAATTGTAAACAAATGAACTATTCACACGCAGACATTGTCTAAAAAACTTAGTTTCCAAGCTAAAATAGTTAACAAAAAATATATTTTTGGACATTGACACTTGATAGTAATGACAGATGACAGCCGGTCACACGCACTGCCTGTCACTGTCAGCCACTCGCACCGTAGAACGTACCGTGAGGCGCGAGGTTTTTCTTTGTATTTTCAAGTTTAACACGTGTTTGTTATTTAAAAAAATGGTTAAATTGAAGTCAAATAGTGGAAAGAAAAAAATACCTGTAGTGCTTCAAAATAAGAAAGATGACCAAAATGAAGTAACCTTACCGCCTGTTCGAATGTCTGATGATCCGGCACCAAGACAGGTTATAATTTATTTTATTTACAAAAACTTTTGATTTACATACTATCAGATTCTGTATGATACAGAAACTAGATTTGATTAAATGCATATTCTTTTGTTTATTATTGTTATACAGGAAATGTAAACATAACCTTAAATATATTTTCAGGTAAAATGGATTAATAGGCAAAGAGTTTTAGTTTTCGCCGCACGCGGTATTAATCACCGTCATCGGCATTTGATGGAGGACATAAAGAAAATAATGCCACATCATAAGACAGAATCAAAGATGGAGAGAAGTAAAAATTTGTATGTGGTCAATGAGATCAGTGAAATGAAGAATTGCAACAAATGCATACTCTTTGAAGGCAGAAAGATGAGAGATCTTTATATGTGGATGTCTAATATACCAAATGGACCAAGTGTCAAATTCCTGGTTGAAAATAGTATGTCTCCATTTATGATAACATGCTGGTACTGGTGCATCTTATTTTGAATTTTAATAATTACTTTTTTCTTTTCAGTCTACACAATGGGTGAATTAAAAATGACTGGTAACTGCCTGAGAGGCTCTCGGCCTCTCTTATCATTTGACCCACAATTCACAAAAGAGCCACATTACGCTTTGCTAAAGGAGCTACTCATTCAGACATTTGGTGTTCCTTATCACCATCCCAAGAGTCAACCGTTCTTTGACCATGTTTACGCCTTCATGATCCTTGACAACAGAATTTGGTTTAGAAACTACCAAATCCTTTCTGAAGATGGAGCTTTGGCTGAAATAGGACCAAGATTTGTGTTGAATCCTGTATGTATAGAATATAACACTTGATTCTCATTTTTAATACCAGATTTGTGGTTGATGGAACTACTAAAACTGATGCAATCTTTTTAGGTAAAAATATTTTCTGGATCTTTTGGTGGTGCAACATTATGGGAAAATGCTAAATATATTAGCCCTGCCAAATTGAGGCAAGCTGTGTCCAAAAAAGCTGGCAGCAAATATGAAAGACGAATTGAGAAGAAAGCTGTTTACGAAGCTACCAAACCTGAAACTGGTTACCCTGACATTGAAGGTGCTGATTTCTTCAAAGGAGATCCTATGGAAAAGGCACAACAAGTAGTTGTAAAAGGTATATTATTTTTCAATAAATTAATTGAAAAAATTGCCTTTTGATGATCAATAGAAAATTTTTATAATCAGAGGTACAATAGAAAAACAATAAATGTGCCTCATGCTGAAGGGCTCAAGAGTTTGATTAATGAAGCCCCCCCAAGGGCTTCATTAATCAAGATCAAGATTAATGAAGCCCCTGGGGGACACTGGTGTCCTCCCAGCTATTGTCTTTTGTGTCTGAAATTATAGTGAAAAGGTTATCTTTTCAACTAATTATTTTCTTTTATTAGATACTAGTACTTTTGTCAGCGGCTTCGCCCGCGTACATAAAATATAGCCTATGTCACTTAGGAGTAAAGCAGCTTTCTATTGTTACTAAAATTTTTCCAATCGGACCAGTAGTTCCAGAGATTACCCCCTACAAACAAAAAAACAAACTAACAAAAAAACAAACTTTACTTCTTTATTATATTAGTGTAAAAGTGTAGATTATTATCTATCTTGAGTTTATTGCTTTACAGAAGAGATTGAAGAGCAAGAAAATTCAGAGGCAGAAGAAGAATTTGAAAAAGTCCAAAAGCCAGCATTCAGCATGTTGATGAAGAAGCCTAAAACAAATCCAGATAAAACAATCAGACGTAAGCAACTCAAAGCTAAGAGTAAGGCAATATCTGATCAAATCAAGAAGAGGAAGCAATTCAAAAAGAAAAAACCTGGTAAATCTTAATAATAAAATTTATTTTTCACACAGATGATTTTTATTTTATATCATTTATCGTTTTTGTGGATAATTCCATGACTGCTATAATGGAAGAGCTAGAGGTTTAGGTTAACACTTAATAAATTACTGCTATATAAATAAAATTCAGGTAAGTATAAAACATTGCATATGTTATTTGTTTGGATGATTTCAATAAATAAGTTTAAAGTAAATAAATTAACATGAAAAAATAATAGCCTGTACTTATTGTAAAAATATATGCTTCTATAGGCTGTTCTATTTTTATCGTGGAAACTTTTAAAATTGAGAGTAGAATAGAACTTTTTAACTATTTATTAGGTCCACTCTAAGATCTTTTGCTGAGATTACAAATAAACAAGATTGTATTACCATATCTTATAAATACATAGATTTAAAAATCTACAAGAGTCATTTTAAAATATGGACGGTCATTATAATTCTAAATAATACTTAAATCAAATTATGCATTATTATTACAAGATTCACCTTGATAAAAAAATTATGCTCTCTTGTTTATAACATTCACTTGGTTAAAAAATTGAGCACCTCTAGAAATTCTGGTATAACTGGAAAGATTAAAAATCTGTGCATGTATAAACATTTGTGTCATTATATAAACATTGAAAAAATTTGTAATTATTAAAACTAACATCACTTATCATAATAAAAAAATAAGTGTAAAAAAATATAAAATTGTACTTGAAATTAGCCTTAAAGTAAAAAAAATTAGAAAGCTCTTAATTAATTTCAAAGTTTACATAAAAATGTAATGCATTGCATGGTCAGTTCATATGGAAAATGTTTTGGTAGTACATTTATCTAGTTATCAAAAAAACGCCTTTCCGACTGAAAAGTGAATAATTATGATATAATATTATAAACCTGCTAGCATAGTGGATCATCACACATATCATGTTCCACTACTTGTCTCTCAGTTTGTTACTTGATGATGCAAAATGCATACTCATCATCTCAATATAATTTGTGCAATGCATGAAAGGTCATGAAAACTTGCATATAGTATTCGAGGTTACAATGAGATTTAGGAAGTATAACTGAATATTTTTTTTTTTTTCATCAAAACAGTTTGTGTTCACAATTGATTAAAAATTCATCATCACACTGTTATTTAAAACACTAAAAATACATGTTTGCAAAATTACACAAAAATAACATTTCTAGTGCACATCATAAATATCTCTAAAATTCATGTAAACATTCATAAAACATACATAGTATTATACTTTAATATTAGCAATTGAGATTTTTATTAGAAAAATATTATATGAAACCACGGAAAACCATGACTTCTCATACCTACTAACATTGCACCATCGTCAATAATTATTATAAGGTAAAAAAATTAGTGATTGATACGTACAGTGCGGTGGTCGGATCTTGGTAAGTCTGAAGTTAGGCACTGCGAATTTTAGCGCTTGATAATTTGTAAAAAAATAAATGGTAAAAACAAAAATAAATGCAATTTGCAGATTTTATTGCTGTTACAAGACTGTTATTAGTATTTATTTTTTTAAAATTCGCAGTCTAACTTCAGACTCGTCAAGATTCGCGGCCGTACTATATATTTATAACACGTATATTATTGTTTTATAGATCAGGTGTCAATGTGCCTATAACAATTATAAATAAAAAATGCATTACTGAGTCTTGAGTAAAAGCTTACGATTCTTGCTTATCCTAAAGGCTGCCAGTTTCACCTGAAAATAATATATACATTTCATTATTTTTTTATAACAAAAAACATTATCATTGCCAAAAAGGCTTAGGAAAACAATCTTTGTAAAATTGGACAAATCAATAGTCGTATCGCGTGAGTTTTAGGTCAATCAATACTCATACCATGATGACCTTTTCAAAAGGTCAATAATCAACTGTCAACAGCGGTAATTTGTCACACAAAATAGAGGGCGGAATGCTTAACATTAACATAACAAGTTTTGAACAAGCGCCATTCTGATATTAAAAGCACGATTTTTTTTCTAGATTTAATAGAACAATTGTGATAATACTGAGAATTCTTGATTGCGGCTAGAATAAAGTATTCTGTCAAAAGATTTCTACCACCACATATCCATTCAAGACTACACACCAAACAAAGCTCTTTTTTTTAGTATAATTCACAAACACAATATTCAGTTCGCACTTGCGCTTAACCACCTCCGCCGATAAGTATACAGAGCTTACGCAATGTGCCCATTCGTCATAATATAAACTCATACAGTACAATGGATAGGTTTTTTAAGTCATGTTGAAAGAGATGGAGCCAATCTAGATAAGCAGCATCAACCTTTCTTTTTCATCAAACATTTTTAATGTTCAGGATTTTCTTGCTTCCCTTCCCACAACTACTTTTGGCAGGGGGGGTAATCACAAGTGCATATAAATCATTACCAACACCAAATAAAGCAATAATAAATTACATAGGAATAATCTGCAGCCTGTAACCACTATAAGGCACTGAACGGACATGCATAAGCCCCAAAACAACAGGCTTCGAGCTTCAGTACTTCTCTGGCACATCCTGCAACTCAGCGCCATCTTGTTCGTCGTATTTATCTTGTTTATGGCCACCGAGTTCCGCTAGACGAGTGTTCTTCCACCGACCATCATTACCGTTCATATTGCGGTCTTCGCAAACACAGAGGAAGAGGGAATCAACTACCATCTGTAAAATAAAATTGGATTATAGTCATACAAAACAATAAGTCTTAATTTTTAGCTATTGTTTATAAGTGATAAGATTTTACGTGGGTTTAGCTGTGAACTAGTTTCTTACTGTATGTAAGTAAGAAACTACTATTTTAAACTATATTAGTAGGTTCAGTAAAATAATAAAAAATAGGAACAAACCTCATAAAGAGAAAGAATACAGTGTGCAATGAAGAATGAGTAAATGCATATCACTAGTGTTGGGACAGCAAAGAAGTGCAGTTCAGTGTTGCGCTTCAGGAGGAGGAGACCAATGATGCCGGTCACTGCCGTCACGATGCACTTGCCCAGAAACAGGATGAAGTCTCCCACGCTGTTTATTGTGGCTACTTGAAGAGCGTTGTTCACGATTGTACTAAATGCCTGGAAATAGATATTAATGGAGCATTTTTTTATAATCACAATTAGTGGACCCTCGCGTTTATTTTGATTCGTCATTTATAATTCAACTGTTGATAGAAATGTTATGTTTGAAATTAGGGTGACATTTTCACATCCGTCTCTATTGACGGCTTACTGTTAGCGCAGTGGTGGACGGATTGGCTGCTACGCTGCGTGTTGTAGGTTCGAGTCCCGTCCGAAACAAATATTTGTGTGTGCCCTTAATTTAACCGCTTGCGTCGAATTGTTCCAACGAGGTAATTCCGTTTTCGAGTCTTACTCTCCAGAGTCGGGTAACTGGGTTCCCCGACTCTGGAATCTTGTTTAGCTCTTCAATCACCATAGATGAAGGAATAGCTGACGAGATGTATTTGGTCATAGATGTGCGATTAAACGTCTAGCGTTTATTTCGCGAGAATCGCGTGTCAGTTATATCCGTCGTCGTAGGCGATAAAAAACGATTAATTTTCATTCATGTGTGTATCATTGGATAAATCTAGTTCAAACAAGAAAAAGTCCTTAAGTATTAGTCTTATCTTCCTCTTACGAAATGACCTTCTGTTGTGTGAAACAATAGGATAATGAATTAATTAAATCTAAGCATTCTCAGGCCTAGCAACAGAGTATAGAACAACAGCTTGTATAAAACGAATCCTACATTATTATGTATTTTCAACCGACTTCCAAAAGGATGAGGTTCTAAGTTCGGCTGTTTTTTTAATGTATGTTCACCGATATCTCATTCGGTGTGAACCGGTTTTAATTGTGTTATATCCTCATGTATAAGTTATATTATTGTAGAGTGTCATTAAAATCTATTTTCATTTATTAATAGCATTTGCATGACAGAGTAATAAACATCCACACATCAAAAATCGCGTTATAATATTAGCAGGATAAACTGGCTAGTCAGTTCTATAAATAGAAAAAAAAAACTACAAAAGGTATTGTTAGATCAATACAGGCAATAATACTATATTGACCTAACAGAACGTTTTGTACAAACACTAAGGCGGCCTTCTTTCTAAGGGATGTCCTTCAAGACGAAGAGTACCTAGTACAATTACTTAATAATAGCCTATAAGGGCTTCTCTGCATTGATCTAGAGACCTTTCGTCTATGAGACATTATATCCTATGTTGACTTAGCATTTTTTTTGATAGACGCATTCGGTAAAAAATAGTAGCGTAACGAAATTGGACACGTACCTTCCCAGCAGCCTTGCAAAAGTGGCATCTCTCAATCGTAATTATAGTGTAGGCATTATGATTCAAATAGCGAATGAACTTCTCGAGACAGTAAAAGCAGCATATACCACATTTCAGTCCACACTTCGCACACTCTGATCCCTTTTCCGCTCTGGATGATAGCCTGAAAAATAAAAAATAATAGCAGAAGTAGTAAGCTACCTATGTGTGGACAAAAAACTATTGAACTATTGAGTAGAATTCAACCAAGATAGTGTCCAAAGGAAGAAATGTTGTTTTGTGTGACTCTGCAAAAGGGTCAAAGCCTATTGGGGCCCAGGGTCTCTATCTGAAAGGAAGTGCAGACTCCAGTGCGGGTGTTTAGTCAGTAAGAGTCTGACACTGTTTCCCGTTCCGCCCAAGACCGATTCATCATTGGATGACTTTAGCCCACCATAAAAAAAATATCGCTTATTTATATTAATTTAAATCAAAGTGACTTACTTGGCATGTAAATACGTTAAAATAAGTCGAGGTATCTTGAACAGCGTAATTAGGAACGATCCTTTAGCCACTGAACCCAAATGGTATTTTATCAGCTTGCCGATCGAATATAAAACTGGCGAATTAGCGTTAGGTCCTCTGAAACAAATTACACAGATAATTTAAATGACAATTAATTTAAAACTGAATGTTTAGTTTACTTATATGAGAGTAGTGCAAAAGAAATTTTATCCTCAGCGTTATTTGCTTCATTCAAACTTAATATGTTTATTATGGCAGAAACTGAAATATTGTTAGGATATTTGCTTTGGGGCATAACAATATGACATAGTTTACCCCAAAAAAGGCAGGCAGTTTCCATCAAAGAGCAGATTGAGACTAATGACGAACGCCGCATCCGCTTTATCCTAAAGTGACGAGGTATAAGGGCGTTTTCTACCCATGGCACCCGACAGATTTTATTTAAGTTTTGTTTAAGAACTCTACGTATATATTGCCTTATCTTGTAGCATAAGGCAACTGAAAAAAAAATGAGATCTATAGTTATTCCAGAAATTAATCCTATCGTTAGGAGCGCAGAGGGAGGGTACTTTATCTAAAGTAAAAATCATGCTCGTTCCGCAGGTATAAAAGCGAACATATACAGGGTGTCTATGACATCGTAATGCAAACGAATACCATAGATCCAGTACATGATTCTAGACCCCCCACTGGTGGAATTTTTTGTCGGTTTTTTCTTAATATGTCAAAGACACCTTGTATACTTATTGTGTCTTGATTACTTACCTAAAATACCAATGTGATACGGCCCCAGCGATCGTCATTTGTTGACATCCGAGAATGAACTCGCTGCCCCAAACCAAACAGATAAGACATATCCACCACATACTCTTCACCCACATGGGGTCAAATTGGATGTTGTCAAGGGTAAAAGCTGTAAAGAGGAATAAAAAGTTTGGAAAATGAACTAAGAAAAAGGCATTTAATATTTGCATCACTTAATAAAAATATAGATCCAATAAATTGGTGTTTATAGTAAGTATATAAAACTCTTGAGACCCAAGCGAACGGCTTCGTTCGCACATCTTATCTTTTCATTGTTTCTAATTACGGTATTCAAAAGATAATAATAAAAAATATTGTTGTGTAACTTACTTTTGAGGCTTGAATTATTGTTACTATTTTGTGCTTCCATTGCCGCTTTATTAACTGTCTCAAATCCAACGCTAGTAGATCCATTGATAAGGAAATTAGTTTGAAGTGGTATACCAGGGTAGTTTGCTGTCGCTAGACATACCTGTCAAAATATTGTAAAATAGAATATACGTGGTAATATATATGGTAAAGTTCTGAATCTTATTGAAACGTGAGACCAAAATTCAACATAACTTTATTCCAAATAAACCATTCATAGGCATTATAGACTTACCACAACTATCGACCAAAATGCTAAAAATAGCACAAGGAAGAAAAATGTTATAATAGGTTGTAAGAAAAGGGCGGGAATGGAGCCGAGGCAGTGAGCCGTTTCTCTGAACAAAGCTGCTAGGAAGGATACGCGGGAACGCATCACAAATACCAGAAGCAGCAAAATCACCTGTAAATTAATAGCTATTTTAGAACATTAATAGTTTACGATAACATAACTCTATTTGAGATAAGGCAACATAACTAGCTCATTAATATTAGAGTAGGTACAATCAACCTAAAATAATTAGAGCATTTAACCAAAGTAGAGCATACCCAATACCCCTCTGCCAAAGTA
The DNA here is from genome assembly GCA_029852875.1 of Mythimna loreyi. Classification (NCBI taxonomy): domain Eukaryota; kingdom Metazoa; phylum Arthropoda; class Insecta; order Lepidoptera; family Noctuidae; genus Mythimna; species Mythimna loreyi. Next base: position 15,091,696 of record CM056782.1, on the reverse strand, counting down.
CATTGGCCATATGACCAGACGTAGGCAGTTTAATCGTAGTACAGGCCACTATAGGCACGGTTAAATGCTCTAAGTAAAAATACTATCAACAAGTAAAAAATAACTCAATAATGCTTACCGTAATTACAGTGGCTATAATTGAATACCACAAAAACGCACTTTCATTCTTCAGGGACTCCTAAAACATAATTTAATTAATTAATTAACTGGGTCAACACGTGACATACATTAGTAAAAGTAGTAAAAAGATTGATCGTATTATAGCACGCTAGTAGTAAACATAGTTTGCGTTTTATGGTTTCAACTCTACTTTTCGTTTCATGGGGTGAAATCATTTTGTATGGCCTAGAAACTCGGACACGTACACTAGTCCTCGTAATATTTTTTTCAATTATTTGTATGACAAGTAACTTTATTTTAAATCTCATAGTTAAAGAATTTTTCAAATTCATACTACGTAATAATTAAGGCATAAACTATTCAAATCAATTGTCATATTACAGAAAAAAGATGCACAAACTGAGATGTGATGTCGGGTGTCACAATATTGGATTTATGGTTGTCGATATTTATAGAATCATAGCATAAGCATAACATAATGCCTTATGAATTCTCACGGCTGGGATTCAGGCATCCTCTCTAGAAGAGGGAATAGACCGTAATCCACCACGCGGGCCCAGTGCGGATTGGTAGATGTCTCAGGTCTTAATTTTTTGGATCTAGGACAAGCCGGTTTTCTCGCGATGTTTTCCTTCACCGTTTTGACAGCAAAGCGCAATGATGTTAAAACAAAGGGATGTGCGTGGCCGGGATTGAACCCGCGACCTACAATAATTCGTATAGCGGGCCACCGCTGTACGTTGTCACTTCGTCCTATTAAATTACTGTACTTGCGTACGCTTTCGTACAAACAAACGTCCGCACTCTTCCTCATACCAATATTTGAAATGCTAATTACTGTTTGATTTGATGACCAATTCGGATGCTGTTTGGCTTTCAGAAATAAATTTAGTTTTATTTCTTGTTCAGTACCTAGAAAATATTGCACAAAAATAAACAGCAAAATACTCAATTGAACCCGAAAATTGCGACGGCTGTGCATCCGAATACTAAAGAAATCTATATGTGTTTTATTGGGTAGAATAATAAAATAATGATATTCCATAATACATATAATATTATACAAACTATAATAGTAGGTACTCACAGACAAATATGCAGTATCAATAGTTTTGTGCTTAGTCCTCAATTCATGGTAAGTGTACCACAGTAGTGCTGTCCCAGCCACACTAGCCACTGACACCAATATCATGAATATCCATGACACCAAGGTGGCCAGTAAATGCAATATTGAGACCATTACAAGAGAACATACTGAAAACATCAATAAAATTAATTAGGTAATGTGATGAATATTTAAAAGAGGGAGCCAACATTTAATGTTACTTTATAACATATTTGTAGCAAACCAGCACCCACATTAGCTATTTAGAAATTTGCTGTAAAACATATGTGGTACATGTATAAATTGGAGCATTAACATAATACATTAACACTAATAAGTTCCTCAGTTAACTCTAACTAACGCTAACTACAATTACCTATATACTGCTAATTGATACAAAATAAAGAATTCATCTTAACTGACTAGCAGAAGAAGTGAACATAATCATATGGACAATATTCACAAAATAACTAAAAGTACTTTTTAGCCAACATTCTTGTAAAATACTAAGCAAACCGCTTACTTAACAGCTTATTTATTTTCTTGTGCCTAGAAACAAACAAAAAGTTAATCAAAAGTTACTTAAATGCTCATCATTAATTAGATGCAAATCATTTAATTAAAACCCTTCTTCACTTAGGGCGCCTTCAATTTAACTGGAACGTACAATGCGACAGTTGTGCAGTAGCAAACCAAGAGTTGTTATATGAGGTTAATTGGCAGACATTTTAATAATAAAGCTAAATTAATAATAATCAGGTAGGTTTATTGTTCAATCTATGGAGGAAAATCACAGCAGGATTTTAGATATTTGTGTTTTACTCAATAACAATTAGTAATTAAAATAATTAATAATAAATATATTTTGTATTATTGATAAAACATTGTATCTAATGTGTACGACTAATTTAATCAAAGATCTTTTTATTAGACTATTAGGTGAAAAAATTTTGTAATTTTAGTAAAGAAATTAATAGATCTATTTATCTTGAGTTAGGGATTTTTAAAATATATTCTCAGAAAATATAGTCAATCATAATCTGCATACAGACTTACAGAGTTAGACCATATTAATCATAGAGTGCATTAGTTTCAAGGAATAATTAGATGACATCACCAGTAAAAGTGAGTCAGTGCCTATTTGAAATTGCCTCCCACGTAACACTTATTTTTAACACAATGATCCTAGTAGAGGTAGCACAATTTGATCATATCTGTTAAAATTGGACTTGATTTATCCAAGGCCATGGCATGTTTTTTTTATAATGATAATATAAGCATGCAAGATGTGAGTACTCTATAATGAGCTGTAATAATTATAAATTTTAAAGTTGAATCTCAAAATAAGTCCTTTTTTAATTTAGTCAAGGTAAGTAGTAGGTGACAAGCAATGACATGCAAGATGCATAAGACTGATCATTATGGCGACATTTGGGGGAGGGCTATGTCCAACAGTGGACATGTTTGGTCTGAAATGATGATGAAGTAATAGGTACTTACTAAATGCTATAATAACACATATTATCATCTCCTTCCATGAAGAGTACAGATCTGAAAGCATCTGCTCAATAGTATCCCAGCTGTTCAGCAAGTCATAAAAGTCATTAAATACTTTTTTAGTTAGTTCTGATGCTGACTTAGGAAAGCATCTGTTTAGTAATGGAAACGTTTCATATACTGGCAGGGTGGGGCACGGTCCTATGTAGCTGTTCCCAATGTCCCTGTTACTTGAAAGTGTATTCAAATTTATGTCATAGCGGCAAACATTAGATCCAGTATCCTTGTAAAATTTTTGTATATCAGCCATTGAGTCTAGTTTCCTATTAGGGCACTCCTTCACACAGATTTTAAGTGATCTTTGCAGTTCTTTTACATCCATAAAGAACAAATATTTTTTATCCACTGTGCTAATTCCTGACACAGGAGCTGCTGTGAGTTTATGATTAGTTGTCACTCCACATGTATTACCAAATGAATCAAATCCATTGATAACTCGTAAAGGATTTCCATACACAAAAGATATTGAAGCCACAATTATCTGGGAAATAAATAAATTATCAAACAATGGCCCATTTCAAATTACTAAGTTTATTTAAAAATAAACTAAAATTAAATACGACAAGTAATAAATTTATCTTACCATTAAAATCCAAAACAAAATATAAATAATGAGCCACAAAACATCAGTGCATCCTTTTCTTGGTGTTTCATTTTGAGGAGATATTTCACTTTGTGTGCAACCCATTGTAAATCAAAATATTAAGTAATTTATTAAAATGTTAGAAACCTTCTCATTTCTACTCTCTTTAACTAATATTATTTAATTTTATCGATCGATGATTTAAATACAACCAAACCACAACAAGCCAACGCCAAGCCGGAAGCCTTCGACTAGGAATGTTACCCGATCACAAAAGTGGTGGTAGGGGTATTACGGTCGCGGTGGTGTGTGGTGTGCGGTATAGAGTTAAGTCTGGGCGCGGCGAAAATAGTAACTAATCCTTTGCTGCTATCTTGACATTTATGTCAGTTTCTGTGTTTATCGTTTCCAAAGTAAATAATCGTCATCATTATACCGAAAGTGATTAAAAGTGCTGTGAAGGATTTGAATCAAGAATTGACCCACACTGCAGGACCTTTGCTACGCCAAATTGTGTTGTAGCGTGTGTGTATGCTGCGAGATACTCATTAAATTATTTAACTACAAACTTTTGACCTATGTAAATGAAAATATCTATTGTCGATTTGTGTAAATACCAACTGAAAAGAATATAAAGAATGTTGGCGTTTTTTTATCTAAGATTATCAGCCTTTTTTAATGTTCCTACGGCTGGGACTCAGGCCTCCTCTCTAGGAGAAGGAAAGGAGCCGTAATCCACCACGCGGGCTTTGTGCGGATTGGTGGTATCTAAAATACTGTTTAATTTACATTACTATAAAATCTTTATAAAAGCTTTAGAAAACTAGACATATTAAAATTTAATATTTAAAAAAAAAATCTTTGGGGGAAAGTAGACACGGGCAACATTAAGCACGCCTCCGAGTTAACGTTATACGTATAAAGCCCGCTGCATACGTGACGGGTTGTTTTCACGGACGGGACGGGACGGAACGGGAAATTTTGGTAATATCGTTTCATACAAAATGTACATGGAAGCGCATAATTATGTCACGGGGCACGGACGGGACAGGAACGTGGCACTGACGCATGACGGCCCGGCGGTCTTGATTTTGAACGAGGCAGTCACGTCCCGTTCCCGTTCACGTCCCGTCTGAGGTATTATCCCGTCACGTATGCAGCGGCCTTTATTCGACTTCTACAAAAACAATAGAATGTTTAAATTACATCCATATTCTAATGGTACAAAATCAACTATTTATACGAAGTCATGGCTTAAAGTACTAAGTACTAAGCTGTAAAGAATAACAAAAAAAAATATTGACGTTTTGATTATGTCATCTGCTGTATTTTTTTTAGGTTAGTTTCGAAGTTCCGAGGATAGGTAAATAGTAATAAAAAAAAACACAATGAATGCAAAGGTCCTTTTAAATCTAAAATCTTCGCTAGTAAACCATTTTTTTAGAAATTATTTACATAATAATGTAGCTCGTGTTACAAAGGTACACAGAGATCTCTATCCTAGATTGTACCCTACTGTAGTTGTGCTACCGGACGGAGCTTCAATCAATATTAGATACCATGAACCCAGGAAAATTATAAAGGTAATATTTAAATGTTGTCAAGTGTAATTGTTACCTATTTGTCAACAGAACAGAATTACCATACAATTTACATTAGTCTCACTTTTGTTTACAATAATGAATGTAAAACTATAACTGTAATATGATTGTACTTTAATAGTAAGATCTTACATATTGTCAGGACATTAGTGTGATATTAACCTTTCGACTAGGTAACGTAATAAAAGGCACAAGATCAATAGACAATAGGTGACACCCACCAATGTCCTCTTGGGGCTTAGTGAACTAAAATAATAATTTTAATGTGGATAATTTTTTATGTATTTAATGTACCTATATTATTGTAATGTAATAAAAAGTTTTATAGTCAATACTTCTTCTTTCTTTATGCTTAATTCTAACTAAAATACTGCTGTAACAGGTTGCTGATGTTCAAAAGAGTCCAGCTCTCATAGAGGGGAGCAGGTTTATTTTCTCCTTTGCTTTGTCTTACTCTTACTTTGTTTTTAAATTATTATTTCTTTATTCTCTAATCAATCTTAATATTACATTTTAAAATATTACTTAAAAAGTGAATAAAAAAAAATTCAAAATATAAAAACAGTATCCCACAGGTATTATAGCTAGTCTGTCTCCATTCTTTTCAATTATCTCAGTTTTTAAATTATGATAGGAGAATAACCAGTTTGTTTGGCCAACAAAAACAGTAATATAATCTTTTTTGTTTGATTACAGTTACCTCTAGATCTGTCCCAGTTGACAGAAGAAGAACGGAAAATGAGATTAGAAAAGAGAAAACCAAAGAAGAAGGTTAAAATTACTGATGATATAGAAGATGACTTTAATGCCAAGAAATATTTGAAATATATAAAGAAAAAGTAATTTTTAGTATATATATAGTTTTATTAGCACTAGTATAATGTTACTGAAAAGAAAAAAAATATACACAAAGCTTTCTTAGCTATTGAACATTCTTTTATTTCTGATAATTTAAACTTAGCACATGGTTGTGCAATATATAGTCCAGTCTGTTGCACTAATTATAAACACAGGAAGGATTTTTTGAAAATTAAGGTACTCATTGATCCAGATTTCTCATAATGTGCTTTGCATAGTTGTTTAAATTAAACGATTATAGTAATAATCTGCTTACTGCATTTTTAATCTGCAGGGTAGCATTCTTCCATAGTTTTCAATACAGAAAATTATTGAGAAATTTTGCAGCTCAGCTAGGTTGGAAACGTAGAATATTTCTTTTACCCAGTATTCCGAAACCCTAAAGAGCATCCATACTAATATTATAAATGCGAAAGTAACTCTGTCTGTCTGTCTGTTACGCTTTCCCGCTTAAACCTTTCAAACGATTTTGATGATAAGGCACAGACAATCTTTAGACCCTGAGAAAGGACATAAGCTACCTTTTATTGCGAAAAAAAGACGCAGATGAAGTCGCGGGTACCAGCTAGTAGTAAATATTAGGGAATGCCCCACAAGAAAGGCGGCTTCGGGTCTGTCACAATGTTGCCCTTTTCAAGTTTTCTTGTGTGTATTTTTTAACAATTTTGTATGAAGTTAGAATACGGATTACTTAACAGCAAGGAAATTATATCTAAAGACAGCCTTCTCGGCAAACTTCATTGCGGTAGTCAATATCACAATAAAAGCTCTCTGCGGTATACTACTTGAGGATCTCAAATGTTTGCGCAACTGATAATATGTGAATCACTGAAAATGGCGTGATCTTGATTAAATTAAGCTGACAATTTTGTTGTAGTTATGGCTCAGAGCCCTAGGTTAAATGCTGTAGCAGTTATAACTTTATACATTTGCTACCAAATGCTACAAAAACATTAGTTTGTTTATCATATCGATATTCTAATGTCTAAAATAGCCGTTAAAAAAAAATAAATAAGACTAAAAGATTAAGTATCCCAACCAAAAACGTTAACCAAAAAGCTAGTATTGACAATCGACGCGATATGTCAATGTCATTGTGAATTGAGAAGGGCATGGTCGTGTGCTTGTGGTACGGATTGGAATAGTGAAGTTAAACAGTAAATTTTTAATAGTTAGAGATCTGTTTTTATTAGTGATTAATGTATTATAAATAACTGTTAATTACAGCTCCTATCACTGTGGTCTTATAAAGGAGAACAGTTAATATGTCCATCTTCTGTTAACCTATCTACGTATATGTTACATTAACTTACGTAAGCAGTAAAATGGGTAACTCGGTATCAGCTGAGGCTGGTGTGAACTTGCCTAACATTGGAAGTAACGCCAATCCTCCTCCAGAATGTCCGATGCACAAAAAAGCAGACTCAAAACCTGAAGAAGCCAAGAAACCATCCGAATGTCCTGTGCAGGGCAATGATGTCAATCCCTATAACATGGTAAGTGGAAAGGCCTGAACTATATCATTAATTAAACAGCAAGAATAATTTCATTATCGCCCTAGGAATGTTATCTAAAAATACTATCTAGAACATGTATCAAAATAAAATAACCTTCAGAAGCATTACACAATCATAATATATTACCACATGGTGTTTATGAGATAGGATTACTATTATTAATATAATGTTTACCCTTACATTGGCTTGCCTACACATAGAACATAAAAACTATCTTGTGAAGGTTGACTTTTTGATGCAATTTTACTGTTTTTTCTCAATTATTCATACTATGTTATATTTTTTTTACCCAACATTTTCTTATAGTTCTTTGATCACTTTTTCCTTAAACCATTTCATTCTTTGCTCATTGCTAAACTGAAAGATTGAGAGTTAGAATTACATCCTTTGTGCAGTATGCACATACATGGACCAACCATGTTATTTTAGTTCATTGACTTTTTAACTAAAATTTCATTTGTTTGGATGAATAAACTATCACCTTCTTGCAATTTAAATACAAATTGGAGATCCAATTTATAGAATAGATGTAGGCTAAAGAAGTCAACAATCACATTGATTTTACCCCAAAACTTTTGACCCCAAAGTGAACACCGGTGTTCACACACCTATTGGTCATTAATTGTGTCTGTACTTACCAAAGTCAAAAGGTTAAAATGGTAAGGGTTTGAAAGTGGCGCCAATGACTGAAAAGTTGAAAGGGAACCGTTTGTCTTGGTATGGCCATGTAAAAAGGAGGGATGAAACGCATGTTACAAAAAAAGCCATGAGTATAAAGGTGGATGGATGGAGAGGGAGAGGGAGACCAAAGAAGATATGGATGGATTGTGTGAGAAGTGATATGGAAGACAGAGGTGATAGTGATAGCGTGACGGGTGACAGGACAGAATGGAAGAAAAAAACATATTGCGCCAACCCCAAATAAAACGGGACAAGGGCAGGAAGATGATGGTAAGGGTTAATTCATTAAGCCCCAAGCGAGCGCTGGCAATCGAAAACCTATTGTTCTTGAATTGTGTCTGTAATTAAGGTAGTCAAAAGGTTAAATCAATATGATTGTTACAATAACATAAGCCCTGTTGTGGATGAATAGCCAAAACATTATCTTGCCAACTTATAATGCATGCTCATGAATAAAATACTTAGAGAATACTGGCTCAATTAAACAACCACCAGCATTTCAATTATTTGGATATTTACTAACAATGTGCTTGTACATGAAGTATCTCTTAGTGTCAATATTGTAAGAAGTTTTTCTTCTTACAGAATTATGAAACTGGAGGAATAACTATAACTAAGCAACAAAATTGATGTGTAAAAATATTTTTTAAAACCTACTTGCAAAACAAATATCATTATCAATTTTTCAAAAGTTTCAAAATGTTATGGCATGATATCAAAAGATAGAATATAGTGTATTATTTTATCATTCAATAGTTTGTTCCAGAAATATTTAAACATTTTTTAAATGTTCTCATCAAATTTCTTTATTTTAGATGCCCCCAAGAATATAGTGTATTATTTTATCATTAAAGAGTTTGTTCCAGAAATAGTTAAACATTTTTTAAATGTTCTTTTTAATTATTTTTCTTTATTTTAGATGCCCCCAGCTAACCAGCAGCCAGCTCCTGATCAGCCATTTGAACTCCCCACACAACGCCAAGTGTCCTCAATACCGCGTGCCATGCCCGATGGATCCACTGAGTTCTGGGTGTACCCCAGTCAACAAATGTTCTGGAATGCCATGTTGCGTAAAGGCTGGCGCTGGAAGAACGAAGACATCAAGCAGAAGGATATGGAAGATATTATCAAAATACATAATGCTAACAATGAACAGGTATTTTTTAGATGCTCAGATGATTTTCCTTGTACTAATTTGTCCTGTATATTACAATAAATTATGAGCCATTTTATGTTATAGTTTAATTTGCTTAATAATATAGATTTATTTAGGACTGTCTTGATTGTTTAGTTAGTTGAATGGCTTTGTACAAACATTTTATAAGAATTATTACTCTTTAGGCATGGCAGGAAGTTTTGAAATGGGAAGCACTACATGCTAAGGAGTGTGGACACCCTAGACTCAAGAGTTTTGGCGGCAAGGCATCCGACTACAGCCCTAGGGCTCGCATACGACATTGGCTTGGGTATGTAATAGAACTTTCAGGATGTATTGATGAAAATGATGTTCTATTAAATTGATTGTCCATAGGAAACTTTCAGAACTGAAAAAGGTCACTTTACGAGAGTGACTTGAAGTTTATTTTATGGATAACTTTGATTTCATAGATAATTGCAGACAAGAAAATTTTTAGTCTGCTAGCTTTAGTTTTTATTAAACTTGAAATAGAAACAAAAGAAAGAAATGATAATTTTCAGATTTGAGTATACTTAAAGACTGTTAAAATTCTTGTGTTAAAAAAAAAATGTTTTTCTTTGTGGTTTATGAAAACGATTTGTTAACAATGTTTGTCTTTTTGTTTTCAGCTACGAGTTGCCTTTTGATAGACACGACTGGATCGTCGACAGGTGTGGGAAAGATGTTCGCTACGTTATTGACTACTATGATGGTGGTGAAGTTGACAGCAAATACCAATTTGCTCTTCTTGATGTCAGGCCTGCCCTAGACTCTTTTGATAATGTATGGGACAGGATGAAAGTGATGTATATGAGATACCGCTACGAACTTATTGGCTCCAAGGAGGACAATAAGTTGACTAATTAGATTTAGGGTATGATCATGCGTGTTGCATGAAGTTAAAAATAAAGTATTTATTTTATTGTGGGGTTCTTCTGTCGACAAGAGTTTGTCACTGTAGAAACTCTTTGTGATTATACTTTCTTTTAATATTATTCACAAAGTTGCAGTACCTGTTGTCTTGATAGAGATTTCATAATTTTATTATTGTTAGTATGTTCCTCAATAATATTGCATAGTTAAAATTTAGGAGCTTATTGTTAGAAATATTGGTACGTATTTATTTGTCTGTTGGAACCCGCATTTTAACTTTCCAATTTATTTTAACAAGGGCTAGAAAACACCCACTTAAAAATGTAGGTACTTAATGTAAACGCTAAACTTCCAAAGTTAAATCTGTAAGCAATATCAATTATTACATTGTAAAATAACATGAACTCTCAAATAGTTTACAGTAACAAATTTTTGTAGAACATTATGATTAAGATCTTGCACATGCAATAAAAAATGTTCAATAATATGAAGATCTTTTATTTACACTTTCCAAATAATATTTATAGTAAAAACTTTACTTATATTTATGTTACTTGTAAATAACAGTTTAATTTGAACTTATAATTAGTTTTCTAGAGTTACAAATTGATGTGATTCTCTGGTTGGTGGTAATCCCATGCATTCATTTTTGAAAAGTTCAACTTGCTGTTCAATGTAGCTCTCAAAATTATTATATGGGCAGCCTGAAAGTATTTTATACATTGGTTTTCCTTTACTGCAGTGATAAATAGATCTTAGAGTTAATACTGGCGGTTTATCTGGAAATTTGGCACCTGTAAATTAATATTAATCATTAATTACTGGTACAGCACGAATTTTAATCTTTTAAATAAAAATGAATAGCTTTTCGTTAGTCTCGCTAAAACTCGTCAACGGCTGCACCGATTTGGCTAATTTTGGTCTTTTTTTTATGGTAGGTAAAAATCATCCAATGACGAGTCCCGCTCTTGGGTGGAGCGGAAAATAAGTGTCAGACTCTAACTGACTAAACAACCTACCCCGTTCCTACATCGCCATACATACTAGGGCCAGAGCCTTCCTTTTCAGACACAAACCCATGGCCCTAATTGGCTTCGACCCTTCTGGCTAATTTTGGTCTTGAAATATTCGAAAAGGTGGTACGAAGTTCTTCAGAGCAGTTAATAATATATTTTAATAGGGTGTACAAACCAATGTCTATCTGTAAAATCCAGTGGTAGCTGCTCATTTCAAATAAGAATGCTGCATTGTTAGCATCATGTTCCAAAACAGCACCTTCATATTTCACAATCAGTTGCGCCAGTAAATCTCGCTTTAACTTCTCATTGTTCAGCAAATCATTGATCTGCAAAGCAACAGTCATACTTTATGGCGCAGTGGATAAACGGGTGGTTGCTGCACGGTGTGGCGCGGGTTTGATTCCTACATAGTACAACAGATAGTTGTTCTAGGTCTAAATATCACAAACATTTACCCAAATTATATGTGAATGCCCACCAAGCCACCCATGGTACAGAGTTTTAGTGTGGGGAAACCTTTTTTTTTTAATCCAAAAGAAATAATAAAAACTTAGCCTAATTCTTAGGGCCAATGATACGTAAAGCGCAGTGCAGCGTAGCGCACACGCAGTCACGCGGCTGGTACTCGCGCGTGCATGCCTTACAGTGTTGGTCTTTTATTTTTCACACAAAAATATCTTTTAAACTCTCACGACAGTAGACCTAGGGCTGTACCATACCTTATTGTTCAATAGTTCTGTCACCATTGGAACATAATCCATCAATACTCCAGACTGATGCATCCTAAAAATATATTAGAAATTCCAATTATAATATTATACAACTGTCCCTTGGAGTGCTACGTCAAATCAGCAAAAACATGTGAAAAAAATAATCTTTTATTACAACATTCATTAGTGCTAAAATTGCTTAAGGTCTGTTAAAACCTAAATGTACTTACAATGGTAATGATATATTTCCAAGAGACTTGGTAAGTATTGGTGAGAGAATTAATTCAGCATTTGTTGAATTTGGATACCTAACCAGTAATAGTGCAGTGTCAATACCAGGATTTTTTTCAATTCTGAAAATCAAAATAAACAATGATCAACTGTCTGAGCTTTTTAATCTATGTGTAAAAAAATATTGAATGTGTAAATAACTAAGGGGCCAATGCTGTGTAAAGCGGGAACTCGCCCAGTCCCATACAAAAGTTGCAGATAGCCACACTATTAAAGTTGAACTAACAACAAAGTATAGGTAACAATCCGGTTCCCACTATAGGGATCATGCACATGCAATGGGTTTCTGCACAGAAGACTATGCGGGCTTCCTCTTTATAAAGCATTGGCCCTAACAAGTTAGGCGTGTTACAAAACATTAAATTAGGTTATTTTGTTATGTCCTTACCCATCACTATACAGTTCAGGTAATCTGGAAGTATCAACATTCAGTCTGATCAGGAACTCAACTACATGGCTACCAACCCACACTTCAATATCTTGTTCAGAAGTGAGAGCATCCCCCAGAAGAGCGCTGTACTCAAAGTACGCTCTAGAACTGTCATCCTCATTTAATTTCTTTATCTGTAACAGCAGCAAGGATGATCATAATTATACAGTTTGTTGCCTATATGTTCTTATATATAAAAATGAATAGCCGTTTGTTAGTTTAGCTAGAACCTTACATTTATATCAAGAGTAGTGTAATTTTCTTACCTGATGAAGTTTGTAAAGATTGATCAATTCTGAAATAACATCACTAAGTGCTTTTGGATCGTTTTCATTCCACTTTGATAAACTTGGCACTTTTTCTTCCAAAAATTGTTCATTAACATTCATAAGAAAGCTGTCGTCATCAAATCTGAAATCTGGCGCGAACCAAGGAGCTGTAGCATCAAATATAATTTCCCATTTCAGTTTCTTCGAACAATATGGTAGGACAATCCGTATTTGGCTTTCACCCCCCTCAGAATTCCCGGCAACTCTTTCAAAGTCTACTTTTGTCTTACACAAACCTGCAAGTTTAATTATTACATTTAATAATAAAGATTTAATTATACCAGAATGGGATCGTATCAATAATCTTACCAAGTTTCAAATCTTGGTACACGTTTTGAATATAGGGACGAAAAACTGGAGCTAAGTCATTTACTACACCAAAACTTTCCGACGACATCTTAAAAGGAAACTCTTATTTAACTGTAGCAGTTAAAATGTTTACATTTGTCGAGTGACGCCAAAAATAATAATCACTCAAAATACGAAATTACGATACACCGAGTGCCGAAACAATCATCTCCGATAGTCCGATTTGACATTGACAGAAAGACTTTGACAGCTTTTTTTTTTGCTACCCTATATTTCGGCAGGCTAAAGTCTTACATCATTCAGGCGATATGGTATCACCGTGGACAGAATTTACTCCGTGTGAACATAGCATTATACTAAAATGTCGATATTTTAACTTATTTCTGATACTGCATAATTACATCCCTAAAGCTGTCATTTGTTTTTGTCGCCTTTCGTCAGTGAGTGAATGACAAACGGACATTGTGGAATTTGCTGAAGAAGGATAGGACAATACAGCGTTTTTCGTATAACGAGTAACGGCCGACTCTCAGTCTCTTAGTCCTTTCATTGGTGATAATTTTATTTTTTAGGTTTTAATAGGAGCATCCAGTACTTATTACTTGTATGGAAACCGTATGGAACAGTAATATGAAAAATATGTACTCGTCTGCACAGAACAATATTTCCGATCTACTCAAATTAGCCAAAAAATTCAACTGTTTTTATCTATCAGGTACGTGATTCAATTTGTGTACAATTTGCCAGTAAAAAGTACTAGTTTAGAAATACACGAGCGTCTGTTTAGGCAGCATACTTAGTGTTTGTAATAACAAGCTGTCGAAGAAGCAATTCGTACTGTTTGCTTACATATTTCGCATTGTTCAAGGCTTGCATCAGGGAGTATGCAAACCGTTTATAGTAGCCGGATATCAAGTGGGTTTGATTCGCCCTGATGTTATGAAGTACCTGATTAGATTCCCAGAGGTAAGCCCTTACACTAATATTTTTATTCATTCAACACAGTACATTCGTCCCAAAAAGCAAAGACATTCTAATTATATTATTGGAATATTGTAATGAAATCTGATTAACTAAATTTGATTTTCACATAAAAATTGTAATGAGAAAAACATTAATCAATATAGTATTACTCAGTGTACAACTCTGAATAACGTTTTTTAAGAATCATTTAAGCAAACATTACTAAGTAAGTACAGTTACAGATACAGGCTTCGCCGAGTTTGGGGACCACCGTTTATCTTATAATGAAGCTGTCAATAGTTACTACTACATTAAGTTATTGATACTGATAATTTTTAAGGCAACTCTTGTAACAAAGGTTCAATAAATTATTATTATTATTATTATTATTATTATATTATTATTATAGTTACAGTCAGTTAAATTTTTTCTTCAGATTTACATACTTTGAAGGTATACCATATTGAACATAGATTTAAATTGTATTACATTTCCAAATATGGCACTGACCCATATTTAGAAATGTCATGGTCATCTTATATATGTTCTAAACCTAAAAGCATGTTATTAAATATTTAGTTTAAACTCTTGAGCCCCAAGCAAATGCTGGGATTCGCACACCTATTGGCTTTCTACTTTGTCTCTAATTACGGTACTTGAAAGGTTAAACTGACAAGCTAACAATATTGCAGGTATTTCGGATCACTGGCAAGTATGTAGAATTAAATCCAGCATTCAGAGATTATAAAGAGAGGACAACAAAGATAGCTGATGTATTGCAGAGTTTGAGGAAAGAAAATGAGATATGTGCTTTAAAAGGATGGAGAGATGAGGTACATTCTAATTCTATATTTGATTTCATTGCTAATGTTTTTTCTGAAAAGAACAGTAAAACAATATTGTAGCTTATTATCAAATTATGTTTTGGTATTTTATTCAACTTATATAAGTTCATAAGTAATTTTATAGAAATAATGCTATATTACAAAGGCTGTTACATATTAAATGTATGTGTTTCCTTATTCCTGATAAATTATCTAAGTTCTATTTATTGTAAGTTACATCATCATAACAGGACAAAAACAAAACTTGCATACAATTAGAATTTATTTGGCATAAGGTCCAGTTAAACTGATTCAGTGAGAGAGATGTGATGTTAAATTGATTCAGTGTTTGAACTTCTGAAATTCTTCTTTGTAAGGTTACCATTATCAAACCTAAAACATGAACACTGAACATTTCAGTATTATACTGAAAATTAAGAATGTTGTGCCAACTTATCAGTTTTCAGATTTCATAATTATTGGTGGGTAGTATTGTTTTCCTAGATGACCAGTTTTTAGAGAGATGTATTTTGACAGAGTAGTTATATTTCAGTGTTTTGGGGTCACTACTCCATACTACCCAGAGAGCTTGCTGGAAATGGACAGGAGTGCTATGTGTCTGTTTGGCATCAGAAACTATGGAGTCAGTGTGACTGGCTATGTCAACCACCCAACAAAAGGTCTTTGCATCTGGTTACAGCAGCGAAGTTTCACTAAACAAACCTGGCCTGGTAAGCAGCATATTTTTAACTGAAAAGAATGTAATAGCATTATGACATTAAGGACTTAAAAACATTTATTATGATTTTAGTAAAACCAAAACCTCCCAACCATAACATATTTTTTGAGTAAACTTCTACTGTAAAATGTAAAAAAAATATTATTATTTCTTATTCCAATGTGATCCTAAACTGATTATTAGATATATGTCGGTTTTATGGGTTTTCACAATATTCATACAAAAACACTTCTGAAAAAATACTCTTTTGCTACTTTGTGGGACAGGTGTCAAAATATGCTTCTAATCTTAACTTCAATAAGGTAATTGTGTCAAATCTTATCAATATGTGTGGTATCAATTATAAAATTAAAATTTATGTTTAGGCAAGTGGGATTGTTTCGTTAGTGGCGGACTGGCCGTGGGCTATGGCATTCTGGAGACAACTATAAAGGAGGCAGCAGAGGAGGCTTCTGTAGAAGGAGAACTTGTTAAAAAGTTGGTGCCTGCTGGCTGTGTTAGGTATAAAATACTTTTATACATATAAAATTTAAATAAAATACTTACAGGCATAATTTAACCTGACATAATGTTTTCAGTTTCTATTTCGAAAGTGAAAGAGGCCTATTTCCTAACACAGAATATGTATACGATCTTGAGTTGCCACTGGACTTCATGCCTCAGAATGCTGATGGTGAAGTTGAGAATTTCGAACTGCTAACTGCTGAGGAGTGTGTTCAGAGAGCCCTCACGCCTGAATTCAAGACAACAAGTGCCCCAGTGCTTCTAGACTTCTTGATACGCAGAGGATATATTAACCCAGAAAATGGTGAGAAAATTATGTTAATGTTGTAGTCCTAAAATTGGGTGTGATGTTTGTATGGATATGTAACTGAATTAGTACCCTTCCTAATGAAACTTTGACCAGTCAATTAAAATATACGAAAGCGATTTGAAAAGTTCTCATCCTAACTGAGATTGTAAGGTAGTATGTTTCAAAGATGTTACGGAGCTTCTATTCTTATTCCAGAAGTTCGGAACTTTTCATTTCTGATAATTTTCAATCGGAACTTACTTCGAACTTTTGAAGATACAAACAAGTTTATATTTGTCACCACCGGAGAACCACCCGTCTCCTCGTGCTGTTCTGTCTTTAACTGTCGTCGATTACTCTTTCACTTGTTGTTTTATGCTAGCTTGTTAGCTACTCTACCCTTTTTCTTTCTTTCATAAGAACCTTCTCCGTATAATAACAAACAGAATTAAAAAAAAAAGAATTAGGGAAATCGTAACAATAATATTTCTGAACTACGCTTGTAATTTTACCGTCTATGCAAGCATTTTATTATTTTAATTTATATATTTTATTATTCTGTACCTATCTTTTTCAAATTAAAAAGAATTATTAAAATCGGTTCGTGCAATTCAAAATTAACAGCGAAAAGTTAGTAAACCAAATTCCCGAGTGATGGCACTTTAAGTCGTAGTTTAAGGATTCTGTTACATTGTGAAAAATTTGACGGGAAACTACGGCACCCTACACTGAGCGTGGTCTGAAACGCTGTTGGCCAGTTAGATTTGGAATGCTGTGATTTCACTTTCCATTTATTTTTTTCCAGTTCTTGATTAGTTTCAGTCTTATCTTAGATTAAATAAAAACAGCGGAAGATTGATGACTCGCTTCTAGCGCGTAGACCGTTGAAATAGTGACAATTGTCACGATTTCCACACACACATTCGGCGGTTAACGCCATTTCGCTCGCACTGCAGCGCTGGCTCTTATCTTTGCCTTTGTCTATCAGTGACTACTAGTAATATAGATGTGTGAGTTTCGAGTCCAAATTTTCTGATTGCGATTTTAGCGCGTAAAGCATCTTTCCTTAAAATATATAAATGGTTTCAACAGTGTTTATTTTGACGCTTATGGCTGTGCCTCCGATTTTGGTTTCAAAACAAAAACTACCGGTTTCAAATTCGTTTACGATTAAATACTTCCGTTACATCCCTGCTTGCAAATAGGTTTTTAACAAACACGTCAATTTTTTGTCAATTTAAATAAGAAGAAGGATTTATGATAGATAAAAACCATCTAGTCACAAATCCCGTTAGCTGGAGTTGGCGCTAGAGCATAGATTTAAAGAGTTGAATGAGACATAGGAAAATTTTTTAAACCCTCATTTAACATATTGGTTTCATGTCATTTGATTTAATCAGCTCTGGTTATTTATACCAATACCAAACAACCATAAATGAAACAGTGAATATTTTGACGGCATATTTAACTGAGCTCTGAACTGGAGTGGACTTATAATAACATAATGTATGTTCCAGAGCCGCACTACAGAAACTTGGTGGAGTTGCTCCATGTGCCGCTGCAGTCCATCTACAACTGGCCGAGCAACTCAGCATTCGTGTCCGTGGCGTCGATGGCCACCAACGGCGACGGCGCCGACCTGCACCTAGCTAACTAAACAAGTCATCTCAATTCCTTTTCAATTCTCACTTATTTTTCTATTTATTCTCTTCATAGAACTTGATTACTAAAACATGTTTTGTGTATGAAGTTTCTAGTCTTCCTATATTGCAATGTCGAAGAGAAATTATGATAAGTGCTTGTACCATTTGGGATTATTAAGCGATTACTGTGTTACTAGTATGGGATTTTGTAGCAATAAAATAAATTAATGTCATCTTTACATTAAATTAGCTTTCATTCCAAATGTCAGTAGATCATTTGATAAGTTGTCTTATATATGTGAGTTAGTAAACTTTAAGTTTATTAGATGCAACTATCATGGTTTTTCTTAGATAGTGTTTAAGTAGGCTTAGACGGTTTCCAGTGATGGCTGAACCATTACAAGATTGTTTGATGAAATTGTAAATATTTGTTCTAGTTTATTAAAATTAAATATTTTAAGGCCTAATAATAATTCATTTTAATTGGCCTCGTATTCAATATACTTTGGTAAGCTTTGAGTGTTACCTAAGTCTATCTATTAAAATATAATTTGTTTCTATCTTGGCACTTGTGACTAGTGTATGTATTGTCTTAATATTTTATTATACATGACCAAATCTTGATGTGTTTCGTAATATTTCGTGATGTGTATTATTGAAGACATCATAGTTTAGCTAGGTATGGTTAATTTCTGTGATACTTTACCGATTTGGTATAAGGCAATATTATATTATCAGTTTGGTTTTCTGGTTATCCTAAAGAGACCAACAGGATTGCATCGATTGAATGTTAACTTGTTGCGTGTTCCGCTGGTTCATGAAATGTTTGAACTTTATGTATTATTATTTATGTGACTTTTGTGTAGATTAAATATTTTGTAAAAGTAAATTTATCGAAAGTAATAAACTACCTATTGAATTAATGTAATATTTATTAATCATATAAATTATAGCATATTTGTATGTAGGTGCTATTTGCAGATGTAGTAAGTACCAAAAAGTTAAATTGAAATTCGTTAGTCTAGTCATTCTGCGTCAGATATGGCGAATATTTAACATTAATATCATATACGTACTTACTTTAGTGCCTGTTTAAGTATGGTTTATTTAACATACACATTCAGCTGAAATTAATTTGTCACGTGGAAGAGTCGGTCTTACATGGCTTCCTGTAGCTGACAGCTTCTAAGTATCGAGTCTTCTAGCATTTGTACTTATCCTTTAGAATACACAAACAGCAATGATAGTTACGTGAAAGTTGAACAGTTAAAATTCCTACTTGCAGTTTGTGTATGTTGAAGATAAGTCCTTTCTGCGTAAGCTAATAAATGCTATAATTTACATGAAACATACCAGTGATGAGCGTGGTAGCATCCTGCGATAACGCCACAGAGACAATCGCGAAACATTGTATTTATTGTATTATGGTTCACTAATAGTATCGTGGCATATGTACTCCAATTTTAAATGATAGTAGTTAAATTATAATTGCCATACTTCCCAATAACTCATACTTATCATTATCACGAATGGAAGATTAGCACATATGAGATTATGTATTACCGGCACGTACCTAATTAGTAAACGATTAAGAGGCCTTTCAAGTGTTTATATAGCATTTGAAAATAATGTAGACAGATTAGAAGAGACTGAGTGTTGATTTCTTATTTGTCTTTTTTACAGTAAGCAATATACAGCAGGACTTTGTTTAGAAGTATTAAGTATTCGCAAATGTTAGAAAGGTGTAGATGTTTGTAGTGATTGACAAGTTAATATTGGGTAAATGCTAGTGATATTCAGTTGTCATTACATTTTATACATTTTTATAAATCCGCTATTGGCGAAAGATTTTGTATCGATATTATGTAATACATACTTAAATTATGAATGTAATCGTTTATATTTGCGATAGTAATAAATTAGCGTTTTCCTAAAAAATAAAGTTTTGAAACATAGTTACCAAACTTTTAATTAAAACTTCTTATCTAAATTGGATTAATCCATTTTCACACTGCTGGTCTAATTGAATTCCTATTATTTTGCTATTTGTATCCTCTAATTCAAATCCTTCGTGTCCATAACAAGCTATTTGATGCGGTTTCAGCCTACATATACCAAAACCACAATGCAATCGCCAACCCACTCTTGGTGTGTGGAGCACTCAGTAGGGGTGTGCCCCGTTTGGGAAGAGCATCGCCGTGTCCTCGTGGGGGCGATCTCTCGCGTCGGGCCTTGGTGGAGGCCATGGTCCGGAGCGAGGAGGGGTGGCACACGGTCGCCTCCTGCGAAGCAGTAATGCTAGCTAAGGAGGAGGCCGACTGCATAAGGCAACGGCGCACACGCCCCAGGCGATAATAATATACAGGGTGTTAAAGTTGAGTTTTAAAATTATTTTGTCATACAACAGTACACTTAAATATTAAAATAAAATTACTTGGATAGACTAATAACTTTTTTATTTATGTAAGCTTAAAAGCTGAAATCCGAATTTTTTAGAATAAAAACTAAAGACAGGTGTAGCAAGGAATGAATTATTGGAACTGAAGATATAGCAAATTAATGATCTATCCTGTCGGCCAAATCAATTTGGCAAACGATGCACCAAACACCCTGTATAGTTTCGAGATTCCGATCCTGATTTCCGACCACCATTGCATAGGCGCGGGCTTGCGGATGGTGGGCAATGGGTAGCCTGTCGTCCGGTCGTCTGGTAACGTCTTGGTCCGGACCAAGCCAAGTCGTCAACGGCGCGCTCTGTTCCCGCGCGCCTCAAGTTGAATGCTCCTTGAGGCGCGCGAATGCACCCTTTTACAGAGTCCCTACGATTGCTGAATGCAGCAACCGTAAAAGCCCTCTTCGTGCTCTGTAAAAGGGTTGAAGCCTATAGGGGCCCAGGATCTCTCTTTTTTTTTCTTTTTGGCTTGGCCCCAGTGCGAAGGGCAAAGAAGGAACGGGGTGGGGTGTTTAGTAAGTAAGAGTCTGACACTGTTTCCTGCTCCGCCCAAGAGCGGGATTCGTCATTGGAATATTTTTGCCCACCATAAAAAAATATACTTATAAAAAAAACCATTCTTGGTGTAACCGTAGAAAATGGTTCAACTTACGTACTATAACGCTCTATTTCTAACCAGCCATCCCAGAGAGTAGTTTATCGTCCATAAGTCTCTAGTAAAAAAAAATGTGAAAGTCGTGTGTCGATCAGCGTGGCTTGTACTTGGAATATCTCCAAAATCTCGAAGGTCATACACGTGTACGAACATAATTCAGGAACTGTTAGCTGTGCGTGGTTAGAAACTCAATGCAACGTGGTAATGAGGGACTTCAAACTGTATTAGCCAATTTTATGGAGAAGAAATGACTATATGATGAATCGTTTCGAGTGCTTGCTTAAATAAAGAATTCCTTCGACGAACATTTACAACGATGAGTTCACAGTTAAATTATTTTGATATCTGAAAACTGGGAACAAGACCATTTTAAGAACCCCATGGCTTTGTTAGCTTTATTTACTATGACCGACAAGACTAATTATCGACTAAATTTTCGTGTTATCCAGACTAAGATGCGTGATGGTGGCCAAGCCGGGGTCAGCCACACATTCAATACTGAATATGTAGATATTTTTACTATTGATATGCGCGCAATAGACCACTATCTCACCGCGATGATGTGGTTGACGACGAAGCACACTTACATACCTAAAGTTCTCATACATTTTCCATTATCTACCTACAACAACACAGAGTGCTAAATGAATAACTGCCTTCAATACAAGTAGAACTTTATTTCAAATACATTGATATCGACACAATTGCTATGAATACAGGTGTAATAAAAATAAGATTTAAACATAAGATTAGTAAAGAAATAACAATGTTACAACAAAGAGTTTACCGTCGCTGTTGACGAACATTTTAGTTGAAAACGACAACTTATACTATAAAGCAACAAAATATTTCAACAAACACTGCTTATGCTGACAATACGCAATGCTTGTTAAAATATGATTTTATAATGTATTTATTATGTTTGTCAGCAACTATTGCCATTGTATAAGAACATAACATAAATTCTACAGTTTAACTGATAAATCCCAGGTGACTTATAGTTGTGGACTTAATTTATAAAAGTTCTCCAGTGAACAAGCTGGCTGCGAAATGCAACCAAAGCGATATGAGCTATCGCTAGTAGTCATCTCCGCGCGATATAATTTCTTTGCAAGTAGGTCTTAGCAGGATCGTGTGCTCGAACTGGGCCGTGTAGCAGCCCTTGATGTCGCAGAGCGGAGGGTAGGCGTCCACCACGCCCTTGTCGCACAAGTCCTTCAGCGCCATGGCGTAGCGGGAAGCTCCCGCGCGCTCCAGCCACCGCTTGCAGAAAGCGAGAGTTCCGAAATTCTTGTTGATTAAGTTCAACAGCTGTTTTGATGACTGCAGTCTGAAATTAAAATATTGATCATTCATAATATACCTGTACCGAACAAAAAATCCCACCACTGGAGGGTCTAGAATCATGTACTGGATCTCTATGGTATTTGTTTGCGTTAACTTGTCAATGACACCCTGTATAGACAAGAAAAAAGGATTGCATCACTGCTTACCATCAGGTGGGATCGCAGTCAAGCACTACTTTACAGCAATAAAAAAAGAAAAAATAAAACGAAAATTGCTAATAAGAACACATAATTACCTCAGCGGAACAAATTGTTGGTCGAAGTTTTTCATATAATGAGAGCAATCCATGTCGTCATGAACTTGGCCACGTCCGGTCGAACCGAATGTTTCAATAGCGTAAAACTCATTCTCTTCCATGCGTGTTGTTTCTCCACCCTTCACGATAGGAACCGTTTTTCCAGCGTGGATCCCTAAAAGGCGAGAAGTTTTTGCTTAGAATATGTAACACAATAGTACGTGTACCTACTGATCTAAAACAAACTTACTGTAAGGTCCAATAGAGTGTCCATTGAGGTTGCGTATAGGTTTCACCTGATATATTTGACCATCAATTTCTACTTCATGGGATTCCATAACCTAGAACAAAATGGCATTCCAATTAGAAAGAAAAATGTTTAATGGTACCCTATAATGATAATTGCTAAAGGTTTTAACATAAATTAGAAAAGACGAAATGATCTTCAAAATTCATAATATGAAACCAGCTCCTCATAATCAGTAGTTTGCACAAAATAATGTGTTTTTCATCTCTATACATGTTTTATTATCGAGACTCATTACTCTTTTCGGCAGTTAATTCAATTTGACCTTGTGGGACGGTTTTCTGAGAAACTACTCGAAATAATATGGTAAAACTCTTCTGGTTTATCTTTTGGTACCATCGAGAACACTTCGGCCTGACCACCGCTAAGTTCATTTTTGCATGCACTCGAAAGGAAAATTTCAAAGATTTAGTTTGGCGCCGTGTAGATTCGAGCGAGTTGTATTACCGTGATAGTACTGTAGCGCCATCTATGGCGCCACATAAGAACTACAAGAATCCTGCATCGCGCAATAAAAGTTCTTCGCTCGATTTCAAGATATACGAAAAACCTGATATCAGCTATTGTGCAGTAACCCACCAAACTATAACACCAGTCTGGTCGAAGGTTCCTCCCTTTTCAAAGAAGGTATGTGGGACTTTACTCTCTGTTCCGTATGCGGAAGTATGCCTCCAAAGTACATTTGGTACCTATTACACATACTAGGTTATTGGTAACTCAAGCCATAAATAGGTTGTTAGGTCAGGATATTGACAGAAAACGTCAAGCGTCAGTAAATCCTGAAATAATCCTATGCCCCAACAAAGCAACATAAGTTATATTATAATTTAGGCAATGTATTTTAGGAAATAGGTACCTCTTGTACAGCAGCACCAACATCACACAGCCTAACGTCAACCCCAGAAGCCTTGATCCCAGCCTCAGTAGCCTCCTGCACCCCTTTGACCAGAGGATCGTAGCGCGGGTTGAAGCTCAAAGTGAACGCACAGTCAATGATGCGCCCATTGATGTGAGTACCAAAGTCTATCTTCACGACGTCGTCATATTCCAAGACTGTCGTGTCACCTGAATAATTATTGACATTATTAAGAAATGTAAAGCACAAAAAAGAAGTAGTTAAGCTATGCTATTAAAAATACACTTGAATAAAAAAAAATTGTTTAGTTTTTAGGAAAAAATTATTATGATTATATATTCTCAAAAATTGGGTCAGCTGAAAGGAATGAAGGCCCGTGCATCCCACTGTCATCACACCAGATGATAATAAATTGGCATCGTATAGAATGCCTAAGTTGATTTGTAAATATAAAAACCTTTATTAGTCAAATACAAATCAATATTTTATAAACTTGAATAATGATTCTTGCTGTTGATATATTTAGACTTCTGCCCACGGTTTCGCCCGCATAACAGTCAATTCACCCACTTGGAGGGTGGAGTTTCGTAAAATTCGTTCTTTGCAAACACCCTATAAGGAACCTACTTGCCAAATGTTAAGTTTGTAGGTTTTGTGATTTCTTGATTAATCAGTGATTGGTATTTCGCATTTTTATTACTTTGGTGTTGATAATTTAACAGGTCAACCAGAATTTAATATACAAAATAAAGTATATTTCTTATTTACATTTAGAAGTATGTAGAATATTAAATATGCAAATAAAATTCATTGCCATTCATTCTGACTTTGTTTTGACATGTTTGTCTGAGGTTGCTAATTGAATAGTTTTTGTGTACCCATAAAACTTTGCTTATCAAGCCAAAAATGATTTCTTACCAGTGTTTGGGGTGTAATGAGCAGCACAGTGATTACGGCTGCACCCAGTTGGAAAAGCCAGCCCTGCCTTAAGTCCGTCTTCACCAATAAGACGTCTGGCAGTTGATTCCAGTTCCTCACAGATTTGAATCATAGTCATGCCTGGTTTGATCCAGTCGCGCATGTATTTACGAGTCTGAAATAACAATTGGTACATGGATGAGTCAAATAATTTGTTTTGCAATAAAATTCAATGATGACCAAGGACAATGTGATAAAACTTTTTCATTGTGATTTATATGTTGACACTAGGTTTTTAATAGACAGTGCATGAAATGATTACAAAATCAATCAAAAAGGCATTGTCTTTTGCTATCTTCAAGTATTTTAGAAGTGGTTACACTTTACAGCTTGTAAGATTTCTTTTTACACATTATGTAAGTTAGTGATAAAGTAATTACTTGTCTGTGTGCCTCAGCAGCATGTCTTATTTCCTGGTAGATATCTTGGTGCAGTCTATCCAGAGCCCTCTTCTCTTCACTGGAGAAGCGCTCCTTGGCAGTTCTTTCATCAATACCTTCAGCTGGACCATGCTCTGTTATCTGACCCTCAGGGAAGTTTCCTAGACAAGAAGTTTGAAATGTAGTCAATAAATAACTTTTTATCAAGTTCCAAAGCAAATAATAGATAACTTCATAGGGACTAGAAGTCTTCTACTTCATTCTTTAAGTAGTATTTTTAATAGTATTATTCTCAACAGTGGAGGGAAGTAGGTGTTACTGGACACAATAATACACAAATCAGTTACTACCCTCCACTGTAAAAAGTATTAACTACTGTAATTACAGACACAAAAGGCACTAGCTGTGTGGACACCAGTGCCCTCTTCAGGGTTATTATTATCAAAAATTGAACACACACTGATAACAAAAAATTAAAGAAAAGAAACACTAGGCATCTTGTCTGAAGCAATCTGTTTGTTTGTAACTTACACACAGTGTTAGATATGCATAGACTCACAGATAGCAGGTGCCTGGGGTACTGTTTCTAAAACTCCAACCCCAAACGAAAGCCAGTGTCCGCACACCTATAGTCTTTCTATCATGTCTCTAATTAGAATATTCGAAAGGAGTAATACCTCATAATTTATATTTGTAACCTACCATCAGGATACAGCTCAGCAATGGGGATGGTTGGGGGATTGGTCTGCTCCTTAACTGGACCTTTCCCAGATTTGTTTTTGTTCTTTTTCTTCTTCTTCTTCTTCTCATCACCCTCTGCACCTCCATCCTCAACAGCTAGTTCTATTTTTTCTAAAGCATTTGTCACTGCAGTAGGCTCATTCTCAGCATTTGCTCCATTTTCTGTAGGAAAAAAAATGAATTGATGTATTGACCATTTCGAAGTATATTTGAACCGAAGTGAACTGTATTTACATCAATACATAACTAATTAGGTAAAAACGGCGCAATATTATCAGGTTAAGCGTAGGCGCCTCGCAACTAGCGCTCTAAGGATAAAAATAGACATTTAGAGGGTAATGGACGTTGACAAGCGATCAACTTTGTTGAAATAATATAAATATTGTTCGCACTAACCTGCCTTCTTCTTCTTTTTTTTCTTTTTCTTCTTCTTCGCGGGATCTTTAGTTTCGCCCTCTTCTACTGCATCTAGTTCTTCATCTTCACCGTTTTCAACAGAATCATTTGTAATTAATTCCTCATCCTTTTTCAAAGCAGCCATTGTGACTATTGAAGGATTCAAAAACAAAAGAAGATTCTAAAATGGGCACTAAATTTCCATGCGATTGAGAGCGGTTCTTAACCTCTCTTCTGTTTCGCTAACTAAAGATAGACATTGTAAGGATGACAACTAATGACAGCAGGATAGCATATTGATATTTACCGTTTATAAGAAAGAGACAAAAGTAGAAACCATAATGTTTATTTTTGAGTGTTACTCGATAAAATAAATAGTGATGGGTACAACAGATTTTAGAAAAATCCGCAGAGTACGTAACAAATAAAGGGAGATGTACATTAAACGGATCCGCAGCTAAAATAAGATTCGTCCACTAAGATAGGTGATGTCAATGGATGTCGATAATTTTAAGTATACGTATAATTCTAAATTTATGTCTTGTAATTAGGGTCCACAAGGAAACTGTGTTTTGTAAATTATAACAAGAACGTATCAAACTAGGCAATTGAAGGAATACGGATTTTATCCAGTAAAAGACTGGATAAAATCCGTATTCCTTCAATTGCTCTTTGCGTTTGCAAGCCACGGCGTCTTTTTCGCACAATTCTGTAGTCCTGATACAAACTTTAATACTTGTTATATTACTTTTATTTAAAGGTGACTCTCTACCATCTCAAAATATAGGGAAAATTCATATATATATATTATGTAGGTTCTTGCATATACTTCTCCGTACAGGCTTATTCCAAAACGTGATCTAAATCTAGTTCTGGGATCATTACTAGGTTTAGTACTAATTCCACAACTTAGATTTTTATATTGCAAAAGAGAGCAATCCGGGCTATTTATAAAGTGAGTCCGTCAAAAATAAATTTTAAGAAATCGATATACTGTCTCTGTCTTCTCTCCTAATTTTAGAAAGTATTTTATATGTTCGTAAAAATTTAGGACTTTTTAAAATAAGAAGAAAACATAAATACACGTAGTGAACACAAAATTGTGTTACCCAAATAGAGATTAGGTAAGACCAGCAAGGCATTCTTAGTAAATAGCGTACGCTTTTATAAGAAGCTGCCAAAGGAGGTAACTGAACTTGGCGTGGGAAAGTTCAAAACTCAGATTAAGCGTGTCCTAACCAATAAAGAATATTATAAGGTTAGAGACTATGTCGAAGATTCGCTTGTTTGGCTATGACTGCTTCTGCACATGCGGTCCCCTGGTAACGAATTAATATTCTTTAGATGTGTATATTGCTCCATCTTTATTCTGCTTTTACAATATTTTTTATATTACCATTTTATAGATCAATCTGATAAAGTAATTGTTTTACTGAGTGTTGTAATTATTTTTCTTGTTTTTATAAATCCACTTTCAATAATTTGAATGTGAGAACACTGTTGATGTAAATCTTAGATTACTTCCTATCATTTTTATGGTTTTATTTGTTGTGTTCTTGAGTAAATCAAATCTCAAATCTCAAAATCTTTATTGCAATCCATAATGTACATGTCAGGTGAAATATAATAAAAGATACAAACAATTATGGACCCTGTCGGGCACAGCAACATTACAAATAGTAGAAGAGAGGAGGAGCGCTAATCAATTTTCTTGTATTTACATGTATCATTCAGTTCATTACAATTCGATAATCAGTATTGCTAGAGTAGATAAATAATTATTGTATTATGTTTAATTTAAATTAACGTTTAATAATAATGTTCCTTTTTCAATGTCAGATAAAAAAAATACAAATTTAACTTATTTTTAATAATTACATAATAATAAAATGTCAAAAGAAAAAATAAATTCGTACAATAATAAATAAAAATACATGAGTTAATTGTAATATGGAAATATTGCACCAAACCATTTTGTTTTAAAACTAACCTTACCCTTGTAGGTGGTGGTGGTATGTGAAATAAAAATATTTTGACTTTGATTTTTAATTAAACTCGATTTAAATGTAATTTCGGGACTATTACTAGGTTTCGGGAACCGTTTTAGATTTATTAATGCACATTCCACCGTTCCTAGAACTCTATCTGCCTTATTATAAACGCTAATAAGGCAGATAGAGTTCTACGTACACTTTGGAATGTGCAATTAGGGTATTTTTTCTGAGCGACTTCATGAGAACTCAATAGTACCTTTAAATCTTTTTCATCCCACCGATCATCTGTTCTACGAGCAACATGCCCTGCATGCCACTCTTGTAGATTTACTATTGTTTGGAAATTCTTAGCGCTATAATCGCGTAACGTTAAATTGACCCAGTTTGTTTGTGGCGTATTTGTGTGCTAGCCTGTCGGTTTTCTATCATTTACATTTCGGGGAGTGTCCAAGTTTAATTCCCTTCCGTCATCAGGCCGCAAGACAAACAGTGTTGAGCCACCGGTACTTATATGGTGGAAATCTCACCCATACATACAAAGCGTTCTCGGTACACATTCATTTCGGAGTTTGATAGTGTAATCAAGGGGTCTTTAAGTCAAAAGTGACTATAGGTTACTTCTGGGCAAGCGTGCTCCATCGTTAGCCACATTGACGTTTACCATTAGGTAGGGGAGATAGTGGTCAAACGCGAGCCTATTCAAAATAATAATAAAAAAATATCTCCGAAGTTCATAATCAGATTATGACAGTATTGCGGGTATGCATTTTTTGCACTAAGGTATTATTTTACCTCTTTGTCGTGATTGATTTACATATTAATACCAAATTTCACCTTTGTAGTGCTAACGGTCACCGAGGTTATCCACGGACAGACAGACAGACATGGCGAAACTATAAGGGTTCCTTGTTCTCTACGAAACCCTTAAATTACATACAGCTGAACAAAGTCTCTCCTTTTTGATTTGGCATAAGAAATAAAATATAATTAATTAAATTAAATGATAGAAAAATAAAATGGAGTGTACCTGTGCCTATCTAATAAGTATTTATTATGAGTAAAACTGGGACGAATGTATGAGTCTTTTTTTTAGTTTTTTTTCCACCTCAGGACAAAAGGGGAGGTCTTTCCACTCCTTGTCTTTTGGGTGTCTCTTTTCGTTTTGGCGAAATCTATCAAGTTCATCCCGCTACTTCCTTCGTTGTTTGCCACGAACTCGCTGTTCCAGAACACAAACTCTGTGACCCACAGTTTCGGCTTGGAGCATTTTCTGCCTATAGTAGTCATTTTACCGTTCTAAAATCACATTAGACGTTTCATTCGTTTTTATGTCCTCATTTAAAAAAAAGCAAAAAAACAATCGTCATTGTTATTTTCGATTGTAACCACGGAAGACTAAAAACCAGATTAAAATACTGTTTAAAAAAAAAAAATTGTTTCATTTTTTTTTCTATTTAACCAGTTCCGAAATTCTCGTTTTTCCCGGGAATCCCGGGACTGGGTCAAGTCTCGATTTTTTAGTCCCGGGACTCGAAAATGTATCGAGACTGCAAGCCTTAGTAGCTACTGTTTATGTTGTAGGCTCCTTTTGTCCACAATCGTAATGAAAGATTTCGTTAGGATAGTAAAAAAAATAAAATAATTTTGTATTATTTATTTTAGCTATTTATATTTTCATAAATGCTTGGTTTCATATCGAAAGTACAGTTTGACAATGTTTTTTTCAATTAATTAATCTTGGTAAATGTGTTGTGTAGGCTTGGTATATATTTTCATAGCTCAAAATAGGTATATATAATAGCCTAATAGGTATTCCGTTCATTTGTCGATTATTTTGTCAACGGCTTAAATATAAAAATTCAGTGCTTTGAAAATAACAGCCCCCTATTCTTCTGTTGGGAGTCTGATCAGCCATCATACCAGCCAAGCTCAGCCAAGTTACGATCGTTTCGTTAACGTCGAACGCTTGGAATTAGCCACGCCTTCAATTCCTTTGTTCTGAGCACGTGACCGAGCGTTGAGATGATATCAGACTCCTCCGCAATCGATCCTACCGTGATCGGCGATGTGACAACACAAATGACACAATCACTGTTGTATTCGACCTCGAGTTGACTAGCACATCCACTGGTCCAGGCAACTGAATCCTCTAGTTGAGAAATTGTGCCTAAAATGACTAAGCTATAGTGATGATATACCATTTTATTGCAATTCCAAGATATTTCATCGATCATAGAGCAATTTGATTAGATCTATTTTGCTTTTATAGGTATCTAGATCGATATCGCCCATATACCCATTAGCATATAATATTGAACACTAGCTTTTGTCAGCGGCTTCGCCCGCGTACTAACAATATAGCCTATGTCACTCAGGAGTAAAGCAGCTTTCTATTGTTGCTACAATTTTTCCAATCGAACCATTAGTTCCAGAGATTACCTCCTACAAACAAAAAAACAAAAAAATAAAAAAACATAAATTATTTATATAACATGGATGTTAACCGAGCTATCACTACAAGAAATTTTCCGCGAACGAAGTCGCGGGCAGAAGCTAGTTATATTAATATATTGTAGATATAAGTGACACTTCAACGCCGATATCAATTGGAAAATCGATTCTTGAAAGGTGGCAAGTTTGGTCAAGCGTATCTCGACCTAAATACCATCACTAGACACTAGTGCATTCTGATCATAGATCGCGGCTTTCTTAAACAAGTTCATCATCATTTCAGCCGAAAGACGTCCACTGCTGGACATAGGCCTCCCCCAATTTACGCCATAATAAGCCTTTAATAAATTTCAAAATGCGATCTAAAATAGTTCCCGGACTATCTACTAGACTAGCTAATACACCGTGAAATTTAAATGGTTGTTTTCCCGCGGCAGAATGACTTGCCATAAGGAGTACTTTTGAAGCATAAAGTAAAAATAAAAAAGTAAAAAGTTTTTTTGATTATTAAAAATATTCATCAACTCAAAAAAGTAAAAACAATAGTAACATTAGACGTAATTTGTAGGTACTACTAGAGTCGCTTGCGCAGCACGCCGTGTCGCGAATGCGAAGTCATGATATAGTCTATGCGGGTAATCCATAAATAATATATATTTGGTAAAAATGTGACGTAACGGACGAGGAGAGGGGATAGCGCGCCATGTTGGATAGCGCACGCGCTTACCTGGCTCATTTTGGACCTGAGGGTCGGAGCGAGCAGTATCTCGGTGAGTGGATTACTTATTCAGCTGTGCATGTGTGTACCTATTGCAATTGTCTGTATAATATTCAGTGTATATTACTTTTCAATGATCTCGGCGTGTGTAAACTGTTTTAACAGTGATTAGATTTAGCAGTGATACCAAATTAGACCAGTGTTGTCATGTGAGGTTTGGGGTGGCTATAAGGGGAGGTTGGACGCCACATTGGGGGTAATCCCCTAGATATCATTGCGATGATAAATCAGTAAGGGTTATTTATTGACAATCAGTTTACATAAATACAGCGGTAGTTAGATTACAATCATATCCTACCCAGGCTAATCAAGACCAGGTATTTTAGGTTTAGATATTCGTCACCAATATGCGTAATTAAAGACCCGCCGTCAAAGGAATCAGATTCATTAAATATTAAAAAGAAAGTAGACTATTGCCAATTTTTTTTTCCTAAATTTTGCTTTCGTAGGTCTAGATTGATATTGCCCATAAACCCTCTGGCATATTTAAAGTGACACTTCATCGTGTAGCTGACCCCAGCTTGCCCACCATCACGCATTTTAATTTGGATAACACGAAAATTTAGTCGATAATTAGTCGAAATTTGTCGCCAAATATCAGAATTTGTCGGTCAGTGGTTTAGAAGTTATAAGGGGTCATTATGGGCCAAGCCAGTGTCAGCTGTCCCCAGCTTGCCCACATTTGTATCTCAAAAACTAGAGTACCTAGCGAAGATCTGTTTTCTCCTAGATTTAGTCGCCAATAAGTCGAAATCAGTTGTCAAATATCAGAATTTGTCGGTCAGTGGTTTAGAAGTTATAAGGGGTCATTGTGGGCCAAGCCAGTGTCAGCTGTCCCCAGCTTGCCCACATGTGTATCTCAAAAACTAGGGCATCTAGCGAAGATCTGTTTTCGTCCAAATTTAATCGGTAATGTGTCGTAATTTGTCGCTAAGTCACAGAATTTGTCGGCGTGCAACGAAAAAGATATTAACTTCCTATACAGTATGATATTTAATGACCATGAATAATGCTCTTTGCTCGTTTGTTTTGATATACATATATAAAATTATATAAAAAGCAATATAAATTTTCTATAATTTGAACCTACCGAAGCAAATTAAATAAGAAGATATATAATTATTTATCGACCAAAATGTCACTTGCAGATAGATATTTGCGCTCCATTTAAATTAGGGTAAGTAAGAAAGAGATAGATGCACGAGTACAGTAGGAGTTTTCTTCCACTCTGTCCTGTCACCCGTCACACTATCACTAACTCCCTTTTCTTTCATATCACGCCTCACACAATCCATCCATCTCTTCTTCGGCCTCCCTCTTCCTCTCCATCCATCTACGTGTAAACCCAGAACTCTTTTTGTAACATGCGTTTCATCTCTCCTCTTCACATGACCATACCAAGACAAACGATTTCCTTTCAACTTTTCAGTCACTGGCGCCACTTTCAGACTTCCTCTAATATACTTACTCATTTCTCGTCACATCCATCTCAACATTCTCATCTCCGTTACATGCAGTCTTTTTTCATCCATCTTTTTCAGAGCCCAACATTCTGATCCATACAGTAGGACAGGTCTTATCACGGACTTGTAAATTTTACCTTTCAACTTGAGGGGCATCCGTGGGTCGCAAGTTGTTCCCTTACCTGTCGCCATTTTATCCATCCTGTGTTGATCCGATGCGTTACGTCTCGGTCTATCTCACCATTCCCTTGGATAAGCGACCCAATTGGTATGGGCGTTCCGGCGAGAGCTAAGGCCACAGCGGAGAGACCGCCGAAATCACAGAAGAAGTACTCCGTTTTAGTTCTACTTAATTTCAGGCCAACACTTTCCAGTCTGTGCCACCACACCTCCAATCTGTTCTGGACCTCTAGACCACTCTCGACAACCAGCACAATGTCATGTCAAAAAAGCAGCTAAGAACATTTTTCACTTAGATTATAAAACAAAATGCAGATAGACCGCACGGAACACGAAAGTGAAGCCAACAAAGTAAATACAAATAGAAAAACGAATACACTCTCGCGTCAGTACGGCACGAAGCGTTGCATCGTAAGTACGTCACTGAAGGTCACAGACAATATTCATATTTTCGAGAATAATGCCGCCTTGCGTGTTCAAACATTGCAAAAATTGTTCCCAAAAACAAAAAAAAACAAGATGGAATATCTTTTTATATGCAAATATTAATTATTTGTTTATTTAGACATTATTTTACGTAATTTCTTTTAGTGAAATCTTGGAACACAAAACGTCAACAAAATCTCCCAGTGTTGTTAGTTTATTTTGAAACATTTACCCTTAAGTTGGGAAATTTGTATTGGAAACAAGATTATCAATTTAAAAAATATTTATTTCGATAAAAGTGTTTTGTTCGTTTTGCCTTTTGGTTGGTATGTTTGACGTATGTGTGTTTGTTTGTATGTGCCTTAATTACTAAAACTATTGAATTTTTTGTCTCTAATAATAATTATGTAATAATATGGAAACATAGTAATTATGACAGCCTCCGTGGCGGCTGGGTAGTGAACGCGACCGCTGCGCAGGAGGTGGGGGGTTCGATCCCCACTCAATGCAAATATACTGTATGCATGAATCCGAGGAAAGGCCAAAGGTCAATGGAAAGGGCTTTGCTCGGAGTTTCTTTGCGTGATCGAATCAAAAATGAAGATATCCGCAAGAGAACTAAAGTGCGACATAGCTCGAAGAATCGCATCGCGAATCCCGGTTGCCATACGAACATCGAATGGCAGTCGTTCGATATCTACCCACCTAAAAAAAAATTACCAACTGAATAAATAACACCATTTTTATTTTATTTGCAATTTTTTTTTCAAACACTTTCATACAAACCTTGTCCTGAAAATATTACAAACACAACAATAAACATTCACTTAAATAGGTGCAGCGTTCTTAAGTTATGTGCGTACATACATTTCGGAAATTGATTTTTATTAATATACAATGTGTTAAAAATTAACTGCAAGAACTTCGTCCACTTACCCACTATCGCAAAACAAACACGTTAAAAAAAAAATTTAATCACTTTTATATTATTTTTTTTGCAAATACATTTTATTTATAATTCTAAGTAAGTACTTACCTTTCTTGCAGTTAATTTTTTAACACCTAATAGATAGGTAATGAAATAATATGGGTAATTTTGTTATTATCCTGGCAGCCGTAACACACACCGAGGAAACGTATGTTTACAGTGCTGTCACGCACACATGTCTGCAAGCGTGGCTTCACTTTCGTGTTCCGCGCGGTCTATCTGCATTTTGTTTTATAAGGGTAGTAATTAAAGCTCCGACAAAAAAAGTAGAATTGTCCTTACTCAAATGATTAAATCTACTGCCTAAAATACTAACTTTCCGACTACTTTTGCCCGAATAAAAATGACGAAACGACCGAATGAGATACTGAAATCTTCGAAAAATATACATGACTGTTTATTGCTATAATACTTTTCTACCAGCATAAATTACGTTCTACTGAAAACTATGCTTTGTAATTTTTATCTTTAGATGGCTACTATTAATTCATAAATTACCTTTCATATTTCATAGACTGTGGTACTATTTTAACTGTAACATTATACTGAAAATATTATTCTGAGTGGTAATACAGAAACTTATAAAAAATATAAAAATGTACTTGTAACAATAACTTTTACTTGCATCATATATCATGAATTTTTAAGTATGCTTCGATATCGGTACCTATTTCAGGCGGCAAAAAGTTAGAACAGTCGTATTCATACTTTAATGTAAAACCAAGCAAACTGGTTTCCTAGAATATTTTACTATTATACTATATTATTATTCGACAAATTTCCTATATTTTATAACATCAGCGAGAAGATTTCCTTAGTAGATTTATTAGATCGTTGAAATGATAATATCAAACCAATAGCAACAATAACTATATAATTTTGTAACATAAACAGACAAAACACGCAGGGATCGGTCGTTGCAAGCGCACTGCGCTCGGATCTTTCGAACTCGCACGCGAAAACAGCCAAACGCGACCCGAACCCGATCGCGCAGGCCGAACAGTTGAGGTATTTTCATCATTATTGAGAGTTAAAAAATAAATTTGATAACCAACAATAGAAATTAAAACAGTTTATGCAAGTTGTAAAAATATGATTATTTTGACAAAACTTCTGTTCTGTCGGTAACTTAGTAATTTCGTCGGAGGTTCAGTATTCTATTCGGAAGTTAAGTTTTGTTGTTCGATGATCCATTTTTTTTAGGAGAAAATGTAATTTGAACATGTTCTTATTTGTTGTTAAATTGGATTTTTTTTTTACGTTTATGTTTTGGGTTTTTTGTCGGTAATTCATTATCACGCTGGTTAATTAGAATAATAGTCGGCCACAGATCGCTGGAGATTAATTTGTTTTTCGGAACCATTATTATTTCCTGTTTTATAATCTAAGATTTTTCATATTTCATTAACTACTAGTATGGCTTCCACGTAGCTTCCATAATTATGTTTTTTTATATCCTATACTTTCCCACCGAAGGGCAAAGGCTTCCCCCTACCTCTTCCAGGCATATTTGTTTCGGGCCACCTCAAGCCAGCCCTTGCAGTAAGTGTCCAGGTTATCTCGCCGCCTCTTCTCAGGTCGAACTCGGCGGCATCGTCCATCTTCGGATACCCACGATATGGGTTCGGGTAATCAAGGCACTTAGTGATAGTTATTGCATATTTAATTTGATGAGAACGCGTTAATTTACAAAATAAGAAAATGAAAATTTAAATTAGAAACTAGCGTTATAATTGGGTAAAACAGTTGTACGTCTTGACAGTAAATAGACCAAGAGCAAGGCGTAATGTTTTCAAAGAAATCTAAGCTAACAATTGTTTTTATGTTTTAAACATAAAAACATGTATTTGATTATGAATGTGTCTCTCTCTGACTTGTCTAAGGACTTTAGATTGTAAAAATTAGAAATATATTTTCATATTAAAATTAAAATATTTTTTCTTGACAATTTCTTGTAAAATCATCCAACTAGCTCTTGGTCTATACCTTAAAAATTAAACTTGTTATATCTTTTAAACTAAGACCCGACAAATTCTGTAACTTAGCGACAAATTATGACACATTACCGACTTTTGGACGAAAACAGATCTTCGCTAGATGCCCTAGTTTTTGAGATACACATGTGGGCAAGCTGGGGACAGCTGACACTGGCTTGGCCCACAATGACCCCTTATAACTTCTAAACCACTGACCGACAAATTCTGAGATTTGGCAACTGACTTCGACTTATTGGCGACTAAATCTAGGAGAAAACAGATCTTCGCTTGGTATTCTAGTTTTTGAGATACAAATGTGGGCAAGCTGGGGACAGCTGACACTGGCTTGGCCCACGATGACCCCTTATAACTTCTAAACCACTGACCGACAAATTCTGATATTTGGCGACAAATTTCGACTAATTATCGATTATATTTTCGTGTTATCCTTGTTGTGATAAACTCAAAAAAGCACTTGGGTGATATACATGCTATATTGAACCTAATAGGAGTGCGATAAGAGGCAGTTTTCGAGTAAGTGTATTGAAAAATCAATTCTTAAACGGTGGTCCCGAAATGGTCCAAGTCTGGTCAAGCGTATCGTTCCTGAATTCCGTCACTAGTGCATTCTAATCATGAATCGCGGTTTTCTTACACCAGTTCCAACTTTAAATTCCAAAACGCGATCATAAGTAGTACCGGGATTATCTACTAGACTAGCTCCTTTTGCTACGTAATCATTATCAGCCTTTTTTAATGTTCCCACTGCTGGGGTATAGGCCTCCTCACTAGGAGAGGGAAAGGGCCATAATCCATCACGCGGGCCCAGTGTGGATTGGTGGATTACACATGTCTTCGAATTGTTGGTTCTAGGACATGCCAGTTTCCTCACGATGTTTTTCTTCACCATTTTGAGAGCAGTGGTGACGAAATAAATTACACAAAATAATGCGCCTGGCTGGGTTTGAACCTGTGACCTATAGCTTGCCAAAATTCGCTATCGATACGACAACATGCACACTGTTAAAGTTGAATTAGCGACACTGCAAGTAATAATCTGGTCTCTGCTACGGGGACTGCCTCAAACGGAGTTTGGCTCCCTTATTACGTAGCTTGGCCCTTAATGTAGAGGCTGAACGGTATCATGTACTTAACATCTATCATGTACAAGAACGTTACAGAAACGGCCGTCGGATCTTGGCGAGTCTGAAAAACAAAGGTTTTAAAAGATGCCAATAACAGTTCTTAACTGCAAATTGCATTTATTTGTTTTAAACCAGCTGTTTTGTTTACGAGTTCTCAAACGCTAAAATTCGCAGAGCTTAACTTTAGACTCGCCGTACATTCATTTAGGTTAAATTCTCCCAGTGAGTACCCAAGCAATTAATTGCCTTATATATTCGTAGTGTGTTCTGTAGGTACAGCTACGTGTGTTCAAGTGTAAAGTTAGTGTAAAGTATAGAGGTCAAGTAGATAATGAAACGATTATAGAGTTTTCTCCCATATCTTTTTATTCTAAATACATTAATATTCTTTAATTCAACTCAAATATTCATTTAAACTATTACAAGCTATTTTTTTTTATTTTAAACATAAATAATAAGTAATGCAAATGTCCAGCATTGCACACTTTTAACTCGGTATTAATATTTAACTAGGTATTATCCAATCTTAGCGATAGTTCTCCATAGTGACAAAACATATACACAACACTGAAAACCTTTGGTGAAAACAAGTATCCTACATGACTATTGTACGATGACATGTCCGATGCGCTAGAGCCACTCTTGTCGACTTGTACATTCCTATCAAAAGATCTTTGGTAGTAGTCACGTGGCACTGAGCACAGCACATAACAAGTGTGCACAGCACACCCGACATGTCACGTGGTTACATTATATACCATTTTATTGCATTTCGTAGGCATTAGATAAATCCATTGAAATTAGACAAGACAACGAGTACATTATCTATATACCTATACATTCTGCTCAATGATCCTGTTTATTGTACATGTACAGTTATTACAAAAGTAATGATTATGACAATTCGGTAAAGGTACAAGGTAGGTACATGCAAATGCTCACTTTATGTGAATTACCAAAGATTGGGCACGTACGTTATACACAGATCTACTGCAGTACGAATATCATATTCAACACAATTAGTTACAAATACGTATGTTTTTAATTAGAAAATTAATGATTCTAAGCGTAATGTTTCTATTTTATAACACACAAGTAGTTAAGCGTATCCAATTTTTTTTAATGTAGTAGGTATGTATGTATATATACGTTGACGTAGGTACCAAATATCTAAACTATGCAGTTTTAAAATCAGACACTTCGAAGATAGGCGATGCACACATGCTCGTAGTATTTGATCGCCGATAAAATCTTACTTTATCTACGAAAATAATGTACATTGGACCTTCCTTCTTGATGCTGATGAATGACAGAAATGATGACTTAGAAAATACTTCTCATAATAATACTAGGGGACATCCATTATGATAGAAATACAAAACAAGTGAAGTGCGAGGAACAAAAATCTTTAATCAGTTGGTAAACAAAATATCTTTTGAGTACATGAAGGAATAGAGACCAGCTCTTAAAATCGTCCATTAAAATAAAAAAGATGGATGATGAAATGCAAAAATAATACAGGTTCATTAAGTATTACACCCTCCTTATATTATTGTAAATGTACCTACACGAAGTTATATACGAGTATGTAGCTGAATGCTCAAGTGGCTATGTGCATGCTAATTGATATAACATTGTCACAAACATGAAAAGGTCGCAACCGACGAACATGAAACTGGATAAAAACTAGATTTTCCATCCAATGTACAATTTTCAGACATCTACTTATTTATATTACATCTTTTACACAGTGGTTGTTATATATATTTAAAAAGTATCAGTTACGCTCTTTTCCTTACAAGAAAATCTATGTAGGTACACAAATATTGTTATACATAGTTGAAATCAGATCTGCACAGCGATTCTGATATTGTTGATATGATTATACAGTTAATGAAAGGAGCATATTTGGCATGAAATGGATGAAGTTGAAACAGTTGTGCGAAGTGTTTCAGAACTACCTACTACTATTGCAAGACCCGGCCCGTGCCGATTAGTTTGGACTTAATTCAGCAAATATAGATATTTGAATCCACTCAAAATAAAACTTAGTCGCAAACCACTCATTTGTTAGTACTTAACAATTTAATCAAACACTTCAAGCCGTTAGTTGCGTACACGAAAACTTTAAGATTCATGACTAATTTTTTTGTTTTGTATTTGGGTAAAGAGAACTAGAATAAAATACGTAACATTACAAAAATAATAATAATACATTAGTCTAAAGAGAAAAGTAAACGGATCGCCAGCGATCCTCCATAAGTAATGAGGTGCATTTAGGTTCACAAAAATCAAGTAAAGCTTTCTAATAGGATGAATTTGGTAAAGTGTCTTTTCGACCCCCGACCAAATACGAAGAGAGATCTTAAGTATGAATTCGACTTGTCTATAGTATCGTACACGCCACCTGGTCCGAGCCAGGGCCGGCCCAGGACGGGGAGCGCCCGACACGGGCAGCCTGCGGCCGGGAGCTGTCGGAGCCGCACTGACAGGCTGGCCGAATATTACATATTCAGAAAAGACACAACAACAACTCCGAAAGGCAATTTTTAAAATTTACCTTAAAATAGATTTTATATTTAGGATATTTATCATGTTTAATATATTTTGGTGAATAACATCATTATCGCAAACCCGTATTAAATATGAGAAACGTGGATGATATGACAATATAAATTACCCTTTCATACCAATTAATAAGCGTTTTCAATGTCCTTACTTAGTCGAGCCGATATATATTATGCGGCATCGACGACTATAACTACTTACACGACTCATTAAGAACCGAATACTAACTACTTACAGGGATTATCGAACGTCTCCGTGAACGAAAGAACATTTCATATATCTTTGGTTAGACAAAACGAAACAATAGTAAAAATACTAGACAATCGAACGTTACAGTCATTGGAGGGACATAATTATTTAGTCGTTAGATATTTTTCTAAACAACATTGCGTTATAATCACATAAAAATAATCATGTTCGAAATGTGACGATGCAACGGGATCGTTCCATTTCGAGGGTAAGCGTCAACAAGTATTACTATTATCAACAAGACCCGCCCGGCCGGCCGCGCCGTGCTACTGCCAGAGCTTCCACCACACTTGCATCTTCTCAGTGAGTTTCTTGCAGATTCCCAGTAGTTTCCGTCACATCCCGCCATCACCTTCCCCTTCGCACTCCTCTGAGCCCTCACCCTCCTCTAACGTTACCTGTTAACAAAACACATTACTATTAGTTTACTGTCTATTTTCTTATTTATGTTTAAAGTGAAGAATTTATATAATTTAAAAGTGAAATTATTTTAAAAGTTTTGTTGGGATGCATAGATAAAGTTCAACTTACTTGAAAGCGTATTTGTTCGGGGCGGTCATCATCGGGCAGTGAGTGCTGAATGGGCGCTGGCGGCGGTGACGGAGGGATCATACTTTGATAATAATCGCGGTTCTCCTCTAACGTGTCTAATATGTCCTGAGCATCTGGGTGTACTAGATCGGCCCACGTCTCCCACAGCGGGTGGACAATGTAGTCGATGAATCCGACTTGAGATTTTTCTATCGTCGCATTATGCCTGTCGCACATGGGACTGATGTCCATTCCCTGTTCCCTCTCGCGGTCTCCTTGTTGGAAGAATTCTTCCATAAGTAATGCTACCCATCGCTTGTAAAGTGGTAGTGGTTTTGTGGGATTACTCAGATCGGCGCAATGTACGAGATTCTCCAACACTTGTATTCTGTCCGTGTAATTGTCTAGTAATAGCACGCCACTTCCAGCTACCTTCTTTGTTTCTACCATTGTTTTCAGGTCTGCTAATAGACTCATGTGTTTTGACATGTCTGTCGAGAGGACCATGTCTATGACCATCTTCCGTAGCGTCTGCCGCTGTTTCTTTTGAAGATTGATGAATATGTCACATCCTTCGTTCTGAAGAAGCTTGAATGCTACGGCGAGATGATGGTTTTCTAACACTGACTCGTCGTTGTACATCAGAGCGAGCTCCGAGCTCGAGTTGACGAGGAACTGGTTGGTGAGGCCGGGGTGGTCGACGTCGTGCACGCATGCTGCGAACAGCGCGGCGCACGTCTCGATGGGCGTGAACACGGCGTCGAGCGCCGGCGTGTTGAGCAGCACGTGCGTGGACTGCGCCACGTCGGCGGCGTGCAGCGAGTTGTGGAAGGGGTTGTCGCGCATGTAGTGCTCCTCCAGCGTGATAGCGAAGGCAAGGAACGTGCGCGCAGAGATCTGCAGCGTGCCCAGCAGCTCCCGGGACGTGAACGCGGCGTACGCGACGGCGGTCAGAGGTCGTCCACAGGATAAATCACCAATGCGGAAGATATCCACGCCCCACCTATCGATCTCTCCCAGTTGACGACCTAGGTCTTCCTCGTGAGGAGTGTCTACTCCGTATGTTGGCACGCGTTCTCCAGTGAAACTGTTGGTGTGCGTCAGTGTCCGCTTAACGCCAGATATCTGTAAAACATAATTAAAAGATTAGGATTTATTCATATTTAAAGATTACAATTTCAATGGTATATAATTTTTATTGAAGAGCTGTACTTACTTGTGACATGGTGGTTGCTGGGCCCGTATGACGCGGTTTGTCCTTCTTCTTGGCACGTGCTTCGGCAACCTCGTCAACTTGTAGAGATGGTAGGTCGATATCTTGTTGTTTGTCTGGAAAAGAAATAAATAAGAAATTGTTACATAAGTTTCATACAGGTAAATCGATTTCTTAACTTAATCCGGTGATTCAAGGTATAAGCATTTTGTGTATATCTGTCATGTAAAATTGGGTTAAGTGGGATATAGACACAGTTAGTGACCTGAATATATTACAAGGGGCACAGCCAGAAACCTATAGTTGGCAGAGGCTTGCGCAAATATACAAAGCTATATTTTATCGATTGATTACATTTTTTATTGCGTTTCTTAACTGTGTTACTAGGTAACGATGACGAAAATGTGGGTGAAAATGTGTGAAGTATTCATTAATACATATTATTATGGTTGATATGTTTCTAGGTCAACATGCGAGTTTTGTTATTACCTATAGATAAGTAATCAATCATGCCGGTGGGGGCTTTGAAGTAGCAGATATGTATTGTATTGCTGACGTGCCACTTGGCCCTTATTATCTTATTCAGAGCTGACGTTATGAAGCACCATAATGACGTTGTGTATTGCATTGAATTTGGACCAAATGTGTGATACAATTATAAGGCTAAATAAAATGATAAAAATTTAATCTAAATCCTTTGATGGATGATGAATAGATAGATTATAGGAGGCCAAACAAAAGATTGAAGAATACGAATCTCACGTATCCTGTTCAATATGCATGCTACGCATATTATGTGTGTTGTCATATTTAACATTTTAATGTAATCATGCAACTTGTTTTGTAATTAGATGTGCAGTAAAATACTCCTTTAATGGTAAATTTATTACACAATACAGAGAAGCGATCAAAAGGTACCAATGAACCAACAGCGACGATGAAAGTATAATCCAAGCACATTAAACGGATTAATGTGTTATCTACCTATGAGATATAGTACTACCCGTCCATTGACTATCTAATCAGCGAATAAATACTCTCGTAGCCACTCTCTATATTTAGAATAAAGAAAACCCGTTCAGCCCTCGAAATAGAATTGTAAACATGTTTACTCTATTCTAAAGGATTAATAAATTTTAACGACTAGCTACTTATGCAATAAAGCTTTAAATTATTCGTACTATGAATGAAGAAGTTGCAATTATTTTTAATAGGAGACATAAAGATTGTTGAACATTG
Source organism: Mythimna loreyi (assembly GCA_029852875.1). NCBI lineage: Eukaryota > Metazoa > Arthropoda > Insecta > Lepidoptera > Noctuidae > Mythimna > Mythimna loreyi. The sequence goes on along the minus strand of CM056782.1, from coordinate 15,048,026 downwards.
AAATAACTTATCGAATGGTAAGCTATTGTAAATAATTTGAATTTTCTTTATAATGCGAACGATCATAAAGAGCGCTTTAGAGAAGATGCGAGTGCTCAAGTGGGCTTAAACTCTTGATATAACAATGGCAGCCAACAAGCCAGAGAAAGAACTATAATTATTGGCTGATACACAATAACCACAAAAACATGAAATTATTAATTGATGCGGATATTATTGAAAACAGTGGCACATTGTTTGGCTACTGTAATCGTTAGTCACGGTCGTTCTCTGCGCAAACAAATTAATTTGTGCTACGGAGTTCCTTCGTCCCCATTTGGCAATTGGTTCAATAACAGCTCGTTGTTTGTCAAATATCTATGTCTCAGTTTGACGTCCTCAATAGGTTCTCCTTGAATACTTATGATGAGGGCCTAAGTGTATTTGGCTTGTCAGTTGTCGTATTGATTTGAATGTGCAACATAGGAAGCGCTGGTTCAGTTTACATGTGTTTAAAAACAGATGGGTTCTCTCGGACAGTTCCGATGTTCTTTGTTTGTGTGGCGTTTCGCCACAGACCATGTCCCATCTTTCAATCTGCATTACGTGCCCTGTCCACCTAATGATAGCATCAGGAGACGGCATTGCGTTAACCGAATATTAAGCCAGGCAAGGAATTTTGTAACTAGTTTTGCCATCGACACGCTGAGAAGAAGTGAACCTAGCATCCAGCAAGAAAGAACTTTTTATATACCTGCAAGTATTACATTTTTATTTTGACTGATTATATGGGCTTGGAACAGTTTGAAGTTCCAGTTGAACGAGGTTTAAATCGATATGGATGTTGTCGTAGAGAGGGAAGTGCGTACGCGTGGCTTGTGGTTATCGCCTTATCACTGCTGATAACGCTTATTTACATTTATTATCCTGTTAGGTTTATTTACCTGTTGATTTCACATATTAAAGCTCCATTTATATACTAGTCATTTTATGACGCGATTTACAATGATAATGACAAGTAATCAATAAGTGGATAATCTTCTGCATTTATGAATTGATGTCGATTGTAATATGGCTTTCCTTTTTAATGCACGTACATATTTATCGCTTTAATTCTGGTTTTCCCAGGGAGACTTGTAAGACGTACAAAGAAAGTCATTACGCGGAAGGTCGTGTCTGTATCCCAACTTGTTGAATAATGGCTATTACTCATGTAGTGTGTAACTACTTCGAGAATACATTAACATTCATTAAAAATATATATAAATAAATTTAATATAATCACAACAAGCACCTCAGTTTTTACTTTAAGCATTCTTAATCTTACTTTATAAAAAGTTTTTACTGAGTTTTCAACAATCTATATACATTCAGCTGTTATTCTGAATGTTGTATCTCTTTTCATACAGATAGGCTCTTTTAGAATATATATTATGGCGATCGAAATTGTGACACAAGTGGGCGCGGGAGGACGTTCACACCATAAAATATGTAGGTCATGTACTTCAATCTACTTCCAGACCACATACTTCTATATACTTGCTACATATTCATCTGATTACCATTAATTACTTTGTATGGTTCATTAAGTGCACCGCAAGAATAATTAAGTGAGCTACAACTTGAAATCCAATGTTTTCGAAATTATAATAACTGTAAACGCAAAATCATCGTAGGTAATTTGTAGTTTCTATTCTGGAGAAATCTTGTACGTCACACAGTTTTTGTTGGTCGTTGTACTTAACAAGAATGTACTGTAATAAAAAAGTTTACATTGCGTAACTGGTGTCTATGATTGATGACGTACATTTTGACAGATTTGAAGTGCGCTCGATCGCGTCTTTGTGACACAACACACGCGTGACTCATTTTTTCAGCGGGCACGTTAATCTTATGTCTATATCAAAGTGGCAAGTAGGTATGAAGTTATTCTTAATGCATTTAATATCTTACTTTCCTATCTTAAAACTAGCGAATTATTTGATAAATTACTTAAAATATAACTTATCGATCAAATAAGTAATGTTAAGTTATCAATACTTATTTATAAAACGTGCTTTATTATCTTTGGTGTACAAATAAGTTATTAACAAAATGTAAATATTATAAATATAGAAAATAATTTATTTTTAAATTGAATGTATTACGACTGTAAATATGTAACTTTATTTTTTAAATTACATGATTGTTATAGGAACCTTGGTACTTGTTGAGATATTTACATAAAAAGAAGACATTTAAATAGAAAGTTTATGAACACTCACCCAAAAATGTAGAGCAGATGTACTCGGAGATCTGGTTGCCGGACTTGCTGGACTCGGAGAAGTGGCTCAGCTCCTTGTTCAGCATGCGCTTGAACTGCAAGTGCAACATATCCATAGAGCGGGCCATCGTCACGGCGCGACTCCGAAGCCAGCGGGCAGGCGCGAAACGAACGCTTTGTCTCTCGGCGCACACGCGCATTTCACAAAACAAAAATATTATACTTCAAACACAAAAAAAAAAACTTTAACTGTTAAGCTCGTATTCCGAACTTAAATATTTAATCCACGATATTACTTCAGAACGTCTATAATGTATGAGCGCTATCGTCAGACTGAAGCGGTCGCGCCGACGCGGCCTCGTATAAGCGTAGCGCGACTATCGTCACAGCTCGGCACACTACAGAAATACCGCCTTCCCAGTAATGTGCTTTACATGTAATCTAGATTCAGTCGCTCGCGCTTCCTCTGGCACAGTGTAGAGGGAACTGCTTTTCCCACTAAACAATTAGTAATCAACCTAGCAACCTGACTATTTCTCTCTCATTATATATGAAAATTGTTCCCCCGAATCTGACTCAGGGGGATTCGCCTTTGTAAGTTTTATTTGAGTCGCTTTTATCCGGATGGAACCCGTCTCCATTATTTTCGTCACTGGAAACGTTTCCACCAATTGATTTGAATTGTGTCTGACGATATATAGCATTAAACGCACAAGAATAACGTGAAATAAAATACATGGCACGTGATAAGACTGATGTCGATAAAATTTTAAAGTTACAGATTATATCAAAGCGAGGCACCTAGTAACATGATAGTGAATAGTGGACAGGGTTTAGCACACAGTTGAAACATTTGCCGTTGCTAACTTCTCAATTAAGATGTTGTTCAGCCATGAAATGACATGTAGATCTGGTGACAACTGCCCTTGGCATCGTTTTTTTATCGGCTTTCAGGCCTAATCTTGATCCCTAGTAGTCGGTATGGTTTCTTGCTTTATATCCCAAATGAGGAATTTGCCTTCGTGTTACAGCAGATTTATTTGTTTTAAGAGAATCTCAGAATATTAAGATAAGTGAGTATGTTGTTTTAACAACAGCGAGTGTCATCACAGTTCGAGCTGTCATTGACATTTATTACTGCAGGTGGAACGAAAATATTTTTGTGAAAGTAAATTGGTTCAGTACTTCTTGGAACGGCACTAGTTTTTGTTCAATCAGTCATCGGCACTGTATTAGGCTCTTAAAAATTGCTGTTAATAGATAAATACTTCGTGTTTTTATATAGATTACAAAGTAAAGATGTCTAGGTATCATGCTTAGTCTATTTCGATATTGTTGATTTTTTTATTTTATTTTTCAAACTTTATAAGTGGTTCTGAAAAACATATACCTACATAGTTTTATATAGAACTATTCAAAATTTATCACAAATGCCGACTGGTATTAACTGACCCGAACTAGTTTTCCGCTACATAAACAGCCTCCATACCAATTGATTTCGAGCACGATTGATTCATTGAGGAGCTTAAATTGATCGGTCGGTCGAAACATTTCAGATTCACTAACACCGTTACTACAGAGAATTCGAAACATTTGCCAACACTTTCACTGTACCCTTTAAGAGCCTCGTTGCAAATAGATTTCCATTAGTTTAGTCATAAAATGTAAGAGATAACTAGCACGACCTGCATGAACATAGAAAGCGAGTGTAAATGTGAATGTAAATCAAACAATCATGTATCATGTCCTGAAAGCGTGAGGGAACTGGAATAGATCAGCAGGCCACAAGTGTGGGCCTGGTGTGGACATTATGAAGCATTCTAAACACAAACTAGTTCACGTGTCTACTGAATCACGTAATATGCTATTTAACTGCAGAGTTACACGCTGTCGCAGCTCTAGGGAAAGGTTAAAAGAAACTTTTCGTGTCACTGAAATCCGGATCACGTTCTAAATATTTAATGAACTTCGTATACACGAATACAGTCAGTCAGCGGGCTGGTTAATAAATTATCACAAAAAGCTAATGGTTTTTTTGTAAACCTAATTATTATTTAACGGTTTATTACATTCGAAATCAAGTAAAAACATTGTTTTATTTTCAAGAGTTAAAAACAATTTTACGTTTTTGTTTATTCTTCTCGTTGAAATTTATTTTAGGAATAAATACAGGAAGCCAACCGTTGTGTTTACATGTTATAATTTGATATATTTTTATGTGAAATCAAAACACTGTAATATATACCTTCCATGATTTATGCTAAAAATGCCATGGCCATTTAACTGTTTTCAGCAAGACCTACAAATCTGTATTCATATCCCCCTTAAAAATATGTTATACTTCAAAATATAATTTCTGAATCTGATCTCAGGTATGTAGATACTATCTGCTAATATTTTTGATTGTACGATTTTTAGCTTTTCTGTTTGCTTACAGTTACAAGTTATAGAAAATATTATACAAAAAATTGTGTAGTCTTTATTTTTACTATTTAGGTATTTAGTAGGTCATTAATTTAAAGTACCGTAAGTATTTCCTTCTTTCATACCAGCATATCCTATCCCTAAGGGTTTTTGTAGAGAAATTAGCCTGACAATTTCCCTGTGACGTCGATCACGTGGGCGTGGGTAGATACAAACAATGGAGTAAAAATACCTAAATTGATTCATAGCTAAAACCATGACGTAAAACTAGAGTAGACTATTCGAGGTTGAAAATGGTGTATGGAAAATATTAAAGCCCATTTACTTGCGTCAGGGTACACAGCATCTGTTGTTACGAGAGGAATCTCAGAGAGTTATATATCGACCAGTATAGGCTGAGAAAAATGCTAAACTCATTGTGTAATAATAAACTTTTGACACTGTAGCGATCGCTTACGTTTGTGTACTCAGGATATTTCGCTACATACATGAGTTATTGCGTGAGAATCCGTTAAATAGGACAAGATAAAAATATTAATAATGTTGGGTAATTTTAATGATTGTTAGTAGCTTAAGTTAATCGTAGTTCAGAGATGGACATAGGCTTTCCCGGAAAAAGCCTGCCCCTAGTTAGCGACCATGCAAAAGATCTTCTTATAGATCTTAAGATCGTATACTCCAGCCAGAAGTTTAAGAAAAAAATAAGTAGTGTCCGACCGAAGGCGCAATTCTGGCCGAAGCCGAAGCCGAAGCCGATTAATCGGTATTCACCAAAACCTTCGGCCGAAGCCGAAGCCGAAGCTGCCATTGACCTTGAGAAATACGATAGTTACTTTGATCTCAGAATATACTAGATACATATTGTGAGAGCTTTAGAGATTTAGCCCAATAACGAGCCGAGTGACCAACATATACAAGTAGGTAATAAAATATTGTCTAAAATAAAAGTTTCAAATATACAATGTTAATTAAATATTTATTTACTTAAAGTACAAATTTTTACAACTAGCAAAGCTTCGGCTTCGGCCAAACCTTCGGCAAATTTTTGGCCGAAGCCGAAGATTTGACCGAAGGTGCTTTTTTGGCCGAAGGTGGCCGAAGCCGAAGCCGAAGCCGAAGCTTCGGTCGGACACTAAAAATAAGGAAAAATGTAACCGCTCCCAGTTTTCTTTGCTACCAAAATTCCAAAGCTTTATTGATCTGTCCTGAAAATGGTTGACGTTTGAGGAAAGGTGAATTATTTACTCAAATAATCTATGACGTAGGTGTGAACGGTGCGTATGAAGTTAGCTAAAAAATCGTTAAAAATTGCGTTAGTACCTACAGGCATATGTTTCCTACGTGCAAAAAACTGATATAAATAAGGTAACTGACAGTCGTACTTACGTTATTGCTTGGGTGGAATATGATGGGTTAATATGTAATTGTCATTAGTATGTATGTAAGTAAATTGAATACTTGTCTTATAGGTCATGACGGGACGTGATTAGGACGTGGGTGCGGCAACATGACGCTGTGATCGCGCGATACTCGATAAATGCGTTTTAATGCCAAATGGAATGAGATTAATCATTCCCGATGCGACTGGGTCATCTCTCGATCAAATCGGCTAACTTGGCATCAAGTTTCATAATTTGATTGAACCGTGTGATTGGCGACTCTCGTATCACACAGACCGGACGTTGTCGGTGGATGATCGCTCTAATGAAGTCTCGTGACGTTTTTAATGACTAACGTGACATGTCACACGTAAGAAAATGCTTTTTCTTTGTGACTACATGCATTAATAGATTTTTATCCAGTTATTGATTAACTGAAAGCCTTGTCGTGTACCAGTGAGTATTTGTTATGTACAAGTGTGGATGTTATATACATGGGTAGATGTAAACCGATTATATAATATTTGTAAGCGATTCAATTAAACGTTTTCGTTCTTTAACTTTTTAAATCGGCAATTCGACCTTACTTTTAAAGGTTCTTAAAGATAGATTACCAATGTTATGCTGCTCGAGAATTTCGTGCGGTTTTGTTATGACTGCGTTGTAGACGTAGTAAAATTGGAAAGTAAACAATTTAGTGAATAACAATACGTATCAGAGAGAGCAGAGTCTATTTGTAACTTGATCCTCAGCGTTCTACCTAAATAGTAATTTAAATGTGTTCCCGTAAGTTTCGCAAACTCATTTACAGTAAAGACGTAGCAAATGTAGCAATATAAATGTTTTTCTGTGTAACACAAAGCAGGCGCCTTCATTATTTTTTTTTGTTTAAAATTTTCTCTCATTCATTGAGTTGCATTCAAACATTGTTAACTACCTATGTGTAATTTTAGAACACATTTGAATTAACTCTTATATTTTTTTACAGCGACCCGAAGCATAAAAAACCGTTCAAAGAAATATTTTACAGTGCGTATTAGTGCTTGTTTACAGACGCAGCGCGTTGCGCGACGCGTTTGGCGTTTGTCGTACATTGCTCGCAAAAAAGCATTTAGGATAGGATAGGATGAACTTGTAATTATTCGTTTACAATATTTGAACAGTAAATGGGTTCGTTATTTTGATTATAGTTTGTGGTTACACATAGTGGTTAGATAAAACGCTTGGAAAACATTGTAGACGTATTGCGGTTACAATGGGAATTCTTACGGGACAAAGTTTTATAATTATAAATAACGGAGTGCCATAAAATTAATTATGTTTATGAACTATTTGAAAAGAGCGTCATATTCTCTGAAGGCTGACGTGAAAATGCTGAGCTGGTGTGACTTTGTAATTACTAATGCAGAATACAGTGAAAGGCATTGCTGAGATGATTTTGTTTCACTCACTATATTTCCATGAAAAAAAATCATGCGATGAGTGGTCCTATACAATACCTAGGTATATTTCGTTTTTGTTAGAATACATAATATAAACAGTTCCAATTTTGGCTATTTATATTACGTATATTATTCACAAAATATAAGAAAACCCCAGAGCGTGTACTCGCATTTAGGTACGGGAATTTTATTTTTGAGGATTTCAAAAGAAATCACATGATCCTAATAAACGGTTTGTCACGTAGGTTTGTGCACGGACATGTCTTGAATTGCGTTTTTTTTAGGTGGGTAAAAATCATCCAATGAGGAATCCCACCATTGGGTGGAGCGTGAAATGGTATTAGACTCTTACTGACTAAACAACCCACCCCGTTCCTACGTTGGCTTTATACCAGGGGCAGAGCCTTCCTTTCAGACACGAATCCTTGGCCCCAGTTGGCTTCGACCCTTCTGCAGGGTCCTTACGAACCGTAAATTGCGTAATAATATTTCATTATCAAATTAATGAGCAGGTTAATCCCGTCTTCTGTACTGTTTTTTTACCTTATTGGAGCTGGGTAGTGGGTAGTCCACTTCACTTACGTCCTCATAGGCTATGACGTAGAAATATTCGTGCATAGTAATGTTATCAAAGTTTCATTAATGAATCCAGAAAAATGTCTGGCGATAACTCACCTTTGTCAATGAAAGTGTATTTTAAAACAATAGGGAGTCAGATACAATCTCACTTCCTACACTTTAAAACATAAATAAATGACATAAGATATTGATTTAGATTGTTACAGAATTTTAAAGTACCATTATGATTTGTATCACAATAACAATAATTGCGGTTGATTAGCAGTCGATATTCTATATCTTATATTCTTTATCGATCTGTCTAATAGTTAAAATTAGTGATACTTGTGGAAAGGTGTTGATTGCGCACTGATAAGATACAGATGTACGATAAATAGGCGTAAACAAGTCAAGTTATATGTTCAGATGTTTTTAATCACGGCAACCCTGGCCTAGATTATAATAATGCGCTTCGTTCAACTTCGACTATACGTATTAATTTTGTTTACTTATATAACACTTGTTCTGTAGTAAGATGCGAGATTTCTCTCCTTGATTATATTTTATTGCTAATATTTTGTTATAAACTGGCGACCCGCCCCAGCTTCGCACGGGTGCAATGCTGATATTATGCGTGTATTTTACATATAAACCTTCCTCTTGAACAACTCTATCTATTAAAATAATTCATCAAAAACCGTTGCGTAATTTTAAAGGTCTAAGCTAATCAAAGTCGATTTCCGCCGTCTGTCCCTATGTATATAGCGGGAAGCGACTTTGATTTATACTATGTATTGATTTCTTGATGTCTGCTGTGGTTTTACCCTCGTCTTTGGTATTTGCATCGCTATCGTGGATGATAGCGAAATGTTATGTCATACGATTGTATAGGCCCTATGCTATCGGTGATGAAGGGAGGGTGCTAGCGCCAGAATCATCTGGATTCCGGTGCTGGATCAGTGCTGTGTTAAAGTAAACAAGTTTTAATCTAGTTCAGCAACCACTATCCAGCACGGGATCGCCATAGACCGGACGTCTATTATTCGTTCCAATGACACCGAAATGTTGTCAGTTTCCTTATATTTTTAAAAAATATTAATTTTTAAGGATGTAAATACGTAGTCACCGCAATGAAGCAAAAATGACTACAGGACGCGTGCAAACAACGCGATTCAGTGCCAACGCAGCGCCCGGAGTTCAGTGATGCTGGCGCCAACTACCGCATCAATGTTAATCAGCCTTTAATCTGGCTGTCTCATAAAGCTTGTTTTTTTACAATCCGACTGCTACTTCCAGAGATTATAGTATTTGAAGAAACAAAAAAAATCTTGCATTTTATTATATTGTATAGTATATGGTATATAATTTAGAATAAATTGTTTAAAAACATTTACAGCTGTTCTATCTATAATGGAGTCCTTGCAGATAACATAACACCACTACCGACACTTCATTTGCTTTATAATTTTATTGTTTTATTGCTTACAATTACGATTTAATTTCCATAGAAAAGATAGAGAATAATTATAAATAATAAAAATAAAGTAATTTAAATATTTAATTGTCATAGAAACAAAAGACACTTCGATTTCCGTCTAACTTTGTGTCTATTCTTAGATTGAATTTTTAATATTAAAGTGAATTTGAAATGGTCGAACCTGGTCGTACATATTTATAGGAGCACAGCATAAAATACGTGACTGTTCCTAATAGCCTAAGGAATACGAACAATGTTTTCGTTTTCCTAAATTATTGTACATTTACATTTCCCGTGATCTATGAACGTAAACGAAGATAAAAAAGTATGTGTTTTATTAGCCTGTTTTCTTCCACTGCTAAGTAAAAGTGGAGGGAGAGTCGGGTGCTGCCAAGGACGAATCTTTTTTAGTTAAAACAGTTGTTCATCCTGCTCAGTCTTGTCTGTCTCTAATCTAAGTAGCCTATACATTGTTAGCAAGGCAAAGTTTATTTTCCAAATAATTCTTTTTTCTTCTAAGGTGGACCGTTCCTTTCGCTATTCTGCCAGCGGTTTCGCCCGCGTGAAAATAGGTTTATCTAAACAAACTTTGGACCCCACTTTCATCGCCTTAGGGGGTGAATTTTGGAAAATCTTCTCTGTGTTCACCTACGTCATAAAATAAAGCCACATACAAAATTGTATGCTCTTAGGCTTTGTAGTTTCTGCTCTGCTTTGGTATGTCAGTCAGTCATTTGTTCTGTCTGGGTGTAATCACTGACTGATATATCTACGCATATCCGAAAGTATTGAGACTAAGAGCGTGAAATTTTGCACAAGGTTTCCTTTTTTGGCGTAAGCTAGCATTAAGATAGGATTCCCAAAAATTTAGTCCCTAAAGCGATAAACCGGGTCAAAAGTTAGTATGGAGAAACTAGCAAAAAGCTAGCTTATATATAAATGTATATATAAAATATCTATCTAGTATGTTTAGCATTTGTCTTGTACCTACCCATAACACAAGCTCTGCTTAGCTTGGGACTAGACGACGTTGTGTGATAGTCGTGCAATACTGTATTACAAGTATATGTCAGTTTCTCCTTTTATGAATCTCCTTAAACAATTACCTACGTAGTAACATAGTTAAATGCATTACGTAACAATGTCTAGTTCACGACAGGGTCGACCGTGACAACTTCTCGAATCTTGTTTGAGGCATTGACTTTGACGTTGCGACGATAGGAAATAAATCGGAATGTTTAAATTTAGTTCTCAATGATAACTGTATACGTAGCAATGCTAATTATATCTAACTCAATAACTGTTCTCTGTTCCTCAACTTTGCTAAAACTGTTTTTTTTCTTGAGTTCAATAATAGACATTGTTCATCATCATCATCATTTCAGCCGAAAGACGTCCACTATCAGATATGGGCCTCTCTCAATTGCAACCATAACGACCAGACCACTTGCCACTTGCATCCATCGGAATTCCATGAAACTCATCGATCCATCTTGTGGGAGACCTTCTAACGCCTGCATCTTCATCCTCATCGACCATTCAACTCAAGTGTGGGTGAAATCATTAGATGATTTTCTTCCTCACAAAAAAACGCTTTAGAAAATCACATAACAACACAATGTGTTTGATCGATACCAACAGGATGTGTATCGAACATACTATACGTACTTTGGCTTTGTTATAATCGTATATCAAAGACCAAGTTCTGATTAACTCGCTGATTCATCAACGCCTTAACCCTTGGACCTAGAACACTGAAATTTTGGAAAATACATTTATTGTATAATTATTCCAAAATTTCACTGTTTATGAAGTAGGTATAAAAATAAACAAAGGATTTTCCATAATTCACTTAATAAGGGAATATAATGAGGTCTAAAGTTTACATGGACAAACCCATTTTCAAGCGGGCAAAGCCGCTGACAAAAGCTAGTACCTACACGTGTAAAACTAGCTGATCGTAAAGTCGAACTGCCTTAGCTATGAACTGTCAATGCAGATACATATTATTATATTACGTATTCTGGTTTGTTTCAAGTTTCTGAAAATTATTTCATTATATTTTTTATATTCCATTTTCAGGAAGTATTACAAAAAAAGTTATGATATGGCCAAAGGAAGAATTTATAGAAAGAAAAAAGTTATTTTTTTTATAGATGACGAAAAAATAAATCATGAGAATCGGGAAAGTGACACATCCGCAAAAATTAATCACAGACAAGAAGAGGAAGAAATTGTCATTAGATTAAACAATTAATCATAATTAAGTTTACGTATGACTCATATACCACATTATTAATTTATCGCGGTTTTGCTGACGTGGTTCCGTATCAATTAAAAAGAAAAATGCGGTCTAATATTTAGGGTTCCAACGTCTATTGCGGTGGACAAATGCAAATTAACCACTAGATATAATTGTTGGCAAGCAAGAACTTTAATTGTGACGTATTCATTACCAACGTCATACTAATGAATAGGTATTTCTCATAAAATAGACGGTAATAAATTAGTTACCGTTATATTTCCTTATTAGCTGTTTGTAGATAGGTACCTAATGTGTGATTATGTGGGTAGGTACTTATTGAGTAATTTACCTATTCCAGCATTCGCATATTGCAATTCCAGATCATCTTCCCTTTTATTGTTGAAAACCACGCCCATTTATGGAATGTGATGTAACTGATAAAATTAGACGATAAGTAGACTTCGTTTCGTATTGATATACCCACAAACTCAACGATTGCATCACAGCTTACCATCAGGTGTGATAGCAGTCAAGTACTTGTTTATATTAAATGAAAACAAAAATAGGTAGGTCAAGTAGAGGGTTAATGTTTTTGACTCTTAAGGTGGGGAAAAATTAAGGCTGCGGGATGGTTCTAAAGAGTTGCCGTAGCCCTGAAAAAAGAAAGGATTTTAGTTTGACACTTTTTCTCCACTCGACCAAAAGTGGGAGAAGTTGTTTAATGATTATTCATATTTAAAAAAAAATACTGAAATGAAAACCATGGTAATTTGTAACACACACTTAATAAAAAGATACTAACGTTCAACTTATTATCAATAAAGAAAAATACTGACAAACAAATTTTGCCAATAATACAGATTTTCTCATACTAATAAAGAAATATTAATAACAATGATGCAACATACAGTAAAGATTAGAAAGGTAAAAAAGTAGGGTGGCGTGATTATTTGTATATACGCAATATCGACTTCGCTGCAGAACATTATCATAATTCCCGAAACAATATCAGATAACTTTTTGTTTTGTTTTTGGGTGAATATTATATTATCGGAGGTAAACAAACAATCCTGAAAATATACGCCTTTATGACATCATGAACTGAAAATGCAACCGTGTTTTACTTGATTTTTCCGAAATAATTTAGAAAATTGGAAAATGAGAACAAGTGTCAATTAAAATTTAAAATCTAGATCGCGTATTTTCTCGTAGCATTGTGGCGGGAAATTCTCATCAACCTTCGTGGCCGAGGCAACAGCGGCGTTCAGCCTGAGGTCGGTACAGACGTCACACGCGACCCGGGTCATTAGATAGCTAGCGGTGTTGCCAGATGCACCATTACTCTATAAAACCTTCAGGGTTTAAAACTCATACAAACATCCTGCACTGAAATATTGCTAAGAAAAGCTAAATATTTTGATTACTAAGTTTCCTTGGAATTTACTGTTAACATTGGTATGTGCAACGCTTTGTAATTAACATACCTACCATTATAGATTACTCAACAATTATCTCATTCAACTAATCGAACTGCTTGAATATTCATTAATCGGCCTACAAGTTTGTTCTCACTATGAAGTAGGTAGTTATTTAACAATCGATATTTCTAAAAGGTCCTGGCAGCTGGCAATACCGGTTAACCTTGTGTCTATATAAATAAAATATATACCTTCATGTAACCATCACCCTCATTCTGTCAGATGCAGTAAGGACAGTGAAAGTAAGGATTACATAAACAATCGGCAGATTTGTACATAATTCAACTAATAAATGGCAACACAATGACGCAGACGCTCATAAAATAACATGTATTTTCTAGAATTGTAGGTATCTTTCAAGGGCTGTAATCATGTTTACCAATGATAAAGTGTTCATAACACTATTTTAATGTAATGAAGTAATGTCTATTAGAATTTTGAATTCCAGATAATTATCTTTTAGAATAAACTTTGTGTCAAACAAACAACAAAGTTCATATTAATATTCCGTACTAAAAAGTCTTTACAGGAATTAAATTATCTCCAATTCATTGCGGTATTGCACTAATATTATAAAGGTGAAAATTTTTATGTAGGTGTGTATATGTATACTCCTTGACATTTAAACGCCTGAATGGCTTTTTCTGTCCCACTGTTGGGCAAAGGTCCTTCCAGAGATTATTTCCTGCGACACGCGACGTCTTGCGTCGCGTCGCAGGTCGACGCATCCAAATCATGTAGCTAGAATGGATATGGAAAAAAAATTGGGACACGGGTATACCATGTGCTGGAATAGCACTTTTTATCCCGGGAATATGTTCCATTGAGACAATTTTCGAAATTCAAGCGGTAGAAATCGCTAGCAGGAGCTTATACTTAAGATTCGATGTCTCATAATTAGTTCTCATTCTTGAGGAAATAGTAGAATTAGATAAACCTAAACTGGGTTATTGTTTATCAATACCATGGTCGTACAAAACAGATTTTCTTTTGAAGATTGCATTTACATTCAATAATATATTTCAGGCGAAATATAAGTAACGTGTAGGCGGCAGTTAGCAATTCAGCGAATTTTCATTCTATTTATCGTAAGAATCGTGAGAATTGTGAAGGATGTAGCCGTTCGATATGATGGAGGAAAAGTGTTCAGGTAAATGTTGGGATGACAGGGAAAGTTGAGATGTAGGGGCGCTCATTGTTTAGCTACTAAAAGTAAAAATTTTCAGGTATAGGTGGTTATGATAAAAGATTATCTACTCTTAGTCTTATTTTACTCGAGATTGTTGTTGAAATAAATACGATATTAAAAAAAAAAATCCCCACACCAATGATTAACTACTCCAGTATTGTGTTTACAAACATGTAAACTTAAATAAACAAGTCACCTAGACTTGGAACAACTATCTGTAGGCCATACATATAATTGTACGTGAATTAATCCTACGACATGCAGTTCAGCAGCCAACAACCACTCTGCCAAGGGACTTGAACCTAAACAATATTGTACCAAGTGCCGTGACACATCGTATTAGTAGTACACAATGGAACATGCACATCCTCTAACGGAATTATCGCTCGAAGGCGGTCCAGCAAACGTGTCGTCATATGAAACGCAATTTTCTCTCATTTGCAGTTTGACTGGAGTTCCTTATCTCCGAGACACAAGTGTGTCATGAAACAATTGATCTGGCAAGACGGCTCGACAGCTGCGTACGTGACTGTGCAGGCGTAGGGGACACCCGCCGTCCGTGGACCTTACTCGCGCCGCGCCACACTAGCCGGCTAGTTGATCGCTTGTGATTGTACGATGAAGCTTACTACACGACCTCCCGGAATAGTTGACGCGGATTAACGATACAGCCAATACACATTCTCTCTCGTAGTCACATTCTACGAGACAACTGACACGTCATTGTAAACTGCTGTCTGTTTTGTATTTCTTTGTATTCCAAGGATACTGACTGAGTAATAAAAGCAGACATTGTCGGAAGACGTAAAAATGTAATTTTACTGTGCTGGTTTTTCAAATTTTCCTCTGAATCAGAAGGGAATGCTAACCAAGTAAACGACATGTTCCATAAATTGACTTGAGGGACGGCGGCGCCGGCGGTCCATGTGTGCTATTCGTTTAATATTAAAATAGTTTTCCTCCTTCTTGAAATTTTATTTATATTTAGAAGGGATTCTGAATAAACTGATTTAGACTTGATTTTCTATACATCAAAGATACTGCGTACCATTTTCCCGGAAGGTGTGCTCAAATCATACTTTTCAACCGAACTGGTGAGGGAAACGAATAAACAAATATCTATCGACTTGTTTAGGTACGTATTTTTTTGTTGTTTAAAATCTACGCAGAGTAAATCGTACCTAAACCGTATCAATGTCGAATCGATACGTTCGTGCGTATCTGCTGCATCCATAAATAGACGATTTGATTCTGTGAAATATTGATTTTGTGAATGGTATACGCATTATTTTTCGGCCGGGATCTGCGTCAATCGCGAGGGTACGCCGAGGCTGCCCTTCAGTTCTAATGACACAGCGTCACGCACACAGCGGCACCGCCACCCTTAGAGGAACTTATCCAGGGTTTAGTAATCGTTGCCACAGTCGTTAAGAAACTCATATAACAGAATTAGTTCATTGCCAGAAGCTCTGAAAGGTCACACAGAACCCGCCCTGATATTTACATAAGGGAAAGTTCTCTTATTGAAATATAGAGGTTCCACCGCAGCTGGATGACTCGAAATGAGGTAATCAAAGAGTTCAAATGAATATAAAACCAAGCTTTTGCTACTATTGAAAATAAATTTATTTTAGAGCAGTGAGTACACAAACAAAACTCAACCATCTGGTAGTAGTTAAGTATCAGACGTACACCCCACGTATACCCCTGCGTAGCACACACTCATGCTTCCGTCGATCATTACAATTACCTACGTATGTATCTCATCGAAAGCTTCTTTAACATTAGGTCTGAAATCGTTGTGTAGTCAGGCAAAATATATTAAAGTGTTCGCGTCATTGTGACGTCAAAGGCATCGATCCACCAGGAACTAACTGCCTCTCACTCAATACAAAGCGGTGCAAAGTGGTGCAATGCTAGCTCGTAGCCAGCCGCCTCCTATTAAAAGTTAAAACGTGGCCAACTAAATAATAATTGAGACTGAACACAATGGCCTCCATCCAAATAAAGTCTCAAGTAACTCGATAGTTGAATGGGATCCTTTAATTAAAATTCATCCCTCAAATATTTGGGATCTAATGAATCTACGTATATAAAGAGCTAAAAGGACAACGAAAGTCTTAAATTTTAATTTGATATTATGACCTTTATTCGTACAGAGGTGAGCACTTGATACTTTACACATGTAGCATTTTAATTAGGATAAATTAAAAGCCTATGTATTCAATAATATTTCGGTGTATGCTAATTAATTTGTGGAAAATAAATTACCTTGATAAAAGTTGACCGAAATTCCGTCAATTATGAAAAGTATATATGAATAGCAAGTCTTTTGGCTTCGAAATCATTAAAACTTTTCCGACTCAAAGAGGCTTTGAACGTTGACGTGCGATCGAAGGCGCGGAAATTTATATTTAACTTGGGACGTGATTCAAAATAAAAGCTAACTAACAAAATGTATTTGACTTGTAGAATTTTAACAAGTTGTTGCTTGTCGTTACAATGTTGTGTATCTATAGCTAGGGACACTAATCTACAATGCTTGTAGTGATAAAGCTATTTTTGTATCTCTTTGAGTATCTGCACTTCAACAATCAACAAGATGTTACAGGTGCCTACCTGTGTGTGTGTTATTAAAGCTTTTACGCTGAATAAGTGTTGAACGGTTTATAAAATGAATTAAAAAATACCTGAAGCTGGATTATAAGATAATATAAATATTAAACACTTGATAGCAAATATTTTATAATTACATTCCAGATTCCTTTTTTTATTTATCCAGAATTTGAATAATTAATACAAATTTAGTCAGTACATTAGCGAAAGTAAGGTAGGTAAACCTTCAGTGTTCGTGGAACATTATTTCTTGTACAAATACTTGAGAAGGGGCTTTCCATTATTTTGATGGCAAACTATTATCTTAGGTCATTTATTAGTAAGTCACGTTTTAAAAACCGGTTCTCAGAAGAGGCTGGTCAGGTAAATCCCAAAACCGATAATAGTGTACTTACGATGTAGTCACATAAACATTACCGGTAGGTACATCATGGTTTTAGGCGAAATGAAGTTACGTCAACGGTATTCGGCGTCTAATACGTCTTGGGATCATACCAGACATACGCAGAAAACGTTTTAGGGTACTATACTGTGCTTACAGTTAAGAAGTGGAATTCCCTGCAGGAGTCTGTTTTTCGATTGCGCTAACCTACGGGACTTCGATTCAATAGTGAATAAGTTATTTCTAGGCGTACGCCAACGATCAATTACTTTCGGGTGAGACAATTGTAAAACTAAAAATATAAAATCGGAAAAAGATTTTCATTTTTGAAATAAATAGGCACTACACAGGCACAAGCAAATATTTTTGAAACGATGACTTTGTTGGTTTATGTTAATGCTTATGGACAGAAAATTGCGCCACAAATTTAAAATCACTTGCTCTATCATTTCAGATGCGTGAACAGATGTTAAACGCATCTAACAAAATCATTACTACGACAAACACTACGACACACTTAAACATACAAATACGAGTAGCATCTTGACAATTTATTTGTTAAACTTATGTGTGTAATTCACAAGTTTCCCTTCTAAACAGTGTATCTGTAAGTTTCCATCGTTATTGGATTATCCCCTAGATTTATATAGGTATCGTTACTCATGATATTATCATGTTTAAGATGCACTTCTTCCACTCGTGGTCCATTCATAACGATTACGTTTATCTGAGCACCACAATGTGTGTACGTGAGAGAGGCTTGGTAATCTTAGTGACAGATTACTAGGAGTTCTCGTAAATACATTTCATATTGTTGAATCACAAAGTAATAAAGTTGTAATACGTCGAAGAATTTGTCTTATAAATAATGGAGTTAATGTTTCTAAGATCCATAAATAATGTGACAGGAATGAATTTACTAAAGAAACTTTCAATACCGAATCAGTTCCAACAGCTTCAGTAATTTTCAGTGACAAATACTTTGAGAATGTTTAGAGTTTTCCTCTTGTTTCTGCGTAGTGTTTTATAAATAGAAACAAAAGACAATTGTTATATTTATTTATGTAAAATGTTATATAGGTACAATGTATATAAATGAGCCAGAAGCAATTGGCACGGCCTGGGTAGTTTACCGTCTAAAGAAATAGCAGTTACAATTCTCGCGAATTATCATCATAAATCATGATTACATGATAAGATGTTGATGAAAGTACATTGTCTTCCACATACCAAGGCTATTACCTATATACCTAACAATGTGTGATACATTATGTACTCTAGTTTCGAGAGGACTATCAGATTTAAAAAGAAACGGTGTATTAGTCCTTATCTATGTTATAACTGTTACTGATTATAATATTTTACGCGTAGTTTGGTAACAATCTAGGCTACCGTCCCAGTAATATATTTGTAATAGTAACCTATATGTTATTAATAGCAGTAATCTAAGATACATGTAGATAGTTAGTTATCACTGACCTACATTTGATGTTTAGTCAGAAGTTCGCTATTTTAACTAAATTATTGGCAGTTTAATTTGTATAAATAGGTTGATGACATGAAATTGTCATTAATTTCTCGATATCATTAGGTATTGTTTGTGAAATGCGCGTGGCGTCGTTTACCTAGTACTTGGTCAGGTAGCTCATAAGGTTTGAATATTTTGGTTTTGAATAAAACAATATAAATGACAAATATTTTTCTTTGTGTCACCCAAAATCTGACTAGGAGAAAATGCCTAGGGCATTAAGTGCACTTTTGTGTGCATAAAATGTTTTAACAAAAGAATAAACTATCAAATAACGTTATTATATTAAAATTTTCATTCCCCATAGCTACGAAACCGATTAAGATCTGTTGAAAAATACACATTAGATAAATAAGGACAAAGTTCGTTCGTTTCTTCATGATTACAAGCACAGTGCGTAACAAGTTAGTTTCAGTATTGACAAAGTTGAGTCATAAAACAAATGTTCTTTACTAGTTGTTTATCAGTGACGTATCAAGAACAAAGATCAATCACCTGTTTAAGCTTTAATCTGTAAAAAATTATCGCTGCAATATCGTATTCACGATGAATCCGTACATGTGGGTACGGCATGTATGTGCAGTGGTACTGACCTTGAGAGAAGCCATGTCGGACACGGAGCGGTGTGTTTGTATGGTCTCGAGCTGGTCCAGGCACCAGTCCAGCTCCTCAACGGTTTCTAAGGCTAGCTTCATGTAGGCTTCGTCTGTAACAAGAAAGATTACATTAGCATATAACGCTAACTAGAAATATTTGATTTTTGTTGGCGTTGCTTGTGATTTTTCAGTTTTTTTAAGCCGATCAATTAAATTGTAGCCAATTTCAATTGAACTTTAATCATGTTTTTGCGCATAGAACGAAATAATTAGGCATGTAGATTGATAACTATCAATATGACATCGAAATCTGTGATCTCGGAAGTTATAACAAAGCCGATAAAACAGTAATTTGATTACGCTAGACATAATTATGATAAAAATGTTCTCAATTATGTTCAGTTAATTGCCCGAATTCGTTCTAGACCTTGTCATGAACATAATAATTATTTGTATTTATTGAAGGATTTGATGTGGACAGATTAATTTCACGCTGTTTACGTGTGATCCGCCGTGATCCCGTGCGTCACATATTAGTGCCTCATCAGATACTGTGGGGTCTGACTTCAGTTTGACCTAATTGAATGTAAATATACTGATAGCGAGGAATCGGCTCTTGGGGTAGCCGGATCTGTGGAATATGTTGATAAACCGATACGGTGTGCAGCTTAGAATGACCGGGGAAGTACTTTTTCTCTGTTGCTGTCTTCTTGTTTGCAGGAGGTAACGCATGTCTTACGATACCCTCCCCTTATCAAGTTTATGATAACGAGTTGTAAACCGAATTAAAATTTAATCATTTGTCACTCTAAAGAAAAATTATGACTTCTGACTTTTTTTTATGTTTGACAAATGTACATATGTATTGACACTATTTCTTTTTATATAGTTACTAGCTTTTGCACGCGGCTTCGCTACTGGCAATAGAAAAATGTGATAAATGAAGAACCGCTCGACCTTTTGTGCAAACTTCACATAAACCATGTAACCAACTAAATAGTCCGAACAAAGCCTAAACATTTGATTTGGGTAGGTGAGCCCATTCTTGAGTTATAAAATTCTAACGAAAAGTGGCGTTGATTTTTATACATATTGATAGTGTCCCAAGAAGCGGGGTGAATAAAACATTACATAAAAATATTATCTGATCTTCACGTCGTTACTGGAAAGTTCCAGTTATCTTAGAAATATTTAATTTGTTCTGATGAGTAACACATACTTTTCAGTATTACTCTCATTATAATTGCTTGAATTCCATTAACATTAGGTACATATATTATAAAGTAATAGGTACATACACTCTGGAATAATCGGAATATTACTGGATAATTTCCATTGTATAGTAATTCAATGCATGTAATTTTTTATGCAGACAGGATAAATGGTGTTGTTTTCCTTGTTCCAAGTAAATAAGGTAGTAAAGAATATCTGTACGAGTGATTACTGTTTACACCTCACAGGATGGAATAATTTAGAGTTCTGTGTGACATTCAAAATAACTCAATGGACCATATGACAGCCCTGTATGATGACCCCTGCACTACATTCACACGATCGCTTTAATACTTGCACAGATCACTATTGTTTTTACTTAGTATCAGTGTTATCAATATATAAACAAAAAATATGTGTGACCAAGAGGTCGAACGTCTTATTTGTTTTACATTCGGTGCAAATCCGGAAAAGTAGATAGTATACATGCCTACTGAAGTAAACTACTGAACTAAAATAACGACAGCGAAGAAATACTGTTCCTACGGGTTTGTTTAGGATGTTTATTAAAGGTTCCTTAAGATACTTAGGTTTACTACGAGGAGTCGTTACGTGGTCGCCGCAATGAGCCAGGCTTAGACGAATTACACGCGAGCTTTACCGCAAATTGTTATGTACGAGGCCGTGTAGGATGCGAGATTAAAAGGCGAATAGCAAGCATTGACCCCAGGACCAACATTAGGTCAATAACCTTTCTATCTTTTTGTTGAAGCCGCGCCGAGAGGCTCCTTTGTCAGGGCTGCGGTCTCTCGGGTACCATACTGTACTGAACAGATCATAATTAAGATTAAGTACAAGCAATCACGAATTTCTTTTTGTTGCCTTTGTCATCGCAGAAAAGTCTATTTTTCTTTTGCCCCCAGAGAGCCATGAACATAATGAACGGGAACGCAAAAATCGTCATGAAAATGAACGTTCTTCGTTTCTAAATTTGTAAAAATTTGTTCAATTAAAAAATAGTGGTGAAGACACAGACACACACACAGAAATTTTGTTTGACAATAAACTCGACAGTCTTAGTGATAGGCTGTTATAATTACAACATTTAACAGACGAGACAAAAATTGTTTTCTGTACAAATGGCAAAATGATGAAAAATGTGAAGTGTGCACGGTGTGATATAGCTCATGGTTACGGCCTCCAGCCACTGATGAAACTAGAGCATACTAAATTAGCCAGCACTTCGTCAAAGAACTTAAGCGTGCAGAAGATAATCACAAATTTAAAGATATATTTACATCACTTTGCATATCACAAGGATCTACAGTTAAAAATATATCTTCATGATTCGTCGTATCATATTACCTACTTTAAGTGAAAGTGAAATGGAGTTGACTTTTCCGGTCACAACGGTGTCAAAAGCGTTGAAAAACAACAAAATTAGATTGTTGAGTAACATAATTATACGTGGAAGTACCAAAAAAGTTCATTCATTGGAAGTCAATGGAAATAGGATTAGAGCTCAAGCAAAGCCGACAAAAAAGATTGAGTGGTGTGACATAGTTACAGAAATAAAGGTGTTTCCGCGTTATTGGTCACGGTTTGATGGAAATGATCAGCAGCTATTTAAAGCCCAGAGGAGGTATACAGACTATTAGACTTTTCCCTCTAATCTGGTAATCGATAGAAAATCGATTGGTCGAATTATGTGCGAGTTGGTGCCGGGAAATAGCGATTACTAAAGTCGCACATACGTCTTTACAACGCAGCAGTAAGTGAGAAGTTGAGAGAGAAAATCTCTACAGTGAGTATATGAAGAAGACGATGGTGGGATGTGTATCATCCGTGGCGTGATCGCTGGCGGTTACCGCGACAATGGCCTATATTAGATGTTTTTCCTGGAAGCAGTGAGTGGCGAGTGACAGCGCGCGTCCTGAATCCAATCCATGACGGGGCCAACATCGCCACTCATTAGTACCTGTCACGCTCCGAATACAAACGGCATGTTCTACTCATTTATACATTGTATATTGTGAGAGCTTTGCGAACACTGTTTTATACTGATGTTCATATGTGGACGGGCTCTCAAATTACACTTCAAGGGACTGACGGTTATGCAAATATATTTTGAGGTTTACATCTGCGGACTGTTTAGGAAATGTAAAGTTGAATCCAAAACATTACAGCTCATTATGTGAAATGCTATGACACACCCCCCTTATAATACGTCACACTTGGTATGTCATAGTAATGACGATAATGGGCATGTATTAGTCATTTTATTGTGATGAAATCACAATAGCATGACGTCATTTTATTTAAAACTTTAACATGAGTAAGATCTGTTAATACGTTTTTTATCTAGGCCAGTTTAAAGCGTTTTCCCAAGTTTGCAATAACATTTTTCCTTTGCGGTGGAAATATTTAATTAGCGTTAGACATAACGAGTAACTAACTCATACTCAGCGCAAAGCTCCGACCACAAACACACAATTAATGATACCTAATTAATTAATACTACACAGACACGGAACATTATTCAACATAACGTAGGTAGATCACAGATTTTACAGTCACATTGTTATTGATTAGAAGCACTTTACTAATTCAAATAGGTTATCTATTATATGTTAGTCTTCCTAAAATACTGAATTTCATAAAAAAGAGCACAAACATACACAACACGTAACGGCAGAGATGATAGCCGACACACTGCAGCAGTAGCCGCGCTGCCTTGGACACCGTCACGACCATGTCGAAAGTGACAATTGTCTTATCACGTTTTCTGGTCATTTTCCAATCGAAACTGATGAAAAAAACAATCTTGTCGTTGTTTATAACTTCGACACAAGCGGTTGTGTATATAAAAGGTTAAAGGAGTAATGACTGCATAGGGCAGTGTTAGCTTTACTTTTATACTTATTACTGATGCGTCACAAACCGCAAGGTCGTGTTCCAGAGTTAATACCTATCTCAATAATACCTAAATTCAAGTACCACAGTATCCTCTCGTTAACAATGGTGCCTATGTACATTGACTAATGGAACCTCTAACCTCTATACAAGGAGATTATGGCATAGCTGACTAAGTCGGTTCTCTATTTTCCCGAACTTTTTCTGGAACTGGCAATGTACCTACGTAAATGTCACACAAGCACTTTGTCACTGACTTCATACGCGAGAATAGTTTTTATTAAAACGAGAACTACCCTTAAACCATATCTTGAGGGTAGTTTTGAAAATCAAATAATGCATTTTTTTAGATTACTTGGGTTACTATTTTTTTTATGCCAAGTTAAAAGTTTATGGGGAAAAAAATATTTATACAAACAAATACCCTATTTCCACACCCCCAAAAGCCCGGCTCAAAAACCCCTTTTCAGTGCTCAACATATGAAATTCGCCTAGTCCCAATAGTTTCAGCTCTACATTAATGTGACAGTCAGTTAGTTTCTCCTTTAATTATATGGGTAGCAGAACGCCGCGCCAATTTATGGAATGTAGGAATTCATCAAGTAACTGACTGACTAAAGCGAGAGGGAGTGTCAGACTATTACTGACTACATCCATCTGTGTTCCTCAGTGGTCTATTGCATTCCAGGGCCACGGTAAGTCTTTCAAACTATTCTGTAGCTCATATCGGTCCTTAGAATCCGATTTTTTTCTATTCGTTTTGAACTTTTTAAACCTCTGGAAATCCACAAATATAAAAGATATTTTATTACAATTTACTATAGTGACCTACTGCCAGGCAAACATCAAAACATGACATAAATTAGTTGGCTCTATAAAAAAATCGCGAATTTGATAACGTACGATTTCAAACGTGTATATTTACGAGATTACGTTACGGAAATATTTAAAAAATTATTTAAAAATCTTGAATAGTTATTTATTTATTTTTTTAAATACAAAATAAAACTGCTGTTACGGGGCCGCAAAGTCAACATAGACCCGGCCCGAGATTATACAATACTCAGTGACTTCAAGCCGGTCTTAGGATGGGCCTTCTTTACTCGCCTATCGTCAACGTCGCGCATGGTTTAAAAGTTGTTGCTTCATTAAACGCAGTCCAAAGTGATGTTTGATGAAAAAGTAATGCGAAAAAAGAGAGATAACACCTGAAAACTCTGTTGGCATTCACTAATTCTACGATTTACTCGAGTGTTTCACAATTTTTTTTCCAGGAAATATGTGTTTTTATTAAAACCCTTAAAGATAAAAAAAGACATTTAGAATTTTGATTAAATGCGCAAGGTTTCAATATAAGTACTTTTTTTTAATATAGGACTACATTATGGAGAGTCGAAGTTCACGAAAAATAGCAGATTTTCAGAGGTCTTTTTTTTATTATTACTCTTATACAAATTTATGTTTTGATTTCTATAGAAGCCTAGATAACGTCTGAAAGATATCTGTGTATTCCACAATATAATCACGTAAGAGCGGTTGTATGAAAATGTACGTAAGGTTGGAAGCTCTTAATGTAGCATTCTTGTGTTTATTGGTTCGCAAAGTAAGTGCTAAAGGGATTTAGATTGGTATCAAAATAAAAGTTATTTTGAGAGAACTGATAAAGTGTACAGCCGCTCGAAAACTTGTCTCAGGTCTTTTTATACGCTCAAATCACATTATAAAAAGCAAGCAGGATATAATACCTTTTTGATTTTTCTTTTTTTATATAGAACTAGCTGGTAACCGCGACTTCGTCTGCGTCTTTTTTTCGCAATAAAAGGTTGCATATGTCCTTTCTGAGGGTCTAAAGATTGTCTATGCCATTTCATCAAAATCGTTTGAGAGGTTTAAGCGGGAAAGCGTAACAGATAGACAGACAGACAGAGTTACTTTCACATTTATAATATTATAATAATAAAGTATGGATTAAACCCTATTCATATGAAATACACGAATGAGGAGCAACAACATGTGCGTCCGAGCACCGCACCGCTGGACGTGACGCTCATACAAAACTTGCTGATAATATACATTTTTTCATGAATTTTACCGATTATGTAAATCATAAATTTTACCATGTCATTTAAGTTTTACCATGTATAATAATCATAATCATCGACACTAAATTGAAAATGTAAAGAATTATAAAAATACTATTCGCAAAAACCTTAAACGTAAAGAAATTAGGTTTATCAAATAAATACAGGGTGTAAGGGACACGTCTCCGCAAAGTATAACGGTTTGCTCAGTAGCCGATATTCAAAAACCTTACATAAGATTTTTTTTTGGGGACAAATAAAAAAACCGTCTCTCTGTACAAAATTATAGCCTGTATTATAATTGCAGTCTCGATAGACGTTGTCCCATCCGCAAGCTGCCTATTCGTTAGAAAAAAAAAAAAACTGACAACCCGATAGTAACGACACCTATCGAGTTCAATTTTACTATTAAATCACCCAGGAACTCACTCAAATATACAGTACACACAAAGTTTCCTCCATATTAGTCAAGTCTTTTGGAAGGAGATAGGTGACAAACACACGTGCAGAAGAATTACCTACATGTAAAATAAATCCGTTCAATAGTAATGATTTCGGTCTGTACATACATATATAGTAGCTGCATTGGAACAAAAACCGCAATCAAATTGTTTTAACACGTTTAACGGTGACTGGGTTGTGTCAACTTTGCCTTAATTAAATCCGGGAGTACTAGCTTCCCCGGGGCTTGGCTCACATTATCTAGATATGTGTGCCAGCTGTGTTTACCTGTCTTGTTTTCAACGTTTATCTATAAATGTGCCAATCAGTTTTTCGAAGCAGGAAGCTGTCTACATTTAGGTATATTACAGTTATCAGATTAATAAATGATTGCTTATTGACAATATTCAGGACATAAGATTAAGAATTTTCCAAGAAACTTCAAATTGTGTGTGACCAATTCTTCAATATAAACAGATGTAATTCAAAGCGAAAAATAAATGAGGAAAACCTTATTTTAATATTCAAGATTAATGCAATTTCCTGACAGTATTCACAACACTATTTGTTAATACTGTCAGGAAATTGCATGATTTAATTTCCCTTTTTCAATTTAATAAAGAAAAGAAAAATTTCAAGAGATTAACGTGTCTGGCTTCTTTCTGGCTAAAGGCAGCGCACAATCCAATCACGAAGGATTGTGAATCCTGTTGCGAAGTACAAAATAAATAAATGTCTACCAAGATGATAAAAATCCTTCTGAGAATTTATGTTTGCCTATGTATATTGACGAATAAGTTTGTGTCATTAAAACATCTGATTTTTTTTCCAATCAAATCATTACGATTGGATGAGTATGTGGATTATAGCTTAAGATTATAAATCTTTTCCCGGTACTAATAGTACGGAGAATGTGACAATTTTGTTTACCTTGTGACATAATGTTCTTCGTAATCTGTGCATATCGCATCGGGGAATTGATCACGTTGCTGATAAAGTTGTAAACAAAGCATGTGTGATATCTGCGTCGCTTGTTTACTCTCTGATATAGCTATCTGTAGTCCGTAACTTCGTAGCTACGCATCGTCTATGGGGGCGTTTCCTAATCGGACCGGATATGAAAGAAAGCATTTTGTTTTTTTCGTTCCGACAGTAACCTACTTAAGAAAATTAGTTATATTGTTTTTTGGAGTGCTTTCTGTATTCCATTCGCTCTATTGTCTTGTTTGATTAACGATTTGTTTACGTTTTGTGCAATATTGTTACTGAAAAAACTTATTATTGGAAATAAAACCAGTCGTATTTTAATTAGCTTAATGTTTTCACAGTTCAAAAACTCTATGTACATTGGCCAAAGCCAATGTAGAGTAAATAAAGGCAACGGGTTTTAACAAACACATTCCGTAAAGCATAATAAATTGTAGTCTATTTACTATTCCCTGGCCGGGTCCATTTAGTTGCACCACAGTAAGTGCTCTATCGCAATCATTTCATTCAATATTGATCCAAGTACTTGCTTTTCAAACGCTGTTGCCGTTATACTCACGGCCACTACACATCCTCACGCTCATAGCACACAATCATAGCTATCGTATCCATTACTGTTTAACATTCGAAAGCTATTACTCGATTTTGCAGAGCTTTTTCACATTTCTATACTATTCCTAATATCGTATCGAGGATAGATTTGTAATTTATAAACTCTAAAACAACTAGATAGATTTTAAAAAATTATGGCCCATTCCATCTTCTAGAGAGAAGATACCTTCTCTATAGGAGACTCAGGCGAGTCCCAGCAGTGGGAACATTATAAGGCCAATGCTATGATAGTAATTTTAATGCTAGTAACATAAGCATATATTTTTTGCTTTGACGTGAGTAAAACGCTGGCAAATTTAGTGTTATAATTTTAATAAAAAAAACAAAAATGCTGTGGAAAAGTAAGGATTGGCTTATGGCAGATTATACATAACTAAAGCCAACCGGCCATTGTAGCTACGTGCTTTATGAAGGCCATTAACACGATATCGCGGTAAACAGAACAGTATGTCATGTCTACGAAGAATCGTAGACGTAAGGTGATTTTTTATCTAATGACGCTTTTTCACTTTCGATAGTAACGTAATCAGTGTTTTTCCGAGGGAAATTACGAATCGACTTCTTTTGGAATGAATATCTGTTCAAAATGCTAAGAAGAATTAACTAACAGTAGGCCAAATTACTATATTGATTTACCTACTCTTGTCCTACGGGACAAATGACATGTTACTTGGGGTCGGTGCAACTCGCTTTTTATTCGAGTTTATCCTTTCAATTACTGACTCCCTTTTCTTTGATAACCCTCACACAATCCATTCATTTTTCTTTTTCCGTATATGCCAAAGGTGCAAACATTAAATAATCAAAACTGTCAAATCACTGTTGTCTTTTTTAATCCAAAGGTTGAATGGTAGAGAATGCCTTGTTGCATTAAGTCCATCTATGTACCTAACACTACTGTACATGAAGTTCTTAAACAATCTATTATTTTTTTCCACATTTGCCACAAATACCAAAAATCTTCAAATAATAATTTAATTTACGTCAGCCACATCGCTTATCATCAAGCGAGCCAGTGGTCAAACACAAAAAAAAAACTTAAAAAAAAGATTGACTGCCACTCAACATATGATGATGATATGATGAATATGATTTCGAAATTAGATTTATAAGATTGATGCAAAACATCTTACTGCATAAGAAAGGTCAGTGACGCAGGGGACCACTTTGTAAACAGTTTTACACTGTCATACGAGCTGTCAGGTTGGTGACAACCACGACAGGCGATATGAATGAGTCCCCCGCGATGTAGTAATATTATGACGTGTTATCATATCCTCTCAAATCAAATTATGAAAGTGCGCATTAACTTCGATTGCGTTCAACCGATTAGTAATAATGTCGATACGATCTAAGTTTTCTTTATTGCGCGTAAAACAATGTCCTTTATGAGTAAGAATATAATAACTTCATAAAGATTTTCCACATAAAGTGCCAAGGATTTTCACTTTTCTTTGAGCTTGGTTAAAGTGAACATCGTTTTATTAATATAATTCTAAAAGACGTCATCGTTCTTTGTTTTAGTTTCATAGATATTAAGTGGTTTTCTCTTGAAACTAACAAAAGTCTGCTGCAAACAATTCATTAAGCACTCCACTGATAGAAATTCTAACTTTAATCACTCAAGTGCAGGTTATTAGCATCTACGCATGTCTGCAGCCAACTGCAGTATGATAATTTCAACTTTTCTTCTTAGCAAAGAGAGCCTTATCATGACGTATTAAAATCATAACGGTCCCAGTATGAGAAAGGGATAGTGCTATACCACCTGAATACTTTCGGCTCTCTTTCACACCAGAATACGCTCTGATTTACTTCAGTTTACAAGTGCTACAACTAAATCTTCGAAATGATCATGGATACTGTGCGCACCATATTTCGCAACGATAGTTTCTGAAAATTACTTTTGTGTTGGTATTATTAAGTGCTCAGAAGACGAACAGTGGGCCGTTAGTCCCTTTTAATGAGTTTCCCTAAAACGGAGACTTGGCTAAATCGCTTTCTCGCACTCGAAAGGGTAGAGAGGGTCCTCCATCAAAATGCTTAGCTCTATCCACAAACTAAAACTAATGTCGGCATCTATCCTCCCCCTGACAAGGATTGTCTGAGGAAAATTGGTTGTATCAGCTCAAATATTTGACTGTTTATAATTCAACGTAGTCTAATAGGTGCGATTAATCATTTAACCGCGCCATACATTTATACAAAGACGTGGATTTATAGTTATTTTAATGTCCTAGACATATATATGTAATGTATATTACGGCTTGTATAAACAGGAATTGTCTAGGTTATCTTTTGTCATTGAAAGTTCAAAGCTGCGGTAATTAACTAGCGCCATAGATTTCGAAACTTCTCATTGAATTAGTGCAATATAAATTGTGATTGAAAAGGTTAATAGGCATATAAAATTATTTACGTTCCACACGTTAATTTACGTTTTTTTGTATTACGTGCTAGCCTTGTTTTTGTGTACGTCTGTGTCTTCCTGTATGTAATAAAATAAATCTCACCTCCTGGGTTTAAATTCTTGGGTTGTGGTGTAACAGCAGATGCTGCGCCCGATGACCTTCGTGATCTGAAACGACAACAACACAACATTACACACAGTTCTTTAATCCAACACTATAATTTATCAGTCTTTAGATTGAGGGCACTAACTAATTTTAACTATAACCAAGGCCTCGTATCATCAACCGTCAAATCTCTGGTTTAGCGGAATCCTGATTGCAACAATTTAGCAATAGTTAAAATGACGTCATAAATACCGATAACATAAACTGTTCAAATTCAGGCGATAAGATTAAAACTGATGAAAAATTATCATTACATAGTATAAAACAAAGTCGCTTCCTCCCTATGTATGCTTAAATCTTTAAAACTACGCAACGGATTTTGATGCAGCTTTTTTTAACAGATAGAGTGATTCAAGAGGAAGGTTTATGTGCATAATATATTCAATATCAGTATCCGTGCGAAGCTGGGGCGGGATCGCTAGTTATAAATAAAATGAAGTCTTTTGTCAAAACTGTAAATTTACGAGATGGTGTAATATGTGATGGTAAAATTCAATGGTCATTGTAAAAGTTAATATTAAAATTAACTTTAACAGAAATTATAATAAAATGTAAAATAAATAAATAGATATAACGCAGCACTAGTTGCTACCTAATCTTAATGTCTCCAGTGATAAGACTCAAGCCATGTACGTCTCACCTCTAAGTGTGAATGATGAGGTCGAATTTTGTTTGTAACATTCTCAGATTCCACACGAAGTTTTTCTTCACACAAATATAAATGACATGTAGGTCATGCCCCTTTCTGACCCAAACCTACAGAAACTAATTTGTAATACATGAAGACGTAATAACGTACAGTTGGACACACTAATACCGTCGTCAGCCCAAGCCGGGGGTGTCTTTAAAAGTAATCAGAACTAAAGCTAACTATAAATGTTTGGTATGTTATTTGTTGTACCAAAATTATTACAAACTGAATCTCAGATGACTGATTATACCTTTGTATTTCTATATCAGAGTCTGAAATAGAGCAACCGAGAACTAAATAGCATGTATCCAGCTAGGCAAAACGTTTGTAAATCATAAAGACTTCATATTTTACTTTGAAAATCTTAAAGAAGGAAGCTAACTAATGATATTAAATTCTACGTCGCTACCAAATTGGAAAGACACAGCTGGAAAGCTCTTTCTCTAAAAGCTTCTCTATATTTTTAAAGTTAATAGTTACTTGAGCTTGAAACAGCCAATTTGAACTGGTTTAAACTACACTAAACTGGTTGTTTACTAGGTATAAATAACAATTATTAAGATAAGAGTGCTTTGATAACTTCTTTTGTGCGAAAAACGTTCCGCTCTTTGACCGCTATCAGACAAGTGTTCAGATTGTGCTACATAACAAGTTCAAATTCCTCAGATCAAATCTGTTGTTGTTATTACTACTATGAGATTACGATACAACTGAATCTGTTGATGATTCCAACAAGGTTGCCACGTTACGGCTGTTACTAAACGAAATATAATAAAAACAGCAATAAAAACTATATAAACACAATTATGTAAATACGATGCCTAATAATACTGCTCAAACTAATAAAAAAAACAGTTAAAAGTTATAGTTACTTCGAAATGAAACTGATGAATGATGGAGAATTTGAATTGGCGTAGCAACCCTGGTACAGTTGTAAAACCATTGTAGATCGTAAACAGATTATCACAATAACAGAACTATAATTAGAAAAAGCAAGCGTTTAGTGTTGTTTGGTCTACGATGCTTGTAATCTAAAATTAGCGTCGAGACATGTGTTAGATAACTGCGGGGAGGTCATGTCAAGGCCCGATACACGACAGATGGGATTAACAACTGTTTATTTCGTCAACACAAGTAGAAAAACGCCATCTTAATTTTAACGTTCCGTATATTCATTAAGTACGTATGGAATGCTAGAAGTTATATGCTGCGGTGGGATTGTTCGGAAAAGTTACCGCGGCTGTGGAATGTAAAGGGCCAGTTAACGAGTGAGTTTGTTTAGTCAGTAAAAGTCTGACTTTCCCTCTCGCAACAAGTTATTTGATTCGCAACCCAAAAAAAGGTTATAAATAAAACATTTATTTCCTCGAGGTCTTATTACAGAGGCCCGTTGTGACAGTAAATGGAAGCATCAACTAATTCAACATGATGTGCCGTCCATCATGATAATTGACTCTTAGATATGATGTTGACCATTTAATTTATGGAATGTGCAAGGACATCTCGGAGCTAATATTTGTCAGAGCAGACTACTAATAATACTGATGAGTTTTTTTGTGGTGGGTAAAAATCATTCAATGACAAATTCCGCCTTTAAGTAGATCGGGAAATAGTGTCAGAGTCTTACTGACTAAACAACCCAAACCGTTCCTACGTTGCCTTTATACTAGGGCCAGAGGCTTCCTTTCAGCTTCGCGTAATCCTTGGCCTCAGTCGGCTTCGACCCTTCTCTACGATATGCTGACAACTCACTGATGAGTTGACGCTCCGGCTTTGTATCCTTAAAAAACATTTTCCATTTTTGTCTCCATTATACAACCGACGACGGATTTAAATAAACAATTTTATTTGACAGGCCTGTTATTAAGGCCAATATGTAAATTAAAGTTAACTTGCGTTTGGCAGCTTAATTTGTTTGAATAATTAAATACGTGAGACTAAATGCTATGCCCATGTTATTGAAAAGTCTGTTTATAATACGTTTGAGCGGATAGATTAAAATACTAACGGCTTCCAGTTAAGGTTTCAGCTAAAGCTCATATTGTGATAAATATTTTAAGGAAGATACGTACCTATACTGCGATCGGTTAACAATTTAAGCAGAAGTTGTAAGTGTAGCCTAAAATCGATATATCTTTTGCTATCACGGATCGGAGCAAACACTTCAAAATGATAAAGACAATGAATTCTTAAGAGTAGACAGTAAATTGTGTACATTTCACACATAACTGCTTTTTTATATGAGTTATTGATTTACAAAGGTTAAAGGTCCCATTTGTGACGTCAGGCGCCACCTTTTAATTAGGTCTCATTTCATTTCTTCTTGGAATGAGAGCTAGACTAAAATGTTTATGTTATTATCAGTAAACACTAATGTATTATTGTAGTAGTATTATTAAACATGGATTTATCACGAGGCTTTTCATGCGTCGCACGGCGCCGTGGCCGGCGTGTCCGGCGCGCACGGCGCGTGGGCGACGGTGACGAGGGCGCGCGTCACCCGCGCGGGCACCTGATTCGGGTGTCGCGTGCCAGCGAACAGCCGTTGCCGACAGTTTTGTCATCACGACGACGCTTGTGACGAAAGCCGTGCCGCGCCTACGTCATCGGAACCAATAATAAATGGAGAAGCCGCGTTTACCGTGACGTTATTTTAGCGTTACTATGTATAAGGCTGAGTAATCGAAACTTCTTGTGGTAGACAATGCGGTCTGGTGTGATATCAGAATGACAGGCTGGCTTATATTCTTTACCACGAGAAATGTTGGGGAAAATAGTACAAAAAGCCCGCTTTTTACAGGAATGAGAAACTTTTTGTCCTTAATAAATTAGATAAATATAAACTATTAATATAGTATATTTATTTCGAATTAATTTTTGACACAAAAACACGCCTCCCTGCAACAAACATGGCTCTTGTGTACAACAACTGCGTTTTTCCCACATCATGCCACTATCTACGTCTACCGGTCGAAAGCTTTTAATCACACTTCGAGTGGCGCGATAAGCTAACCTTATCAGTTAATTTACAACAGGTAGTATATACTTAATGATTATTATTACAACAACACTTTATTACGATACTGTCTTTCAAAAATAATAACGCTTCGAAGCGTTCTGAGCACAGTTGCTTGTCGCATCCAAATCTTCGGACATCTGAGTAGGAAGGCCTTGGATGTGCTCACGCGCATAAGATAACATCAACATCGATGACGAAGTCGAGATACACGTAAGGCTCACCACTTATACGGATATTTACGATAAATAAATGCAAACTCGTGAATGGTTGGTCTTTTGTTGAAATCTTGTGACAGATTCTCCATTGTTAACCGTTGATATAGTCACGTTGGTAAATGACAACACGAGTTGTTATTAAATAGTTGTATGTTTATGTGTTGTAGTAAAATCTCTCTCTGTACGCTTTTTTCTCGCCAGCCTCAGTCAGCGGCTTCACCCATGTGAAAACAATACGGCATGTATATTATTATTATTATATTATATTTTATTACAAACTACAACATGCTATTCTATGTATAAGCTGCTGCAGGATTGCTAGGAGAGTAACCGTGGCAATGGAACGAAAAGGGGAACTGGATGAACACGGATGAATGAGTTTTAATCAGTAAAAGTCTGACATTTTCTTACGTTCCAGAGCGGAAGAAAATTTTTGATGATTTTCCACCCAAAAAAGGAGCAATTACTTAGGTACTGTAAAGATCCTTCATAATATGATTGTAATTGTCTCGGGATTAAAGTCTACCTGCTAAAATTATAGGCCAAGAGATCTTCTCAATATGGTCAGCTTACTGGGCGTAATTACCGTAGGGTTGTCCCAGGTGGACGTGACCTACAATTTTATTATTGTGCGTAATGCCCCAGGTAATGGCCATAATTATTGCATTTGTAACAGGAAGAGGAATCCGCAGCATGAGGCTTCTTTACTCTTTCAGAAAGACAGGTTTATTTTTTAGTTGACATTGAACTGTACTTGCCAAACGTCACAAAATTAAACCTTTTACAATTAACGATGAAAAGGTAACATAGCAATTCATGCATTATATTTTGACGGCTATTTTAACGAAATATTTAAAATAATTTCTGAACCGATATTTTAGGTATCCATTTATATTTTAAAGAGCTTAGTCATTTCTAAAATGTAAAATTTCATGAGTAACTTATACTGTTAAGGTAACTTTGGTTAACCAAAACATGAATCATTAATAAACAATAGGTTGTTTTTATTGTTGATTTGGGGTCTAAAATTTACTAGGAATGGAAGTATTACACATACCTAGCCTACCTATATCTAGCTAATATGGGGCAATTACGCCATTAGCCAGTCAAGGTTATTTCTTTTCAGTAGACTAAGTCTCTACATCATTCATGAAACGTGCGAATATCAACGTAGGCAGGTAAAACTTGCATACTGTGGTATTTAAGGAGATCGTGTGAAAGTGTGTTAGCGTGCAGTCAAGTCGGTCGAACATAGGTACTTTTAACCGCTCAAATATCCATATATATCATATCCAGAATGCGTTCCAAATGCCAACCAAAAACCTTAGGTAAGCATAAGCAGCTGGTTCGAAATACCTTGTTTTTTTTGCGTTTGGAATAAGGAGATTGGCTCTCGACGGCTTAAACTGATGGCCAAATTTAAAAAGAATTGAAAAAAGGATGGATAGACTATATAGCAGGGTCTGTGAAAGTTTAAGTAGATACTTAAATATTGTGTCTGTAGTTTTAGCCTTGTAGTATTTTTTTGTATCTGAGCCTGCCCTGTAGTCCGTATAATGCCTATACTTAACCTTTCGAGTACCGTAATTAAAGACATTATAGAAGATAATAGGTGAGTGAACGCCGACGTTCGTTCAAAAGTTTAAATCAATCACTTTCTGTCCATATGATCTGTATGAAATATTACTATACAATAATGTACTTTTTCCCTTATAAATTGTAAAAACGTCTTAAACAATGCATCAAAGAAATATGTGCCGAAGGTGAGATCAACAATAAGCTTTATGAAGACTTAACGGAAGTATTTGTTTAGTGACATGCTAACATTCAGTTTGTCGAAGAAAGACAAGGGAACGGAAGAAATTTTTGCACGAAAATAATATAAAAAGAAGCTAAACCTTCAATTGTTTGTTGATACTTTCGCACAAAGCAGTCAGTGAGATATTTACCATATGATATATATGAGATCATACATATGACCAAAGCCCTATGTATTTTGGTGTTTTGGTTTTCCTATTACTGTACTTTCTGCGCACTTCAATCTTTATAAGGTCTTTCCACACGAATTTGTGCATATCAAAAAGGAAAATTAATTTCTATCCTGCTTGTGGTCACAAAAAAACCATTCGAACAAAACGATAATAATTTTTCGTCGCTTGTTTTTTGTTCATCGAAAAACCGAGAATCTACCTGTTACGGTAAATAAACCTACGTGCTTTATAATTGTAATGTTTTCCAACGTGCGGTACACAAGGAAGGAGAATGTTAGCTTTCCTGGCACGAGATTGTTAGTGTTTGTAATTAACAACAAATGCACGTGAGCTGAACCATCCCCGCTCTACGACATACAATCTTAAATTTTAATTATTCAGTTATTCGTAGCTTCGTAATAGAGCGGAAACGCGGCTAAACTGCGATCCTAAATCATTAAGTTGCAGTTAATGAATATTTAGTATCAGTCATTTACTTGTTTGTGTTATAACGAAGTATAGTTTACAGTTTACTCGTCTGTATAGCGCCTGCCTGTATCGTGAATGCAAACATTTGCCTTTCAGCATTTCTGAACTAGCTTTTATGAAAAGTAACAGTATTTGTTCGGCTTTTCATGTCTCTTCATATACTCGTACCTTTGTAAAATAACACGGAAAAATACAGAGGTAAAGGTTCGTGCCTAACTATATTTTTGACAAATCCACTTGGTTCTGTGGCTGAAGGATCTCGAGATTTCATTCCGTCGCGTTAAGTGGCGGCGTGAACAGAAACAAAAGAATTACTTACTTGGAGACGGGCACGTTGGTGAGGCATAAGAAGTTGTTGCGAACACTGCGCAGGCTCGCCAGGACCTGCGCGAAGGGCGTCACGATCAAGTCTTCCCCGTGGCTGCGGACAAAAATAAACCTTGTAAACATAGGCCAAAGTTGCAAATCGCTACCAATACGCTCAAACAAATCATGAGGCAAATCTATAATGAAAGGAGCTAGAGGCGGCTTATAAAAGGATTCTGTTTTGAGGCTAGAAATTTGATATTATTGAGTATATATTTTGAGCTGATAATGATCCTAAACACCCTACCTAGAGACGGTATACACTGTTACTAACAAATTCTCAAGGTTGAAAATGAGTCGCAGTGTTCAAATATTGTTTCAGTAAAGGACGACAAGGGCTGAAACATAAAAGTTTACGAGTTGGAAGTTTATAAAATGTTCCTAAATATTTTACACTGTTTTCTAAATAGGATTTCTTGTTATAAGTTAGTACTCGGAGCACTGCGGGTCTAAAAGGGGAATTCATAATATATATTGTTCAGAAACAACCTACTCTCAGAAGGGTACTTAAGTAATGCGTGCAAAGTAATAATACATTGATTTATAGTTTTGCAATAGTTTGATGGGATAAAATGAAACTTTACAATGATTTAACTCTTTAATATTCAATGTAGAAGATAAAACGTTGAAGTATCAACAGGCAATTTTATTACAGATTTTGTATGTAATACTAACATATGACAATCACTAACGGTGCTCTTATAATGATAAAATCATAGCATTTATATCGGTCTAGCACCAATGGTTAAGCAGACAATGCAGGCATGTCATCAAGCATAGTATGGATTTATTATTTGCATAATTACCCTTACCAGTATCTACAGATATCTGGAGATTTCGATTCAGGCAAAGGAAAAACTGAAATACAAATGAGACGCATCCTATTCTAAATATCAATGCATATCTGTTTGCTATGTACATAGGAATATACCATTGAGTTTCTTAAACGACCATTTTTTTAAAAGAGTAACCATGGAGTTTCTTGCTGGTTCTTCTCCACAGGAAACCACCAATTTCGAACCGTGCGTGCACTAGCTTCTGATATTTTACACTTGTAAAATGTCAGAAGCTTATTATTTTTAGAAACTTATTTCACATAGGCCTACATGAGCAATGGTCATGTAGGCCTATGTGAAATAAAAAGATTTTGACTTTGACTTTTGATCCATCACGTAAATGTAAGCTCATTAATATGGCAACTGAAAATCGAGAAAAAAGCCTGAAGCACCCTCCGGTACTTATTCATAATAGCTATTTAATAAGCCGTTTGACTTCCCTAATACATATGTACATAAAATAATGTAATAAAAACGGTTTTTATCGCACATCAGTTGAAGTAGCTCCTAAATATCTATTACTATAATAATGCTTGTTTGTTGTATTGAGAATTGTTCGTCTGATTCTCAAACAGTTATTTGATCAAAATAAAAACAGTAAAGTTATTAAACAACCAATAGAAACAGAAAAGGTTTCCAGTCTAGAAACGAAATAATGATTTACATATAATATATATTTTCCCAGCTTACCCTCAACGTTATTTATAGAAGGGTGTGGGTGTAAGACGAGGAAGATACCTCCACAATTTAATACCTGAACTTGAGAAACCTGACAAATTCAGTGGAGCGCACAAGGAACACGACGAACATGTAGTTTCTATTGGCATTAGTGGCCCGGTTTGTACTCAAACGAGGGGCGGAATCCGATCCATATTTGATGTTCGATTAATTAACTGCTTCAAAAGAATTCTTCAAGAACATATCCCTTTTTGGCAGTGGGGTAAAAAGTTAATTTTGAACCCTTGGAAATAATTAATTTGCGAGAACATAGCTAAAAGGATCATGACTCGCTAGTCAACGGCTTTGCCATAGCTAAAGTAGAAAATATCCCAAGAAAATATACTAACGGAATAAAAAACAACTTATGTCTACTGTTTGCCGTTTTTCATCCTAATCAGTGCAGACGTTCGAGCGTGAAAAACTAACAAATAAACAAATACAAACACAAACTTTCGCCTTCATAATATTAAATAGTGTAATTAAGTTCAAAGTTGTGCTGGGGAGCGATCTCAGGCGCATAGTGTAAGTTTATACCCAGGTAAGCGGAGAGGGCTGTTTGTTTACACGATAGTCAATATTGGCTTCATTAGCAATCGAGAGACATCAAAGATGAGGATCGAGGATCTCAAAGTTTTTCCATTGAATATGCATTGACTGAGCTTTATAGCACATAATTATTATTTACTAGTTTTCTGCCAGAGGCTTCACCCGCGTGTAAGTAGGTTTCTCCTTACAAACCTCCATTTTTATCCCCTTAGGAGGTGAATTTTGGGAAATCCTTTCTTAGTGCTCGTTTATGTTATAAAAGAAAGTCTTGAGCAAAATTTCACGCTCCTAGCCCCAGTAGTTACGGCTGTGCGTTGATATGTCAGTCAGTCAGTTTCTCCTTTTATAAATATAGATTACATATTATGTTACTTAAGCAGATTGTGCTTTGCAATCCAATTGACTAGGCTTATAGCATCAGCCTTATAATCCCACTGCTGGGATTCAGGCCTCCTCGAGAGGAAGTGTGCCTCAATCCACTGCGCGGTGCCAGTGCCTTTTGGTAGAAGTCACATGTCTTCGAATTTTTGGTTCTATGACGTGCTGGTTTCCTCACGTTTTCTCTCTTCACCTTTTTGAGAGCTGTGATGGTGAAATAAATTACACAAAGTAATATGCCTCGTTGGGTTTGAACCCGCGTCCTAAAACTTCCTTTTGAATACCGAAACTAGAGACGTTCGCTTGGGGCTCAAGAGTTTAAGAGCCGTTACTATTCGGGCACCAATAATATTTAATAATATTTCCTTCATGATTGACAACATTGACAATGATACATAATGAATTATGAATTGCTGCGTATGTTAAGACAAGTACCTACAGACCTTAATCACTATGTAGGCATGCGATAAGGCTAGATAATATTCTAAAGACGTTCTAGGTCGAGGTTTATTTGCAAAACTAATCAACCCACGCAAAGAACTGTCCAGATGTTGCCGCGAGACTTTCATGATACACGAATGTTTTACGATTACCTACTTTCTGCGTAGTTACTATCTGTTCTAACTGGAGTTTATTTTATGCGAGTTTCGTTCACAAATTGCCGCATTTATAAAGTCTTCCTTGTGAACTAAATATGTAGCTACACGCATACCTAGGTTATGGAAAGGAGGATGGGTATTCCAATTGGGTCGCGACGGAAACGCCCCGGGCGTCTATTGACACGGGCTTGTCGTCGTGAAGCAATGATTAGCTCGCCGTCCGGTAAGAAAAACGAACAAAATCTAGTAATGACAGCACGATTGAGAGGTCCATTAGAGCTGATGTTTGGACTGCTAGATTGATCGGGAGAGGTATCGAGGCCCTCGTAAGGGACAACTAAATGGTCATAGGTGGGTTTTAGATAGTCTAACACTCCAGTTTCACAAATTTAAAAGTCATTTGATGAATTCCTATTAGTTATATGTGACTATGCCCCCCTAGGTAAGTTTAAATCGTCTCGTTTCTGTTCTCTAACGTCAGACGCCTCGAGTCGGACACGCCTCCTATTTCTATATTTTGACGCCATTTCAACCCTCACTCACGTGGTCAGAACAAAGAAATCGTGGCTGACTCGAGGCGTCCGACGTCAGACAATAGAAACGAAACGATTGTAGCATGGTTAGTCGAACTGACGCTGTAGTAGGTATTCCACACGTAGTTACATTATTACAAATTACAATATTACCTAATCTACTTAGTAGGTATGTGGTCGTTATCTTTGAAACAAAGCTTGTACGTCGAGCTCACATCTACATACCTGAGGGAAGTCGCACAAGCTAATCTCTTTAAAGTTAGTGTACCTTGCACTCAAATTACCGTACCTAATAGAAGTGGCTTTGTGGTTACCAACTTAGGACAAGTTTCTAATGTTCTATTAGTGCAATACTCGTAACATCAAACATTTCTGAAACATCCAGTTGGCTTACAAGTTTTAATACCTACGTAATATTTGCTCGAGGAGATAGTTACAAAATCCATGTTTAATTGTTTTGACGCGTAGTCATGATGAAAATTTAATTGTAACCATCTTTCGTTGACATTCGTTTGTTTTACATTTTGATGAGATCGTTAATTTCGCGGGATGTGTTTATGATATTTTTATAGACGTCGCGGTCACACTACGGTGGTATTACTCGACCATCAACAGCTCATTGATGTGTAAATTTATGACACTTTCCACTTTTCATGAGCCTCATATTTGCACCCTGACATTGAACGAATATACCTTCAATGTAATCTTTCCACTTCACTGTTTTCCTCTGGGTTATTTTTCAGTTAAGGCTACCGACTCCCGTTTCTTGTAAATGCCAATTACCATCATCCAACGTTTATACTCCGAATTTCATTATTTAAATTAGTCTTAAAAGAAAAACAAAAGTTAAGACTGTCAATAAAACGTTGTCTCGTTTAAAACAATTTTGAATAGCTAATAAAATAATGGCTGCGACGCTTTAACATTCAAATAGGATTGTGGTAGTAAATGTACAGAGAATATAGGATATTTATTCATGAGAGCAAAATATGTATGAAGATATATTTTCGAGTATTAAAGGGGATGGTGGCCGGGAGTTGTTTTCTTTGGCGAGTATGTTGTGTTGAGATGTGAGATGATATTAAGAAATAACATTTGAGCGTCGCGCAAGCGGAGCATCCGAGAGCTAGCTCGTATCTGTGTTTACATCGTAAACAAAATGGATACATCGCAAATATTTAATTGACAAAATGATTTAAACGAGATTTGTAGGACAATAATTAAAATCATATAACTTGATTATGTGTTAAAATATTAATGTATTTTGAATTCCAAGTGTCTGACAAAGATCTGAGCAGAGACGTTTATCAAACGTGTACTCCGTGAATTC
This sequence comes from Mythimna loreyi, assembly GCA_029852875.1. Taxonomy (NCBI): domain Eukaryota; kingdom Metazoa; phylum Arthropoda; class Insecta; order Lepidoptera; family Noctuidae; genus Mythimna; species Mythimna loreyi. Next base: position 15,005,956 of record CM056782.1, on the reverse strand, counting down.
GTGACTACATACGTTGTGTAGACGAATAGATTCTATATGTGCGCTACGCTTTATCGCAAATCGAATAAGTTACGTAAGCACTTAATGCTAAGGCTCGTAGCAAAAAGCATACGCTACGTATACGCTTAACGCTTCGCAGGTGCTACAGCTCGTAGCAAAACTCATACGCTACGTAAACGCTAACGCTACGCAGGTGCTACAGTTCGTAGCAAAACGCTTACGCTACGCAAATACTAAGGTTTTTAGCAAGACGCATATACGCTACGTAAGTGCTTTACGATACACTGAAGTCGCAGAGAACTTATTTGCTTTTGATAAATAAGAATGTAATTTTTTTTTATTCATTGTTAAAATTTTGCTGGGAAAAGGAAAAATCATAAGGGTGCTTTATTTTTATGCTGCCGATCTTATTTTTAATATAAAGTTCGCGGTGTGGCAAGGTACCGCGAACGGTCGACAACAGGACGGCAACGTCACAAGTACCACGTGTTCAATTCGGAGATGAATAGTGTGGTGTTGAATAGCGCATCACTGGCATACTAACGCACGGCAACCACATATGTTTTCAATTTAGGCACTTGTTGTCGGACTGCTAATGTACTGCAATCGGCTAATTGCGGCTCGGTAACCGTGCGGCATCGGTTCGACATTAGAAGTCTAAAAGTCTAAATTGAAAGTACTCTAAAAAAAGCTTGTTTGCTTCCGAAAAAAAGTCAATTCGTTTTTATTCCTACATACGGTCTTGTAATCATACTATCATATAAATTTTCTGTAATTTAAAGTTATAGAAAACGCGACATCACTAGCTGATTTTCATTTGTGGCACAAACCATTTTCTCATTACGTATACTTGAATGAATAAATATTATCTTCAGGTCCTAGATAATTTACAGACATTCGTGATATCCTATGATTACTTTTCCTTCGAATTAAATTGTGCTTATAGTGTAGGTATATTAAAATACTGAAAGAGATAAGATAACGACCTCAGATATTAAGAAAAAGAAAACTATTCATGAGTGTTTTGTAGGTGTTTTTATGGACATTTAATTATTAGTAAATTCTATAATATTACCGGTAATTTTATGCAGTTTTAAGGTAAAGGGGATGGCCAGCATTATTTTCCTTTTCAGAAATGATAATACGTCATGTACATCATACAGCGATGCTACATTGAGAACTTTACATCGAAACGGTCTTTAGTTAAACTGAACCTAATAAATAATAAAAATTGGTTATTTTTACATAGCACAGAGACGCTTTGGCTACCTCTGACTGGAGTCGGTTTTGTAAAAACTATCTATTTAGACCAAGCTTTTAGTTTTTCTTTAAGTTATCAATATTTGCTTTAAGCATTTAAAGTTGAGTTTTTCTCAATCTGTGGCCTGAAAACCTGTAAAAATTTAGCATTTAATTTTTAATCTTAGTTTGAGACGTTATCAATTCGAAATAATCAATTCAGGAACTTGCATAATAAAACACAAACAAATAGGTATCTCGTGACAAATCTGACTACGGCTATGTCAGTTGAAACTTGCGTTCGAATAGCTTATTCCGAGATTCCAAGTTTACAATGTCGTGTACGATCGCGTAAACACGCGCGTTCGCATATGCCCAAACATATAGAAAAAAAATGATTCCGCTATTGGCTCTAGATGGCGCTAACACAATATGATAAAATTGACGTTTGCTTCACGGCCACCGAGCACATTGCGCGGGCAGAAACATTAGTAATGGCGTCTCGTGCTCTTTGGTCATTTGGTAGCACGTGATATTTTTGTCTTTTCATATTTTACGATATTTACTGCGTTCACTGAAATAATCAGTGACAAATACACATACAAGACATGATTTAACTGGGCGTTGAATCTATTACAACCGTAGGAATCATGTGAGTTGACAATCATGCGAAGGTAAGGATGGCGTTGTATTTGGCGACCGGTTTGGAAGGCAGCCAGGCGGCGTCACGTGCCTGACTTAGTCTGACGGGCCAGTTGGAGTACGTGAGCACGATATTATTGTATCATCGCGATATTACCGAGGAACACTACACTTATCGTGACACACCTTGATAATATGTACCTTATTTAGAAAATTACGCTACTGTGCGCTGTTGCACGTGCCCAGTCACACATAATACGAGTATATCAGACTGGTATAGTATGTTTTGTTGTTTTGTATGGATTAATATCTATATATTGCGCACTAGTCACGCTCAGTATTCTCTGTAATCTATCTCGTGTGGACTTGGCAGTTTGCTCAGCATGACGTGTCGTGAATCAAATTTTACCTCCAGTTTTGAGATAATACGGGAGAGAAATCTACATATAAAACAGGCTATTGTACTAAAACCTGGGAATACATCGTTTGTTCTTGGATACGTAAGACTTAAGCTTTGGTACGAGAATGTATATTTTGTAAGAATACTAGGTACAACAGAACACAGAGTAACGATACAGAGAATACAATATGTATATTAGGTATTTCCTCAATACCATTTCTCATATCGAACCAATTATGAAGGTATTTGCATAAAGGTAATTAATTAAACAAACGGCATACTCTCTCGTTTCATGTAGGTATTTTAGTTTCGCTTTTGATATGAAACGTTCGGTTATTAACAATACAAATAATATAGCAAACGTTTTACCGCGTATCTACTACGTAGTATTATTATTGCTTTATGTTAACAGTTTACTTACATGAAGTAAAAATGTGCTCGGTTCTCGCTTTGATTTATTGTAAGCTTTACATACTGATAAAACGCGAAAAATGCAGAGTTATCTCGTGCCATTTGCAGGGTAAACGTGCGATAAATAAAGAACCTTAACACATGGGACCTTTTAAATTTAAATGTCCCATTTTAAAGCCAACGGGTATCTAAATGCGTACGCTATGAATATTAACGTGTGTAGTAAGCGAGCCTCGTTGGGCGAGTTCTTAACTGTCCGCCAGTCGTAGCGCCTAGTTGTAGCTGCAGTCTATTAACTTTAACGAGAGCGAGAGACCACTTTTCTCGTTTACTGCATCCTGTCCAAGAGAAGTAACTCAATTATAGGGAATATAAAATAATAGCAGTGGAACTATTTCAAACGGAGCATCAGATATGAATAGAAAACATGAAAGCGATGTTTCATTAGAAGAGAATCATTTACTACGATTCGAGAAACTGTAGCAAGTACTTGTACAGAGTAGACGTGTGGGTGTGGGAGATTTGATTGTCTTAAATTGTTTTATGCGATAAACAGAGTTGTAGAACTTGTCTGAATTGGATTAGTTAAGAAAACAGGCCCCATAACCTCGATTTCTTCAGAACAACATCGGCACAAGTATACAAGAAGGGAATAGTAAGTAGGTAATAATCCGCTATTCACTTAGACGAAGTACCTTCATAAACAAAGCGAAGCATTATTCTTCCTAATAAAGAGGGTAGTGTAATATGTTTTCATTATATATTTATGAAATAAGAACGGCCCAAAGTTCTTTTGGTAGTATCGAGAGGAAAGTTTTCACATCCCCAATTTGCTGGCGTTTATATTCCTTGCTTGTGTAAAATAGCGTGATTACCTAATATTAGTTTTAAATTTTCAGTATCACGAACAAAGTTCGAGCAGAGTTTGAACAATCATAACGTCCACATATAATATTACGAGTATATTTTAGAAGCAAATATCAATTTGGTTCTATCTTTTTGTTACATGTTTTTACGCGTTGAACTAAATCTTATTGTACTGTTCAGAAAACAACAAAGAGCGCATTTTTCATCTTAAAAATAAATGCAAAGCTTTGCGTGTTTTTACATGAAAATCAGTATCTATTATCGTACTGTGTACCTTTCTCCTCTTTGAAATCCATTCAAAGGTTGTCTTTAAAAGATCGCTTTTAGCGATAAGACCTCCCATTGTAACCCCTTATTAATTTTAAGCTCCTAATGTAATTGTACTCATGGTGTACCTACAATAAAGAGTATACATATCTATCTATCTCGCATGAGCCGCAAAGTACCTACTGAATAAAAATCATAAAGAAAGAGTACACAAATACAGCGTTGTATGAAAATAAGCGATCAATATACATATACTGGTTACTTTTTATTGTATCTCTACGAAGTCTAACAAAATAATAACATGTTCAATAAAAAATATAAGCTCGCTGCTTAGAACAAACAACAAATGAAATCCACCCACGTCTCCAGTATTTTTGCTATAACGCGCTACAAAAAACAAGGAATAGAACTTGTAGGTGTCATTGACTTTGTAAGACAACAAGTTTATTCTAACTCCGCAATTATGTTCGAGACTGCTGCCACCGCGTTATACAGATGTTACTCTATTTGTTAGACAAGTAATACCTCGGTATCGATAACATTGGTACTCGTAAGTTGTAACTATCGATTGAAACTTGTATTATTATCTTCTACGTAGTCAGCTCTCACAAAGGGAATGCTTTCTTTGTCTTGAGTTGCAATCTGTTCAATTAATTTTATTCGTTCACGGCAAATTGGATTTATCACTTCGGTTAGAAAATCTCAGCTATTTTTAAAATTCCATGCTCTGTTGGAGACTGACATATAATATTGGTTGCAGGTGCATGTGACACGATAGCGTGTTTGTCTTGAACACCCCCGCACCCCGACATCCCCGCACCTTCCCCACACAACTTGTCTGCGAGTGCATCTCTCTTAGTTCTTCGCAGTGTTTATGTTGAGCTTCACAAACACCACAATATTAATTAAAATGGTCCGCATTTATTACACATTTTATATTTTTAGCTCTAGCCATAATCTTCTTGTCAGAGTTATTTTCAAGCGTCTCTAATTGGACAATTGGATCTAAAATTACTTCACATATAAAAACTCATAAAAACAATGAAAAAAGAAGCGTGAAGATATAAATAGACCAGATAATAGTGACTGTTCATGTTCTGTTTAAGTGGTCGATACTGATCCGGAATATAATTACCAAAGTGGTGAAATATGTTTGACCTTTGTGGGAACTTCAAGCAAAAAAGGTAAAAAGGATTCAAACTAAATATACCGTAACAAGTTTGGGATTTGTGACATTCATAGTCACAAAACTGAGAATGTTTTATTTAGTTTAGACATTACCGCAACTGGAAGGGACCGAAAAGTTGGATTCGCGAAGTTTAAATGTCATTCGGTTGGAGCTTTCAGTTGTCGGATCTACGCGAAAGCTCCGCTGAAACTTGTAACTGTCGATAACAGGATGGAAATGAATGAAACTAGTAGCGGTTAAGTTTCGCAACGCTACGATAACGTAGAAGACATAATATTGATTTACGAGCACCTTCAATGCACGTTGTGTGCTGTCTCGCTTCTTCTTTTCAATCATTCAGCTAGAATCAATTTTCATAGCTATTATTAGACAAGGGCTAGAACGAGAAACACTTTTATTGATTTTATCTACTATACAGAATATTGCTGAAGTATATGTGTGATAAAAATGAGTTGAAATTATTCGTAGAATTCTTTAGTATCGGAATTTTATCTCTACATATTTGAAGACCGTTGAACTCCAATAAAATTTGGAATTAAGCTTGTAATACTATATTTTCATGATAATTTCTGGTCTTAAAGAAGTGTTGATCTATGAGACTTCAGTCATTCGTCAGTCTATTTGTAGACGCAGACAAAAGACAATTTTATTGCCCTCAATTAATAAATTACATCGGCTTAACCAAATACTTGTATAGCACTTGTAGAGACTTTGTTACAAGATGTTTAATAACTCTGATAGTTAAATTATGGATTTTTCACAGTTGTTTCAGTATGATTTTTTATTAATAGATACTTTTTGCTTATTTCATGTTAATACGCAGTGATCTTATGTTTTAATAAATAAAAAAAAAATAAAGCAAGACTGCTTGTGTTTGCTGTTGTTTTAAGATGTTTATAAATATTATTATAGTACATAGCTATCAAAAACCCGCCTGTTAT